>JAILWY010000026.1:10235000-12735000 GCA_022113835.1 Atopsyche davidsoni
CTTATATTTTAAAAGTAAATTCAACCATTATAGTATTATCAACGCTTAGCACGCGACCGGCTTGTGATATATAGACCGGCTTATCGTATTAAAGTTCACAGGCTTTAACAATTTGAGGGAATTTAACTATTTAATATCTCTCTTTTTGGTTCCTAGCGTTGAACCGCCAACTAGTTTAAGCAGATATTCTTTCTGTAGGTATGAATATCGTGACGCAAGTGCATCTTTTTAACTCAATGTGTTTTGTTCTGGAAATTAAATTGTCCATGACCTTTGTTCGTGTTTTATAAGATTGTGTGTTTTTGGCTAACGCCCAGGACTTATAACTTTATATTCTCCCATGACATCGAATAATATTAAGATAATATATTTTCTATGTTTATTTCATTATTACTTGTCCCGTGCACAAAAGCTCGGTATTCTATTCAACAATACTTGAGAGAGCTTTTTTATTCCCAATGCTGGGAAATTTGTTACTTTTGCATATAAATAAAAAATATTTAGGTTCCGGTTATCGATTAAAACCTTTTTTTGGTGGCGGAAAGGTACGCAGCGGCGTAGCCTATAATCGTTTGTTTTATGAAACGGTTTTTTAATACGTTGTAATGTTTTCATGATTTTTACGTAGCATTATTATTTTTTTTAACTTTATATTCATTTTATCGTGGTGACGCGATCAATTAAGATGAAAGTTATAAGTTTTCACATTTCCCATAAAAATAAAAGAAGACAGAGACAGATATTTTTCTTTTGTGAGACTCCTAGTTGTATTTATTTTATATCAAAAAGACATATTAAATTTAATTCTTGTAATGCATCATTTCATGTGATGTAGATTAAATTGACTCCAACGATATACTTTTAATCCTACTACCATGATTTATTTTTTTGTTGTAAAAAGTACTTATAAATGTAGCGCTCGCCGAACCCAAACGATTTGTACTAAGTTTTTTCTGCGGGAAAAACTTGCAACCGTCTGTTTTAAATGTCAGATAATATTTTGAATGAACTCGCTTTCAAGTTGTATACAGGAAGAATTTAAAATAAAACGACGCTCAGATATTCTTTTTCAAGGACGAGCCCCACCTGTGGCCTCCGACTCTTGTTGAGTAGGGTGTTCGGGTAATCCCATTCGGGTTCCCTATATTCTATTTGCGGATTTCAAAATAAAAAGGGTTTTAACACAAAGGTTACAATGGTAAGAAATCTTATAACTATCTTTCGGGATCTATCAAACCCTTTGTCTTATAACCACAATACGCGATCATATTTCACTACAGTTTGTACCGTAAGTTTTAACACGAATGTTCGCACGCACAGTTGTCTTTCTTTGTCTCGCGCGCAATGGGCACACGTAAATAATTTATCTCGGATGTCCTCCTGTGAAATGTTTATCCGGAAAATTTGACTGCTATGCAGAATTCAATATGACATACATATTTCATACTCGTCAAATTATCATATATTGAGTGTTTTTTTTGGTGTCTTCTTTTCAAATAAAAAAAAAAAATTTAATTGATTCAGGTACATTTTTTGATTTAACATGCTATGCTCAACTGCGTCGTAAAACCACTCGTTATAAAAAAATACATTTCAAAATAAAATTTAAAAAAACTCTATGTGATCTATAAAGAATCATCGGATTCAGGAAACTCTTCTAGATTGTTTTCAGGAAAGGACTGCATCCCCTAACGGTTTGTTAAAGATGAACATATAAGCGTCTCGAGAGTAGATCAGGGTTTAGTAAGAAAATATAAACCTTTCCATTTAGGAGTTTAGTAAACGGTTCGACATTCTCGTTACATGTTTCACAATCAGAATATATATTTAAAGATGGTTTTCAACCTTCATTAGGGAAGGGCACATTAAAAAAATAATTACATTCTTTCCGAGTTTGTTAGCATTAAACGATCTTTGCATATTTATTATGAGCTGAGGGATCGGTTGGTTCTTTTTATTCGCTCATTAGCAGTTTTCTCATGCTTTTAATATTAATCTGTTTCGGACCGCTGGAGTTAAAGGGCGTCGTATTGTTTCATATTTATAACCCGCACTTGGTATCGAATTTCAATTATATTCTTGCAAGTATAACTTTTATTAAGGGGAAAAAGTAATTAAAATTTCAGAATAGTTTCTTACTCTGCCGAAATGGAAATTTGGCTCTACTTTTTATCAAGTAGATAAAAGTACTACTACAGTTTATTTGCTTTATTAAATTTTTTAAGGTTTTTCATAATCGGTTAAAGTTTTTTTTTATGTTGTTAGCTTTCTTCATTTTGAAATAGCAAAAATGCGCAATTTCATACAAACTTTAAACATGTGTGTTTAAAATTTTAGATTAAAAAGTTAAACAATGATTGTGGGTTATCTAAATACGATCGTTTTGTTAGTGTTTTTTTTAGCACACGGTAATACTTTTGCATAACGTCACAAATTATGAATAGAAGCACGTGTCAAATGCTAGTAAAAAAATACCGAACTAATACCAATCCCAATCACATAATTGTAGATGACTGCTTGATATGAACGCAGAGTTTTATAATATATTTCATGCAATGGACGTCCGCCTCTTCTGCGCTACCGGCTCATGTTACGAGTCTTAAATCAACTTGAAGGATACTGAAAGTATCGACCTAACTCTTCTGCGTCATTCTTGAAAAACCGATCGAGTCTGCTCGAGAGTTTTCCATGCAAATATTCATATCGCCAAGAAGAAAACTTCAAAACGTTTGAAAATATTGTTTATAGCTGGGTCAGATTTTAAATTTGATTTTTAAGACCCTCGAACTCGGCGCTTTTGGTCCAAAATAATAATTTGGAAACTGATGAAATCATATATAAGTATACGAAATATTAATACCATTTTTCTTTTTGATACAGAATAAGATCATTCTCTAATTCCAATGCCTAATAGTAATTGTACGTAATAACACCTTACTAAAATATTATATTTTCCCAAGGCGTACAATTAACAATGTAATGCGAAATGGAACAAAATAATACTCTACTTTATAAGTGTGATAAATAATATTGAATATGCAAAACTTTGTTGTTATGTTGTTAAAACGTATTAAAATATAATAAAACTTATTGTGGTGATTGTTTAAATCTTACATATATTATTTACAATTAGAAAAGCACATAAATGTTCTCAATAGTACAAGTCTTTCTATGTGGAAATTTTTTTGATCTCAAGTCATTACATGCTTATGTTTTTTCCATATAAACTGTGTGTGAGGTTTTAAAAAAAACTGAATTTTATTTGAAAAAAAAAAAAAGTCAATTTCCTAAAAAAAAACATATAAAAGGCACAATTCACCAATTGATGACTCGCTCGGGGCAGCATATATTTCTTTGCTCCTATAATTGCAAACAAAGTGTGCTTAAGGGCAGGTGTTTTAAAATTTTAAAATCTAATTTGGTTTTCTTGTAAATGGCGACATAACGGTATTTTAAAACCTATACCGGTACATTGATATGTAAAAAGCCCCGCTCCGCCGGCACGTAGCAATCCCCTAATGCGCGCAACGCGAGCCGCTCTCCAGCAGGGGCGGCGCGGAGTGCGAGAGCATGAACTCGACCACCCGGCTCATTTCAAAATCAATATTTTCATACTCCGGCTATCAAATAGTCTTACTTCAAATAAACCATAAATGTCGATTGCAATATATTTTACGTTTTATTGTTTCCAGCCTGAGTAAACAGTAACATTTTTGAGCTTTTGCAAATGTCTATTCCCATGGGTTTACTGTAGAAAGCTAGCGTATGTGATTCGAGGTATAAATTTTATTATATCTTTTCACTTAGCTTGATAGAAAAAATTCTAAAAATTATCAATATAGTACTTTAATGGCGTTTTTTAAAAAATATAATATTTTATTTTCGCAGCTTCCAACTTTGTAATCAAATAAGACGGTTTTAGATTTTTTATTTATTCCAACTGAATTTGGGTGTCTTCTTATAAATATATTTGAAAAGTTGCGTTTGTGTGGCCTCCGCACGTGACAAAAGTTCAACTAGCGGGCATATATCACTGGAGAAGAACATGTTTTTTAAAAATATATAATGTATTTTGTAATAACAATGTTTTCTGGGGCAAAAATAGTCAACAGCGCTCATATTACTGTATATGCAATGTACATAATCATAACTGCTAGAATAAGATCAAGCTTTATCCTCATGATTTTTACATTTTATAATATTCTAAAATTTCATTTTTAATATACATGCATACAAAACACAATCACTTAAACACCTGTTTTTTGTTGGAGTATAATAATTATTTCATGTTAGGAACATCTGTGTACTCGTGGCGTTTTTATATATTGAAATCGCATGTTCATATTATTATCAAATACGATAAATATCGCACTACTCGTGTACGGGCTAGAAGTGAGACACTGTAGATTTTTATAGACAAAAGTACAAGTATCGGTGGTTCGTGATTTGGCCTGCCGAGCTGCGTCGAGCACTCTCGCGGCCCCCGTGAGGCCTCATTAAGCCCCCGATTGATTCCTCTGCGCCTTCTCGCGCCTGAGAACACTCCATAAGTGATCGCGTCTTTCAAACAATATCCCACCACTCCCGAACACAGCTGAGAATAATCGCTATAATTTCAGAAATTTTTTATTTACTTTTGACTCGAATCTAACAAATTATCGAGCGTCTACGGCCAGCCGGCACAGCCCGCCCGCCGGCACTCTAAGCCGATGAGTGCTCTTTATTTGTCGAAGAAATTTCCCGCGGTGCCTGCAATTTCAACGCTCCTTTGCAACATTTCCGTAGGGAAAGTTGAAAGAAGTAATATTTCACTCAAAATATTACTTCTTATATTCGCACTAGAATGTTGGGAGTAAATATTCATCATATCAACCATTTATTTAGAAATTGTCGACAAATTTGATATAAACTAGGTTGCTGCTTGAAAACCATTTGTACGCTGATAAAATAAGTAATCTCATTATCATGAGCAAATGTGTTTTTGTCTCTTTTAAAGTAAGCTAAAAACTGTTGCTTCTACCTATATGGAACACATCGTCCTTGAATGGCTGGTGTTTCTTGAATAGGGATACAGCACGAGTACAGAACTTTTTCTACTTATGATATCGAAACGATTTACATAACCACCTCTTACTCGGGTTGCGGGTGTTTCGATTACTGGTGTGATGTGGTGACTCCCACCGCACAAGCAGAAAGCTTCCGTTAGACGATAACGCCGGCGCCGCTCGCGTACAGGCTTTCCAATTTTTAGTCGCACGTCAAATCAATCAAAACGGCGATCGCTGCAAACGAACTTTAAGCACGTCAGCGTTACTTTACTTGCTTCTATAAAACTTAACCGCACGTTTTATGCGAATATTCTGCATTGAGGTTACTCTGTACCGGCGCACAGCAGAATGACCTCCCAAGCTCATGTCATAAAGCCTCTAACGCTTGACATATTGCGAAAATGCCTTATTGACTTCTTAGCCCGGCATACATTACTTTTATATTTATCGCCGGGGGATATTGTCGCCCCGCTTTCTCAGAGGGGTCGTAAAAATGCGCCCTCCCCTGTGATGAAATTAGCGAAAATGCCAGCGTGTAAAGGTTCCGTATTCTCCATGCTATATTCCGTTTCTCATTTTCGGGAGTTTATACGGTAAATAATTAATTTATACCCCAAACGATCGTTCTCGCCGGAGGGCGGGTCGCTCTCGCGAAACTCCCGCGTAAAGTAACACAAATTGTCTTGAAATTTTCGCGAGCCTACCTTCACTGTCCGCGGGCTCCGCACCAAGCTCAGCCCAGATTGTTGATAAGCCCTGTTTTCCTCTAGTCTCCTAATCATTTATTCAGACCCCTAGTCTCTTCTTGTGGATTTGAGATTCATAAGTATTTAAGGTTTTTTAAAAATGCTGTAAACGAGAAGATTTTCATTTGAATACTTTACTCACAATATTATATTTTTACTTTTATTGAGCTATTAAATTAAATAAATTCATATCTTATTTGTAATCATCGTTTATTGCTTTTTTATGATTTTTTTTCTCTCTCTTTCTCTCTCTCTCTCTTTCTCTCTCTCTCTCTTTCTCTCTCTCTCTCTCTGTATATACATTAGTAGCTATAGAAATTATACGATATCTAAAAAAGTTCAGTCCACCTGAACGTTTTCATTTTTACTACCAGATTTTTATATCTGAAAAATATCTTTGCTAACACATGTTCGGTTTTTTATCCGCGCGCACTTCCAGTCGACAAGCCGCCCGCCTTCCGCAACATTTGATTTAATCAGGAATTATTAGCATACAGCGAGCGGCCGGAACGGGCTGCGAGCGTCGATTTCAAAACGACTGAATGAACTTTATTTGATCAACCGCATTATGAAAAACCGATCCTTTTCAATAGTATTATCGCCGATAAACTGGAAAATCTGTATTTCGAAATATATCCAAATTCATTCCTCTTTGAATGGTTTCTTCCCTTCGGTAGTATAATTTGAAGTTTCTCCGAAAGCGGTTGGCCGGAAGCGATACTAGATTGTTCGAGGATAATTTTATTCTTACTTCCACCCGAGATTTCTTATTTGAAAAGGATACCATCATTATCATAGCAGTCAAACAATGATTGACAACTTAAATAAACGATCGAGCTTATTTCGGTTCCTGTGATATAATTTTCTTCTCTGGGTTCTTTAAATACTTGCTAATAATTTATCAATTAGATTTTTTAATGTCAACTATCATAAGTTGATCCTTAAAATATACACCAATCAGTGACATAAAAGTAAATAATGTGAACGTATTGATTTTCCATTGTATTCTGACTGACTCTTCCAATAAACCGAATGTGTTTTTAATATCTGTAGTGCCTCTCAGGCCGCCATCTGAAATTAATACGAATCGACCTTTATCGACTATTAATTTTATGTCTGCCTACGCCACGAGCTCTCTCGCTAATTTCGTTAAGTGCTTAACCACTAGCATCTTCATAATCCCAGCGTGAATGTCATTTTAGCTCAACGGCAGTTTTCATTCGTATAATCCGTTTCCTCACCCCATCTGCAACACATTATGGATTAGCATCCCCTTCAGGTCAGACATAAAGTCAATTCGCAACCTCCATAATACCAAAGAAGCGGAGCGGAAATACTGTTAATTTTAACTAAGTATTATCACATTTAAAAAAATGGTTTTTGCACCAACTGAATATTTCAATTTTGATTTCTACGTGTATCTCCTCCAGGTGGATTATGTCTGCTTCAAATATTGTTCGCCATAGCTTTATCCTTAAGTGGTCGTATAATAATGGGCTTTTCAGGAGTTTGTCGCCACTAAGTCAATCTGTCGATTGCTTTCCTCTTATCCATTGCTTGTAGATTGTCTGCTATGACATTGATGATTTGAAGCATATCTTTTTCTATCTGTTGTAAATATACAAGGTAGCGCGATTTGGATTTTATTTAAAATGTAAAATATGTTTTATTTGCTGGCTATATTGAATATCGATTTTTAAGAACATAAAAGATTTTAAATTTTAAAATTTTTTATACTGATATTGATGGGAGTTTGTGTAAATGGACGGCATCTTACCATCTTTTGTATTCGTTGGAATATCTTCAATTATAATTTCTCAGCAATTCGGATCAAATTAAATCGCCATCTCTTCAGTTGAAGAGCAGGTGTGACGAAGCAATTTTATAATATAAAAGTAAAATTGCGGCGCCCTTCGAGGGGATTAGATACCAGCGCTGAGAGCCTGTCAGCTGGCTTCTCTTTTAATTGAACCCACCCATGTTTTTCTGCCGAGCTTTGTTGAAGCCATAAACGGCCATTATTCATCGTACTCTATCATTTGAAAAAAAAAATGTTCCGCAAAATATAACATCGACATTGATTAAATCCTTTACAAATACACAACAGTAACACAGCTGAACTTTTCTCATTAGATCAGCTTCTTTCGGATTTTAAGTTGCTTTATTTTATATGTTATTTTTTAATATGCTTTATATATATATCGTAAGATATATGTATATGACCAGTACTTATTTATGAATTGAAAAAGAGTTGTCTCATGCACAGTTAAGAGTTTTGACCATTTTGAGAATGTTATTTATTACACCATACACACCCTAAATGCACTTGGAGTTGCTGACACCAATAGCATCCTGCAGGATAGCAACAGAACTGCAGAAGAGAGTTACTATTTGCAAAAATATAATTGGTGAAAAATAGGTCTGCCCAAATTTCACGACCGCGCTTTGGCGAAAAGCTTACGCTTAGGAGAAAAAAAATCGAATTTTGTCTATAAACATTTTTAGCTGTCTCTTTATTGGTATATTACTTTTTTCTCTCTCGGTTCCTTTGTATGTTTTTCATTTTACTCGGTCTAAAAGAAACAATTTTATATTTTGCTTCTATTTTTTTCTCTCTTACAAGATATCCAAAAACTGCTTTCTTTTATAAGGTTAAAGCTGATTTTTTTTGTCATTTATGATGTTTTATCACATGAGTTCAATGGGCATTAAAGTTTTTAATATTACTTTTAGCGGAGTTTATTATCATTTATTTTTGCTGCATAATTTTTTTCGGTACTACAAGGAACGTGTCTTGTGTAGGAATGTGCATCAATAAAAGAAAACAATACTTGGTGTACGTTTAGAAGAACGTGCTTAATTGTATATATAATTCTTAAGAACGGTCGTCAAAATGTAATGAAATACGTTATGTAAGGGTGTATATTATAAAGTCTCGCATAATATTATTCCCGCGGTGTATTGTAGCAGCGTCCGTATGCTAATTACTCAGTCGAAGCCGTCCCAGGCCCCGCGGCCGCTCCTCCTCGGCTCTCTCGCACGGCGAACTTCCCCGTCAGGAGCAGCGAACTCGCGAACCCCCTTAACTAACGAACTTTGCCGTTTTTACACCTTCAAAATTTAATCAACAAACTTCCGTCATTACAGGACTGCGGTCTTTTGTCGCCGGATTATGATAATCATATTTCCGGAAGTCGGTGCCCGCCCCCCGCCGATGCGCTGTTTCAATTTTGATTTATCTTTCGCCCGCTCTCGTTAATTACTTTCTATTATGCTAGAGCCGGGTCGGAATCTGCTATGTAATCAGCTCGTTTGAGCGCTGAAAATAACTGAATTTATTAGTGCTTCTCAATCAAATTGTGCCACGGAATTCCCGCAAATCGGATGAACTATGGCGTCATCCATAACTTTGCCAGTTTTTTTTCCAAAAATAATTAAAATGACACCCTTTTTTTTCAAGCTATAATATATCATTAAGCTCTTAAATTGTACAGTTTTGAATATTTATTTTGATATCACGTAAAATTCAAAAAACCCTAGCGATTAGTTTTTTATTTATTTATAAATATTTGGATATGTTATTTTGATATATAGCTATTAATAAATATTATTGTGTAATCTATTAACACCTTATCATGTGTGTTCATCATTATTATTTAATCACCAAAATCAGACTCGTTGAATATCTTTTGTATTACTGACATATAAAGAGAATGTGCTTTTCGTATTGTCAGTTCGCATTTTTGGGAATTCTGAGGCCTGTGTTTATAAAGTACTAATATGCTGAATAATAACGGAGCTTTTCCATTAGCAATGGTTTTCCGTGCCCAGAAATAGTGTAAAGTTCGGAAAGAGCGTTAATTTTTCTTCTTTGGGGATTCTCGGGCTCCAAGAATACATTTTTAATTTAGCTGTAATGAGCTGCGGCAAGCCGCGGCGAACGCGACTGCTCCTCGTCACGGCGAACTCTTCGAACCCTTTCAATATGCCTTGCATATATTAACATATTTGCATTATTTGCAAACTCAAAATGGACGCTGACATCTATTGCATCAAATATTTAGTTTTTAATCAACTTAACGCTATTGTTTTATATAATATACCTGCTATAAATGTTGTAAACCTCGTAAATCTAAAAATAATAAATGAACAATACTACGTGAGCATTATATTATTTAAGCCAACTTGTAGCGTATAATAAATAATTGTTTATTTTTAAATAATATTTATATTATTTTGCACGTTCTCGGTTAACACAAGCAAACACTTAAATACTAAATATTTTTCGCAGTTTATCTGTTATTATTCACAACGCCACACTTTGGGATGAATTTAAAGTATGAAAGTTTTTCAAATTATGAAAAGTTTAATTTACGAAATAATTAAAACCTCGCCGACTGTGAAATTAGAGCCTCCCGCCGTCTCCTCGGAGGTACTCGCTCACGGTGACCTGCGAATCAGAATTTTTTTTGCGGATTTGGTTTTAAAGTTTTGATCAAACGGCATAGATTGATCGCTCGCACCTCGTTAAAGGAATGCTATTAAGCGGGGACATAAAAATACACTACACGCCGTTATGCCGTGTACACGCAGTTAAGGGCGCTCCGATATTGAAGCCGCGTTCCCGGCAGTCCGCTTTTCCATTGCGGGTATTCGAAAAGGAGATCAAGTATGGTGTATTTTATAAATCATTTATTAATTTTGGTATTTTTCTGTTTACAATCAGCAATAAACGGCCATTTGAAAGCATATTACAATTTGGATTAATCGCCTTTAATGGTCGATAAATAATACCCTTAAAACATTTATTTGTTTTTTTATGTTCCAAAATTAGATTGACGTGAGATTCGATGTTTTTGAATGCTTTGAAATCTATTGCGCAGTGGTTTTGGTATTTTTTTTCTTTTTGATTTGTTTTTGAACGATAAATTAGATTTCTTGGAAATATTTCGTTAGATGTACTTTTAATTTTTTGTTCAGAGCTTTTAATGAAAATTGCGTAGAATTCTTTCAGATTGACAACTTAATTTTTTTTAGAGTTAAATATTTTATTACGTTCGTGTTTGTACTTGCCGCTGGTGATTTTTCCTAACTTTACACAAGGTTTTCTGGATTGGTTTTTAGAAATTACATATGAATAACTAAACATAGGATCGATATATTTACATTTTGATAATACAGGGCTGAGCTGTATTTCTGTTGTCGAATGTCACTAAAGATGAAAGATAATGTTAAATATGGCCAGATTGTCAGGTCCAATCAAGAAGTGAGTTAAGTATCCAAATACATGATGTTTTATTTTTATTGTTTATTTACAATTTATTTGCATAAGCCCTCGAGAGTTTTTATTTAATTTTGGATGATTTATAATCGAGTAAACATGGTTTAATTTTTATTGTTCTATATTTTATTTTCAATAAATAATTAGGTCGTATTCAAAGGCAACTATATAATGCGGCAACTGTGTTCTTCGAGGGTGCTGTGGTGTTCATTGTCAATGAACTTTGTATCTTAGTTGCTCGCAGCGGCGCGTGGATAGTGAGAGTGTTGTAAACTATTTGATAACTAAGCTAATTTCAAACATATCTGAGTACAAATATAAATTTAATTATTTTCTTTTATGTGTTTGTATATATATATATATATGTATATATATAATTAAAATCACCAGCTTGTGATATCTTATCTTCAATGTATATTTTTATAAATCATTTGATTAATATTGACAATATATTTTAATGATAACGATATCTATTAATAATGTTATAATAAAATACGTGCTATAATTACTATACATGTCACACACAAGTAATCTGATCGTTGTTTCTTCCCGGCTATTAGGCGCTTGGTGTGTTAATTAAACACCGTGTATGTAGGGTTAGAAAAATATTTTTTTTTAAAAAATGATTGCATATACTTTGTAAAGTATATATTATATAATGTTTTTACTATGAAATCGTGTTTTACTTCATTTTCTTATTGTTTCAACAGCATTAAATATGTTCTTATTTTCCGACGGACACACCCCGACGCCGAGTAATGCGCGGTACACCGCTTTGTGTAGTCCGCAGTGATGAAATTGAAAATGCAACGTGTCGCCGGGGAGCACTCTCTATTCACTGTTCGGGGGTGGCGGGGGATGGGGCGGCAACTCGTGCAATAACCACCCTAGTTGATAATAACTACCCAGAACATCACACATGTTGCAATACCTATGCAGCCAACAGACGCTTTATTTGTATAGGGCTAATTTGTGCCGTTCCGATGGTTGCAACACTCATGATCGTTCTGAACTTTTATAATCGTATTTACCATTCAAAGCAAACCACGAGTTTCAGAATTTAAACTAATTCAAAGCAAATTTTATATTAAAAGGTTTGTTTGACGTGGAGCTCACGGGCTCTTTGTTTGCTCTTGATAGACATTTTGCATATACTCGTATAATTCCTAAAATGATATGAGCTTTATATTTTTCGATTCTATTCATAAAGGCTCTCAATTCGCATAAATTGTATTAAAAAAACTTTTCGTTGTTTTTATTGGTAGTAGTAAGTACTTATAAAATGTGATTTGCCTCAAACTATTGCAAAATAATATTAACATATGTTGTACAATCGACTTTTACAAATTAAAAAATGCACTTTTCGCATTTGGATATAACCTATACGTAATATAATTTATTATTTCTTGAAAAAATAAGCTATATATTTTTTATTGTTCTGTTAATATGTAACACCACCAGAGCCAATATTTATAGCAACTATTTTTATCACATGCAATAAAATGACTGCGATAATAGACTACTTATCTATTTCGTAATGATTATGTCCTTTTTGTATCCTTCCATCTGTCCAAAGAATTCATTTAATACTTTCCGAGCTTATGATTTGCCTATTGTTTTGTAATTGGTAGCATACTTACATTGTATATGGGATTGATTCCCCAGTAGTCTGGCGTAAGCAGGCGCCTGTCGTGAGTTGTGATATCTACAAGTAATTTATAATATCTACTGACATTTTCTGCCAGATTTATTTACATTTTTCTTTCTCGTTACATAATTTATAATTATGTATATTCTTTTTGATGACTTGAAACATGACACTTTTTTAAAATTCCCACACAATCATTTTATTTCAAGAATATTAAATGCTAACACCGCATATCTTTGAAATACGATGATGATGCGAGAACCGGTGTTTTTATTAATAAAAAAGCCAACATAATATAAATCCGAATCACAAAACGCTGATTTTAAGGATATGCCACAAAAACTGAGATATTCGGGCTGATAATATGGAGTACGAGAGGAGTTGGAGAAGAAAAATACTAGTTTTTCGTTTTATTAACCGAGTGTGATTATTCACTAATTGAGTTTTCTTTTTTATACGCGATGAAACAATACCTTATTAAATTCTAAATTGATAAGTTTAGATATCAAATACACCAGACTTTTATGGCTCATATTAATTATCGTAGCTCTAGTTGACTGGATAAATTAAAATTACAATTTACCACTTACAACGTATATAAAAATAAAATACGTATACTTAGCGTGAATATTTCGACATAAAACAAAAATGGAACGCTCTTAAGTGCACGGAGGTGTTTGTTTGTACGCGAGTTGTTGCCTTTAACGGTCTCGTAGAACGTAAAACGCAAAGCGGAGGCTTAATATGAGAAAATAATTTAAAATTATCTTACAAAACAAACAAACAAGACGCCCTCTCACTTTACACCCAGGCGGGAGCGATACCTTCAGTTATCGCGACCAATTGATCTGTTGACGTTTTTGTATTGCAAACGAGGTTTTTTTTGAGCTGGTGCTATAACGTCAGAAAAGCTTATATTTTACGAAGGAGTCTCAATTTATTACACAGTGATAGTAAGAATAATTAGTTTCTATTCCCACTTTTATTATGAACACACTGAAACATTACATAATCAGTTATGATTATTTTTTTGTACTATGGGTCTGACACATCATTCATTTCGGCCTTTATTGAGAATCTACTATATTGTAGTGTTATTATTATAGTTGTATTAAATTACACTTAATACGAGTATATAACAAAATTTATGGTTAAAAAATATTTATTAAATTTTGTCATTGGTGGCATTTTGAAAACATATCCCATTCATTGTAGTGTTTTCCTGAAAGTCTTCTTTTGAAGTAATTGACAGAAATTTTCGCCATACAAAACGTCGGCTTTTGTTTGTGCCGCCTTAGATTTGCGAGCCTAATAGTTGATTGCGCACATTAGCTTGACGGAGCTTTTGTGCGGGGCGGTATCACGGCTCGGATTAAAGTCTCAGCGGAGGGAATTAGGTTTCCTTTCTTAAGACGCAGTAACTCGAGGCTCGGGGAGCACGGCAACTCGCGGGGCGGCAGCCGCGGCAGGAACACCACCAAAGGAAGTATTTCATTATCATATTATTTCATAATATTTTACAAAGACGATATTACATATTGTGTAATATATTCATCCACACAATTTTTCATGCTTATATTACTTTCGTTAAAGTTTTGAGCTTAAGTGATATATAAATGGAAAAAGGTAAGCCGACTTTCCGCTTGAGAGCATTCTCAAACGCACATGTTTTTGATTATTTGATATTGCTTCCATATTTGCAGATAATTTATGTTTTTTAACTTTACTTTTCAATAAATATTATTGTTTATTATGTTGGTCACTTAAATATCGTGTTATTGCAATTGAAATAATTTTTTATTGTAAATTATTAATGCTAATGGATAGATTATGTGTTTTGTCGCGGTACTTACAATTGAATTAAATGTACAATTATAAAATCTATATTTAAAAAAATTAAATGCTATATAAATATTTTTGAAAAACATAATTGAGTTTTAGGAACTACCGTCTTTAATATTATACTTTTGTTTTTTTTCTGCGAAGAAACAACTACGATGTCTGTCAATTTCATTTTAAGAAAAAGAACATTGAAAATGTTCTGGAATTTTTTTTAACAGATGAAACGAGTAAATAATAAATAAAATAACCAATATTGTAGTTTCAGAAATGTTATTTACTTAACTAATTGAATTTATACCTTTTTCATTTGGATATTAGACTTATAGGTACAGCAACTGAAATCTTTATATCTTGATGAAAAACATTGATGAGGTGTGAGGTGTGAGGTGTATTGAAAAAAATCTATCTGTCCGTGTTTTCGACAATCTAAGAAATAAACAATAAATAATTACTTTTAATGTGAAAATATCTTGTTCGCTCGTACGATTTAATAAGTTAGAGAAAAAATCTTATGTATTATAGTCAATAAATTCGTGAAGAGAGAAGCTTATTTGCATTGCAGAATCTCCATCAATTTTTAAATACCACTTTTGGGACATTCACCTTTTACCCCGCCGTCCCAAAATGCTTCGCCAGAACGTCCTCGTGCTTCTTTTCATATGATGTTCCGCCGTCTATATCTCCCCGAACGGCACTATCCCCCTAACAATAGACCCCGTTGGTATTTTATGCCAGTCTCTACGATTATTGTGAAGTTGAAGTATGCACAAGTTGGCAGTTTATTTACTGCTGGAGGCGTCTTGCTCGGAAGTTAACACAATCCGCTGAGATCACGTACTCGCCGCCAGTATTTTTACGTTCAGTTTTATAATCTAGCCAGAGTAATGCGTCCGTTGCAGCCATACTTGTGAATTCCATCCCCCAGGGTGAATACTCAGACTGGAATATTTCTAGTGATTCTTTGTTGCCCGTATCGGGCAAAGAGATGATTTCATCCTCTGGTGATTTACCTTCTTATTTATTGTTGTTATTTGAACACGATTTTGCACTCTTACCATTGATCGATTTTGAAAAGTTATTTTTCTCTGAAAAAGTTTATTCGCCTGGTACTCATATATATCTTTGGCACTTGACTTGTTTAGTACAGACGCACAGCGAATGTGTTATTGAATTTATAATATTATACTTGCTGGAAATATTAATATCATTTGAATAATCTAAAAAATGAACTAGGTACTACATGCTAATGTTAATTTACGTATGAAGTAAGTGCTGCTTGTTAATTTGATTTAACATATTTCTTTGATATAAATTTTGATTTAATAGAATTCCTTTACCTGCTCCATAAAAAAAGTGTTTTTTTTTTACTTATTTAATGATGATTCGATGGTTTCGGTAATTTTAATATGTAATTTATATGTTTAAAATAAATATACATTACTTCTCAATTTACCGCGCTTTACTGAAATTCACTAATTAATTTAATATTTTATTAATTTAAATTATGGATATTTTTGAAATGTTGCACATGAATCAATAACAATGGGTTCTTTATGAACTATTAAACAAAAGCCGGAAAGTAGGGATGGGTCATGAGTCATGAGGGTATACAACACACAATACATCACTTGCAGTGTGCGTCTCTACAATAGATAACGCCAGCCAGCACGAGAGGGCGGGTGTCGCTTGTTGCGGACCTCAAAAGCGGCCTTCATTAGAACCCGGGAACCCCTTCCTCGCGCTCTCTTGCTATCCTCCTCGCTCCCCGACTTCTCACCTTACACCCCCATCGCCCGCCGGGCCGTACAAAGGAAGGACTTCATCATGCCGTGATAGAAATTTCATTGCGGCACTATTTCAAATCTATTCAAACTCGAGCTTCGTAATTAATTCAATGCTCGAACCGTTTTTCGGGACTACCGCGACGACAGATAAGTCAAAAGAGAAGTGATGAAGGTTTTAATATCTAACTTCTCGCATGCCTGTCGTGCCCGCTTATGTGTCATAGCCTAAACACATCTTTTAGAAATAATTTAATATCTGTTTGCATACGGCTTTTCTATTATAATTCCACTAAATCGTTCGATGAAGGTGGGCGTCGTTTTTGGACTACTTTTTTTAAAATATAAATATTACGATAATAGCTCCGCTCCAGTTTATGTAATTCAAATAATAGACGAGTTACAAGTAGGCTATGTGAAAGTTGAAAACAATCCCATTGAAAGCATATTTTTAAATCGGCTAATTAAAAAAAGAAAAAAAAAACATTTTTAAGTGACAGTTTCACCGATTATACACTCTTTTTATTATGAATACTTTTGGTTGACTCTTTTGTCTTTTACTCAAGCTACCTGTATTAAATTATTTTTTTACATGAGGCATCTAACGATGGCAGCCTGTTATTTCTGACATATTATCAAAAAAATAATTATACGTGTTCTCATATAGTTATGCAGTGATTGTTTTCTAAATACGAGCAATTTACTCTTTAGTTTATGAAGTTTGATATACTCGCTTTGGCGTTGCCAGCGTCGATGCTGCCGCCGCTTTTAACTTTTGATGGACGCGTGGCACCGCAGGCGAGTGGAAAGTTAACAACTCGCTCATCAGGGGTAGTTTTTCGTGGTTTAACGTGTAGACGGATAGGGCGGCGCGGACCTTGCGGGACCTCTGCCCCCTACCCTTTCTACTTCAAATCTAATTTTATCAACCTTGCCTCCCTCCTCCACCGCTTGCTATCAGGCGGTAATGCTGTCTACTCTAAAATATATTCTTAAAATTTGCGTAATTTTAATTGACGTCTGCTTTTTTCAAAATAGTGATTTCATATTTTTTTATTTATGCAAACAATGCGAAAGTAATGCATTTTAATATTTGTAAAAGTACCGAGATGTATGAAGTAATGAAAAAATATATTTTTTTAACATAATGTTCTATAGAGAACTTAGAGACTGACTTTCACACCTTATCGTTGCTTGATGATTCTCGACAGTAGTTTCTCAGATGTATATTTTTTGTTGTTTTATATAACGTTTATTTTCAAATTCTTTTTCATATGTATAAAAAAATAGGAAACATGACAACCGACTCACCATCATTATCTTGATATTTTTTTTAGGTCGTTTAACATGTATACTGAAGTAACGAAGGTTGTTATTGTCGATTTCCTACGAAATGTTGCTTTTAATGAAACTTTTATTGTTGATAATATTATTTTATAATTAAGGTTAACATTTGAAGAAAAAACTTAATTAACTATAAAAAAATCCATATTAAAAAATTACATCTAAAATATGACTTTAACTGGGTACATTTAATAATTTGGAAATTAATTATATTCAACAGTGGATATGCAATACTTTCAGTTAGTTGCTGGTCAACCTCTATCGGATGAAATCATCTTTTGTCTGCTGAAATCTTTTATTTTACCAACGTATTTAAAACATTGTTACGTTAAAATCGTTGTGTATAAAATTGTTTTAATTTGATAAATTATAGTTAATCTACATTGTTCATTTCGGTTGAAAAAATGTAATTTATTACTAGAAAGCTTACCATGATAAGGTTATTAGTGTTAAAAAAGTAATGAGAGTGTATTTTGTATAATTTAAAACATAATTCCTATTTAACTTGATTTAGATCAATGCTTTCCTCAGTGAGTAGATATTTCGCTCTCAGGGTATGCAAATTTATTATTCCATAATATTTAACGTACGCCGTATGATGTATGGTTTCTACATGATGTATTATTCTCTTTAATCATTGTGTTTGCATTAGTAATCTGCTAATATACAATGCATAATGCACATGATTTCCATCACGTGGGAATATGTTCAACGCGTGTTTTTCATTAATCTGTTCAAATAATAATTCTGTTAACATGAATTGTGCTGATATTGCTTTATAAACCTATATGTCCTGTTGTCCTTGCATGTTATTACACCGTTGAAGGCAGGATAAATGTATATGGCATTGTCTCAAAACAGACTTATGTTTATCGGTATGCTCGATAATATTTGTAATGAGTTTTTTTTATTATTATTTACTTTAATAATAAGCTTTACATTGTAGACGCTGATTATCGTGTCCTTAATGTTGCGTTTCTTTGTAAATAAACAACCTAATTTGAATATTCATAAGCTGCACGTTATTGATAGAATTATCGAAACGAGCTTACGCAATAAATCATATTTCACGCAGTATAAATTAAATACAATTTTTTCAGACATGTAATATGATTCACAATATAATTATTTTGCATCAGTATAAACTCTGTTACCTCATTGCTGTTCGTTTGATGTAGTGACCTATATTCGAACTTGACCCCTGATTGTCGAATTTCTTCTCAAGTTCTGTTAGATTTAGCCACTGTGATGTATAGATGTACATTTTTCTTCACAATATATTTACTCAAGAGCTTTCTAGCCCTTGAGTAAACAATTGAATCTTAAGTCGTAACTTAATGTCATCGCAGGCTTCAAGCACTGATTGGAACGTTATTGATTACTATTGATTAAAAAAAATCAAACATTTTCACAATAAATAGAGTTTGGCCAAAGTCAACCTAAGTTTATTTTCGCAAATCCTTTGCTAATGCAAATACCGAACACTTTAGATTAACTTAGGCCTACTATGTAATGGAACATTTATTGATGACCCCCGTTTTTGAGTTGTCTGGTTCTACCGCCTGTTTTGACAGGGAGTAGAAGTGGGATCACTTATTGGTTTAGAATCACGTGATTTGAATATGAATTTACGTATCGCTTGAATATTCGTCCTGCGACATGTACTGGCACCGCCAGCTGCTTAGCATTCGTATCGACGTGCTTTTCAAAAATACGACTGATTGCACAATGAACAAAAAAGAATTCAAAGGAAAATAATTACTTATTATCGATTTTTTTTTATACATTTACAATCAATTAATGATTGCAAAGATAATTTTAACTTAATAATATCAACGATCGAGTTTGGACCTGAGAGCTTTTTTTCCGAATATCAGTGAGTTTTTATTAATTACATAATTTGGGACAATTATTCATTTAAATAATTGTACCTAATTATCTTTATCGTTTTATATTCAAACCTGAATGAAATGAGTAACATGGGCTTCTATGTTTTTATACCGATGCTTCTTTAGTGACAGTCTCCATCATATTTATCTAACTCCTTGTGTGTGTATCCATTGATGACGATTTTTATTTTTACATAAAGCATACAACATGATGAAAATTTGTTATAAATCATTGTTCCTTCATATATAAATGTATAGAATTATACGTAACGTTTCCACTATTATACCAGAGAATGAAGTATGTAGTTTAACGCCTTAGACTTTATTATTCGTATGACGCTTTACCGCTAGTTTTTTTACTTGCATAAAATTAACTTTTTCTTCATTTTCACTCGCAAACAGCTTTATGTTTCGAGTGAAGTGATCTTCAGTCGTCCTCTGCGGCCTTCAGGAGTGGGGCTCGACTGTTGCGCCCCATTCTCTCCGAGAGCTCCCGCCCCTAGACCTCTGCTCCTTGCCGGTAATTCGAAACGAGATGTGACGCGACGGTCCCCGATAGACGTCATATTAATCAGTGCCACTTTTCAACATCATTTTTTGCCCTGAAAATATTTTAAAAAATTGAAAAGAAAAGACGACGATAAATGAACCCAAATCTTGGTCTTATGGGAGATAAGCTTTAATGAGGTTGCTCGTATATATACTTTTACACGTTATCTTATTTAATAGATAAATCAGTGAAAGCTGTAATAAATAAAGGCTTTAATCTCTGCGTTTACTAAATCATGCGATAAATACATACATTTTATTAAAGTTTCGGAATTTTACAGATTATATGCATTTTTTACATATATTAATTATATATATTTTTTAATAGCATGACTTCTTTTGACGGTTTTATCCACGATAGGTCCGAGCTTCTTAAATTTTAGACTTGGTTATTTTTTTTTAAGAGCAATCCAATTTCTTAACTGGTCAATACAGTTACATTGGTCAGTATACAAATTGCTGTTTATCGACTATGTTCAATAGACTATATATTTGATAATAAACGTTTCATAAATCTATATATTTATTTAATTATAAGTTTATCCATGGAATATTTTTTTTTATTAGTAAGTATATAATGGTTGCTTCATTTAATAACTTCAATGTTTGATACAATATCAATATCACAGATAAGGTCTTAGTAATCCAGTTCATTTGTTTTGCAGAAAGATTAAAACCGATTGCAGACTTGGTTGTTATTCCTCCTATCACGAATATTAAACTAATATACAGTAAACATTGTTAAATTCAATATTAATCTCTCAAATATTATCACCGCTTTATTCGATTCCTGTTCAATTGGTTTTATATGGGTAGTACAAATGGAATCATTCTTAAATAAATTTGCACAGAAAGGGTAAACAGCTGACTGCGTCACCTAATTCACCAATAATTACGCGGAGTTTGTCGCGTGTGGCACAGTGTTGGATCTCTCCGTCCAGTAATCTGCCTCTAACGTACACTAATTTTGATCAATCTGAATATCAGCAAGTAGGACGAAATCCCGCGTATCGATGTCGTGACAAAAATAATATTTCTTTTAAACTAGATTCCTCCGATGTAATGTAGTGAATTGCATTGCTGATGTACTCTAACAAACATGTATTTGTGTAAGTAAATGAAACGGGAAGTTTAAAAAATATTCAATTGTTCGCGACATGTTTTCATAGGAAGCTTTGAATATTATTCTACGACTATCGTAAGTAGCAAACTATAAAAAATGTTATAATTAAAATAAAAACACTTTTTACGAGAGCTTTATTACATGATATGTTTTTTCTCTCCATAAAATATGTATTTTAACTGCAAATACTAGTCTTATCCTCGATATATATACTATGTATTAAATATGTATAATATATATTCGTTCTTCTGGTGCCCCTCCTTATAGGAGGTTTGAGACCATTTATTCGAATATATTTCTATTCTAGGCCGGTCTCCTTAATTCGTAAAATGTATATGTATTATATATATATGTAATAAAATAAATAGTTATGTCGATTAATCCTCAAAACGTTAAATTATACAAACGACTGTTTTACTTTTCATTATTTGCCATCAAATAGCGATTGGCAGGTCCATAAATAGCTCAAACCATAAGGAAGAAGCTGGATGGCAAATACTTGGATCGAGTGCTCGGTGTGTTTGCTTCGGGGAGTGCCTCACTCCGGAGTCACTCCAGAGTCCAAGTTTGTCGTACAGCTGTACACACACGCTAGTAAGCTTAATTATTTGAGCACTGTAATATTAAGGCGTATGTCGCCAAAGCCCACAAACAACTCTCCCTAACTAAACTCGTATTCTCAACCTTTCTCAATGCTAATTTCAAATTTATTATTTTTTAGTAACATTTTATGGATTATTGACTGCTGTTATAGCTTTCGTTATATGTACTGATAGTTATGTCAGATCCAAACTGTCAATAAAAGAGAACTAAGCTCCATGAGAAGTTTAGAAGTAAGCCGATTTTCACTTGATGATTCTGTGTTATGGCAGGTTTGAGATGGTGGAGACTTATTATACTGATCTTTTTGCATTCTATATGTAACCGTTTTTAAAATATCTTTGTTCTTTGGTTGAACTATTTTAATAATATTCCAAGATCGTCTAGGAAAATGTATTAAATATCTGAATATTTTTTCAAATTGCAATTTATTTTACACGTGATCAGAATTTCATTATTTTCAAATAGAAACGGGTATTAATGTGACAGTATAAAATCATGTTTTATGTATCTCCATACTAACGTAAATCCTGTGTCCCCTTAAGTGTATTATTTCAAGCTTGTTAGTTATGTAAATTATCCATGCCCTTGTTACCACTCGAATATTTAAATAAATAACCTAAAATTATATTCTTTATCAAACGTGAAATTAAAAAAATATACCATGACAGTGATTAGTTTAACATTATTGCTGAGAATATTGTATTTATAGTATATAATATATTTGATATCAAATAATTGAAAACTAATATGAGAACGAGGACTTTGTTTTAATAATATTTTCGGTATACAGACTTTATTTTCTTTGTATAATTGTTTCATTGATTCTGTTTGCATAACAAGTTATCACGTTTTCAGACACGCGTAGTAAGTAATGAAAACTATTCTTGATTTTGCCATTATAACAATATAATAGTTATCACAAACGTAAACGTATGCAAATTTAAATTTACATTTTCTTAAAATAACACAAAGTGTACAATAATACCGTTCATCATTGTTTGATTTTGTCAGAAAATAAATTCACACTTCAAATTAAATAATATAACTATTATTTATTTTTCAACGACCCTTACACATTGTCAAAGCTATCTTATTAAATATTTATTGATACGGTGTTTCAGACTATATTGTATCAGCCGAAAATACATGGCTATGTTTGTCCACGAATACATTATTTTTTTGTTTAATTTATTTTACCATGTTTTTTTGTTTACTTTTAATTCTACTAAAATCATCAAGTTATATATTTTTATTATGTAAAAAAACCTAGTCACATTAAAAAGTAGTTTTGAATAACACTGAATCTTATAAAAAAAAACACTAAACCAAAATAAAATCAAAATTGAAGTCGCGAATTGATTCCCAATCTACATTTATTTTTCATCGTTTATTGCGTAAGATTTGGGTTTTTTAATTTTTTAAAAAATTATTATTCGTGTGTTATTATGAATGTAGACGTTTTTTAAAAATATAACTATAACATTTAATGAATTTCTTTTCTGTGTGCTGGTATCAAGTACATAACGAAACTTCTAGATTTATTACTATTTCCCAAAAAAATTGTTGCATAAAACTTTTTTTCTGGTCTTATAAAGTCTGGTTTAGCCAGTTTTAAAGATAAGCGTCGTAAATTTTTTAGGGATATTCATAAAACATTTCATTGCTCATAGACAAATAAAATTTGATACGTGATGATCCGATTTATTGGTTTCACATTTAAATGTTGGTGATATCGACGTAAATATAGCGTTCAAATATATTGCAACATGGACAGAGATCGATTACACGGGACTAAATAATATATGTTGTTTCTGAATATATATTTCTATGGATTCTGTTGTAGTGCTTTCAATCTATAATGGCTTTAAACGCTTTCTTTTGGCTTTTTCCTTATCACCAAACTAAAAGATTGTGCACAACGACTAGTTTGCTAAAAGCTCTTCCGTACATTTTTTTTAAGATAAATTTTTATTTTATATATACAGCATTGAATAAAATTTGCGGTGTCTCCTTGTTTATCAAATATAAATTAGTTTGTACGACGATTTTTCCCCTGCATTTTCTCGTAAAATAGACAAGAAGAAGTGCTATTTGAGGCTTGTATTGTATATGTTTGAATCTGCGCGTTTAACTTCATTCGTGCTTTTCTTTATTAGGGTTTATAAATGGATTCTGTTCGCGTAATGTGGATTGATATAAGCAATAACGGCAAATTAATTAATCCTAAACGCCAGCCTACTACTCCGTGTACCGTTCTATATTCACATCGTTTATCATTTAAGGTCTTAGTTAATTTATTTTTAATAAATGTAACAACTGTCCGTTGTAATAATATTACCCATCCGTTTCACTATATTGCCATTGCGATTCAATAGCCCTGTATATATATAATTCGTTTTTCATACAAAATCTACGTTCTACTGATACTAGATAGACCGAGTATGCTAATCATACCTCAATGTCGATGTTTAAATTTCATTTTAAAAATCGTAAATATATTATATTCAGTAAGAACTTTAATTATTTATTTTTATTATTTTTCAAAATATTAGCCGACCTCAATGTCTTTAAATTTAGGTTCTAATAAAGGTACTAGTGTGAAAACCATTATTTTTGCAGGCGTATCTTCCCAGGTTAATAAATTTACCATTAAAAAAATATGATCAAAAAACCTATTAATATCTAATATTAGGTCTTTTTAGTCTGCAAATCTCCGATTTAAGATGAATTTTTTTGTTGATAAATTTAATTTATTGGGAATGTATTATTTATTTTAGTCGTGCTGTCCTCCTCTTGTCTCTTGAATCCGTGGGAGGTCCACGTCTATACACAAAAGATCATCGGAGGTCAGGGAGACGCGCATTACGTATGCCGTTTTGATTTATCTATAAGATGTATCCAGACAAAGGAGCCCTTAGAAGCCCCCGCCTTCATTAATCTTATCACCGAACAGTCAGCACTTTCCTTCTAATTATAGCAACTAATAGTTCCCATGATCGACATGTAATCAGACACTAGAAGCGCCGTCTATATTGATTTTCCGTTCTTACAGGCGAGCCCATTTTCATTAACATTTATAATTTATTATCTCCGTTGAGCTTTTCAATCAAGATATTCCCTGCCTTTTCCGAGTCAAAGTTCCAAAAACTTTGGGCAAAGACCCTCGGGCGATCCCTAGTCAGTCGACGCGGACGCTCTCAAAATTACTCAGGAGAAAACAAAAAAAGAGTCAGCGATGAGATCTTCTAAGCGTCAAGTTCAGGACGTCCGGATTCTTTAGATCATGGCCGATGGAATTTGACCCTCGCGATACGTTAACTGTCATCGATTAATTTCTGCAAAAAATCATTTCGTCATATTTACAGTTCCAATCTAAATATAAACACGTCGAGCTTATTATGCACGCGCGATGTCTTTTTTTCAAACATTAAAAACCAGCCTAATATATCTTAGTCGATTAAAATGTGTTTGCCACCTAAAAAAGCCTAACTCACGAAAAACTAATTAATGAGTTAAGAAACCTACTGATTGGAATAATTTTTAATTTAAAATTGGAGGTGCCAGCTTTAAATTATTTATTTTTTATATTTTCCTTTTTAAATCAATTATTTATCTAATCGAGTAGATTAATACGCGGTTGATTACAACTATAACACTTAATTAATGACTTTTGTTATAATTTTATTGAATATGAAAATTATATTTAGTTTCAAAATGAAGGGAAAGGGATTTTGGTAATAAAGTTATAATTAAAAGGTCGTAATCGTAAAGTAAAAAGTCGTATACAATTTCAATAGTTTTTTGTCTTTTTAACTAATATAATAATCTTTAATAGGTTTCTTATTCGGATAATTTTAGTTTAGATGTCGTTCACTTGCGAAGTTGACGTAAAAAATACCTGTTTTTATATAATTTATTGTAACTTACCAATTTTTATTTTACATTAATTTAATGAGTTTGAAGATAAATACCCTTTGTACACTGCACCTTTTTCTTAGAGCTTTTGAAAACGTAAATTCAAAGACGTTCTGGTACTTCTTACATTGCTTAATTTTCTTTATGGGCGTAAAAGCCTAGAAGCCTCTCAATAGAATAAGTTTTTTTTATTTACGTTATTTCATAGATTCCTATATAAACATCGAAAAGACTTTTCACGAGTTCTTGGCAATGATTTATAAACCCCGCAAAACTTGACGTCCACGAAACTCTCGAAATATTCGCAGTATAATATGTTTGAGCACTTCCCTGTACCTTATCATTATTAATTCTGGAATTGATCTCTTTTGTCATTGTCTGGCATGAGACAAAGCGAAGGGACTTATCGTGTATTGTTTTCGAAGAACGCAATTTTCAGTATTTCGTTGTGGAAAAGCCCTTGTGTTTTCAACAATAAGAACCTACATTAATATAAAAAATAAAATAAGGTGAAAAAAATACATTCAGTTTCAAAACTACATACTGATGGTGTTTATAATACGCGAAGGTGTTGTTTTAATATAACCTTAATTATATTGTAGTTATTTAACATTATTCACACGTGTGATGTATGTACAATTAATAGTGATGCCAAGTAACCCAACATCTCTTAAACAATCTTAGGGTTCCCTGCGGATATTGAGCAGACAAGTCGCGATGACGCCCGTCACGTTGCTGTTTATTTTCGCGGTAGTTTACCAGCTGTGATGCCCGCTTTGTAAAGAGGCAAAACTTATAAATCTTTGACATTTCATGATGAGTTTACAGTGAATGTTGATGGTCTTTATCAGATGGGTCCTAATAGCCGCAGCTTCCCCATTGTGGAGCCCGAGGCGGAAGCTAGATTACGTTTCTCGTTGCGCATCTTCTGTGAATCCCGAGCAGGCTGCGGCCGTCGCTCCGTATATTGTTGCGCGGCCTATTCAATCGCTAATGACTCTCGGATAATCAACCTTTACCATTAAAGTTTCGGTGAGGATCATCTGTAGTAAATCAAACCTGAAGACTATCAATCTATTCGCTTTATCAAATGTCAACTACTAGTGGAACACTAATTATAATCTAACAAATCTAGTGTCATCTTTGCAGTTTTATAAACTAAATAATATTAATAGAATTTACCCAAACAGTCAAAGGGAGGTCTGATATATATTTACTTATTTATTTTGACAGTAAAGGCCAAATAGCTCTTACTCTTTCTTGATTCGTAAAGATAATGTTCGGGACTACAAACAAAAGCAATGAAAGTAATGGTCGAAAAAATCTCATTAAAACGCATGTTGAATTTATTTCGCTCTTTTTAATCACAGATTCATCATTCTTAATTCTGAGTGTTCTTACACTTGAATCTTCTCCACACAAACAAAATGTAAAAACATATTTTCAAAAGAATAATGTACTATATGTATTATTTTTATATTCGTTACTAGCTGAAACTGACAAACGATACGATAAGCAGTAAATTTAGTGTAATTGGCCTTAAATTACACGAGATACACAATTTTCGCCTAAATTTTCAAATAAAAATATAAAGTCGCAACGCTTTTAAGTTGATTTTTTTATTTTCAATTATTAATTGGTCTTCTTATATATTTTGTATTTTAGTAGAAAATTAGTTTTTTTTTTATAATGGGAATTTTAAGTATTTTCATTTTAAATACAATCTTTAAAAAGAAAATATATTAAAAAATGCTGTCTATTTTTGTGTTATATTTTAATATCGCGTAAAAACAATATGTGTGGACCATTTTTATGATAATAACATGCCACTCAGTGTTATTACTATGCAATTATATAACATTATCTCTGTTCGTAGTAAAATCATTGTTTAAATTACAAAAATAAAAGTAAGTTTAAGTTATGTTCTTTCATTCGAGGATTTTGAGTTTGCGTTTCTTTTTTTAAATTGAATTGAACAATTACGAGCATTAATCTGTTTTATTCAAATATATACAAATTTCAGCCAAGTATCTAATAAACTTTATGTGTTTACTGTTAATGAGAAATACTGTTTACTGCTTGAACAGCTTCATTATGACTTTCTAACAAACAAACGTATTTACCTGATTCGGTTTATTGGCGAAACGTAAATTTAATAGATACGTAAAAATAATGCTTACAATACGCACAAATAAAAGCTTCGAAAGTTCACTTTGTACAGGTAGTCCCTTGACTACTAGGCCAAGACATTGCCATTTGTACGAAAAAAAAAAAAAAAAACAAATAAATAATCGCACTTTACGCATAAAAATTACATATCTTTTATATAAATAACGCGAACGGAAATCGTCCAAAACTTAAGCAATCTAAATGAGGAATCTATTAACTACCCTACTTTTTAAAAGCCATTAGAAGGTACGTTGATGAAAAAATGTTTTTGTGTATACGCGAATAAAAAATAAATAAAAAAACACATTTGCCTTACTATATACCGAAATATCATATAAGTACTTGTATCATAGAAGGTTCTTTTCCCTTCTTTTTTAAAGGAGTAGAAAAAAATCCTAGATACCCTGACCCACGGTGTGTGCTCAAAGTATATTGAAATATCGTTTAAAGCTTATTTGTTTGCTGCTTGTCGAATTTTTATTACCGTTACCTAAAGTAAGATATTCCAGTAATGCAAGTGGTCCCTTGGTTGTGTGGCCGTGCCATCACTGCACATAACGAAATGTATTTTTTCTCATGTTACTCTTATGAGTAATTTAATATATTGATGGCATGGGTATCTTTTGAATGGAGAATTTTCCATTGATGACTATTTAGGTATTTAGTATACTATTTTTTGTTTACATTATTATCAGGTGTATCAACTGATTATGCCTATAATAAATTAAATCAAATGATTTTTAGCAATTATCTCTTGTAAAAATTTGAAGAAGAAATCTTCTTTTAAAAATAAGCTTATTCATGAACTTTTTGGTTTTAATAATTATTACCAGCCGACTGTTTATATAGTTAATCAAATATTCAACAAAGCGTAATTATAATTAACACTAAACCTACCGACATTACATGTATACATATTCCTACCGCCGGGGGTCAATTTGACCCATCGACTATTCTAAACCAGTGAGATAGTTCTACCTTGGGATTTTTTTGATTTAGAACGTGGAGTTAAAGTTTTGTCTAGAAATGCTTGCAACACCATCGGCGCCATGGCATGCCCGCGCCGCGCGTGGGCGGTACTGGTTCTCCGACCGCTCTCCTGGTCTGCCGTTCTTCACCAAAACTCAGTTAACATCGAGTTTACGGTTAAACAACGCCCACTCACCTGAGAGATTCCATCAGTAAAATATAAAATCTTGTCCGTAGTCGGATAAATATACTTTCTTCTAGACATTATACATTGCTTAACTTCTATAAAAAAAATGTTACTGAACCTTTTTATCATAAAAACAAATACCCAATCAAAGGCTACAAAATCGCTGTCTTCTGTACTCCGGCATTGTTAGACCAAATGCCTTAGCATGACTAGGTTTTGCTTGCTTTCTTGTTCTGGATCATCCAAGACTTTCGTCGGTCGATCTTTACTTATATATCCGGTGTGCCAGTCGCCAGTGCACTCCGTGTCGTGTGTTTCGTCAACAGTGTGGAATGTGATCCACTGCTGCGATAAACAATAAATAATGGCGGCACAGTGACGTGTACAGTGACAATACAAATAAATACAAAACATTTAAACAATCTTGTTTACCGTTCTCAGCATCATTACATTATGTTAGAAAACAGTAGTAAATGTTTTGTTATGTTTTTTTGTCTGCGAGCACAGTATTATATTCAAGCATATCAATGCAGGACTCACAATAAGAAACATATAATATCAATGTATAAAAATTATTTTGAATTACACGTCAAAAGTAAACAGATAAAATTCCCATTTTATAAGAAATAAATAGAAATTTTGAATCAAGGCGAGATTTTCAATGCGACTTTTCCGCGCAAATTTCACTGAGTAAAATTCCAACCTTTCTTTTTGACAGCCAAATCAAAAATGATGATATAAGGAATTTGAGGAATATAATATTTATTTATATATTTATATATATATATATATATATATATATATATATATATATATATATATATATATATATATATATATATATATATATGTATATATATATATATATGTATATATATATATATAATTATAATTTATATACACATGTGTGTTATAAATTACATTAATATTTTTAATAAAATACTAATATCAGTTTTTATGTTTTTAAATCCCCAACTCATCATTTTAATTAACATAATAAATGTTTACAGATCTACACTTGTTCAAATACTAAGATATATACATAAGTACATGTTATTTAACAGACGAAATAGTTTGCTTTAAGAGCATAATTAAATAACGACGTGCTATATTTCTTCTTTACATTTGTTAATTGTTGACTTTGTAGCATTCGACTGTACAATATACACTTGATATTCGAATTTGTCTTGTAAGTTTGAGTCTTGAGGTCGTGAGGCTCCACAGGCCAGCGGTCTGCCCGGCCCTCCCCGCACCCTTATCAGTCCCCCGCGCCCTTATCAGTCCCCCGCGCCGAGATTGATGTGCGTTGTCATCGCGGGATTACACGCATGCGCCCGCCCGGCTCAGATATAAAGGGACTGTTTCAACCTAAATGGAAAATCAGTATATACGGCCAAGTTTGTAAGGGTGCCTATGTAGCTACGCACCCGTCTATCTCAACCTAAGGACAAAAAAGTTTTATGATCCTTTTTTTACAATGTCCCCCTTCCCCCGCACCCGGTCTGTTTATGTAGGTACGAGCTTTCTTTTAATTTTTGAAAAGCGACTCGCGTATCTCGGCCATCATTTATCACGGTAAGGGTGGACATTTTATTTTCTTTGTTAAAAGACTTGTGGCTTTTTGTTGCGAATTAATTGTACGGACATAATTTATTTTTGAAATCTGATTACGCGTCTTGAAATCCCGGAGATCGCCGCGCCGAAGCGCCGACTCGACCCTGGCCTGAACTGTATTCACTTCTCCCGGTGATTTTTTCTCTTAGGTCTTTGCAATTACCGGCGACTTAATTCAATCCACTTATACGTTGAGGGCCGATAGAGACTAGTGGAGATTAATCGAATGACTGCAAACTTTATCACGACAAACTGACTCTGAGCTAAAGCTCACATAAGTCGCCAACGTTGATCTTCAGGAGTTCTTCGATTTCGAAGCAACTTCCATCCCTTCATTTAAAAGTTTAATGGGATAATTTTCTACAGACGCAAGAGCATAAAATATTTGTTGAATATTACCTAGGCATAATATCATAGAGTAGATTGAATTACATTATCGTACGGCTTTGTGCCATTATCGTACAGTAGTTTTATTTGTTGTGATATTGATTATTAAAACTGTCAATGAGCAATAATTAACAGAATCGAAGCATCAAACTCCATGAGTACCACACCCTTGAACCCAAAATAAGACAAGTTTTTTTTTAAGTGGTTGATGTCCTTTTCTATATTTTGTACGAATTACATTGTAAAATAAACAAAGAAATGTTTTATGCACTTGTGCAAATCACGCAGTCACGACTAAAAAGTTTGTACTTAGATATCAATCCACACCTCTTGGAAATGGTCACCTAGAGACTAGAATATCAGGAACATGTTCTTTGTTGTATCATTTTGTAATATATAAATAAATCAAGGCGGGCGTGTTACGTACATAATTAATAACTTTCATAAATCAACTTTACGTGTTAACTGTTTCAATAATAGATATAATAATTACGTTATTAAATCTTGTAATGTGTTAATCTATTGATTGTTTAATATCCACAGAATACTACAATAACATTGTTATATCATGAAGTCCATAAAAAAACAATAATTCGCGGTTGGTTTCTCCAGAGAATCCTCGGATTGAGAAAACACAAGGAGTGTTTTATTAGCCTCAGCAGTCTTGAATTTATCGTCTGGTACTTTCTTACTTCCAGGAAAGTCACCTGTGATTTGTTTACGTATGTGCTCGTTTGTATATTATATATATAACTCATCATTATATTATTATTTAAGCTCTACAGTAATACGTCAATATGTTTATTTATTATTATTGTTTGGATTTATTTCGCTGGGATACGATCACTTAACCTTTTCACGCTCTCTTTAGTTCCCAACCGAGTCTGTTCGTACTTAGAGCTCAGGATGTTTCCCAAACCCCTTTCCACGCTGGCAGTTTCGCCGCATTTTGCCTGAAAGCTTTGTGCCCGTTTATTGTCATTTTTCACTCGAGAGGCCGGTTTAAGAGCGTCCTCCCCTCGGCAGGTCGCTAACACTACACATTTTAAATGTCTACCTGCTCGTTGCTAACTCTTTAGCTATTTCTGTTTTTTTTCTAAAGCCCGAACAAATAACCCCATCGCGTCCGATAAGTTGTCGATCCCATCGCATTATCAAAGCCTGCAGTTCTCGCCATTTTTCTTCAGTACAAAGAAAGGTCAAAGGTGATTTACGCAACGTTATTGTATTATTTTTTGTGGGATCTTCGGCTAACAACACTCGAGAGTTTCGCAACAGTGATTACGTTGGTGCTTGCGATAGTTCGGGGCATATCTGCGAAGATATTGTTCGGGCGCTGTAGTTGACTGAGTTTCCCCTGCGCGATCACTCACGGGGCTCGCCTCCCACCACAACAGCGAGGATCCACGGCTCGCGTGACGTCATTAATGTCCTCTGATCTATGGAAATTCGCGTCCCGCCGGCAGATACCGGCTCGCCCGTCAGAATTATTGTTTGCTCATGATTTATTCATGCGAAATTACTTACACCCGCTCCGGGCTCGCCGTTACTCCGCTTCCTCCGTTTTATCCTATTTGACGTAAACGTAAAACCCATATGAATTAAACTTCCATACAACCTGTGCAGTTCATTTATTGATTCAAAACTACGGTTTTCTTCTTTCCTTTCTTACAGCGTTCCTTTCGACCACTTTGCGTGCGATCTAATTTAACGATAGCTCTCTGTAGTTTCCGAATACATAAGAAACTGTATTCCAGCGGAATTAATACTGTATATAAATTGTGTTTATTCCTTACCAGCTGTTTGTACGCTCAGCTGTGGCACCAACTTTTTATTCAATAAACTATGAAGTTTATCAATCATCTCTTCGTTATAAAAAAGTTATCGCTTATTTTATATTTTATCGACTTCTTGTTTTAAAATTAATTAAACTTTGATAGATTATCCACAAATTAAATAACTTAGTCTTCAAGGTGGATTAGGGTGTTATAATACACCCATACCTCGCTATACGGCCGGTCGTTATACGGCCTTTCGCTATAACGGCCCTTTTCAATTATGGCACGTTTTCGATAAACGGCCTAAAATGTTTCGCTATAACGGCCAAAAAACTTTTTTTCGATGTTATTTTGTTTACGAGCGTTATTCAGTGTGTGCTCATAGAGCGGCCGGTTTAGACTTGTCTGTGAGTGTTTTGTGTACATATTTATTACTGATTGTTACACATTAACTGGAAAAATAGGAAATAATTAGGGCCATTAGGGACATCAAAAAACGGAGAATGCCAATGAGTCAAATGATTATCCAGGAAAAAGCTTTAAGTATTTTCGAAAATTTGAATAATGGAGATACCGATGAATCTGCTGAAGATGTCACATTCCAAGCAAGCCGAGGATGGTTTGAAAAATTGAACCTAAACAAATGTTTAACGTAGACGAAACAGGGCTTTATTGGAAGCGAATGCCTGATGGCACGTACATTTCAAAAACCGAAAAATCTGCGCCTGGTTATAAGGTGTCTAAAGAACGATTAACTTTGCTACCTGGTTCAAATGCCGCGGGTGATTTTAAGCTAAAACCACTTTTAATATATTTGTCCGAAAATCCAAGGCCTCTTAAAGGACTTAATAAAAATCAATTACCCGTCATATGACGATTTCATATGAAATCCAACAAGAAAGCTTGGATGACTAAAGCTACTTTTGAGGATTGGTTCAAAAATCACTTGTACAGAAGTGAAAAAATATTTGCGAGACAATAACTTAACCAACAAGGCTTTGCTAATTTTGGATAATGCACCAGGGCATCTTACAAATTTATCCGAGCTATCTGAAGATGTCATGATTGAGTACCTTCCGAAAAATACAACAGCTCTGATCCAACCAATGGATCAGGGTGCAATAGCCACTTTTAAGGCATATTACCTACGCCGAAATTTCCGACAACTGATAAGGGAAACCGATGGTAAAGCTTCAATTAAAACATTTTGGAAAAACTATAACATCAAGGATGCTGTTGACAGCATCAGTGAATCACGGAAGGAATTAAAATTAACAACAATGAACTATGTTTGGAAAAAAATATGGCCAGAATGTGTAAAAAGTGTTACATATTTAGCAAATTTGGAACCGATCCCATTGAATTTGTATGAATTTGTATTAGAATAATTGATTCGTTATACGGCTTTTCGGTTAGCGGCCAAGTTTCGTGGAACGTATCTAGGCCGTAAACGGGGGTATAGGTGTACTAAGTATGCGGAGTTTTTTTTAACACATAATAACCATATAATTTGAAGTTTTTGACGTTTATCCTATATTCTTATTAATATATATTATCAAATGCCTCGGGAATGAGTCTTTCAAAATAATACGCGTTATCCGCGGGTATCATTTAATAAGAACCCCTCGATTAGATGTCAAGGCCGGCATCCATTATTTTCGGTTAATTGCTCTTTTCAGTTAAATATTTCCGGAATAGTTCGTTATTCTCTGTTCTGCCGATAACTGACATCTTTAATTATATTCCCAGTGAGTAATTTAAAACAATGATTAAAATATATTTTATTTAGGTAAACATGGCTACGTTTTTCTAATAATAATATTAATTTACCGTCGTTTTGTCAATGTTTCGATGTCGTTCAAGCGTATGTTCTTATTTCACGCCTCGCATAATCATTTTCCTACCTAAATCCGCGTGTCGAACACCCTAACAAGTTTTCGGGAGACCTTGTGTAGTCTTGTAGTGAACATAATCTGCTCCCCGCGGTAATCCCCGAGCGAATGTTAATTGATAGCCTTCCAGGCCCTCGTTAGGTGCGGCCAGGTCGGAGGGTATCAGTTCCTCATAGCGCGATAAGACGCAGGTAAGTCTCGTATGAGTGTGTGAACACGTCTAGAATAATTAACAGGCGGCCCCGCGATGTTCCACCCCGATGAAGCTCGACGAAGGCTTTCGCTCGCCTTCCTTGAATTTAATTTAATTTACACCAACATGACAGGCTTACATTATTATTATATTAAAATAAGTAAATCGCCGAAGATGTCTTACGAATCCAGTGATCTTTACTTCTTGTTGCATACATATTATCTTGTATATAATTGAATCGTTTTTTCAGAGTGTGTTATGTACGCTACATAATCATGTTGTACTCAACGTTACCAGAGGAACATAATTTTTGTCACTGTAAAAAAGAAAACAAAAATTAACTATACCGTAATCAATATACTTTGTGGGTAATATTATGTATTAAAAACATAAGTTTAAATTAATTTATCGAAAATGGACTAAATTTATAATAAATAGACATTCTTTCCTGCCTTTATCTATATATTTTATGATTAAAAAAAGAAGTGCTTTTCATTACGTTGCATAGTTTATGAGTTTTTCTTTTAAAAAGTACTTGCATATATAATATTAAAATGGCTTTTAAAGCTTCGTAATCATTCATCTTAACACCATTTGCAAATCGTTAAAAAATATTAAAAATAAACTACAACAACATTGTTTTAAATAAAACAAAGTTAAGGTTTTAATGAGCACGCCACAATATAAATGATTTTTTATTATCAATATTTTTTTTCTCTACCTTTATTATGTGACTAATAAGTAAATACAATGCTATTATATTGTCCGATGCATTTTTTTATGCTCATATAAAAATGAACCATTTAAATAGATTGGCGATCACTGCGCGACAAAAGATGGCATATATTATTTTCAAATTAATGAAATATAAATTTGAAAAATAGTAACGTTTAATAGTAACGTAAACTTATCTTAAGCGATCAAAACTTTATTCAATGGTCCAAAGGTGACACTTTTCTGTACCTGTTTTAAAATTCCCATTGTGATTTTTTGATACAGCGCATTGTGGTTAATTATAATAGAGAAAAATACGAATAGCTTTACTAAATTTCAAAAAGAAAATTACACTGAGGGTAAAAAATGTGTTTGGATTATGTCCTTTGTGAAAATTTCATGCTAATTTTAATGATTATTTATATTCAGTATTCCAGCAGAACTGTTTTTTCGTCGTTCTCGCTGTTTTGATATCCTAATATATTACGCCTAAAATAATGGTTTTTATAAAACATCAATATTTATATAATATTTATGTATTTATTTTTGTTTTTTTTAATAAGAAAACAAACAAAAAATGGAGCACGTTCGTAGACATTTGTGCGCTAGAGTTTAATTAAATTATGAAGAATTATTCAGTAAATCCATACGGGAGCCATATTGAGAAATATTCTAGCAATTTCATTTGTATATTTAGTTAGTTCTTTAGAATATATTTAGTATTGAAATCAGGGCTCGTATAAAGAAGCTACCATTTTAAATTTATTTCATATCACTGATTGTAATATGCTAAGCCTAAAGTAACCACTGTAAAATTAATATGCTATAAGAATATAAAAATTGACGTTCAATTGTGATATTTGTCAGCAGACCGAACGCGTGCCAATCAATATATAATCTTATATAATCAATAAGCTTTTTAATGTTTTTTTTTATTTAACTAGTAAAATGCACCCAATCTCCCGCACCTTTTCCATCGCACGACCACCTGTAAAGCACAGTTAGAGAAGAGGGAGCGGGCGCTCGTGCCCTGGCCGCTAACTGGAGTTTGTGTCGCCCTGGAGACCGGCCGCTGTGTCTTGAAATGCCGTTGCTTACCTCCCTAAGTGTAGTCCTTCGCCTAATGTGAGAGCCTTGCAGGGCTGTCGTTCTTACTCAGAGAACCTGTCAGAGTGTCGGTTCAAAAGAACAAAATTTCATCGTTTAATTTAAAGATCGGAGAATTTTTGTCACATTTTCACACACACATATATATATTTTTGAATAAAATACTTGAGTGATTTTCCACATTTTCGTTTTTATTAGTGACCGGTTTCGCCAACCTTTTACGTTAGCATTATCAAACAGAGTCATTATCATACTCTGTTTCATTCAATTCCACCAAGTACTCTTTGTCTCTCCACACGCATATATGTTTAAATATCATAATTATGTTGAGACACATTTAAATAATGAGTTATCTATTTACCGTCCTCAGTTGTATAAAAAAAGTTTATAAATGAAGTTGTAAATAACGGACATAACTAGCAGGTATAAATAAGTTTTATATTTTTATTTATAGTAATATTAAAGTATATTTCAAAGTTGCGTATTTCCATATATTACAAAGATTTTATCATACACCATATAAATAAACAAAATATGCCTTGATTTGATGCTACTTTACTAGAACCGTTGTCAAATAATATATATTATCGGTATAATAAATCTAATATTTAGAAATCATTTTTGTTTTTAATTTCCGGCGTCGTTGTTGACTTTTTTCGATTTCAATTTTCGCAGAGTTCTTCGGGTTCTTGGTTCCGAAAAACCTTTGCGATACATTTCAAGATACAAATACCCTCTATTGAGTATGTCAAAATAAACAAAATTATGGTTTTTCAAAAATTTATTTACAGGTTTAAACCATTTTGGTGATGTTTTTGGTTATAGTGTTTGAAAGAAGAGACCTTTTGAGATGGCGATATTGTATTTCGTAGTTAGGCAGCCCTGTTCGTTGTATGGTGTAATACATTCACAGTCCCCCCGCCTCCCCGTCTGGGGAAAATTCGCAACACAAATTTTAATAAATTCCGGCTTAGAATTTCACGAGAGTCTGGCTTTGGATTGTTTCTTTGTTCCCTTTTTTTATTATCTAAGTTTATAAAACACTTTTTCAACACATATTCTGTATAAAATCCACACGTTCCTGTCGCGCGAGCATCGTCATTCCATCCTAATATTTTGAGACAAATTAATATTACTAAGTTTTACCAAGTGAAAATATTTTCATTGGCGTAACATAATTATTCGATGAGAACTAAATATGCCATAAGTTAGACTTTTCAAATGTCCTTTTTTTTAAACCACTTAATGATATCAAAAGGATGCGTGCATATATAGTGACGTTTTCGACGCACAAAATATATTTACACTCGTTAAACAAAATCTTCTTGCCACAAAACTCATTCGCAAATTCGAAACTCTCATCCAGCGCTGAAATCCGCGTGGAAAGTTTCCACCGCGAGACGAGGGCTTAAATCTGTGTCCAAACACGGATTACTCGTCATCGCCCATTCAGTGGATTAGCCGGCGGATCGGAAAATATGAAACGCCCCTTAAATTGGATCCTTCACACACAAACACCCCGCCAAAGGCTGACCATTCACGACCGAATTATTCCAGCCCGCTACTCCTGCGTAGTATTCATATTAGCGTGGTTTGTTATGATTTTTTTTCATGCTTCTGATAAAAATATAATGTTATTGTCGTTGACATTTCAGGCTGCCTTTGTTTTTGTTATTTTTTGTGCGCTCCCCCCTTTGATCTTTATAATTTTTATGCTCTGTTTTGTTTCCTTTATGCTCGTAAAGGTTCAAGGTTGTCATATGTAACATTAATAATTGAATGTTCCATTACGAACCAATTAAGATCTGTCTAATTTAATTGAGTATATTTTTTCAGGATAATTCAATAGCTAGTATTTATTATAAATTTGAAGGGATACTTTCATATAAATATATATTTAACAGATAACTCTGTTAAAATATTTGATTTTTTAAAATAAATTATTATTGGAAATACTTCTACATAAGTAAAATCAATGGGTGGATGCAATTGTGCTAGACAGGTCTTGTTATCTGTCATCTCACAAAGTTTTTAAAACAGTATGCTCCTCTTGCCGGCGCTATTGTACGTAGCATAGATTTGGATTCCGATAAGGGGCATCGTCCATAAATCACAAGTACTGCGGCGAACAACGCTCAATATCATCCCTACGAGACAGGATCTATTTTGGAGAATTTCGACGATTAATCAAAGTCGAGGATGAAGCTCTAATTTGCAGAAATATAAATGCCGGTTCTCCTAGGTATTATTATCTTGAACTATTTTTAAACAAGTGATCGCACAGTTCTGTTTGTATCAGGCAGTTACATTTTTTAATGATTAGAATGTTTTCATCTATGAAATCAATGAAACAGATTTTTTAAGACAATATAAATATTTATGTGTCTAAACTAGACAATTTTGTGAATGTGATTTTTTTAATCAACTGGCTTTAAGATAATTATTTATTATTCCAACAATAATTTTATTGTTATAACTTTGAAATACCAGCATTATAACGTAAATTGAAGAATTTTAAATCGAATCAAAGAATTTATTGTCAATATACATATGTAATATCCTGGGCCAATCTCACTAATTCGGCTGCACTTCCGATCTCCAGACACTGCACCCACGTGAACTTCGTTATTCCTACTTCTTGGTGAGACTGGCCCAGGATAGAGACATGTCTCAGGAAACGGTCACCAACCTCTTATAAGGAGGGGCAACAGGAGAAGAAGATATGTTATATACTTGGGAAGCAGTTTATAGAAAGTATCCATTTATTGAAAACCATATTTTCAATAGCTTGTTTCAAAAACCAAAGATTAAAACCGATAAGAAATAAATGTATTGTGGAATAAAAATAAATAAAACAGTTTTAACAACAAAGTAGTAGTTTTATAAAATAAGCATTTAAATATATAGCCACTGGACTGCGCCTTACCAATGAAGATATTCAGCTTAATGTAGTTTGCCGCCCGTTAAATTTAAAGGAGTAAATAAAACTATGCTTACATAAGTTTTATATACCATATATATATAATAGTATGTGTATATATATACAAATTTTGAATATTTGAAATATATATATAAATTTTTCAAATATTCCAAATTTTTCTAATTTTCAAATAGACACCAAATAGAGCTTAGAACTGTAAGCTCATATTTTTCAAAATATGTATTCTCGTATTTTGGAAAATGTGAGCTTTCAATGTCATAGCTCATATGATAAAAACATATGACCTTTCAATGTTAAATCTTATAATCTCAAAATATGAGCTTTGACTTTGAAACCTCATATTTTCATAATGATTTGGACTTACACATGCTTACATATATACACACACACGCGCGCAAACACAAAAATAGGTGGATTTACAATGGCTAGCGATGTCATGCTAGGAGGTTCTAGGTCGTACGACAGACCCCAGGATACCGTTGATACTTGCTTGCGTAAGTGTATTTTTATAACAAATGTAGCTGTGCGCTTTCCAATTTTCTAAATCTAATTCCTGGTGTTTGCCAACGGTCCCGCGCGCGTGTCCGGGCTCGAAGCTCGTCTCACCTGCCCGGCCCTCGCCTCACCTGCCCGGCCCTCGTCCTCCGCGCTCGTCTCTACCCCACAGTGCTTTATAGTTTCATCAAGTTTTACAACGTCTGTAATAAACTGAAATCAGGTCTGACTTTATGTGGCCCATGTATAATTCCCGATTAAACGATTCGTTTATTATTTATTGCGCACTATAATCTAAACAACGACATAATAATATCATGAATTATTGAGGTTAGATAAATGAAGCGAGCGTACCATGCATATAGTTTTATTATATACTAAAATTGAATTGTAATGGCATTGGGAACTAATGAATTCTTTGTCACTGACTATCTTAATAAATTTTTTTGTAATTTTACCACGAATGCATACATTATAATTATAATATCACGATCAACATCTCTACTACCAAGAGTGCGCAAAAACATTTTTACTCCTTCACATTTTATGTATAATATGTCATATACATCTTATTTCTTAGCCTAAAAAAAACAGATCACTTCTGGCGGCATTGAATATGATATAATATAAAATCAGTTTTAAAAATTATCCTTTGACAGATTGTAATTATTTGTTCAACTGGAATTTTAAGATGTCATTTATGTTAAATAGGACGCTTCAAATTGTCTTAATACTGGGAAATAATATTTCTTTTTTTTTTTTTTAATGTTTATCAGTGTTTTTATCAAAAACTGAAAGAGTCAACAATAATATATTTGGGAAACATATTATGTAAAAATAATATTTGCTCCTTTGACAATTATACTGAATAAACTTAAATAAAATATTTCTTTATCTTTAAACCTCCTTGAATCAGTTCAAATATTTTTATATTCAATTTATTGGGTTATTTGTTAAGGCCAATCATATTACAGACATCTTTATATATTTAACTTTAAAATGGAATAAATTATAAACATCAATTTGTTATATTTTATTCAAACTTAATAACCATTACCTTTGTTTGATTTTTTAGAACAGTTTATGGATTGATTGAAGATTGTGTTATTGTTTGTAGTGAGCTTCAATGCATTAATTACTTCGGGCGCCAGTTGTGGTATTTATTTGCCTCACCTGCGGTCTCGTTTTTTAATAGTCGGTTAAGAATTTATAGAGACATAATGTACGACATGTCGCTCTAACATGTATTATATTGTAATTATATAACAATTTATGTATTATGTGCATGAAAATTTACTTTTGTCGATCTGTGAGCTAGATTACTATTTTATTTAATTAAGTAATTTTATTCTCTGTACGTGACAGTAATATCCGACGTGAGAAATATTGCCAGCCGGGTAGTGTTATACGAGAACCTCATCTCATCGGGCACTGTTACGTTTGGAATTTGTTTAGCCAGTATGGTCAGGACAAATAAGGCCCCGTCTTGCAGGCGACGGCTCTCTGACCTCACTCGCTAAATTGCTGGATGTTTTATATTCATATGCTTCTCGCATCGCCTGCAATGTAGCCAGCTCGCCAAAGATATTCCCATATGTGGCACGTGTGCCATTTCGACTTTATAGCTTATGGGTTCTGAAGCAACGCTCAAAATGAAACCCCCATTTTGTTTGTAGTACCACAGCACGCACAAAAAATATGAATTAATAACCTCGTTGCAAAAAATGCACAATACATTCGCTTTTTAATATTGAATAATTGAACATTTTTGTAGGTTTAGAAACATCCTGCCTTCAACAAACATATTTTTCTTAATTCTGCCATTTTTTTGGGAATACGAGTTTGAATTCCACTAAACGCATTGTTTGATTTTAATGAAAAGTACTTTATATAAAGCTGTACAAGTGCGTATTTTCTACTGTTTTTGGCAGAAGCCATGAGTTAGGGTGAGTTGTAATGTCTCCTTAATTATTCTCTTCGTAGTCATATAATAAATTTAAATATGCTTTGAATCTAGAGTTTGCACGAAATTCTATTAGTGCGAAGATTTAGTATAAATGCGTAATCCTACTGCCGAAGCTACCTATTTTATCACTGCCGAGCTATTGAGCCGCCTATGTCACACATATTAGGATTTAATCTTATTTATTCGGGAGTGGAATATCTCAATTTTTATTATCCAACAAATAATAAAGGAAAACGCTTTTACAAAAATCTCGCGTATAATTCATCCGCAGTTCTGGAATTCCCTTTGTAGTGTTAATAGGTTTTTGGTTTCGATTTCATTTCGGCATTTCTCCCTTATTGCGGGTCGAGTCACAAGACAACGACTGTTTCGTTATTGGTATATTTTTGACAGATATTTTTAATTTGTATTTTCTAAGAAAATTGTTGACATTCCTTACAAAGGAATATTCTCGCCCGAGAGATGCTTATTTTAACACAAAGCTAAAGATAAACAACAGGTAAAATGAAAATCGTTTCCTGGTAACTTATTCTCCTGAATTAACCTAGAACAAAGTCGTGCCGTTAATCCCTCTCGCAAAATATGAGATTAGAAGTGTTCCTCTTCGACTCTCAGTTTCAAAGTCGGCGTTAACAAGAGAAGAAAATGCTACTGATATAATTATGCACAGATATTTCCAAACCTCCTTGCAGTTGGACTGGATTAATATACATTTTGTGCTTGGCGTGAATTTATTTTGGTTTCGTGGTTTTTAACTGTAGCAGATCAGTGGTGCGGAGATCATATCGTGATGTTTTTGTTCGGAAAGATAGAAACAATAAAAATATAATCGTATGCCTATGTTTACGTGGCGCAAAAAAAAAATCGTTAAATAAAGGCTTGTTCAAAAGTACGAAATGTTTTTCTAAATGATCTTTTTTCTATCTCGGGTAAACGAGGCGTCTGATTTTCCGGGCAAGCTTAGTTCAGGCCGCCCGGCAACACGGGCCGCGGGCAGGCGGGCCCAGGGACAAATTACAGGCTCCCGACCTTCCCCCCAGCCACCCCTCCCCCGGTCTCCGTCCCTCGACCCCGCATCGCAGTGCGACGATTCATTCTGTCTGGGCAGAACACCACGTATGATAGAGTTTTTAATTACTTTATGCTACCTGTCAATCGTTCATCGTGGGAAAATATTATTTTAAAAATATAGCAGTATTTTTTTTAGTGAGAAATATCTACACAACCCAGCCGCTTAAGAATCCTTAGGTTTCTTTAAATAATGTGTTACATAAACGATTACCTAATAAATTATTTTCATTAACCTCTTGATTATTTATATAAATGTATTTAACGTTATTTCTGTTGAGTATTTTCTTTATACTATGGTAAGCAAACGCGACTACTTATACGACGATTTGTTTATATTTTGCGCGCCTTCTATGTTGGGACAAATTGTGTCCAAGTTGGAGTCTGTCTCTGTCAAATCCTAAAACCGGAGTGATCCAAGAGATAAACTAACTCGCTTAATGGCGAGTACAGTTTATGCGCTGGGAGGCAGTAATCCGTCAGCCCTCTGACAATTTACGGCGGCGACAATCGTAATTCAATTAAGCAAGGAGTCGTTTTCTAAGCTGCAGCTGTTTAGCATGGAGGCCGCGTCTCGGCCCGACCCGCCCGCCGCATATTCGGTATCAATCCACAATTATCACGCGACAATACGTACAAGCCGCTATAAAATTATGGCTTATTAATTTTATATTCTCTATATTTTGCTTTGTTTTAGTTTTTCTTTTATACTTGAAAATTTATGATTTCAAAGTTACTATTGTTTATTTTAAGTCATTCTTGTTATGAAATTAATAAGTAGAGAAAATTAATTTTTTAAGCAGCAATTTTTTTTTGAATTTGGCATAAAATTTTGTGGCAGACAAAATTATTAAAATGTTTTATTCGTCTTCAATCGATTTTGCACACTTTTAGGCCTAAATAACCGAGTCATCAGTCAGTTGGAGGGATTTTGCTTTGCCAACATTTTTCAAGTGCTTGCCACAGTTCGCTGTGTAAATTTTCGTTGAATCGTGTGCGCAACTATAAAAGAGAGTAATTAAATATTCTTGTTTGCTTTAGAAGTATGGATGAGTTTACTTAACTGGCAGGCGCTAAAAGCGTCATTTATAAAGTTGTCGGCGGTGGAATATTTTCGTTATTTTCCGTTTTTATAGAAGCTTCCACGCGACTGTCGCCCGCCGCCCGGCGACCGATCACTAACCTGCGGAGCTCTCCACTCAATATTTCAGCCCCGCCTGGAAAATATTTTTTTTTCTTACAATAAACATGTTCTTAGTAGGCTGGATTACGCGATGCGAAATCTGGGAGACGACGCTGCCTACGTGATTGATCGGTTGTCGTTTTACAAAGCGACGAATCAAAGCACCACCATCGTAATAGTAATCAAATTTTATTGGAAACTCAAATGATACCCATAAGTATTGTATTAAAATCGAATTTATTCCCCCCAGTTCTCTGTGTGATGAAACCCTGCAAATTTCCAATCCAATTAATTGAATGAAAATCGTATACAAATTGAACTTGTGTTTTATTTTTTAGTTGCGTTATTTTTACCACATGGGATTGTATGTAGTTTTATCGTTTACTGCAAGTTTGTAACTTTAATGATGCCTTCATTCAAAACCGAGTTTGATGTTTATTTAGGTTGTCCGCTCCTGTCCGGGGTTTCTGTAAATAAAGACATTTGCTCTTGAATTCTCGGGGCTGAAAACCTTTCCCTTCATCAAATCCCTAAGACATTATAAAATTTATAAATGCATTTTTTGATTATTGGAAGCTTGGAATGATTATAGAGATAATTCGTTATTTTTAATTTATTATGATCCGGTTTAACCACAAATTGCTGAATTTTAGCGAATAAATAAAGTACATCCACTTTCCCGCTGGTACGTAATGAAGTCGCCGTGGCGGATCGCTGATGACGCTTTCTGGGGTGCATCCCCGCGCCCCGCTCCACCCTTTTTTCTGGTGCAGCGCAATCTGCATTCATTGCTGCACTGCTAAGTGGCCGACTCACTAACTAGGGGGCCGCCGCTCAGCTCCAGCTGGCCCACTTGGGATGCCCTTCCGATATCGACAAAGTTAGGTTCTCGCCATCAGCATATGACACCATTGAGGTAGAATGGTCGAGGGAGTTATCCGATAAAAGTCTAACCAAAGTGCCATCACAGCGTACAATATTTCAAGCTTTTAATACCTGCGTATACACGACGAAATGGAAGATATCCGATGGTCAAATCTATAAATAAACCTTCCAGCGCTTTTATTCCTAATTTACGGTATTCTCCTGGTCTTTTTGATTTATCCTGGCCATTAAATTTCATTCCGATGAAGGAGAGCAGATAATAAATATCCGCTGGCACATAAATTGCGATTATCTTCTGTAAGTCTATCGGCGTAGAGGGTCGCCCCGCCGCCCGCGCGACGTCCTACTCGATTATACATGCCGCGCCCGGACGAGTTCGCTCGCGCGATGCAATATTTCCTACACTAGGTTTCTTTACGTACCCAGCTGCCGCTTAGAATTTCATGAATTTATTTCCGCAAGTTTATGGTTGCGCTCGGCTTTCGTTTGATTGCTGTTTGTTTTCGCCTCGTTTTCGTTTCTACTGCAAAAAAAAAAAAAAAAACGTTTTTTCTTCGTTGGGACTCATTAGTGCAGCCATTGTCTCTCGCAGTGACTTGCGCATTAATTATTAAGACTTCTGTGCGGAGACCCTTCGCGCAGAACAAAGACTCGTGTCATCCTAGCTTGGATAAACCAACACCCAACAATCTCCTCAGCTCATCCCAACGGCGATGCTTGTTTTATTTTGTTTGAGCTCGGCAAGTTTCAGTCAACGTAAACATTTGCGCCCGGGATTAAACTGTGTTGCAGTACCTGACACATTAATAATATCAACAACATATTCATGTTCACGTTGTAGATTTTTAGAAAAGGGGTTGGTAATTTACCACCAATATAGTGATGCACATCGAATATAATCAAATACTGCTCATAATATATCAATACCTTGATTCACACATTGTTTTCCAAATAAGTTTTATTTCATTTCAATCTCGTTCTTCCAAAACACACACCCCTATATGTTTGCAATACTTTCACCATTCAATTCACAATCACAAATAATTTCACCAGAACCTTTCAATTCACTATTTTTTTTTAATTCACGTTCATAAATTTGATTTTGTTTTTAATGATCAATATACAGAGACTAAAAGAAAATTACTTTAAAAATTGATCTGTATAATATATTTTTCTAAAAAAGCTGCTTTATCCAAAATAAATCCAAATTTAAAAATTGAAACGCTCTGTCATGAAAACTGATAAAAATAGATATATACATTTTTTTTAATAGTTAAATTTCACTGAATGTTGTATCTCAGAAAAATCAGTCCATTTGTTGATTTTTTCTTTGACTTGTCGCTAACCATGCCGTGTCCTCTCACGCCACTGCCCTCGCGACCCTCTCCGCCTCGCCCCCTGGACCCCTCACTGGCAGTACTCAAAGAACGTCCATTTACAAACACAAGCTACCCTCGACCGTCAGGCTTGGAATCGACTGGAGAACCATCTCACGCGAGAAAATATTTACTCAGTCAAATGAATAATATCACTACATCAAAACACAGCAAAATTACAGTCTAATTTGACCCAGCTTATGTAAATATCCATTGCTAGATAATAAAACCTAGTCATTACTGTAGTAGTAAGATTTAAAAAATGAGTCGTTAGTTATCACCAGGCAATAACCTTAAAGAGTACAAACTGTGGACTGTTGCTTCATTTTTATCAGAGGAGGCTGGCGACCATTTCACTGAGCATATATTCAAGCCGAACCAGTTTTCATGGTTTTCGACTGTTGCTTAGGCTGTGTTTATTGTATAATTTCTCTAAAAAATATTTATTTTAACAATTGCAATATAAACAAGTATTGTTTTTAACCTCTCAGTTTCATAGCTCTAAAATAATATCATATAAACATTCTCATGAAAAAAAAATTATTTTTCTCACAATATTGAATATATTTGTTAATGGATCTTTTTAATAAATATATTTGATCTGGGTTTGTTTGATTGCTAGTATATAACCTATACGATGCCTGCACAATCTGAAATCTTGAGGTGATATAAAACAAGCATTCCTAATGTAACCGCTAGTAAAATGTTATATGCTTCAGAGAACAATCTTGTACAATTTCCCCGTACGATTCTACGAGCTACGGTGCTACGACGGTGTTATAACAAATACGCAGCTTTCAATACATGATACTTGAATGGCAGTATAATTTTTATAATCTTATTTAATACTAAAATATTTAAAAAAAAAATCATATTTGTATATGAGTACCACGACAAATTGTTTAAAAAAATTGGTAACATAGCTATTTAATTAGTGGTAATACAAAGAAAACGAATAAAGTTGATTTACTTTTTTACATACAAATTTGCACGCCGTCGTTATTGCACGGTTAAAATACTAGCCATCAATATTACTGAACTCATTAATTTTCTTCTTAACCTTAAATTCGCACGGCAGTTTAATAAAAAAAGTAATTAAAATAATTTTGACCACCGAAAACGGATTAGTTAAGATTGAACGAGATTCAACATGAATAATGTTGCCATGACAATTTATTTATTTGTATGCGGTCGAACTTTTTGCATTGCTAATCGCTTACAGCAATATACTACACCCGCAAAAACAAAGCGGCCGAGCTCCGAGCGGCCGCTTTGCCGTGCTATAAATTATCAATTGTGAGCCGCCGCGGGTGCCTGCACACGCGGCCCTCACATCTGCCCGGACCTGCCGCCGGACACCCCCCGACGCCGTCCCCTTTTGCACGAAGCCCGGACGCGGTTTGCATATGGAAAATACTCCATATTTGATGTGCCCGAAACATAAAGCTTTTCATATTGAATCCCTAACTACATGGAGTCCTTTTGTTGCGCAGACACCGCGGAATCTAATTTTCGTGATACAATTAGTTCCAGATTTTCTAGTTAGCGATTCAACGTAATTTCATACACGCACGCCATACAAAAAGTAAAAATACTTAATGTTTATTATTTTTAAATGTGTTTCTAAATTCCAGGAAACATTTTTTTATAATTTCATATAAGTAGGCGGTATCAGATTAAAATAAAACTTTGTATACTTCACATCGATTGGCGTGCTTGATCAAAATGTAGTTCACGTAGTATATATGAGTACATCAGATAATTCTATAAATCATCGATAAAAATAGATTACTTTTTTTACCCTCAAGATTTGGGAGAAAAATAAAATAACTGAGTTTAAAAACTTTTATTCTGATCTATTTAAAATTCGTCCGAGGTTTGAGATAAAACTCACCTGGACTAATTACCAGATAAAATTATACATTTTTGCTTTTATTTTGATGTTCGATATATTTACAATCATGTCAACAAAAAAAAAAATCCCGTGAATGTGAAATTAAATTGAAAATAAATAACAATTTCTCAGTATCTTTCTAGTTCTTGTTTTGCGGTTTAAACTAACAAGGCATCAATTATACTTGTAATTATGCATACATAGTTTAAGATATGTTATACTTTGTTGACTAAAGGATATTACGGCATTTCGTAAGTTGTTTATGAGAGTGCCGGTTTCCTCTATTTTAGTTGTAACTTTCACTTCGGAATTTGATATTATGAAAACTACTCTCAGAGTCTTGTGAGCCCAGTTTACGCTCGGCTCAGATATTTCCAACATAATGGAATTAAGAAAAATATACACAGACAAATGGCCGGCTGGAGTATTTATTCTGCAGGCCTCGGTAAACTTTCCTTAACTCTAACATAAAAATCAAACGAAATTATTTTTTCTCAATGTTTATTGTTTTCCTTTTTTTATATGTCTAGTGTTTTTTAAATTTATTTGAATCAAAGCACATCTCACTGAAGACAGGCAATGCAGTAAATCATTCTCGTTGTTTGAATATAAATTACCAAAGGCACTTATATGTTACATCAATCGATATGTCGACGATTACGATTTGAATAAAATATTCAACTTTCGATGTCAATCTATTGATGTAATTCTATCGATAAATATTTTTTAGGACTATCAGCTTAACTTCATTGGTAATGTGATACTTTCATTTCTGAGTCCCCACTACATTATAATTTTTTCTAAACTTATATCATTATATTTTTTGTACATTTTACATTATTTTTCATCTACTTACAAGCGGTGCTGCTTTAAAATACTGATATTTGTATTTTTCGTAAATATATTGTATTTATTCTGTAGCTGAAAATTTGATGGTGTTCTTTTTTATATAAATCAATTGTTAAAAATCAACTACTATCTCAGCTCTAGTACTAATGTATAGAATGGTTATACATATTAGTCCATTAGCCGCCCACCCTGGTTCTTTAACAATTAAACTAGGCAAATATGTCTAGGGCCGCAAGTAAATATTACCCCAGGCCCTTGATTGGCGGGGTCGCGGCCGGGGAAGAGCGATGGCGGTCCGCGAGCAAACAGCCGCCCGCCCCGCCCGAGATTGATAGTCGTATCAGTTTTTATAAATAAAAAAAACGGCATCTGTTGAGCTGAAAATAATCATGGCTAATTTCTTACGTCTTCTTTGCTAAAATAACTCTAACTAAGTTTCATCAAAATAATCATTAATCTACTCTACAGCAATGCTTCACTGTATTTCATCGCCAAACTGTTATTAGAACCTCTTCTACAAATATGTACTCCGTAAAAATATGAACTACTAAATCCTCACAAATTACAATCATTTGTTGATTTTCTTCAAAGCAACTTCATTAATTAGCTGGCAACACTGTACGAGGTATTTTATTTTATTTTATCCTAAAGCTAAATTTTTATTCTGAGGAGCGAGAACACGTTTTTGGGAATTTTCCACATATATATGCAATGCATTATTGAGTTTTACTCTCGTGATAAAGTATTTAAGATAATTACACCAAAATACAGAACAATATACAATACATATTGCTTTTAGAAAAGGTCTATAATGACGAACACACCCTTTGTAAACCCTGAGACTTTTCTCTTGTCGGAGATGTTTCACCTACGCACACTTTTGCCATCTTGTGGCACATAGGTTGCAAAGGTATGGTCTAAAACTCACACGCAAAAAATTTAATATTAGAGCCATCACACTTTTTTTTCTTTTCTTTAATACACTTAATAGAGACATTCTACGCGCTATATTACCAGCAAAATAAAACAATAATGTGCCCCAGAGAGACTCGTATTTCGCTTAGTAGGAGATTACTCCCTTTTCGTTGACTCCAGACAACATTCTCTCAGACACAATGACAACACGCGGCCGGGGCTCAAACTCAGCCAACCAAAGCTTAACACTGTAATAAACTACGGTGAAATTGTTGATATATATATACTTTGTAGTAGAATATGTTCTGTAGTTTAATAAAAATAAAAGAATAACATACGAGTCTTTGTCAGGTAGTATCGCGTAGCGTTAAAGTAAAATCCTAAACCACAATTCACTCTTTCTAATGTTCCAAATTTTTTTCTTGTATTTCGCAATATACACATGGCTGCCTCGACACCCATCTTATAAACCAATCTAAGTCTCTCATAGAGAATCTTGTAGAATTTTCCAGTCATGTTCCGGTCGTAGCGCCGTAAAGGATGATCCCCGGCGGGATGGCACTTGTATGCAAATTGCGGTTGACGTGAGGGCGAGGAGCCGGGGACGGCGTGTGAGAGCAGGTCACTCCCGCCGAGTGTGCTACGAATACCAATGCCAATTTACATCCAACCCATAGGAAATACATTAGGTGCGTGATTTATGTTTTTACGATTGGAAACTCTTCAGTAATTTTATTTATTAATTCTACGACTACCTCTATCTTTAGAGACGTACAAACTCACGTGCTGAGGATGCGTGTGATCTATTGGCGTACGTGACTGTTTTCGAGCGGATTGCTATGTTCTTTAGTACTTCTGTTTATTAACAGGAAAAATGTTTTTTTAAGGCCGCGCCACACACGCGCCATTCGGCTAATCCTGGGTTGTGTGTAAACCCATTGCCACCACGAATATGCTGTACTCATCCTTCCAGCCAGTGTCGGTTGGCTTACCTTTTTTTGTTAATAGTTTCCATAACACATAAGTACACAATATTTTTAAACTAACTCAAACAGAAAAAAAAAAGTTTGATTTATGATTATATATTTATAGATATTGTATAGCATTATTTAATTATTGAAAAACTTCACATCTTTATTCGTATTACATGTCGTTATGTAATATTCGGTAGAAATAAAATTTAATTCAGGCAACCTCTTCTTAGCATAACCATTACTCTATCCATTTTTCTTTCAGAATTTGGTCGGTACTCTTGACGATGCATGCGAACAATAAACAAAACGTGGCTGGTTTTACGGGTGAGGTGTCGCGTGATGTTTTTCTAAGTGCTCTACGTGCGCAGTAACATGCGGCAGGACAAAATACATTAGGTCTTCTGGCTTTTTTGTAGTTTGCTTTTATTACTAAACAATATGGTTTTATTTATAAATTAAAAATTGATATTTTACGACAAAAACAATCCTTATAATTAGCAAACTTTTTGCTTAGCGTGCGCCATTTGCCACAATTGCTTCGGATGAATACTATAAGATATTTAGGCGATATAAGATATACATGCGAGATGTGATGAATAGCATGCGTTTACATTTTACCTATAATGAATTGATAAATTAGTAAGTAGGTTCTGTTGGTTGACTTCCAACCTTACACTGCAAAATTTTAGAAATGGTGCACAGAAAAATAATACATCCTGTCGAGAAGCATTGTCTCTGTATGCAACCGTCACTAGAATATTCTCCGATAGACTCTGCTATATTTTTTCCTCACGTTTATACAAAGTGCATGTTTTTATTTGGCTTTATCTCCGGAATATAATAAAGACTCTCATCTAGAGTTACAGTACACATATGTTCTCGTAAGTCCAGTGACTCTTTCGATGTTATATCCCATCTCACGGAAAGTCAACATTGGCAACAGTCGTGCTTTTTTTAGTTTCTGCAATTCCTAATTAGGAATAGTGCCGTGAAATATAATATATAATTATCTCGGTTATGCTAAAGTAATTTTGCGTGATAATATAAAAATATAAATACAATCTAGTTCTACCTGATAGTTGTTCGATCGGCGGTTTTATAACAGTCTCTGATGAGATTAAGAAATGCTCGAGAAGAATAATTCCAAGCTTATTATCTCTTAATAAAGCAGCTCTCGTTAAAAATCAAAAACTCACTAAAAAGCAAGAGCGAGAAACAAACGAACGCAAAAACAATCTCGTGAAGATATTAGACAGCAAAAGACTGAAGCGAAAAAAGTAGGGATGTTATTAAAAAAAGTCACCGAGGCCTTATTTTTTTCTTGTTTTCATAAATATTACTTTGCATTACTGGATTAAGCCGAGTTTCGCTCCAGATGGCTTATTTCTCAATGCTAATTGCCCCTTAAGATGGCGGACTGTCATGGCCGCCGCTGGTCGTGTCGTTCCCGCCAGCCTGCTTCATTAAAGTGCAATTTCCTCGGGTGACGGCTCCGGCGCTATGCGCAAATATCCTATATTTAACTGTATGCTATTTTTTATTATATATATATATATATATATGATTATAACTTAAATTAGAAGTATTACTTCAATATAAATCATTCGAGAAGTTTATTACTCTTTAAATCGGTGAATAAAGAAAGAAATCGATATCTGTTTATATTTATTTGTGCATCAAGTCTCGTAATTGTAAAACTGTTGGATCGTATTACTTCTTAATTATTTTTCCATTAAATAGAAGCAATCGAACTTTTTAGTTAGCAGAAATAAGTGCTTGTCGTCCGTGAATCACCCAGTCTTCAAAATACAATCTTAGCTGACCTTTACGTAAAAATATGTTTGATGGGCAAAGTTAAAAAGAAATGTTTCATTTTGATTATTTTCTATTAAATTGACTAATTGTCTTTTCTTTTTTTTCAGGTGAGTAATCTCCGAGTTGCTTCGTTCTTAAATATAAAGACATCTTCCTGTCGGTGACGTATTGAGATATTTACTAAGTATAACGCATAATAAGCGTTAGTTTTATTTATTTATCATATTTTAAAGTCATGCACATATTTAGTGTTCACCTTCTAAAAAATCCTAGATTATATTAAATTTAAAACAGCTTTTTGACTTCTCGTTTTCGGTTATTTTGTTATAATTACATGGTTTGTAGACAAGTTTGTAAGAACTGTAATTTTTAAAGTTTTTTTAAGTCATAACAAAAATGTGCAATATATATGTTGGTTTTAATTTCTAGTTCGTAAGTCACCTGACTCGAATATGATCGATCTGTCTAGCCGGGACGAGCTTGTCCAAATACTGCGTAAAACTAAAAGTGAGGAGTTGCGCTACTCAAACCCATTCAAAGTATATCTCCTCGAAATGAAAGCCGGCCTTTGACAATCCTTTCTATTCCTTGAGTTCCATAAGTCATAAAAAGGATTTTTATATATAATCCAGCGAATGCAGTATTTATATACTTATTATGATGATTATTGTTTTAAATTTTATTTTCGTTAAATCCGTTATATATTTTTTAAATTAATGCGACTCTTTAAGTACATGCGTGTTAAGGAATCTAGTGGGAGGACATCAGAGCTATAATAGCGGTCATCCATTAAAATTTGCTAGCTCAGAAGGGATTACAATTTTTTAAACGCCTTTTGATGGTTTGATTTATATTCACATGTGTTGAGCTGCGTCTGTTGTTGGTGTTTCTAATGTTTCTGTTCCGATACAAGAGCCATTTTATAATAAAATTGTACATTTTCCATTAAAATAAGTATATTAACAATGTACGCCAAAATATACAAACCATTCCAAGGTTGTCAACCATAGGTGGTATTCGCTATAGTTCTGACTGCTGAAAAAATCTTCAACATCTAATCTTCTTCTATAATATTTCTCTCTCTGTTTCGTCACTCTTATTGGATTAAAACTCGCGTCTGAAGTTCGACGTGTTAATACGCCTGTAGGCGAAAAATATTTCACTTCTGACGGCAATAATGTATTATGGTATAACTCGATAGTGTTAAGCTTTTTACTCCTTAATTTTTAAAGAAGTTCCACTTGAAAACACTCGTTTAGATGCTTCGGTGTAATATTCTAAATCTCAATTTCGCACCTAGCATCCTCCGCGTCCACCCGTCCGCAAGATAGGTTGTTGTCCACGGGGGTGCCGTCCCTCAACCGGAATGTCACTGCCAATTAATTAGCCTCACCTGGCGGCTTTTACCTGCCGACATTACCGAATATTATATCTGTTGTTTTTTGCATGAAGCCCATTACCCGCTGCTAGTGGGGAGGTTTTGACGGGAGATTACTTTCACGGGGCTAGCGTTGTCGAGAGTAACGCAGTAATTATAAAACGCTTTTTAAATATTATTTTAGAGAGTACCTTTTGCTTTAATAAATTTGTAATTTTTAATCTTTATTTTGATAAAAAAATATGTGTATATTTCGGGTGTCAAAACTCACTTTATCTCTCCCAACAGAGTACCACCTATATAATCTCCTGACAATACGGAATTTTTCTTGTTTCGGGTGTCATTATTTTATTATTATTTATTCGATCGTTTATCTCTATCTAGATAAATTTGTGAAAATAATTTTAAAAAAAGTAATAAAACCAATCAAATCTGCAACGATAATTCATTTCAATAATTTGCTTTGTGTTTAATTATCAACAAACTTTTTTTCCATTGCACAAATCACAACGTTTTTTAGATAGCCATTTTATGGATTTGCTGAGGTACTCTCTGTTCCCTTTATTGTAATCCCACTCAGATTCTAATACATGAAAAAACAATTAAAATAACTGAGCTAGCTAAGCACGATACGTTTCATACAATGGTTGTGCTTGAGTATTACTATATTATTTAGAAATTTATTAAATTAACTATAACTCTTATAGCTCTATTAACTTCATCTTAAAAAGCTCATAATAACAGAATAATTTAGCAACAAGATTCCCTAAACGCCTATGTGTCCTTATAAATGCTAAAGCAGTTTACTGCATCGCTGTTTGAACAGGCGCTTCCGTGCATTATACACGTATCTTACTCTTTCAGTATTCGGGGACGTGTCGCCAGTGGCTTTTTAAATATTTTAATAATGTGATGAAGCTGGAGTACAGATAAAGTAATATTTCTTTGATGTTTATTTACACTTTTTTTTCTTGCCATTTAATAAAATTCTGTGACTGCTCATGTTCTCGCTATATCTTCAATTTACGTTCACCAATTCGTATGACTTAATCATGAATCATTTTAATTTATTTTGGTTTCTCGCTTTTTGACCGTATTTAATTTGTTGGAATCAGCTTTGTTAGAAAATTATATTATAACAGTAGTATATTATCTCAAAGTAAGTATTTTTTCTCAGTTGAGATTATATTTGACTCGGCAAATAAATTGTTTTTTTTTATAATTATTTCCTCGGCTTAATTCTCAGAAATACCAGCTTGGACAAGTTATTTCCATTGTGATAAAGCGATATCAAATATCGATGTTGTCTTTTGTTCTGGAATTGGGGTAAATCTTTTCATTACAAAAGCGAGATGTGATAAAGTCCCCTAAAGCCCGGGCTTGCTCGTGTCGCCTCGTGGCCGCGGTCTACGATCCGTAGCCAGAATTTCGTAGCGGCCCGCAGTACAAGCGGCGACCTGACTGGGGTCGTTAAGCCCGCAGTCTAACCGATAAGAGAATCCTGAAATAATTAGAGACCACACTGAAAATTAACACCACACTCACAGTATTTTTGTAAAATTAGCATTTTAGGTGCTCTAGTTGGCGGTGCAAATGGCTTATTTAGAATAGCAGTGAATGAATATAATAGCAATACTTCCAAGCAATGATCCAGAAAGTTTTCGATTTTGTGTTGAACATGTTGAATCAGTAATATTTTGCACGAAGGAACCAAAATATCAATAAGCAATTATATCCATCTGCTGCTTAAACTTGCGCTGTAATATCAATATATTGGCCGTCATCTTGGAAGTTGTTTTCAATTGTGAATAAATCATTAAAATATATTTGAAATATACGATCTTTTTGTGTAAACTTCGCACAACTTTTAAATATTTGGGAGATATCTCAATATGAGAATATTTCAATTTCTTTTTAGAAATCCTGAAAATGTCTTGATTTCTGATTATTTTATTGACTTAAGTAAGACATACGTTATGTATCGTATAAATTATAAGTCGCGTTCAATATTTCAACTTATATATTATTAAATCACTCAGCCAGGCCTCAATTAGAGACTTTAGAATGTCTAAGGTAATTCCATTAAAGAAAACAATTTGTGGTTTTTCTAAGAATCTGATATCTTACACATCAATAAGTAATTGATGTTGACTTTATCCAACTATAGGAATCAATTAACTCAATTAAAGTAAACCAGTTTTAAACCAATATTTTAGGTGCTCCTTAAAATATCAATTGATGTACATTTTAATAATATCAATATTATTATTATATTAGGCATTTTGACTGCAAAAATGATAGAATATGTGAGCAATTACATTTCAAATAAAATATAAAAAATGTCTGTTAATTTTATTTATTCTTGGTAAAACTATGTTTGCACAAATGAAGTCTCGTTTTATCTGACAAGACATTATTTGAAGAGGCACTTGGCCTCGGCTTCGTAGGACTCGGAGCCCCGGGGGTCTGCAGTTTTTTTGCATCTGAGCGCTGTCGTGTTCCAGCGCTTTTTGCTCCGCCTGTAAGAGGTTCTTAGCATATTACCGCTGCCGCCATCGCGGACTCCTGCTGATCTCTTCTCCGCTCACCGCCGAGACTAAGACTAAGTTGGGAGCGGAGCGCGCTCGGTAATTTCAACTTCAATTTTATTTCACAAATGCGCTTTTTCCCGGTTTTTAAATATTTAACGCGCCAAAGTGAGTGCATTGGAGTTTCAATGCGAAAAGTTATCTTGCGAACGGATCTGCTTGAATATTTTGATATGAATGAGCTTTTAGCATAATTGAAAGTAGGTATAATTTATCAAGCATGTTGAATGGCTTTGTCTAAGTGGGGTCCCATTGTGAGCGAAGGGATAATGCCGAATTAACGAGACCGTTGAGTTTATTTGGGTTGACTGATTTCAGAATTGGACCCTCACATTCCGTTGATTAGCTTAAATATCATCTCAATGGTATACCATAACTGGCCACTGACAACAAACCCTGCTATTTTTAAAACCAGTCACATGCTTTTGGTCCTACAATTTCTCATTCACTGATAAAAACTTCAGCTAGGTTCATGTATTCGGAAACTATTTGGTATAGATATGTTATAAAAATACAATTAACCTATTCGGCAATTTATTGGGCACTTACCAAACCTGATTCTCATCCACCAGCAATACTGCGACAGTTATGTTCACCGGGCCAGTCTGGCAAGGCAATTGTGAATCTTGCCTTTTTATGTGTAATTTTATCCGCTGCAGTTACACAGCTAACAGTAATGTGCAGTCATTTGCATAGGAAGGTTTGAGGTAACTTTAGTTTGGTGGCGTCATGGTTCGCTTTTATATTTACTATTTTGCAGATTTTAAGTCAATAAATAAATGTAAACAACCGGTTTGTGTAAAGCGTTGAGATTTTAAGCGTTTTAATATTGACCCAGACAATATGGTCTTAGTGTAAAATACAGACGAATAAATCGTAGCATGATATTGAAAGCTATTTTAATTCAAACATTTTTTGTATTGTATCAATATGCCATTGTAAGATTGAGCGTGGGGGCGCGTGTATTGGAATTCCACTCGTCTCTCGCCGGAGAGGCTTATGTGGGGGTGAGAGCGACGCGGAAACTTAATTTCCGAATGTTGTCTGGCGTCGCGCCCAAATAACTTTCTCAATTTAATCGGAAACAACCACCCGCCATCTTACTCCCCCCCCCCCCACCCCTTTAATGATACTCGAAGGGTGAATTAAAAAACCGCCCGATCGTGAACAGAACGCAGGAGGTGTCCCCCCGTGCCTGAGAGACCGAGCTTTGATCTAGCAAGCGAAACAATATACGAGTAGTTTACAAATGTCTCGACCTTGCAAACGTCTAGTGTGTTCGATATTCTTGCAGACGTATCACGTGACTACACCCAAGAAACTTTACGTTCTAGATTATTTTACTCATTAAATATGTTTCGGTTATTCATTACCAGTATCACTTGGCACCTTAAGTAGTGAATCAAATATTTTATTTATATTACGAGATTTGGAGTTGAACTGCAGTGTTATTGATATAATTTATATCGATTTTTCTTGTGAATAGCTATCTTTGTTCAAGATTGTATTGGTTGCACGTGTGTTTTATTTTATGATGCGACCAGTTTCGCTAAAAATCTATGCTATTATCTAATATCACCAACCTTAAAATATGTGAATTCATACTTTATCTTATGATTATCAGGTAAAATATTGTTTACAGGCACACATCGTGTCTAATTCAACAATAATGGCTTTAATATAGAGCGAGAATTTTACTCGTAATATACAAAATCAAAATCGATGCTTCTAGATAAACATTGTGATTCGCAAGCATTTTTGACATATATTATAAATGCACTATTTTCCTCCGGTAGACAAAAAATTCGAGGTTTCGTGAAAACATTTCGAGTATAAATCGATTACAAAAAACCAATATGAGTGATGTAATGCTGATTTATTGGATATTATAATATTTATTTGTGGAATATAAAATAATTGATCTTTGAACTACTCTTGAATGCAATTAATTTATTCTGCTTGAAAATATAATGTATCCACGCAAGGCTGGTGCACTCCACTGTACACTGGGTCACTGTTTCCTTATTTTATATATTTTTACCTTTACAACCTTATTTAAAAATATATTTTTTTGTGTACGGTTAATACGTCAATTACTCAAAAATCAATCTCTTTTTACTTCTTTGAACATACACTATTATTTTCTAATCTCTGTAACGGTATCGTTGTAAACAAGTTTCCTTAGAATTTTATATTTAACACTTCGCCTGGCTACGTCCCTGGCCCGGGCGACTTCTTATCTTGACCGCTTCTCCTGCTCCGCGACGTCAAACAACTTCCCCACAACTCTGGCCCACAATAAGCGAACTTGGCATTTATTTTTCCTGAAGACCGCGCCGTTCGCATACTGATTAAGGAAATTTGAAATTTTCTTACAGCTAAGTATAAACGCAAAGCGCTTGTATAATATTTTCTTCCGTAGTTCCGCACGAATTTCACTTGTGAAAATGTTTACCAATTCGACCTCCGGAAAAATCAAACACCTTTACAATGTAGCAGTTGAGATATTTATTTGTTGGTCTATTTTTTTTATGTACAACACATCTATGCTTTGCTTACTATAAATGTATGCGTGCAGTTCAATAATCGATTTATGTGGATTACGATTCCTTGTAAAACGATCCTTGGTTATAACATGTACTGCTTATTTCATCTATGTGATAACTTCACTCAACACTGTCTGTGCTTTTTTGTAGTTTTAAAAATAGTTATTTTAATAATAAAATTTGAAGTTCCGCGTCTCTATAACTATTCTAGGACTTGTATAACTAAAACATTTTTTCCCCAATGTGATTGATATCGTGCCGCAAGGAGTCAGTGAGTCGTCTAATGCTCTTTTTCCTCTCGGATTCATTTAATTTATCTTTCAAGACATAAAATACAAGTATTTTTTATCCCTCTCCATTTTTTTTCTACTAAAACTTTAAATAATGTCCAACTTTTCCTAGCGTATACTGTTACAAACAAGTCAGACGTTTATTGTCCGCAAATAACTGACATTATAACTTATGCTTTAACGTTCGTCTGTTTCAATCTAGAGCTGGCTAACTTTTCAGGTACGGAATTCTCGCACACAGTAACAATTAAACATTGTTCACATCTATTTTTTTTCTTCTTAATTAACAATAATGATTTTTGTCTTTTTTCTAAACAAATAAATTTTTGAATAATATTAAAAATCATAACATTTACCATGATAGTCTCAACTTTTTATTGTTGTATATTAGCTGATCGCTTTGGCATCTGCAGTTCCAGTTTCAATAACTTTTGGACTATCTTGCAGTCCAATTATGCCAGCATTACTATTTCATAATGCAGCTCACCTCCGTAAAATAAATGAAAAAGCTCCAACTTAATTATTTGACATTGTAAAAAATAAATGACACAAAAATTTACTTCCTTTCTCGCAATAACACGAGTAAAGTAGATTGTGCACGTGACATACACAGGAATTGTAAAGTCATCTATCAGTCGCTGAGACAAAAAACATGACTAATTTTTCAATGATAATGTTATCGCAATTGTTGCAATATCAACTGTATTCACTGCAATACATATTGTACAATCAATTACGAAGAAATTTGCTCTGACATGGGCAGATATATTCTCATTCATTGTATATACAGTTGTCGCTTTGAATTTTGTCTTTTCTTACCTTCCACTAGGGAAATTGCGCCACTGTGTCTTCTTATAAATAATATAGAGGCACCATTCGGTGCTTTTGTACGCCGAGGGAGTGTTCCATCTTGGTTTCTCGCTAGTAAACATCTTATGTTCGTTTAATATGATTATGTTTATAATATAATTTACATTCATTTGCCTTTATTTAGGCTGGGGTTTCAAAGATTCTCTTGAAGCCTTCACCTTGTAACTAAGCGATATTCAAATTAATAAAAAAAACCTCGGAGTCTTGCCCTACGCCTTGGGCTGCCAACTGTGGAGAATTGTTTTACATAATTACTGTAAGTTCGGTCATTCTAGATTATTATTATTCACGCCATTTTGTGGCAAGCCTGGAAATCTCGACCATGCCTTTAAATAGGGTGACCATAAATGTAAATTCATATTATTATTTGACTATAAAGTTAGTAACAACGATAAAAACTTTTCGAATATAATTAATAATTATCTTTCTTATAGTGAGTGTTATTTGTCAATTAACTACTTTCTTGACGCAATCACAGGGCCTTGATCATAAATTTATTTATCAAAACATGTATTTTATAATAATAATAATAATTTCATTAACCCTGTACGTCCATTCACATTCGTACCACGCTTAACCCTGAAAACGTGAAAAAATATTGTTGGTTGTTAGTAATTCCCAGATGAAGAAAAATATAGTTAAAAAGTTTTATACGGAACGCCATTCTGGTTAATGAATCGATAAATGTTGACACTTTCACGAACGAATCGCATTTCCTGCTCACAGTAGAATCATCATTATTGTTGACGTCCAATGTAAATAATGCGAAATATTAAAATCGAATCAGTAGGAATTGTGATACGAGTCAGTTTTGAATCAGTTGATACGGCCTACAATTTATTTTAGGCGATTACGTTAGGAGACAAATAATTAGCAAAACGACATTGAACGCCCCTAAGGAGGTAAACGCATGGACACCTCTCATAAAACCTCCCTTGGCGTGGCTATTCACATAAAGAGGCGCTGCGAATTCTGGTTATTATTGTTGTTTGGTCTATGCACTGCGCCACTTCCGTTTATTGTCCATATTTCCAGCTTCTACCCTTAGCGGTCTCTCCCTTTTCCCGTAATGTAGTTTTAGCGCCTCGCCGGCCTTTATCGCTTCATTAAGTACTATCTAATAGTGTTGAACCGCTATAGTCGTATCGACGGCGCCACTACTTGCACATTATAAGCACTTTGCCTAATATGCATTTCTCTGTTTGTCGCAAGCACCTGTTGATTGTATCATTCTGCAATCTGCTGAAAGCTTTGCTCCGAACTCAATAATTTATAAATTCATCTGATATTTATTTAATTGCGTAAGTGTATTTTAATGTTAATAATATTTTATTAGCTGCTCTCTTTGTAATGTAAATGTGCGTGTTCTCATAAGTGATTTTTTAACAAAGAAATTTTAGTATTTCGTCAAATCAATGTTTTTAGTGTTAATATATATATTAATGCACATATATTTTTTTTTTATAAAATAATGTATTATGTTCAAATAAATCATTGTACTCAATACTAAAAAAAATCATTGCGAAATTTATAAATATTAATGTACTATTTTATGACGTAACAAAACATCAATCCTTTCGACTTTTTTTTTATTTTGTTGTAAAAAAGAACGCTCCCTCTTGAAAGATAAACCCCTTAATGTTATTATAGCATTAATTGCATCAATATCGTGATCTTTTGGCCTCGGTCAATAATCGTGCGTTATCTCGCTATCGACAGTAAGCGCCGGGGATGTTGCCAGCCTGTTGCCCCGCTCTCCGCGCCCCCAGGGTCGCTCTCCCCTCATCACCCCCTCCTCCATTATCAACCCCTCCTCCATCGTGTAATGTAGTCCACAGGTTACGAACATCACAATCCCAAGAGCGACTCGCTCCCCAGCTCGCGCCACTTCAGAGCGGAGGTTCCGTGGCTCAAAGGATTATCGGTATATATTTTTGAAAACCTAAATACATATATCTGAAAATTTTATATTTATATTTTAATAATTTAGTTATTTTACTTTCAACTATGAATTAACAATACTTATATTATATTCAGGATTTTTTTGTTTGTTTTGGATTATCGTCGCATTTTTATGCAATTGTGTTAAATAAATTCTTTAGAATTCCATAGCCTTTTTTACAAAGATTCAAAACTCAACATGTTATATAATAGTATACTGATTCATTTATTGATCGACTGTTACATTTAAAGGCTAAACAGAAAGTTGCAAGATATTTTTAATCCTGCCAAATGGTGATTTTGGCCGGATTCTTTTTATTTTTTTTAGAATAGTCTCAGAGCGTATTCAAGCACCGGGCTCGAGCTGGTAATGTTATCCAAGTACGTACGCTCAAAAAAAGACTAACACACATTCAACTTTATCTAAAAAGATTAAGAAAGTGATGTGAGGCAGTGGCCATTTTGTATTGTGATATCTTTATTTTTACTTTTACAGGGGATTTCAGAGCTCGGCGTTACCTCTGATTTTTTTTTTTAAATAAAAATATCTTAAAAGCTTTAGTCTTTTTATCGAACTCCAGAAGTAGAAATACAAACTACTATATATTATATTTACATATGTGTATGTATAAAAAGTTAGGTGGTAAAAAAAATAACATTAATTTTCTAAACCCGTGAAAGCATCGTTAATATATAAAACATACCGTTCCGTCCGAAACGTTGATAGTTAATATTATTTATAAATATCTGCATAACTACAGTTTATACATTTTTAATACTATGCGACTTATCAAAATTCATGCAGAATTGAACTGAAATCGGGTGAATAATTCATGCTGTTCCGGCACATTAACCCTAAATACGCATGCCTTAATCTCGGGAAGACAAGGTCGCGGGCTTCCCCGGGAGGAGGAGCCCCGTGCGCGGGGAGGCACAGGTCGGGGCTGCGCCCTTGGCCAGGTCACGGCCCTCCGGTGCCGGCCCGGGACGCCCCGCTGCGCTCGATGCGTCCGCTCCTGACCTTATGGATTCGTTTGTATTATTTTATTTATAACTGTACCTAATCCGAGATATTTACGTAGCTGCGAAAATAACATTTTCCACGCTGGAGAAGAGAAACTTGTTGACCGGCGCTCAATTTGTTTTGTACTATATATTCTCGTTTGACCTTGAATTTGAAACAACCTCTCAATTGTGTAAATCGTATGTTTTGAGAGTTCTTGTTACAGTATCGCCGACACGCCGATCGATACGATACCATCTAAAATACCAAAGTGATGCTTTTTCTCTTATTTTTGGGATGATAATACTGAAACTCGGAGTATTACTGCGTATTTAGAAAGGTGGTCGGTTCTAAGTATGAATTGAGTTATTTTCTTTTTGTCGGTAATTATGAGCTGCCCATCGAGTGCTCGGGACGGCCCGGGCAGCCCGTTGATTGTTTTTTTTTCCCCCGGGAGGCTGGAATAATCTATACCGGGCCCCGTGGGAATGAAGCCACTTGTTTGGCCAGTTTTTAATTTCTAAAATATTGTTTTGAATAAGTTACAAAACGAAAATTTATTATTTATTTCAAACTTTGTTGCCGGCGACGTGTTTAAAATTTAATTATTAGCTTTCGTAAACGTATCAATGGCCGTCAGTTAATACAATATATTATGATAAGATGATCTCTCGAGGCTAAAACTAAATAAATGTTTCATTAAACGTAAAGTTATTTTCGAGCTTTAATGTGTAATTTTTTTCCTCGTCATGAAATTGTTGGCGGAAAAATGTCTGAAGAGTTATCTAATTACAGCAAAAAAAGAGGCTTTGCTGGTGTCGTAACTTTTCAGCCCATTTTCATTGGGTATTTACCGATATTCGTCTTGGATTTTATGACACGAACCTAATGCGCCATGAGTCTTTATTAGCTTGTGATAATCACTTATATAAATACTCAAATTCCAGCAAGCTTAAGCAATGAGCCTTCGCACTCCAATCTAATTTGAAGTATAACTGACTTGCCGCCTGTTATCTCGAATTTTTCGCTAAGGCTTAATCGTCACGGCAATATTCGTGAAGTCATCCACAGTCCTTCAACCTGTTGAGGCATTAATAAACCTCGAGTTCTCAGAGCGTCACCAAAGTCCTCAAATCGTCGATTGTGAATATATGGAATTTCCTTATTAAATGAATCATTCAAATCACAAAATAAGAGGGCATTTGCTACTAAATAGTCGTAAACATATAAACTTCAAATTGAAATATTTTGAAAAAAGATCACACTATTTATTTTTTGAACAAAATTCAAAACGTTCAGAAAATTAATACCATCAAAGATCATAAAAATTAACAATTCAACGTCGACTGTTTGCTTTCTTTATAAGCTTCATTAAATACGCTTTCTTTGCTATGAAAAGAAATTAATTAAGTTCAATTAAATATTTATTTTAATTTCATAATGGTGGCCATTACGAAGTATATTCTTTTTATACTACAATGCCACTTTTAACTATACAGAGAATTTACACGCTAATATTTTTACCTACATTTTTATATATATATATATATATATATATATATATATATATATATATATTTGTGTGTATTAAAATAGAGGTGTGTCCCTGGCTCGGCGCCTGTTGAGCGTCCCGCGCCTGATGGGCGGCAACCGGAGAGACAAAGAGCGTCTACGAATATAACTCATTTTATATGGTCGTTTCAGCGTTTCAACTTCACCTTCCACAATATATAGTACGCAATGAATTTCACAAATATAGATATGGCCACATATCAACCATACATATATATATCATTATAAATTCTAAAGAAAAAAGGAGATTATATTTACACCCATAAAATATCTTCTTAGCCTTACTCATATAATTGAATAATATTATATCGTGTTCAAAGTGACAGAATATGATGTGACGTCCTCGCAACTGTAAATCCACACTTTTAATTTTTTTTAAAAAAGCACGAATCATGTCCAATTGAATGATGAGAAGCGGGCGAGGCGTGATAGTTGCACGGCCTTAAGTTTAGTTTTTATATCTTGTTAGCGCATAGGACCGGTTCGGTTGGCCGATTCTCGGTTGACATCCGTTATTTATTCAGGTGCAAACACAACTCCTCGCGCCCCGGCTGATCACTTATTCACCTGCAGGAGCGCCGGCCGCAGTCCGCCCTGGGCGCCGCGGAGGAACGTCTCATTACAGATTCACCATCATCTTGAAACAGTCAAACTTTACTTTTAATTAATGTAACAATTAATATAATATTTGATATTTAAACGACATGAGAGTGTTCCAGAACGAATAGTATGTTTTTAACTAAAGGGTTACCCTTGATGTTTAAATAGTGATTTTTTTTTTTTTAATTTATGTGATATGAGAATGCATTTGCGTGCGCGTCTATTTTGTTGAATTCGAGTATTTTTTATGAACTCTCATAAAAATGATAAATCGTATTACTGCTGATATCTAGAAAATATATTTTAGACTTACAATTTTTCTTGCATTTATTTTTAAGAGTTCATTCGAAAATTATGTATTTTTTTAAATAAAACTTTATCAAAAAAATTGTTATGTGTAATACGAAAATCGAACTGACAAACTCTAAGTCGAGACTTTAACCACTTAGCCGAAGAGCCAAATTAATATTAATTTCTCTTAATTAATTTCGGCCGTGGACGATAGTATTTTATCTGAGAATTAATATAACGCTGTACATACGAAGCTAACTCAATATTATTCTAACTACTTGCGCGGTCTTAGTTTCCCAGAACACTTATACTTCTCGTGAACTCCAATCCCGGGAAAAGACGCTGTCTTTATATTAATTACCCGCTGGCATGAATTTCCGAAGTGTTCCTGTAAGTCTTTAGGGAGGCGCTCCGCCCGCGGCAGGACCCCCGTGCCTCTCAATTTACCGGTACAGATCACAAACCGCTGTATCACTTCCAATCATATCATTGTTATTTATATTATTGATAACGTTTTTCGACATACGCGATGGCTTTAAACTCACCAAGGTATATATTATAAAAGGTTTATGACTATTTTAGTAATGTTTTTTGTAAAATGCTAACACATCTTAAAAATAAAACAATATTGTCATATTTGAAACACGATTTTTATGACGTTTGCTGTTCTATTGTAGTGTTTATAGTGGTGCATTAATATGAAATTGAATATAATTTTAATATTCATGCTTTGTAAATCCTCTCTGTGTGTGCTGTTACCACATTGTAGTTTTTGGGGAAAGTTTCTGCTAGCGCTCTCTCTTGGTTTGGTCTATTTGTCGACGTGTACGGCTTCCGAAACAGGAAACGCCAGAATCCTCTGAATCAGGTTACGCTGACATTAAAATAAGAGAACTTTCCCATTTTACAGACTGTCCACCCGTTTTTTGCATTAATACATATTTATAAATTATTTACCTGATTAAAATTTAATCCTTTGTTTTCCTTCGTATGGTATGCATTTGGGATGCGTCAGAAAAGAAATGTTAATTTCTTGCCCAATAGGCAACGGATCTCAAACGCGCTCTCTCTCTGAAATATTAAAATAAACGGGAGGGCGAACACTAAGAATAAGTCAGACTGCGTGTGCTTTGTTCCGTGCGAGAAAAATTGAAATTTTTATCAAACAACTATTTTTGGTTGCTTATGTTACTCGATTTGATCAATGTGGAGAATATCCTTTTGTCTAAGACGCGTTGCCAATGATCATACTTACTTATCGATGTATCTTACACTTACTTACATTAGTAAGAAATAGGCAGAAGATTGTGTAGAAAATAAAAATGATATGAGCCGTAAATGATTGATTATCATAACATAAATAAATTAATGTGTTCTCTCCCGTAAGTGATTTTGTACAGCACACACTCGCATATAAATGACATTCTTAGCTCAAGGTGATGATTCAGTTTTTTTTATATACTTGTATTGTCATTAATAAATTGGTTTCAGCAGGCACTGTCGGCTATGTGCTTACAAAAACCGGTCCGACTCACGCGTCGCCGGCGCCGACTCCCCCGCCCCTCGGCGGTTATTTCTCCGAGTTCTCCCTTCGCGAGCCGCCGGGGCTATTGGATTGCGGTGCCGTCACGCCACGTGACGCCACGTCACGCCACGTGACGCCACGTGACGCCACGTGACGCCACGCGCCGCCGGGGCAGGGCGGCGGCACCAATCTATCATTTTGCCGCAGCTTTGAGTATTCCGTTCGGCTTGGCACAGTTTATTTCGGACCGTTGTGATTTTGTCTTTTTTTTTTCGTTTTAATTCTTGGCTGTAAATATTCAGCGAGCGTCCATCCAATAAATTTTCCGCCACCGATGGGGTGAAATGATCGTTTCAATGACGCCGCTGGAGGAAGAAAAACCACTCGCCGAGCGAAAAGCAATTACGTATCCGAGCTTTCGAGTTAGCCGGCGCCGCTGCCGGCGGAGCCTGCCTGGCTATTTTAAGCGATTCTAATTGCCGTTGAAAATTAAAAAGTTCTGTTCGTCTACTTGAAATATTTTCTTTTTATTAGGCTCGCTTCACAACGTATCGCACAGCTCGCAACCTAAGTGTGATTGCATATTTTATTATTTCCTTTATATTCTTACATTAAGAGATTTAATTAAATGACAGTTAATTCCTTGCGGACTTAATTTATGTATTTTTTTTCATTTACCGCTTAGAAAAACAAAATATAATCTTTCAAATTTATATTAGAATTCATGGTCACTGATTAGCCGGATGACCATAAATGTGTAAAAATATAATTATATATATATACATAATAAACATGTATTACCTATTAAGGAAGTGACATTATATAAAGATTCAAGGTCATCAATAATATTTGGTTCACGTTGCAACCCTTAGACGACAACGAGGTCGTTACTTTGGTCGTTGAGGGAATGCTCAGCGCTCCCCGCTCCCCGCTCCCCGCCCAGCTCGCCGTGCTCGGTTGCGTTTGGACTTAATTGCCTATAAACTAGGCGCGCGTTTTTCCCTCAACAGGGTTTTTGCTTTGGGCCGACTTTAAACACAGTGCGTAATGAATTGTGCTAGTCAAACTGCGTGCTCTTTCTCGAGTGCGCACTTCCGAGAGGGATGCCTTTTTAATTTCGGTCTACGTGTTTTGTCTTTAAGCAGCGACAATTTATTAGCTTACCCCTTCCGCTACATCTGTTGTTTGTCCGAGACCGGCAAGCTCTCGCCCGTTCTCTCCCAAAAGTGTGGGAATGAACGCTCACTAATGCTGTAAATTCCAATTATTTTAATAATATATACCGACAAAATATTGAAATATAATATGTAAATAAAAGTGTAGATTACTACCTCTGAAAACCTGACAATGGCAGTGAAAAATTATAATTTAAACGATACTGGTTATTTATCAATACTTGATATATTGCGATTTGAAATATATATGTTTATATATTTGTCTGTATCATTTAAGTATTGCAGAACATTCATAACTGCCCTCCTGGCACTAAATTAACATTACGTAGGTTGGCAGCGATTTTCTTCCACGCTGCGGTAAAAACGCCACGAGCCGCAGTAAATAAACCCACACCTGATACTTTTCAATCCTACGAGACTGTTAAAAGTTCGTATTCGACCACTCTGAAAACTTCCGCTTGTCATTTTGTTTTAAAAGAAAACTCGGTTTTTTACGATTCTATTGAATGAGACTGGCGCTTTCGAGACGACACGGAAATGTGTCATCTTCTCTCCCGGTTCGGAGTTTTCCGTGTGAGCCGCTGTGTCGTACCAAGCACACTGGAAATTCGCTCTCGGCGCTCGTGGATAGAAGTTTGACATGGCCTCGGACATGGACGAGACGAGGGCCCGAGCGTCGGAGTCGCGGGGCGACTGTTACATTGCAACGTCCCTATTCTCCGCAAATCTCGAATTACTGTCAAAGTCGTCACTATTACCATCTTGCTTACACTAACCAAGACAATGAAATTTAAAAATACTTAATGACGTCTTCAGGCATCGCCCGGTGGCGACGGGGCGAACAGATTATTCACGCTTGCTTATAGAATACTCAAGAGCACCTTTACACCTGCGTGAGGTCATCTCGTGCATTATTGCCAATCGATTAGATCGCACATCTATTATATAACGGGCGTCTATCGCTGCGTTGGCCGATTCCGGCTCATTGACTATCGCTTGTTGAACGACATCTCCTTAAAAATACATTTTTTCAATATTTTTACGCCCCAATGAACTGACCAAATTTTCAGTAAATTAGCATGATATAGTTGGATTAGGTTCTTGGTTATTGTTGATCAGAATTCTTCAGAGCTCTGTGGTGATTGAGTATTTTTGTATCTCTCCAGGTCGGCCCACGACAATGAAAAGAAAACGAAAGTCGCCATCAAAAAAATCTCTCCATTCGAGCACCAGACGTACTGCCAAAGGACGCTCCGGGAAATCAAGATACTGACCAGGTTTAAGCACGAAAATGTAAGGATTCATTTAAAGATGAAATTTTTTTGATCAAGTCTGATTTTTTTAAAATAAAAAATTCATCTTTATAATTTGCATATATAATAAGTTCGTTTCTTTTTTGCAGATAATAGATATCAGAGACATATTGAGAGCAGTTACAATAGACCAAATGAAAGATGTCTATATAGTGCAGTGCTTAATGGAGACGGATCTCTACAAATTATTAAAAACCCAGGTTTGTTTTAATTTACACCTACGATCTACCTTCTAAGAATAGTTGCAACTTGAAAATATATTTAGTTTAAACTTTTCAATGATGCACAACTTAAAAACTCAATGGAAAACTTATCTAAAGTAAAGTAAATATAACAACTGAAGGAACAATTGGTTGTTTTAAACATTATTATTGTAGGTAATACAGTGTGTGATATTTATTGTCTCGGTTGCTCTCCCACCTTTCTTGTCTGCTCACCCACCTACTTTGTATTATTTTCAGAAACTGAGCAATGACCACATCTGCTACTTCTTGTACCAAATCCTGCGAGGGCTGAAGTACATCCACTCTGCCAATGTGCTCCACCGTGACCTCAAACCCTCCAACCTGTTGCTCAACACTACCTGCGATCTCAAGGTCTCAACCTTAACTTATTATTTAATAATGCCCTTTCATTGTTATCACAATTGGTATTCTTTTTTGATAAAACTATTCTAATGAGACCTCACCTCTTATTCTTTGCATTGATATAATTGATATAAAATGATTATCCTTAATATTTAAGATTTGCGACTTTGGGCTGGCGAGGGTGGCAGATCCTGACCATGATCATACAGGATTTCTCACTGAGTATGTGGCTACTCGCTGGTATCGCGCCCCTGAGATCATGCTTAACTCCAAGGTAATATATGATGAATCTCTCCGCCTAGTTTCCTCAAGTTTTATGAATCTCTCTAATAAAAAGTATATATATATTTCAGGGCTACACCAAGTCCATTGATATCTGGTCTGTGGGTTGCATTCTCGCCGAGATGCTTTCCAACCGACCCATCTTCCCCGGGAAACACTATCTGGACCAACTGAACCACATCTTGGGAGTTCTCGGCTCTCCTAGCTCAGAAGATCTCGAGTGCATCATCAATGAGAAAGCAAGTTGAAAAACTGATACAGCTCTTATCGTTGATACTTGACTATTTTGGTTAGATATATTATTAAATGAATGCAATTTTGATGTAGGCGCGTGGCTATCTGGAGTCGCTGCCATTTAAGCCGCGGGTACCATGGACGCGGTTGTTCCCGGCAGCTGATCCGCGAGCGCTGGACCTTTTGGAGCGTATGCTGACTTTTAACCCGCACCGTCGTGCCACCGTAGAGCAAGCTCTTGCTCACCCATACCTTGAGCAGTACTACGACCCTAATGATGAGGTATGTCTTCTACAATAATTACACTGCATTTTTTTAAGTCTTGAAAAAAATTTATTACAAAGCAGGGAACAAATGTAACTGATAATGAGGTAATATGAAAAATAAGAACACATATAGCTGCTCACACTTTGACTTCAACTGCACCATCAAATACCAAATATTTTATTTTCTCATGTTCTTGACATTGAAATATACGTAAGTAGACACCTCATAAAAATAGTAAAATATAAGTTGCAGAATAACAATTAACCATGAATTTATTGGTAGTAATATTGTCGCCTTGATCAAGAACACCTACAAACATGTAATGATAAGTCCGTTGTGTACCTCTAATGATTTGTAATTGTGATTGTTCTCAGCCCGTAGCAGAGGAGCCGTTCCGTTTTGCCATGGAGTTGGATGACCTCCCTAAGGAGACACTCAAGAAGTTCATATTCGAGGAGACGCTCCTCTTCAGACAGAAATAATGTGTCTCTAACATCCTGGTTGCAGTTTCATCAATATTCAGATATCTTATATAAATTTTGTGATGCAGATGTTCACTGAAAGAAAAAAATTGAGACTATTTTCAAAAGAAATGAATATTGCATACCCTATACAAAAAAGTTTCCTCACTTATAAGCTTTACGTGTCTGTCTTCAGTTAGCAGCAATCACTCAGTTTTACTCTGACTTAAGTTTGTTTTGATGTTAAATGTGTCGATCCAATTATTAAAATATTTATTGTTGGCAGTAGCCGTAGAATATTTTTTAATATTTCTTAACGATTCTTTAAAAAGGTTTAACAGTTACATTATCATATTTAATGTATAGTACAAAGATGTGAAATTTATATCTAATCAAAGTCAGTCTAATCACTGTTCAAATAATTATGACACAGGCTTGATGATATATGTTATCACATAATCTTGGAGTCATTTTTGGCCTAAGCTGATGACCGAGAGTGTGGTCATTGACAACTTTCTTTCAAATATGAAACTCAAAAATTGCACACTTGGTCAATTCCTTCCAGTTGCTGTACTCGTTGTATTCTGACTACTTTTTTGTCTGTAATCTCTTTCTCTTACAGGCCTACGAACCTTTAAAATCGAATGATAAGTAATTACTTAGTTAAGGCTATAAATTATTTTAAACATGTTCAATCTGTTACTTCAGTAATATTTTATAACGATTGAAGCGAGATCCGCTCTCATCTGACAAACTTATTGTAATTGTAAGGTAGCAAGTATATTTGAATCGTAAAATTCTAAGCCTAAGGGCTCAAGATTAATCTGGCTCTCATATAAAATATTTTAAGATGTAGTCATTGCAGAGGTTCAGTAATATTCCAGAGTCTATATTTGTGATATTTTATGCCGATTTATTCAGGCAAGTAAAATTTTTGGATTATATATTTCAAATAAATAAAACAACTTTAACTTGAACAGTATAATTATGACACAAGCAATTTTTTTTTCTTCATAGATGTAACAATTTTCTTCACTAGATATAGTCATATTCAGTCTTCAATGTGGAAAGGTACTTTAGTAACAGAGTGTTTAAATAACTTTTGACATTATTCTGATGTTATTGTATTGTTTTAGACGTATATAATATTAATTAAATATTATTAAATATAATATTGATAAGAAGTTAATGAAATGAAATTGTATTATGTATTTGTTCAAATTTATTATAAATCAACTTTAAAATTTGTTATGGATCTCAGTCTTTCTATTCATTGAAAACTGAAGTTGTCAAGTACTTTTGAAACTGTCAAAGCGTTGACAATGTCAAGGCGCTGACGATCCATTGAAAATTTAATATTTGTAAAATGGTCGTGCAGTTGTATACGGATAACTAGAATAGTTCACTAACATCATAATTCCCATTAACACTGTACGTGTAACGCAGGGGAAGGGCCTTTTTCATTGTGAAAGTGCCTATGTATCATCTATTCACTCTTCACTTAGGCCCCGATAGAAATAGACAATGTGTATTGTGCTTTTTTATAAGCATACTTTAAATGTCAAATTAAAAATACTCATTCCTAGTTATTCACAAAGCATTCACAAGCAACAAGTAGCATTCCTGCGCTAGCAAATTCATTAGAAATTCCTTTACGTGAAATGCTAGTGCGATACGGATTGCCAATAAATTCATGATTAAAATACTCTCAATTTCTGGTGATTCCCAATGCATCATTACATATTTAAAATGCTAAATTGTTTGTAGACTTAATGTTTAATATTAGTGTGAAGATCACTGGAGAGCGGAACTCGTCCGGAACAAGCGGTGCATTTTATGGTCGTGTATTCATACCGACTCTAGATAAGTCAAGCGGATAATATTTTTGTGAAAATGTTTATTACACTATGGAAAATATTGATGGCGGAGTATATTGTTGCAGAGTTGAAGGCGTATCTCCCGGTAGCGACGCGTCATCTCATATTTACATCTTTTGTTGCCAGAGGACTGCGCATGCAGCTTTGTTATAGGTTGATTTATTATGATACTGGTTTTTCATCATAATGGGTGAAGTGTGTCTATATTGGCTGTAGAACGAGTGCTTGGTTTATTTGAATATTTACAGAAATTGCATCCCGGGTGATGAGTTGTTATGGAGGTTGTTATTAGTTATATTGTAAGGTGTAAGAGTAGATGGAGTATTATATATTAGTATTATATTAATAGACAACATTTACTAAACTGTGATTCAGTTGTCAGTCTTGTGGGTATGAGATGGCCACCATATCTGTGAATAATGTTAATATACGGTATGACTTTATCAATTCAATTTAAATGCCATTAAGTTAAATATAAAATGTATTTTTAATATTATTTTTACGACTTAGTGCTAATATTCCAATCGACTTTTTAATCGACTATAGCTTACTTCAAATATTTTCTCGATTAAGGAGATCAATGGGTTTATTTCAATTGGATAAAGCGAGCCCTAGAATACTTTCCTCAGAACAATTGTAATCCATGAAATGAAGTAATAATTAAAGGGAAAATTGTATTTTTTGGTTTGCTTTTGTCTCTTCTGCTAGATTCACTTGTAGCATTCTGCACATTATAATATTTTCTAAATTCTCAACCAATGCTTATAATTACTAAAAACATTACAAAGCAACAGTGGAGCATTCCTATTTATGCTCCTAATGTTTTGATTATACTATAACTCGTAATTATATTTTTTAACATAATTGTGTTGTTCAGTTATTGTAAAGATTGTAATTGTAAGACCCCGAATTGTAAAGATCAGTAATTTCTGCCTCGTTAAAAGTTCAGTAATTACTTAAGTGTGTACCGTTTTGCTAGTTCTTTCAAAGTATTAAATTGTTTTGTAGTTGTGTTATAAACTATGAAAAGACTTAAAATTTTATGTGATAAGTCTTTGACATTTATAAAAAATCCAGTAGTTATTTAACATTTGCTTTTTACTAGAATCATTAATTTTTATTTTTATACACATTCATATTATTCTTTTTGGTCTAGTGGAAATCGATACATTATTCATTTGTAATTTTACGAGTAAATGTTGAATTATTATTGTCGTAATTATTATTTTTTACAATCAGTACTCACAGCTCTTCAAGTTTACAAATCGAATGCAATGAATTGCTAAGCATCTCAATGAGGGTATTAGCGGAGATGCTTAGTTTGAAAACTGCTAACATTTAATGTGCAGATATCACTTCTAGTTGAATTCGAAGGATTTGCCTGACTCCGTTAACTTGATGTAAATAATTTGATCTAACGTTTCTGTATGTTGACATGCTCATATATATGTATATTTAGATTTGGGTAAAGGATTTTTAAATACATTTAGATTTATGTAACATGTAATAAAAGTATTTGACACATAATCATAAGTTATAAAATCTTACATGTGATTTTTATTATTCTTGTTGTGATTTTGTACAAATCTAATATTGGTGTTTGTTTTAAAGTTTTATCGCTCCTTTGGACAGTATTAAACTATTTTCAATGCACGATTATGCGAAGACTATTCAAATGAAACATAGATATTTCACCTAATCTATCCGAATGTAAGAAAAATCCCCTTTAAGTTTTTAATACTGGTTATGTTTTACACATCTTTTCTTTTAATGTATTTTAAATGTATTTTTCTAAAAAAATATGTAATGATGATACCACTCGAGTTATCTGTGAAGGGTTTCTTTAAATAAGTAAAATATAATAATATACTGGGATGATATTTGGGCTTTCTAATAATTTCATAAAATTTAAAAGATATTAACAATTGACATTTTTAAGGTGACTCTGATTAAGTTTCAATTTGATAATGTACAAATATTATATAATGCATTATTATTCGGCGACATTGCAGTCTATTTAGGGAATAAAAATGTATCTTAGTTCATTATTTGCAATGCTGTGAAATATTCAGTGGATTTTGGAGAGCCCAGCCCATGCTTAAAGCCAAGCACGTCACTCGTCAGTGAATGGCATTTGCCAAATCATCGCTATTCTGGAACTGTTACACCTAGAGCTTCTGATATTTTAAGATTGTCAAAGTTAGTAAATATATTTTACATAGTATGAATAACATACAATAAAATAATTCCAGGTTTAATTAGACAAGATTTTGTAAATCTCAATTGTTAACTCTTTCTAATTGTATTTTTGGAAGGATAGCAGGAGAAATTTGGGAATTTTAAAAACAATTAAGATATCCAAAGAATGTCATAAGAATACAGTTTTATTGTTCTATTTGAGGACTAATTGTACAAATAAAATATTATCTAAATGTAAAAATATGTATTTTTTTTATTCCAGTCCTTCTCTCTTCCTCCAGGTTGACTTTAAGTTTTCCAACTTCTTTCTTCGTCTGTCTTGCTCATAACTAACTTTCTTTTCTTGTATCTTAATTTGGTTTGATACACTATTTTCACCATTCTGTACATCATCAAGTCTTGATATTAAAAGACGTCGGGCAGTTGTTCTGTTCACATCTAATGAACGACTTTCATGGCATTTGACAACGACTCCTAAAAAAAATAATAATAATGACCACTGAAAGGACAACAGTGGGTGATATATCATTATATATTTGTTTAATGACTACCTGAAGGTTTATGAATGAGAACGACGCAATTGGCATTTTTGTTAACAGCCGAGCCCCCCGGGCCGCTTCCACGAACAAACTTTTCCTCGAGATCAATTTCATTGATAACTGGCATAAGTGAGTTATCAATACCATGATGCTTTCCCCTTGCCAAAGCATAGAGTAAAGTGTAAAAATTTACTTTGAAATAATGCTGTACACGAAATGTCAAAATGCTAGCCATGTCAACAAATTTTATAATACCAGTCCTCTGTACAGAAGTTCTTCTCCTTTCTAAAATAAGTCATTAACAATATTAAATGCTATCATTTTAACCCCCTGTAAGTGAAAATAAATTAACCTATCTTTTATGAACACACTTCCAGAAAATATTAAATACAAAGAAATTGGATGTATGACGTATTTAAAAAAATATATATAAAAATGTGGGTGTGTATATGTATGTATGTGCATACATTAATTATATACACACACATACATACGTTTTTTGAAAATTTGGTGCATCGTGGTAGCTTTTATAATATATCTAAAACTTCCCATGTTGCTATATTTTCAAGAATCTCTTGTAAATGTAAAGAGAATACCACAGTAAATAAGATTAAAAATCAGAAAATTGTCATATGTGATGTTCTCTCACCTTAAAATTAAACACAATATCTCCTTTACTATCTAAAGACTTATTCTTCTTGAACTCAGATGTGATTCGTTGCTGAAAATAAGTTTTGTCAGTCAAGTGAAGCTGTTGTCCGTACCGGAGCAATTGTTTGTACAACTTTAAAATATCACGTTGAGTCGGCATAATAGCTGAAAGTCATTTTAAAATATTATTTATATGTTAAGCATATTAGCATATAGCACATAGCACAATCATAAGTTAAGTTTTAAAAAAATTGTGTGTTGGTACAGTTTGTGATTTCGATGAAATTAAATTCAAAACTTATTATTAAAAGAGTACACTAAAATAAGCAAATGAAATTAAAAAATCTTACAATATTTAAAATTATCTTAAGTGTTTATGGTGATATTTTAAATGAAAAAGGTGTGATCAATGCAATACAATCTAAATAATTGTGTTACTTTTCATGTTGTAATATGCGTAGGTTACTCAAGTAGTGGTAAGAATATCAATGAAACCAGTTCTGTTATTCGCGACTTACATGAATTTCTACATAACCTAAAATGGCTTTGCGTATATTTCAAAGTGAAGTAATTGTTCAATGAATAACCTAAAAATATCCATGAAATTGATTATAAAAGAGAAATATTCAACCCTACCTGCCGAGTTCGCAGTTTTGTAACAAGTTATAGGTTATTGAGTCCGCTTCTCTGGATATAAGACAACCGATCAATTACTTTTAGTAGTTTACGTAAACTTATCGAATAAAATAAAAAATTATTATAAAGAAGACATAAAAAATTGAAATTCTTTAGCTTCAGTTTATTTGATGTTTACGGTACCCAAAGAATATTTACTAGTGTACGAGAAAAAACAACAATATGTATAATACTGTCTCTGGTCTGACTGTCCATAGACAACGTACAAATGTCTCCGCGTACAGAGCAATATCACGGAATGGGCTTAAGCCGGTACTGTCAGCGGTGACCTGTGATGGCAGTCTTAAATCTTAAAAATAGTACTAAAATCAACTTAAAAACAAAATCTAAGATACTCTATTTATAACTCTATAAAATTAAAATGAATTCAAACATTAAACTTTGCTTGGTAATTTTTTTTTTCCAGGTCAGAAGGCTTTAAATTAAAAATAAACTGGAAGATCTGAATCTTTTTAATTACAATGGATTACCTATTTTCAAAAACTTAAATATAATTGTATTTCTGTAGGTGTTACATTCATTTGTATTAAAAAATTATGTTTGTAAAAAAATTTTTGATCAAAACAATACACATATTTTTTAATCAGAATATGTACAAAAATTTTACATATTAATTTCATAATTTCCGAAATAAAAAAAGTTATATTTGACAAAGTTAGAAGCTATAAAGATGAGAAGCCAAGCGATGAAGGTGAAGATGAAGAATGTCTTTTATTAGAACAGGAAAATATTTAGTGGAATCTAAATCAAAATACAATCATTAGAGATTTTTTATAATATAATCATGATAAGTGATAAAATGTTGTTAATACATTATAAAATAAGATAACATTTTGTCAACACATTTAAATAATTGAACAAATTTAATCATCACAAAATTGGAAGATATAATTTTTTAGTAAAGCTGCTTTTCCATTCCGATACTTGGGTACGGTCTCCGTCCCTCTTCTTCGTCAGCTCATTGTTGACATTAGTGCATATGTCCCCAAAATGCTGTGGATTACTAACATCAAAGTTTTTGTTAAGATGTTTGCAGAGAATTTGAATGAACCACGTTCCATAGTTTGTGTCGCGATAAGATACAAAATTAGGGACAGTAGCATAATATAATAACATATCACATTTTTCAGGACAAGGGCTGTCTGTTTTCAGTGTAGAGACAGTGTTATTCTTCTTTGCAGTGCTTGAAACATCAACAGTTTTCATAAATTTTTGGCCTTGACACGACTGAATAATAATAATCTTAGGAATATTAGCAAGTTGAGGAGCTTCAGAAGTATACAAGGTCTCTTCTATCGACTCTATGGAAACAGATTTTCCATCAACAGCTATTATTTCACCTCTCGATCCGTGGGACATAATGCATAATACAAATACACTATGATAATGTTTCATAAAAAAATCTTTTGCACATGATTTAATTGTTTTTAAAATATCTTCAGCAGGTAAATCATCTTCGTCAATAATTTTGAAACCGTACTTTTTCCACGTATTCATTAGTGCCTCTTTATCTATATCAGAGCCCTCGCGATCTTCCAAATTTTTATTAGAACATTGATAGTTTTTTTCATTAATAATATAGACTATTCCAGTTTCTTTTGGATTTTTAATGTAATATTTGTCATTTAGACTTTCTTGAAAACTACCTGTTCCAAGTGTCAAATTACAATTATTTTTGTCATTGGTGATAAGTGGCTTTTTATCTAAAAGAGTAAAATCTATTTGACTCTCATTTTGTTTATTTATGCCTGGAAGTAAAGTTTTAGAACAAGAGTACTGTAGTGAGCTATTGATTCTCATTGCTTTGGAATTCAATTCTTCTTGTGAGGATATCAAAATATTATGCAGTTTGTGAAATCCAAGCTTCTTAAGGCACAGAGCAAAAGAAGTGATATTTGTTTGGATGAAATGTTTATCAGCTTCTGCAGATTTTTTTTGCCTATCCCAAGAACCAAGAGTGATATACTGTGCCTTGATCAATTTTAACAAAAACAGTTCAAAGTATTTTGAATCTTTGGAGTCAGTTCTTATTACGCATCCGTGAGCTTCACTGGTAATAGAATAGATAATGGATTCAGAATCAGAAGTGGTCAACTCTTCACATATGGAATATAATGCTTTCTTGAGAGGGTGAATGAATAATGAAGATTGAGGATACTTTGGCAAAAAATGATCATTCATTGCAGCAAGGTCCAAGCCTAGCATTTTTACATTTTTAAACGCCTGAATAATTAACAGAGCTTCAATGAGTTTTTCACGCCAATATTTACCATAATTCACAGCCCAATCGTGCAACAAGTTCATATAGACATTGTTAGTGGAGCTTTCAACACTGAAGGCTTCAATGGCGAGATAAAGCCTCTCTTGGGAAACTGGTATATCATCATACAGTAAAAACACAAGAGAAACTTTTTCATATAGTTCTAAATCACATTCTATTTTCTGTAAAATATCGTACGATAAAGGAATATCTTTAAATAGGGTGGAGTACTGGTCTGTCTGTAAATGATTTGAAAAATCCATTGTTGTAAATAATAAACGTACACTAGTAATGTTAATAATACGTTTATGTCTGTATTTTTACAACGCAATGTTAATATATCAGTCACATAGAACCAAAGAAACAAACATTGACAGCGAAGGATATTTATGGTCGTAAGTTACTGTCATGTACATGTCACTCCGCAGTATGTATACTAAAGTCAGTCATCAGATACTAGCAAATCTGATATAAAACTTCATTTAGAACATTTTACAATTGTGTACTGTTACACGAAATGTTTAAAAATTTATCAGATATTTATTTAAAAATATATAAAATAATAAAAGCAACATATACGCTAAGAAATTTACATGACGGATCCTGAGATGAACGCTGGAAAATGGCGTGATTTAAAGATAGTCTATGGCCTCAAAAGGACGCTGCTGTAAATTTGGATTGATAGGCACACTTTTGTAAAAAAATATTCCACTGATTAAATTAAAACGTGTGTGATATTACTTAAATCATATTTTTCTAGTGCCAAACTGTAAGCAAACTTCAATACAAATGTTTCAGTTTTAAATAAATTGTAAATAAAAAAATATGAAGTTTTAAAACGTAAATGGTATTGTATAAATATATTATTTGTTAATATAACGTGCTTTATATATGCACATAGCCATATTATCTATTTTGTTAGGAATATATTTAATGATATGATTATTTTGTTAGACTACACACATGCAACACATGATATGATGCACTCTTTTTAGTTTTATGGTTAATTCATTATTGTCTATGGCCATTCTGCGTGTCTAATATCCAAGCTTTGTGGTGTCTGGCAAATTTTTTAACAATGATTACATTTAATCCTTTTTATTATTTAAAGTTGATTGATTAATCGTAATTCAAAGCACTAGCTTGGTTTTACGCCATTCATTAAGCTCATAGGTAATTAGTACATCTATAATTTGTATATTTTCACGTAATGACATTTTGAGAAGGTGCAGCCGCTAATTTTTTTTCAGATAGCTATGTCGAAAAGGGCTGCAGAAGATGGGGCATCATCAAGTGGGCAGCCTCCTATCAAAAAGGTTCATTTCGAACCTCACCTCATCGGACCGGTATCTACTCTCGAGGAAATGGACATCAAAGTTTTGCAGTTTCAGAATAAAAAATTGGCACAGGTTGTTAATTATCTTTTTTTTCTGACAATAGGTCAGTTTACTCGAATTTTACTATTAATATTGTGACTTTTGTTATAAAACCAGAGTTTGTAAGTGTTTTTTTGATGATTTAACTAATAAATAAACCAGAAATCGTATTTGTCGGATTGTTATCAGGACAAACATATATGTTTTTTTTAGACCATTTTGACTTATTCCATCTTTCTAACAATTGATGCACTTTATTTTATTTTTATAAAAACCCGCACAGAGACCCTTTCGATTCAATTTGACAGTATTCATGTAAACATAAAATATATGTATATTAATATTTTCACTGTCTAATGTATATCTTAGTGACCTGGATTAAGAATTAAGACTAGCCCTAATGAAGATTATCAATTTGAATTGTATTATATTTACTTGTTTTGTTTTATCAAATGAGCTTGAATATTGTGAGAATACAATTAAAATATGCAGTAGCGTGTTCGATTTCAGTTGAAAAAATAGATTTTTGTCATTTTGATTGAATATGATTATTTGAATGCACTGAAAATGTTTGGATCACTAGAGCATTCACACTGGTTATGGTGACATCAATAGCCTTCGATTATGTGTGTGTATATACATTTTATATATACAGTATATATATATATATATATACTGTATATATATATATACTGTATATATATATATAATTTATATATATATTTATGTATATATATATATATATATATATATATATATATTATGTATATATATATATATATATATATATATATATATATATATATATACAGTATATATATATATATATATACAGTATATATATATATATATATATATACACTGTATATATATATATAATTTATACATAAGCAAATAAGCATACACACAATTTCAATTTAATGTAATTTAATATTCACATTTATAGAATAACTAATTGCTTTGCTATGGTTTATTTTGTAAATGGAAAATATTATATTATTTAGGAACCTTTCTGAAGTGGATTCATTAATCAAAACATTTGTAATACATTTTGAAAAAAAGAAAGACAGGTTAGTTTAGGCTATAATTTGGGTTTGTCAATATCTGGATGAGAGATTCTGATTTTAAATTAAATTTTTGTATGACATGCAATTTAATTTGTAATTGCTAACAATATTTGTTGTTTCTGATATTAAGGGGCTGAAAATTGTTATCATACAAAGTATATTTCTGTAACTTGTCTGAATGACTTAGCTAGCCTTTTATATATTTGATACTTTGTTCCACTACTTTTTACTCAGACGAATCTTGCTTCAGCTTTAATTGCACATTCTAAAGTCTGAATCTATTCAAATCTTACATCCCATATCTTGCGTAACTGTTCTCAAAAATAATTATTTAAAATAAGCAATAGTTGAGTATGGCTTAATACTTTGAGAAAATCCATTATGAGTTTTGACATTCTTGTGTTTATGGTTTTTTTTGTTGGAATTTGACTTTTTTTTGAGAATAAACTGAATGCTTTTGTCGGTTACAGCGTATTGACCAGCGGCATAGGTGTGAAGCGGAGCTGCGCCAGCGGATCGAGCAGCTGGAGAAGCGGCAGACGCAAGATGATGCAGTTCTATGTGTAGTGAATAGATACTGGAACCAGCTCAACGAGGACATCAGGGTTTTATTGCAACGGTTTGATGCAGAAACTGCAGATGAATCGGAAAATAAAAGTTAGTGCTCTAAATTTTTTTTGTCTACCACTTTATACTTGAATTTATTCAGTTTTTTCAATTTATGGTAATCAAATTAAGGTGAAATGTATTCTTGTTTTCGTTAAGAACTCACTAAGCTGTAGTTATTAACAATTTTAAATATCAATGCTATGGTTATTCAATAGGTTCTATTCTTTATGTGGCAAGTTAGTGACAATATCTCTATTACATAGGACAAATACATCACGTTTCTGATTATAACTTATTGTGAGACACGCCAATGGTTTTATGTTGTCACCCAATGTGATGAAATCAGATCATTCCAACTTCCATGAAGGAGAACTCTAATAATATTTTTTGTGGGTCTATCTTTTTGAGTATATTTTGCTTAAAAGGTTTTTTTTATTTTTTATTATTACATTATAAATCTTTTTAAAACTTTGCAGCCACTTATTGCCATATTTGAAAAAATCGTTTTATTTGAATTTTATCTCACCATTTAATTATAAAGTTTATAATAATAATAAGAAATTCTTATAATGATTATAAATCATAATTATGTTTGAAATCACTCTTATTTGAGTATAGTATTACTAGTTTAAAAATTCCTTAGTTCGTTTTCAAATATACAATATAAATCAGTATCAGGATAGGAATTGAAACTAGTAAACAATGCTATAATAAAAGTGGATCATAACTCATCTAAAATTGTCAATTATTTTAAACTTCCACAGTGTTAATTATTTTTTAGTGTTGTGAGGTATATATAATTAAAAATATTTTTAAGACCTTTTTTATTAGCATTCAATTGGAGCATCTTTTCAAAAGTGCAAGGGTCAAATTATTCATATTATATCAAATCTTGAAGCAAACTGATCTCACTTACACGTAACTACACCATCAGCCCACAGCATCCTTACCTGAAGTCGTTCATTATTAGTTTAGCTTCAAAATAATATAGTTACTGTCTTTGAAAATAATGTATTTAATGACAGTATTCATTCTGTAATGTCAATTTACTAAATGTCTTATTGTTTTTAGATGAAAATGAAGCGACAACATCATTCCTCATGCAATTGTCTACATGGGACAAGGAGGAACTGGAGGAGCAGCTAGCCCATCGAGTGCAGGTCAGCAAGCGTGCCGTGGCGAAGGTCCTTACGGCCTTTGATCGCTTGCAGCAGCGTAATGAAAAGGTCACAAGAGCACTAAGCGGGGACTCAAACGATGGTAAGTCATTGTACATTCTAGAACACAGTAATAAATTTTACTTAAAGCATATTTGCTATGTTAGTAAACGTAAATTAGAAGACGACATGTTTCTAAGAAACAACAATCTTCTAAATAAATATTACATTGCTATATATACCTTATTTCTTTTAAACTAGATATTTTTTACAAATTCTCTATTATTAATTATTTTTATAACGTTACATTACAGTTAATATTGTTTTTAGCGCTGTAATATTGCTTCAAAGCTTATTCATCTCTTTAGAATGATGTTTGAACTGAAATATTTGTATTTTAAATAGAGATATAGGACATTATGCTTATTTTTTACAAAAAACTTCAGCTCTGTTCATATTATACGACCAATCACCATCACTTTAATTTGATTGCACAATCTCATTAAATTAAGAATATATAATAAAAATTCAAACATGCTAAGGACACAATATTCTCTATGTGAAATTAAATGTAAAATTTTATTTAAAAATAAATACTTGTGTCTTTACTAGAGTTGGAGAATTTTACTTTGTTCAATAGTGTAACATACAGATTTATTTCCAATTGGACAATTTTGTAATGTTTTAGTATCAAAATGATAAAATAAATAAATGAATGAATGCCATGAATCAAATTATACTATATTTTTGTGTTCTTTGTTTATTCTTTTGTCCAAAAGAAATAAAATTTATTGATGTTGTTACAGACTTTAGTGGGAGTGGTGGGGAGGCAGCGGCCTCGCTGGACGAGACTGTGCGGGATTTGAACTCGGAGCTCCAGGCCGAAAACCGCCGTCTTCAGGCCCTGGGTACCAGCCTGCACGAGCGATACCACTCCATGTCCCTTCGCCTTGCCAGCCTACAGGACACTCTCAACGGTCGCGACACCGAGAATGCTGAGCTGCGTAATCAGATTGATGACCTGCAGTATGAGCTCATGAAGGTACGAAAACTAAAGAGTTACATGTTAAGTTTAATGATTATTTCAAATATTAGATACTTTTTTGAGGTATTTGATAAAAAACAAATATTTTATGATATCTGCCCCACATGTGCAATCAAATCAACAAATTAAAATACACATAGTTGTTCTATTCTGCTTATTGTAACCACTCAGGTATTATGTTACTATATCTAATTAAAAAACTACAATACTTATCTGCTTTGAGCCATGAGGAATACACTTTTAACAAGTGCTTCTCGTGACGAATGTGATAAAGAGATGCTATCATGTTTTGCGCCAGAGTCTCTTGCCATTCGATTTTAAATTGCTAATCTGCATGTAACTATATTTTAATGGATGTGAGATAAATGCTAGTTTAAAAATGAAATTCTTCTATGTAAAGAAATATCTATTTTTCTTCCTTTATTTTGCAACACATAATTCTAAAACATAAAAAAGACAATCATATATATTCTATCCTAGGGCTATCTAAAACAGAGGTAGGGAGCCTTTTTATTTTGGAAGGCTGCATTCACCCAAAAAAATTTAAGTAAATAATAAACTTTAAATGTACATTATTTTATAAAATCTAACAACTCTGTATATACTTTCTTTATTTGTGACCTTTAAGATATTGTGATTTGAGTAAGGTAGAAGTTTGGACAAATTGCAACAGAGCTACAGTTTCAGCAGCATGTCTAAATAATACTTTCTTTCTTTTCAAACACCAAACTTTCTAAGCACCAAATAATAATAAGTTAATAAAAGATACATATTATTCTAACAATATTCTTCTCATATACCATCCTGCTAATCAATGAACATGGCTAAATGGAGAAGATGTTCATCCGAAGTATACTTTTGGTGAATTGTTTTTAAGAAAAAAAAATTCCACATGAATAGAATTGGTTATATCTGTCAAATAAAAATTCTATTCATTTTTATGTGACATGATATTACATAGAAATGCAGCATTCTATATAAATCTTCTTATAATAGTTCACATTTCTGATTCTGGTCTTTTTAATTATTTGATTAAATAAATTCATAATCTAACACTTGCCTATGATAGAGCAAATTCACACTGAATATTTAATTGACCAACATTAGCATGTTACGAAACTAACGATGCTGTGTTACATTCACACAAATAAGTTTGCAATATTTATTACTTTTTGCAATGAATCATTTAAAATAGTAGTTACTTCAGCACTGAGGTTTTAGCATTTAGCATTTTAGCGAAAGTCACTGAAGATGTTTATTGCTCGTCTTCTATTCGCACGAGTGGCCAATGCGAATAACTCTTAGCAAATAAAATATTTTGCTTTGGAGTGAGTGAGTGAGTCAGTCAATCAGTTAGTTATCACTCGGAATCAGTCCATTCATCTAAAGCTATAAATATATACATCCGTACCTCGCTATACGACCGCTCTTTATACGGCCTTTCGCTATAACGGCCCTTTTCAATTAAGGCACGTTTTCGATATACGGCCTAAAATGTTTCGCTTTAACGGCAAAAAAAACTTTTTTTCGATGTTATTTTGTTTACGAGCGTTATTCAGTGTGTGCTCATAGAGCGGCTGGTTTAGACTTGTCTGTGAGTATTTTATGTACATATTTATTACTGATTGTTACACATTAACTGGAAAAATTGGAAATAATTATTGACATTTTTTGTACATAAATACATATGTATGTATGTACAAAAAATATTTGCGAGACAATAACTTAACCAACGAGGTTTTGCTAATTTTGGATAATGCACCAGGGCATCCTACTAATTTATCCGAACTATCTGAAAATGTCATGATTGAATACCTTCCGAAAAATACAACAGCTCTGATCCAACCAATGGATCAGGGTGCAATAGCCACTTTTAAGGCATATTACCTACGCCGAAATTTCCGACAACTTATAAGGGAAACCGATGGTAAAGCTTCAATTAAAACATTTTGGAAAAACTATAACATCAAGGATGCTGTTGACAGCATCAGTGAATCATGGAAGGAATTAAAATGAACAACAATGAACCATGTTTGGAAAAAAGTATGGCCAGAATGTGTAAAAAGTGTTACATATTTAACAAATTTGGAACCGATCCCATTGAATTTGTATGAATTTGTATTAGAATAATTGATTCCTTATACGGCTTTTCGCTTTGCGGCCAAGTTTCGTGGAACGTATCTAGGCCGTAAAGCGAGGTATGGGTGTATATGACAATAGATGATAATAGTGCAATTTCTTATCCTTGTAAAGTAATTAATTTTATATGCTTAATTTTCTATTACTTTTTTTTGATATGATAGGCATGAAAACTCACAAATAAAAAAATGATCTCAGAGTGTGCAACTGTTTCCAATTCAGACAGCAGAATGCACCACTGCCAAAGGCTGACAGACTGATGCACTCGACTCTTACTGAAATTCTATGGTTATTATTTTTGAGAGCTGTTGATATTAAAAACTATCAAATTGAAATATAAAATGTATGTATTCATAAGAAAATGTTATAAAATCAAAACATGGTCAGTATTTTATAAAATTCATACCAGGTACGGTCTCGTAATGACAAACTGGAGAACCACCTGGCAGAGGCCATCGAGAAGCTGAAGAGTTACCATCTATCGGGGGCGGGTGCCGGAGCGGGGGCAGGAACAGGGGCAAGCGGGGCAGCAGGGGCAGCAGGTCCGGTGGCGGCTCCAGGTCAACTTGAGGATCTACACAAGGAGGCTGAGGAACAGCGCGAGCTCGCCAATAACCGCCTCGCTGAACTGGACCGCCTGCATCAGCAACACCGTGAGGCGCTCAAAGAAGTGGAGAAACTTAAGATGGATGTGAGTCAGGTTTAATAAATTATTAGATTATTTGTTAGTCAATCAAATATAGGAATAATTATCAAGTCTTCTTTACAAAATATAATAACTGTAAATGTGGATAAAATGATAAAATTTTTGATTACCTCAATAATAACACTTTTTTATTATCATAACTGCCAGCTTTATATGCATTAACATTTTTTTTTACTTAATATTTAATCTATAGTAACATTTTTGAACACTAATTAATACAGATTCGACAACTTCCGGAATCCGTTATAGTAGAGACCACCGAATATAAATGTCTGCAGAGTCAGTTCTCAGTGTTATACAATGAGTCAATGCAAATGAAGACTGCTCTTGATGAGACACGAGCACAACTACAGAATAGCAAGAATCAACATCAACGGCAAATTGAAATGATGGAGGTATGTAACACGCGGCTTTTATTTGATTTATTATGATTGTTCTCTCTTTGGGGAACTTTTAACTCTTTGCTAACCTTCCCCCCCTTGTCAAGTAGAGCTCATTCAGACCCATTGCATTTATAGGTGTATTCAATTAATTATTTGAATTGCTAATAGCTATGATTTACTATGCATTTATATTTTGCCTGATGTCATCAATATTAAATTTACAACTAAACTAATGATATTCAAGATCTAGACCAGTCATGTCAAAGATACGGCCCGCGATCGCAATGTGTCACAGAAAGAAGAATCATGCTTTTTAGAGTTTTTAGACCTCACTCGATTCCTCTACGGAAGTTTTAAAATGCGCACACTACATTTATAAGTAATTTCAAGTGCAGCGCATGCCTAGACAAGCGAGAGAGTGTTAGTTAGGTACCTATTTATTTATGCTTTTTTCTATCTCGCGCGCGCGAGCAGCTAAAACTAAAATCCACAAAATTAATGAAATGGAATTCCCAATTTTCAACAATCCATTCAATTTTGAAGCTTCACAGGCACCAGTTCATTTGCAAATGGAGTTGATAGATCTTCAATCGGACAGTATTTTGAAAGAAAAATTTAAAGAGGTTAACGCTCTTACACAACATTTCAAGAGTTTGGATAACTACCCGGAATTAAAAAAGCATGCAGCACGCATTCTGTGCATGTTTGGTAGTACCTATTTATGTGAGCAGATGTTTTCCGTCATGAAAATAAATAAGAACAAACATCGCACAAGACTTACGAATGAACATCTCCAATCAATTCTTAAAATAATTACAACGAATATGATACCTGACATCAATGAGCTTGTCAAAAACAAGAGAAGTCAGGTATCTGGATCCTCGAGCTCAAAATAATTACCCTCTTTTATAACTGTGATATGATTTTTAACAACCGTATATTATATACTATACCAGAAATGTAGCCCGTCACAGAATGACGTATTCGATGCCGATGACGTGAACGATGCAATAGTGTTTGAACATATGTTTGGCATTTTGTACCATCAGTTGGATGAAGGTGCGAAGTTCTGTGATATATTTGGCCTTGAACTTTGAAGCAGAGTGGCCCTGATTCTGCCACTGGACCTGTTAATTTAGCTCCCATTGATGCAAAAGATATACAGTTATTGTATGATCTTATTTTTCTTTTGAAATTTCTATTATAAATATTTTCTGGATTTGACATAATATCCTTTAAATATACCGGGAAAATAGGCCTTGCTGGTAGTTTCACTTTAACTTTGTGACAGAAATCGTTGAACTTTCCATCTGATAGTTTTTCTGCTTGAAAATGTAAAGCATTGCAGAATTGACAGGTCACATTCATTAATCCACAATTGTGTGCAGTAATCTTTTCTGGGACAGCGAGCGCTATCAAACGCTCCTGTGTGAGTTGTCTTATTGTTTCTTCTGTTTCTGTTTGTCTCGATGTGGATACACACACTCGCTTTTAAGACAAACACAGCGTTCGCTGTGTATCAGTTTCTTTTTGTCTTGAAGTCGATGCACGTACCCGAATTTTAAGAAGACGCTGCTCATGTTTTCCTTCCAATTCATTGCTTGACATTTCTGTCACATTTCGTGTCACAAACAACGCATCACTTTCACTGCACTGTTCTTTATTTGATGCAGTCTTTATCACGTTCAATCGTGGAGTTCTTTTTGAATTACGTTTGCTGTGCGTAGACGGTGTTATTTTTTTAGGAGGCATTTTGAGTTATTAATGATGTGATTAATAATTTCTAATGCAATTTCGATGAAAAAATAAAGATGGTACTTGTGTCAAACTGACATAAACTGGAAATTTCTAAGAAGCATCAAAATTTGTTTTTTTTGTAAATGTTCTAAATTTGAAATTCTCGCGGTGAACAACAGAATCATATAATTCGTACATATTGAAACTCGCTAAAGCATATTTTTTAGTTTTATTTAATTAGTTTATGAATGAAAATTTTATCCTATCGTCTTGAAATTCGGCACATAACTGCGGAAAAACTTACTGAACTTACGTGAAAAAAATCAGCTTTGTATCTTTTAAGATATTCTATAGAGAACCAAAAAATGAAACATACACACACACACACAATGGATATTATTATAGTAGATATTTAAATAAATAAAATTATATAATAATTCAGTACATTTATTTTATTTGAATCTGGCCCGCCTACACATTCTAAATTTAATATATGGCCCTCTGCAAAATTGAGTTTGACACCTCTGATCTAGACTATTGTAGTTTTTGTAATAAACTCGCTGAGTTGAACTTACTGGAAGATTTTCTAATTAACTCAATCTGTTCATACTTGAGCATTGACATTAATGAAATAAAAAAATGTGATAATTTTAATTTATTTAAAATGACTTATCTTTTATTTGCAGAGTGAAGAATTGGCTCGCCAGAAGAGTCTCCGAGCTGAACTGATTCAGCTGGAAGACGTGTTGGGACAACTGAGGAAAGAGTATGAAATGTTACGCATAGAGTTTGAACAGAACCTCGCGGCCAATGAACAGACAGGGCCCATAAACCGAGAGATGCGACATCTCATTACCTCTCTTCAAAATCACAACGGCCAGCTCAAGGGAGAGGCTCACCGTTACAAGCGCAAGTACAAAGAAGCCACCCAGGAAATTATCAAGGTTGGTTAGCATTATATATAGCTGCACATTAGTTAGATGGTGCTAAGCATTCAATACAACAGGAAAACCATTTCTATTTCTGATATAAAATAAATAAATTACATTCAAATTTGCAATACAGAACTATTTATAATTGGCCATGTAAAAAATGATCTACTTATTTCCACCTTAAGATTGTTGATTTTTATCCAAATTTATGTTCTTTGAGTACTGGCCGATTATATAGACCATATTGTTCACATGATTAGTAAATACAGTGAAGTTATAGACCACTGATTTAAATGCTGCCTTATTATAAGCGGATAAAGTTTCCAAATATTAGTGTCTTTTCTTTTTGAAATCACCAAGTTTTATACTAGTTTTGGTTCAGTGTCATCCTGAGTATCAGATATCTCATAAATTAATGTATTTACTATTGCAGCTGAAAAAAGATTGTGAGGACTTGAATGGAGCGTCATGCACCGGTACGGGAGCCACAGCGATCAAGGAAGAGAAAAAAGAGCCCACCGCCAACGCAAGGCCGCCCTGCCATCCCTCTCACACTCCCCCCTCCGACCTCTTGAGTGTTAAAAAAGAAGAAAATGACACACACGAGGTATGGGATTCATAGTATTGTTCTTAGTTATTCGGATTTTTATTATAGATCTTAGGAATTGTTTGTGGATGACTTAATTTAAACATCGTTTTTCATTATTATCTTTATTCATTTTCAGAATGATGAGGCAGTAGACTCAAAGGAAGCTATCACAGGGAATCAGGGAGGAAATGCTGCTGGCGGGGATGGGAAGGGAAATGCAATGCCCCACAAGGGAAATTCCAAGCCCAAAGATAAGGACCGCCCCGACCACAGCCGGCCCAACAAGTCTCAGGAAGCTGATATCATTAAAGACCTCAAGCAACAGCTCAAGTGAGTTTCTCCAAGCACAATTCCTTTATTATTATGATTTAATGTAAGCTTTTAACATCCCTGTCCTCAATAGTGTTGGCTTACCATGATTTATTATATATTAAGATTTGATAATGTATTGAAATTCTCCTATTTTAAATGTAATTGATATCTTTGCAGAAAAGCAGTAAACGAGCAAAAGGAAATGAAATTATTACTAGATATGTACAAAGGAGTGAGCAAGGAACAGAGGGACAAGGTACAGCTCATGGCGGCCGAGCGGAAGGCAAGGCAAGAACTTGAAGAGCATCGCCAACAAGCCAAGCGGCAGCAGGTAAAAACAGTACTCTCTTTGTAACATTTTAAAATTAAAATGCTAGTTTTTTGTCAATATTCTTGAACTCATAGGACAATTGTTTATAGGAAACCAAACGAGAAGAAAGGCGAAAGCTTGCAGACGAAGATGCAATGAGGAAGATAAAGCAGTTAGAGGAACAGAAGTACGAGCTGCAGAAGCAGATTTCCTCACAGAAGCCTCCTGGGGATGGCTCGTGGCCTCCCGGTCTTTACAACAGGCCATTTGTTGGCTCCCATGTGAGTTCCCACCTCTCCATTGGTTCAGGATATTGTATATATCATGAGTGAGCAATTGTCTCTCCTAACTCAGATGACATTAAAGTATTCAACAATCATTTTTGTTGTACCATTTAATTGTTTTTTTTTTTGTGAAATTCACTAGATGGTATTTTCAACTCTCCATACAGAGTCGTATCATGTGATTAAATTGTGTATTTTTATTGTTGTATCTAAACTGTATCATTTGACACACTAATTGAATACTTAATACTAAGTTCAAGCCCAGTAATCAGCATGACTGGGTATTTATTGCAATTAGGATAGTTCTAAAATATTCCAAATAGCTAGATTCCCCATGGCTATAATTTTTCTTGCGTTGTATTTAAAAAAAATAATATTAATGCAGGAAGAAGAAGCTCTTCTGAATGAGATGGAAGTGACAGGACAGGCGTTTGAAGACATGCAAGAACAGAACTCTCGACTCATCCAGCAGTTGCGAGAAAAAGATGACGCTAACTTCAAGCTCATGACCGAAAGGATTAAAGCTAATTCTTTACACAAACTTCTTAGAGAAGAGAAGGAGATTTTGCAAGAGCAGGTTAGAGCCTAGATTCATTAATGTGCTTAAACATTTACATTGTTGCTTGTATGTTTACAATTGAAAGATAACAGAGTAAATTATTCAGTATATCTGACAAATACAGTGGAATGTACTTTTGTATATTTAAATTTTTTTATTGAAAATAAATTTAGTGAATCTCTGTCTTTATAATAATAATAATCAATTTTGATTATACATTTTGAATTATTTTATAATTGTAAATTCACTCTACAGCAATATTTTTGGTTTTGTGTTTGGTGTTTGCACTCAGTTTCTGAATGGTTTTTTTGACTAGGTATGTGCGAGTTAGTATAAGTTTGTTTTATATATCTGACTAATATATTATTTAAAGATAGATTTTTACTTTATCTTTATGACATATTTGATGGATACTGAAACTGGGCCTTTAGATACAGAGTTGCTATGGTTGAAATTTTACATCACGAGCTTAAAATTTCTATGATAATACTTGTGCTAACTTTTTTTAGGTATACCTATACTAGCCATAGTTTTTTTGGTTTTGGAGTAAATTACACTAGGAAATCCTGATTTGATATTTTACATATGTGTTTTGTCTTTTATAATTTCACAAGTTTTTCATAAGTGAATGATTATTTATTGTACGTATTTTTAAATAATTTTCAATAAGTCTTTGGACTTCACTTATCTCTTTACTGGTTTAACACTGGTCAGTAACTTATAGAGCACCTGAGGTTTCAATCTCTGAAGCTGAATTCAGAAAATCGCCATTTATACGTTTCACCTTTGTAATTGTATGAACAGTAGTGAGTCATTTGTTTAAGTAGTATGGCCATCTGTATATCAATAACTTTATTGGTTATTGTTGTGTTCAAAATGTTTTTGCGAGACCAGTCTCAGATAAAACTATTGAGGTTGAAATAAAGCACTCCGGAAACTTTTTATACAATGCTATTTGTTGTTCTTAGGTTCAGACTCGAGATCAGCAGATCGAGTCAATGAATCTGGTGACGCGCAAATTAGAGGAGAAAGAACGCCTCCTACAAAACACACTCAGCGCAATGGAAAAGGAGCTCGTGCTTCGACAGCAGACTATGGAGATGCACAAGCGCAAGGCCATTGAGTCTGCCCAGTCCGCTGCCGATCTCAAGCTGCACTTGGGTAAGTCTTCTCTGGAAGACAGCAGTTCCCGCAATCCAATTCTTACTGCATGGGATTTATGCATATTTCTTACCTTACCTATTTCTTACCACTTTCTGCTTCCCCTGTTATACTTTTCATTTTCAGTTATTGTTAAATTTTGAAATGATAATTTTAAAACTGTCATTCTTTGAGTTGTTTCATTTGATAGTAAATAACCAAGTTAAAAAAATTCAAGTTTACTTAGTTTAATAATAAGTTTAGGGTTCTAACCCCAGCTTTACAGCAATTTTTTTTCTCTAATTTTGATTATTTCTATGTGATCTTATGTGAATTATTATTATTATTATTACTATTACTAGCAATGTAGCCCGTCATAAAATGACGTATTCGATGAACGATGCGATAGTGTTTGAACATAATAAGATGAATAATGCTTTAATTTTGTACCATCAGTTGGATGAAGGTGCGAAGTTCTGTGATATACTTGACCTTGAACTTTGAAGCAGAGTGGCCCACTGTTAATTTAGCTCCCATTGATGCTAAAGATATACTGTTATTGTATGATCTTATTTTTCTCTTGAAATTTCAATTATAAATATCCTTTAAATATACTGGGGAAATAGGCCTTGCTGGTAGTTTCACTTTACCTTTGTGATAATAATCGTTGAACTTTCCATCTGATGGGTTTTCTGCTTGATAATGTAAAGCATTGCAGAATCGACAGGTCACACTAATTAATCCGAAGACAAACGCAGCGTTCGCTGTGCATCAGTTTCTTTTTGTCTTGAGGTCGATGCGCGTACTCGAATTTTAAGAAGACGCTGCTCACGTTTTTCTTCCAACTCATTGCTTGACATTTATGTCACATTTCGTGTCACAAACAACACATCACTTTTCACTGCACTTTTATTTATTTGATGCAGTCTTTATCACGTTCAATTGTGCAATTCTTTTTTAATTACGTTTTCTGTGCGTAGAAGGTGTTATTTTGAGTTATTAATGATGTGATTAATAATTTCTAATGCAAAAAAAATAGAGATGGCGTTTGTGTCAAACTGACATAAGCTGGAAATTTCTTAGAAGCATCCAAAATTTGTTTTTTTTGTAAAAGTTCTAAATTTGAAATTCTCGCGTTGAAGAGCAGAATCATATAATTCGTACATGTTGAAACTCGCTAAAGCATATTTTATAGTTTATAAATAAAAATATTATCCTATCGTCTTGAAATTCGGCACATAGCTGCGGAAAAATTTACTAAACTTACGTGCAAAAAATCAGCATTGTATCTTTTAAGATGTTCTATAGAGAACCGTAAAACGAAACATACATACACACACACAATGGCTATTATTATAGTAGATTATAGTAGATTATTCTTTATGGGGCCATAAATATACTCACAATTTTTTATTTACAATCACCCTGTAATTAATGATTATGTGATATGAATTTTTGATTTAACCCATATTGAGTTGTCAGCTACATGAATCTGTTTTATTTATTTCAGAAAAATATCATGCTCAAATGAAGGAAGCCCAACAAGTTGTCGCAGAGAAAACAAGCGCACTGGAAGCGGAGGCTTATAAGACTAAAAGACTTCACGTGAGTACTTGTGTAACTGTTAGCTGTAGTGGACTACTTTTAAAATTTATTTATGGTGAACACACACTTGTGATTGTGTAGGAGGAGTTGGCGCTGCTGCGGCGCAAGGCGGAACGTATGAAGAAGATGGAGATGGCAGGAAGCAGCATGGACGAGGTGCTCCTGGAGGAGATCCGCGAATACAAGGAAACCCTAACGTGCCCGTCGTGCAAGGTGAAGCGCAAGGATGCCGTGCTGTCCAAGTGCTTCCATGTGTTCTGCTGGGATTGCCTGAAGACCCGCTATGAAACCCGCCAGCGCAAGTGCCCCAAGTGCAACGCGGCCTTTGGGGCCAACGACTACCACAGACTCTACCTTTCAACCTAGGTGGGCCCCAAGACTGAGGCTCCTACGGGACCTCCGCGTGCGTGAGAGAGCGAGAGGGCTCGACCGGAGCCGCGCTCGAAGCGAGCGCGAGCAATTGTTATATTAACAATTGACCTGAATATTTTTTCATTCGTGAAATTGTTTATTTTGATATGTAGCCGAGCGACTTCGGCCTTAGAATGTGTTTGTAAATATGGCCTGAACATTCTGTGTAGCATTTATGAAACTCCCTTCTTCAGTTGGCGTCGTTTTTTACTTGAAGTTTTACCGAATGATGACTGAGGTTTTTGGAAATTGCATTATTTTGTATGTGTTTTTATGGAATATGTCGGCTCCCCCGCGGGTAGAGGGCCCTATGACGGCTCATTTTCCCTTCAGCGACGGCTTATTCCATCGGGGGCGCCAAATCTCGGTGACCTAAATTATATTTCACAATTCAAGTGAAAACTGTAAAAAATTATGGGTGTGTACTTTTGTGTTATTATCTATTGTGTAAATCATATTCTAATAAATTCTGTATCGTCTCGTTCGGGCAGGTATGAAAGTATGGCAAAACGTAAATAATCATCATAGTTGTACATTAACGGAACCGTTGCTACAAAATATACAAGTAATATTATTTTTACGTGCATAATTTGGTAAATGAGACTATTATGCGTTATAGCAAATATAAAAGATGCATGAAAGAATAGCGAGCGAACGAAACTCCAGTGAGAGCAGTGGAGTTGGTGGCAATATTTATTTGGAGTAGCTTTAGTCCCGCCGAGCTCTGGCCGCATTGTAGGATCGTTAGTTTCAGATTTCAAATTTATACTTCCTAAGTTAGCAAAGGTGATGTTCTTATTTATTAAGTTATCAGTATTTTTTATTTGAAACAGGAATCTGTTGCAGGTCAATGTAATAGTGAGTAAGACCTTATGAACAATTGAATGTAAATAATCTTCCGAATGGAACGTCTCATGTGGAAGTGTCGTTTTGCGATAAACAGATCGCCCGGGGCCTTCCCGAGTTGAGCTTCTGCAAGTGTTTGTGGAAATATTTATTTATAAACATTTTACTTGTTAACTGGTACTTTCATTAGACATAATGACTTCTTGAAAGGTGAAAAATAGTGATTGACAAACTGAAGTATTATGATTTACGGAGGACTTGATTAATTTTAATTATGGATTATTTAGCAGGGTTGAAATTATATCTGAACTGGGTATTATTTCACGTTAAAAAAGAATCTACGACTGTAAACGGAGAATGATTTAATGGAGAATAAAAAAAAACACTACGAAGTTGTAATTTTACAGTTAACCATTCACAAAATTAAATTTAAAGTATTTCTCAATTTGTATCTCGACACTTGTCAGCTTTTAGAAGTTAAGTCCTGTCCATGTGTGCGTAAGTTGATCCATAAAACTGAGCAACCGCCGACTGCCCCGGCGAGGTGCCGAGCAATCAAAACAACCGACATCATTCCTGAAAGAACCAGTCACTCGTCCTGCCAGCAAATGTTAGAAAATCCCTTATTCGTTTTATATGAGACCATTGATCCTTTTCTTTGTGATATCTTAACTATTTAGAAATTAAAGTCCATTATTTTGAATTGAAAAATAGAGATGTTTGTCCTGCATTTGTATATTTTGCAGTTCTTTGTTCTTGTAAATTGACCTAAACCATTGTGTAGAAGTTAAAACAGCCTTGCCGGACGCGCAGCGTGTTGACTCCCTTCCGCAAGCGCTCCGGGATAGTTACAAATTTCAAATCAATCAATTTTTGAATTCTTTATTGGCAGTCATTTTGATAGATTATCTGTATTGATTTAACAGCAATTGTAGTTTATTTATAATGTAATTTACCCAAAATTAAGGCCATTTTATAGTGAATTTTTCAATACAATTTTGTAAAACCATTGTCTGTTTTTATTTATGAATAATTTTGATGAGATATCGTCAGTTATGTGAATTCTCTCGGAGTGGGTACCGAGGAGTGGGTGACGATGAGCGGATGTCAAGGAGCGGGTATCGTCGCCTGCACTATCTTCTCGCATGATTGTTTCTATTATTAATGTAGATCTATATTTTGAATTATGCCAAACAATAACTAAATAGATTAAAGATTATATGTTTAGTCTTAACATTATTTCAAATATAATATAATGACAAAGCTACTGGATGAAATATGTTAAAATGCATAGAAACTTACGGTGAAAACATTTAGTTTGTATGTCATCTTTTAGGAATATGTTTTTTTAACAATTTGACTATCAGTTAATGTCTATTCCGAATCCACCGACTCTGCAAAAGTGCAATTCGGTGGATATTCATTTTAAAAGTAGTGAGTCGTTATAATTTTTTATTTTTCATTTTATCGACTTTTTATGTAGTGTTCAGTTTCATATTGAACATATCCATGTGGGCTTTTACAATAAAGGAAAAAGCGAAGATGAATGTTGTAAAGAATAACAAGTATTTAAAAATGATCATTTATTTACAAATATACATTGCTGACAAACCTGATAATGATTCCAAGAATGGCAGTGAGGGTGATGCTGTATTTGATTTGAAGTTAACTGTCAACAGAGTATGAATAAGCGAGAGAATATGCTCCCTTCGTATTCTACCCAAACAATCCACCATTGTTGTCAGGGATAACCTGTGGTCACTTCGTATGCCAGTGTATTTTACAAAATTCCATTTCATTTGAAATAATTGTTCAATGATTATTTATAAAAGTACTTTAATTGTCACAAAACCAACAAATAAATTGATGATGGTTATTATAAAATAAACAAATTGTTTTTTTTCCCTTGTAACTTCTATTATGTGAATCACTCGTCAATTTCATCTACTATATTTGTAACCTTTATTCACAAAAATATGAGTAATATTTAAAGATCTTTTCTATAACTAATGGCGTATACTGAAAACATTACATCTTTTTTAAAAAATAATAATTCATCTTGAATAATTTATGAAGATCATATCATTAATAAACTTTAAAATTTCTCTGAATAATATTAAAACCATTTATACACCTAGAGTTGGGTTTATGACACGTCTACTGTTTCCGTAGACTAGCTTTCTTCACATTTCCAGAGGAGCGTCGAACAAAATGCTGTAAGTCTCTGCAAAAATTCACCTTTGCAGGTTGAAATTGGATTTTGCCATTCAGTCTTTCTTTCAATTTGTTAATTCTTTTGATTCAAAACATTGTTATATATTATGTTTCTTTTCTACCTATCCCTATTTACTAATAATATTTATTTTTGAACAGATGAAAACCAAATATTTTATACAATATAGAAAGAGGAGATTATGATTACAGTTAGGAAATGTATGTAGGTATTCATCTAAACAGAGTGGCTGTCCAATAACATTCAGTTTAAATTACTTTAACCAAAGATTTCTTGAAAAGAAAATAATCAAATAATTGTGAGAAAAATTTTCACTTTTTACTACCCACGTCAAAAAAATCCTCTCGATTGATTACATATGTTCACCATAAATGCATTAGTAATGGTAAAATTTTTAATATTATTGTTATATGTTCATGATAAATTGATTAATTCACATAAACAATATCACTTTTCATGGATAATTTTGTGTCAATCCCAAAACATAGTGGTGTACTTTCATGACAAAATTAATTTTATACTACGAAAAAATAGTATATAAACACATTTACACATAAATGGAATTATGGTTTCTGTTTTATTTAAACAAGGCTTAAAAAAAATATCTCCTAAAAAATTATTCTTAAATAGATTGGAAGCAAAAATAAACATATATGAGATCAATTCTCACAATTTGTGCGAAAAGTGCTTGTTGCTTACATTATGAAGCTATGTATGTTTCTTTACTTAAGATATAATGATAGGAAAGTTCATCTACAATGAGTTACAATAATTTAATTATCTGATCTAACAACTACTTTACCTGGATCCAATGCAAGTATACAAAAACAATATAATATAAAAAGCATCCGATGACAAAACAAATACAAATAGTTTTGTTAAAATTTGTAACAATTCGAACACTTTCGCAATAAATTTATGTATATACTTGAAAAATTTACTTTTTTGGAAAAGTAACAATGATAATAAGTTTTGGGCTCTTGCAGCATACATAATATATATATAAATTATAAATAGTAAATGAAAGGAGCTAAAGGCACAGACTAAACAATGTTACATTAGACACATTTTCAATTCTCGCTAAAAACAAAGCAAAATCAAGCTAATTATGTGTAGAGTGCACTTCACAGTCAGGTGTGGCACTTTGAATTTTATTATTCACACGTACTTTTATTTGAATTTTCAGTCTCATTCATGACCATTAGTTGTTTTCTATAATTTTGGTCTAGTGTGGACTTGGCCAGTGTGTGTATCGACCTGACATTGTTTTATATGACAGTTATTTTGTTAAGTCAATGGCTATAGGCGTTTGAATTTTATCAGTAAGTCCCTCCTGGAATTCAAGTGTAGAATTTATTTACAAATGTATCAATAAGACCATGGCAAGAGTCACTTCAGGCTTAGTATATTCAAATAAAATAAATTACTACATTAAAACCAAAAATTTTACGATGAAAATTATAAAACTTTAACTACACGCAATAAAAAAAGCCATTTACATATTGTTCAATGCTTCAATAAAAAATATCAACATCAGAGATGCCTTGTCACATATAAAATGCCATGCAGGGCTGTATAGAAAGGACTGCTCGATTATGCAGCAGAGTTGATGGGTTGTGGTGAGTTGGCATTGCAGTCAGCCAGGGAGTGGCGGGGACTAGCTCCCTGAGAGCATGGCGCGGCACAGGGCACGGTACTGGCTCGGGTTTCGCATATCAAAGGCTCTGGCTCCGGAGACTCACTTTCCTGTAAAGTTATATCTTTGTTACAAAAATTTCACGATAATTGACTTCAAACCTTGAATTACAAATAAGAGAAAAAAATACAGCTTAATATGGATATTAAAATGATTTGAGTGGAAGTTTCGATGTTTGGTAAATTTGAGTATCTGGTCTGCCTGGAAAGAATTATTTTCCATTAGAATCACCCAGCTTATATACACTGAACGTTACTTACCTCGGCAATGTTGTGTTCACGATACGGTTTCCTGTTGACATTGAGTTCTGCCATTTTTCTCGTGATTCCATTGGCCAGGCTGTCTACAGTGGGACCATTATGCTTTTCCCTGTATCAAAAATCACCAAGACTGTTCAAATTATTAATTTCATCTTTGATGTGATGGGAAAATTATATTTCTCCCTCTATGTTTAAATTTTGTGAATGAGCCTCCTGTATGTAATAATGGTAATCTACTATCTCCTGTCAAAATATGTATACATCTTCAGAACATGCAACAAAAAAGCTACAAGATTTTGGTCAGGCTCAATTCATAAAATCTATAACAAAGATTTTACATGAACATGTTTTTTAATAGTATGCTAATGGAGTTTCACGATTGGCCTGTCTCAAGGGCCAAATCTACTGCGAAAATTAAGAATAGCTAAATAGAGGCTAGTGAAAACCAGAAGTTTACAGTTCTCATAGTATTTGAAGAATTAATTATTGAAAAATTTCATAGAAAAAAAATAGTGAAGCTAACAGTGTGGAGAAGAAAATATTGTAAGAGAGCATGTTAAGAGATTCAGTCTGCAGTGTCTCGAGTGAAGCTTCACATTAAAAGAATTAAGTCAGCCGAAGAGAGAACTCACAGTGATCAGTTTATAATAAGATCTAAATTTTAATAGTTAGTGTAAATACTCACTTGAATGTTCTAATTTGCTGACTGGTGTCATCATCATCAGGCTGGATAATTCTAAGAACCTTGAGTAATTTCGTGACGAGGTTGTCCACGAGGATGGCTTGATCTACGAGTCCTCCCCCTCGCTCACCTTCCCTAGCTCCTCCATCCTCTGATACGCTGCATTCTGCCTCCGACTGCTGGCGATGCAGAATAGCCTGGGAGAGATTGTGCAGAGAATCATTCTCCGAGTAATCTAACCGCATTGCATCTGCACTGTCCATACAGCGGAAATAGGATTCTTCGGTAGGAAATTTATCATCCTGAATTACCGGAGAGAGCTCGTCTCCACTAAACATTGTCAAATTCTGTAGCGAGTTGCAAGAATCTTCCTTGTTAAAAAGATTGAGGAATCTGTTTTCCGATTGCTGAAAGGCAATAGGATCTTCCATGGTGGCATTTCCGGCAGGGATAGGGCACGACATGACACTACCGCATGAAGATACGAGATTATGGGAGTAAGTGTCCGGTATCTGCACATCCTCTAGAACACTTTCCATCATGAGGCACGGTTCAGTCTCCGAATCCAAAAGGTCTGCGGAGTTTTCATCTGGAAATAGAAGCAAACAACTTAATGAACTCGCGAAGATGGGTTATGTAGTCGAAAAATGCCTGAGCTTGTAGAAAGTGGGCACAGACCGTCAGACAGACGGTGGGCCGGCGGCGCGGGGCGGCCTGGAGGGCTGCCCGGAGAGCACGCCTCGCTGCTGGCGCTGCGGCTGAAGGCTTCGTTGTGAAATATTACATCCTGGAAGACAAATTGATAGTTTTTGTTTCAGAATGTTTTTATTTAACTAATCGATATTTGCGGGGCGCTCGCGTTCAGGTTCGAGCATGAGAACCGTCATAACCGATATCACTGACCTCGAGATCCTCCTGGGCAATGGCGTGCTTAGCGACAAGGGCATCGAGTAGCACGCGGAGGCGGGCGGCCAAGCCGGGAAGGGCGGCAGGGGCGGGAGCCGAGGGAGGCCCGGCGGGCACCGGGGCGGGGGCGCGGGCCAGGCGGGCGCGGAGAGCCAGGGCCTCCTGGCGGCGCTGCTCGCCCAGGCGCACGAGCGCGCGAGCCTCGCCGCGCCGGACGCCCAGCTCCCGAGCCGCGCGCGCCGCCGCGTCCTCCGCCTCGCGCAGCGCGTCCGCCAGCGCGCCCTTCTCCGCCGCCAGGAACTCCGCCATCTCTGCCGCCTCGCGCTCTTGCTCGCGCAGCACCGCCTCCAGCGAGCGGGCCGTGCGCGCGCCGGTCTCCACCTCCTGCGGACGAGAGATTATTAAAAACCTTCATTCCATTGTACAACACCGCAAAGTTTGTTACGATCTCGATGAAAATTAAAAAAAACTCACCCGATGCAGTTCCCTGCAGATGGAGTGCAGCTTGGTGATCTCTTCCTGCTGACGCGCCACGACATCCGCCGACGTGCGCAGTTGCGACTCCAGTAGCTGCAGGCCGTCTCCCCCGCCCGCGGTGCCGGCCCCGAGCAGGTCCAGCACGCGACGAGTGTTGCGCTGGAGGTCGGCCTGCGCCGCGGTCTTGTCAGCGCGCTCCTCGTCCAGCCTGGCCTGCGCCGTCGCGAGTCGCGCGGCTTGCGCCCGGCAATGCTCCTGCAGCTGGTCGTGCGCTTCCGTGAGCTGGCGCGCTCGAGCCTCCAGTCGCTCCACCTCCACTCGGCGCCGGTCCGCCTGCACCCCCTTGTGGGATCGCTGAGGGCGCGCCGTCTCCGGACGGATCTCCTCGATGCCCACTCCCGCCAGGGCGTTCTGAACGTCGGAGCCGCCCAGCATCGTCTGGGTGGCCGTCTCGTGGTAGATTCTGATCCGCGTCGCAGTCTTTCGACTGGGGTAAGGCGGGAGAGAGCGCAGCGGCGGCGAGTCGCGGTCTCGAGCGGCGAGTCCGAGCGACCTCCGCTCGAGGGGGCCCTCCCGCGCCGCGGACTCGCTGCGCCCGCGGTCCGGAGACGGCTCCCGCCTCCTCCTCGGCAAGGTGGCGTACTTGTCGAGCGTCGTCCTCGACTCGACCGCCCGCGCCCGGGCGAGAGCCGCTTCGGCCGCCGGAGCGCGCGGAGACGACGGAGGAGGAAGTCGCGGGGCGCGCTGCTCGTCGGGAGGCGTTCCGGGTGTGGCGGGCGTGGCGGGCGTGCCGGGCGTGGCGGGCGTCCGACAGCGCGCGGCCGACGTCTTGGTGGGCTTCACGCGCACGGAGGGCGAGTCCCGGCAGACGAGCGCGAGGGTGTCGGGCGCCGGGCGGGGACGAGAGCGCGGCAGGACGGCGGGCTTGGGCCCGGGAGGCGGGGGCGGGGGCGGGCGCTCGGCGGCGGACTTGTCGCGGGAGCGGGCGCGCTGGCCGGTGGCGAGTGCGGGGGCGCGGCCGCGGGTGGGGCGCGGCGCCGTGGCGGGCTTGGGACGCGAGGGGCGCGGCGGCTCGGCGAGAACGACGCGCTTCTTGGCCGAGCCGGGGGGCCGGCGCGGGGCCGAGTCTCCGCCCGCCACGGACGAGCTCTCGCTGCCGCCCTCGGAGGTGCCGTCGCCCGGTGCGGCCGCGCGGAAGTCGTCGAGGCGATCTGCCGTCTTGCACGAGAAGGAGCCGTCGCAGCCGGAGCCGCAAGATATGAGACTGGAGGCGCAGGAAGGAGGGTCGGGCGCCCCGCTGCTGGCGTACTCTCCGGCGGCCTCCACGCCGCTGTCGTGTCCGGGGCCGGCGGCTTCCGCCTTGAGGTCGTCGGCCGGCCGGGGCTCCCCGTCGGAGTCTCGGCGGTGGACGGTTCCCCCCTCTCCCCCCTCGGCCCCCGCGGGGTTATCCTCGACGGGCTCGCCCATGACGTTACCGCCCGCGGACCTTCAGCTCTGCCGGTCGATCGTCTGAAACGAAAGGACGCGGAAAGATCGGTCAATACCTTGACCGCCGACGCAGCCGTCATCGTTGGAGATCTCGGTCGCCCTCGAGTGACGTCGTCTCCCGCGCCGAGTGGGTCACGCGGAGTACCTGCACCGGTCCGGTATAGGTTCTCGCTGTCAGTTTTCTATTTATTCCTAGACGACTCTCTTTTTGCGATACTCGGCGGTGCCGGGGCTCCTGCCCCAGGCGGACTCCGCTTTTTTAAAACATTTTCAGTATACGAATTGTAAGTATCTATTATTTATCTTATGTTGTGTAAATTTACCTAGAGTAAAATATATCATTGGCCGTTGAGTTGACTGCATTTATTACTTTATGACGGATCACAGCTCACGCCACGCATCGCGAGTAAACATTGCGGCGATCGTACAGCTGACACTTTCGCGACAAACGGAGAACCAAGGAGTGAACCGAGAGAGCTCGCGCGACAGTGGACGCAGCGGGCAAGCGTCAAGTCGAGGGATATTGCTAGCTCATAAAGACGACAAGCGTTTTTGTGGTATTTCGTGTTCTCTTTAAAAAAGAGTCGACTACCCTCAGCAATGTAAACATTCGCATTTAGAGGGTGATAGGAATGTGAACCTACGTGTTCTAAATAACTGCTAATCTGGAAGTTTGAAGCTCGATCTCGGACGAAGGATAAATGGAGAAAATAAATTGGATTACACAATAGACCTGGAGTAATGCGGGTACAGGATTCAATACACGCGCGGAGCGAGCCTCCCTCCATTGAAGCGCACAAACCTAATAGCAAACGAAAACCGGCGTTTGTCTGACTTGAGATACTTTTATAAGCATTTTTAATTATACGTGCAAGGAGAAACATACATTAAATATACGCCTAGGTGTTAGAATGTAATATCAGCGCGAATGCGATGATGAAAATTCTCTGCGCTTTTCGTTTTCTTCATGTTTGATTATTTACATATTATGCAAAATACACTTAATCGCAAAAAATGTAGTTACAATATATATATTCCAAAAGATACAATCAACAATATTAATTTAATACAAATAAAACAGCTTTTATTGACAGTGAATGACGCAGTATGTTCTTGTTATTTATTTTATGGTGTTATATAACACAAAGTTGTCGGATTACACCTCTTTTATACACAGTTTTTTTTATTTATGTTACAGAGTTCGTATCGAATATTTGAAGTTTATAGCGAGCAATCAAAATTGTAACAATCGCGTGAATTCGGTCCTGTGCCTCCCCGTTGCGTGAGTATTTTTTTAAAACTAAGTAATATTATCAACATACTGCGAGTAAATAGTATTAAACTCGCTTGTTATTATGTAAAAGTTCAAAACATTCAAAACGTTTACCAAAACATACATACTGACAATTTACCAAATACTATTTTTAAGTCAGGGGCTGCATGCGAAAGATAAATAGGACTCCAGGCGATTAGAGGCAACGATGGTTGGGTTCGATTTTCACGACTTCAGAATTAGCTTTGTAGCATCATATTTTTCTGTCAATCGGGTTACCTCAATTAATTTTATTTAAAACACCCGATAGTGAAATAGAAATCCAAAACTGAGACGAACGAAGCCTTTGTATTAAAAACTAGGATTTTGAGGTTGTTTAGTTTTCAAACAAACATATGGCATATAACAATTCGACGACGTCTTCCCTAACGATTTTAGGCGAGCGATGCAGGTTTATTTATCCGTCTCAATCAAAAATTTGAAACTTTGGCGAGCACGTGAGCCCTGCCGTGAGGGCGGACCAAAACGGCTGCGAAGCCCGCAGCTTGCGAAGAATGTTGATTTAGAATACAATTTCCGGCATTTTGATAGTCTGCCCGGAAACCGCGCGGCAACAACGGGTAAAGTTCGAAATTCTGAAAGTTGCACAAAGTTCCCGAGCCCTCGGCCGAGCCCTCAGTCGAGCCCTCAGCCGAGCCCTCGCGGCCCGCAGTTTGCAGGTAAGAGTTCGCTTGAACCCTTGACTTGTGAGTTTGGTGAAGGGCGACCGATTAATTTACGAATTTTCAGAAAATGGCATTTTATAATATTACCATACAACGGCATTAAATTTGGCAATTCCGCAATTATTAAATTTATAGCGGACACTATTAAATATGGGTTCTCATCTAAGGTCATATTTAGTGAAATTCGCTTATAGGTTGAACACATGTTATTTTTAGTCACATTTTCAGGAAAGCTGCTTCAAATTAGATATACAATAAAAACCAGCGAACAGAAGGAAGTTTAATTGAATAATACGATCAAGAGTCTCTCTGTGAGCTCTCAGGTCCCCAGGGGTTACTTTGGAACAAAGCTTGTAACGGATTGATATTTGACTTTGAAATACTACGTCGTTTGATTAAGTTAAAGTTATTCCCCTAGTGCTTGTTCACTCCACAATATTCAAGATTTAAAAAAAAAGATTTCATGACAAATTTAACTGCTAAAATTTTGTATCCGTAATTTTATTTTGTAATCTTCAAAACGTGAGGTTATTTTGTATTCATTAAAGTAGAGCTTTCCTTTCTCAAGCTCAACTCTAAGCAGTGAAACGGCAAACCACAAGTCCGGCCAGGGGTTCACAAAAGGGTTGGAGAACAAATAAAATGGCAGATGTGACACGGCAAGGCCATATTCTCATAAAGGCAGAATATGGCCTTTTTGTAACTAAATTAATTTCGAGTTGTTCACGTTGTCCCGGTGGGGTGCGGAAAGTAATGCAATGGACAGTCATCGACTTCTGACGTGAGGTTTTCATCTCCATTCAAAGAGAAAACGTATAAAAAAAAATTACACTGTAATCTAAAGTTAAGCTTACGTTAGCAAACATATTTTTTTACGAATTAATCTGAAAAGTAATCGCAGATGTGCACCGCCAATAACCTAGATTTTTTATCGATCATATTTCAGCTATCCCTTTGTAATTTTGTTTTGACTATTAACTTTATCTATCTAACCGTAATAAATAATTTGGCCCTACTATCAAATCGGGTGAATTTGTACTCTTGTTAAATTTTCACTCGTTATATTTACCTTCTACTGGAGATACGGTCACACAAACACATTTATTATAAACCATACACTAATTCTCCTTCCGCAACGTGAGCATTGGTTATAAATCGTAAAATTAAAGTACAATCATCATTATAGTTATGTCAATCAAACGTTTACGGCGCGATCACGACGTTTGCGCATCTGAAGAAAATAAAATTCACCGGCAAGGAGAGCTGGAATATTGGAAAATATCAAGATACGAGCATTTTTGATAAAGACAAGCTGGACAGAACCATCGAGATCGACCGATGAAATATACACAATCATAAAGTTGCTCCGGTGAAAATAAATTCAGTGCACGTGGATTAACACATTGTGATCGGGAGACGCATAAATGCGTTCCTCGCTGCCTGGCGGTACAGGCCGGGAGACGCATTTATGCGTTCTGTGCGAACTGTAACAATAATATTTTTTGTTTTTGTTTTTGAAAGTGGTTTTAATTTTTGGAAGTGGGAGTGAACTGATAAAGATGATTTTATTATAATAACCCAGTGAACATGGAACACCTTTCACGTCGCTGTCGTGTGTGCGCTAAACACAAAATACGCAGTGAAACACGTTACATATGTATGTTTTGCAATCTACCTCTTCACAAAGGAAAGTGTTTTAAGCGCTATCATACGTTGACGCATTATTAGGTTGTTTTGTTTCTGATTAGATCTAATAAAAATTTTCAAAAAGTATTGTGATTTTTATAACAATGTAATTTTGATCGTAAAAGTGTGTTTTTCGCTTTCCATTTCATTTATTTTATAGTAATTTTGTGTACAAAACATGTATGTATAATAAATAAATAAAGCAATTATTTTAGATTAAGACACTAAAAGTTTTTTTGAAAAATACCCAATAGTTCGAAAGATATGGCTATTTTACAGAAACTGTAATTTGAGACGTATATATCAAAAAAAACCCCGATCTCAGCCCCTAGGTGACAAAAAAATCACCCGATCACAATGTGTTAACACAGGCCGAGGTACGCTTTATTTGTCGTTGCGTCAGCCGACCTAGTCCGCGATAAGGACCGGCAATCTTCCAAGTGGTCGGTTGAATAATCGCCCAAACACAACGGCGACGGACGATCGAAGAGATCTAGTACCGCACGCAGTCTCTATATATGGACATCTTGTTTAATTTCGACTGACATCGTCCGTACAAGGCGTCGCCCCAGCCCAGCACGGGCGCGGTATTACGTCCATGCGAAAATTGCATTGCACCGAGGGGGCAATTACACGGCGGAGAAAATTATTAAACGGGCGATCGGCGCTTAACAGCTGCTCGTTCCGATTGACCGGAGACGAGGCCGTCGAGCTGAGACTGCATTCTGCGCGAGCGGGGAAACTGAGTTTGTGTCGGAGCTTGCCGAGTCATATATACATATCATACTTCACACACTTGCACGTGACGATTCGAATTCTCGGTTAGTTACTTACGGCGACGCCGCCTGTTCTGCTATAGGGTCACGACGGTCCAAACGACTCCAGGACGCGACGAGCCGACGATGAATCGAATCCCACTTGTGTAACGAAAAAAGTTCAAGTTTAATAGTTTAGTAATGCCGAATACAAATAATGCAGGCATATATCTCTAGATGTTTTTTATATTAGATTTCAAAAATAATTTTATGCAGCGGACTTCGTGTTAACCTTTTGAAATATACGATCTTTCAACATTTTAAATGTGTTTATAATTAGTTTCTTATCAGTCGACAATAATAAAGAGATATATATATATTTAAATTTATTTATCTATAAAACTTGTTATGAATTTATCTAAATTGTGTTAAATAATGATGACGCTGGCGGTAGTGTTTGACAAAAAAAAACACCATTTGTGACAAAAAAATCACTTCTGATTAACAGACTGGACAGATTAAATTAAATGCTGTCCGGAGGTGCTAATTGTAGGCTGGTAGTTCAATAATTCATGGAGAATTCTTACTTTTTGTTTCGAGTACAGCAATTGACTTCAATTAAGCAAATATAACTGAAAAACAGGTAACTCTTTCAATTTTATATAATAGAATTTAGAAAGTGGCATCAGGATGTGAGGAGGTATTGCCGTTTATTCTTGCCCTTGGACGTGCAGAAAGTTGTTCTAGGCACGGCTGTACCGAGCCGCGCGGGCACCACTCGACCAGATCAATTATCCGATTATCCGTACTTCGAATCTTAACAAAACCCAATTATCCAAATATGTGTAAATAATCACTCGTCTTTCAATCACACTAATTATTCGAATATTGAAAGTGTATCGATTATTAAATACAATCGATTATTCGATTATGCATGTCCAATTATTTCCATTATTTGCGTGTACAATGGGCGGGCTCGCGATCCAATTGGAAACTGAGTAAATACATTCACTTGTGCGGGTTAAACTATCCGAATCAAGAAGGGAAAATTACAATCGTTCAAACAGAACAATGCAACTTCCAATTTACCATTATTACTATTCATAAATATTCAATTTTGTATTTGTGGGAGCGGAGGGCGTCGCGATGAACACAACTCTTGAGGCTTTAGGAGTTCAGCTTCATTTTGTGAAGGTTCATTGTTAAATAGAACGGAAAAAAATACAAATGTCCAGCACTATATTTTTAATCAAGTATTAAATGTTTTGACGTCTCGAGCATCAGCATCAAAACCTTTATAACGAGAAGCCAGATCTGACACGACGTAACACCCATTGACATAACTGAATCGTGATATAATATCCCGTGAACGATTTCGGGTGGAAGTAAAAAAAAAACGCATTAGCTGCCACTTTAATCCGCTTCACAACTTTTTAAGCTTACTATATATTTACAAACCAATCAAATATTACATATAGGTACATAGATTCAACTGAAGTGAATAATCTCGTCTTTCTAACACACATCTCTTGGTCTGCTGCTAAGAGTGTTTATTATATTTTCCATGTAAATTGGAAACTCAACTGCCATTTTTGACCACACAAGAGAGATGCAGTAGATACCATATAAGAATGTGAAAAATTAATTCTAATTTATAATATTGTTCTAAAATTTACCACAGGAAAATGTTTTGAATTTTGAGAATATATACAGTTTGATAAAAAAATATTTTTAGAGTTTTCAAAGGGAATTCTCGCTATTCTGCATGTATGGATCGCACGCCACTGATATTTATCTTTTGTCCCACTCTGTAAAGTAAAATTTTGCGAATACCCACGTACGGATATTTGCTAAATATAGTCAGCGTATTCAGGATAGCATCAATCCGCCAGAGATGACATAATATGTAGTATATGACTTGCGAGTGTTCCTATAACTCCACAGAAGGCTAAACGTAGTGAATATGGTTGTGGCACGCTAGCTTTTGCGGCATTTGCCTATTTTTAATGTCATCGTGATGAATGATAATGTCAGACAAAAAAATATATATAAAAGAGCTCCATTCCGCGGCGCAATAAAGATTTTATTTCATTTACGTATTTACGTAAAAGCAAACAAAAAACAAGGTTTAAAATTAAGCAGTCACATGCTCTTAAATAATGACATACAAATTATCATACCGGTAATATAAATTAGTATTTATTCAGCCGGATTTAATGAATAAATTTCAACTGTTTTATATTCAATCGCGAAAATATTGTCAATAAATTGCATCAGAAAAATTGCTGGGTTGGGTAGATAATGATGCACAAACTCGATAGTTCAGTCCCATTTATTTGCTTCAATGAACTTAACTGCCAGATCTCTGACTACCGACAGAAATTTTAAATATTTATTAAATTCAATATTAATCCAATGACACACACAGGCTAACAAATTATCACACCAGGTTCATAGATTAGAAGTCAGTTATTCGGGTGGCTTTTGTGAGTAAAATTTGAATATTGAAATATTGCAGCGGTAGGTTCGCCGGGTTGGGAACAACGATGCTGCCGGCTGTCTGGATTGCCTCGATAGTCAATTCCTTTTCATCAGATCCAGTCGGTCGGTTCGATTTGGATTTTAATTAGGAGCGCCGCGCCGCCGGCCAGGGTTGACTGATCTCCGCGCATTGAGCGTCTATTCTCGGCCGCCGCGGGGCCGTTTGTTTACATTTTACGTGCAGTTTCACGGCAGCGGATCAATGGCGACACGGACGCTAACAGAGACGATAACCAGATGCCCATTGAACAACACACTGCAGCGCAAAACAAAAATTACATAATCTATTATTGTATTAAATTTCATTAAATATAAATTTGAGTCATCACAATATACAAGAAGAACATCTCTGTAAATATTTCTTACGATATTGCAGGGCGTAAACACAAACTTTCGTCATGGCGCCTTTTAAGCGATGCGCGGGTTTCGTCATCAGTTAACCCTCACTGAGGATGTATAGTAACTTTCAACGTCTTAAATTTTATTGTGCCTCGGACACTTGACCCGGTTATCATTGAATCGATTTTTTCATCGGTGGTGTAATAATATTTAATAAATATAATTTTAAAAAAATGACCCAGCGCAGAGCGCCACTTATAAGCTGTATTGGATTCATCTTAAGTAGTTAGTAATTCAGTAGTCAGTTTGGTTTCAAAACGATTATCGGAGCGATTTATAAAAAAATATATATAAATTGCTTTCTAGTTCAAAGAAAAAAAAATATGACAGTAATTTTTTTTATCTAATACAAGTTTTTAGTGATTTTTGTATATACAGCAAGAAAATACCAGTAACAACAAGTTGGACACAAATGAAACCGCTTTCTCGTGGAAAAAATAGCGACGTTTTCACAATTTTCCCCGGAAGGAGATCAAGGGCACCGGGATGTTTTCTGATTTTTACCTTTTTATAAAACGGCACTCGATCCCCATCCAGGAGACTAGTGGGAAACAACCGATTTTACCAAAACGGAGAAAAAATATTTTCCAATGATCATTCTGATATTTTAGTACGGAACAAGACAATCGATGGAGACCGCCAACTCAACTAAGAAACAGAAGCATCTATTTGCTCGCGAATAACTTCTAGAAGCTTTTTACAAAAACATATCAACTTATGAAAGACTGTCGCTGCTATACTGGAAAAATAAATGAGGTCACAAGAAAGCACTCGTGTAAGATCTCAAAACGTTTAAATTATTCTTTTCAGTGAGGTTTACTTTTTAAGCGACTTAAACCGTGACTGAGAATATAATATTTTAATAATGAAGCTTATTTGCATATTATGAAATTACCCACACTCCGTCAGCTGATGAAGATTCTTGGGTCGTTTTCCCAGACAAAAGAGAGCATCGATCTTGTCGTTGTAAGTACCTACTTAAGTATTAAATGTAATGAATAATAATTATTGTTGTAAGAGGAGATGATTTACGAAGTGAACTTTAAATTTTAAAAGGAGATTCTTAACGATCAACAAAACAATGAAGGGGGAGTTTAAAGGTGGCTTCACATCTTAAGACAGAAAAAGCATCAGAGAAGACGAATATAACGTATTCATTTAAAACATGTCGGCACAGACACGTGATGTGCCGGAGCCACATTCTCCCGAGGAGTATTTTGTCTGCGCGATGTCTGTGCGGTCAGTGCAACTCCTTGCCTTTTTGTTTTTCATAAGCCATGAATATGAAATATAAGCTGAGTTTGTGCAGACATTTACCTATGGAAGGACTTTCGATTCATGTGGGAATATAAAATTATTTTTCATTGATATTGACAAGTACCTTGTGAAATGTTTTTGTACAGTTTTGATAAAATTGTTAATTTAAAATAAATATTACCTAGAAATGCGACTTCGCTTGATTTTGCTGTTTACTTTATATTGCAAGTTATCAGGGTTTTCAATGGATAAACGGCAAAACATTTCGAACGAGTATAGTATAACTGTGAATATTGTATATATTTTTATGTCTGACACGACACCTGTATATATAAACAACGCTTAATGTCTGTAGGTGTAAAGCGACCTTTAGATTGCGGGTTGTGTATTTCACAGCCTTTGTTGAGAACAATCTCTCCTGACGTTGTCGAGCGTTCCTCATGAATAATGCTTCTACATTTCCAGCGGCTGTGAGAATAATACAATATCAAGAGGTTAAAGACTCCAATGCAAGTGTGAATGTACCGGCGGACGAAGCGGTTCTTGCATTTTTAACAATTCGCTGAACAAGATATTCAATTCTACAAAACCTAATTCTAGAACGTAAACCAGACATTTTTACCTTACAGCAAATACAACTGAACTAATTCTGTAACGACTCATAATTTGCTGTCCCTGAAGGTAAGTAATAAAAAACACGACCAAATTAAATATCATAGTGTGTTAATACTCATGAAAGTACTTGTGTACATAATTTAGCCACATATTCGTTAAAACCATGTTAAAATAAGTGTAGCTTTGCGCAAGTTTCTCGTTCGCTTGTTATCCGCATTAAAAGAAACATTCATTGTTGCCTTGGCAATATTTTGTTTTATTCAATAAATGCTCCGATTTAAATGTGCGCAGGTTTTTACTGTCACTGGTAATAAATGATGACCCTCGAGGTTTTGGCGAGGCAATCCCGACTTCTTGTTGCCGATGTTTCGACTGAAGTGGAGATTTTGTGGGACATGAAATCAGGCGGCACCACAATTCCGGTCACTCTCGAGCTGGCCGCAAACGATCTGCCGATCAACCAGAGGGTGAACTCTTTATTTCCCCGGTGTCGCAATATTTAGCGCGTGTATTAGAAAATGCAACATTAGATCGAGCGAGTTCGTGTCGGACCCAAATAATGTGCTTCGTGGCGAGTGGTGCGGCGGAGGTAGGGAGGTGCTAGGCTCTGGGGGGGTGGAGGTACTCACGGTGCCTGGCTACGTGCTGGATGAGCGAGCGGCTCTCAGCATGGCGGCCCGACTGCAACAAAACAACAAAACATTCATTGCATTACAATCATCGGTGGAACTCAATTGAATAACGAAGTTATGCGATCAAATCCAATAAGTATGCACATTCTATTTAAAATCAACAAACAGCGTTGCCAATTCTAAATATTCTTGAATCAAACAAGATCGATGTTATGAAAAAACAATTGTATACTTCTCTAAAAGAATGTGATGGATAAATTTGGGAAATTAAAAGAAAAATAAAAATAGAATACGAACTGTGAAAAGATAAAGAAGCGTAAACCGATCTAAAAAATGTCATAATTTTAATCTTTAGATGAATCACTAAGGACGGTTTGGATTAGTTTGAGGCAAATTCTTTTAATATCAACGTTTCTTTAGAGGTTCAGCGTAAATCCAAAAAATACAAGTTAAAAAAACCAAAGTTTAAAACTGTGAGTTACTAGGTCAGATACGATTACATATAAAAATCATGGTTGTGAGTCCTTGTATGGATCACATATATATATATATATATATATATATATATATATATATATATATATATATATATATAGACCACCGCATTCAACTGCACGTGCGTCCGTGAATTTGAAAATTATGGTATATGAAAACGAAAGTAGTAATGAGTAGTTCATGTCATGTTTGAAGCTGTTTGCTACTCTGGCGTTTAAGAGTATCATATTTTGTCTTATATTGCTGAATATAAAATAGTCCAAGCGCTTCTGGATGATTTATGGCGTTTAAGAAATACATTTCATTTTGATATTTCAAATGTCAAAATCGTTGTATTCTGTCTTTGTTGAGGCGGATATGACCGCTTGAACAATCGCTTGATTTACGAGGGGTCCTTCCGCTCTATTTAATGTAGTCAGGGATAAATAAAAAGTTGGTACAGTTTAGTAGTGAGTGTACTCCGGCGGACACGCCTTGGGCAGGGGGCAGGGGCGGGAGGGGCGGGAGGACAGATGTCCGCACCATCAGGGCCGTGCAACGGGAGTGACGTCACACGTGAACACTGCACCGTTATATCCCTGCACTGCACTCTTTCATTCTACACTGTTTTTACTCGCACTGTATCACTGGAGCTAGGTTGCTAAATACTATTTTTTTATTATTAAATAGTCGCTAGTTATGCTAATAAAAGCTACCTTGAGCCAATGCCTAAAATCCCATAAATTAGGAGCTGATCAGTTTAATTAAAAAATTATAATTTATACAAGGTCAAAGAAAATTGCCTAACTGTAAAGATCCACGCATGGCGACAAACACTTGATTAAATAATATTTTAGCTGCATTGTGCTTGTTTGTTTATAATTTGACTAAAAAGGTTGTATATTTGGGGTCAAGAAATGTGCTGGTAGTAATCACTTTTCAATAGCGACTTTTGTCTTTTGCCGATTGTCTGCAGAAGTTAGTGAGAATGTTATAATTTATTCACTACAGTTTCCCACTAGGAAAATAAATATTGATTTGGCACTTACAATTTTGTTGCAATTTACATTATTTTTTGAGTTTTGAAAGCCTATTTATAATGCGAGACGTTGGTAATTAAGAAAAAAACTTTTGCGTTTTATGTTACGAAATTCATTAGAATTTTATAAGTTTTTATATAAGCTTGGTTGTATTTTTAGACGACTTTTTTGATTATGCAAATACAAGTAAACAACATGGCGTTGCATCACTAGGCATTCAATAACCACAACAAAATATAAAAAAACTATCTAGACAACGTTATTTTCTGCAAAACATGATAATAAGATATCGGAAGCTTTGGTCGATTATTTAAACTAATTTGATTTTTTCTTTCTTCTATTTATAAGATTACTATACAAGTATACAGATAACCAACTATGCTCGACAGCAGCTACGCAGCTCTTTAACCAATGTTTAGAATAATTTTAAGCAATACATTGAAATGTAGTACTATTTTTGTATATATATACGCTCCAGTCAAAAAATATATTTTTTAAACTGATTAAGCTTATCAATTTAAGGAGTCATTGAATTGACGTAGATACTAATTTGGATTTAGTACGGCACTGCTTTCTCCACAAAACATCCGATCTGTAATATTTATTGATTTGTTTATACTAGCAGTCACAGGAAAAACACAATACTAGATGTTTCCCAAACAGAATAAGATAAATTCACGCTTTTCATCCTTTGAAATGCTCTAAATTGGTATTTCTTTCTTATATTTCACCATGTTGGAAATAACACGATTCTGAATTCCGCCTTTCTAGAAAAAAGTCACGACCGCGTGGCACGAAGTACTGCACTGCATCACCAGGGTATTTGGTGTAATTCGTTCGCAAGTAAATATGTACTGTCTTATGTTGTTAATTCCTAACAAGGTCATCCTACCGTTACCTGCGAGTGATGGTGGCGCTGGTTCAAATTTAAAATGAAAGCTTTTTATAATTTTTTTATGTCTACTGCACGCACGAGAGATATCCGAGACGTCCACGAACCGCACTTTTCAGTACGAGTAAGAAGAAGGTCCCAATAGGTAGTTGCATGTGAGCATGCAACTAGCATGTCTTCGCTATTTTATTTTTGTAAATATACAAATCAGAGAGAGCTATTATCGGATAGGGATTCTATATCGTAGGGTTTTCCTTTAATTTGTAATTTGAGACAAATGTTTTTTTACTAGATTGAAAAAGCTTATTGCTCCACCCTGTTGGGTCTAATACCGTAGACTCTTGTTAATAAGAACAAGTTTTAAAATACCAAAGATTTCCCCCTAATATACATTACACAGAAACACCACAGAATAACACAACCTTGAAATAATATAACTATGAATAAAAAGGGTTTAAAGTAGTTTTAAAAAAAAGTTAAAAAGGTCTATTGCTTGATAGTAAGATTAGAATTATACCTCTGGCTTAATTAATTCTGCTGTCATTGATATAGCTGGGCTGATTTATGGTGGATTAAGGAGACTCCTCGAGGATTATAAAAATTGCTGAGAAGCCTTCAGAATTCATGCCATTGTTATCTCGGTCCATTGTGAAGATCGCGTCGGGAAACTTCAGCAAATAGTTTTATCTCCCTCTAGTTAATTTGTTTTGCAAAGAAAATATGTTCAATATTCATTTTGATTCGATCAAGATAAGCCTCCGCGGGATCAACTCTGAAAGGTCGAAAAACAAGACGGAGAGATGTTTTGAATGTCGACGAGTCTGGTTGATTTGAATTAAAAAAAAACTGGAGGAAAAAAGGAGAATCGTAAATTACAGCGCCCCGAACGGCATGCATTAGAGCCGGGTGATAATTGGAAGACGCTGAAAATCAACTTGACATTTTACATAACTTAATATCCTCCGATTCGGTCGGGCTGGAGGCACAATGCCACAGCGTCCACTAAATTAAATTTTACACAAGAAAAATGGTAATTATTTCAATCTTAACGAGTCCGGTCACAAATAAACATCTTAGATTTATCTCCTGTCAAACACGGCATCTTCATAATGAGCTTAATAGTTATTTTATAATTAACATAACACACGTACATAATTTTAAAACCAAAAAAGACCAGTCACAAATAATATGTCTGCGTGAAAATGGAATATTCCGTTTTAAAAAACGTTTTTTTTATTAAATATTTTTATAATATATAAATAATTCAAATGCATATATGTATATAATACACTATCATCAATAATGGCTGATATAAAACATGTATTTTTTTATCTGGACTCAATAAGTAGATGCCACCGTACAATTTCAACGTACAATTTTCTACATTTCTGAAAAATAGATTTAGGCTCTATTGTTTCACTTAGTCGAAAAATAATAGTTTTATTTTAAAACTGAAATTTCCATTGAAAAGAGAATTTAACTTCTACTGCTTCTCGATCCCATCAAAATTAAGCTTGTAAGATTTGTTTCTTCGTATTAAAATATACTTTTATATTTATAAAACACATTCAGTTTATAAATATAAAACCAAGCCAGGCTTTTGGGTTTGCATGCGGTCACCGCTACTATTATTGAGGCAGTTTTTTACGACACATTTGGAATGAAAATATCCCGTAAAAACATGTAGCTTATATGAGCTTATTTATTTTTAATCAGAGTTACTTGAGTTTATATTTAGTTCAATTACTAAACAGACGGTCACCTCGCTCGTGCTTTATTTAAAATATAAAATAAAGTTACCATTTGCATAGTATTCGATCGCAATACAGGCTCAGGTAACTTAACAATAAAATATTAGATTACAACGAGAGGAAACTCCGATCGACTTTAACAGGCCTCAATAACCCTGCAGGACTTGCAGATGACGCACTAAATAATGCTAAGCTAAGCTAATAAAACGAACACAGCGTGATAGCGCAATAAAGGGGATACCGTAAACCCCAGTCGCCGTATGCTCGAGGGCAGTGGCCAGGTGGTCTCCGCCGGCCAGACGGCTCCGCCAAATTAGCCATGCGACAAGTGAAATTATGTATGCAATTATTCTGCAAGAGAGCTGAAGTAATAACATTTAGAAAATCTAAAATTCGATACGTACCGCCTCGGTCAAAAAGCTTGACGGAGACTCGAGCCCGAACCGAGTGCTCCGCGAGTCCCGAGCCGCCGCCCCACGTGCTGGCGGCTCGGCCACGTGTTCCGGCGGTTATTAAAGTCGCTTGTGTACAGATACGGTGACATGGAACCGACTTGCATGCTGATATAAGTCATCTGTTTTTATATACATCCAAATATAAATTTAAATACGTACACGTGTTTCAAAGCATCCAAAAGGGGGCCAAATGTAATTTGATAATTAAAAAAAGACATACTTTTTTTTCAAGTACGTTTCAAGTCAATTTTTAAAAAAATACAGTCAAAAGGTAGGTATTTTTTATGGGGGACGCAGTCACCCCGTTTGGAAAAATACTAGGTGCACCCATAATATGAAAATAAGAAGTTACAAATAGAGTGTTTTATAGAATCTCTGGGGGTCGTGGTGAAACAGATGACTGACGCATAACAGTTAATGAATTCAAGAGGGATGGGACACTCATGTTTACATTTTCTTAAAACACGGTAAAACACAAAAAGGGACCTTTATTTTTAATTATTTGCAATGTTTTATGATAACTTTTATTTACTAAAAAAATTCGTTTTACTAAAATATTAGCAACGATCTCTGACAAAATACGGTAAATTTTGGCTTCGCATTTCTGACTCTTTTGAGTCTGCTGTGTGTGCAAAATAAAATTTGGTCACATTAAAACTGAAATGTAATTACTCCAAAGTTATTGGAGCCATTTATCAAAACTGCCATAAAATGAAATTCGTGTCTATATTTTAAAAAGATGTCACTCAATTTGTTATACAGATAATGTCATTTCTTTCTGTATCAGACTTTTCACGAACAAATAAATTGCTTACGTCCATTGTGAGAGACGTCAGAGAATCGGTCGATTAGAGTCGAAATTGCTTTTGGACTGACATTGAAAGCGCTTATAAAATTTCTTCTGGCTTTTTTCGGCAAACTGTGAATTTGTTTGCCGAACATTCGCAGCAGTTTTCAGTCACCCTGTAAAAATTATGAATAGACGGCAAGGCAACAGTGCCAAAATACAACAAAAAACTATACATCTTGTGTAATGTTTCCATTGCCTAGGGGCGTATTACGCACAACGCGGATACATTATTTTGAGTGGATATTATAGTCTGTTTAAAAATAAAGTCTCCAATTTCTATAGAAATGTATACATTATATATGATTATGTAATTTAAATTAAAAAAAAAACGACACGTGATGTTTCTGACATTAGCTACCCTCGAACTCGATTAGCAGGGGTGTAGAGAGGAAAAAATGGATATACAAAAAACTACAGCTTGATTAGTGAGAAAATGTATTTAGTTATTTATGTATTTAGAAAATCTGTTAATAAATTCAACAGTTTGTCAACTACAAGAGTTAACGTTTTTGTTACTTCAAGTTGAATCAGTAGTAATATACTTAAGGGGATAAAATGTTACAGCCGAATTGAATTTATTGAATTGGGTGATGAATAAATGTTAGACGTCCATTTAATTTAAGTAGAAAGCTGGGGATGACTCTCTTGAATAATAATTGAGTTTGTAACAAAGCACTAATGCCGTTTGTTTTGGATTGTATCGAGTTCCACAAAAAAGATTAACTAAAAAAATCCAAATTTTGGAATAAAATGAAATTACAGATTTCAACACTGGATACTATTACACAATAACTTTGATACATTTTTTAGGCTATTTCGTATTCATTAAATCAGCATATTTTATTAGCTAACATGAAATTTATAGCACAACCTTGATAATCCGTCTCTGCCGAATACTTTAATAATCCGATATAAATTTCAGCACATTAAAATTTTAAAACTTGTAAATTAACAATAATATAAAATTTAGCACATTCATTTATTGAAACATCCCAGACATGCTTTAGCGAAGTTTTAATGGAGATAATATTAAACAGAATATAATCTTAACGTTGTCTTACGAGGTTAAAAATGAATAGGTAAAGAAAAAAATGGGAAGAAGTAATTTATTGACCGTAATACTAAAATCAATATACTTAGTACTGCCGTTTGAGCTATCACCTTTAAACGTACTTTAATAATTAACAACGCCCAACTATAAAATATAGATTTATTTGTCTGATTTTTTCAGGCGAGGGGCGTACACTGTGGATACAACATTGTTAATGGCTGCCAACAGGAAGCGGCACACAATGGTGGTAAATAGCTCGCGATTGTATCGGCCACTCCGGGTCACAGCAGCTATACGATCGCTGGTCTTCGCACCCGACAGGTTCAAGGTCGCCGGCGTTTAGGGGTGGGTTGGGGGCTTGGGGGTTGGGGGCTTGGGGGTTGGGGGCTTGGGGGTTGGGCGGTTAAAGGGCAGACGGTGAGTTTGTAGCCGTGCCGGCCACGCGGAACTCCCCGGCAAAAGGTAACAAATGACATAACTCATTACCTGTGCGAATATTTCATTTTTATACGCGCACATTAATTCGCTGTCATACGGCGTCGTTATCTCCCCTGTTTGTTTGGGTGGAAGTCGCTCGATACTAGTGGTATGTAATAGACATGAAAGCTAGCAATGTTTTCATGTATTGCAGATTAAATAAAGCAAAAAAAAACAACTCTTAATGATAAGTGAAAAGTATACTTTCATCATTTTTAATACACGCTGATTAGCTGTCTCAAATTAATGGTATGTTGTCCGAAACGTGAAGACTACGCCATTAGAAAAAAATTATATGCAACCCAATGACTCAGTGTAGTTGACGATTGAAGTTCGCATAATTTAATTTTTGATTGATGCCGACAACCGAATGTCTGCATCCCTTATTTATTGTATCTTATTTGGACCTAACTATGGGTTTTTTCTATATTATTATCAATTAAAAACTCATTGACAATAAGCACAAAGATATTGCTACAACGCTGTCATTCTGTAGCTTAATAATTAATATAATACCACATTATCAATTTTACTTAACATAAAACATAATTATCAAACTTAATTAATAACGAAGCACTTGGTTGTAATATTAATTACATGTCTAAGTTCAGGAACGTCATATGTTCATTATGATTAAACTCATAACATATAACCGGGTAGCTTGCTAGACGCGAGGTATTATGTTTAAATTACTTTTAGTAAAGGGAACTATCGGTTGTAATAATTTCCTGGTCGATATTGACTTCAACCGATATTAAAAAAATATTTTAAGACAATAATTTATTTTTATTTTTATAATTAACTTAAAGCTTAAGCATCACCCAGAGCCACAAGATATTTTCTGGTCATCCACCTACACAAAACTGGTGTGAACAATATCAAACATCAGGCATGGATGGAACGGAATAACTCACGACCAAGATCCAACCACCTTCCACTACAAACCGATATTGAGCTTGTATAAATGAATCGCTGTTATTAAACTAAATTAAAGTAAAAACGAACGTCAATTTGCGAGGGCAATTTGGAATGAAATTCCCCTCCGTAAACTTCCTTGTTATTTTTGTATAGTTTTAATATTTTTGTTTTACAATGATAAAATGTTGATCATAGCGTAAGCGATCGACCGTTTTCGACAGTTTTTGATTGTTCAAAAATCGAGAAATGTCCATCACTAATCAATCGAAAGTCGTGTCGTGATTCCACAAAAGGCGTGCCGGTATACATTTTGCACAGTCTCATTCTTCATTTGGTAGCAAACAGAAACTCTATGATTAAAGTACAATTACGAAGCGGGTGATTATAATGGCAAAATATATCAGCACGAGATTGTTTTTTTTTTTTTTAGTGTTCCAACAGATAGGCCATGTTACGCCATACCTGCTCGTGTGTTGTCATGATTTTGATAATGCTTATTTATTTATTATCAGCGTTTCAATGTGCGAGAGACGGCGACTAATGGAAGGGAGCACCGACCAGACGTCAGTCCCGCTGGGGTGGTTGCGAGTTCAGATGCTTAGGTCAAACCTCCACTTGAAAATACTATTATGCAGGTGCATCGCATCTCTTATCTCTTTTGAAAGGTTTTAATAATAAATAAAAAATGCTACAAACCTAAAGAAATAGAGTTTTTAGTCCAAACTCTTTTCTATTTATCCCCAACTTTTGTACCTATTTTTGAACTTTGGTGATACTGAGTGTCGTAATAACATTTTATAATTATTTTTATATTTTCACATCACATTCACGATAGAACAAATACAGCAAACGATTTAGATTTTTAAGATTAACGCATAGCTTTTATGAGGTGTTACTATCTGTATAAATGATTGCGTCTCAGGTTTTCCAAGCGAGACGCAAGACTGGGCCGCTGTGCGTGCGAGAGGAACGCCATTATGTAAAACGCTCGACCGCCTTGCGTTCATTGATACATTTTCACTTTTCCATGTTTAACTACATCGGCACACACGGCGGTCATTATTCAACAACAACATATCAATCGACATACCCCATCGACGGACCTAGATCTTGGATTAACAGGTTTTCGGTCTCCACACATGGCAAAAGTGAATCTTACATTTGGAATCACATGGATTAAAATGAATGTTTATAAATTGATGTGATAAATAGTTTCATATCAAGATATATATATATATATATAAAATAATATTATTACGCAGAAGAAAACTAGGTTCCCACATGATGTAATTTCGTGATAGATAAATAATCCAATACTAGAAGCAGTTCCGTGTCGCTGTTCCGGTGAGAAAAACAGCTAATATAACGCATTGTATAAGTGAACGGGCGTCCAGTGCGTGTTGAGCGACTTAAGGAAAGTCGTTTCAAGCTGAAACACGCTTTTTTTTTTATTTTTTATTTTAAAAAAAAAATTACATCATGAAAGTACTAGTGCTCAGGTAACACACTCAGTCCCGTGTTCCCTATTTGTAGCTTGGTTCAATGTACTTGGTACAGTGATGGGAATATTCTTCTAAAATCAAAAGCTGCGTATTAAAATATCATTATGTCAATATTTCAAGTGATAATAAATATTTTAAACTACAATATTTATATCTGAAATAGACAAATTGTAATTATTAATTATAAAGATAATTATCTTATTTAATGGACAAGGATGTACGAGAAAGTTGCTTGTTATGAAAAAAAGGATTTAACAATTATTATAAATTGTAACTTATAAGTCACATAAAATACTTAATTAAGATATATGCAAATTTGGTGTTTACAAAAAAAGTCAGTTTGAAACATTGGGTCTTTAACATTTTTGGTTTACCTAGAAACACTGCAATACCAAAATACTCCAATTAGATCTATAATTTCATGAAAATGGTTCAACTCGCTTATATTCAGTGCATGCATCGTGATTTACATTGAAGTGCACACTTCCTTTAATTATAAGCATTACGACTTCCCGTCTGTCCGTTTCCTTCTAAGATGGATATCACCGAGTATCCTGAAAAGTGTGGGGGACCACGGGCGAGGCCGGCACCGGCTGGAGGAGGTGTTGCTCAATGGCGATGAGTTCCACCGTCTCGGTCTGCTCCGACGTTCGAGTCGATGAGCCGGGCGCATAACATCATGCGATAACATGTAAAGCTTCAATGGAGGTAGCTATGGATGCTACAAACTGCACGAGACAGGCATGCTGACAGGTAATTGGGTATGGTGAAAATGAAGAAGTTGACTATGACTACGACACTATTAGGAAGTATCGCTTCTTTTCTTGCTGACCCATCTGCGCCTCCTCATTATATTGTATGTAACTTTATTGATAGATTCAGCTATTCTCTCTATTTTTCCAAATTACTAAACAAAAATAATAATCTAAAATTATTTTGTTTTAGTATTATTTTTGCACGCTCTGATTCAAAAGCCATCTCACTGCTTTTTTGTATGTAGAGAAACTCGCCCAGGAATGCACTACGGAAGGGTGCCGCAATCGGGGGAAGTGTGCACACCGTAAAAAACTTGTACTTTTGATGGGAGGAAACACATCTAGGGATCTTCTGTTCTCGAGCTTCATTGTTATATTTAGAAAGTAGTGAGAAAAAAATTCAGTCCCAAAAACATCTGTTTTAACAATTAGTTGGTGTTCTCTAAAGCTTTGCAGCGATTGGGAGGGGGCAGGATCAAAGACGAAGGCATTATTGAATAGAACCCGTAAAGCAGACGATGGGAAAGACTCAGCATTGCAATGCGTTTTCTTGCATAGGTGAGATGTCTGCAAGAAGGTTGGCCAGTGACCAGCTGTAGTTTTTCGCAGCAGACAGCGGGTCCAGTCGCCGCCCACTGGCCGCTGCACTATTAGGCGACTCAATTGAGTCAGTCGTTGAACCCAACAACTCAATTATGATGCAGCACTGCAATAAGGACGCGCTCGTCGTCCGGCGGAGGTCAGGCGGTGTTTGTTTTGGGCAAACCCATTAATTGTTCGGATGACCAGTGCGCGACCCAAAGTTTCGGAGTCACTACCAACGAATAAAGAAACGCCAGCTAACAATGTCTTTGTATAAATATATCTGGAGAATGTTAAACAGAAAATATTTTTTATGGGAATTTTTAGAAATTGGGATAAAATTATTAAAAATACGACGGCCAACTTCAAAACAGTATCTGCTTATAGAATGGAGTCGATTAGTATAGAATAAATATAACTGCTTACTCATTGAAATCCCCCAAAGAGTTTACATAAAGAATTGTAGTATATAATTTGCGAAACTTAATTAAATATAGCGCGCAATAAATTTATTATCTGTGTATTCAGAGAGAACAATACGTATTTATCGCTTTTGCGTGTTAATTGAACTGCTTTTAAAAATAAGCATGGTTGAAAAACCAATCAGGGAACAGTTGAACATATATAAATTTGTTCGTGATCATATTGATTAATACCTTTAGTCTTACTACTAAAGTCACGACACGCCACGCCCTTGCTAATAAATTGGTTACTACCAAAATTCATGACATATTTTAAATTACAGAATGTTAGATATTTGTAAAGGTAGCTTACGAAAACCATATTGTAGTATAAGAGAAAAGTTTTTATAGTACTTCACAATCCTTGTAATGCATAGGCGGTAGAGAAGACACGCGGGCAGATAAGGGTGGTTAGTAAGGAAGCCTGACAAGGTAGCTACAGTAGAACGTGGCTATCAAGAAACGTTAACCCCTACACGGGGAGTTATCGCAACCTACACCGTCTGGTAATATCGCGGAGTACGTGACAGCACATGATTCACGACTCACGGCACACACCGTGAGGACATGCGCTGATTACAATGCCGCATTATCTCAGATTAAGCAACATAATCAAACGGTTTGACGAGCATCATATCGTGAATTTGAGGAATGAAGTCCTTAATTTGATACCTGCTCTGCTCGAGACGACGTAACGACGCTGTACGCGAGCGTCGCACGAGTGCACGGTCCAATAAAAGCGATAAATATATTTCACAAAAAAAACACCATGTTTTCGGCAATTCGCTTGCATAACATTAAACTTTCTGATTCGTCAAGCAAAACTGTTGATGTTTACTGTTTACATACATTAAAGATATAACATTATTATTTTATTACGAACGTGGCACGTAACCTGCCATTTGAAAATGAAAAATAGCTTCCGCGAGGTGTTTCCCAAAGCTGCGTACATACGGTGTAATTTTAAAATCGATAAAGAAAATTTCGTCGACTCTGGTGATGGAAGAGAAACCTTGAGAGTTTATTGAACGATGCGAAAAAAAGTAATTCGTATAAATTAAGTATTTTTAAAATAAAAATCGTGAACCTTCTGAGCTGCCCGATATTCAACTTTAAACGATATTAAATTCGGTTCGATCATCGTTAAGAAAAGGATTTCAATTTGATATTTGCAATAAAAATCAGAGAGATTGATTAATTAACAACCGACCAAAAAAGAAATAAACCACAAGAAATTAAATGGACAGTGGGCGAAGAAAGCCTAACGTTATGGTTCTCGATTTTTTGTTTCGACTTTCCGAACAATAAAAAAAAACACGATGAAAGGATAACATGGATTTTGGAAGTCGGTCAAATCGAGTGGGTGACTTTATAAATAGTGTGTATTAACATCGCCATAAACAATGTCGCTCTCCCTCAGACTACGGGCCTCCAATGAGTAATCTTTATTAACTACACAAAACAACCGAAGAGAATACGCAGAAACATAAATAACAAAATGTCAAGAAAAATCTTCCCCAACACGAGACTGGTGTATATATCATATTATGTCACGACACACAACTGAAATACAAACTCCGAGGACTTCGTTTACAGAGAATGATAAGTATTTATTTTCTGAAGCCATTCTGACATGACTCAATATATTAATTGATTTTTATAGAAATCTTATACATATATATATATATAGGGTGTCCCAAAATTAAAGCAAGATTTGAATTTGACGCCATTTTTTCAGTAAAGTTTTTGGAACACTTAAAAAAAAAACAATTTGATAGCTGACAGTTAAGGGTTAGTAAAAATGGAGCGTTACACGATAGAACAACGTGTCTTCATTATTGAACAATATTTCAAAAATAATGAAAGCTTGGCAGCCGCAGTTTGAAAATTTCATACAAAATATGGTCGGAATAGTCTTTTAACTTCGTCAACTGTAAAGAGATTAATTGAAAAATTCAGAGAGACTGGATTCGTTGGAGACGCTGAACACACTGGTCGTCCAAAAACAAGCCGTTCAAATGTTAATATGGAAGCAGTGCGTAAGAGTGTCGGTGACAATCCAGGAACCTCAATTCGGCGTCGTCGACAATAATTGCAAATTTTAAGAAGCTCTCTACAGCGTATACTAACTGAAGATCTGTCTCCATGCTTACAAAATTCAATTAACACAAGAACTGAAGCCTAATGACCATGCACAGCGAAGAGAGACGAAGTTAAAACACTATATATATATATATATATATATATATATTAGGGTGTCCCTTATATGACCAAAAAATTTTTTTTTTCAAATTTCGAAATGGGTACCCTCTACTTTTTTTAGTAATGCTATAAGAGTCTTAAATATAAAATTTCATCTTTCTAGAATAATTGCAACCAGTGCCGACCGAGCTTCAAAGTTTAGTAAAAAACGTGTTTTGTCTTGATATTTCGGTCTGGTATAAAATCATTATAAATGCAATAAATTAAGTAAATAATAGTAAAAATTCAATTAGATGAACATTAATCTTTAATCAAAAACATAAAGTAATAACAATCAGCCAGGGTAACTTTTTTTTAGAGTTGTTTTTTTACAGTCCGGATACAATTTTCTATGTTCCTGGACACAGCGCAGCAAGAACTGTTTTTGTTCTTCTTCAGCCGTGATAAGTCCGTTAAAATCTTGCATCATTTTAACAGCCCTTTCAGCAGTATCATTCACAACTCTCAAATAACTTATTTTTCTTTTAGCTTCCAGAAAAGCAGCATTATTATTCCAGGAAGATACATCTTCCTTTAGAAAACTGTCGTCGATCTGCAGTCGTGATAAAAATTGTTTGCTCTTTTCCGATACGAAATTATCCAGTGTTTTGCCTGGAAAAAAAAGGAAAATAAGATAAATAACAAATAAATCTTCAACAATTTAAATATATCACAAAAAGTCAATTAAACTTACCAAACAACTTTTGGGGCAGTTCTTCCTTTGACGGGTCATAGCGTTTGCTAAAATCTGAGGTTTTGTCCCGGTTGAAGTTGGCAATCATTTTCTTCTTAGTTTGGTTATCAACTTCATCATCAAACAGTGATAGAATAACTGTCTCTTCACATAAATACCACAAGTGATGGCTAAACTTGCTTATAGAAGCATTAGAAATTGTTGCGTCAACTTTTTCGTACTCTTTTAACATCTTCAAGAAGCGCAAATCTTGGTTAGGTGCTTTGATCGCCACTGTACATTCGAGCCAAGGTTTAACATACAACACCACGACAAATAAGCAAACATCTTGTAGAGCCTTTTTGTCCTTCGCAGTTATTCTGCATTGTGACTGAAGTGAACACATTTTTAAAGAATAGATCGCTCTCGCCATCCAGCGTGCCTGATGCATTGCTCCGGGGGGCCTTAGTTTTAATTTTTCCTCTGTGTCTCCTCCCAAAAATATTACGCACAGTTCGACCAATTCGCGGTAGTCATCTCTTACATAACCTTTGTCTAATTCTGCCTTATAAAATATTAACAAAGCTTGAATGTCTGTCTCGGCAACACGTTGTTTTACGAAATTAAGAGAAGGTTCAATGTTACTAGCGTCGATGTTTTTCCAATTTTCTCTGAACTTTTTAAACATTGGAATATCTGGGCTACTAGTAATTTGCTTAATTTTGCTTTCAAAGACAGCTTTTAGGACCAATTCATAAACATGATGACGACAGGCGAAAAGCAGCAATTCTATTCCTAAAGTTTGCTCCAAAATAGCACAAGCTCCATTGAAACGGCCAGTATTGGAAGCTGTTGTGTCGCAGCACATTATTTGTACTTTATCGTGAAGGTTCCAGTCAAAGAGAGCTGTTGAGACAGCCTTAGCTTGATGTTTTTCAGAAGAATGTTCTAGTTTCGGCACTGCAAGAAGCTGTTCCTTATCGTCAAACGAAGCAATAACTGGCAAGCGTTCTTCTTTAGAACTTCGTACATCTAACCCGGGTAATAGTTTTCCATCCCAATGGACTGTGACTACGTCGGGTACATTACTTCCAAAGAAGTCAGATTTTATTGCTTCTGCCCTTGATTTTCTAGTTTCAGCAGCTAGTGGTTATCTTTGTCTTACAACCCTTTCCTCTTCTTCCAATCGTCGTTGTTTAGATCTATCTTCTTTTTCCGACAATTTTTTATCAACACCACCTAAGCATCCTGGTCGATCTGGCTCTCTCTGTTTCATTAAAAATAATTTATCTTACTCTATTTTCATTCGCTCAAAAGCATCAGCATGTGCAATATCAAACAAATTATCAAGATCAATTTTGAAATTGTTCTCACGGCTCTTGAACGTAACCTGAGTTTTATTACAATTTTTTTTGCAACTCTCTCCAAACATGATATAAATCAACAAGTTTCTTCACGCAGTTAGGATATGCCCTTGTTGGAATTCTTGCTTTTTCCCAATATATGATGCACTCCCTAATCACAAGATTTGCACTTTCACTAACAATCAGTTTAACCTCGCGAATATTGTAAAATAGGACCGAGGGAATTTGTCGATTAGATGGTAATTTTGCACCATTTATTTGATATCTAGGCAAACCGATAAGGAAATTATTTTGTTTATCACTCCGTAATTCCACCGACATGTTAACGCACTAAACAATGGAGCACTACTAATCTCAAAAATCACGTATGAAATGACAAATAAAACATGCAGTTACAAGTCACAGCGCAGTACTTACGCAACTTGTATGGACAAGTTAAAATCGCAAGTCGGCACGGGTTACCGTTTATAAATCGAACTAATATTTTTTTCTAGACAATAAAGGATTATTACTAAACTTTTAAGAAGGTACGCGTAAAAAAATATTGAACTTGAATTTTAAGGGACACCCTAATATATATATATGATTTGTACGTGTATTATTTGTACACACTCATATGAATATCGTTTTTTTTTTTTTTTTAATATGTATGTTCAATAAACCAGAAGCAAATTCCACTACGCAATTGGAATCAAACATACAGAATATAAATTTTTCTAATGAATGAAATAATTTCACAAAAAATATCCTCCCAGAGCAACACGCCGAGGCAAGACAAAACAGTAAAAGCCGCTTCGCCCGATTTATAAACACGCCTGCACTGTCGGGGGCGGCGCGGCCCGTCTAGCTCGGGGGGCTCTTCTAATTGCGCCAATCCGAGGCGGAGCTCCCGATGTGCGCCGCGCCGAGTTCAGACTACTGCAAGGCGTTTATCGCTAATTGTATCGGGTCCCGGCTGCATCGAGATAACGATAATTCCTATTATTTCAGATTTCATACGAGCGCTCGGCTTGTTATGGCACTGGGAATCATAATCGTTTTATTATCGCTACATCAGTTTTTATTAAAAGTTATAAATGTATATACAATGTAATTTATTTTCAGACTCAATAATGCTCCCACAATACATTTTCAACTGTAAAAAGAAGAAGAAGAAAAAAGCACTAAATACAAGTTAAACTGAATATGAAATAAATCCCACGTGATCACAGGTAAGAGATCCCCAGAGGGTACACCCGGTATTTTTCTTTGGTACGAAAATTTATCTTCGTGATATTTTTTTTTATGGCAAACATGGTAAACATGTTTTGTCGACACACAATGTAAACTTTGAACATGTGTGTACAAAAATAAAAAATAAAAACTAGCAATTTGGAGCATTGAAGTAACCACAGGTCATTAAAATTTAATATTATAATGAAAAGTTGCCAAAAAGTATTGTACGGGTAGAACATTTGCATAACTATCCAATAAAGTCGAGCTTATTTATTTTTGTATATTTTCAAATCATAAGAACGTCCATTTACCATGTAAAAAAAAAAGCAAAAATAAATTTCGAGTAGAATAGAAGATAAGAAATATTTTTATGTCCCTATATTTCTTTCTCTGATTCTATTTGGATTTGAAGGACTAAAATAAATAAAGTTGTCTAAATATCGAACATATTTACAAGTTTGGCAATGTCCCAATATACCTTATACGACTGAAAATCAGAAAGATGCATAACAAGCTAGGATGAATCAATGAAAGAGATCTGGAGAGAAAGAAACCTTCGGCGCCAGTGTCTTGGCAACGCACTGTGGTCCAGGAGCGATACTAAGAAATACGAAATTTCAAGAATATTTACAATTAATTCATGTCTGATTACACTCATCAACAATCCATGTATCGTAGTATTGCGTAATTTTATTTTTAGGGACCGGATATGCACGTGGCATCCTCTGAGCCGTAATTTATGCTGACATGGACGAACGATCCGTTGAAGCGATGTGGGTTTAAAATTTGAGCCCTGCTTTAATACACATATCTCTAGTTATATTTCTACCCGCGGAAGAAGCCGGAGATGCTGGTAGTAACGACTGGCGGTGGTGGTCAAAGGGATTTCAATGGCGCTAGTCCGGATATCTGTTGGTGGGTTCCGCGTATTGGGTACACCGGTACGGAAACACGGCGCTAGAGGCACGGATATCAAACATCCAAATACGTGAATAAGACCATGAAAGCAGCAGGGTCTGTGATTCTCATTTGAACTGATAAAAAAAATAATTAAAGCGGTAAATTATAACAAGAACTTTTATAGTGACAGTCAAATTTAATTCTTTCGTTAAAAAAAATCTCGCAATAATATCTTCTCCGGCATCACTGTGCGGCGAGGCTGGCGGCGCTGTAGAGTGTGCTCTATTGTTCGCAGCTTCGTTACTGCGAGGTTTAGCTCACCCCGGTTAGATAAGGTCGTCTTTCATATTTTAATTTGGGTCGCGAACTTAATAAAGTCTCGCGTCCGGCAGCCGGAGGTCGCCGCGTTGATCCACAATGCTATGCGAGACAGCCACCAGTGAAGTCATAGTGATGGGAATGTGAAAAAATCAGAAACAGTTGTGTTCTTTTCTACCATGCCGCATTAACGTGTACTTTTGATCGCTATATATATCAGGTTAAAAAGACAGGTGCTCTGATTTCATTTATAAAAATAGTGAAAGGGAGGAGGCGGGATGAGAAATTAGAAACACACAAAAGGAAATTTATGACTATTTCAATTGAAATGATTCCGATATTTTTTAACCGAAATTTCACACCCACAAAAGAAAGGAAGAGAATTGACAACAAAAAAAGAAGCAGAACTAACTACGCTGAAATCCTAGAAGTATAAGTTTTTTTTAAATTCTTCTCTTTTTTTAACCATGTCAAGTGTAATCCGATTCTCGCTATTATGCTAGATTTAAACCGACGACAACACGTGGGGAGAGAGGAACTCGTCTTAAATGGTCTTAACAAACAAAAAGTATTTTTAAAAGTATTCAATGTGACAAATAAATTTGAAGAAAAAAGAGTGGTAGCTTCATGGATTGCAAAGAATCAGTTTTAAGTAAATGATATAAATGTAGCAGCCATTTCAACTGCTTCTGCATGTTTGTTCCACCTCTAATGTAATCTAATTCTCGCCATTGTGATGTCAATTGAAGAGTCAAACCTCAGACACTATGGCCGAGATTTCAAATTATAAATAATCTTTGACACGGGGACGCCTGGAATTAGAATGGCACATTTTACGAAGACAACGTTCTCCGTACCGACTTATACGAAAATACATCTTTAAATCCACATAAAGTTCGGCAACCTCGAGCATGTCGACAGTGTTGTTAGTCTTTCGGCTGTCAACAGCACCACTAGGCACTGCGATGCAGATACGAGTACTAAGCGAATAACATACATATATAAATCATTTGCATGCATTACAGTAGAGCAAGCAAGCTAAAGCTTCGATACCATCGATATTTCATAAAAATATAAATATTTCACAAAGGAACTGCAAATCAAGGTCAATTAAACGACTTCTTTGCCAAAAAACAGCGACTGCTACCTTCGCCCGTAATTCAAAAAATTGTAGTCAATTAGGTGTACATATTTAAAAAAAAAAAAATCTATGTAATAAAAGAGGTAATATAAATACTTCAATTAAAAAAAATGTATATCGTCTACGTAATCACGAGAAATCTTATCATAATCGAATCTTGAGTGAAAATAAAAGCATGCTGGCCCTTCTCACAATAACGATAATGCGCGGTGGTTAAAAACAGACAAAAAAACTGAATGATTTGGTATATAACACATAAAACGCCTTTAACGTTTAAAAAACGCATACATATACGTAAGTGTGGTGAAGTAATGTAGAAAGAATGCACCCGGTATATAGCCACAAGTCTGAAACTAGACAAGAACTTAGTCGAAGGGTCAATCAATGGGAAAAAGGAGCGCTGGAGTTATAGGATTTAGGAACAACCCGGCACTGAATTGCGATCTCAATGACGACCGCCACCTCGGTTTAGGAAAGATTTATGATAACTTTTTTTACCGTAGAACTTAGGTACAGAACAAATGTATGCACAAATAATATTTAAAACATTATGTGAATATTTTATAAAAGTCTTAGCATCCTACAAAAACTGCCACCTACGAAGAAGCCTCTGAGAATACTTTTTTTATGAACGACCGATAAAAAGTCCATCACTCGATATACCTAACAGAGTAAGATTGATTTCCTTAAGATATTGGTAAAAGTCCTAAAAAGCTGCGAGCCTAGTGACTCGGAAAATTGAGGTGGCTTTTCCACGCTCCAGCGGGTCAACAAGAACTTATTTATATCGGACAGAGTGCCGAGAGCAAAAAATACCCAAAATTGATGATAGAGTTTTAAGCTCATAAAATGCTCTCATGTTCCCATCGCTAAGTGTGTTTACACACAGGCGCCGCGCCGGCAGTGCGAGGCCCCCAGTACCGCATTTATAGAAGGTCGAAAAGGGCACTCGTCTGGGAAACCAAAGCTGAAGGGGCGGCGATCCAACATGCGTAGGCGAGCGGCTTGGGGACGGTTGCGGTGAGCGGTCAGGTGTGTCTGTATCAAGTTTAATTACTAATCTGACATACACAATACAAAACATGAACGTGATGGAGTGTACCAATCATATGTACTATATAACCTTGTTGCTCGGTCAACACGTCATTTCCTTCTAGCAGGTATATTAAAAAAAAAAAAAAAACTCGTCCTCGAATACCTAAATAAATGGAGGATGCCTGAAGTTTAAATTTTTTCTCCTCGAGGTAAAAATGAAATTTACTGGGGCATGTGTAAAAAATAATGTCGGAAGGGGACGCCAAATGAGATTTGTGAAGGGGCGCAGATTTCACAAGTACATCTCCGGCGGCTCGCGGCATGTAACGAGACTGATTATACAATAATCGGTCTCGCGCGGAGGTCGCCACCTCGCAATGGAGCGAGAAAAAAATCAGTACAACATGGCGGCCGCAGTGGGCCGGGGGCGGCGTGCGAACCAACCCGCCCGCCAGGTAATGCCGGTAATAAACAATACCGAATCGTCTACTAAATCATCACTTGTGAAGCAAGCAACAAACAGCGCACTCGTGTGCGTACTTCCAATGTTCCAGATAAAATTGGTATCGTTAATATTTAAATGTGCCTTGAATTCAAGCAGCGTGATGTCTATCATCAGAAATCGAATCGATGTATCACATAAAAAAAATGGATTTATATTTTTTATTGAAAATATACAATATCGTAAAAGTTTTATCTCACGAGTAGAATTTACATTTTAGCGTTAGATTTCACATCAACGGATGATTTAGGTTTTACAAAATCCTTGAATCAATTACCATTTGTAATTTACTGATATTAAAATATAAATCGTTTTTTCAATAACGTAAAAAAAATCACAAATTACTTCCAGGTTTGAGAGGAAATAAAGCAAACCGAGGAAAACTTTTCCGTGTATAACAACGCAAACGCTGCAACAAGTCGGCTTGCCTACTATAAGTTAGGATTTAATATTTTTGACAGAGAGTACTTGGTGGAATTCCATTTTAATATTTTTTAATAAAATACTTGAATGATTTTCCACATGTTTTTTTTTTTTTTTTTTTAAATTTGTTTTTTTTGCCAACCTTTCACGTTGGAATTATCAAACATGTTCTGTTTGATGATGCCAACATAAAAGGTTGGCGAAACAGGTCACAAAAAAAAAACGAACATGTGGAAAATCACTAAGTATTTTATTAAAAAATATTCCTATAAGTTGGTTATTAAACTTCTCATTCAAAAATCATAACTTAATAAAACACTAGACTATAGAATAGTATATAATGAAGTAATATGAAGGTTCAGAATCAGGTGTAGTTTTAACTTAAAGCTCGTATGGACGCTGTCGATTGCCTCAGGAGTCCCTAATGTCAGCGACGTTTAACTAAGCAGTTGAGGTAAAAAAGAAACGGCTGCGAAATCGCCAGCCAGACACTTTTTTCATTAACAGAGGTGAAAGATTGATGACACCAAGTAACATGCAAAAACTCGAGGAAGATTACGGAGATAAATCTTTATAGCCTTTACATTTAAACTGAAAATAAACTATATTCTGAGATTGTCTTCAAGAGAGATCCACAAAAGACCAGCCATTAAAAATTACGTTTCAGGCGTAAATAGAAAGTATTTGAAGTATAAAAGCGGTAATTAGGAGCTCTCTTTTTGTCCGCTGACAAAGACCTTCTCTAGAACGACGTTGGCCTCTAACCTGTGTCAGACACAATAAACAAACGTGAATTTTTGCCAGACAATGGCGCACACCGGGAGGCCAATCACTTAAAAACCCAACCCTCTCTTACTTCCGGCGAGGGTAGCAGGTGAGGCCGACATGCAACATTGGGGCCGGATATGGAAAATCAACAAGTCGTAACCCTTTAGAAGCTTAGGATGTAGTGTACTCGTCCTGTGAAAAATTCGCCCCAAGACCCGTAATGAGTGTAAATATATTCTCCACTATATAAAAAATATTTAAAAAAAAACGTTGTTACTTGGTGAGAGTTCATCGTGCGGATTTTTATCTAATGAGTTACATTACTAAGTTATAAAATAAAAAAATCATGAAAGATATGCGAGAGTTAGCTAGTATATATTTAGCCACTTTTATTTGAGTTATTTATTATAATTTAGGGGGTTCTGGTGGGTATATAGATAATTTTACAGCCTCTATGACTGCATATAAAAATAAAGCAGTATAAATTCCACATATTTTTGTTACATTTAAATATTAACATTACGTTAAACATTAATATTTATATACGTTTTCAAAATGAGAGTACACAAACAAGGCTATTTGGCTGGATATCTAATATGTTAATTTATTTGAAGCAAAACAGTCCAATTATTTGTAAAGCAACTGAATTGTAGGCAGTATTGGAAGAAACGGCCGCTATTTATTCCGAATGATCCATGATTGAATCCTGCAAATAGGATCACCTTTATTTAATCAGGGAATGAAGGGAGTCGGGTTATAATCAGATTGCTCACTCAGGCATTCATTACGTATGGCTTGTTAGCGTGTGGTCAATCTTTATCATCGACCTGAAAAATAATTTTCAATGAAAATATATTAATGTTTCATTTCAGTAAGTTTTTTTTTGTAGTGTTTTTTTGATGATGTCAAAATCAATGATGAAAGCAATCGTCAGTCATTTTGAAAGGCAGCTTTGGCAGCAAACTTACAATTTTTAAATAAGTTTGAATACTATTTAATTTGCTTGACGTTTCGAAAGACCTATGGTAGGGTTCATGATTCTAAAAAAATAATTCCATCATTTGTGACCGAAACTTTAAAAGGAACCTGCGACGGCTGAGCATCCTTAAAAAATTGCAGGTTTCAAACGACCGCGAAAACTTTGGCAATTACGACAATAATTAAGCGGGGGAAAAGGCGACGAGGAAAAGTACAAGTATTCAGACTTTTAGAAATTTCGAGGATATCCTACGGCGGAAATATCGCTGGGAAGGACCTAAGCCATGAGAAAAAAATTTCCACGTCCAAAACTAAGCAATATAAATACCCAGAATTATTCTGAGGGCGGATATGACATAATAAAAAAAAAATTCCCGAAAAGCTCTAGCAATATGAAACCATCGTGCTAACAAGTCAATAATACGTACCACGATTCAGCTACCTCGTTACATAGCGAGAAAATAGGATACAGGGAGAAATAATGACGTAATGAACATCTTCTGACGGAAGCCACGACCGGCGCCGGTATTATGATGAGCTTCTGTGGGAAGTGTTTGACCCGCTTTAGTACTGAAGGCTGAAAGCGTCCCGTACAATAATGCTTATCGCAGTGGCGGCGGTTCGATACATTTCCACAGGAACAAAGATCGCGGGGACTGTGGCTCGAGTGCCGGGCCGATTTCCAAAAGATAACCCGAATGCTCGTTTTAATAAAGTGGCGGCTCTGCGATGGATATTGCGATAAAGGCACAAATCGACAACAATAAAAGCAAAACAATAGAATTGTCGGGAAACAATGACGTATGCCGCAAATAATCATTTTTCGAGACGGCATCATTAACGAAGCGCAATTACTTCGCTGTGAAACCAAACGTGTTGTATGTGAGAGAGTCGAAGGGGGGGGGGGGGGGGATATTTCTTTGCATTGCAAATTGAAATGTGGACACTGCGTGTGAGAGTAAACCATCGCTTTCCGATCGGGTAGAGCTGGAAAAGGTTGCTTATCATACAATGTGTATTAATATTTCATCAGTCCTTAAGTAACTGTTAAAGATAATTTTTATAACTCGTGGCGTGTGAATTTGATATTCCCAGAATGGAGTGGGAGGTTTATTGAACTTGCGCGCGCGAGTGTATACAGTACGGCATAGACAGATCCGAACAAATATAAATAATTGAAAGCACCCCTCGTAGTGGTGAAAAATAATACGAGGGTGAAGGTGTCGTTACGCATGAATAATACATCGCTTGTCAACTCGACGAATAGCTTACAGGACTCGATTTGTTCCAGAGTCGTACGGGTACTATCACGCTCTAGCACTGTACGAAGCTAGCGAATGAAATATACAACGAATGCGCGTACGGAAAAAAATAACAAAACATATTAATAGAAAAATATATAAGACCTACCTTCTGTGCATAACATTGGCAAAAAAAAAGGTTTGTCAGAAGGATTGATTCGCGGGCTTGTTTGTGAACATTGTTCCAGCTATAACGAATAAGTAAAATAGTATAACATAAATACATGTCCATTGATTTCTGTTATCATATAATTCACTTCAAATCAATATCATAAGAAACTAACCAGCTATGCGTCACCTAATGATAAAAAACGTAATAATAACGATTAGTAAATTAAATTAAATAAAAACTACATATATTCAGTTTCGCATGGTTTATCATAGACAAATCAACCAATCAAAGCGATGACATGATCGCGAATTTTTAATAATCACGATGTCTCGAGGCGTATCTGGAAAAGAGGATTCAACTGGATAATTTGCCGTAACTTTAGATTTTGATTGGGCATTTGTTCGCTTCCCACTCAGCGATTCACGTCCTGGGCTTCGCAAAACAAGATTTGTTATTGTCAGAAAACAAAGGCTTCAGCGTGATGGAACGATGCCTGATCATCAAGCATGTTGTTCTATTGACAAGGTCACGTTGTTCACGCCAGGGTGACCAGCACAGTAGCCTGCGAGGATTACGCGAGCAACTGGACTGGCGACCGGCGCATGCGATACCCACTGCCAAGGTCCACGCTTGTTTTTTATGGGTATTTATTTACCTAACACCACGCATGGGGAATCAACACCAACTTCAGCGATGGTGACAAAAAACGCATTAACGACAGTTAAAAACGAAAACAGAAGATTCCTAATCTTTAAAAGAATGCACAGCTCGTTTTAAGTAACATTTCTTGGGTTATAAATAAACGAGAAGTAGCACGACCCTCTTTGTAAACTTGTCGAAAATTGATATCTAAAACGGTTCGATTCCACGATAAAACATATTGCAGAAATGAAAATGTAGTCATCTTTGATACACTAATATAATTTTTACTATATCGTGCAGAATCACTAACAAAAAAATGTTGATGTCGCAGTAAATTTCAAGCATCTCAATAGGTAGCATCAATCAAAAGTAACATATTGGTTTGCAACTTAAAAAAATATTGAGAACGTTTCTAAATTAAGTAAACAATATTTGTTTTTAAATCAGGTTTGTATGTGATGATGAAACCTTGTTATTTGGGAAACTCTGAACCAACAATCAAGATTAAAACTCTTTAACAAGTAGTGTTCGAAATAATTCGCAATTACAAAAAAAAACTTTTGAATAAAAAAGAAATATTTCAACTGTTTACGTGAACAAAAAAGTCTACGGTTTTGAGCTCAGGGCTTAAATGCTAACATTTCTGCTTTTATTAATTAAAATCTTAAACACGAGAGCAACCAATCATTAACGGAATTATCTAATGAGCAACATATCACAGCGGGGTTTCATTGGCGTTAGCGACGGCATAACCTATGGCACGGAGCGGTCCCCGGAGTCGCCCCTCTTCCCCATATCCGTGCAACCAAGTACAAAGGCCGTCATCGGCTGTGACCAAATCATTCATTTCCGAAACAAACGACGGAATTTGAGACAAAAACGACTGCATTCTATAAACAGGACATAACTCTGGAATTAGAAGACAGCGACGGCCGGCGGCTGCAGCAGACGCAGCTATAAACTTAATCTCCTAAACATTCCCCTCTAGCCGTTTGTAAAATAACACGAATAGATAAGTAGACTTAAAAATGTTGACCTTGAATGTTACGAAATCTCTTTTTATATGTAGCAATTCCGGGCCAATCAAATATTATTGCCCTAAAATTATAGGACTAGGGTGTGGACGAGTTTCTATAATCGATTGATCTTGCGCCAGAGCAGGTAATAAGCTGTTTACCGGACAAAGCTAGTCTCTCCAAGCACCTCCTCGAGTAGAAACTCTTTTTAGGTGCGATTATTATAAGTTGTATTATATCAACCTGCAATGTGTGTCGGTTGGCTGTGAGCGACCAAACCACACACGAAGAAAGTATTCAATCAAATAAGAACCGAATCCCATTCCAGAGTGACCCCGGTAACAGAGTTTATCCACAAGAAGAAACTATAGTTATAGACAGACATTGCTGCACCTGGCTGATTTCCCACACAACTAACAGAAATCACGAGTCTAACCTTAAATAAACAAATGGTCTCAAATAATAGTGTAATCATCATAGCTCTTCACAGAATAAAGTTCAATTTATATATATAATCCAGCGGATTGAAGAAAGTAGATTGCTTAATAAGTAAAACGATACGTCTACTATCAATCGTCGCCATTAATATAAAATATTACATTATCAAAAGAGAACGCTAAAACTAATATGGTAGGTTTCGCATAATCATTTCAAAAAAGTTACATAAAATAAAAATCATAGGATTTCCGTAGTTTCGTGTAACGCGACGGGGGGGGGGGGGGGGGACTTTTCCCTCAGCACGAATAAAAATATAAACTCACCCGGTTAATGAGTGGCGGGTGATGTCACGAGCGCCCAGCCCTCCGGCACTAAACCATCGGGGGAGTCCGCACGCGGAGTTCTGGAAATAAAATGGCTCGGCGTGAAGAAGGGCTTACTCGGCATTAGAACGGCAATCACGGGAGCGGGGAAACTCGGTGGCGGCCGCACTGCGCCGCGGCTTAGCGCGGATCCGCCCGCGCCTGATCGGACTGAAACATCCGACGGATTTATCTCCGTAATGCCTCAGTTATGCGCAAATCTCAAAATCCATCCTTCGCCAGTAGCGCAAACAGCAGATTAATATGAACTCTTTCAAAATTTCTATCTCATCAACACATTTTTTCACAGCATCATTTTTTTTATTTGTTAGTTGGACACGGCATGTTTAAAATGATCGCTCACTATATTTCGATGTAAGAATGAGTATGTATATTTGATTATTAGATGTGTGTGTGTAAATAAGTCGATTATAACAAGAATGGTTTTTGTTGTCTCAACTGAAAGTAAAAATGTAATTTTATATTTGTTATTGCGCCGTGAAACATGCTATTTTTTTTATTATAAACTTCTGATATGTATACCTCCTTACGATATGAAAAATTACAGGTACAAAAAAAGGGGCGGATATGATGATGCTTAAATAAGTGCAATTTGGGATTTTTTTAAATTTGTATGCAATAACAACTAATTTAGAATCGGTTCAAAGAATTCCATAGTTTGATGCAAAAATAATTAAAGTATTGAAATAAAATTTCTGTGTGATCACAACGGGGATAAAATAAGGTTTACAGCGTCAAAACTTTTAGGAGAGAGCCGAACTAAATTGTTATATAATGTTAATTAGGACACATTTTGTATTAAATTTATTTAATACTCCTAAAGTGAAAGCTGTGACTTTGCGTTCAAATTTTAGATGGGGCAAGTTGGTATTGTGGGCTTGTTTAGCAATGCCGGCAATAAAAGCGGAGTTTCACGACAGAAATGTAAAATTTAGTTTATTTAACGCATAAAACGGAGGAATATGTCGCTGGAGTTATTTTGATACGGCGATTTCGCAATCGAAATAGTAGGCATGGAAGAAGAATGAAAAATGCGACGGTAAATGTACCCAAATAAACATCGGTAATTGGAAAATGGCGTGCTCGGCTAACGACCCGGCCGGGGAGAGCCGATCGGCTGACAGGCGAGCCAAACGGAAGCGTTCATCGCGATGGAGCAAGAAATATTTTTATTGCCCTTTAATGTGCCACAGTAAAATTATTATAAACTAAATTACATTGCATAATTAATCAATGTCCAGATACAGCACTCTGACGGTCTCAAACGGAATTCAGCTTTCGTAAAAGAATTAATTGAAACGAGCGTGGAAGGTTGCTTTCGACGTTCCTAATGAATTTCACCAGCACAGACGGAGTGGTCTGATAATGTAATGAATACGCCAAGTTACACAACTGCCGATCTGTCTGCCGGCGGCACTGCTCACTCTTCGGTGAAACTCCAGCCTTCCGTAATTGATTAAATGCTCACTAATGTACTGAAGCACCCAGTGTTTAATTCCGAATTCGACAAAGAGCGCCCCGAGTTGAGCGACTCGGGTAAATCAAAGGTTTCATTCGAGTTATATTTCAAGATATGATATCATCCAATAAGAGGAGACTCGGTACATCTGAACCGCAAACTATTATTATTATTAGATTTCAAAAATATTATTTTCCGCACCTTTTAAAGATATAATTTATTTTTTTATTATTAAAAAAATGTGCAGAAATCATAATGGAAATGATATTAGTAAGTTTCTAAAACATTTTCAAATAAACCATGGCATTTGAAACACTATGATTTACATGTTAATCTTGGCAGAAAAATAAAATAAGAGGTTACTACTAAGCTGATTTCTATTTAGGGTTGCTCAAATAATATTTTCAGACAGATCGATAATTGTGACGTTTTAATAGTACTATTGTCAGTATGCCATGTGTTCATTGCGGTGTGTCGTTTCTGATTTAACAGTTAATAGTAATTTGTGACCGCTAGAGAAATAAGCTTCCACTTATTATACACGGGAATAAAATATCATGCATGCTATAAAAAAACAGTATGAAAATAAAAATAATTATTCGGTAATCGCTAAAGGTAATGATTATGTATACTTTATAATATTTACTTATACTTATTTAATATCCGATATTTGATTACTACTCTAATAACTACGAATTAGATTCGATCAAAGTATACCAGGGCGAAGGCAGTGGGTAATTTCGAGAGGTTCGTAGTCGGTTCGTTGTCCCGTCTCGCGGGGAACATCAGAACATGAATTATACCGCGGAAGTTATCCGGGCTGAATAATAATCCTCGGAGGGACAATAAGCGGGTGGAGCCAAACAGTCACTTAAAGTCATATTATAATTACACGCATCACGTCCCGAGACACATCAATTAGGCGGGCAGGGCTGCTGCCAGGCAGCAGGCGCGAGCGGACGCCACTCGTCGAGGCCTAATTAAATCATTGCGAGACTTCTTTATCCTTATGAAAAAGCATCACACAGATTATAAAAGTTTTTATGCCCACATTACGCACTATCCATTGTTTATCTTATTTCAACTGGATATTCAATTTCAACTGCAGGTTTCTCGCATTGTGTTTTCTGCGTTTATCGCGACAAGTTCTCACAACGAACGGTAAACATCTGTCGCATGATTCACAAAAAAACGATTGAATTAATGTATTTAACCTATGGGGTAATACTATCTTGAAACGGAATGCGGTCGGCTCAGGTAAAAACAAAGTAAAGCCACCAATTGAGGGATGCGATGGACGAGGTCTACCTTCTTGCAGCTAGGACGATGTGAGGCGATGGCGGCCGGTCGGGTGAGACGAGTGAAGGGACGGCGGCGGCGCGACCTACTCCACCGGAGCAGCCATCGCAATTGGGTCAAGAGCGGTCACTCCACCGGCCGCTGCAAGTTCACGCCGAGCATGCGATCGAGCGAATCTTCCCCAAATCGCGCAATTAAAATAAGTTAACGATTCGAAACGCGAATAATTAGCGATGCGCTACCGTTTTATATCGACACGTTCGGTGGCGGTCTCGGAAAAGTATCACCGCGTCAGTAATATTGCACCGGGCTGCGACATGCCGTTTTCTTGAAACCGCTTTCGCGAGATGGTTTTTATTCAATTGCGGGTGTTAGACGCTCAATTGCGTTCCGCCATTATTGTGTAGGTTTATTAAATCTGCATGCTACGATCCGCTGAATCGATTCAGCACAAGCGTCGGACAAAAAGCGGGGCGGGCAACTGACTCGGTCGAAAGCAGATCGTTCGGCGGGACGTGAAGTCCGTCGGCCGTGTCGGCTCCTCTCGCTGGATGCCGCGAAGCTTTCCGGCGGACGGCCAGAAGACGGAGTGGATATTAATTTCCATTATAACATAAGAGGCGGTAGTTTTGCCTGACCTTCATCGAGGCCGCCGCCCGGAGTGATTCCGCATACGCCCGAATAGAAATGCTCTCGATAATAGCAGATCGGTTCAGATACCGGGTGAACGATTTCGAAGACGCCAGTCACGGTCCGGGCAGGCTCGTCCCCGCCGAGGAGGCCGGGCACGGACGCCCTTTCACATTTCGTCTGTTCGGTGAATTTGGTACGCCAATTATTGCAGGCGAGTGTTGGATTTACGCGCGCTCCGTGCAGGTGAATAACAACAAATTAAATTGAATTTTAAAAAAAAAAGTAATTTTATTTTTCCAATTTATACGGTCTGATTAGTTTATTGATTGAGATGTTATTTCTATTTACGAGTTCAGTTTGAGCGTAATCGACACTAGTGACTCACTATTAATGCTACTTCGTAAAACGATAAAAAAAATTTATTATATAAACTAATATTCTAGGTAACTGTATAACTATATTAGTTTGTTACTCAAGAGAGTGAAACGTAATAGACATTTATTTATGTAAACTCCACGAGAGGGAAATCTACACATTAAAGAAAAGAATCACACCAACGAAAAATTACTTATATTCCCGATATTTTACCGGAAAGAACACAAAAAAATACCAGAAAGCCAGCACTAGAGGCATTTTTGCTTAATTAGCTGAAATAGAGTTTATAGTATTATTGAAATTGAAAGAGGCGAAATTGGTCTACATTCTGGTGACTACTAGACCAGGAGACAGTTTTACAGACACTAATACATTGGTGATATAAATAATATCCTTTAAAGAAAATAATTCAACATTATGAATGCAAATATTCATACACTAATGCGAGTGATTCTTCTCGCGTAGACTCTCTGGGCATAGTGAGATTCAATTGCCGAGGTTCGCAACGGATAGAGCGCACGGGGAAGAAGTTACGTAAGTTTTCAGATTATTACAAGCTCTGGTATAATTAGGAACAGAAAATTTCCTTACGCCTGAGAAGAATTTGAAAGTCTGCGTCAGCGCCGCGCCGCGGGCTCGCCCGGTGGAGGGTTATATTAGCATGAAAGGGTCAATTTACGATCTAGACAGACCTCTGAAGTTACAGGCGAAAGTTCCAGCGGTGTTCGGAGACCCTTGATATTAAATTTGACTCGCGAAACTGGACATATTGTTCAGTAAACAAACCTTTAACAAGCGAGGCTGGAAACGTAAACCAAAGAAAATCAAACACACAATACATTTTCCACATAGATGAATCTTATTTACTTACAAATATAGGTCATGTTAGTAATTTTACATAAATATGCAAAAATAAAGTATTGATCGTGCTAAAATAATACAACACACAAAGATCGATTAAATAAATACTGTAGATTCTTAAAATATATTAAATCCACGGTACCCAATGAATGAGAAATTATCAGAATTGTTTGATTGTATTTTGTGACGTTTAAGCTCCATTACTTTAAACAAACACAAATTAAGTTCATTACATTGAGTGCGTATAAGCGTGTGATATATTATCAAAAAAAGATTGAAAACACCTGCTTATCACGTATTGGGTTATTCCTTTTGTGATATTTGATACAATAGACTTGCCACGTGATAAATGAAAGTATAATACATCAATGCATATTATATGAAAGATAGGAGTTTTCATGAAAAGTTTATTGAGATACTGAGGTATTTTTTTCCAGGTAAAATATATGTGGGAAGCGAGGATTTAGCCTGTTTACATTTAGAGAGAATATTGAGTCTATTGATCGTCCAGAAAGTCGACGGTACGTAGACGTGCAGCTTTGAGTGTAATATTCACGGCAGAGATAGAAAATATTCTGAAACGTCTCGCGGGCGGGCGCAGCGAGCGCAGCCGTGGGAGCGACTCCGGCCAGCGCTCTGCTCCACTGTGCACTTCACACTTCACACTTCACTGCATCGTCATCGCTGCACTGCAACTTCAATCAGGCCGATTACAAAATGCGGCTGTACCCGATCGTTCTCCGCACCCGCGTACTCCTCCCACAAATCACCAAAAGGTTGTGGCGACTATCGGAAAAATCGCGAACGTTACCAAAATTGTTCACGATGTCAAACTAGCGGCAGTTAAGTGAAAATATAATAAATCGTCTCACAGTCCCAGAATGGCAGCACCCATTAAATAACCACCTCAGAAGGATCGGCTTAAGGGCTCCTAATTAGTCTGTTATATAATATAGTAAGGCGCTCGAGACCAGATCAAAAGACTGATACGAGCTTCGGTAATATTGATGTTTAAAATCCATATGTGCTTATATAGCACTACATTAATTGATTATTTATTTTGTTGTCACGTAATATAAATTATTTCAAAAATTAATTTCAGCATTTAGAAATCAGCAAGAATCTGTTTCTGCACATCTCGCTACGATATAAAGTTTGTTCGTTTGTAATTCCATAGGGACTTAAATCTCCTTTAATTTAGTTTGAGAGAATTTACAACAAAGTACGAGTGTAATATAACGATCGCTGCAGAGAAAACAGTCCCGAGTCAAGGGAGTACACAGAACGGGCATATTGTGATACTCATTAGATCTAGCTGACGCCCGATGGGGGAGGGACAAGGTCGCCAATCCCATCATCACATATTGAGACTTAATTACACACAAGAGCAAACGAGCAAAATATACATCGAAAACAAAACTGTTCATCGTTATTTATTTGATTTAGAACTGAAATTATGAGCCAAGCCGTTGTTTAAGAAAAGCAAACACTTAATTATACATCTTATGTACTTACTACAATATGTGTCCGAATTAAAAGCACTTAATTCTGATTTGACTCTTATGGTGATAGCTTTATTATAATTCCCTTAAGTTCTATTAACCTAATTGATAGCTACATAATATTTAGGGTGTTACGTCTTAAGTCTGTAGCTGGAATGCCTAATATCGAATGTTGTCCCTGGGGGAATGACACCGATTTTATTGGAATTAAATTACTCTGTATCATCATGCTAAGAAAGTAATTAGTTCGTCGTTAAAAAAAATAATAAGGAATGAATGTTGAAAATGTTATAAAAATGTTTAAGTGTGGTTTTTCTTGTAGATTGAAAATTATAAGAACAGAAGGGGAGATTTACATTGGTATACTATGAATTGTAAGCATACAAAACGTAATAAAAAATACCGATACATTGAATTCACAAGTCTTGTACCAACATAAAAAAATTAAGTTTACTATAATACGCATAAAAACAGTTTTCCGACTTTTTGTGCTTACACTTCGATAACCCGAACTTCCCTTCTAAGCGAAGAGTACGTCAATGTCCGTCGCATTTTAATCATATCCTCACCGGGACAAAAACAAGTGTATGACCTTTATTTTTGAGAAAACACTACTCAGTGGCATGCGAGCTTGCGCAAAAATAATAATCCGACAGTTTCGCTTGCAGTGTGTCACCCGAGGCACGACACGCGTCCCATTCACAGCCCCGCTCGGCCAGCGACAGAATGCGCCTCGCGTCGTGACGGGGAAGCGATTGAAGTCCAAAGCGCAACATTCTTACATCAACAGTACCATTTGTTTATTTTGTAAAGCATCTGGAGTCCCGGCAGGAAATTATTTATCATTCCGGGGGCGACGCGAGGGGACCGCGGGGCTTATTTATACGCGCGGGCAAGTGGTCGATGGCGAATGACTTTCACACGTGACTTCGCAGGAAGCGCGCTGCATACTGAGGAGTCGCCTCTCGGCACTCCCGCAGCCCCGCGGCCAGGAAGTGGCAGACAACGACGGACAATTAATGTCCTTTTATGCGCATGCCGACCCGCGCCCTCGATGGCCATTACACCGACAAACTTAAAAAGGTAACTGTTGTTATTTATTTTTTATACTCCAATCCTGAATCAGTTCTACAGTATTACACCTGCAACACTGAAGGCATCGGATTCGTGAATACATATTTATAATAGTATTATAAAATAACATTTAGAACAATGGGTATTTTGAACGAGTTATGGATCACAGACATTCCCAAAGAGTATGGAATTTTACGAGTTATCAATTTTCGTAATGGAAAAAAAGACTCATTGTGATAAAACTAAAATCAAGCAAGCGTGCTGTTGGGCGTGTGGGAAAAACTGTGATAAAAAGTATCACGAATAAACACGTTTGCATTTCAAAAAAAATCCTGAAGTTATTTTTTTTGTAAACTCCACAAGCGGGAGTAGTTCTAACTTAGATAATATTATTGTACATGAAAAGTTTATTAAGCACCGTTCTCAGAGTCAGGGTCGCAAACATGATAAGAAAGCGGTAAAAAGTAATACGAAACAATGCCCGAATCGATCAATCTCAGACAGTCGCCCTTTAATATTTACAAGAAAATAACAGCCAATTTGTATCGAAAATGATTTTCTATCCAAACATTGTTTTTCTTTTTATTTTTAATTTGCTTAAAAAATCAATAAATCGGCTATTTTTATCAACACAGGACGAAGCCTATTACTGTAGAAAATTTAGCTGATATAGACTGAACAATAATTAATTACTAATAGATGGAAAAGTTACAGTAATTTTCATTGGCGTACATGAAATGATAGGCTATTACATTAAAGTGTATAGTCGCTCGTGATGGTTAACACCGAACTGAGTTATTTGTCCAGAAAATGTAATGGCCTTAATGACCGAGCTCGAGGAACAAGTGATCCAGTTAATGCTGGACACTCACGACTGTCAGCAACGCACACCCGAAGAAGAATTTGAAACACGTCCAGTTTAACATATAATTCGTTACAAGTATTGAATGCAGACACACACACGAATCGTTTAAAAATATATCACACCAATGAAGTCAATATGGAGGGCTAGGAGTTGAACTTTCATTCAAAAATAAAAATTGTTTGTGATAGGAAATAATAAAAAAATTTAATAACACAGAGAATACAAACTGAGAATAAAGTATTCACCTAGTACTAGAAAAGTAAGCCGCGAAGAAAGATGCCGCCGGAGAAAAAAAAACCATTTACATTGGACAAAAAAGGGAGTTCTCTAAAGAGCCTGCATTATGAATGGGTTTTCCCCAGTTTGCTCGCGGTAAGTCTTCAAATTAAATATTTCAGTTTACCGCAGAACGTTCATATCTCGAGTCATGAGGCGGCCAGCGCAGCGGAGCGAGCATCGTGGAACCGCAGAGGTACGTTAGAGGCAGGAACAGTTAGCTGAACGTAATGTCTACGATCATGGCCGATGACAGGCTGGCGACTGCCGCAGCCGATGCTTAATGAATCTGAGGAAGATAATAATAGTAGAGCATGCGGTCGATGAGTTATCGCCCCATATTCTAAAATATGTTCCTGACGGGAACGTCTTCGATTGGTGAAAAATTCGCCTCGATTCGTAATTTGAAGTCCGTACAGGAGAGACAACTATATTTTTAAAATTATTATTAAAAATAAATAATACTCAGTCGCTCATTTCAGTTATTTTTTAATACCAGGTTTTCTTTGACACATAGTAATGCAGGAAGAAAATTACTTTGACTTAATGGTTTTACACAAGTCACACTTGCAAAAGAGAAATCCAATTACTAAAATATAAGCGGTGAGAATTTTTGTCTTATTATTTGTCGAAGTCAAATGTCAACTTCACACACTGAGACATTCTCACTCGGGCATTATTAGCCACATTTATGTTGACGATCTCCATGCAGCTAAGCAACTAAAAAATTGGCAGATAAAAAAATTAAGTATACGCATATATATTATTTGTTACAAAAGATCATATTTATATACTTTTATCTTCAGAGTATAATCGTTATACTTCATTTGTTGTTTTAAGGATGCCACATAAACAAAAACGTTTTATCAAAAAATAAATGATTAATGTTTTCCCATAAATCACTCGTGATCAAAATACGTCTTATACTATCTAATATAAATCACCGCAAGTTCATCTAAAGAGTTTCAATTTGTGTTGATGTCTGAAGTGTAAAAAAAAACATGACATTCGGAGGCCGTGGACCTCGAGCGGTCGACATGCCGGGGCAATTAAGCCTGACGGAGAAGAAAAAAAATGCAAGGATCATGTCGCGAGACAGCTCACATTAACGGAAATAGATTTGCAACGTTGCACGTTAAAAATAATACCGGTGGGGATTCCTAGCGGAGCTGTCCTGGAGGAGGCAGGGAATGGCAAAAGGACCGCGACGGCCGGCGGCCACAAGTATGCGCGGATTCCAGCCCAGAATATCGCCGAGGACGCCGAGGACGCGCGCTGTTGTGACTGGCGAATTAAAAACGTCAAGAGGAAAGTGAGCACGAGGATTAGCGCTGGATCGATGTTTTCCTGTTAGTGTTTAGAATATAATAAAAGCACGCCGTTTTGGAAGGACCTGATTATATTTTGAAGTCGCAAAATGAATAAGAAACATATCGCGAATATGTAGATGTGAGTTTACTGTATGTTATAGGCCTATACAGCAGAGGTGTCAAACTCAATTTTGCAGAGGGCCATATATTAAATTTAGTATGTGTAGGCGGGCCAGATTCAAATAAAATAAGTCTAAAAGCTCTAAAAAACTTGATTCTTCTTTCTGTGACACATTGCGATCGCGGGCCGTATTGATACGGCCCGAGGGCCGGATGCGGCCCGCGGGCCGTATCTTTGACATGACTGCTATACAGTATGATATACCAAAACTTTGAACGCGTTTTACTTGAATCAGGTGTGAATGATAACTGGACAAGTGTTTAATACATAATAGTGACCTTACTTGACTGATCCTATAACATTAGTTCGAGAAGGATTAAAATATTCAATAAAATAGAATTAATTTAAAATATATTTTTTATTGTAGATTTAAGATTAATGTGATATATAACGATGAGTTTATACGTCATATAATTTTAATACAATATGTAAAGTTTCATTTTGTATTATTCGGAATTAAACATTTGTTTGCCGGAACAAGTGTGCCTCTTTTATCTATATACGTATACGTTTTAAAATATTATTTATAGCGTATCCAAACGAAACGCGAACACTCATTCTTGCATTCAAAAGGAATAATAAATTGATAAAATCGTAAACGATATTGCTATTACGAGCGGGTACCTCTTTTGTAAGAAATGCCCATCAGCCGTATACTTCTGACTGGTGCAATAAAAAAATCATTCAGAAAAAGAGAGCGGTAAAAAATACGCTAACGGCAGAATCTCGCCTAATTTTGGCGTTGTTTTGCCGATGGTCGTCCGTGTTACGAAACCGGGGGCTGCGGTCACGTTCCGGGCCGATGCACCGGCCGAGAGAAACCGGCCCGCGCGCGCCAGAGCCCCAGGGAGAGGGCCCTCTCCTGCCGAGGGGCTCGCGCCCGAGACCAGAGTCGGTCAATACGCCAGGCCAGGGTAGGGGGGCGCCCGCAGGATGCGGAGCCGTGCGACTCCAATTGCACAATGAGTGTGAAGTAGGAGCTTTGGTAATAGGTGAAACGTTACACACAGTCGTTCTAACTATACATGCATATAAATAATATAACCTGCACCGTTTAACGTACCTAGTGTATGTCTTCGTATGGTTAAAATATTCATTATAGTCATCAGTATCGTGTTATCTAATACAGTGTAAACATATGTAACGCAAATATATCACGCAGTTTTTGAGTGTTGTTAATTGTTAAATTCATATATTTATTAGAAAAGTGCAGTTTTCGTATATGCGTATTAATTAATATTACAACATTTGAAACGAAATAACAGGACTAACTCTAAAAGATTTGAAATAAGAAAGAAAAGTAAATTTCTATAGTTTATCGGGTGTTGTACGTTGTTTTATTTCTCATTATTATTATAATGCAAATACATAAATGCAGTCAAAACTGAACAAGTGAAAATATGCCTCGAGCCGAAAGGTTGATGCGCTCGTGAACAGTTTAATCATAAAGATATGCGTTTATCAGTCCAGACGAAATTGAGGAGTAAATGATGATAAGATAATAAAGTGGAAGAACAAACATGCAGGCAGTCAGGATGCAATACTCATCGTATTGCATCCTGGCTGGCCGTGAGAGCTGTACACCCAAAAGATGCTTTACAGCTACGAACTGGCGCGCAGAACTGAGAACTCTGATGCAAGATCATTGTCATCATCGCGTACGGGCCTAATTCCCAAGATTTACAGTAGTTTTTTTTGGTTGTTCAATAAAAAAAATATATAAGACATTGTTCTTGGTGTTCTTAGTTAGATATATTTTATTATAGAAAACATAAGTGGCCTAAGTTCATACAGAGATTGATGCACGGTCACTCATTAAAACAATACCTGTAAAACTTTTGGTTGTACGTTTTGAAAATTTTACATTCATAGTTGTTTTGGGACACTGTTTGGGAACGAGACTTCAAAGCACATTGAAGCCAATAATTAATGAAATATTTGATATTATAAGGTTAAAAAATGCAAATAACATTGACATAAGTTTCACGTTGGTATCCCCAGTCTCAGAAAGAAGTTGATGACACTGCAGCATCTGGCACTTCATAGGAAACAGCATGTCGTCTTATGACCGTGGAATATGATGCGAGAGCATGAAATTCGCTCACAACTATTATCACATATGACTTAGCGAGCACCATTTGAGTTACAACAAGCTAAGTCAAATGAAACTGTTTCCAAACAATATTTGACTTTAGGCAAAAATTTTAAATGAAACTTTGTCAAAACACCGACGCAAGTAGTCAAGTATTCCAGGAACTAAAAGATATAATATAGTACAAGTCGTACCCAAGCGGCTCCGAGCCGAGGGTTGGGTTATTTCGAGAGCGCTGGAACGCATTCCTGGATGACCACTTTTTGTCAACTCATCTGCGCAAACTGGAAGGGGACGTCAGGCGAATCTCCAAACTTCCAGACCATTCCAGGAACGACTGGAGCACTTATGGCGAGGAATAATGATATACATTTCCAAAAACGAATTCAATGGTTGGTTACTCGCAAAAAGAAGTTTATCGGTGTACTTAAGGGACAGATTCCTGGCGGTACATCTCAGGAATGGTGAAATGGTACTGCGACTGACCATGAACAAAAAATACAGTATATATATTTTTGATCACAGGCGTTGTATGTAAGGAATTATATTTAGTTGTGATACTGTGTCAGTGTTTTTTGATACACAAAATAAAATTGCATTATAAAGAGCTTTCGATTAAAAAATACTTTAATATATTTATACATTTTTATTTCCGAGACAATAAATTCTGATTTATCCGGCTATCTTCTGGTCCTGCGAGCAGGTTGTGGGGCCCACAACATGTGGCTCAGGTGGTAGCGTACGGTTTTCCGTGCAGTGTCACGATACGGACACGCCACACGACAGGCAGCAGCCGGCGCTCGTTCGGGTGGAGCTTTATCGCGGTGGAGCAAAGGTCGAATATTGAAATTTGATTGAAAAAGAGCGTCGGGCGCGCGGGGAGGGTCTGACAAAAATAGAAGATGCTGTGTACTCGGGCGGGTGGCGGTCTGCTGCACGAAACAAAGCCCGGGCGTCACAGCACGCGGAGTGTGACTAAATGGAAGAATCTAGAAAATGTATTTTGAGCTTCAAAACTTAATCGAAAAATACTTAAGGCTAAAAAATAAAACCGTTCGTTTTGTAGCTAAACTATTTCGCGGTAGGTGCTCATGATGAAATTGAATACGTTAACAATATTAAACATTTATACATGCTCATTTTTCTATTTTGAATTTGCGTGAATATTTTACATTGTCTGTCTTTTGCGGAGGCACAAAAACATTTCTCGATATAATTAAATTTAAAAATAGTGTTTGTAAGAAGATATATGTATAAATGTTAGATGGTCGGTTACAGGGTCATTTTTAAAAATGTGACTGTCAAAGAATTTACTTATTATTAAGAATTTTTCATTTGATAAAAAAAGGAATAAAAATGGTATGGAAGTTTAAATTAAGAAAATGACAAATAAAGTATAAATAAATTTTAAAAAACTAGATGAGACTAATATAAATTTAAAAATATGTTGGATTTTATTTTTTATGTACGCGGTAGAGAAGAGTAGAGTAGAGGTGAATGTTTTTTGGTGTTCGTGACTAAGTTGACTTGTCATGAGGTTTTCCTCTCCTGCCGTGACGCCTCGGAAGTCCAACTGGAGCGAGCGCGTCGCCGCCCTGCAGCTCAGACCCGACTCCGGCCCCGGCGGCTCTCCTGGCGCTCGTTGACTGACAATGCTTAACCTCTGACAAGTGGCAGCTGAACGAGCAACGCTAATGAACTTATTTTAATTTTATAGTTAAAAAAGACAGATTTACACGAACGAGATGCAAAAGCGTGTCTTTGTAAAAAAGTCCCATTCGAGAATGTCAAATATTTTATGAAGGACAATTTAGTAAGACTTGTCAATAATTTATGACACGACAGCAGAAGATTGGGTGCACATTCCCCGAGGTCCACAGTCGCGGACAAATATAGACCAGATCAGAAAAGATCTACTGAGGATCCCCACTCTGTAGAAATAGACATGTTTATTGGGCATCTGTGAAAACAGTGAAAGCCATCGATTGAGAAGGTTGCTCTCCATTGGGGGGTCAATTTTAGCACGGGCTGAAAATTAGATTTAATGGATGAAAAATTAAGACATCTTCCAGTTCCGTCATATTTATGAAGATCAAAGGCCGATCATTAGAGCTCAGGAATTCCCAACAGAGAAACACTAAATGCCCCATAAAGCCGTGTTTATCGATCGCGCGATGGGTTCAAGAGCGCGTTTTGAAACATTCAGCCGCTCCACATCGGTGGTCCTCGTGAGATACGGCGACAGGAGCGACTTCCCAAGTCCCCCTCATTATAACATTTACAACAGGCACACAAATCTACGAATACCGAGCATAGCATGGTAAGAAAACAATTCTCGTCAATATGGTAGACGACGTAGTGACGGCCACATCGACTAGTTTCCGGCGAGATCAACACGAACATCTCAATTAAAAATAACGCTAAAATAAAATCGTCCCAGGATGATAAATGATAGGGGCAGCTGGATAATATTTTTAAATGAAACAGATGCCAATTAAATGTTTGTAATAACATTGCATTGAGCTTACTTAAAAAAAACTATATTCCAATAACACTCTCAAACACTCGCATGTACTTTGTTTCTTATATTTGTAGATTTTCGTTACAACCACGTTTACTGCGGCTCAAAATCTAGTCACTAGTAACGAGGTTCTATCTTATTCAATGTCATTTCGTTGGGTATTGAAAATTGAAGCTCATTGTTTATTGTGTAACTTTCCATCATGAATTTTCATCGATTTTTTTACGTAACTTTCATGTCTGTAATCTAGAAACACTCAAATATACCTGTCCTCATTCGGGTACCTTGTAAAAATATTGACGTGTATACGTATGCAGTACCTTTGTAAAGAACCTGTAATAAGTTTGAACAATTATCAGACAAAGTAGTCCAGTATTGCATTGTGTCGGAGTCACGATGTATTAGCGCGTGTTGGGTCAATGTTTTATGCGGATGTCACTAAAAACAGGTGCCAATAAGAATCAGAAATCACCCAAATGTATTTACGACATAAACACGTTGCAATTGATAACAAGATATATAACATATATAAATTAAATATATATATGATGAACATTGAAGATAGCATTGATAATATTTAAAATTGAAAACAAAATGTCGTTTTAGAGTTAAGATAAAAAAAGAAAGAAACTGAAACATGAAAATGTGGAAATTTATACACGCCCACTTGTTTATTTAGTTGTCATTGTTTACATATTCTTCACGGTTGCGCTATTGTCCATTGTTTTAACGATTATGATGTATAACGCCGCGAAAAATTTCATGTTACTGCAGCAACAGCAAATTGATATCAGTAAACTGTTCTAATCGTTGGTTTTCAAGGCGACCGCTGTGGTGAGCAAACGTTGCAAAATATTGTGCAACATAATATGAACATTTCGAAGGTGTACTTTGTCTGCATTGCAACGACTCGGTCTGCGAAGTCGGAGTTGGAAGCTTCGAGACTCACAGTATCGGAGTTTATTTATAAAATTTATCTCTTTACTGCTTCTTTAAGTTATACGCGAGGCTAATGTGGTGCACAACATGGTGCCTTTTTACCTACGCGAGCAATGCATATCGAGGGACAAGTAGAACGGTCTAACCGGCGATGAGCCGAGCACCCGGCCCGGAACACCAAGAATACGTTTGGTGATGAGCCCGGAGTTCCGGAGTAATCTACTACACACTCCACGTGCTTAAAAAAAAAAACCTATCGAAATTTGGTAATATTTTTATGCATAATCAATAATTGATTATACAGCTATTCACAGCAGATTTCTAAGCTTCGAAAGGTGACAGTTCTGATGTGATCGCGGCAATCGATATCACCATCAGTTATCTTTTTAATATTCGCAAAAATGGGTTCTAAAAAGATTCACAATGGAAAGTGGTTCAAAGTCAAACCGTAGACGAAATATGCGCGCTGTTGACATGCGGGGAACGGAACGCTGGCTGCACGGAATGTATTGTAAATTCGGTTAACACTCAGCGAGGCAGAATAATAAGACAGGTTGTACTCGTATTGTTGACGCCACACAATGCATGTAAATAAACCTGCAACTGCATCCGATACGTGATGCATTCATCTTGCAGGTTTACTTGGTACTGTGACAATGAATACGAAATGATGGATGAGACATGTAACGATGATAAGGGGACAATATTCATCAGACAGAGCGCGCGACTCAAACTCAGCTGCAGAGAATAAGACTTGGGTAGACGAAAGAAGACTAAGGCGAAAGAGGGAGGCAACACCCTCGGCGTGATCAATCGGAGGAGCGACGCCCTGGCATTACAGAGTAGCTGTACTTTTAGGCATAAATAAAGACCGACCTTCAGATAAAATGAAAGGCTGCTTGAGATGATTGTAGGTGATGACGACTAGACAACCGTAGTAAATTATTACTGTAATACATGCAGGCATGCCATATGCAACGTTGCTTTTAAATGTCTAACGCTCTGTGTGCGTGTGTGATTGTAGTATATCTGCACTTTTTTTGTAGAAAAATAAGCGGCATAAAAAAAATATCTCAATTATACCCAACCGTCTTTCTGAATTTTGTTTTATCGTTGTAGTATTCCCAAATAAAGCTGTAAAAAGATTCAAAATTTTATATAAAATAAAAGGACTCGGATTATATTTTAAACGTAACATAATATCCAAAGTAAAAAAACTAAATCCTTTTTGAAGAGCCTCGAGCAGACAGACGTGGCAGCTCTCACCCCCGCGTTCTGCAAATGTGTCGCCCTAAATAATCTTAAAAGCTTTCATTCTGAAATGCCAATTCGTTAGTGGAACGACTACAACAGGTTACGTACCCACACAACCGACAGTAATTATTGTGAAATTAGTCTTTCCGATGAACGATGGTGCGTTGAATAATATTTTTTCTGGTTAGGAAATAAAACGATTCTTCAACAATTTATACAAAACCTATATAAAATAATAATAACAAAGCTGTGGGCAGATTCTTTCAGAGACTCCTCGTAACTTCCGTCCTACTGAATACGCATGCAAAATTGTGAGGGTTGCTCGGGAGAAACTGGAGAAACGGGAGAAATCGTTCAATTTGAATATACATAGTCATTCTCCGTTACGGTTAGAAATCAGAACTGAGCTTACGAGAACTTGTCGATAATGTATATCGCTCTTTATTGGGTGCCTTTAAGCTTCCTTAAGCAGCTCTTGAAACAGATATTTCACCGCCCACAGATCGGGAATCGCCTCCGCCGCCTTTCTCTGCAAATCCGGTGGAGCGGGTTTGATAATGCTGTTTGAATCCAAGCCTATATGCAACTACACTTGTAGAATGAGCTCGTCTCAGGCAAACCGCATAGAAGTTACGATAGAATAAGGTATTTTAACAACGCATGCCCTCGGTGGCGCGTGGCACTGAGCCCAGTGGCGTGACAGGGCGAAGGGGGCGGAGGGGGCGGAGAGGCGCCCAGATGCCCCCACCGGTGGCCCGGGTGGCTCGAGTGGCCCGGGTGGCCCGGTTGGCCAGGGTGGCCCGGGTGGCTCGAGTGGCCCGGGTGGCCCGGTTGGCCAGGGTGGCCCGGGTGGCTCGAGTGGCCCGGGTGGCTCGGTTGGCCCGGGTGGCCCGGGTGCTCCGCGTGATGGCCGGTAATTAGCGCGGCCGCGTCCGGGCGGCGCGCCCCGCCGAGCCGCCAGGCCTACCCCAAAGTCCGAGTACCCGAACAACTCGCAATCTAATTAAAATCACCCTCAACCTCCAGCAGCATCGTAGTCGATTCAACGTTTTGACGTAATGACCATTCCTCGGTCGATACAAATTGCATAACGTAAATCTGCATCATTTACAATAAATAGTTAATTACATACAAGTATTTCCATATGATAAACATTTTATGTTATATTGTGTACTTTGAGTGTTGTGCCTGATGACACGCGAGCCAAAATAATTTTAAAAAAATAATTAAAATAAAAAAAATAGAATATTCAATAATTGAAAGGAAGAATTGATCAATAACATTTTTATCATATGTATTTAAAAAATCTTATAAAATGATGAGACCGTCGCTGGGCGACAAATGTTGAGAGGCCGTGGCCCATATTGGTGCCAAAGGTTTCAATTCATCGGTGCGAAAGCAACGACTCGGGCTATCGATGCCGACCTGCAGCAGTCTCTCTCCCCGCTTCCCGAGAAAGCAGGAAGTCCTCGCCAAGCTTTTATTATTCGTCGGACTACTTATAATAGTAACGAACGATTTTTTTAAGATTTAAAGTTACGATGGAGCATACATTTAATTTATTTTTTATAACAAGTTATCATGGGACGAATAATTTTGTATATTTTATCTCGTTGAAATTATAGGATACAAAATGTGTCATTATAAACGAAAAATGGAGAAATGGTATGAAATTCAACTATGTGATATCCAATATGCATTATTGATAGTTAAATGATAAAAAGATGAGCTAAAACGATAGTTAAAAATAAGAAAGTAAACGATGCATGTACGTACATAAAATAAAGTGTGTTTGTAACCTAGCTGTGCCTGCATTGTTTCCGTGGTTATAAATAAAGAAAATGAATTAACCATAAATTTGAATATGAAAGTAATACAAATCACAACACCACATTAAACATAAATCATAACATTTGTCTACATTCCTACGTATATTGTTACATTTATTCAGAGTGACAAATAAGTCACGTATGGTTATTATCGAAATGTTTATTTCAATAGAATGGTTCAAAATAATATCCACCCAATCTTGATTAAACGTAAACAAAGATCGGATATAGGATAACTTCGATAGTATTGATTGCACACTGTTTAACGTTTAGTTAACCGATAAAACATCGCACGAGTGAAATTACTTTCTACAAGTTATTATAATTTTGTAATACGAAACAAAATACATGGGTAAATTTAACGCAGAACCCGTAAAATATTTAATTTTTTTTATAATAATAGATAGTTGTATTCAGATGAAACAAATAACATTCAGATAAAAAAATGTATACTTACAATTCGGCAGCACTAACTATGAGTGGTAATATTTTGCCTAATTTAATTTTTCAAGTAGCTATTTTCTTATAAAACACTCTTTAAATTCTATAAGACTACAACGCTTATAATATACCTTGAAGTGAGTCACTCACAGCACATTTTATTTGATCAAAAAAGCACTTTCCTATTCACACAACATACACAACTGCCGATTAATTTTCAACTCAAACGCCGCACGGCCGCAAGGCTCAGACAAGCGGCAGAGACAATCAGACGGTCCAATATGAAACTAACATTGACAATCACAATGAGTGTTGCCAGAATATAAAATAACAGAGCGTATTCTAGTCGTTGGATAAAAAAATCTAAATCTTCCATGTAATAGGTTTTTTGTAATTTTTTTTTACTGAATATTTTAGTAAAATTGACACAATCACTGTTATCAATTTCTAAAATTTTAAAACATAGTTTTTTTTACGAGCGTGGTTGTTTTTTTTTTTTTTTACAACGACGCCAGAAAAAATCAATTTTACCCATATCACATTAATAAAGGTTTGGATACAATAATTATGGCCAATCGAAAAACTAATTTAGATATACTTTCCTAAACAAAAATTCAATGCATAATTTGCCACGATTTAAAATAAATTGATATTTTCTTTTTATCGCCTTAATGTTGTTTTAAGGTCTTTACAAGAAATAGTATTAACTATTATATATATATATATATATATATATATATATATCCTTAGTATTTAAATTGTTTTAATTTATTGTTTTGCAAGACGTCCATAAAAACCACTTAAAAATCCCTTTATAAAATAATAAAATATGATGTACCTTGAAATTATGTTGTATGATCCATGAGGCACGCAAAATTCTGACGAGTCAGAAAGGAATATGTGGGGCATTTTAAAGAGTTGATTTTTAATTGCAACTAATGGGTTTTTTGAGTTATTGTTATAACACCAGAATTTTAAATGAATTAGTATGAAAGATATTGAATATCAATTTGACAATAAAGGAAGTTTAGTAAAATTAAATTTAAACCAAAAAGTCTGAAAATATATACTCATAAACACTCTATACAAGGAAGCTAAAATTTTAATAAAATATAAAATTCATTAATTAATATTAACAGTAAGTTCACATTTTTCACGTTCATTTTTTATGTTCACAATTAAAATTGAAATACTTACAAAACCTTACTTTAATTTTGCTTGAAGCATCAAGTTTCATTTGCTTTATAAACTTTTCTCATGAATGTCCAGATATCCTGAAACATAATCAGGATGTTCACTCTGTCATAAGAGATTCAAGAAAATATGATATTCAAGGTACATTCATTTTATACCACACAGTATTGTATAAATAAATAAAGGAATATGTTTTATCTTTCATGTCTGTACTTGGTTGGAAAATTAAATAAAAACAATAAATAGTCAAAATCACAAAGTGAAGGTGAGTTTTGTAAAACAGTTTGCAAGATATCTAATCATCTAAGGTCTAAGAGATTGATAAAATCCATAGTCTTGATCAGACCCCCACCAGTAACAGGAAAAGGTAAACGATAAGGGGCATCTGCATGAAATTAAAAAGGGTTGACAAAATAAAAAAGATGTATATTTAATCATTATTTATTTCATTTCAATATTATCTGCAGCATTAAGATTCATGATAGCTTGTTCAAACGATAATTTCTCACTTTCAGTAGAGAGTGTGGCCCATATCTCATTTAGATACTTCTTCTGATGTATTAGAATAAATTTGAAGCACTGTTTCATTGTAGCGCCAATATATAAAGTATTCAGAAATATGTCTTTTCCTTCAAGCTTGTCTATAAAAGGAATAGTACTTGTAAATATTCTGTGAGGCCCATGCCTTACTTTTATTAGTGCTATTTTTGTTATTTCATTACAATACTTTATTACAAATCCAGATTTTATAGCTGCCATTCCAAAATCCCCATGCATTTGTTGGATAACTTTCATTATAGTATTGTAAAGTGAAAAGGGTTTTAATGATAAAGGTGCATGTTTATATTTTCCTGACATGTTTATTACGACGACAACATATCTAAAATAAAAATAAAATGATTTTTAGTAAAATTATCAATTTTTTGGCAAGCATTTTTATAAATTATGAATGTTATTGTTATAAATTCATAAAACCATACTACTTCTTATTTTTACTACAAAATAAAAAGAAAACAATAATAAAATTATTTTCAAACGAACTAATATACTTTAAAAGGTCTTCGGTAGCTTCAAAAAACGTGTAAACTAAATTAAAAGATAGAAATAATATCCTTATATTTTAAATATAGTTGAATTCATTTATAAAAAATATATAATTTTTACTTATATAAAATATTACTGAAAATCATACCGATTCTTATAGCGCACCATATTTACCGCTCAAGAAACAAAGGTTTTATAATAAAAACGTACGGTTGAAATTTATAAAAATAAACAAAATCCATGTGACGGGCGACACAAGCTGACACTATGACAGCAGGATCTGTTTTTCTCTGGTTCTGTGCCAGAGACTAACAAATGACCATTGTCTATGAATACTACTTTCCTGGCAGAGAAAATATTTCCTAGAGAGTACTATTTACCGTTATCACTTTATCAACTTGAATTTTTTTTTAAATTTAAAATTATTTATTATTATTTAATTATTAGTTATGAGATAAATTGATTTATTTGAATTTAATAAAATAAAATAAATTAATGAAACGACGGAATAAATATTTTCCTACGACAAGTAGTTTTCACAATGACAACACCAAACAGAACCTTCAATGTTTTGAACTGAAGAGCTAATTTAATATATCGCTCAGAGAAAGATGTATCAGTAATAAAAAGCACCATTCTTCTGAGATTAGTATTCTGTCTGCTGTCGTTAATTTATTTCTGATGGCTACCAGATGCTTACTCTTACTTATTACCAAAGCGTACCAATAATTTATCGAAATAAGTACATTTTTAGTGACCTTAATTATTTTTTTAGTACGATAAGTTTCAAATCTCGTGCCTGAATTTGCTATGGCGGGTGCTAAATTCTTTAAAGAATACAAGTTTACAGTAAATCCTTCCATTAGTCATCCAGTGGGAAATATATCTTTAAAAATTTTTAGACAGTGAGTATATTAAAATCCTGTATTAACTAATTTAAATTTATTCATCTAACATGCTCCATACTATGTGCGTGAAAAATTAAAATGTATATGCAAGGAAATCTATAAATATATAATTTTATTTTCAGAAAAGCCTTGGAGCGCTTAGATATTCTATCATTTTTAGAGAGTACAAGGCATGTCCATCGAATTAACTCTGTTTCCTGGCATAAGTATGTTCTTGAGGAGCTAAAGTTGAAGTTCCCTACTACTCATATAGTTTGCACCGGGTTTGGCAACTCTTTCCAGGAGTTAAAAGCTCGGCATTATGACCGGGTCTCACACTTCATTCTTGCGCACACAGTCGTAGCCAGCAAATCGGTAAAGTTGATGGCCTGGTTCATTAGAAACGAAGTCAAACTTTTCAGGTTGATATTCTGTAAATATGAAGTTATTAATTTTTTAAATTATTTATTATTTATTACTACCAAAATTTAATTTTTAATCGTTTTTCTAGTTTTGTAAGTAATTTTTGAGTGTAAAATATATCTTAAAAATACTAATAAAATATTTTACAACTGCACCTTTTTTTGACTAATGAATTTTTTGAATGACTAGAAAGGTTTATTTATTTTTTATATTTCAGCATATATTTTAGGCAGCTGACTCTTAATCAACAAAGAGAGTTTATGCTTCAGAATAAATTAGGTCTTGCACCAATTGAAAATAATTTTGAAAAACCACATAATTTCAATGAAGTTTATAAAGTGCGTTTGATTTTGTTTTATTGAATTATTTAACATTAAAATATTCTCTTTTTAATGATAATTATCACATATGTGGTGCTTAATAATTAATAAATATATACTTTTATTTATAGGTTCCATGGAAATTCGTAATGCCGCTGGTAGCTACTAGAAGTTGCACTTTGATCGCTGGAAATGCTTACGTTGATGTTTCGAATTTGTACTGCATTGCAAATTTTTATAGAGAGGCTCAACTTGAAAGCTTTTTAATGAAAATAAGATGTTTTTCTCTTCCTAAGGTCAAGTTAGATTGCAGGATTGTTGAAATTATGTCTGAGGTTGGAGAAAGAGCTACAATGTATGTTGAATTAATTTACTGACTTTTTTATTGAAAACAATAATTTTGTATACTAATATAGCATAATTCAATTTGAAGAAGCCTAGATACGTCTGCAAGTTCATATGCAGCAAATATGCCGCCAGTGTTTGTGAATGAACTAAAGGACCTGAATGATAAATTCCCTCCTTGCATGGCTAGAATCTACAATCATTTGCAGAATGCCGGACACTTACGTCATCAAGGGCGGTCTCAGTTTGTTCCTTTTCTGAAAGACATAGGACTACCTATTGCTGAATCTCTGAAGTTTTTTCAAGAATCTTTTAGTACTGTATGTATATTATGGATATAATATAATTAAAAGAATGTTTCTAAAATAAATCTTTGTTATATTACAAATATAACTTTTATATTATGATTTTAGTTGCCCTCAAAAGAGGATTTTTCCAAGAGGAGATATGAATACTTCATCAGACATCAATATGGTTTAGAAGGAAGACGAATTGCATATGATACTCCTAGTTGTAATAATATTCAACATAATAAACAGTATACAACTTTAGATTGTCACAGTTGTCCATTTGCAAATATCAATATGGCTACTCACATACTTAATAAAGGAATTTATGATCATGTTACTAGTGCAGGTGCAATACTATCCACAAAGTAATACAGAGTCACAAAGAAAAATAGTGTACTACCGCAAATATTATACGCTCTGGCTCCAGGTGACAAATTTTGCATCAACTGCATTCTGCTGTAATTTATGCTCAATAAAATTCAATATTTTTTGGTAAAATGGTCAAGACCTTGAAGTATATTTGTCAGTTTTGAATATTTTCACTGTACACTTTAACAACTTCATTTACTTGTATTCTCACTATTTCTGTTGAAACCTCTGTATTACTTCGTAATCTTATTATTTATTTTTTATACTTAGTACTTAAAGTTTAAGCAGTCTATACAATGAGTAAAACTTAAAGTAAAATTGTTATTTTCATGTGCTTCTTATAATAAATTATTTTTTTTAGACAAACATCGAGTGCTGTCAATGGTGAAAGGTGGTTGGCCCAGTGAAGCATGTTCAGCTCTTCTATCAGCTGAGCTACAAACAGATAAAGATCTCAATATACCAAAATCAATGATTAGTCCTTTACAATATTTCATGATAAGAAGAATGATATAAATATCTGAAGATTGATCAAGACATAATCTTATTGTTAAATATTTCAGTAGTGTCAAAAATAAATAAAAGAGATTCTAGGGTATATACATTGTTTTTGACTTGTGTTGCTGAAGTTTTCGTTTTCATTTAGAGTGTGATGTAATGGAGGTTTAAGGAAATAATAAAATCACACATCAAGAGTGGCAGTCAGTTTATTATTCCTAAGTACTAATTCTTGCAAATGACTGGAAACTTCTGAAAGAAAAGTCTTTGGTTGTTTTATTACAATTCAAAAGAATTAATAGTCTTAAGCTGTTGTACCAATAAATGTAGCAAATTTTTTTTGATATTGATACAGTTAAGCGTCACCAAGATCAATTTAACTACATGTTACATTTATTAGTAATAAGGGCTAAACCAAATATGTTTTTTTAAATTAAAATTTATGTTTTTAATATAAGTCTTTAATATCTATTTAAATAGCAAAACGCTTAATTTATTTTAAAGGAATGTTTTTAATTAAATATTTGAACTGCTCTGTTATTTTGTCTCAGAATTTATGTTATCAAATATTAATATTCGATTTTTAAAAAATAAATCAAAACTATTTACAATAAAAAAAATTGCCATGTAGAAGGTGCCAATATTTTTAGATATTTAAATTTATTTAGATGGCAAGACTTTAGATTTGACTGACAGCTAATATAACAACCACTACAAGCACACCGCAACATCTGACTTTTGACAGTTGCTATACTGCAGAGCTCTGTGTGACATTGTTGTGTGATGTTTAACATAATTTAGCACGCTTCTTAATCTGGATGATTAGCGTAAATTTATGACAATCATTATTTGAATATCAATTATGTTTACACAACACTCGTTCATTAAACAACCTAAGCTTTTTAATATAAATTATATAAATACGGAAGCTAATTAGGGAAAGATTAAATTTTATTTATTTATAAAAAAATCCATTATTCATAAACAGTATGTGAATTATTTGATTCTTAATTACACATATTCTGTGTAATCAATCAGATACTTCAAAAACCTGTGAGTAATTGAAAATAAGTGTTATAACTTACTTTAAAAAAAAAAAATTATTAAATATCATAATATTTAGAGTAAATATATATGCTATTTATTAGATATCAAATAAAATCCTCTTTCAATCTAAAACAACATTCTGAGAAGTTTCGTTACTTCTTAAACTGTAGCAATTAAAATTTCGGGTAAATGATACTTACACTCAAGATTGTTACGTAATACGATATTTATGTTTGTTGATAAGTACATCATAAAACTATTGAGTTTTATGACGCACTTATCAACAAAACACTTACGCAAGAGTCATAAGTTATTTACAATTGGCATTTGATAAAGTTATACTTGCTTCAAAGATTTAATTCAGTTTTTCATTCTAGTGTATTTAAAATGAAACCTTTAAATGGTATGTTTGTCGGTGTGGATGTTGGAACAGGCAGTGCAAGAGCAGCTCTCGTGACAGAATCTGGAAAAATTGTTGCAGTGGCTACTAAACCAATCCAAACATGGAAACCTCAAACTGATCATTTTGAACAATCATCTGATGATATTTGGAGTGCATGTGTAATTGTCATAAAGGTAGTGTGAGTCTCTCTTTTAAATGAAAAAAATAATAGGTATATGATATCTACAATTCTAATGTATTATTATTATAGTATACAAGTTTTATCCGCATTGACAGTCAAAGGAGTTCATTTTTATTCAGTTTCGTAAAAAAAAGTAACATATAATAGATAGTTCACACAGTACTATTTTTTTCTTCATTAATTTGTGTCAATATTTTTCTGAAATATAAATTTTTAATATAATGAAAATAATAAGTTATTATTTTCATTATATTAATGGATCTTCACCATTCAAATGCCTTGTCCCTCAACAACATTAATTTTTAAGATTTTTGAATTTTAAAAGAAGTTAATTAGTAAAGCATTTTAAGATAATGTTTTATATGATTTTTGGATTAATCAGAAACATTTGATTTAGGAAGTGATAAAAGGAAGATCTCCTGATAGCATAAAGGGAATCGGGTTTGATGCTACCTGTTCACTCGTAGCTATTTCCCAAGACTTGAAACCAATTACTGTGAGCTTCACTGGTGAAAATACTCAAAATGTTATTCTTTGGATGGATCACAGAGCTAAAATTGAAGGAGATTTTATCAATTCTACAAAGCACAAAGTTCTTAACTATGTTGGAGGAAAAGTATCCATAGAAATGCAAATGCCTAAACTTTTATGGATCAAGAAACATTTATCAGATACTTGGAATAATGTCAGGTATTTTTTTGACTTGCCTGATTTTTTAACATGGAAAGCAACCGGATCCGATAGTAGATCCTTGTGCTCTGTTGTTTGCAAATGGAATTATGAAGCTGACAAAACAGGGAAGAAAATGTGGAACGACAGTTTTCTACACGAAATCGGCCTGCATGAACTATTGGATAATAATTTTCTGAAAATTGGTAAAGTAGTTCTACCACCAGGAGCACCATGTGGAAATGGATTATCAGTAGAAGCTGCTTCCCTGTTGGGACTTCTTCCGGGAACTCCCGTGGGGACTTCTATTATAGATGCACATGCTGGAGGACTCGGTATGATTGGTTGCTCTGGTAAAGACATTTCACCTGATTTCAATTCTCGTTTGAGTCTCATATGTGGAACATCAACCTGTCATATGGCGGTGAACACTTCCTCGGTGTTCGTACCGGGTGTTTGGGGGCCTTATTTCAGTGCCATGATCCCTGGTTTTTGGCTTAATGAAGCCGGACAGAGTGCCTCTGGTATATTAGTGGAGCATTTGATTAACATTCACCCTGCCTCAAGTGCTATCAGAGAAAAATGCTCGAAAGGAATGTGTGTACCTTTTACTATTACTTTATCTATAATTTCTATTATTTAACAGATTTCTTAACTAATATATTTAATTTTTTTTAGGATAGTGCAGGATTATTTAAATAATCTAATCCAGAAGTTAACAAATGAAAAGAAATTGACTAATTGTTGTTATCTCACAAAAGACATACATTTTTGGCCAGATTTTCATGGAAATAGATCACCTATTGCTGACCCTAATCTATTTGGGATGATTTCGGGCTTAACACTTGCAAGCAATGAAGAAAACCTCGCACTTCATTACTTGGCTGTTTTGCAAGCTCTTGCAGTGAGTATTATAATTGTATTAGTGATCAAGAGAAGTGATACAACTTATCATTGTAGATTCCTTCTGTGAACTTATAAATACCTTTTCTAGACCCATCTAAAGTTTCACAGAGGCCTTGCAATACATGCCGTAACATTCAGTTTTCATCAGTCAGACATTTAATCATATATTACCTTTATTGTTCTACATAAATTCACCATCATAAAGTAAATATCTTATCGGATATTTATTCAAGTTGCCACGTAACTTAAGGGTCAGTTGAATATGAAAAGTGGATTTTGCTCAAATTACTAAGTATTTTTATAAACCTAGTCCTAGGCCTAATCGTTTTGACGATTAGGAATAATCATTTGCAATTTAAGATACCAAAATATATTATGTTTATTTTCAATGTATTCGAGCACTTTTAGTTTGAACTTACTCCATCTAATGAACAGCATATAAGATGAAATCACTGTAGTAACTCTAAAATAATGTCTGATATTTAAAAAATTAATAGATATTTAATGAATTAATCATTTGATCAATCTGTTGCTGACTTTGAATGCAATCTTTTACTAAAATAATTTTAGCTAATATTATTTTTAGTATGGAACTAGACATATCATAGATTATCTACTGAAAGCCGGGTATGAAGACTTTAAATCACTCTTGATATGTGGTGGACTGTCACGCAATGCACTCTTTGTGCAAGTGCAGGCAGACTGTGTTGGGATTCCGTTGCTGTGTCCTCGGGAGACAGAGTCCGTGCTGTTGGGGTCGGCTATCTTAGGGGCCTGTGCTGCTCAGCACTTCCCTGATATCGAGGCAGCCATTGGCAGTATGGGGGGAGAGGCAGCTATTGTGATGCCTAATTTGGATACTTTGAAATTTCATAATCGAAAATACAGTGTCTTTCTTAAAATGCTGGCAGATCAGCAGTCCTATAAAAAACTCATGATGGAGGAATACTAACTATTGCATTTATTATACTTTTGTAATTATTTTTATAAAATTCTTGAGTATCCTTATATTTATGATATACAGTATGGGATTTTTTTTATTGTTGAATTTAAAATAATTGTACAAATAAGTTATACTTTTATATTTATATTATTTTTGATGCTACCGGTTATAAGTATTTATATTTGTATTTAATAAAGGAAATGGTAAATATACATTTTGTTTCTTTTAGCATATAATAAATTGACAATTTTAGAGACTAAATAATTATTGCAAAACAATTGATTGATTGACAAACACTAGTAATAAATTAATTTTATATAAACCTAAATTCTTTGTGCTTAGCCCAATTAAAATGATAAAATAATTTGCTTTATTTCTAATAACAATGACATAAGAAGTGACCAGTTTCTATAAAGATTAACCTGTTTCATAAAACAACACACAAGTCCATTTATGTGATTAAAAATATTTTTAAAAAACGCAGGTATATATCGTCCGTGGATACATTAATAGAAAAAGCTTGGTGGTGACATAAATACGAAATAAACATTGAACAACATTGATCACGTTAGCGCAGTACGTTAAATTACCTTTGACAAGACATTATCGATTTTATTGGACAATAGAAAGGACGTTCCCCGGCCTGCGTGTCCGCCGCCTGCTGATGGAAAATCGATAGATGCTAATATATGATTCATCGGCGCCCTGCGTGGCCGGTCTGTTTATTTCCGCTGGACATTATCGAATAATAAATCGAGGCTCCATTGCTAACGTAATACAGACAACGCGCCGGCTCCATGCCGGACAAACAATACTTCCAGTTTGTTTGACTGAACTCGGCGTGCTATGACTTCGACACTTTAATCGATCGACAACCCCATCTTTTAATACCATTTAAATAGTTCAAGTCAACAGCTTTCATTCATTGTTATACAAATATCCGGGATTATTGTCTTCTGAGTAGTTTTTGCATAATCGGGGTCGTGACTTTCCGCTTCACTATGTTTTAGATATATTTTAACATCGGTCGGGTTAAAGTCAGTTATCGAGGATTATATGAATTAAAAATATATATTATTTGCTAGCCATAACTCGGGCTAAGATTATCTTCCTCCTTGTAATTTTATCGTGACGATAGTAAGGGGCAAGTCTCTAGTACATACTAAAATAGTTTACCTTATATAAAAGGTTGGTGACCTCTGTCATAGAGATTTAGGTTGAATATTAAAAAAAAGTAATGTTTAATTTTCTCAATTGCGAATTTCCTAGTTGGTTTTATTCTGCACACTCCTCGATAACTATTATATGATGTTGGAAATATATGCTTTCAACTTTTATAAAAACGCTATCGACTGGGAAGTTTCACGCCAAGGCTGCACGGCTCTTTAATTTTCTTTATTTATTAAATTTGCCCCGCGGAATTAGCCTTCCAATAATTCAAGGCCGAAATTATAATAAAACATTACACGAAATTTATATAACATCATTCTTTTTCGTGGAATGCCGTTATGTTTGTCACCCTATACTTATACCTTCACCTTATTCACACTTTCCAGAACTTATTCATGATCTCTCCCCACACAGAATTGACCCTCTAGTCATAGGTACACGGAAGATATTGCCATGATATGGGTTTAAAATAAATAATACAATAGTTTAATTTCCTTCTACAAGCGTGATGTTTCTTGGGTGTTATGCCCTTTGGGGGTATAAACTCTTAGAAGTTTCGGTTCCCGTGCTGGGACCATCTTCAGGCATTACGGTTGATACATACCCCAATTAGCATTAGGATCAAATCATGCCATTCATAGACACTCAAACAATCTGAATAATACCTAATCTTTTATCTTTGTAAAACATCGTTGTGAATTAAATATTCTTTAAACGATTTTCGATCAGGAATAGTGGCGAAGTCGTCGAAATAATACTCAAAATGAAATTGAAAACAAGGCTAGAGACATTGATGTATTGGGTTGATAAAAAATATCTAATGATTATTAAAATATTTTATTACAAGATGTATTTCAAATTTGAACATCCAGTTGTATGCTGAATGCAAATTATGCTCAGTAAATGATAAGGCAATGTAATAAAATCTTTGAAATATATCAATACACCAAAATTGCGATGTAAATTTGAGCACGCGTGTCTTTAAATCTCTGATGCCATTTTATGAATATTGCGCATTCAATAAACAGTGGAAATTATTAAATTATGCTATCGCTCAGTGATTGTAGAAAGATACTACGATTGGAGTTAGAATCTGCGTTTTATCGGGATAGGTTGGGTTAGCTACGAAAACTACCCATTTTGTCAGTGTCTCGACATTCAAACCGCTCGTCATTTGTGACGTCACACAAATTTCATTACAATTTTAAATTTTTTATATTTTTTACTTGCGAATAAATATTTCGTGAAGTCGAATAACAATTCGTCATCGTTACGAAGTCCTGGTACCTATTGTGATTTTTTTTTATTTTAGGAAGTAAAGCTTTTCCAAGTATTGTGCGGTCGTCGTGCGACGGCGCCGGTCAGCGGGGGGCGGAGGCGCAGGGGCGGGGGCGGGGGCGGGGCGGGGGCGGGGCGGGGGCGCCCTGGGGGCGGAGGCGCGGAGGGCGGGGGCGGCGGCGGCGGAGAGTGCCAGTGTGCCGCGGCGTGAGGTGCGAGCCGCTCGGGCCGTCTGCAAAACTCGCCGACAATCGCTAAGTTACGGGTGGGGATTGTTGTGACAATACGGATATGTGCATTCTTTCGATGCTAGCTCCCGAAATATCCGAAGATGTGAATAGATCTGATGCTCTCATCGTCATCCGACAATGAAAACAGTTCAGCCGAAACTTTGCGCAGAAAGAGAAGAACGCTCCTGTCTTCGGGAGCCGTGGAAGGCGGCGCTCTCGGAGTCTACCGCCAGAGACGATTTTGTACTCCCAAAACTGGCACCAGGAGCCAAAGCGACATACTCAGAATGCTGGAGACCGAGACGCTGCACAAGGAGTCGCTGTCGCCCTTCATCCCGCTGCCCGCCATCGGGCAGGGGGCCCCGCGCGGGCGGGAGGAGAGGCGCGCGAGGCAGCCCCGGGACATTCGGCTCGAGAGCCTCGAAGCCCGGAAATCGAGCGCCCCCGACTACTTCGTGCTGAGTGTCCCGGGGGACGACTTCAGGAAGCGCAAGGAAACCGCTCCGCTCGACGCCGGTAAAGTTCTGAACGAATTGAACCTGAAAACTCCGATGCTGAAGAGCACCCCCGATCTCAGAGACAGGGGAGAGATGAAATCGGACAGATCGAGACGGTTACTTCGACAGAGCACGTACGACGTGCTGGACCCTCTCGTCGTGAGGAGGGCCCAGATTGACGGGGCGAAGCGAGTACCCCGACCACTTGTTGAGCCGACGCGCGATTTTAATTACTTCTCGAGACTCGGCCCGGATCCCCGCCCCCGAGACCGCCGACAGAGTGAAAATATTCAACCTCTCGATGGAGAACGAGACAGAACCGATAATAAACTGCACAGTAGCAAAAATGAAGATTCCCCGTCTTTGGAAAAATCTTGTGGAACTATTTTGCTCTGCCAAAAACTCTTCGAAAAGAAGGGAAAGCTGCTGGATCGAAGAAGACGCGAGAGCTTCTCGGAAATTGCAGGGGATGAAATGACGAGCGGAGACGCACCCGGCAAACATTTAGAAGACATCAAGTTTTACTCGAGTAGCGAGGAAGATTCTTCGAGTCGACAGCCAAAAATGCGGGATTTAATAGAGATATTTGACAGTTTGAATGTGAACCACAAGTATAAGTCGCTTATTAAAAAAGATAATAACTGGTTTTAAAATTGTTAAAAATATAATAATTTTACTAATTACCATAACTCGAGGGATCCAGGCCGATTCCCGACTCGGCCAATGCTGACAATAATATCATGCATCGGCAGTCAATCCCAGGGCCAAATGTTGGTGTACTGTAATTTTCGACAGCCAACAGAAAGTATTTGATATGATAATATTCAACGGTCAGACGCGAATGATGCGTTCTTAAAAACGTTGATCGCAAAAATAGCGCGAAATGATAATGATATTAATTTTGACCGTATGATATTTTTTACTGTTTGTGTATGTATTTTTATAATGAATAATATAATATAGAATTTATGTAAATTGTTAGATAAGAATTTTGTATAAATAAAATATAATTTATTGTTATAATATTATTTGTGTTTATTAATTTTTCCATCGTAGATAACTACTGAATTCCCTGTGGACCAGTAAAACTAATTTGATCTACGTGCTCGTATTTTGCTCGTAACTCACCGCACTCGAGTCGCAGTTATCAGATTGAATAATTTTATTACCCACAGCTTTCTGTTTAATCACGGTAACTTTCTCAGAGGTCGCTTGTTCGTGCGTAAGAAACACGACATTAAGTATTGATTTTCCTTAATTTTCACATTCTCGAGACTTGCGTCACTCCTGGCCGTGAACTGCGGAGTCATTATTAGTGGAAAGCTCCATTCAATGACCTCCACGCCGAGGACAAGGGTAAGGTAAATACTTTCTTCGTAAGGGTAGCGGCAAGGGTACCCAGGGTCGTTGGGCTAATTATTGCAAGTCAAATATAGAAAACACGTTTCTGTTTTTTAATATTGTGTCGAGACTTTATTGTAAACCATTATTGTAAAAAGTCTTAGCAATAAATAACATTAAACGTTTTTAAATAATTGTTGATATGTTTTATCCTGCTACTAAAAAATCAAATTGTCAATAAAATTCTGTTTCACGATTGAGCATAATTTTTCTAATGAGATCAAAATATATTAACATTTTCTTTTCATTGTTTTAACATTTTACTTTTTTAGTAGTAGCGAGGATACTTTCGTCCAGCCAAAGTATAGACAAAGTATTTATATATATATATATATATATATATATATATATATATATATATATATATATATATATATATATATATATATATATATATATACATATCGTTTATCCGTTTAATTTGATTACATAGATTTTCACGCACGAAAATTTTTGGCCGATCAGATCAAAGAAAGCTAACATCGTCTATTCGTGGTTTTAGTTTTTACGCAGGTTGATAAAGTTTTCTCATGGTATCTAATTAAAATCTAAACAAAAAAAAAATATATATATTTAAAAAAAAAACCGCATTGACATAGACAATGATATGTTTGACAGTTTGATTTTGTATGGGTTATGTAGTCTATGGTTAAGCCGTGTAAGAACATAATAAAAATTATAGTGTTGACGATAATGCTAGTTTCCTAGTTGTTGTTATTTTTACCGACTTTTTCATATTTTGATTTAAAAAAGTGTGAAATGAGTCTGCCTGCTGATTTTGGGCCTGATTCGGGAGGTAGAGTTAAAGTAAGTGTATTTTATTGTAAACATTTTACTTGCCGAAACAATAACCTCAAACAAGAAATATGTTAAGCTATAATACCCAATTGCTTTTCAGATTTTTATATTCTCTACTGCGTTTAATGTAGTGAGGAGCTTATAAAGTATATAACGTATTAAATGTGTAAAACTGTCGTTTCCAGGGTCTTACCATCATCAAACCTATCGTCTACGGAAACATAGCTCGATATTTTGGAAAAAAGCGCGAAGAAGATGGCCATACTCACCAATGGACAGTTTATGTTAAACCCTATCACAATGAAGATATGTCAAACTATATAAAGAAGGTTCATTTCAAACTCCACGAGAGTTACACTAATCCAAACCGGATTGTCACAAAGCCACCTTATGAAGTTACTGAAACCGGATGGGGAGAGTTTGAAATTGTTATCAAGATATATTTTCACGATCCTAATGAAAGGCCTGTAGGTTTAAATTCGGTTTATATTACTTTCTGTTAATTCCTACCAATATTATATGAATATAATTATTCTTTTTAAACTATTTTGACCATTTTACATATATGATAATATTAAAATATCAGGAAAAAATATATCGGATTTTCATGAATTCAAATAATACAATTTTGATAGATGAGCGAAGCTGTTAAATTTTTTATTATTATAAAGCTGATAAGCTAGTGAGAAATCAAATATTTTTATTTTAGACAGCAATGTATCACATTTTGAAGCTTTTCCAATCACCTGTGGTTGAGGGTAATACGTCAGCGGCCAGTGGAGGAAAGAAAGGCTTGGTGTCTGAGAGTTATGAGGAGATTGTCTTCCAGGAACCTTCTCAGCTCATGCACCATCTTCTTACCACCGCCAAACCTATTACTCAAGGCAATTGGACCCACGATACCGATTGTAAGTCATTTCTACTGTAATATACTCATGTTCTCTAATCTTCTTCAGTGGATTCCTAAACTTAACAGAGTAGTGTGGTTATAGATTCCTTGTTCAATTATCCGAAATTGAAATTTAATGTATAAACATAAAAAAATATAATGTGTTACTTAAAAAGAATAATAAGTTACTATTTCATAAAATTTGGATTGTTTCCTAAGACCCTTACTATTTAAAAAATTAAAAGATTAAAACTGTATTAGTGGTCTCACTTTATGCAAGCTACATTTGGAGATCTCTTTTGTTTGTCTTTCTGCCACCAATATATCTGACTAGAACTTAAGTTAGATGTAAACTCAATGTTTAGGAATTAATTTATCAATAAAAGTGAATAACTTACAGTGGAACTAAATCTCGTTTCCATAAAATTCACTCTATAGCTACCAGCAATATAATGTTTTATTAACGCCATAAATGTTTTATAAAATTATTATAATTCAATGAGTTTTAATGGGCTTGCCCTGTTTCTGGCATTGAAGCCACAATTTTTTTACATGTTCCCTAATTGAAAATCTACATTACATTCTGTCAGTGTTGAAGATACAAATCTTAAATAATTTATCTAAAAATATATCTCCAAATTACTAATTTAAATTTTTTAAAAGTAATTGCTTTCTAAAAACATTATAATAGCTAATAAATTTTATTTGTAAAAATTGTGTGCTGTGTTTAGAAAAGTGTATTGTTTTATTTGTTTCTCTCTGGAGAAATTTCTTATTAAGTTGAACAAAAAAATCCTTAATATCAAAGTCCACTGATTACTTTACAAGTAAAATATCACTTTTTTTTAATTTTAATGTACATAATTTTTTTCAGTTGAAGATAAAAAAGAAAAAACACTAGAAAAAATAATCAATGCAAAAGGAAAGGTGCGAATAGAAATTTCTGAACTTAAAGAAAAGTTAAAACTTGCTAAAGAAACTATTGCCAACTTTAAGGAAGAAATATCCAAACATCAGGCCAACCAGGTCCTCATCCCATTATAGCAGAGAGGCTCTCACAGGAGCCATAGCTTTATGGAGTAAAGAGGTAGCAGTACATAAAATAATGAAAATTTAGTATTAATTGTTATTTAAGGATTTTTTTATCTTGAATAAGTAAGAAGAAAAATAAATAGTGTATTCATTTATATCGATTAGGAAGCGTATTCATGTCTTACTGGTGTCCAAATGACTTGTGTTTCACTGGTGTCCAAAATTTTTAAGAAAAAATGACAGTTTATGGAAGTTATTTTCTTACATTGGCTTTTTTTTTACGAGATGGTTTATCAATTTCTTGTGTTTCTTTATAGTTGGGTTAGACTGCTTTAATAAAGTAGTTAAAAGCCATATTAATTGTTTTTCTATGCTCCTCATTTTTTTTTTACTGATAGTTGTGATCTGGTAAACCAAATTTGTTTATTGTTAATATAGTTGGGCTTAATTTGGACTTACCTTACCTTCTGTTATGTTTTTATTTTTTTTATGTGTTGTGTCAGTTTGGAGAATAAAAATCATCATAAGCCTGAGTGATTTATTAGTGTAAGTTGTAAATGTTGAAGTAGGTGATGTTATTTCTACGCCTTAAGGTATAATTGAACTTAGTGCTTTACATACTCCTTTTGTATTTACAATAAGGGTGAAGCTTTCCACATTATATTTATTATAATCAATCAATTAAAGCGAGCTATGAATACAATATCACACTTAATGATATAATAATTATGTTTCTTTATTGTATTTTAAGTTTTGAGCATTTGTGTTGAGTATTGTGTCTCGATGATTGTAGAAAAAAACAATTAAATGTATGATGGACTAGCACGCATCTACGCAAGCTGGTTATAGCATCGATTTTAAAATCAATGAAAAATCTTCTAGCTACTAAAAATGCAAATAAATGTACACATGTTTACAAACATTATCACTTCACATTTTTTTTATTGAAAGGCTTCATAAACATGGTCCGTTAATTCATAAGTTATTTAGAATGGATTGCAATCATTTCGAGTAACCACAAATCTATACGTATTTCGCACTACGGTCTCTTTTGTGAATCTCGATTCTTCTGTCACTATTCTGCCTCATCACCTGATGCGTCTTGTTCTGTCAGCAACGGACTCTCATCAGGTTGGCTTCCTTTGCTGATTCGAGAGTTTCTTCCTGAAGTCGTTGCACCGTTTCGTTGAGAAATCGTTAAAATATTTGGCACAAGTCCGCTACTGCTGGGGGTTGTTGGAGCGGATCGAGATAACCAACTCCTTCTTGCAAATTGACGCTTGAAACAAGTATTCGATGTGGGAGACACTTTTCCGGGATAATTGTTTTTGGGAGCTAAATTCAAAGGCATGTATAAACTATTTTTTCGACTTTTGCAGAAGAAATGCTTGGCGTTGTTCACATCTGATGTGAAATGGGATTCCTCATTTTCACTGCCTTCCATAGTTGCATTTCTTTCATCATTTCTATTGGGCAACTGCTGAATTTTATCTAAGAGTTCTTTAAGCTCTGAGGTAGGGCTAGTGGCTTGAGGGGGGGAATCAGGCGTGCCCAAGTTTGCCAAACTGCTGATATCTGATCCAGTCATAGAATTTCCCACACTGAAAGTCCTGTGTATTTCGTCTTTTGAACCAAAATTATTTATATTCTTGGTGAAGTTGCTGAACTCACTGGATGTATTGTGATTGTTCATTCCTAAGAATAATGACGGAGGATAATACATGTAATACTGATTTTCTTCTAAGCTGTGAAGGTTAAAAGCTGAAGTGTTTCTGTCGCTGTCATTGAGAGATTGATCTCTTCTGGTCTCGTATCGTCGCTTGGGGTCTGGTATGTAAATCCGAGCAGTGTCTAAGGGGGAATTGGCGCGTCCATACAAATTTTCCAAAACATCTTCATTGGTAACATGACGTGGTGTGTCAGGTACTCGATAAGTCTCCTGAACTGCGTATCGAGCGTAGGTCTTTTTGGTAGATTGGTTACTTTCCCCGGCAAAGTCACCTGGACTCTCATCATCGCAGTCGTTTACTTTCACTTTAGGAGAATTTGTTTCTGAAGAATAGCTGTTATTTTGATCATTGCTAACGTTTGGGCTCAAGTCATAGTCTGTTGAGTACCCTTCTGTCAGATATATGACATGCTGAGTTGGCATATTTTTGCAAAGTTCTTCTGAGCGGACTCTTCCAGCTGACTGAATATCGGTCGGGTACAGGAGTCTGCCGTTAGGCACTGAAGAGGAGTGGGCGAGCATTGTTCTGTTGACCTGCTGAATGTTTGCAAGACTCTCTTGAGAGGGCATCTCTACGGGAGCAGAGTGTCCACTGTGATGGGAGCGATGGGTGGTAGGGAGAGCACATGGGGGCTCACGTGACTCGGTGAGGTGCAGGGCCCGACGAGGGCCTGGGTCACCGTACTCACGGCATGTCAATGAAGAAACTGATCGTAGCAGTGCTTGTCGTTGGGCTGGGGGGGCAGGGGCGGGGGCGGAGGGGGGACCGCCCCATTCCAGACTTCCCGCGCACGAGTATGGAGGCGGGATGATTGTATTTGCCTAGAATGGGAACATTGCATTCAAAATCAGCAAAGTTTGTTAACTACCTACGATTATCATAAAATAATCAATCAAAAGTTTACTTCATTCGCTGTGTTGCATAAGTAACTGGAGCTGAGAGAGTCGGCAGTACTCGTCGCTGATAGAGAACCTACAAAATATAATGGATATTTAATTGTGAGCAGTTATAAAATATACAATAAATTGGGTGCAATGGGAAATGTAAAAATATATATATTTTTATTTTCCATAATACTTTCTTACAGTGGTGAACTCAAAGAAGTACAATTACTATAAGTAATATTGTTGCTGTTGTCCAAGAGGCTATTTTTTTTATAACAAAAAACGTAATGTTAAAGTAATATGAAGCACATTTTCAATAAAATTTTACATTTAAATAATCAATAAAAATTGCTCTTTAGATTAAAGAGAAATTTTTTTTGAATAGTAAAATAAAAATATATATTGGAGTTATTGTGTAGATTTTACAGAATAATTTATTTTGTCTATATTTCTCACGTTTAAGAAATAACATTAACTATGCAAAATAATTATAAATTTAAAATTTTTATATAAAAGCTCAATTTACAGAACCAAAATTTACCGACAGGTTTTATAGTAGGCAAAAAATTATCAAGATTATGCACCTGAGTCACATTTAATTTGACAAGCCTTATGACACCTCCTCTTTTCTTTACGATTTCCTTGACTGGCTCCATAATAAAACTTCACGAGACTATGACTTGTAGCACATCTGGTGGTGAGTTCAACTTGCATTCAACTGACATGACAGTAGTTATTGAACAGAGTATCGCATATTGTCTAATTCAATTACGCAGAAGCCATATTATGTATAGCTAATAACTAATATGTACTTCTTTGAATGAAAATTTAAGTACACATGGATTATAAATATACATGGCCATTACACCTCAGGCACGTGACAGGATTATACTTTCAGCAATTAATTCTGCAATACCAAAGGCATAGCCTTTGCAAAACAAATGTTTCAATCTCGGTAGAACCACCAGAAAGGATTGAAAAAACCGAGCATGCGCATAAATTCTTCAATATCCTTTTATTAGGAGTAAATGTATATTAGAAGGCGCCAGAATATTGGTCTCTGTAAATGCTGACTTTCAGAAATTGTATATACTATTCATTCAATAATATGTGTGTTGCTCTTGAATGAATAAATAATAATATAATGAATCAGTTAAATTAAATTATTTTTGGCATTCTAAATATACATTTACTAATAATATCGCGACCTCTACTTTGTATTACGTTGATATGAATTACAAGTAAAAACATATTTTAATTGATAATTAAAATTTGAATTAGTATTATTTGTGCATTCAATAACTTGGCATAAAATTAGTATTATTTGTGCATTCAATAACTTGGCATAAAAAATAGGTATACTCTGAAATACTCACCAGCTGGCCTTACTATATAGTTCTTGAAGTACTGCACCATCAGGTCCCCGTCTCCTTTATCTGCCCCGATATATATCACCATGGGATACAAATCAGGTTTCGATGTCACCTAATTTAACCAAAACCGAGTATTATGTGAAATAAAACAGAAGTTACTTTTCAAAGGCAGTTTGTGTTTATAATATGTACCTAAATCTAAACAATATCTATAGTTTGATAGTCAAGGTTCTACAGAGCTACTAACAGCAGTACTATTATGTTCCTGAAAATCTTAGAGGCTCTAATTTTATTTTCAATTTTCCCTCATTTGCATATCAGTATATGACTATATAAACTTTATTTAATATATGACCATGTTTTAATTTGAAGATGCCGCATTGAGCTGAATAGTCAAGTTTAAATATCAAAAGATTTAGAAGTGAAGAAGATTTTACAGTACCTCGTTATAAGGTGGGGGGGCGGGTTGCACGGAGGCACGGCAGAGGGAGCCGCAGCGACTGTACTGTGGGGGGTAGTAGCACGAACCGGCACTGTCCGCTTCTGAGGCCCGTGAGGCTCGACCGCAGCCACAGCAAGCCCGCCACCAACGCCCGGCTGGCCACACACGGCAACACCAAGCCAACGCCAGTACCACTGCCGCCAAGGACATCAGCATCCTGGAATCACAACATGGATATTGACATCTCATCATGAATATCAACATGCCAATTGTTGTATACTGGCATTTCATATTGATATATGAAATGTATTTTTTTTAAATAAATCAAAATGCAGAAGAAAACATTTGATTTGATACTTTGAAGAAACATGTTTTCTTAGTGGAGAAGAGACCAAACTCATGATTTATGAATACTCAACAGACCCATATTTTTTGCTACTATGTGATTATTGTGTAATTGATAATCTGATAACATATACACAATAAAAGACAAACAATATGCACACGAAATGTTGAGAAAGGTCACCGAAAATTGTCATACAGAGACAATGGAATTCTTGAAAAAATACTTCAAACGGAAGTAAATTTTTTGTATTTAATAACATCTTATTTTGCTTTCTTTTGTGCATGTTTCAAATTTTTTTTGTCTGATTTCTGGCAGTAAATAAATTATTATTTTGATGATATTTGGGCTACAATGGCTCTTCAAAGATATGTTTGAAAAACTGAAAACCAAAACTGTTTTAATAAAAAAGTTTAAAAATCTAGTCATCAGAAAATAAAATATCTGATAGATAAAACTTTCGGTTGAAATTTTTTTTTACAATTTGAATTTATATTTATAAGAAGATATGAGATAAATGTGAGTTGTCGTGTGAGTGAGTGTTGATATATTCAATACCATAGGTAGTATTTCATCGGGCCACTGAAGGCGTAATGTGTGTCGAGAGGCACAGGCGGGCGGTGCGGTGGAGGGCGCGGGAGACAACATCCCTGCAGGCAACATTCGTGTGACTCTGCACATTGTTGCCCCCCGGGACAGTTTCTGCTCCACACCTATTCAATGAGAATAAAAATTTCACATATTCCATATATTATATAAATGCACCTTCATTACTACCAAAAAATTCAACCGTAAAAAAATCCTTCAGAGGCTAAAGAAAAATAGCAATATGTCTAGTGAATTAATTTTTTTTAATTTATAACACGTAATTACCATTTTAACTGTGTAAAAAAAGGAATATGAGTAAGGTTGTAATTTTTATTAACAAATCAATATTTTCCAGTGTCTTAATTACGGGTCTGCGGTAATATTACATACAGCAATCGGGCGTCGAGAAATATTACGATGCGTAATGCACGAAAAAATTGAATCGATCGATATGCCGAAACACATGTTAGCAGATTCGCGGAATTTATTTGGCGCCAAGTCTAGAGTCATCTGTGCGCCGGAAGTGGAAGCTGGCGGGGGCGTCGCGACGGCTGGGCGCTTCAGAGGGAGGGGAGGGGGGAGGGCGCACCCCCGCCCCCGCCCCCACCCCGCCTCCACCCCCACCCCCGGCCAGCGTGATCGATACGCGCAAGTGTCAGCGCGACAGAATATCTCGACGATTACCGAACGGTAAACAATGCTATTGTCACGATGAATTATCGCGGCTATCGACGCTTCGATTGTCAGAGTGTCGCCCGCAGACTCTGCGACAGACGATTAGTCGACGGTTTTTTTTTTTTTTGTTATATGTTCAATCTAGTGGGCTTTGCGCAATCGTCTTGGACAGTTTGTTGTATAAGTCGTATATTCGTTGCGGGTTTGCTAATTTTAGAATATGCAGACAGCATTCACGAAAAGTTACTCGAACACCGATTTTCACCCAATAATTATGACACATTCGTATAATTTCAACGCGCACTGTTCATTTTTAAAATAATTTCACATCACCATGAAATAAAAATATCTAGATATATGAAAAAAAGCGTACAAATATTTTCCTAAGTAATCATATAAGTATTAATTCACATTGAAGCATGAAATACAAAATATAAAGAGTGCTATGATATATGATATAATTTTTAATAAAAAATGTTCATTGATGTTGAATAGAGGCACAAGAGTACTTACTTTAACAGGAAGTACAACACACAATCCAAAAAAGCATATATTTAACAATGTTCCCTTCATATTTTGCTATAACTAAATTTAAATGATACAACCCTAACATTGTTTCTATTTCTTGCGAGACCATTTATGCGGAGATACCGGCGGCACGGCGCTTGCGCGACGTCACAACCCCCAAACCTTCTGACGACCGCCACCCCTTCAATGCCTCAATTTAATCCAAATACATATTCAAAAAGGTTAATTTGATCATATTTTTATATATTTGTGTATGCAACTACAAAAATTAAACACTTGTATTAAGTGTTAATAAAATAAATACTTAAACACGATTATACTAGTGACTTTAAAAACTGTACTCTTTAAATTTTTTTATATCATATTTATAACCCGTATGCGATTACAATACAGACTTTACTTAAATAATTTAAAAAATATACTTTTATTTTTCATTTCACCATCAATCGATTATGTCGATACAATGATCTCACTTCATGGGTTTTATTTTTTTTTACTCGCAGTTATTAGTTGACATCATAAAATTGGAAAATTCAATAAGTAGCTGAAAAAAAAAAAAAAAGACAATTCTCTAGTGTGACGAGCAACACCGACACGTAGTTTGACGTATGGTTTGATTTGACATTTCTCTCACTAGAACCCAGAGAGAAACCATAACCTAAACGTTTCAAAGTACAAGCTGTGGTTTTTCATTCTCTTCCAATGATTATTCGGTGTATTTTGACGGTTTTATTACTTGCAACAACATTAACAGAACACGTTAACGCCTGGGATAATGATGATCTTGAAATTTTCGACGTGGTAGAAGAAGTAGATAAAAACTTCTATGAGTTTTTGAATGTCACCAAGGTTTGTAACTCTTCACCACATTTATAGCAATATGAAGTAGTTTAATATGGTTATTTAAATATTTAATAATATTTTTAGGATGCATCTTCTACGGAAATTCGCGCAGCTTACAGAGGCTTGACACTTGTGCTCCACCCAGATAAAAATGACTCTCCAGATGCTGACGTTCAGTTTAGAAACTTGGTCTCCATCTACAGTATCCTCAAAGATCCGGGAAAACGTGAAAAGTAACAATTTATTTTTGATCGTGGTTGTAAAAACACTTGTAGCATTGCAGTTTGATTTTATTTACAATAAACAAATATTTGAATTTTTTAAAAAATATAAGCTATATAAATATAGCTAATAAAAGCATTGGGTTTTGAGATTATTCATTTCATGAAGTTTAAGCTCCAAATATATTGTTTTGAATTCAAATATCAGAAGTTATATTAGTTATTATAAAAAGATATTGTTGAAAATATTCAAGATGTTAGGTATGTAGTTCAATTTCAATGTATTAATTATTGATGTTTTTAGATATAACGATGTTCTTACAAACGGGTTGCCAAACTGGCGCTCAGCTGTATACTATTATCGTCATGTTCGTAAGATGGGACTTCTTGAATTGAGTATTATTTTATTCATATTCATATCCATTGGCCAGTATGTTGTCGGTTGGGCTTCTTATGCAGAAAAGAGATATTTTGCTGTAAGTAAAATATTATTATTTATGTACATAAAGTTTAGATAGTAAAACGCAGAAAACTTATAATATACCTGTATTGGCCCTTATAATCCCTAGATACAATATACATGTATCAAACCCCGCCCTAATGATCTATAGTATAGGAATCTATTTTAGTGTATTTGTTCTAGAGTAGTACTAATATTACACCTGTTTCCTGACCTACTTTCTATAATACTTGTAGGAACAGCTTTTGGGTACTAAATTAAAGAAGATGCAAAAAAAATCAGTGAAGTCCAGTGGGCCCGGGGGTGCTAACGGAGACCTCATGGAGCTGCTTGCAGAGATACCCACTCCTAGCGTAAGGGACACGCTCCCCTGGCAGATCTCACGCCTCTTTGTGTTTATTGTCACTAACCTTCCTTACATACCACAATACATCTCGCAATATTATTCTGAAAAAAAGAGAATACGCTTGGAACAAGAGGCTCTGTAAGTACTTGAAAAATTATGAATCTCATAAATTCTCATTATATACTATATATATATATATATATATATATATATATATATATATATATATATATATATATATATATATATATATATATATATATATATATATATATATATATATATATATATAATACTTAAAATAATATGTATTATTAGTATTAGATTATATAAATAGTTATGATTACTGTTTCTACTTATGAACCTGTAAGGTCTGTAGCCTGTGTTAATGCTATTAGTGGTGAACAGTTTATTCAAGCAAAAAAGTATTCCACAATAAATACTATGGAATAATAGTATTTATTGTGAGTATAAAGGCTAAATTCCTTATTTAAATAAGGCATTTGCCTTTATACTCACAATGGAAACCAAAAAATATATATTTGACTCCTAAAAAATTGGGTGTTTTATAGTAAAAAAGGGTCTAACTTGTAGTCCATATTAAATTGGCCGCAGTCATGTTAATTTTTTCACAAGTAATTGATATTATTGACTATTGCAGAGAAAGAGAAGAAAGGGAAGAAATGGAGCGTAAAGAAGAGGAAGCGGCAAGGGAAAAGGAAGCTCGCACGCAGCGCCGCCGTCAGCGTGTCTATAAACCTCCTGAGAGGATCCATTCTGATAACGAGTGTCTACTGAGTGCTGTAGACGAGCCAGAAGCACCCGTGTTTGTCAAGGTTAGAAATTTAATTTTAAATATTTATTACAATTAGGGTTCACCTCTGTCTATATAAATATTTTATGGAATATAATTTAGTGGAATTTTAAATCAGGGTTTTTAATTTTCCCGCGAATTGGATTCCTTTATCTTTTATTATATTTGAACTTTACAATAGAGCTTGGTGGAAGAACAATTCTCAAATAAAATTTTATTTTTGTAGTTGTGAAACTTAATGGTTGTCTAATTTCATAGGCTCCTCCGGTGTCAGGTGGATTGTGGACGGATGACGACCTGGCCGAGTTGGTGCGATTGGTAAAGAAGTTTCCGGGTGGCACGGCAGGGCGGTGGGAAATCATTGCTGATACCATGAACCGCAACGTCGCTGAGGTCACTCACATGGCTGCCAAACTCAAGGATAACTGCTACCGTGTACCCGGTCAGGAACAGTCCACTGAAGAGATTCCTGGACTTGAAATCTCCAAAAAGGTTTGCATTTATTCCAACCTAATCTTATCTGTATTGAAGAATTAATTTCTGTGGAAATGAGTATTTTAATTGGCCTACAGTCTCTGACCTTCTTTTCTTTAAAATTCTCGGTAAAATACTTGATGGGAGAACACCAATGAGATTTATAAATATGTATGTTTATAAGTTGTTTTTATATGAATCATAAATTAACACACTCCAGATGGAGCTCAATATAAATAGAATGAGAGATATTGATACAGAGTGACAAATTTTGGTTATTCATTTATTAATGCTGGGTATGGAAATCTAGAATATGGGAAATAATGCAGTTTAACATTCAAGAATACTTTATTTATTTATAATTTTTATTTCCAAAAACATTTGTATATTTAATTATTTTCTGTATGTTTAGGTGAAAACGAAAGGAGGGCGTCTAGCAGCGTCCGGAGGAGCACCCATTGTGGAGTCTGTCTGGTCACAAGCACAGCAAGAGGCCCTCGAGTCTGCTTTAGCTAAATACCCCAAGGGCAGAGTAACTGACCGATGGGATAAGATAGCCAAATGTGTTCCAGATAAAACAAAGGTACATGCATCAAATAAATTAAAACTGTGGACTTTACCTGTTGTGTAAGAAATTTTTCACCCTTTCATGTGAACCAATTATTCAAAACTATATGTATACAAAATAGACATGATGTATAATATTTATGCTTATATCTGCAAGATAACAGGAGAGATAAAGAGCATCATGGTTCTTTATATCTTGGAATTTTATTAGCTAGTCAATGAAAAGTCAATATACAGTTGCAGACTAGTAACAGCTGTTTGCACATATGTGCTATTATTACTAATTAATTACTTTAATTTATAAGAAGGTAATTGATTAGTTCAAACTTATACAATATTGCTTTCTTATTGTTTCAGGAGGAATGTATGATACGCTTTAAACATCTGGTGGATATTGTGAAGAAACAAAAGTCGGACGATGCATTGGAAAGCCAGCCGCCGGCTGATGCGACAATGCAAGCTGATACAGACTACCAAGAGAATGTGGAGTCTGATAAATAATTATAATTCCCTTATATAAGTATCATTGTAAGTAGGTATCCAATTCTCTTGTTATGTTGTATAAATTCATGTTTTAAACAATTTTTACTAAGGATCCGCCAGTTTGTATTTTACAATTGAATTTATTTTAAACGTTAGATTCTCTAGTGTTGATTAACTGTTAGGTTATTTAGGTTTAATGTAAATTTTGTTTTATTTATAAATAAGCAGCATTTGAATATAAAGTTTCATGAAATCAGTTCATAAAAATAGTGTTTTAAAATTTTGTACATATTGAAAAAATAAACAATTTTGTAGATGCTAAAAATAATCTTTAATATTTTTAATAGTTTTATTTAAAGCAACAATATATAAAAAAATAAATTCTTACATTTTCTTAACTACTTATTATAATATCATATTCTATTACTTTCAGCAATTGCGATCAAATTAATAACAAATAATGACTTATCACTTTTAACTAATTTAAAAAGTTACAGATCCCATTCACATTATTGAAGTAATTAAGTACAAGTCTAAAAAAATTAAATTCACATTATTAACGCCAGGTCTTTTTTGCGATAAATGTTTTGACAAGTAATTTATTTGAAACCAGGCAGCATTTCTACATCCTCCATTTCATTGTTGCCTTCTGAGGAGAAAGATGATCTCATTGCTGTCTTCAATCCTGGAATCTTCCGTCCAGACTTGGTCATCTTGCTTGACTCCCCAACGCAGGCGCTGCATGCGCATTCTAGCGGTATCGCCACTTGCTTCTTGTAAACGTGTCCATCCTCACAGGTCAGGTCTACGATGAGTCCTCCGAACTTGACAGTCTGGCAACATTTGCAGTCGGTGTCTTGTGAGAGGCTCTCTGAAAAGTTGATTTTAAATATTACATAATTTTCTTGTGGCGAAAGTGAGATTTCATTTTGAAACTTGTCTTATTTTATATCTAATAGCTTCAATAACAATTTTAAAAAAAAATTGTTTGATTTGCATTAGCAATGTGATTGTGATTGATTGACAAAAATTACTAAATTGAGATATTGCAAATATTTATAACGGTTATAATTGTTTGTAGTTACCTTCATTATAGATAGTGCCTGAGACACAAGTTCCCTTGCATTCTTTGAAGCCATAGAGTGGTTTCTTGTTGACACACATACCATGCGGGGGTTTAGTTTGGTGGACCAACCCAATTGTGTCTTTAATGGGCATACTTTCGGAAACACAGGAAGCTGCAAAATTAAATTTTAAGAATAGTATTAAACACCAGGGAAGAAGTAAAAGAAACAAATTAAATGCAAGTTACATATCAAAAAAATCGCTATGAGTATAGGTTACATATGCAAATAATTATAGGCCATATAACAAAAGTATCCAGAGATCTTTCATCTGTGTGGTCACTGACTATACAGCCGGAACCAATATCTGCATATAATACTCACATTGTGCAAGAGAAGTCATGTTACAGTGTTTACAGCAACCCTTGGTATAGAGGTGACTGGGCTCACAGTCGGACACATCGGGACAAGACTCCTGGCTCATACCCACTTGTACCGCATCGGCTTGCTTGTCGCACGAGAACTGGGTGCAGTTATCGGGAGAAAACCAAACTTTTCCTGGAAATTTAAGCAAGTAACAAATGAACTATAAAAATTATAAATAATGACAACATAGTAACAATTTTTTTACATTTGGAAGATTCGATTTACATATTTAATATTGAGTATTATATGGTTTGTTGTCTTTGGTCAATATATCACTTATTATTGAAAACAAAGAAGTAATATTTTAATATTGCTTATTGGGATTGAAAATTATGAAAATAAATGGAAAACCAATTATTTAAAAATCACATTAGAATACTTGTGTATGATATTACTAATAATTATTAAAGTTACCTGGCTTGTAGACTTTATTGTTGATGACACACGCCACCTGCTTGCATTGCCCACAGCAGATTTGTGAGTCATCAGATGGTACATATTCCCAGCCGAGAGAGCACTCCGTATGGCATGCCTCTGTACTCTCCGTTTTGACAATCTTTCCTGCCAGGTCACGTGTGCACGTTACATTTTTGCATGGGTCGCCGTCTGGTGAATTCCAAGTAGAACCTTCCTGATAATCAGAATGAAAGATCAATTATTATTTTTGGGTTACAAAACATGTAGGGTAAAATACTCTAGTATAAAATATATATATACACAAAATGAATCCCCCTCCGGTGAATATTAGACAGTACTGTACTAATCAATACTGGATTTGTTTAGTAAACGTACCTTATAAATTTCTCCATTCACTTTACATGCCACGATTTCAACCTTTTTGCAACACTCTCCCTCTTGCTTGATTTCTTTAACTTCAAATTCTTGCTTAAGATTTTTGGCAACAGGAGGGCAGGTGACGCTCACTGTGGCCACTTGAAGCTGAACAAGACAAACAGTAATTACTGAAAATCCAGAAAATATAAAAACCGCAGAAATTACAGTCTAACTTTCTAATTCAGTCAATTTTGTAGAATTCTTAAAGCCCAGTCTGTTTATTTGTTTATTTTATTTTATAATTACCGTTCCGTTTTTGCTCAGGCAAGTGTAGCTGGTACAGAGATCTTGTGAAGTCCATTTCTCTCCGATCTTCCGTTCGACCCCATCTATCACGCATGCCACTGGAATACACTCTCCGCAGCAGATCTTCTCTGAGCTTAGAGCTGGTTTGTACTCCCAACCCTAAATTTGATAGTAAACAGTTAGACAAAATATAAAAACTCATATCTTTATCATAATAATATTTATTTTACCTGCTTGCACTTTTTGTCGCACTCTTTGATGTTGGTGCGCTTCTCGAGGGTTCCATCCTTTTTAGATGTGCACACGTGAGAAATACAAGGGTTTGATGGTGATTTCAATTCTTCTCCCACCTGTAAGGAAAATTTAAAATATTATAGACAGTAGGAAGAGAAAAAGAATTTTATCCCAGGAAAAATAACAGAAATGATACTTAGATCCGAGGAGTCTAGTGTGGAGTATTTATTTATAATTCTACAGCCATGGAGGTGGTTGTGCACTTACTTTATAAATAGTTCCATTGACTTTGCATGCGATGGGCTTGATTGTTTTGCAACATTTCCCTTCGACAGGTATTTCCTGTATTTCATAATCTTCTTTCATTTCCTTGGTGATTGGGGGACAGTTGATATTCACGGCTTGAATTTGGAGCTGAAATAATTTTTTTTTACAAATATAATAACACTGGCTTACAGTGCAGTCAATGCCTGTGATTTGTGTGTTTTGAATTTAGATTTTGAGTAATTAAATCATCAAAGAGTTTAATTTTTATGATTAGCTCTTATAATAAAATATATGAACCAAGTTAGGAATAAGTGATATGTAAAGTGTCATAAAGATTTAAAGAATAAATTGAAAAATATCTCAACTATCTCAAGCAAACTATTGGACAGTTCTTATTACATGTGATAGTAAATTTTGTTACCGTTCCACTTTTGTTGAGACAGAAGTAGTTGGTGCAATGATCTTTGGAAGTCCACTCCTCTCCAATCCTGCGCTCTACGCCTGCCACGACACATGCCACAGGAACACATTCACCGCAACACACCGCAGGATCTGCTGACGGATGGTACTCGAAGCCCTGGATTTATTTACAGACATTGAGAAAAAGACAAAGAACTTAGTTACCATGTTAAGCCTATGACCAAAGTCAGGCCCTGATGACATTCATAGTCCGACCAGAGAGGCAAGTGGAGTACAATAAGAATAGAATGTATAAAGCTGAAGTTAGAATTCTTACCTGTTTACATTTTATTTCACATTGCTTGATATTTGTTCTCTTTTCTAATGTATTATCACTTTTAGTTGCGCATAAGTAGGATTTGCAAGGATCGCTCTCTGACTTCCACTGGTCTCCAACCTGAAAAAGATGTATTGTCATATTGATGTCAAAATAAGAATACCCTTTGGTGAATTCTTATAATTAGAATGTAATTTAGTTAAAGAGCAGTAACACACCTTATATACTTTCCCGTTGACTTTGCAAGCGATGGGTCGTATTTTTTTACAACATTTTCCTTCTACAGGCACTTCCTCCAGCTCAAACTCTTTCCTGGTGGCATCAGAAATGGCAGGACAAGTGACTCCGTCCGACTGAACTTGCAACTAAAATTCAAAATTCAAATGATAACATTTCTTCCTCTAATGGTTGGGAACTCAAAAGTCCCACTGGCACACAAATGTGTAATGTTTGTATGTTTTTTCGTGATGTTGACTTACTGATCCATTTTTATTTAGGCAAGAGTAATTAGTGCAGAGGTCCTTGGATGTCCATTTTTCTCCTATTTTCCGTTCAACACCGTTTACCACGCATGCTTCAGGCATGCATTCCCCACAGCAGATTTTACGAGGGTTGGTAGAAGGAATGTATTTTGAACCCTGAAAAATTAATATTAATAATAAATTAGGTATAATTATGGTATGATTAAAATATATCTCCATTATAATTTAGAAGTAGTTTGCTTTGTACCTTTTGGCATTTCTTATCGCATTGCTTCACATTAGTCCTCTTCTCGAGGGTATCATCGTCTTTAGCAGCACAGAGATATGACACACATGGATCGCTGTCAGATTGCCATTCCTCACCAATCTGCGTGTATATGAAACATCAATTAGTCATAAAAAATACTGCTTCTCTTGAGTCTTATATGAATGACTAGTTCTTTTCACAATAAGAACTTTTAGGGATTTAAAGTGGAAAGAATATATGATCAATTTAATGTAAGTAGAGATATTCAAACAACATGAAAGATGAATTCATTGTACCTTGTAGATATTTCCTTGGTACTTGCAGGCGGTGAACTTGGGTTCTGCACAGCAAGAGAAAGGAACACCGACTGGCTCTGCGATAAAGTCTTCAGAGGCAGGCATGGCAGGACACTGAGTGACCGAGCATACGGCCTGAAGGATGGGTTTGACTTGGCTGCTGGTCTTGGTCTTGGCTGCTGGAGCTCCACCGATCTTCTTACACATGCAAGTGCGACAAGGACCATCTTGCCATGTTGAGCCCACCTGCGAGTGGAATAATCAATTAATATGCAGTGTTATTTACAATTTTAATATTTATTTTAGTCAGCGAGTCATTATTATGGCATACTAAATCAATATGAATCTACCAATAGAACTTTAGATCTCTATCCATTATATAAATAAGATCAACGCTACCAGTATAGATCTGAGAGACTGTAATAATTTGGCACTATTTATAATAATAATTTTATCACAAATTCTGAAGAAGTTTCATTGTAATGTGAATAAAAATATTCACAAGAATATTATAATCATGCACAGAATCAATCCTCAAGATTTTGAAAATATAAGTTTGTTAATACTATTATGAAATTAATATTGGTTCATTACTCACATTTTTAGGCATTGTTTCCACTGATTCTGGTTTTCTTCTGAATTCTCCGCCCTTTGGTGAGGACTCGAATTCCATATCGTAAAGGCACTTATCAGATGGAGGTTCTAAATGAAATAGAATATTAAATTGCATATCAAAATTTTAATTAATTTGTGAGTTTAATTGTTTCTGTTGTCTCTTGGTACATACCACAAGTGTAAGTAGAACAGCACTTATCCTGCTTCTTGCTCTTGGTGGGAGTGTGATGGGGGGGACACCTAGGGGCAGTGGGACAACTCTCAGGTTTGCAGATGAGCTGAGTTTGTGGACAGCAACCGGTATCGTTTATCACCTTTGTCATGCCTAGCTCCAGCATTTCCAGTCCATCATTGAGATTCAAAGTTTCACATTCTTCTATCGGCTTACACTCTGCAATAATAAAAATAATTTCGTAAATATTTTAATCAAGCCTGCAGGTATTGGGGGATTTGTCAGAATTCAGATTCACTCACGACAAATGAATTTAGGGCAGTTGTCGGCCATGGTCTCCAGTTTCATCTCTTGACCGTAGCTGCAAGTAATCTTAACAGGATCTTCACACTGTGGCATCGATTCAGTAGGTTTAACAACTAAAATAAATAAATAAAAATATGTAATACACAATCTGATTAAAAAGGGTTGGTGAAAAATATATAGTTAAAAGACAGGATGAGTAAAGTACGGATGACGCCACTCACTGCACACAAACTCTGGGCAGCATTGGCCTTGCTGCTTGGCCACCTGCTGGGCTGTGTGGCCGAATGGACAGGCTGTAGCACTGACGCAGGAGCTAGTGACGCAAGCTACGCCACCACGCTTGGGACATGAGCACATTGTACATTCATCTTTCTGCCAGCTGTCACCCACAAAGTGGCCCTGAGAGTCACACGGGAAGCACTTGCTGGGACTGATGCACGTGTTGTTTACCAGGACCTACGGGAAGTTAAGCAAACATTTGTAAACGACAGGAAAACAATTGTTGCTGCATTAATACATTGAATATTAGATTTTCAAATCATGAAAAGGTATTTTACTATTAAATATTGAAGACATAATTAGCCAGTGAGTTGTCAAATAAGTAGGAGTTTAGTAGATTTGCATAAATCAGCCATCAAATTAGTAAAGTAAAAACTATTTCTTAATTTTTTTTTATTATGGTATAGTTATGTTCCTAATGAGATATTCAAAGTTTTCCTTCTATATATTTGAGTGATTTTGGCGTAGAAAAAGTTAAAAAATGTATACGAAACTTTCTTGCTCAGCAATTTTTAAATTTTATTCAAAAATATTAAAATGGAATTCCACCAAGTACTCTCTGTCAAAAATATTGAATTTCAAAAAAGTAGTGGATAAATAATCAATATTGTTAGAGGATTGTTTGACTTACTTTTCCTTCGGGACAGAAGCACCCTTCAGAGGGAGGTTCAGGGCACAGGGAAGGCTTCTTGGAATATTTCTCATAATTTTCACAAGTAACTTGACATCCAAGACCACATGGTTTATATGACAGACCAACCTCACTGAAAAGTATTATAAAAGTGAAGAAATCAATAAAATTTTCTTGTATATTATAGTAATAAAAGAATGATTGTCAATACCGCATTACCTATTTACAATTTACCTGAATGCGCATACGCTTTGCTTTGTATTGAAACAATTAAGGATTGAAACTTACCAATTGTAAGGACATAACTCCTTTCTTCTCCAATCTAGACAGATTCCAGCTCTTCTGCACTCAAGAGCGTAGGCCTCGAGACTTACGCAGACTCCCAGCTGCTTGGTTTGCGCACACAAGTCTTGCTGGCAGGAAGCCAGGTATGGCACAGGATCGACTACAGCGTGACACTGAAAAAATATTGCATTCATAGCTTTATAGTGAGAAATTCGACAATAATAATTAAGGGTAGCAAAAAACAGAGAAAGGAAATTATGATTTGTATTAGTGTTTCATCATATTTTGTGCTACACCTTATGTGTAGCACAAAAAAGTATATTTGTACTGATAAGTACTAGTTGTTGTCTCATAAGTATTGTTTTAAATTAAATTAAAATAATTTTAGTGATCCAAATACTGCAGATAAGAAGGAAAAGTAAATTATTCCATGCTGACACATTATGTCACAACAGAAAATGGGTTTATGTTATTATAGTCAAGGATAAGTGAAAAAGTCATCAATTGAGACATTCAAACCTTCCCGAATTTGGGCTCATCCATAATCTTGAAACATGGATCTTTTTCTGGGGGCAATGGCCAACATTCGCTCTTGGGCTTCTCCTCGCAAGTCTCCTCACGAATATCAAGGGCCTTCAAGTCAGGAGCAGGGGCTCGCCAGCTTAGGCCGTACTCGCGAGGGTCATCTGACTGTCCGAGATCGTTGCCCTGGTCTGCATCACAATCTCCGCATAGGCCTTCCATGTTCATTCCGTACAGCTTGGACGGGACTCTCACAGAGAAAGCCATGTTGTGGAAGATGGATGATACCTAAAAGTGATCATATCAAATATTGATAATAGCTTCTTAGATTAGGAAGACATCCTTTTTTTTGTTTTATTTTGTAGTTTTTTTTACCTCCAATTGAATGGCTGGAATCAGTAGTGATATATCTTTTCCAGAAACTTCTTGTAGATTAAGCCATTTATTGACTAGTGGGAAGTGTAGAACCTTAATACCATCTACTATTGTTGTCAGCTAGAAAAAACAAACGCATAACTGTCATTATATACAATTGAAAGTTGTCATTACATACAATTTTAAAGGGAAACATAAAAATGTAGTTAGTTATGCAAACATTTTATCAGTTTTTACTAGGAATTAAAAAGTTGATAAATCCCTACCTGATTCTTTTCTTTCTGAACGTGAATGACGTGGTCATCGTGAGTAATATGAACAGCTACTGTGCAAATGGCATCAGGATTATGAGGACACTCTCCATTAGTGACAAACACTTGGAAAGCTCTCTTATTATCCATGAGTTTTTCTTGAGAGGCAATGTAGGTGCAGTTCCCATTGAAAGTAAAGTTGCGCTTGTCATATGTGATATATTCTGGCTTTCCTAACCCATCACAAACACCTAAATACAAAAAAATGTTGTGAATTGAAACAAAAGTTTGAAACTAAAGGTTTTTAAATATTTTTTTGTTTTAATGTGTAGTAAATTTATACTTTTTAAATATTGTATTAAATTGTTCTAATTACTATTTATGATATTATATGATTAATGGTTCTTACAGTCTCTGCACTCTGTGGGCAGAATACAGTTTTCTCCCTTTCTGACGAGTCCCTCAGGACAGAAACAGCCTGAGAAGCACACGCCTGGAGTAACGGGACACGGGGACTTCTCTTCCTGCAAGGAATTGCATGACAACTCGCAGCTTCTTCTGAAGCAGTCGTAGTGTACCAGTGGGGCAGCGCAGACCACAGCTAAAGTTATAACATTATATTCAAGTAGTTTATTATTCAGTATTCATACAGACAGTCTCAAAAATTTATGAGAAATAATATTAGCTGAATTAGATCAAGGTGTTTATTTATTTATGGTATTAACTACAAAGGAAAAAATGTCTTTGTATGTTTACTTACGGCAGTCCATAACGGTTCTCCATCCTTGCAGGTCGATAGCTGAATTGGTGGCCTGACATTCAGTGACGAAGCTCTGCAATGCCTCGCAATTGCATTTGCGTGAGTATTTGGCAAGGTCCCACTTTTCTGCTGGGTTCTTTGAATCTTTAGCAGCGTTTTTCTGACTGGTGCTTTGCAGGCAGTCACAAACCCTCTCCAGACATCTGGTGCGACTCTTCTCTAAGTTCATGGCAGACTTGCACCCGCTGAATTGCTTATGGCTGCAATATTTCCATGTAATTTATTTATTTGTTGGAAAAAAAATCTTTTAATTTGAAAATCATTAGGTTTTTTGCACTAAAGAGATATATTTATCTGTAAAATCTTTCATTGTGTTGATAGATTACCACATTGCTAAAAGTAACATCACATCTTATAGTACTCAAATAAATCTGAAATAGTTAGATGTGTAAGCATATTAATATTAGTGGTCATAGATGTTGTTAATTATTGTCACAAAATCCATGCAGATCAATAGTACATCAAGAATTTTATATTACACTTACAATATAAATGTGTCTCATTCAAATCAAAATATTATTCTATGAAAGCTTTTGTTAATTTATTGTGAATTAATTTGAAGTTATTTATATGTCTCTATATGCAAAGGGGTAGTAGAGTAGCATTAATACATTTAAAAAAAATAAATTATTAAGTAAGAAAATATTTAGGTATTAGAAAAAAAATTGACTGACGTGATAGTCTTGCATATCTCCCAGGCCATGTTTTGCAGATGGATTGGACAGGACTTCGCCTCGCAGACAATGGGGTTGTCTTTGTGGGCCCAGCTATCGCCGAATTCTTCGGTGGTGAGAGCCTGTGACCCATCCGGCTTTCTACGATCATCAGCTTGAATACCGTTAAAGAATCCGCAGAGACCATCCACACGCCCAATAAGTTTACCAGCAATCTGCAAGGGATTAGAATGAAGAATTGCATAGATTCAATATTCCTGCAGCAACTTAAGTGGTTGTAGAACTAAATGAAATACTTTACACGATACTGTTATTTGTGAAGTGATTTTAGAAAGTTGAGAGCTACAAGCAGAAGATATCAATCATTTTCCCAGTAAAATATTCAAGTACCATAAATAAATGCTTTTTATTGCAGGTTTTACAACACTTATATTTATTAAAACCAATGTAATTTATTAAAATATATAACATACCCCAATTTTGGCATTTCGTTTAGCATCGTAGATAACCCAAAATCCATATTTAGTGGAAATGTAGAAGAGCGTTTCGCCCAGCCGGGAGATGGCAAAAGATTGTGTCTGGAAGCCAATCTTCCTGGTCTGGTCTACAGTGTAGATGTAGCCATTGTACTCCACTGTCAGGTCAGGGCGGAACCTTACTTGGTCAGCTCCCTGAGATATGAGTAGCTCGTGCACGCAATCTTCCCCTTTCGTACAATTGTTTTGGACTGAAAAGAACCTCTTATAAAAAATGTGTATTCACAATTATCCTATATATAATTATAATACCACGAATACTCAAATCCCAAATACAGGGCTATTTTCTATGGTTGATTTTTTTTATAAGTACCTGTGACATCCCAAGTGTTAGCTTCGGCATCTCTGGCGAGGACATGATTACAGATGTCATACTGATATTCGGTGCCATCAAAGGTATTGAAGGTTCGGCAAGTTACATTGCAAACGGCGTCTCGACGAGGCGGAGGAGAGCAGATGTACCTGGTGAGTAAAATAATCGGAAATCGCATTGATATGTTTGGTTTCAATACATATAAATTGATATAAATAAAACAATTATAGGGATAGGTTATAATAAATAAATTATAGAAAGAATCTAAAAAACACTAATTTCAAATGTGGATTGAAATTTTTACAAATCCTATTTAAGATGATATACTGACTTGGGGCAATCGTTTTCGTCGACCTGCTCGTTGTCCAAGCTCATGGTGTATTCGGGTGGACAGCGCGGTGCTGGACACGGTGGCGGGGTCGGACGGGGTTGGCCAGGTTTCGCCAGTGGGGGCGGAGGGCGAGCTGACAGGCAACGCCACTGCGGGCACTCTTTTTTAGTGACCTTTTCGGCCTTGATAGGACTCTCAAGCGTCTTCAAAGGAGTAACCAGTTTTTCCGATGTCTTTACACCTAAGCATAAATTAATTAGATTAATTAAAAATATCTATTTTATCTTGCCTACATTCTAAGCTTGTCCTAGACTTTTTATGTTTTTTGGTTTGGTAAAAATATAACGCAAATGTATGGAGATTAAGAATAATTAATTGTGTAAAGAGTACGAAGAAGTTGATGTTACCCCCTTTCGTACCGCCGCCACCACCTCCTCCCTTGGCTCCCTTGTAGTAGCGCATGTATCCTTTGCGAGCAGATTTGGAAGGCTGGGCGAACAGGGAGTCTGGTGCTACTTGACCGTCCCTCAACAGCTCTAAGTTTCGAGAGGACTGCTTCTTTTCAGAGACCTTGTAGCCTCTGGGACAGGTTGGCTCAGGGCATTTTTCTAAGGAAAAAAACATAAGTAAATTCATTGTAAACTATGATGAGTTATATTTATTTGAATTTAGTATTAAAGTAATAGCACGGCAAGATAGTGAAATACCTTCTTTGGTAGCTGTGACATTGGGAGCGACGGTAGAAGTCTCGCAGTCAACTTCATCATCAGGGCAGTCCTGCATTCCGTCACACCAGGCTTCTTCTTTTACACATACCTCACTAGTGGGACATGCGCGCTCTCCTGTTGGACACGGTTCGCAGCGACATTCACAACCTACAGTCATCTCTCTTACTGTACCCTATGGTAAAAAAGAACAATACTAATTCAGTATACAAATTTATAGGCTTATTAATAAACATTTAAAATACTTTTTAACTACATCTTTACTAATTTATGATGATGACTGGTTTTGGATTGTAAGCATCAAGACCATTGTTAAGTTTGTAAATAAATCATTGATATAATAATTCAACAAAAAATAAGGGAAACACAAATATGAATAGTTTCTCACCGCTTTGCATTTTGGACAGGTCTTTTTGTTGCAGTCGGGAACCCCTCCAAGTTTGCAGGTGCAAATCTCACAGTTTTCTTTTTGGTATGTTGCACCCACAGTGTACCTAGAAATTAATATCTAGTAATTGTAACGATTTTTTGAAATTAGTAATAATTTATAGTATGATTCAACTGAGTAAGGAAAGAGAAATCCTATCCTACATATCAAAAAATAAACTTAAAATGTAATTATTTTGAACATTCAACCTTTAAAAGGTCTATTTTCAAAAAAAAAATTTAAACATAAATGTTACCATCTTAGTGTAATACATGTTGAACAACATAGTTTATATGATTTAATCTCTTACGGAATATGTCCCACGATGCAAGGGCACTGGATAGACTCTACGCAATCATTTCCATCGTACATCAGCGGATACTCGCAGCTGCAGGAGCCATCAGACACAGGGATTCCTTTGCATAGACGACACATGTCTGGAAGAGCCTCTGCCGGTGGTTCCTCAGTGAAATCGAGAAGCTCCTCCAGTTCATCTGATATAGAAATAATCCAAATTTGTAAGAATTACCTTTTACATTAATTAAACCCATTTGTTTGACAAACCACAGCACTGAGTTTTATTCTGATATAATTATCAATTTAATATTTTTAAAAAAAACACTGTATCGAGTTAAAATAGCAAAAATTGAATAACCTGTCGACCCTTCGAATGCCATCACAAGAAATGGCTTTATGGTACTTGAAGTTAGCACTTGTGGACTGACTTTCAAGTCTATAGTGTGTATTTTTAATTACATTGACTAATTGAAGAGGCCAGTTGCCTGTTTCTGGAGAAAATTTCCAGCAGTTTTCTATTAGATCAAGTTGTGTAGAATAGACAGGTGATTGTGAGTGAGCATTTTTGCGTATAATTTTTCTTTTACGGGCTGGTTTCATTCAGAAACTTTCATTGCAGTTGAGTTGTTCAAAATTCCATAAAAATATAGTAACTTACATTTCTCAGACTTCAGAGTGCAACCTTGCGGTTCAATCTTCATTTGAATGTTTTTCTTCCATTTGGTGGGTACGATTCTGAGGAACCGGGCACGGATTGGTTTTTCAAAGCTATTGGTCACTGGTGTGTCCTCGTCAAAGTTAGCCGGAAAACTCTGCACCTCTTTATTATCATCCACGGCAGGGTTCCAGTTATTTCCATCAGGGGAATACTTCAGGTTGTAAGCTGATACCCAGCCTTCGGGACCACCCTTGGAGATGATTCCGGTAATGTTTTCATTTTCTGGGAATTCAAACTGAAGAGAAAAGAAAATATTTGGTAAAGTTATTGATTTTTTTAAAATTAATATTCATTGATAAAATATTAAACTGATATTAAGAAGCTAAATTTATTAAATTAATCCACTTAATAATCACCTGAACCCATTCTCCAGGAGAATTTGTGAGTGGTTGCCAAGCTGCAGGTTGGTCCATTTGTACAAACTTGCTTGGAAATTCTGGTTTGAATGAACTGACCCGCATCTTCTTTATTGGTAGTCCTAAGAGTTCTTTTGGTTTCTCGCATTCCGTCAGCTTGCTGGGCTGTAAAATTATAAATAGCATTGATTTAGTATATTAGCGCAATGGATTGAAGTATTCGAGTAGTATCATAAAGCCATACCCCAGTAATCGTGGTGAAGCCGGGAGTGGGCTTGGAAGAAACGGGGGTTAGAGTTCGAGAGATTTCACTACAGCCTATGAGCTCCATCCTCACTGCAATGGTGTCGTGCCAAGTGAGAGGCCTCACTCGAATGTAACGACTTTCAAATGGATTTGCAAACATCTGTTTCAGAGGAGTGAGGTTATCTGTCGGTCCTCGGAATGTCTAAAATACAAAGAAAATTTATTATTTAAAATATAATGTGTGTGGTCAAAGTTTACAAAATAATAATAATATTGCATATATACTATACCTCTTCAGCACCATCTGGACCGGTAACATAAGTAAAGTGTTTTCCATTCTTGCTGTGCATGACTTTATAGCTGGTGACGTACTGGTCGAACAGCGGACTTCCTTGCATGATGATACCGTAAATAGGTTCTGCGTGATCAAGTTTAACTTGGATATACTCATCCGGAGTGGATTGCTCAGGAGACCAGCTTCCGCCTGAAATATTTTTAAATATTTTGATTTACTATCATGAATTTTTTTATAGTTCATAAATTGAGAAGTTTGAAAAAAAAAATACCTGAATGATCTGTAACTGTGCCATTCAAAACGGCATGCTGCGGCTCAAATGACGACCCCAGAGAACTACTGGCTGAGAAAGCTTCATCGCTCTGAGGTATATCATCCCACAAAACATTTGTGTATCTAGAGGATACAAAAATCATAGAATAAATTCATAGGAATTGAATATTTTTAAAGTGATTCATATAATATTAACATACTTGTCAGGGTGACACTCCGGCGGTGGGGTGATAGATGACTTCCTGATGTCTCCTTTTACGGGAATGGCTTGCAGGTAATGAATTTTGGTGGTGAGCTCAGGCTTGCCAGTGGTGGTGAATGGGAAGTGGATACCGTAGCCACCACTCATGTACTTGACGGGACTCACTTTAAGTGAGCGTTCGGTAGTGGAGGTCTCGCAGGAATCGGATATGCCACACGTGTACTGATTCTTTAAACACTGGCAGGTTTCACATTCTGATTCTTTCAGAGCTTCACCAGGCTAAAAAAGGTTATTAAAATTAATTTAAATTAGTGATTTTGTATTTATAAATAGATGCAAGACCACAGTGAATATGCGAGTGCTGTCACACATAAACCTGCCACATACATAGAAAATTGTGTTATTCCATAACATAATTCCACAAATATTCCAGCTAAAAACAAAAAAGCTGTCCAATAATACAGCTACCTATTTTTCCATCTAATTGGCCTTTGCATTTTCCATAACATTACTTGATATTGAAAGAAAACAAAAACTTCTTAAATTATATGTGATCTTGTTTAATAGAAACTATAACAGTCGATTGATAGTGTCTGTATTATTATTTCCAAAAGAAGAAAAAAGATTATATATCTATATTTTTTATAAAGATTAAAAAATATAGATCTACATAAGCATCAATTTTTGAAAGTTTTAACATTTAAGTTTTGGCTCATACCATGGTTCCTGTTCCTGTAGTCATGGTTCCATATGATGTTGTTTGTTAATGATTTCAGTGATTTGATAAATACACGGAGTCATCTTACCTTTACTGGTCTGCCAGTTTTGGAGTGGCATGTGCAGTCGGCTATAGAGACACAAGTTTGAGCATCTCTCCAAAGGTAACCCTTTCCGCATGGCTTTTTGGCAATAGTTTCATCAATGCATCCAGGAATGCATTCCTATAAACACAATCTATTATGTGGCTCAAATAAACAAATGACAAGTATTATTACTTTCCATAATAACTTTTAGTAGACTCTCTATTAGCAAATAGAAATAAGGCAGTAGAGTAATAATCTGTTAAATAAATAATATTTATATGTAGAGCGCTAGTATGAAAAGATTATATTTAGGGGTAGGGTTAAACAAATGCAAATCCATAATCTATGTCTAGCAATCTGCTCTATTTAATGTGTTTACAAAGTAATACAAATAAAGTAAGAAGCTATTCTGGTGTTACTATAAAGCCAGCTCTTATAAAAATAATTGCTCAAATGAAAATTAAAAGAGTTCTTACATGTCCATTTTTGCATTTCCTGTCCTTTTGTAAATAGTACTTGTAGAATAGGCATACTTTTTTACAATCGACTGCACAATCTGACCAAACCATTCCTTCTTCGCACTGATCTTTTTCTGTTTCTAAAAGTTATAAACATAAATAATCAAGTAATAATATCAATGACGATAATATAAACAATCAACTTGATAACTTAAATATACATACCATTCTTAAAATCAATCAGGGAACCAATGGTTGGGTGAATAGATGGCTCTGCAATTACAAATTTATATCTTTATAAATTTGGCTTTATCAATAAGAATTGAAAGTTTTACACTACGTGTATATTTTTATTTACATTAAATGTGACGAAGTTATTGAAAATAAAATGATTATTTATGTAATATTACACAGAAATGTTTATATAAAAAGGTTGTCTTTTTACATTCACAGCATCATGCCAAATTATGGCCCATGTATGATTTACAGCTTTTAGTTGAATACTGTTAATATTTTTGAGTAAAATACTTGAGTGATTTTCCGCATGTTCGTTTTTATTTATGACCGGTTTCGCCAACCTTTCACGTTGGCATTATCAAACAAAGAAACATACTGTTGTTAATTTTGACCAGCAAATATTATTAAAAGAGGAAACAATAGATTTCTCACCTCCGCACTTGGGTTTCATAGCAATGACAGCCTGCGGCCAGTCACAGTTCATGGACTTGGGATTGTAGAGCATGTTGGGTCCACAGGTCTTCGCTACTAAATCTGGGTGCTCTACTGGACCCATGCCGGGGGCACACTGATAAAACATGGCACAATCTAATGGATGCTCTTGATTGGGTCGGGCCAGGTCGCATTTGAGAGTAGTCGTGTGCATTATTCTTGGCTGTAATTTACCCCTTTTGGGAGGCAGAATAGTAGACTTGCGTCTAGCAACTTGTGGTAAAAGGTCTTCTTCTGACCCCACTTCAATCTCCTCTTTACCTGAATTTAATAATGGCAGATATAAATTATATAAAGGTCTTAAAAATCGTGGCTTCTCTGAAACACAATGACGCTTCTAATTTTTTTATTTGGGCAAGATTCTAGTAATACTCAACATACCTTCGGAGACAGTCGTGTGTTTCCGGTCAGGGGATTTGGTAGTGGTCTTTCGTCGCCGAGCAACCTGTGGTAATAGGTCTTCTTCTGATTCTTCTGGCATCACTAAAAGCTTCTCTTTATCTGAATGTAATAATGACATATATAAATTATATAAAGGTCTCAAAAATCGTGGCTTCTCTAAAAACACAAAGATGCTTCTAATTTTTTTTATTTGGGCAAGATTCTAGTAATACTCAACATACTTTCGGTGATAGTCTTGTATGTTCGGTCTGGAGATTTGGTAGTGGTTTTTCGTCGCCAAGCAACCTGTGGTAACAGGTCTTCATCCATTTCAGTCGTCTCAAACATAGAAGGCGTTATCGGTGTTGTGTAGAGTTCTTCTTTTCCTAATTGCAATGAAAAAAAATTCCTTTCATTGTCAAAATCATGCACTCCTTTTTCAGATGATACCATGTTTTTGAGACTCGCGTATAAATTGAATTAGATATTGATTGGAAACATATATGATTGTCAAAAAATAGAAAGTAGATTTCTAATATGTGCATATGAATACTCCATTAATACACATGTCTTTAAGCAATGATTTTCACTAACCACAGTCACATTTCACTCTGATCTCGAAGTCAGGACAAGGCTGGTCCTTGGGCTGTCTACAGAACAGTCCCTTCTCCAGGGAGCACTCAGCTTGCAGGCCTGTTTCCTTAGCTGAGAGTTCTTCTCCTATAGTACGGCATTCAATTTCCACCATCATGTCGGATGTGCAGTAGCTTCCTCCTAAGTTATTCTAATAAAAAGAAACAGGAAATACTCAGTACAACCACAGGCTATCTAGAGAGAGATATATATATATATATATATATATATATATATATATATATATATATATACATATATTTGTACATTTAAATTAAAACAAGTCTCAAAGATGCAAAACTTGGGATTTCAATTACCAGTTGCATGAGTGATGGCAAAGGTTCAGCTTCAACAGAATAAGGCTTGCTAGATTTGGGTGCTTTAGTTTTCTGATTGACTTCTTCTTTTACATGTTCAGGAATTTTGTTACTTATCCATCCGGACCATCCATTTTTGCAGGCACTCTTTTGTTCCATCATGTGAGTAACAGCTTTAGTGCCAGTTGGTATTGCTGGAGGCTACAAAGTAATACACGAAAGAACTTTTTTAATAATTTTTTTTGTTATAATACAATGGCTCTGAGAGAAAAAACAACTGTTAGTTTAGACCAGTGGTCCCCAACTCTATGCTCGTGGGCACCACAGCTCCCACCAACTGTTTTACATGTGCACACTGCTAAAATTATTTAAGTTTACAATAGAATGTTATGAAAAACAATAATATTCAGTAATTAAACAGATAAAAATATAAGCGAAAATAATAATACCGTTGTAATTTTCAAAAGAATAATTCTTTCCAGAAAATCATATTTAAGCCTGTTGAAATAGCATCTTATGGATGTAGTTTAGTTTGTCTTCGTCTCTGTAATAACGTCCTCTAATAATACGTTCACAATATTGTTCAGATACTTGGTGGAAAAGTTGCTGAATAAATATAAATTTGATATTTTTGCGATAGTACAAGTGAGGTGAAAGCTATGTGAAAGTCTACCTGATATTTTTACGATAAGACGATAACTAAACAGCGAAATGGATTTTGGAATTAAATATTTTTATGCATTATATGTATTATTGACTATGTCTAACTGTAAATATACCATTTAAAAAAAAATGGTGCCCGCCGCCCGACCGACATTCTAGAATGTGCTCTTGGGTGCAAAAAGGTTGGGGACCCCTGGTTTAGACTATAATCGAACTTAGTTTCTCACCAGTGTAGCACAAGCCTGGCCCTTGCAGATCTTCTTGCCGCGTGAGCAGTGACAAGTGTGGCACTGATCCTGCTTCATGATCTCTCCTTCCAGTATCACCTTGCCATTTGGTAATGTAAGACATACGGGCTTACATTCGGGACGAGGAACACACTCTGCGGTACTGAAGTTACCGACTACATGTTCAGGTGGACAAGGTTTCTTACGTACACAACCTGTATTTGTAAATAATGTTTTTAAATATATAAAAAAACAATCCTATAATAATGAGTCAAAAGTAATGATAGAATGAGAAGGAACAGAGATTACCTTCGATGCAGGTATCATGGTGACACATTTCAGTGACTTGAGTGTAGATCAGAGTATTTTCACAAGTTTCCACTGGACAGGCTGATATACAGGGACTGTAGTTCTCACAAGTGTTATCACATTGCATCGCTAGAAAAAAATAAGAACATTACTAAAATGAACATGAAAACATTTTTCTTGATTTTTGTTTTAATAAATAGAGAAGTTGCTACATTTTGAGAATGAGATCATTTTTTTTCAAGAGTAAGTGAACTTACGACACAGATCTTGGGTTCTCCACTTGATAGGGACACCTCTGGAAGCACATTCGTGAGCGTATGCAGCAAGCGCAGTGCAGAGACATGCGCAGTCACCACCCGTGCCACATGCACAGGAGTCCATCTCGCAGCGCCGCACGTAGTCACCAGGAGGCACCTCTGTGTGACATGATGCGAAAGGTGCACGCTTCAGTGCCCCACATGCCTGCGTAGACCACACTGTGCGCTCCGGGTGTAGTTTACAAGTATCCTGAACAAAGTGAATAAGCAATTTATTTTATAATGCATTGTTGATCAAAATTACAAAAAAATATATATGAACATACCTGAATATCATGACTTGATGGGCAGTGTGGTTGCATTTTCCATGAGTCTGCAAATAGTAGAGGAGACGCCTCACTGAGACCTCCAGAGGGAGTTTGGAAATCATCAGCTTCATTATTGTTGTAGTTGCCACACAGGCCTTTCAACTGCATTAAAAAATAAATATAAATTATATATATATATATATATATATATAGATATATTTACATTATATATATATATATTTTTTTTATAGTGTGTGTGCATTTGAAAGAAAGAAAAGAAATAATATTATTCACCCGCCCTTTCCATTTGGGGTCGGCTCTCACATATACCCTTGTTCCCCTGTCCCACTGGACAACTATACCCAAGGAAGGAACCTCTGCAAATATGAATAGGCCAGCTTTACGAATTCTTATTCTAAAAAGAAACATTATGAATTTTGATTAGTTATCAACCTTATTTACACTAACAGTTTATATTTGGTAAATTTTGTCGGGTATTATTGGTATCATTCATCAAATTGGATTTATGCAAACCTTTGCAGAGCATCAGTTTTAGGAAGAGGTTTATCTTTGGTGAAAGTAACTGATTCTGCTAACACGCTCATTCCAACCTTGAGTGTTACGGACTTGGAGCAAGTTACACCAGATGTACCACACACTTCACTCTGGAAGCATTCAAACATTAGTATAACAGTAGGGTATCAGATAAATGAATTATTGTAATGCATAACGGTACCTGTATTTCTACACTGAAGCTATCTCGAATAGAGTCCAAAGATCCTTTGGAGAGCAGATACGTGCATACTCCATGGAAGCCGAACTGTTTACTGTCAAATGTCTTGAAGTGAGAGTCTCCCCAGGTGCTACACACACCCGCACACGGTCGTTTTTCACAAGACCATTTTCCTCCATTGCACTTACTGCAAAAGAAATTACCATATTGTAATAAATCTACGAAATAGATATGTCTGCGGGGTGTATGGTTGCATAGAATACAAGAGTTAAGTGGTAACACTGATTTATTCTAAAATAGGTATTTTTGGTGTTGATATCAAGTATTCCTCACCAGGTGTTACAATCTTCCTGCATGGTGTGGCCATCAGGATAGCTGTGGCCACCGTGATGGCAAGGACAGTCCACAGCCTTAATACACTTTTTGGCAACACTATCCAGAACATAGCCCTTCATGCATTGGCAACCCGGATGACATTCTGCTGGACTACTATCTTCAGGTGGTTGATGCATGTTCTACAAAAGAAAAATAGTCAAAACCTCTATTGCCATGGAATTCTGCATGGTCAGAGTAAAGTTTAGTTTAATTACCCTGCAAGTTAGAGGCTCGACAGGTTCACAAGTTGTGAATTCTTCATGCTTGGAAGCACTGCACTTATCCTTAATATCGGCTGCGCGAGGGAAAGCTTTGATCTCTTCCGGTGTTGCAGGGTGACAATCCCACTGACCACCATTGCATAAACTAATAACAAAATATTATTCGTGAACTCCTGGGAAAGATGTGGCATTGCAATAATTTATGTAGAATATTTTAAAATATTTAAATAACCATAGCTCTTGCTCCCTGGCGCCAGGTCTGACTTCTTTGTATTGCGGTGGGAAGACCAGTCCGGCATGCCGACACGGGCAGCTGCCGGTAGGGACACACTCTCCATGTGAATCCAACGCCTGCCCTGTGGGACAGTTACAACCCTCCACGCACTGTGGACGGCAACGAGCTTCCTCTGATGCATCCAGCGAGTCCTCGTAGCTGCCTGACAAGTCTTCGCAGCTGCGAGCGCAGGAATCGCCGCACACTTGGTATGTTTGGCCCCCGGGACAATGTACCTCTGATGACCAGAAATGTACATTTCAAATATTGTTTAAATAAAAGTCTTCATAGTGTAGCTGCTTAAAGAATAAGGATTTTCAGGTAAAGTGGAAGTTTATGCAGTAATAAAAAGTATTATTAATGAAAAAGGGTTTTGATGCTTACCGCATTCTTTAACATTGTACCGCCATTGGATTTGTATGCCCTGGCGAGCACATTCAGTTGCATAAGCTCCCAATATGGGACACAAGCAACGATCTACTGGAGTTCCATCACAGGAGCATACATCGTACATACAGTCATCATAGAAAGGTGTCACGTCCACGCTCCAGTGACATTCTGTAAATTAAAAGATCATTTTCCACACGCTATTAATATATCTTCTATCTCGCTTCTCAGAAGTAGACGTGACTTTTCAATAATTTTTTTTAAAGCTGCTCATTTCTATATTTATGAAGATATTTGAGAGGGTTATAGAAAATAAATAAAAAAATTAACCAAATTAGTTTGAAAATGAATCAATTAGAAACTGACTATTACAGTAAAATATCTCACCCTCAAACAGTTTGTTTTTGAGTTTTGAGCACAGTTTCTCTGCAGTAGCCTTGTTCTGCGGGTTGAGATTGCACGGATGAGGTAGTTCCTTGTCTGGAATGTCTGCACATTTCTCTTGAGTCTTCCATTTGTTTGCAAACGGAATCACGGCCTGTTCAATGTCTGCTTCAGGAGTAAGGAAATCATCTTTTTGGTTATTATTAAAAGTTCCGCAGAGACCCTAGAAAGATCAAGGGTACATTTAAAAAAGAGCAAAAAATTCAGTTAAATTAGTAATCAAACAAAGTTTCACTTTAAGCAAATAAGAAAGCTGTAGTTTTCTGCAGTAGAGTTCTTGGGTCAAGAGGGCTGTCACCCATGCTATGGGGTATTTATGTGTAACACCAAGCGTGGGCCATAGATCACTGACAAGGCTTATAGACCATAAAAGCTGTTAAGTTTTTTAATGAAAAAACTCTTTTTGATTTGATGATAGAAAATGATTTGTTTTAAATTTCATAATCAACGATTATCATGTGCGTACACATACACACTAGTACACAAAGATAGCACTACAATTGAAATAATGCCTTGGAACTATTTTAATATCTACCCAGCGTACCAAAACCATTGGTAAGTCTCGCACATTTAGAAAAAGCTTGCAAGCAACTTCCTTGAGTGTCATTCATATTTAAAAGGGTTATTTTATTTCACTTACCTTTGAATGTCCATGAAACGAGGCTGGAGCATCAACATGGGCACTAGTTATTCCATCCCACCAAATTTGAAGGCCATTTGGCATTGCAACTAAAAATTAATAATGCATTAGTGTAATTTCATATAACTTAAAAAAACTTAAGTAATTTTGAATAATCTTAATCATTTGAACCCTATAAGATACACATATCATGAGTATTTATTGAATTATCAGTTGAAATTTGTTTGACGTTAACCTTTGATGAATATGGAGGAAGCTGCTCTAATTTTCAGCCCGTGTGCTTTCATGGGTAGTTTAGTGACATCTTTTCCATTTACAACAATATTCCTGCCTTGCTTTAGTTGAACAGTTGCTGGGCCGTATCTGATAGTGACCATTCTAGTGCATGAGGGTTTTTCGAAGATATTGTCGATTGTGGCTAGATTCATGTTCTGTAAATACACAAAATAATAAATAAAGGCATGGTTAATATAATAAAAAAATCTAAAAACATATTTCATCTTAAGGTACAAAAGGCACCTGAACCAGCTGGGTGTATTTACACATATTTTACATGTTTTTTTTCAATGAATGGCCAATGTATACCTCACTGATAGCTCCAGAACAGGCAACATTCTCAGCTTCAATGCTAAAGTTGGACCCCTTAACAAGATAGTAGGAGCACTGCCCCATGAAGTTGTAGCGCTTGCCATCAAAAGTAGTGTAATGAGGATCTCCTACTGCTGAGCAGCGAGCACCGCAGAACACTTGAGTGCACACCCATTCACCATTCTGGCATGTACTGGAAAATAAAATACCAAGAGTTATAATAAGCCCTTGTAGCCACTGAAGGAATTCAGAAGGTGGTTGTAGCCTTAAGTGCAATTGGGGAGAATAGAATAAAAATAAGAGGGCTGTAAAAACAAAGAAAGAGTAAATTACCATGTATTGCAATCCTTGGGCACGGAGGCACCGGAAGGGAACTGCTTGCCACGCAGGCGACAGGGGCACTGGTCCTTAGTGAGACAGCGGCCTGCATGAAGGAGCATTCCACGTGGACAGAAGCAGCCCTCGGAGCAAGTTTCAGGAGCAGGGGCCAGCATATCAGCCGCTCCTCCGCAGGAGGGTTGGACTGCTGGGCCACAGGCCTGATACACTCGACCTCCCGTGCAGTTCATCACTAAAATTAATAAGAATCTTAACTTATTTTTTCAGAAATGATCAATTTAGAGGTTAACGTTGATAAAGATAATGTATACCCTACATGTGTAAAACACTTGAGTGATTTTTTTACATTTAGATTTTTATTGGTGACCGGTTTCACCAACCTTTCAAAAATCACTCAAGTATTTTACTTATTTAAAACATTAAAATGGAATTCCACCAAGTACTCTCTGCCAAAAATATTGAATTTCTATCCTTCACGAAACATTCTTGTGTTTTATGCCATTTCTCTTTATACAAAATATTAATCTTTTTAATTGCAAATTTAATATAAATAACTTACTGCAAGTATTTTGGTCACGCCATTTTGATAATGATTTGATTCCTTGCGACACACATTGACCGGCATAGACAGCTAAACTATCACAGCCGCATTCTTCGTGGGCTAGAAAAAAAAAATTATTAATCAATTCAATTATATAAATAAGTCATATACTATTAGATTATAAAGTTACAATTGTCATACATTGGTGAGCTGGACATCCACAGTAGTCCCATTTGCAGGTTTCTAATAAAAGAGAAATATCCATAACCTGCAAATATAAATATCATTAAATTAGATATATAAATATTATATATAATATATATGTATATATATATATATTGAAATTCACTTACTGCACTGCAGGAGGCAAATCTTGTTTTGGTAATTAAGGATGTGCAAAAAGCTTCTGCCTTGGCTGTGAATTCCTTTGATTGTTGACTGCAAGCGTGTTGTTCAGAAGGCCTGTCCTCACACAGCTCATCTATAGCATTATGCAGATCCAATAAAAAATACTGATAAAAATACTTATTACCAATTATTAAAAATGTAATAGGAAATATTACCTCCAATTTTTTTAATTTGCCAGCTGTCAGCCAATGTTGCCAATGATTTTGGAACGATTCCCTGCTTCATTGCCATATCATTTTCAGGATTACCATCAAGACGTCCACACAACCCTTCTGTCCTGTTCCATAAAGATTCAGTTACGTCTACTTGTACTAGTTGCTGGAAAATATGATACAATAAATAATTAGTTATCACAGTAAATACCTAGTTTTTCATATTGCTGTGAGACAAATTTGTTTACATTATTTATGAGGCCCCGGGACCTCAAGCTTCAGTTGTTAATCACAAAAGCATTGACATTTATATAATGAAACTTAACTTAACTCTAATAAACTTCTCTGACCATCTGAACTCCCCAAAGAGAATATGCAAATTAGAAAGAAATAATTAATTATGATAAAGGTTCGTGTGAATTTGAGATTATATAAAGTCTATTTAAGAGTGTAGGTCTCCTTGTCTCTTTTTAATTTTTTTTATGGAAACGCAGCACTAGATTTTTTCTTAGTTTTAAAAGTTCATCACTGTAAAAATCTAATATGAGATCAGCTAACAAACCATGATCATTATTTTAAAAAATGCTTGAGAATCGAGATCAAAAAGATAATGTTGGTTCTATTTTGACAATTAAATATGTAAAGCTGTTTACCTTAACATCCCACTTGACCTTGAGGCCGAGACTTTCCAGGGAGAGCTGCACCATGTGTCCCACCATTTCCACCCTCAAGCCAGGAAGCTGAGCAGGAATGGGTAACAGACGTTTAGTGCTCTTAAATATTATTCCTCCGTCATCTATGAATTCAGAAAAAAAAAAAGATTTAAGACTAGATGTTTATTTTCACACTGTAATTCTGACTTAATTAAAATTAAAATTAAAATTTAATAACTGTGAATATGAAATGTGAAAATTACCAGCAGCTTCCAGTGTATATTCCTTGTCTTGTAAAAATAAGACAACTCTTCTGTACCCTTTGACAACTTGAACCATCACAGAGAATGTGTTGTCCTGAGCATCTCTCACGAGGACGTGCTGGCATGGAGATTGGAAACTGAAAAATTACATTATTTAATCAAGAAAATAAAGACCGATAAATATTGAAATTTTGACTTCTAATTCAATATTGCATTTATATAACAGTATGAACCTGTAGACTTTGCCATCAAAGGTCTTGAAGTGAGCTCCTCCCCATGTATGACATGTACCAGGGTGTGGGCGTCGATTTTCCATCATAGTCATACCCGTTTGCTTTTTTGTAATCATATCTGATGTTATGGTTTTATTGTATTTTCCTTGAGTACCAGCCTGCGCAGACAATGATCATTTTATTCTCTAATAATTTCAATTAAAATACTTTGCTACTATGCTAAATATTACTAAAAATAACTGACATATCTTCAAATTTATAATAAATATTATTTAGAATTGGTAAAATAATAAAAATAATGTATATAAATAAATCACCTTTACACGCTTGGCTTCAGAAAAAATAACTTTTCCTTTACCTTGAAAATAAAAATAAACATACTTTAAATAAAAAAAAAATACTTTTTGAGTTCACTGAGTAATTTAATTGTAAAAAATAGATTCTATAGTAACTATCTTCAATCACTGCATTTTTAATAAATATATTTTTTTTTTACTTACCATACACGCACTGAGGAATTGGCTGTGGAGTGAAAACTCCACTTGCATAATTGCAAACATATACGGGGACAGGAGGTGATGAGAATTTAATTCCAGCAGGACAAGCCAGACTACAAGAAAATGATTCTCCATCGCCCGAGCAGTTGTAGCCGCCATTAAAGCCAAGTTTGGTTTGAGAACAAGCCAAAGCAGCTGAAACAAATTAGACATATAAATAAATCAATTAAAAATTTAAATGAATTAAAAAATGTTGCATCTGAGTCAAACATTGAGGATAAACTTCATCAATATAGGATGATAGACAAGAAAACTAGGAGTAAGGTAAGGTCATATTATCATTCCTTGTGGGAATAAGAATCTATCACCATTTGAGACTCACAATATTGACACTGTGCGCCGCGGTACTCTTGAGGACACTGGCAGACGTTAAGAGCCAGACAGTTGCCCCCATTAAGGCATGGTGGATGACACACAGGTCGACAGTCGGGAACAGTCACCATGTCCTTCCTTGTTGGGATCCATTGCCCTTCTTTGCATGCAAGGTTTGTAATTGCAGAGCCATCAGGGAAAGTGTGGCCTTTCATGCATGATATAGTGCAATGACTAGAAAACAAATAATAAAAGTATAATATGAACAGTACATGCACAAAATCTAAGTTAAAATAAAAATATTGAATGTGTGAACCATTGAATAATAAAATATAAAACAGAAGCTATAGCAGAGTGTAAAAGAAGAGCATATGGTGCAGTGAAGGTCTAAGTAAATAGCAAGGTGCATCCTTTCAATTTAGGTCTTCAATGTAACTGCTACTTTAAACATAAGTGAAAATTACTGCCTCTATTTCTTTGACCCTGCTCATTCCAACTCAAATAGGGCCTGAATTTTCTGAAGGGATGGAGATAAACATTAAAATGGCACATCAAAACAATAAATAAGAATTCTTACGCAGATGTGCACTCTCTTCTGCTGTTGCGAGGAAGAGCAGGGAGGTTAAGACAGGGTTTTTTTTCATATTGACACTGCGGGCCGCTGAAGTTCTCTGCACAGTTGCACTCGCCGGGAGATACGCAAATACCGTTGTTCTGGCAGGCTGGCAGACAAATGGCTGTAACATCAATTAATTGATTTTAAAACCGATGAATAGTATGAAATAATTTTTAAAATCAATAATTGAAGCAAGGACTAGTCAATAATAAGTCAAGACATCTACTCGTAAGAATTTCTAAAACAAACAGTTTCTGATTCTGCAAGAAAGTCTCTCTTAGGTTGATAACTATTACTCTTGTTTGCTAACTAAGGAAACTAATTGCATTTATACTAATTTGTGTATTTGTTATTGATAACCTGTTTATTTATGAATACTAAATTGTTTTACAAACGTTCACAAGGTGGCACCACAGGCCACTCAGATCCCTGCACCTCCCATTCTCCGTCGGAGCAGACTAGGATGATGGAGGTCTGACCATTGGGGAACTGGTAACCGGACATGCAAGTTGCTTGGCAGCCAGTAACTATGCTGCATCGCAAAGCTGAATTTACCGGAGACTCTGGCTGGCTCTTGCAACCTGTAATCGTTCATCTTTAGATTTTTGTTTCAATGAAACTATTTTCACATATAATTGAAATAAAAGTGGAATAAACAAGTTTAAAATTGTTTTAATTACATATAATTTATTGATAATAACAAATGATATAATGCTTGGGCTAACCGATAAAAAAAGAAAGGTAAGAGAGCACAGAGTATAAAAGATTAGACATAGCCAACTAAAACTTACTCACTCGCCTCCTCAATAAATTGATATTTTAAATAAGAGGGTTCATAGACTGTTGAAATGACCAGTTAAGCGCTAAGTATATGTCACTTGCCTTTCCACTACTTGTTCAGTGTTAATGCACATGCTTTCTATAAATAATTTAAAATAAATCAAATATCTCCATCTCTATAAGAATACCGCTTTTGTACAAAGCAATAAAATAATACAAAACGGTTCCGTAATTTCCATTAATTAGGTCATTTGTACAGACTCCTTTATCAATCGTCCCAATTAAAGGTTATCTCGGTAAAACCAAGCTTCCTGCGCTCTCGTGATATATTAAATATTATAACCATTTCCAAATTGATTTGCAGGGAATACTCCCACATCATTATGATAAGATTATATAATGCGAATTAGCTACATCGTTACCGATAAATCATATAATGGCTCTATTGGGTCATGGCACAAGAGTTCTAACTACCTGGAACTACTGATAAAGATAAAATAAGCCATTGTTGAAATCACTGCAATTACGCAGCAAGGATTTTGAACAAACATATATTGAAATCAATATAAATCCTTACTGAACTTACATTGGATTGAGGGACTAATTTAGTTATTTTTGTTAAATAAAATACGATAAAAAATAATATTAATAATAAAAAAATAATATTAATAAATAAAAAATAATAGGTAATAAATAAATCCATATTTTACGACCCCAAATTATAAATTATGGATAGTTCTGGTGCAGAGAGATATACAGACCTCAAGGGCTTGTAAGCCTTAGGGCGTGTTTAATGAAACCTTATATAATTTACAATTTAATATATTTTACATATTGATCTACTCAGCGAAAGCTGAAAGTAGACTGACGGGGAAGTTTTTGAAGTTATCTCAAGAAATGAGACATTTTTAGACACCACTTGTTTCACTTTACTGGTCCCTGATTTATATGATGGTTCTGTGATGAAATAAGTTTTTGTAGCTAGGTATGTAAATATATATTCTAATTATATACCTGTCTTTACTTAAAACCTAAATTATGTCTCACCTTATAAAATTCCAAATAAATATTTATAATATACCTCCTTTATAGGTTCCTCTCTCTGCAGACATTACATATTCTCCCAAAGCACTGTCACCGCGGTGGGATGTCCTATAAAATAAAGATTATCATTTTTCAAGGTGGTAAAATAAATTTGTACGATCGATGTGCATAATACGTCTTGTAATGTAGAGTGATCATGTTTTGTTCATTCAAAAAAACGACACCTAATACTCTTTTAGTATGCAATCCTTTGATTATTATTCTTATCTATTTTCTTTGTAGAATATTAATATCAGTTTGTTCTACTTTGTTTTTATATTTTACTGCTAAAAATAGTGTAAATTGGATGAAAGGAAGTTTTAGGTGGTTATTTATACTTTTTGAATACTTTAAACTTGCATAGATGTGCATATTTCATATATATTATTATATATTTGTATCTTCTTCATATCTTGTATCTTTTTTGCTTCTCTGAGTATTGTTTTTTTCCAGTTGTAGATGTATTTATTTTTTAATACCGTTTTAGTTAATGAACTTACTTTGTGAAAGTCTTCACTCCAGGTCTTCTGACTCGAGCATTTGCAATCCTTTCCGACTTCAGGAACTCTGGTAAGTAATTCGGAACACCCACATCTGATAACCTGGTTTTTTGGAAAAATATTTTGTGATTGTTACAAATCTTCAAGAAATTTCTAAATTTATCATAATAGCAATAATTATATAAGTTATTGGATAAAGATAATTAATGAAAAGAAAATATGAGGCGTAGTTGCCTGTGCACTAGAGTAATTATTTATAATGCTTTATTGGATGATGACCATATTTCCACCATTTTATACTAATGCCACGAATTCCATCAGATCACTTTTTGGTAAGCTAAAATCCAAAGTAGAAAGTCCAAGAAAGCTTATATTGATATAGTTATATGAGACGGCAAAGTTATTCCTTGTGATAGCATTCGAAACCTCAATCTACTTATTTAGTATTAAAATAAAACTTACTCAGATTTCTCAGCAGACTGAGGTCTGGGGCCATAACTCTCGACTGATATTAAATGATTTATAATTAGGGAGCACAGTAAAAGTTCTCTGTAAAGATGAAACATCTCAGCAAGACCGACCTTGGGTCGATTGGACAAGCGAGTCCTTACAGCTTTACAGCACCATACCAAATCTCCGAGCCACTTCGGTGTACTGCCCGAGTAGCAATGACCGCGGAGCCCAGCAGCCCCCTTAAATAGCACACGCCAGCCTCCATCATCTTTATCTCAAAAAATAATATAACCGTGAACGTGCAATCGTTACAAAAGTGAGGACAGGAAATTCATTAGCGTGACCGAGTGCTATTTTATTTTAAAAATCAAGCCACTATCACACTTTGATAAAAGCTTTTTATCCAGTTTTGCGCTGCTGTTAAATAATAATTAGACGGAGCTTGGGTGATATGAACTGCATTTAGAAAGTTATTTCAAGGGCATTCAATGTGATAGGAGATGGAAGTATAGGCCGGAAGTCAAACTTTAAACCTGTATCATATTTTTTATTATTTACATTTGCAATGATAATTGTTTATACATATAAGGATGTGAATTATGCAGTAATTTGTATTCTAAAAAATATCAAAAAGTTTCTTTAAAATAGTCTAACAATGTGAAGGAATCCTTTAAATTCTAAAAAATTATTTTAAATTACGTACTTCTTTATATAAGTACATGCCAATCTAGGAACATCCATTAATCAATCAAACAGATGAAACAATCAATAAACAGATAAAACAACTCCCAGCAAATACAAAAACACAACTTCCAACAAATACAAAAACTTAAATACTAACTTTAAAAAAATCTTAATATTGTTCGGATAAATAGATAATACTTTCAAGCCATTTTAGATGTAGTGCATGATATGTGATTTTTACACTAAGGAGTTTTCAGTCTTTAAGTTATTATTGTTACATTAAAACAATAGCTATATATGGAATATTTCAAACAATATATTATTCACATGATTCACCATCCAAAAAAAGAAACTAAAAAAAAAATTTAATAAACGTGATAAATAAGAAAATTAATATGAAATCGAGACATTCTCTAAAATTATATCTCAACTCTTGACTTTGCGAAAAACAATATCTAAAATTTATACATTGTTTATATTACAAAATACTGAAAAATATGTAATTATTAATATGCTGTTGAAAAATATTAATGTAACTAAAAGTAACATTCTGATTAGTTATTTGAAGAAAAAAAATTACATGAATAACGAAAGGAATGTTTAAGGAAATAGATAAAAAAAAAAATTTAATAAATATTATTTCTCAATGAAATAGAAAAATTCAAAAGTTAAGTCTAACGTAAGTTATAAATTGTTGGAAGTATCTAAATCACTTTATACATTAAAATATACAATTTCTTACATATAAATATATTAAATTAATGCTTTTAATTGACCTATTATCATCAGCACCCGAATTATAAATGATTAATGAAAACATCAGTTAACAAGTTGCCAAATATGCCATTGATTTCATGAAACGGTACAAATAAGTGTTTTTTTTTATCTGAATAGCAAATTGCTAAACAAAGAAAAAATGTTTTTTCTTTAATACGTTGACTGCCAATAGGATTTTCGTAAAATGTTCAAAAATGGTTTTCACGTTTTTAGGTTTAATTTAATATAATGGGTCGAAATACAATTATTTCATTTGTTTTGGGATATTTTTATCGGCCATATCGAAGGAAGATAGAAGAGGGCCGTGCCAGCCATGTTCAATAGTAGTTTAATACAGGGCGCATGGCCGACGGGCAGAATGACAAGCTAAAGTCAGGTATGTCATCGCTATGTGTCGGCCACCGGTGGCCGACGTGGCAGTCAACGTGTTAAGAAGACAATGGTAAAATAACCACATACTATCAGGACTGTAAGGTGAAAGCCTACTAAGCTAAGCCGGGCTAAGCTAACTTTACCGACGGTATAATCTCTCAAAGAGGCAACACCACTGAGATCATTGGGTTATACTAGAAGACAGGTCTAGATCAACTTAAGGTAGTTAATATAAAAGCAGAAAAACGTGTTCAAATAAATTGTGAGATATAGCTGCAATTTTGCAAAATTATTAATAAAAATTTGAAAAAGCTCTATTGTAAATATATTCAAAGATTTTTTGCAGTTTCCATTTGGCCCATAATAACTTTTATAAAAACTCATTTCAGGTATATATATATATTCTCTCTAGAAATCCAGTTATCTTAGTGCTTGGCATTTTATATAATCTTTTTGGAAAACTTTTCACATTTTGTACTTGTGTACAATATAAAGGCATGAAATACATTATATTGGTAAATATCAACTTTTTAAGAGTGTATTGTTTTTATCTTATAATATGAAAAAAATCAAATACCAAGAAATATAAAATTCATCACTTATTACACATGATAGTTATTTTTCAAAATAGACCTCAAAACTATTTATAATTACTAATGGATGGAATCACAATTTCTTATTATTAATACTTAGCTTAAATCACAATAATAAAGCTAGACATAAATAATAGGTAAAATAAATTTATGACAAAGGTTAACACGTATTTCCTTATACAAAAATACAATTAGCTTAAAGATATGTAACTATACACTTGAATATATTTTATTGATAAATCAGTTAAATATTCAATATTTTTGACATAGAACTGGTGGAATTCTATTTTAATACTTTAAATAAATTACTTGAGTGATTTTTCCACATGTAAATAATTTTTTTAATAACATGAAAGGTTGGCAAAACCGGTCACCAATAAAAAAAATTAACATGTGGAAAAATCACTCAAGTATTTTATTTAAAGATAAATCAATTTTTATTATATATTTTTTAAAAACTTTAACCCTGAATAAAATATTACTCAGTGTGGGGAATGCGTAAAAAAATACTTGAATACAATATCTTAAAATATTTTTGAATGTATGGTATTTAATTAGAAATTTTCAACAAATATTCTTATTAATGGATTATTTTTTAGGTGTTGCATAAAACATATGAGAGTGCTTATTTTAATAGCTTGTGATCAAATTAGTAAAATAAGGGGTCAACTCTTTTCATATCCTAACGTTTCAAAGTAATCTCTTAATATCAATTTTATGTTATGGCTTCAAAATGTATAATCTATGAATTTTCTTGGTCTGATTTATTTCCAATTGAAATAACAAAAAATATAATTAATGGAACCTGTATTTATTTTGTAATACTCCATTTTATTATAATAAAATAAAACCAAATGGTTTTGGAGACTACGTTAATTAACGTAGTCTCCAAAACCATTTGGTTTTATTTTATTATAAAAAATATCAGTTAAGTCAATAAAATTAGACAATATTGTCTAATTTCATTCTATTTTCTATTAATATAAATAGAAAATTCCAAATTTGAGGTAGTAGATCAACTGATTTTAAAGAAGTAGTGGCACATTACATTAACTTATAAACTAATAAAAATAAAAAACAAAAAAATTATAATACAAGTGTTCTTTCCGAAAAATATTAGGTGTACAATTAGGTTTTAAAGGATTTTCAAGAGATGACGTTACTAGTATTAAATCGAAAACAGACATTGTTGCAACTAACTTCATTTTATAACCCCATCATTTGGGTTTCTTTTTCATTATGTGTCATTTCGCTGAAGTGGAAACAACTTAGTTTTTGTGTGCTCCGAATATGTCAACTTTTGTGCCAACAAAACACAATTTGCGGGAAAGCCTACTTTTCTACTCCCATTTAAAGAAAAGTGCAGCTGAATGCTGCAAGAAGCTTATGGGGAACATGCTTCATCGATTTCCATGTGTAAATTTTGGTATAAATGTTTTAGAAGTAGTGATTTTAATACCAATGACAAAGAGCGCGAAGGGCGGCCAGAAAAGTTTGAGGATGCCGAATTGGAGGCTATATTGGTTGAAGACTCGTGCCAAACGCAAGAAGAACTCACAAAAACATTGGGAGTGACTCAACAAGCCATATCCGTTTGCTTAAAATCCATTGGAATGGTCCAAAAGGTAGGATATTGGGTGCTGTATGAATTGAAGACGAGAGACGTCGAACGCCGTTTTTTCACTTGTGAACAGCTGCTCCAACGGCAAGAAAGAAAGGGTTTTTTGCATCGTATTGTGACTGGTGACAAACAATGGGTTCAATACGATAACCCCAAGCGCAAAAAATCATAGGGAATGCCTGGCCATACGCCAAAATCGATGCCAAAGCCGAATATTCACGGTGGAAAGGTCATGCTCTGTATTTGGTGAGACAAATTGGGTGTGGTGTACTATGACCTGCTACCACCAAGTGAAACCATCACAGGGTAACTTTACCAAACTCAATTGATGCGTTTGAGCCGAGCACTACGGGAAAAACAGCCACAATACGAGGAGAGGCACGACAAGGTAATTTTGCAACATGACAACGCTCGGCCACATGTTGCGCAGCCGGTCAAAATATACCTTGAAACGCTGAAATGGGAAGTCCTACCCCACCCACCATATAGCCCAGACATTGCTCCTTCCGACTACTATTTGTTTTCGTCGATAATGCAGGCTCTTAAGGGTCAGCACTTCCGCTCTTTTGAAGAAGTCCAAAATTGTATCGATTCATGGATTGCATCAAAAGACACATCGTTTTTTCGAGATGGTATCCGAAAATTGCCAGAAAGATGGGAAAAAGTAGTGGCTAGCGATGGACAATACTTTAAAAAATGAACTTGTAACAATTTTTTCACAATAAATCGTCAAACTTGAAAAAAATCCTTGAAAACTTATTTGTTCAGCTAGTTGCTACAATGTGTAGGAACTTTTTTAAGATTCCCCCTATAAAATTTGTAACCAATCAATAACTATGAATGGTTCATCCAATATTTGTGTTTGGACATTAAGTTTAACACCCGCAGTTATATTTATAAGGCATTATAAATTGTTATGGGTTAATAGTGAATTTTGAGAATTCTCAGCAGTGTAGTTGGTGAGCATATCTTGCAAAACTTCTGGCATGTTGGTCGGGTTGAATAATTTATCTGGCCCTCCAACTTTTTGTCTCTCTTTCGACTCGTGAAACTTCTGTAAGCCCGGGAACACGGTTACATTGTCAAACTTGATGTACCAATTCCTCTCATATTCAGCCGCAGAAGAGTTTAAGGGAAGACCTCTTTCCCGTAAGAAGTCCTGCCACACTTGTGATTCTGGGATGACCGTTGTAGCCAGTTGATTTCCTCTCGATCCTCGAAGGAATACCCTCATTGTGTATATCATATAGTGGTATTTATATATTTCTGTTGAGCTCAGGATCTGTAATCATAGACCACTTGCATTCATTAATTATGTGGAGAATTCAAGTTTTAGTAAAATAATCGCTCAGGGGTGAAAATGTGTTACATTATCAAATCTTTAGAATATTTTTAAAAAAGGTTGTTTAACAATTGACTGATTTCTTTTGCATAACAGGATGAAGTTAAACTAACATTCCCAAAGGGTGACATTTATGTGTAAATGTCAAATATAGTGAGAAATTCAATATTTTTGACAGAGAGAACTTGGTGGAATTTCATTTTAATATTTTTGAGTAAAATACTTGAGTGATTTTCCACATGTTCGTTTTTATTTGTGACCGGTTTCGCCAACCTTTCACGTTGGCATTATCAAACAGAGTGGTTGAACTCTGTTTGATAATGCCAACGTGAAAGGTTGGCGAAACCGGTCACAAATAAAAACGAACATGTGGAAAATCACTCAAGTATTTTACTCAAAAATATTAAATAAAGTGAGCTATTGAAATTTAGACACAGTTCAGGATATGTCGGCAAATATATACAGGATATGTTGAACATGCATGTGTTATATGTACAGAGGACTCATGAATTGCCCTAGGCTTTATTCCCTTATTCAAATGAAAATGCTGAATATAGCTGAATAAATCTGTATGGTTGCTGCGCATGAACAGGCAGTATCAACTCCATTAAAATATATATATATAAAATCCTTCATGCACTTACAGGAAATGTTATTATATTTGGTCCACAGCACTTTACAGGATATAGGGCTCGTGTGTAGTAATTAGCAAAACGATTCATAGATCCAGGAAACATCATTTTATCCAAGTCATATCCCAAAAATGCTGTGTATCCGCGTTCATCCCTAGAGTCTATTGGTAAAATATTCATACTTTGAAGGTGCTTACCTACAATAAAAATATATTTAAATAAATTGAATAGTGTAGATATGCCCAAGCAAGAATATTTTGTGAATAATCTGAAAATATAACTGTCAAAAATAATTTTGAAAAATTTAAATTACAATTTACACTCAATTAAAAGTATCAACTGTTAATCCTTCTTACCCAAGTACAAATCTTCCTGTTTCCAATATTTTCCACCTGAGATGCAAGCTTCAGTATTTGGAAACTTTTTGTAAATCTGCACCATTGCCCCGCGACTTAGTACAAACCCAGCTATGGCAATATTGTAATTCACTCCCCAGAAATTAATCGGATGGCCGATATAGTGGCCCTGAGATGCATTTAAGGATGCCACTAAGTAGCGTAAATTTTCAGGGATGACAAACATGTCATCTTTTATGAAAATTGCCCATTTTACATCAGAATATTCCTTGACAATGGTGTTTATCACATCACAGAGAAGATGAAATGAAGAAGTAACCGTAGTTTTCTGTGGATATTTTTTATCATCTACATAGCTTTTACTGTAGTACAAAATGTGATTACACGATTTAGACCAGGTGTCATTGATAGCTCGAGCATTTTTACTATTAGTGGTGAACACACCACACAAGACAGGTATTTTTTGGAAAAGGTATTGAGATTCTACATCTGTTTTCGAAGAGTTTGAATACCTTAGTTCATCACTATCCATTACGTATTTGGTAAATCCTGTATCTTTGAACCAGGTATCGTAGTTTTTAATATGCGTCAGTCCGACATTAAAGAATTCACTTTTCTTAGATACCAAATACTTATACGACGTTTTAGGCAAGGTTAAGCTTTGTCCAAAAAATATTATGAATGATACAACACCTATGCAAAAACCAATAAGAAAGGTGCGTATCGTTATAAATTCGGGAGCCATGTTATAATTTTTCACTAAACAAAATAAGTTGCAGACTGATAATATTTGTTTATTATGGTACTGTATACTTTTATATTCAGAAATTACTTCCGATTGTTCATTTCACTGCATAATGCGTTACGCGCACTGAACTAATAATATATATATTGAACAAACTAGGAACTGTCAAATTTATATCCTACAGGTGAGCAAAACAACAAAGACAACAGGTAAACAAAAATACATCTTCTTCTTTTAATAAACTTGTCATTCGTACAACTTTATATTAAAAACTATTTAAGGTTCGTAAGAAAAATATATTTTCGTGAAAATAGGATGATTTGATATATTTTTTAATTTTTCTATTAAAATTTTCTTAAAGATAACATATATTTTTTTAATAAAGGCGGCAAATTGTCTATGCCTCTCATAATATCAAAACAAAAATTTTCTTTACCGCCGTCATGATTCAGTGAAAAGTGGACAAGGGAATGAATGTAAAATAGTTATTTTTTAAATATTGCAAAAGTTTCCTTTTTTATAATAACTATAATTTTTTAAGTATATCTATCTCAAGATATATTATGAGTAATCAAAATGTTATTGATTCAGATACAACATATTGCAGTGAAATTGAAAATGGTAATGTCTTATGAGTTTTGTCATTTACCAAACTTTTTTTCCGTTATATAATTGAGTTGATTTTTTAATTTTAGCTCTCAATTCTCAGACGCAGAAATTGAGGAAATCTATAAGAATAAAAAATAAAAATACAGGACAACAATTAGTGAAAAGGAAAAGGAGGTACAGAAAAAAGAAAGTATGTCGCAAAGCATTAGTAAAAAATGACAATATTAAAGTACTTTCGAAAAATGTATGAATGGCTGTTATTTTTGTATAAAATAAAGTAGGTAATTTAATTTCAAACTTTTGATGTAAAGTATTATCTTATTGTAGGATAAAATGATTCAACAAAATCTTTTGAAATGGTGTGATTTGATATATAATCACATATCTGGAAAAAGATCTTTAAAATTAATAGAAGCTGAAAATATAGTGCTGAAGTTAAAATGTTTACAAGCAGAGTGTAATCTTCAAAGTGAATTAAAAGAAGTAAGTGAAAGATATGAATTATTATAAGATATTCCCTGCACTATACTTGCGTAAAATTAATCTCCAAACTAATATTGTATTACACCCATCATAACTTTATTTATCTTGCGACAGATCGTAGAATTAAAATGAGAATGCATTAATATATTCCAGGTATGGGAAAAACTAATGAATCAATTCACCAGTATTTTATACAAAAACAGTTCTTCCCAAGATTCTAATGTTTCAACACTTATTAAAAAAACTGATGATTCAATATTCAACATTGAAGATAGTACCGCTCTTCCATTTTCTAAACAAGATATGATAGGCTGCTCAAATAAACAATGTAGTACCGAAACAATAGATGAAATAAGTAATACTATTAATTTAACAAATTATAGGCAGAAAAAAGCTGCTGGTAAGAAAAATATAAATTCTACAAATATTATAGCTGATGTAGAATTGGATGTTAGGCAAACTTTAAGCAATGATATGCCAATGAATTTTGATAAAACAGCATCCACCCAAATTCAAAATGAAAACATTTCTGTTTTTTCTCAAAGCTTTGTCAACACTATTGGTGATAGTGATATGATTGAACTTTCCATTGGAGAAAACCAAACAATTAAACAAATGGAAGTTTCACAAGAAAAAGATTCAGTAAAAATTATTCCCTACATGAATGATAATTCAATTAAAGCTAAAAATCCTAGCATAGTTAGCTTACAGCCTGGAGCACAAAAACAAGAAAGTCTCTCCTTGAACATTTTTGAAGATCAGTTTGAAACAAATAAAAATGATCAGTTCCAAAATATCCAAGATGATAAAATCAACAAAAAAATTGACTTTGTTAATAAAAATACAAAAGGTTCTCAAGTAATACATGTCAACAACAACTGTAAAGAAAATTCAAGTAATATTATAACTAAACGAAGATCGATTTCTTCAAATAAAAATTTACAACAGTCTAACAAAAAAAAAATTATGGATAGTAAAATAGATGACAATCTTCAACTGATCCAATTGCAGGAATTTCACATGTCATTTCCAATAAAAGAGTCAACACAGAATCAAACAGTCAAGCAACCCTGCATCACTATTACCCTAAACTCTCAGTACAGTTGGATCAAAAATATCAAGGAAGTGAGAAAAATTCATCCCAGTGAATATCTATCCAAAGATAAATTCAACCATACAAATTCTTATTTTCCATCATCTGAAGATTTTGAGGATTGGTGAATAAATATTTTATAATTTGAAGAAATATGCATATTCTAATCACTTGAATATTTACTTATATTGCATTTTTTGTTTTGAAATTACTATTGAACAACTTACTGTGAATTAAATTCAGATAATACAAATAAAGTCATTTGAGAATAACAAACAATTTATTTGGAATAATTTACATCAATATGAAGACAACTTTACCACATGTAATGTTAGTACATAATACACTAAGCAGGTTTTCAACTCCTGCCAGATTTGAAGACTGCGACTCGCTTGCGTTTCTTCAGAAAAATCCAAATCTCCTGTAACCCACACAAGTACAATTTGTTAAGATATAAAATATAACATATACCTAGGATATTTAACTAGTGACTGAGTGCACCAAGGACGTTAGGTAGAATTCTAAGTTTCTTTAAAAAGGTAGTAAAATTAAATTTTATTTCTTAGCAGTAACTTGCGTGGGCTATATCTACGCTACAGCTTTCAATGCTTTATGTGGAAAGTTTTGATTTTTGCCAAAATATTCACACATGCTGCCTTAATACTTCTTAGTTTTATAGGGATATTTTTAATAAATTTTACTGGATTTAAGACATGTTGATATCTTTAAATTTAATATGCGAACTAGATATTTGTGAGCGGTGTTCCAAGACATACGGAGCCAGCTCTCGAGACGTCTGTGAGGTGGAAGTGTGAGATGTAGCAGACTGAGAAGAGTATTTGGGGGAAAGAAACAATTTGTGAAGAGGCTTTAGAACCGTGTAATAGTGACCCTGTGAGGTCCTCTCTCGACCTATGCCGGACTGATGAGAAGCTATCCTCGGAATATGATTATTAGTACTATCATAATATTGAAAATTGGGGATATTCCCACTGTTAATATTCTGATTGAGTGCCATGAACTGTTTACATTCACTTAGTTTATTGATGTAGTCATTTCCGAATTCGTATTCTTGAAGATGACTAGGACTGTGTTGGGTGGCTTCATATTTATTTTGAAAGGCTGTTAAATTTCTTAAGTCTACCCCGAGACTCGATTCATCGGCATGACTTAAAGGTTTAGGGGTTGTATACCTTTTTTGTGCTGTCTTCAGGGTATTCAATTCTTGTTCTAACATATAAACCTTCTTTTCATGTTGAATTCTCCGACGCTGGCATCGCTCATGCTGTAGTTCCATAGATTGGACCATCTTCAGCAAAGATTGAATCTGTTGTTGTTTCTGTGTTAAAGTGGAGAGAAATTGACGCATTTCATCAACATTTGAGGCAATATTTTTATTTGCCTGAAATTTTAAAAAAGAAAAAGCAACGAAATTAAAATACTTCTAAATTTTAAGAAATCCAAAATTAATTTATAATCAATCGTCAATCCTCACTTCATCTAGTTGTTTTTTTTGAGTGGCTGTTGTCATTTTCAGATTTTTTATCTGTTCTAATTGATCAGCGTCTTTAGTTTTCAACTCTTTTATGTATTCATCTCTGACTTTTAAGGTTCTGCATTGTTCATTAAAGGCCTTTTCTTTATGTTCAATGAAATTCTTCTTCTGGGTCAGTTCTATAAGCAACTGCTCATTATGCTCGCCTATCTCAACTAGACTGGAACGGAGTTTGTCAATCTGTAACCAATGAGAATTCTGTTGTACCTGCCGTTGCTAGATGTATTAGATACTAATCATGATTTAATTACATACCTCTTCATGATAGTTTTCAATATTTGTGTCCCTGGATTTGTCGCCTTGTGTTAGATTTTTCAACTTTTTTTCATAAAATTGAATTTTTTCATCCCTAAAATTTATATTTTCATAAGTACCTAATGTTATATTTTCAATAGATATCTAAATGAGACAAATAATAATGCAACAATACAAGTATGCTTAGTAGAGTAAAGTAAAGCATTTTCCAATTATATACCTAGATGCTACTTCAGCTTTGAGCTCCTTCACAGTTTTGAGAACATTCTTTTCTTTAGCAGCGAGGTCCTTTGATAGCATTTCTCTGGCCTCCTATTAATCAATATAAATTATATATATATATAATTTTTTTTTTTAAATGTTAAAAAAGTTTTATGGTCAGTACAAAATGAAATATTCTACTCCCATTCATAATAATCTAAAACAAATTATAAAATATAACATCTTTTGAAATTGGTTATTACAGAAATTTTATTCATTTCGCTTAAAATGGTGACTTTGTCCTGCTTTAGAAGATTCAATTCTTCGAGGGTAGCCTGCAGCATATCTTTAGTGACGCTCAGTTCTTTTGAAATACTAGAGTCTCCTAAAATATCATTTATACCTTAAAAAGTTATTAAAAAATAAATAAATTTTTCATATTACTTTTAAAGACATGTACATAAAATGTGAATAAAACCTTTTTGATGATTGACTGTGTACGTGTTCCCAGCTATTCCTAATAACTTTTTGTTATTATTTTGAAGAACTGTCACTCGTTCTTCTGCTTCTTCGCATTGATTTCTAAGTAATTGGTGTTCTACTTGCAATGCTTTAAGCTCGGCATTCAGGTCAGATGGGCCATCATTTTTAGCGGGTTCCAAGGAACTACTTAATTCCTGTATCCTGCAGGAATTTTAAAAAACTCCACCATTGAATATTAAATCAGTCAGTTATAATTATTTTTTAAAATCAATAGTAAGTTTAACATTTAAAATTTGTAATTGTTTCATAGTTTATTTAAACACTTGAGAATTTATTCACCCAACTGTGTTAGTAATTTATAATAATTTGAAATAGTCAATATTTTTGGCAGAATACTTGATGGAACACCATGTTAATTTTTATTGGTGACCGGTTTCGCCATATTTTCACGTTGGCATTATCAAACTGAGTGTGATAATGCCAGTTAAACTCAATTTGATAAGGCCAACGTGAAAGGTTGGCGAAACTGGTCACCAATAAAAATTAACATGTGGAAAAATCACTCAAGTATTTTATTTTATTAAAAATATTATAATAATTTATTAAAATCAAATATTTTATTTTTAAAAAGCAGTCTCGTTAATAAATTATTTAAAATAAAATAACTTTAATAGCTATATGTTTAAACTCTGAATTGTCAAAATTAAATTGATTTTTACAAATACTTTTTTCTCCCTTAGGGAAAATTTTACAGTTTACTGGAAATATTACAACTTGTTGACAGGACTTCTGATTGTCAAAAACATCCATAATGAAAAGCTTATGAGGCAAACATTTCAAATAGTGAAAGGTAATGTTACAAGGGATAAAACCAGAAAAAAATATAGCTACATAGTTTAATTAAGAGAATTTAGAGGACTCCACGATGCCAGTTAAGATTCAAATTAATTGTCATATTAGTGCATTAAGTTGGTTAAAAAGATCAACTATTTAAAAACCTGGTTTCCAGAACAATTTTGTACTTGCTGAGCTCCGCAACACTATTTTCTGAGCTGCGCAGAGAATCCTTCAGGTGCTTGATTCGCTGCTCATACTGGGAGTCTTTGACTTTCATCTAAATTTATTTAATACCAATAAATGTATTTAAGGTCAGAAAAATCACTACCACCCAAAACTATCAGCTAGTTATGAACATTTTAAAACTATTTCTTGTCATTATTTCATAAATAACTAATGTTACAATAAATATATAAAATTATATTAATTAATACCTGATTCTCAATTGCATTTAATGAGGTTAATGTTTGAACACAGGTATTGTTTTTTTCATTAAGTTGATTTTCCAGATCTCGGGTTTTTGAACGCAGTGCTCTTAGCTGTTTATCCACACATGAAATATGTTCTTTTAAGCTTACACTTTTTACTTTCTCATCCTCCAACTCCTTGGTTATAGTCTTCTGGGAAATGACATTACATTAATAAATTATTATTATCTAATAAAGACACACTAAGTGTAAGTAATTTTTGAGTGTCTCGTCACATTGTCGAATTGGATATCAGGCTGCGATTGCAACTTGAGACGGGACGACTGCTGTCTTCTTGAAAGAAGACCATTCTTCAAAACTAGCTTTTGAGATTCATTCTTCATCGAAGAGAGTTCATTATTTTTCAGTTGAATATTTTGCTGAATTAAAGACGTAACCTCCTGTGCCTGGTAAAAAGTATTATTTATCCTTTTAAATTTCCACAATCGATAGTTGTAATATTAATTATTAGAGAAAATAAAGGTCATCAGTACTATTTTGGTAGTTTCTTGGGCAACTAGTTCCACTCGCTCAAGAAAAAGAGTATTTTCTGATTTCCACTCAGTTATCTTATCTCCGAGTCCTAGTGCCTCCCAACTCTAAAATTAAACTTAGTATCAAGTAGTTAATTAACCAATACTAAAAAATAGACAATCAACAATTATAAAAGTACCTCAACTGGTGCACTGTCTCCCTTACCCTCCAACCATTCAATTATACAATTGTGCTTTTCCAATAGTTCAGTGCACAAACCGATTGGTGGCTGGGCGACCTCCAGAATCTTTTTAGGCAAGTCTCCTTGGTAAAGAAAATTTAAAATTTGAGAAAGTCACTGGTTGAGTGATTATGATTAAGTCAAATGATTGAGTCATTTGACTTTAATCGAAATGTTTCAATAGTCATTTCATGTGAAAGAGAAACTACATTTTAATATTAGTTTAAGCTGTTTTATTAATTTACAAAAAACCCATTCATTTTTGATAAATAAATGTGTAAATAATTGGGTATTACCAGCCATTTGAAGCTCTCTTGGGTGGACTTGAGGATACTCACAGAGTTTTTTGAGTTCGTTGTTACTCCATTCGCTCACATCGAGTATCTTTAAACTCAATTCATCAGAATTTATCTCTTTCCCAGAACCAGAGCTTTTAAATTTATTATGTAACTCTTTTAGACAAGTGAACGTTTCTACTATTTTCTTCTAAAATACATTAATGACAAAACAAAACATAATAAAATGAAGCAAATTATATAAGATTTTTTTTTTTATTTAAATATTAAAGTAACCTGTTTTTTTTCTAAATCTATTTTTTGAGATTTAAATTCAGCTTTTATATTAAAGTAAGAAACCTCATCAGTTCCACAGCCTTAAATCAAAAATTCAAAATAGAAAATAATATTATCATACTGTAATAAATAGAAAATGCATAAATATTTGCTAGTAAAAACAAATATAAAGAGACCTGTATTTATACTCGAAGACTCTGCACTAGCCACTGAGAGTGAATGCAAATAAATTTGATGTTTGTCTAAAGCATTTTTCTTATCACCGGTGGATACTCGCTGTAAATAAGAATAGATGCATAAATACAACAGACGCTGCTGACTAATATATAATTTAGTATAATAGATGGCATAGCTAGTAAATAATGGTTCTCGTCCATATTGAAACGGGATCAGTATTTGTCATTTCGTTAAAGTGTAAACAACATATCTTTTGGTAGATTGAATATGTCAGGTTTTGTACCAATGAATCTTGCAGGAATTCCCAAGAAGCGTAACTTTGACATTAGAGACCCTGACCAACTGAGAACCTTTTAAGATGCAGAATTAGAGACATTAATAATACTGTACAAGAAAAAGTGACTTAACATGACAATGCTCGGCTCTGTGTTGGCAAACTGGCTAAGGAAACAAAAGAATTGCTCAGAACGTATGCTGTACCCTACTCACCATATTCACCAAACGCTGCCCCAAATTACCCAAAAATGCATTTTAATATATACATATGACCATACACAACCTGTTCATAAGAATAAGCTCCTGAGATTGAGGAGGGAGGATTGGAGACATTCCCCTTGTTTGTGTGCTGAAATATTCGTCCGCGGCTTGTCACTGTGCTTCGAGGGCTGATCCATATTTTTGCAGTAGCTATTTAACATTTAGTTTAAATTAAATTTTATTTAATTTAACTTACGTACCAGCAATATTTTATTAAAATATTAAGCTTGCAGTATTTTTTGTTCGCGGGTTTAGATTTTCACTGTACAGATATTAATTATGGAAGCTTACCAGGTTTTCCTACTTCTTCTTTTTTTTTTGAAGAAGAAGACATACCTGCTGTAGTTTTTATACACAATCAATTTATACTTTAATAAATATTGGATCACATATGCCAAAATAATGTAAAAACAAACTACAAATAAAGATGTATCAAAATAAGTGAATATCAAATGACGTTACTTAAATTTTAATCTTTATTGCTAAACAAACAATCGATAGCATTCCTATTTTGTAAATATAATATTCACAAACAGAAATTGTAGGTTGAGAAGACTCAAGAGTCATTTTAAAATCACCAAACAAATTAAAAAAAACTGGTGCCATAAAATAAAACATATATTTAATTCTAATCTGGGATATTTGCATTAACACTTGAACCGCCAATGCTCCAATTTTGTCCCGCCGCCAATTTTGACCATATCTAACATTCTAAATATATTGCTTAAGACATGAAACTTTTTGACATTTAGTTAGTTAGCGCAAAGATTTTTAGCGCAAGCAGAAAAATAAGCATTCCTGACCCGATTCCCATACACATTCCACAGAGACAAAATAAGCGCACACGTTGTACCACCACCCTTAAACTGCAGCCAGGTCAAATTTAACCCAGTTCAATTATTGCGTAGAAAATTAGAGTTGATTAAAATTGACGGCAGAACAAAATTGGGACGGTGGCAAAAATGCCACCGTCAGTTGTCAGGAAATATAAAATCATTGATCTTTCAGCAAACTATGAAAAAATGTTTATTTTAAAAGTAAAACATTTATCAGTCAGTACAGATTAATTCTTATTTATAAATAAGTTCAAATTTTAGTACTTAAATTTTAAAGTAATATCAGTATATTTTATTAATTTTAAAGTATTTCATTAAAAGCATCTCACAATCTGTCTTTATCATATCCAATATGTCGATTAAAAATATTGGCAACATTAAGAACACAGGCATCTTTTGGCAGGACAATGGGGAGGATAATTTATGCAGGCATCCTGGCAGTACGTGTCAGCTCCGTCTCGGCCTCTCAGCTCCCCCACTGCCTCACACGATTGACTGTCCAAACGATCATAATCAATTAATGGATTATCGCAAGAAATCAGACGTTGAAAGTAAACTAATTCACCGAAAGTAAACCATTCAATGCTTTAAAAGGATACCGGAAAGAAGATATAATTAATGTAACAGTAAATTTTGTAGCTGAGTGCTTGAAAATTTACTTTTATAGAAATAATCATAAATTAAAAGAGGCCTGATAGATTTTCTAAAATTTATCTTTACAGGGGTGAGATGGTTTTTACATTAAATTTGAATATAAATTTAATTCTCGTTAAAATTATTTGATATTGCATTGATAATGTGATGGTCATGTCCTTATATTATTAATAATATATATATAACGTACGGGCAGTGGCAGATGGACTCGGGACAGTTGGGTGGATACCGCAGGCAATTGTTTTGACACCAGTCACCCATCCCTGGTATCGATCGATAAAGTGGTGTTGGTATACATACTTGATCCCTGGAAATGTACAGAATACATTGCAGATATTATATCTAAATAGAATATAATAATAATATATTACACACAATAACATTTTAATTTGGCTAAATATTTGGCAAAGATCAATATCACTATGATGATCACAAGCATCCAATTCCCATGATTTATGTATAATACAAGCGCCACCACAGAAGTGTCTAAAGTGAAAATCATTGTAAAAGATAACTTTTACAAAGAATAAACACTAAAGATGGATTATTTTTATAATTATAATTGAACTGACCTGATAATGAGAGGGAATATGTCATTGTCTGGAGGAGCCCTGAAGTCACGGTAGTAGAGGAGGAATGGATTGTTATTCTGCACAGCGCTAGGAGGCAAACCACCAGTATTTGTGACGATTCTAATGTCTGCGCAGTTACGAAAAGTTTCAGCCTTTCCGCAGCCTACAGCCTCTGTACCGTTCGGACACCTGCCCCACATATTTCCTATATATTGAAAAATTAATAAAATGATGAAATTTATGGGTTTAATATTTTTAAATTAGTAAAAAATATTTTCTTTTGCCAAATACAACTAAGATAGGTGCAGAAATATTGGAATGGAGCAAAATTAAATACATGCAATTTTTTCTTAATTTCAAGAAATTCATTATATTTTAATAAGAATGATACGAGTTGATTTATTGTTTTTAATATAAAAGTGTTATGCTTTACCTGTGTAATAGGTCCACTGAAGTACGCATTGGGTGCATGTCAGATATGGTGGCAAAATTACTTTATATCGGAAGATCTCTTTTTTGGAACTGTCTGATGGAATGTAAAATCTATTTTCTCGAGTACCCGAGAGCATCAGAGGATTTCTGAAATCATAAATCAAGCATTTATATGAGATATATTTAACTTTTAACAAAGTGATTAGTTCAGGAATTCTTACTGCCACTGTTAAAAAGAGTTAAGTTGAAATATTGAAAAGATAAAATAACAGACAAATTTTTTATTTAAAATTATTTTTTTTAATTACTGCTTACCTGTCAAAGCATTCTTGGGTAGCTTCAAATGAAGGATTATTGTTGGGGCAGATTGCCATCTCGAACCTTCCCCAGTGATTGGCCGTTAATTCGACTTCAACCTCTATCTCCTATATATAAAATAAACCAAATATCACATTTGAGATTTTCTGAATGACTTATAGTTGGGTATAAATGGTAGATAAATTTTATCCTACCTGCCCAACACTGTAGCGTCTCACAATTATTCCCTTTGCATACAGTCCTCCTGCCTCGTGTGGGCGAGGTTTGGGCACATGAGAAGGATCTCCACAAACGCCACATTTGCCACCATTTTGTTCCCATTGCACTATTCAATCAAACAAATTTACTATCATAGTCAATACCTTAAAGAGCTAAGTGTATAAAACATTCTGATATTTATTTCATGCATAAAAAGTAAGTATTAATTGTGTGCATAATCAGTTACCTGCGTATCCCCCACAAAAAAGCTCATTATCATTGTAGTTGACAGGGTTGGGAAAGCCAAAGCGCCACATGGCATTTCTAGCTGGTGGGTCCATCAACCGCCCGTGTCCCCATGCACTGGGCCCTACTATGACCTGAGGAACATGATTAAATTCACCAACAGTTCATTGTCAGAGCACTAAGTAAGTCAGCCTACTAAATGATGAAATTGTCAACATTATATGAAGCTCTTCTCTTTCCGGAGCTCCAGAAGATGAATTGAAATAAATAGCAACTAGCGACGTTTGACAAAACGGGTATTGGCGAGACATATCCTCTATTATCAATGAGAAAGAAATTTTATAAAAAATATCACTGTCAACAATCAGTTACTGTGATAATAATTACCTGAATAAGGAAGAGCCATACTGTAATTACACCACACAAGTCAGGTATGTATTTTTTGGTAGCCATCTGAAATTAAAAAAATTTCATTATTATTGTGTAACACGTATCAAAGTTGGAAAATTGATTATTTGGATATAGCACACTGTGGAAAAGATGAACACAAACTATACATACTATTCGGAAAATTTTCAATCATCATATATTACAAATCTTGTTTACATGAAACATGCATACATAAATACGGGAAACTGTTATAGTTTCACATTCTCAAGATAATATATATATATATATATATACATTATTTGATTACTTGCAAAGTTTAATTACCAGTGCAATATGGTAGTAAAATTAGTACAACACCAGTGAAGGTAGGAATTATAATATATTTTCAACATACAAATTATTTTAACATTAAATGAAATTTAATAAACAATTTAACTATAAATTTTTACACACATTAAAATAACCTTTTCTAAAAACCACCCCATAAATTTTAGGTGCATCATTGGAAAAATCAATCGTCATCACACTCGGACAAAATTACTAAGATGAACATAATGTTATCGATTGCCCATCTTAGGCATCTCCCTGCTAACGTTTCCTATCAATGCACGCATTTTGAGTCGCATTTTTTGTCATCATTTGAGTCATAATTTCTTATTCAAATGAATAAGAAATTATTCATTTAACTTATTCTTCAACACATACAAAAAAGGGTTATTTACACATATTTTTTCAGACACAAACTCAATTACTAAAATAAATGTGAGCCCCGCGACCTGCGCACGGACCAGGGTACAGCCACACACAGTATTGTAAGCATAACCCTAACAACTATTGTAAATTAACATAAAAGAAAATAAAGAATTTTTAGTCAGCGACCCTGCCGCCTGGAATTTCGTACTGAATCACCACACATGGGGAAAAGATTTTTAATTAACATAACTCGAGCCTCAACTCCGACATTGTGCGAACCGCTCCGAAGTATTCAGCCAAAGCCCCGCAGCACAGTTGTCACCAAATCTCTAAACTTATGGCCATCCTAAAATATTAATCCCTCCAATTCTTCAGTGTTCACATTTTTTTTCTAATTTTAACAATTATTAAAAGGACGTGGGATAGTAAAACATAGCATGACCAAGTTTAACTTGTCGCACATTTAAAAAAAATTGGCAAAAGATGTAATTTTTTTATCGGTAGTGAAATTTTTTTTTTCAGGAAAATATGCCAAAATAAATTTTCCGTTTACGAAAATAACGTCGTTGTTTATGTATTTATATTTGTTTATTTTTTAACGCAGTTTCAAAAAATATAAAAGTAACCTTTGATGTGATGGTATTTTATTGTTTCATTTTAATTTATATTAGAATATTTATGAGATATTTTTGGAGCCTAAACTCATAGGTATATCAATTTTTAATTTTTAGTCACGCCGCTGCTAAATATTCAGGGATTTACTAAGCATTGTGATTTTATATGTACTAACCTTCTATACTAAACAAATATTAAATATCCTTAAATGTTTATTATAATTAACATAATCATTATTATAGATATATACGAAAACCTTGGGTGTCAAAAAGACACCGATTTCCGTTGACTGTTTTATATTTCATCTCCTGGTATGAGTGTGTGAGTTTAGTCATGGTTTTTTCAAAGGTAGATTAATTATTATACCAGAACTAAGCCAACAAAAAAAGCATAGCGGCTTTTTTATTCTGTTTAACTTGTCAGCTTTTAATAAATAAATTAAAATCACATTACAGTCAGGAACCATCGTTTCATTTTCATATTAACTCCACTAGCGGGAGACATCTATTCTTAGAAAGGAGTCTATAAACCTCATTGCTTCATAAAAGGCAAGCGGTTTGAAGCGACCAGAAACAATGGCAGCTGTGTCTGGCTTGTTACGGCTTACGCATTGATATATACAGAAAATCGCGAAAACTTTTCCTTGGAAGGTCTTTCTTCTCGTTTGGCTGGGAAGGCAGTTTTAATAACTTTGCTTCATCTAGATTCAACCACTAGAGCTCGTTGGCCTGTAACATTTACTCTACATAAAATATATCAACGCCAAACTTGGACATATCTGACAATTAGCATTTAAGAAAGACGAGAAAATATACAAACCGCCCGACGCAGTCGTAGTCACCGATTGTGCGCCCCGTTCATCATACATAACCAAATAAAACACAAAAGCGACCAAAAAGGTGAGCCATAATATGCAAGGAGGGGCGAGGTGCGACCAACGCAGGGATTTAAAAAATAAAACAATAAAAAAAAATCCATGAATCAAAATTAAATTCGTTCAATTGTAAGATTGTTCACAGACTCGCATAATTAAATTTCGAGACCGGAGAAGTTGTAAGGAAATATTCAATGAATAGCAATAAGTTTATTTATTATTCTTGTATTAATTGTCAATTAATCAAGTGCCGATAGAATCTTAGGTGGTATTACAGGTACGAGTCCGGCGCCGGGCGGTGGTACAAATACAGTTGTCGAATCAAATGTCAAGGCGCGATGACTCCGGTTTGTCTTGAACTTCAAAATATCTGCCCCCCGCACCCTCACAGATGAAGCAGTCCATACCGAGCTGGAGGAAGGCAATTCTATGTTACAAGTTTTTAGAGGCTCTCCTTAGTCTTTTAGTTCACACACGCTATGCGGCCTGAGGCTGAATCGATATATTTCATCATGGTGGTCTGGTCTTCTCATTTGTCTCGAAGTTGCGTTGACCCAAACGTTTGAAGCAAAGAAAACACCAGTGCTGCAGAATAAAGCTTCAGATTACAAACGGCTGTAAAAACCTCAGCAATCTAATCACAATCTCCACAAAGATGAAAAATATCCCTTGGCGAGACTATTTGTTTGGTACGACAAAAATACTGCTTTCTTGTGTGTATTTATTTATTTTCTGTTGACCGATAAAAATGATTTCCAATTTTTGGTTCTTTTTCGCAAGTCTACTACTTTTTTTTCATTCACGTCAACGTCTGAATATGTCGTTGCGAATTGGCATAAACCATTTTTACTATAGATCAAATCGAGTTTAATTGGCATCAGGCATCAATTTTATTTTAAATCTATGAGGACAGTAAATTCTTGATAAACGATAAAGGAATTTTCGTCGTTCATTGTATGTTTGGTAGGGCCACAGTTTGGAGCGTGTTTTCCGATGGGTGAGGTCGATTGCTGCTTCATTAGACCAAATTTTATGGATTTAGTCATTTATATACAACATTTATCATTTAGAAGTAACACTGCATTATCTAAGATCTGCCGCGTAACAGTTTTATATTCATTACATAAAATGTTTCATCATGTTTTCTCATGACTTTTTTGACTCGCAAATTTACAAATATGTCTAGCTATACGCTATAAAGCTTGTCAAGTTTTGTCTTCGTCGATCAGCTTTTCAGAAATCAGGCATCCAAAAAACATATCTATTTTAATATGTACACAAAAGTCCCTTACAAGAATTTGTTTATAATCCATACATAAACATAGTCGTAAACATTCAATGACGAAGTTCGTTTGCGTAACAAAAACGTTTTGTGAATTTGAAATTTTCGCAGTGCGCGGAGGTCCCCGAGTCCCCGCTCAGAGGTGCGTACCAAATATCTCTCACCAGAGAAACCGACGGGTGATGGTATCTTCTTCATTGACACCTGGATCTGCTCCATAAGACCGGGTAAAGGTTACCGGGCTTGAAAGATTATCAATATCGTCTCTCCATAGGGCTCTCCATGAAAGCCATCGCATAATCAATATCAACATCCAAATATTCTCGATACAATGTAATCTAACAAGATCTAAGAATCTAACATACTGAAATATCAGCTAACAAGCTGATATTTCAGTATGAGGTAAAATAACTTTAAAACATTTTTTCAGGATTTATTACACATCAACTGTTGTCTTGAAGTTTTTTTAGGTACTGTGAGGATTCTTTAACAGAAGCAACAAAGGTTGGAACGCATTGTGACATCTTGATATTAAATTGTGTTTAAACGCTCCATAGCTGTCCCATCATAAATATCGTTGATTGCTTTATCTCATTGGGGGAATGTCCAGCTTTTGCTCTTCACGCTGGCCTTCAGACTGCCACAATCAGAGTCTCACTGTGTGAGCAAAGGGCCACCGTAAAGTTAAATAAACTCAATTTTTTTCTAGATTATAAATAATAATATAATTTACATAGTATCTAAGCGTTACAGGAAAATGGAATAGTTCTATGTTATCATTCCAAAAGAAGTTGCATATCTCCCGCGTGTGAAGCAATTTTTTTTTATTTTTAAATAAAACGTTTTGTTTGTAAAAACAGCAGATGCTCCTCGGCCGCTACTGCCTTTGCCCTACCTTGGTGCATTATCCTTCCAATCACGTCGGATAGCAACTAAGAAATCGAAAGTTGACATTGACACTTTGGTCGCATTAGAATACAAAAAGTAGGCACTGCATGAAGCATATAGCCTAATAACCGGATTAGGCATTCTCAATCACCAGCACATACTTCCGATTCCCGTCACACGGCTGAGTAAATGTCCTTTACTGCACATCGTCTCATTTAAAAAATACATTGAAGTTTCGTCATAATTAAACTGATTGAAGGTGTAAATTTACCTGTGTTAATAATGTATTTATCATTGTACTATGGGTCAGCTTAATAAACAAACATTTTGGCCGTCAGTAGTTAGTGTGGCAATATCAATATTGCAAAAGAGCTAGATCTCTTCTGTCGACGACGCGGTCAAGATCGGTCGTGCACTGACAGTATGAAAAGCCTTTTTTCCCCAAGCACACGTAGAAACTGATTTTTTTGTACAAACATCGATGAAAATACTATGAAAAATGATTTGTGCTGTATTGATGTTGCGAACGAATGTGCTCATTTCCAATGCAGCGCCATGGTTATTTAACGTTTGCATTTGTCACATATTTATTATGACATCATACTGTAAAAAAACTTTTATAATTTACATTTGGCGTGCAGTGTCAAGCGGCAAAGTAAAGTTCATTTGATGAAAAATACTAAAAGTAGAAAATAATTCACAGAGATGATCTTACATAAAGGATGAATCTCTAATGAAGAATATCAATTCGTTTGTTTATAATTTAGAAAAGTTACAGAATAGTAAATAATATTTAATTTAACAGCTATTTTTGGTAAGGCATGCTGTTATTTCAGATTTGTGCAGCCACTGCGGTCTTGTAGGGTAGTAATGTCACCGGCACTACCTTTTCACAGCAAGTTTTTCTAGCAAGTCAAATAATTGGGATGAGAGAAGAACGGAAGATCTTTTTTTACTAAAGGGCGCGGATTTCACTATAGGTTTCAGGCTTAGTAGCTGGGTTTGATCATGGTGGGTTTTCAGTGTCCCTGTGCGTTGATAAAATTCGAAATACCACTGTAACCACTTAAAAACCGCCACCTTCATTGTGAAATTTTGTTGTAAAATAAATGCACATCTCTCTTTGGATATATTGATTTTTTATCATCAATGGATAGATGACTGAGAATTTATTTGTATATTTGAGTTTAACGAACTTTGAAATAACCCCACAGACAATCGACTTGCACTAACGGGCACGCGTTTGGATGACTCTGGTACTTATCTGCCTAGGCAAGTTAACCTCAAAATTAATTCAAGCCACGTTCAAATAAATATACAAACGGTAGCTCATGTTTTTTTTAAAGATAATATATGCGTTAGGTAAAAAAGCTAAATAGTGTTTACTAAGGTTATAGTTCTGTGTACATAGTGCGTTCTTTCCAGCAAACCGTTTCAAAACAACAGTACATACATCCTAGTGAGGTAAACATATATAACAGTTTAATTTCTTTTAATATCAGTTCGTGAACATTTGTTTTGTTCATCTATATAGAGTAAGTAATATTAAGATAATACCTCCTTGTTCAAAGTTTATTAAATTATAAGATATCAGAACAACTTCAGCTTGCAGTAGTATTATAATAGGATGGATGTTTTTTTTTCCAATATACGTATGAGTGTCAAGTTGTTTAAAAAACATTACGCATATCAGATTCAGTTAAATATTTTAGGTGGATTTCTACGAAATATAAATTTAAATATTTGCGTGATATTTTTTTAATATAAGACGAAGGACATAAACAAAACAATATCTCAATGTATTTTGAGTTTTACAGAAACTTCACAGATATCAAATAACTAAATAAACTTTTGTATTAAATACAAAAATTTAATTAAAATTAAAGCTCAGCATAGTTTTAACGATTTTGGGGGGAGTGTAAATTAAAACTTATGAACAGAGCTTTGCCTCAAAAATTTTTAAGTCTAGTTACAAAGACTGCAGCTTTATAATTGTATAGCATTTTTACAGCAGATTTGTTTTAATACATCGTTCATGTAGCATCGTTGAATCAATACTTCATGCTTTATATTTACATATAATGCAATATTAATAACCTAAAATATTTTAAATCCTATTTTAATTAAATTTTTGTACTCTACCCATGCGTGGTTAGAATCCTCGGCAACTTTATTTAACGAAGCTGCTGTTATTATCGAGCTATAAAACGTGTCTGTAATCCCATAAGAATTTTCCTGTTGACTAAGTAGTTTCCGTTTTAGTCTCTAAAGTATCACAAAAGCTTTTAAAAATGTCAATCATGAGTCACAAAAGATAAGTCGCAGTGTTTTTCATATCACTTAAGAAGGTGGCTGTATCTTTAAGGAATGAAATATCTTCACAAATAAAGCAAAACTACAACCTTGAATGTCTTGAAAAAAATATTTGTCCCTATCGCAATTCCCTATTTTTATTTTAATAGCAAATTCATAGTTTCAATTACTTTAGAGTATCAGTTACAGAAATAAGCATTAGATTAGATTTGTCTACTGGGTGAGATTTTTATTTTTATAATAAATCTTTACAATGAGACGTTATTTGTGAAATAAACATTTATTTGTATTTATTATTAACGTCGGATTTTTTTTAAATACATCTTTCATTGGCCATGTTGAGTTATGTATAAAATGTTTATCTTAATCTTAATTTATCTCCTTCCATTAGTTTGAATTTATTTCTTAAATCCATGACAATTTATTGTGTCTTACAACAACAATAATTTCATATTCACTAAAGTACAAAGAGAAGCAGAGTTTATGTTTTGTTGTATACAACAGCCATTTCATGTTTTCGATATAATAAATAATAAAAAACAAATCTGATGATTTCTGGCTGCAACTAAAACATCGGTTGAACATCAAGTGGCGTGCAGTATTTTTATGAACTGAATTTGCTTTTAATTTATTTTAAAAATATATATTTAAGAAAATGTAAACAAAAATATTCAGGATTTCTTTGTAAAAACGATATAACATGTATAGATTGTTTTATTTTAATTTTATGCATTAAAAAACTCAGGAAATTTATTGTAAAAAAATTGTGCTAAACACACTGCACTGACTGCACTAGAATATGAAAATTACATTTATATTTATTAAAAAAAATATTTCCAAGTAAAAAATGCACTGCACTGATTCCGAGTTTATTTCGTTGTATTCTTTACCAATGTCACAAAGTTTTAAGATATATTATTTTTATTTTAAAGTATATTATTGATATCAGTGGTTTTTTTTCATACAAGCCCGGCTTGCTTTGTTCAAGCTTTGTCGACTAGATAGAAGTACTTGGTATGCCGACTAAATTAAATGCATTTAACGTTGCTTAGTAATCTGACCACACATCATCATTGAATAAGAATAGGAAGACTTCTACACATCAAAAAAATACGAAGGTCAAACACGTTTAGTAAAGGTTTTCTGTAATTTTCTTTTAAGTAAATGTCGTAACAAGTCGGGCACAGCCGCTACTCTTTTCAATTTCACCAATACCTCCCAAGAAATACTACTTTTTATTATTATTTCAAATGTGTAAATGTATGCGGGTGTGTTTTGCCGTCTATATTCAAAATTCACAGGTAATTGGAGTCGTCAACTCAGCGTCTGCGTCCATACTAAGGAAAATGGAGCACAACCGTATGGCTGGATTGTGATGGCCTTATCGATGCAAACTATTTGTTCTGGTATCTCAGCTAAGCGGGGTGCCCTTTTATAAATCTGTTTCATACATATTAGCACATTAGACAAGGTATTTAAGAATATACACAGGTCTAAATAGTCATGGTATCCATATGGTATAATTTATTTAAGTGTTTTTAATAACAAATTCGAGTAGTCAAAAATGTCAAAGGTTATGAAATTGTATTTATTATTTGTTCTGCGGTCCTCAAAGATGAAAGGTTTTCCTGCTAAAAATGTGTTTGTAATCTCTTTTTTTAGTTAATATATTGATAATATAGAATGTATATATTTTAGCATATTGTTATCAAATATTGATAGAAAAATATACAATCCGAGATATTCTGAAATTTTAGACATAACAAGACATTATAATCATTAATGTCTTGTTATGTACATACACAAAAAGTATATTAAGTGTTAATGAATGATAGCTTATAATAATAATTCCATTATTTTTGAGACATCGTTATTATTGTTATTTTACCCAGTTTGAATTTATCGTGGTATTTTGTAAATGAAATAGGGATCTTCTTACATCTTTACATAAAATGTGCGAAAAAATACACCAAGTGCATAAACTGGTTTATTTACTTTTTTAACAATTTATACAAAAAGCGAACCGAAATAGGCGGGAGTCTAATCACTCAGGTGAAGATTTTTAGATTTACCAGTAAAGACGTTCCTGTTAGTCAGGGGCATGATCGAAAAATTACGCCTTCCAAATATATATCTACCGTATATTAAATTTATAACAAATAGGAGTCACGACCGTACTTTGATTTGATATCTATTAATTAAGTGGCCTCACTCCTCAACCCAGCACCGCCGCACTGTCTGCCTTCTCTCACGCCCGACCACGTCTTGGGGCCCCTTTACACTCAACGATCAACTGATCCGACTCATCTGAACAATTAATCTGCATATACAATTATCACGTGTGTAGAGAGATTTAGGCATGCACACACATTCATATCGTTTATTAAATTATATGAATCATGTTTGAAGAATATCGCTACCACGGTTACCTGCGTTCACCTAAACTGTCGTAACTAATTTATTATATTTAAATTTATTTGTGTCTTTAATCTTTTAAATACCTGATTTATTATAATATCTGCAACGATTCCATCCGCTGATAATAAAAATATATTATTTAATTTAGCGTGTGCAGTGGATTTTATGTCCGTTTCTCGTGTCCGACCCGACACTTCTGAGTTCGATACTCTCGACTCTAAAACGAATAAATTATAATATAATAGGGGTAGATGATTCACGGGTTTGGCCAGAAATACAAAAAAAAGGATTAAAAGAATTCGCGACTAGTCTGACGACCTCATATCGTATTATCGAACGCCAAATATTTGGAAACTTGGCAGAGTCTGCCCGGGAGGAGCATTTGTATGCAGAGAGGAGACGAGCTCGGGCAGGCTCGGACTGGCCAATCGAGGAACCGGAAAATCCCCCTAAGCACGAAGGCACATGGGACCCAACGTCGTCGATATCGTTCCAAACTATAAATAAGATATTTATATATGAATAACATACAAGCCATACCCAATTTTTTTTTTAAATAACATAAAATATGAATATGCTGTCATTACAATCAACACGCAAGTTATAACCATTGGATTCTGTAATTAATTAGATTAATGATAGGTTACCGTTTTGAATCATTAATATTAGGTATAGAAGGCGATGTATTAATAATTTCGTGGTGATGATTTATAGACTAACGGTCGTTAACAAAGCAATAGTTACCAAGCTTATTTGAATTTTCATTAAATTTACAAATGAGTCAAATGTTGTTAAAATCGCATATTAGAGAAATATCACTATAAAGTTTTTCAGATCTATTTTCGTCAATTAGATTTTAGAAACAGGACGTAGGTGCATTTGGCTATGCATAATTAAATCAACATTAATTAAACTGCATGAACCCCTCGCGCAATGCACCGCAGTGTTTAACCCTCTCAGTCTGGCGCTGGCCTTTAATCGAGTATTTCGTACTTTGTAATGTGTGGGGATCGGTTGGAGACTCCAGGGCAAACATTCGGATATATTTCAGGGAAACTCAAGTCCATAAATCTACCCGCACTCAGCAAAGACGAACGTTGGCCCGCGATTTCATCAGCAGGACGCGATAAATCCCCGCTGAGTAATGGCAGGCCCGTCGATCCGACGGTGTTCAGTAATTAGGGGTTATAAAACATAATAATTAAAATGAATCACGCGCAAGTCACAGGTGATCACAAAATATCACAGCTCCCTGATCACGAGTTTTAATAGCGAAATAAATATCGGCGAATATTTTATTCTCAGTCGTTTCTTATCCCTCCTGTTTTAGAACGAATCGATCGTGTCATACGTTTTATTTAATAGCCAATTTGTTACCTGAAATTCTTAAAGCTGACAAAACAGACAATCTACGAGCCGATGAGGTGAATATGCGTGGATCGGACCTTCATTATAATGTTTTCGCATCGACTATATAATTTTGCAAGAATTTATTTATAAACAATAGTTGGATCAGATAAATTTAGAAAAGGGATTTTCTGGAGAACCCTCGGATGTTTTTTTTTGGTTAAAAACCAGTAATTTTGTGTTAGTAAAGTTTGAGGTTTAGGCATGTCTGAATACATAGAAGTTGAGTTTTAGAAAAAAGTGTTTGTAAGAAAAAACATTTTTTTATTTATTGATTTATTTTGTAACCTCTTAGGATTTTTAATTGATGTTCGCTAAAATAAAAAAAATACTTAGTTTTGAAGTTAATTTTAAGAAAGAACTATTTTATTAACACTTACAAAATATCAATAAAAAAAAATTTTTTCTTGTGCTTACATGACACCCTGTCTCCCCTTTTGCCTGATGTGGCTCTTGAGTCCGTGCATATACGGCCAAAAAAGCTGTCTTCATATTATTCACACAAAAATTCCATTTGTCAATCTGACAATCCGTGTAATTAATATCGTTTCTAGATATAGAATCCGCATATTTTATTCAATTTAACGGTCCCATTCGTATAAGTCGATATTTATTAGCCAAGAAAGAAAATAAATAACTAACCTATTAGTAATTGGGTGAGCCACTAAACCTGTTTATTACTTTTGTCATTATTATTATTCAATAAGATTTATTTGAGCCAGGGACATTGACCGTAAAATCCCATACAAAGGTTATGCTAATTACCCGAGAGCTGACACCTCAGTAGCCCAAACAAACAGAAAACCTTATTCCTCATCGCTCAAAAGCGTCACCCGCCACTCCATGTGCCTCGGTCGCGGCTTCACTCGATCTCGTCACCTGCCACCGAACTAGAACTGAGCATACATTTGTAGTTCTCTTGCACGATAAGGTAGGCCATGTTTATACATTGTAAAAGTACTTCTTCTTTAAGAATCAATTAGATAGTTTTAACCCTCCACCGTACCTTAAAGTCTCATACAAAAAAAGCTATTAAAAGGTATTTCGTGCTCTACGTGTATTGCTACAAGACCGAGTAATTTTTCAACAATTACAGTCTCGCCCCGTTTACTAGACTTATAGGAAGGGCGGATGACTTGCAGGCGTGACCCTCAGGGTCTCGCCTCTATATACAGGAATTTATTATTTACATACATGAAAGCCCGTGCTATTAATCAGTCAGGCGACGTATAAAGATCAAGAAGAAACAAAGTATATTTTATAGGGTGCTTTACGAAATTAAGAGAATCCAATATCTGATATTTAACTCTTCAATTTAGTTAGAGTCCACGTGTTTTTAGAGCACACTGGGTGATGCTGCAAGTTATATCGTTTTAATGATGTCATATTCATATTAGTTTCCACGTGTCGGACTTCTGTCTAGAAGTGCGACTACAACCGGCGTCATTTCATATTGATACAAATAAAGAGATAAATCTTTGAACGTCTCGCAGTATCCCGATTCATGAATTTTCAAAAAAAATAATATTAATATCTTAAAATTCATTGACTAGTTTACGAGGATCGTAAAGCAATAGATTTTATGGCGGCGGTGGCGCACCCGTCAGCCGTCAGCCGTCCGGTGGGCGGGACATTGTGGAGGAATTGTTGCATTAAATTAGGAGCCGAGATAGCATCCATTACTCCCGAGAATGTCCCCGTTCACATATATTCGCAGCCAGTCCAACTTCAGCGCTTGCATTGTTGTATACGTCTGGATAAACAACAATGAAAACATAATGAGCTTCAAAGTTTTTATTTTATCCCACAAACGAAAACATTACGGCTCAAAAAACGAGGAGACCTCAAGCGAAATATCTAAAAAAAAAAGAAGAAGCGTTTTTTTGCACATATAGAAATCCATGAACGCTACCACCTAAGCCACACCTTGAAAGCCCCACAACCTACCCGCAGGATCAGAAGATAACCACATACCGTATTGTATGTTTTTTTAAGCGAAATGTTATTTAGTCCTTATTTGTTGAACGTATTTTTCCACTCATGAAAAAAATAGTTTTTTTACACATATTTTTCTCTACACAAACTCAATTACGAAAATAAAGAAATCCATCTCCGCAGTCCTCATTCTGTTGCTTGTGCGTATCAGGAATTCTGTACCCTGAGCGTGTGTAAAGAGAAGTGGACTTGGGATGATTGTGGAGGGATGTGCTCTGAGATTACCTTGCCGAGGTGGGGGGGGCTCCTGTTATTTTTTCTGCAGAAGGAGTATCCGATCTATCCGATATGCTATTGGGCAGCAGCAATACGTAGACTTTTCCATCGCATATAAAACTGCGGTGTAGAAAGACCCGAGGACTACACTATTCTCCATATAAAAAAAAACCACGAGCACTGGCTCAGCATAAATATATGCTCAGTGAAATAGTCGAACAATAAGATGATGCGCTACCAACTAAGCCACATGTAGTATGCCCCACATGAGGATTTATCAGCTGCTGTGGGAATGTTTGAGAACGCGAGTTCTTGCTGCAGTAGCGGGGCATTTCTCGCATTTCCTCGGCCGGTCCTCGGGCCAGAGGTGGCATTTCCCGGCGCAGAGCCCCGCTGGTCGATGACCTCGCGGCCGCCGCAGCCAGGCTGGCCGCTTTTTGTTTTGAGACATTTGGAGGGCGAGACGGCTTTGACGGAATTTTGCGCCGGCACTTTGTGGGACGATCCTCGCGGGCGCCCCGGCGATACCTGCAATGTGCAGGGCCGCCGGGCTAAACAACCTCGTATTATTTAAATAATCAATATTTTTTGTCAGAGAGTACTTGGTGGAATTCTATTTTAATATTTTAAATAAAATACTTGAGTGACTTTTCCACATGTTGATTTTTATTGGTGACCGGTTTCGCCAATCTTTCACGTTGGCATATCAAACTGAGCAATATATCATATTATTGATTATTTTTGACTTGTCTGGCTGCAGTAATTGTTGTAAACCATGTTATTTCCATATGATTAACTGCTTCTTCTGATTGTAAGTTTGAAGTACTTTTAAGTTTTGATCTGATCTTCAATTATATTAATTTCTTTGCGATTATTATAAATATGATGTAGAAATTTTAAACTTGTGTACGGAGTTCGCCCTTTTTAATGCGGACATTTGGTAAGATGGGACAAAAATAAAACATCGAGCTGAGCTCGCCAAAACAATGACGCCATAGCCGATTTTTATTTGGTGGTCTTGGTAGATATTAAGTTTTTAAAATTGTAAAAAGGAAATGTGAGAGTTTATAAATATATAATTTTAACCCGTTTTAGCTTTTTTCTAGTTTTTAATAATTCATCGATAGTAACTTCTTAATATATTTAAAGCTGCTTGCACTTTGTCTCAGCATATATAGGCAACATTAAATTTCATTAACTTTAAATGATACTTGAAATTTGGTCATTCGATACCTTTTGATAATTTATAAATAATTTTCGAATTAATTATTAAATAATTTGAATTAATAATTACTAATTAAATTATTTGAATTTGTCAAAAAACGCCACTAATAATGTGGCGTTTATGCAGTGAGTCTATTAAAAAAATTAATTTACTTCATGCATAAGGCTTACTCTAACGTTTAATTTACAGAACGTTACTACTTTGTATTGTTTATCTATAGATTTGTTTAATACTTCCTCTACTGTTTTACATCTTTATTATTTTACCCATTATGAGAAAGGTGTTTCAAATGTGACACACCTTTCAAGGTGTTTTTTTTTTTTTCATTTTTCAATTAAACCGCAAGAAATCTTGATAAGAGCTCACAGCACATAATCACATTATTAACTACTCGGGTTGCGAAGATATGCGACGGTACATACAAAAAATGTAAATTATATTTGTATGTGTCCGACTTGACGAGACTAATATGATATGTCTCCGAGCGGGAGAGGTTTTATCTTCGGCCATTAATTGTACAATCGCATTACCCGCCGAGGTGAATATTTCACTCTGCTTCGACTCCTATTGTGATCCTCAATATTGTATAATACATTATAACACTTAATAATTATGCTTCGTCGTATGGGCGATGATTTATTCTGTCGATTATAAGTCCGAACTTTAAATACCGAAGAAGTAAAAAATATTATCAGTAGAGACACATAAATCATCATAACGTATTAATCGAGGATCCGAAATCAATTCAGAAAATAAAAAAGAGTTCGGGCATTTTCCAGAGAGGCGGCGATAATTTATCGGCAGTCGATAATCAAACGCCCATTTTTTCAAATAAAACGACTGCCGATGTGAAATATCTCGTTTCAAAAACCGATTCATGTTTTTTCACAGACGTCCGACCCCCGATGTTTACATTCATCGGAGGTTCAAAGACATCCACGGGCATAAAAACGTGACGAGCGGCCAATATTTCAAAAATATCTCCGATTTCAATAAACTCCGGGATAAATTAAGCGATGTGAGTGGCATTGTTGTGATTTATCGCGCTGAGCTGTGGGCAACCTTACCAGTTGCTTTATCGAGCAGACATCGCTTGAAGCCGTTTCAGGGTAGGGCGAAGGCGCACCCTTGCAGCCGGCTTCACTCGAGGCTGAACACTATAAAATTATTTATAGTTTAACCCTTTAAAATATATATTCCATAGTACTAATAAACATTGCTTATAGATCGATCAACGGTCGGCGTATTCTAAATACGTGATCTGATCAGCACGCTTTTCCTACGTAATAAGTATCTCGCTGTGTAAATTCACGCCGTTTGGCAAATTAGTCCTTAATTCAGTACAATGTCATTTAGAGACACAGAGGATAAAAGTGAATAAACTTTAATATTTATACACCTTTATACTGATTGTGTCAACTTTGCGCTCAGCGCCGAATCGGTATTGTGACAGACAGTGTAAAGTATAATTTTATTAATTTAACAGTACTTACGAGTTATGAGCTGAATTTTGAATTAAATTATTCTAGGCAAACCCGGGTTGTATTATTAATATTCTACTAAAAATATATTCCAACATAGGTGAAATGTTTACCGTGATCAGCTTCAAGAAAAATTTGCTTTAAGAAGTTGAAGAACGTGCGCATGCCGAATAATCTTATAAGTCACTTAATCGTTTCCAAATAAAAAAAGTAAATCCTGTAGTGATGATTTGATGAATCAGCGACCATTTGCGGTAAACCGCAAACGTTTAATGAGGCCAAAGTAAATATTTGGCGGAGGCTAGACAACTAAATATTATGTTTTGTTGGAAACACAATTCGTCACTCAAGTAAGAATTTTTGGTATGTATTATTTGCATGCATATTAACTGAATAAATAAAATAACAACAAAAAACGTTTCAAGCATTATTTTATGAGCCTAAGTGCGCTATTACACTATGCGTTTTTACCTATCCTTCGAAAACGATTCGGCCAACGTTATTGTGTGACAATATCGCTTGTGGGAGGTATCTTGTGCACTTTGTCTATATGGCTGATAATTTACCCTTCATCAACGGCATGTTTCAGACATTCGCTCATGTGGGCAAGTGTGGCCAAAAATAATCTGCATCATTCTAAGCTTATGAAAAATCTTTTCTACGTGAATTCAGCTTTTACATTCATAAATACTGACTACATTACTTCCTAACCTACCTCAACAGAATTCCAATAAAATAGTAAGAAAAGCGAAAAATTAACATTGTGACTGATTGATATAGTTATATTTTTGTATGTATTAAAGCTTCTGAATGTTAAGCTGTCTTACGATGAAGGTCAGGTACAGGTTATAACTTCACCCTATGGATGAAAAAATAAAGCCCAAAGTGTTTAAAAGTTTAATTATTAATCCACCAAGTCTTGAGAACTTTTAACGTGTTCGTATTTAGCTATCTTGCCTATCTTTTTGAGAATTTCCAGCGTAGTGATTTTCTAATAGTTCAATTTGTATTTATAAGAAGCTCTGAGATATCAATCCTGTAGTTACTTATAAAGCCATCAGTCGTTCTCCGAGCTCTGCAGATAAGAAAAATTCCTGATGAGGTAATTAGGGCCGGGGAGGGCTACGACCCGAGACCGGCGGGCATCTCGAGACGTTCTGTCGCCCAATAAATACTCAACAACTGAAATCTAATTAATTAATGTAAAGCAGTGTTTTTCAACCTTTTTGAATACACAATCCCCTTGTAAGTTAAAAAATTTTGGCGACCCCCTAGGCCTAGGGCTTCAATAAAACTTTTTATTTATTATAATGTAGGACCTACAAACAATTGTCATATTTTTTTACCCGCGACCCCCCGAGTAAGGCATCGCTACCCCCATGGGGGTCGCGACCCAAAGGTTGAAAAACACTAATGTAAAGGGAAGCCCAGTACAAAAAATAATACTCAAACTTTCTAAAAAGTATTAAACGTACGTGTAAATTCAATTGTGTCAATAAATTTGTAATGTAAATTTTCTCTTGTATTAAATGTATCGTCCTTTTTTTATTTATAGGATTAAACTGCATGCGATCGATTTGAAATCCACTGCACGTCACTGCGTTTTAGTGGCGTCATTCACGACACCGTTATCCGAGGAAACATTGTCGTTGCTAATTGTCGGTAAAACCAAGAAAATGTGAATCGAAAGAATGATAATAATAAATTATTTTAGGGCAGCATAAAAAATAAACAATTATTTAATTTATATGAAATACATATAGATTTTATTATTGGTTATTATTTTGCTTCCCTGTTGTCGATATTACCAATCGATGCGTCTTTAAAATCTATCGATCTCTGACTGTCGACTTCGATCTGATAAATGAATGCGATTAAATAAGCTAAGGTAAACTATCGATTATATATTTAAAATTAGTATATCTGTGTGAGCTTGAGCGAAAAAATAATCAAGTCGTTCTTTGTTTAGTATTAATTAAGAATTAAATTAAAAGTATTAATTAACCATTGATAAAAGAAAAAAATGCATGTATGACTCGATTTTTTAAATAAATAAATTTATATTTATATATTAACTAAATATAAAGTATAAAGTATAAAGCGTAAGATCAACAAACGGTTCACATACAAAACGACAAAAAAAATGTTTTTTCCCAAAAATAACGCCATTAAATATTAATTCTGCATATTGGTTATTTTATTTTATATACACTTATAATCGCTATTATTGTAATACGCATAATCGCAAACGCAGAATCGTTTCCACACTTGCATATAACAATTGAAATTTATGCTTAGTGACAGGATCATGGTGACCGACAAGACTAAGGCGAAGGGCTGTTATAATCAGGAGATGAGAATTAAGGTCCTAATGTTGTCCTGAAAATATAAAAGCTCTAAAAATTTTATATTCTAAGCCTAAGGTATTTCTTATTTCATCCTGTGGAATTACTATAACTCAAATACAAAAAAAAATTAGATACTGTTGATAATTAGCTTTGCAAAAATATATCATATCCTTAAGTTCTTGTGTATTCGCGACCACAATAAGTAGACAATGACTCTTAGGTTTTATGCCGCGTCATTTTTTATATTTTGTTTTCGACGTTTCAAGTCGAGGAAACTATGAAAAAATAAAGACGCGACCGGTGTTAGTTATTATACTAAAATTTCTGTTTTTTTTTAACGTATATAGTTTTTTGTGGCCTGGGTTAAATGCATATTTTTTTAAAATATAAAAGTTTGAAAAATAATAATCAGGAGACTGACTTTTGAGTATTTAATTTGAAAAAATATTAATTGCTTCAGTTTATTTAATAGCAACGTTAATTTAGAAACTTACACTTTGAGGAATTTTCTGCATTTTTTTTTGAGTACATAAAAAAAATTATTTATTGAAAAAACAAATGGTTTTTATACTTAGCGTTATTACTACTAGTGAATTTCTATCACCCTACTCTACAAAGCTGTCATATAAAGGCATTACATATAATATAAATAATGGAAATATCACGCCGTGTGTCTTTCTAATAACTGAGGCTACGTAAATCAATATTTCAGTTCGTCTGATAAAAAATTAATCAAACAGTTAAAAAAAAAATTATGACGATTTTTCATTTATTTGCACCATATATCTTCATTACGATCAAGTGCTCAGTTTATTGTCAACCAATTTAGGCGCGGGCGTAAAATTCACCACAAACGGCTATCAAAGTTGGACTCGATCGCACAAGGAGTAACAATCGAAATCACTCTACTGACCTTGCAAAAGTGAGCCAGGAAAAGCGGCTCCTGGATGGAGGCACTTCCTTGCGCGGCGGCTGGCCCAGAACACGCGCCCGGATGCACCGGACACGGTCAGGCGGGCGCTACGGACACGACAATGCTCTGTGAACAAGACAATCTAAGCCGGCACGATCTAGGAACACGACGGTCTCAGTCAGCTCCGTGGATACTGGCGCCGGGGACTCTTCAGCACTCCAGCGATGACCAGGCGCGGCCGTCTCGGCGCGAGTACCGGCGATGATTGTCACTCGGCGCGGCCGCACGGGGTGGCGGTGGCGGTGGCGGTGGCGGCTACCTGCGGGCGCGTTGCCGTCACGCAGTGCATGAATACGTGACGTGACCACATTTGAAGCCCACATCGAAATAAAAAAACGTCCATCTGATGATATCAAAGATTTTATGGAGTAATATTGATTCCATATACATACTCCAATTATAATTACTTTATTACAGCTTTTTAAAAATATTATAAAAAATGCGCTGCTCGGGTCATGCGAAAATGAGAAATACTGAAAATCACTTTATACAAAATGCCTCACGGCAATTTTGATTTTTGTGACAACTCCACAAGCTAAATTTATTAACCACCCTACTCCGTTAAAGTCAGATAAGCAAGCAGTCAGGTTATGTTGAAAATGTCAAAGATAATACTTAAATAAAACACAGGCGCAACAAATTGCATTAAAAGAACAAGTGACAACTTGTTAACAAGTCGTGATAGTCACTGCATCAGAATGCTTAACTTTTTACAAAGATCAACATGCTTTGACTCCGCTACAAATATTCCTGAGGATGTATATATTTTTACGGTACAAAAACAGAGAGTGTTAATGCAGCCGTGTTTTGTTCGTCCTTCAGAAATCATGCGCTGATCTAAAACAGAAGCGGTTTCTTTAAATGTCAGCCTGGCAATCAGGAAGTACTCTTCGACAGTGACAGTTTAGTTGAACTTGTTGGGCAGCTGAACACATCGGAATTTGGTCAATTGTCCACTCCGTAAAGATCATGGTCAATTTATAAAACTGTAGCTTTCTAATATCAGATTTTTATAAAGTTGAGTGTATGTCAATATGAGTATTTTTGTTCAATTGAAAGTTTACAAACAAGACTTATCTGGTCATGTCTTAATATTTACTATTTTGTTTATTGTTAACATTTGAAATTATTTTTTTACAAGCCTTAATTACTTTTGTATTATTTTTTGTAATATACAAAAAAATAATATGGATTTTTCAATATTTCTTAAGCTAACTTATATGAACTGTAAATAAAACATAATGTTGAATGACAAAAGTTTAACTATTTAAATTATTTATATGAATTATTATATTGTTACTAATGGTGTATTATTTCCTCATTCTCTCAGTGAATACTATTTACTTTATTTTTTTAATAATTTTATAATAAAACAAGGCTTTGCAATGATTTTATAATAAACTTATAGGATTTATTTTTTAAGAATAGTTACATAATATGCATCATCGACGAGCAGAAGTCACAATCATTTGTACACATTTCTATACACAATATTGATAAAATGTCATTGAATCAGTCTTTAAAAATAATATACATATAATATAAATTATTTTGTCAGTTTTGTACAAATATAAAAGAATAATTCAACATGTGACCTAACCAAACTGACTGTAACCACAACTCATCCACCTGTCCTTATTGTACGAGTGTGGTCGCCGATCACTGATCACTGAACACACTCACCACTATGAAGCTCTCTTCTTTATTGTGATTTTACCACGCACAAGCTGGGTGATTGATATGTTCCACTTGTTACCATCAACGGTTGCTTTTTTGACAGATATCTGTAATAAAATTATAATGTATCCAAGATTTGCAAGATACAATTCATTTTTGTATCTTATAAAACTTAAAGATTTACAGGGAAAAAAAACATTGGTGTATTCATAAAAAGCTACAATCATAATAATGAACTAAAAAGCCATAATTATTAGGAGTAAGACTACAGTTTTAGGTTTAGGTTTCGTGAGGCATTTATTTATAAATATTTAATAGATTGGATTTTGTAAAACTTGTAACAATAATCTGTGATTGACCCGCCTAAAATTATTTAAGTATGGGTGGTCTTTTTTAAATTAATTTCACTAAAATATTATTTGGATACACATATTCATGACTCATATAATATTATAAAAGAATAATATCGAACTATTTTCCCCTGGATGAAAATAAATGTTATTTAAAATATCCACAGATTCTCCTGCATACAGTAGCTGAACCAAATAAGTATTTACCCCATCAGGACCAATAGCTGTGACATGTGCTGGAAAACGAGGACAATCACGGCCCTCCACAAACACGCTCTGGCCACGGTGATACCAACGCCTCTCATACAGCAGCTTGCCGTCCTCCACTCGCGCCTCCAGCAAGGGAGAACGCGCTCGATTCTCTGACTGTCCTCCTGTTATAAAATCAAAAGAAAAATATAACAACATCCCAGATGTAATACTATAAATTAAATAGCATATTACATTTACAATGATTCTAAAATCGATGCAAGGTTTCTTTGTCAAGGATGTGAAAATGTGAGATTCTAAAAATATAAACTTAAGAAAATAACACTCTTTCGTTATTTAGTAAGACTGAATCACTGCATCAAACAAGTAATAGGTGCCCCGCTAAGTTTCAGGTTTTCACACATAGATGGCGCTAACGACACATGTAGTCAATATACATGTCTAAACTTGTTTTTTTTATAGCTTAGACATCTGTCAAAAATACCAACACATATCGCAATGCAATAATATTATTTCTAACAATGAAGATGTCGAGTTCTGTGCCGAAAAAACTTTATTTTTATGCTTTAACTTGAAAAAAAAATGCAACTGAAGCACTTCGTTTGCATGAGGAGGCCTCCGGCGAACATGTCAAATGTCGAAACTGTCAATGGGCATCGCTACTGACAACAGCTGATCAATTTAAACCATGAATTACTCAAAAAATGGCCAGAATGGAACATGAGACACAAACAACGAGCACGGCAACGCTCCGTGCCATCGCACTTCCATCCTCCATGACACCATCAAAATTCTAAAATGGGATCTGCTACTGCACCAACTGTATTCACCAGACCTGGCCCCTTCCGATTATCACTTGGTTCGGTGGATGGCGCATAGCTTGGCTGGGCTACACTTGGCCAATTTCGTGGAAAAGTGGAAGATTGGTTGGATGAGTGATTTTGGTCCAAAGACGCTTCGTTTGATCGTCACGATATTCATGTATTGCCAGAGAGATGGAAAAATGTGTTGCCAGCGAGGGACGATACATTGAATAAACCATTTTTTTGTATTTCTCTTGAAATTATCAATTATTTATTGATCAAAAAAACACCGACACTTATTTATGCACTTATTATATATAATGCATAGTTTAACTCAAAACTATGATTGAATTCATAGTTCTTACTTCTATTTTTAACTTTGTCTGACTTAAGACTCCCTATTGTTATGCATGCACTGACCAGAGTGAGAGATGCTGTCAGGTGGGGCAGCATGGCGACGTGGGGGAGGAGCGGTTGGGCGAGCGCGGGCTACATGTCGCAGGTCAGCTTCCACATCACGCTCATCTAGCAGATAAGTAAGGGTGGTGGCAGGAGGCTTGCGGCGTTTATCAGGTGCAGGGGCTGGCTCGTTGGGTCTCCTCCGTAATTTCCTTGTCATCGCTGGTTTAACCTAAGAAGCAACAAAGTTTTCATATTTTGGAAGCTAATTAATTTGCAATAAACCTTAATTTAATATTTTTATAAATATCTGACACCGTGGAGTTGCGCGTCAGGACCCAGCGATTAGCATAGCTGGGGGGTTCCCTGTCACGACTTGGTCTGCTACCATAGAGGCTTTTTGAAAGGAGGACCAGTGTGCAGTTCTCCTAGCAGAGCTAGGTTAGCAATAGCAACTCGGTTCAACCGTCGCTCTTCTGGCTAAGGTCAGTAGAGAGATGCCCGCTTGTTCTCAGGGTGCACCATAAGGTTTGAGTTCAAATTTGCAAATAGAGATATGATTGGGAAAAACATAACTTACCTCCATGGAGTCTCCGTTTAACTCCATGCTGTGACGTTCGCTTTCAATATGTTTCCTCTTATCTTCAAAATCCGTAAGAAGATTCTCCTTGAGATCGATTTTCTTCTCTTCAAACTCTTTTGCGGCAGCCTTCTTTTCAGAAATATAGTCTCGATCCACGCACTCCATGAGATAGTCTCGGTGAATGGTGTTGAGTCTCTGCCGCTCCAACAGCTGCTGATCGAGTCGTCGAACTCTGCGTGAATACTCCGGTAGACCTCCTTCCCTCAGCTGCTGAAGTTGCTTTCTTAAATTTGCTAACTTATCTTGATATATTCTGAAATATCACCAAGATTACTTACACATAAGGTACCTTCAAAATTTGTTTGTATATTAAAAATAATTTTGTACACAGGATATTTGAAAATAAAACAAATTTCTCAAACTGATACTGATAAGTATGTGTTCACTTTGATTGTTGATATACGTGAGAATGAACATGTAAAACTTTAAACAAATTGCAAGAGGATTTACTGACCTTTAATATACATAATGAAATAAAAGGAATAAGAAATAGCTTACTGTTCCTTGATTTCCATAGGCTCATCATGATTTCCCATGTCTGTTTCACTGGCTTCTTCGGTGTCTAAAAAATAAAAAAGTAATTTATTCAAGCCTTATTCCAGGAGTTTTAGATAGATTTTAAACTTTCAAAAAAATTTGTTTATTTATATACAATTTTTATGGTGAAAATCTTACCATTTTTACTGAAACATCTGAAAATGAATTATTTGAAAGACAAGTTTAAGTTAATACATTTTAGCCTATATAGATTTCTTTTGTCACATGAGCTTAGATTATAAATGCAACCATCAACTTACAAAACAAAACAATGTGATTTTCTGAATAGTAATAAACTTTAAATAAGGATCAGTTTTATATTTATATTACTGAATGTGTATATTAGCATCTTTGGAGAGTGAAACGGTTGCATAAATTTATCAATAAATTCAAAATGAACAAGTGTCGAACGTAAGGTTATGTTATTGCAATAATAATCAGAAAGTTGTGCGATCTTAATGATAGTTTACAAATTACCTTCATCACTATCATCCATAGGAGGCGGTTCATCATTATCTCTAAAATCATCCAAGTCATCATAGCCATCGTCGTCCAAATCATAGTCGTCTTGTATGTGGCCAGAATACGGAGAGCCCGCGTAAGACATATTTAATGTATTTGTGTGTATATTATTGTAAAATATAAAGCAAATTGTATATAATCAGTAAAATCTAAGTAAACCTTCACTGATAAACATTTTTAAGCCACATTAAATAAATAACGCTAATAACGCCTCTCTGACTTCTGGTGACAGACAGCTGTTTACCAATGGCGTCTGTTTTCGTGAGATATTATTTATTTTTATTATGGCTGTTCAATATGGATTATTTAATTGTCTATTGTGCTTATATTGGAAATTACACGAACTCGAATAATTGACAAACATTGTTTTAAAAAGCATCGTAAATGCACCTTCTGTATTTAAAAATTTGTATGTATTCTTCATCTTCCCAAAAACATTTAAAACAATGAAAAAACTGCAATAATGGTTTTTACACGCCGTAAAATGGTAAAAATTCAGATCTTTTCTCGCGTAAAAAGAACAGCTATAAAATTCAAGATTATTGATATTTTATCTATATCGTATATAAATTGAATTCACGTTATTATCTTAGTAGCAATATTAGTTTAATAGACGTATAATATTTAATTACGATTATTTTTAAGTATAAATAAACAAAATCACTGTTAATAATAAAAAAATTATTGTAGTTGTGTATTCAATATTGTCACTGTATATTTTGTGATCATTGTAACAAAATATAAAAATGTTAAAACTATAAGAAAAATATGTTCACATGATTTTTGAACCAAAAATAATGATGAAAATTATCAAGAAAAATGATGATGAAAAACGAAAATTATATTTATAATTTTAAGTTTTCCAATATTTTTATCGCTTTTGTTTTTTTTTGAAAAATAGTAATATTCTCACATATTATAAAAGCGTGAAATTTAACTTTTCTCAACATTTCAGATAAATATTTATCTACTTAGTTAAAATATTATTAAATGTTTAATAACTCATGTATTTTTTTAGGTTTTAGTACAAATTTATAATTATTGTATAATGTGTTATGTAGCTTTATCTAGTTTATAAATGATGATTAATTTTTTTTAATAGAACTTAAAATGAAAGACTAATAAATATTGACAATAAACCATATTTAAGCCTTTTTTACTGTTGCTTTATTCTGTGTAATACTATGTATATTTGGGAGCAGCTTGCTAATTTGTGACGTCACGTATAAACGACGTCATCTTCTATTATTGAAGACTTGGGTTGGCTCTTGTTGGGTTGTTTTTGTTCGAATGTTTGATCGCGGCGAGCAGTGATCGGTCGCTTCCTGCGTTAGATATTGCATATCGCCATTAATTGTAATTTTATCCGACCCTATTAATTGCGCCGCGTGTGTGAAACTCTTATCACAATGATGTAATTCAGATGGAATGCCGTTGCGATTGTTTGACTTTAGTTTATAATGGAGGAATCTTTTAGTATTCCGCCAGAGGAGTGCGGAGATTCCGAACTCGATCCTAGAATTCAGGTCAGTGGTGTAAACGATATAGATTCCTAGCGATTCTGACAGACGCAGTTTCTGCGGACGAAGTTGTCGCGAGTAACATGATGTAACACAATACAAAGCTGCAAGATGAGTGTCAATTTTAACGATTATTTCGCTGGGGAGTACAACGGGTATGACATACTTTACCAGAACATGAAACATGGGTTGAACGCGAGTAAGGAATTTTCCGATTTTCTCAGAGAGAGATCGAACGTAGAGGAGACAAACTCTAAGCTTCTGACGAAACTAGCTAAGCAGGCGAACGGGAGTTGCATGCAAGGTACCTTCGCTCCCGTGTGGACCGTCTTACGTAGTTCCGCGGAGAAACTATCCACGCTGCACCAGCACATGTTTCAAAAAGTCAGTGAGCTCGTCAAGGACGTATCTCGATATGCAGATGATTTGCACAAAAAACACAAAGCCGTCAAGGATTCAGAGTCCAGTACACTAGAGGTAGCTGTCGTCACGCTCAACACTAAGCAGGCGTTGCAGAAAGCCAAGGACCTCTACACTACCAAGGCCCTCGAGCTTGAGAAGATTCGCAAAGAGAATTCTTCTCCTAAAGATCTGGAAAAGACTGAGGCTAAACTCAAAAAGCTACATGATGATTACAAGGCTCTCGTTGAGAAGTACTCAATAGTTAAGCAGGAATTTGAAAAAAAAATGTCCCTCACCTGCAAGCACTTTCAGGACATTGAGGAAGCGCACCTTAAACAGATGAAACAGTTTGTGAGCACATACATTGAGCTCATTCAAAACAACCATGACCTTATCGGCCAGGTCCATGTTGATTTTAAGCACCAATGCCTCGAGATGACAGTGGACAAACTGCTTGAGCAATTTGTAGTAGACAAGTACAATGTTATGGATAAATCAATTCTTGTTGATGTTGACGCCCAGCTGCCAAAACCGATCTCGGCTAACAATTCTATTTCTGAAAGTGACCAGATTTCAGCTGTCACAAACGGCGCTCACAAAAATACATCCACAATTATGAAGTTAAGTAAGAAGGAACCTTCATTCGCTAGCAAGACCTCCCGCCGTACCACCTCCTTGCTGAATCTCTTCACCCCCAACTTTCAGAGCAAGGATGAGCCCGCTGGCAGCTTAGATGGCGCCACTCCTTGCTCTGCTCCTTCGAGTCCTAGTGGGGTGCAGTCAGCAGCAGCGCAGCCGGCGGAAAACAAAGATGATTCGCAAATGGGCAGGAATCCGTTAAGAGAGTCAAAGTGGTTCCTACGTAGTCGTCGCGCCAAGGCCAAGCTTAAAAAATCCAAAAAGAAAAAAGAAGAGGCCGGAGAAGGCACTGGTACAGTGGAGGACAAATCGGACCTTGAAGAGAAAGAGGAAGAGACCCTATCTAAAGATGCTGATTCTGTGCGGTCTCCTGCCGTAGACGAGGACGGTTACTGTATTCGGCCCACAGATGATAAAGGGAGTCTTTACTCTACTTCTGATTCAGATTCAGATGAAGAGCGAGATCGCAAGATACGAGTTGAAATTAAGCCTCTCGGCAATGGTGCCGCTCCCATTTCTGCTAGCGTAGATGAATTGCTTGCCACCGTTGAAAATCTTTCACTTTTCCCTGTCGGTACAGCACGGCGCGGCTCCAATGCTAATCTCGCTAAACCCAGTGGTGATCTGCTCGGTATCAATTTTTTCCAAAGCCCTGCAGGCAGCGATCCTACCTCTCCCCTTGGGAGTGCAGGTGGTAATCCTTACGCACCTCTGCAAGGTTCTCGCAGTGGTCCTCTAGAGAGCCCTCCCCCAGGTTCGACTGCCGATGTGGGTGACTTGTTTTCGGAAGTTGGAGAGCTTAGCCATCCAGCATCAGAGAGACGTGGTACAATAACTGCGAGTGCCATCGCTATTCCGCGACCACCGTCGCGCCGCTCTGATGCTGGTGAATTTCGTGCGGCTGGTGTCACCGGATCATCTCGCGGCCCTTCTCCTCTTACCATTGGTATGGCGGATACAATTCCGCTTGCTGTAGCCTTCCATGAAATTGTTCATAGTTATTTTCGGGGAGCAGATGAAGCTAAGTGCCAGGTTAAGATGTCCGGAGATATGATGTTGTCTTTTCCTACTGGCATCGTTGGAGTCCTCGCCAACAATCCAAATCCTGCTAAGCTTTGCTTTCGCTTAAGGAACACCCTGCGTCTGGACAACATCACTCCCAACAAACAGTTGGTGACCGTGAATGCCGTGCAGTCCTCCCGGGACAGTGCTGTATTGGAGTTTAACATGCCCGCTCTCACGTCTTTACTGCGGCGCCAGTCTGAAAAGAACCCGAGCGCTTCATACTTCAATGTGGACATTCTCAAGTATCGAGTCAAACCTGAACGAGGTGCCGCCTCATGTCCATTCCAGCTTGTATCTTATTGGAAGTGTGAGACGGATCATACAGACCTGAAGATCGATTATAAGTACAACTTGCATGCCATGAGTTCACCTTCGCCACTACTAAATTTAGCTGTTTCGGTACCTGTGAGTGGCGGCATACGCAAAGTCGCTAGTATGCCGAATTGTCAGAGAGGTGGCACAGGAGAAGCAGCCGGGCTGGTATGGAAGTTTACAGAGCTTTCACAACACTCAGATGATCACGGTGTCGGGTCTTTGCGAGCTCGTGCCGAGCTGACGGCGGGGCCTTCAGCGCGAGCGACTATCACCGCTCAATTCAACTGTGAAGGTGCCACGCTTTCAGGGGTGGAGTTCGAACTTGTGGGGACTGGTTATCGACTTTCTCTGGTGAAGAGAAGATTTGTGTCCGGAAAGTACATTTGCGACGGGGACTAGTTGCCCAAGTGAAGTGCTAGCAAGGACAGGCTCGGTGCGTAACGCGCGGGCGGTAGAACGGCGAGCGTCGCCGGGCGGATCCTTCGGTACGTATTTCTTGCATTGAACATATTGAATAGAGAAATCGATCAAACACTGTAAGCTCGCCCGCCCGGATGCGTCGTTCAACCGCTGACCGCTAGCGTCTCCACCGAGAATCGTGTCCTTAGTGATGGTGAAAATGCCTTTTAACAATGAACGAAATATGTTATAATCTTTGTAAATACTGAGTAGGCGAATTATCCATGTTGATTAATTCAAGCATTCGTCGATCAAATTTAGTTGTATTTCAATTAATTTTGGAGCCGATCATACGACAGTGTTGATCGGCCCCACGCAATCCCCCCAAAAGAAGTTACCCTAAAAGAGTCAAACTACTTCATAGGTCGATATAATAGTACCTATGTTATTTTTAAAATTTTGACATTGCCTAAATTGAATTTATCAGTTGTGTTTCAATTATTAAAATGTTTTCTTTGCTAGATAGAATAACAAATTACCGGCCTGAGCTCATATTGCGTTTTTTTTTAAATACACATTTATCAGAACTGAGCCTGACGACGGTCACGCACTCTTGAGCTTTGCAATTCTGTATACTTGGTCACAATTTATAAGCAGACGGACTTCATTGAAAGATGTGTCCGACTGCACAGCACTGTTGGCATTTGTGCCATCGGTAACGCCTCCCATTACCTTAGGCTATCGGGGAGTCGTCCAACAGCTGACGGCTATGCCTGCATAATAGTATGAGAGAACTTAAGTCACATGCCGGCGTGATATCATTTGGGGTGCCGCTCGACAGCTATAGTTTAATGGACCGAAAGGATAAAATAATACTTGTACCTATTACATTAGGTAAAATGTTTTGTGATTGAATTCGGCCTTTGTCCATTTACACAATGTACCTATTGATAAAGATGTACAATTTTTTTATGAATATGTTTCATACATATGTTGGGTATTTTCGAGATTCCTGAATTCTTAATTAATTTATTTACCTTGTGTTCTGCGGAGATATTCTATTCCTCAGAGGATTGACAGTTTCTACGGATACTATTTTTCTATAGTGCCGGATAATCCTTAAAATATATTTGAATACATAAAGGAATAAGTTTTCTCAAAAGCGGTCAACATTATTATACTGCAAAACTTTGAATGCAAATATAAAGGAAGTAGGGATTCTCATTCGATATTCTCAATAATTAACTGACACTACAGGCTCCTAAAATGGTCCATCCGTTTAAATTGATTTAATTCCTGAACGTTATATTGGCAATTGTAAATCAGCTGTCACGATGGCGGACGTTTAATCTATTAACTCCATACTCGATGTCATTCTAATACAATTAGAATTGGTGTCATTTTGACCTGGTCATGTAATGTGTAGTTGTGTCTAATTTAGGATCCAATACTGACACATGCCTTTGCACTGCCTTAAGAAAAACTGTGTTCGTACTATTCAATGATCTAGGCTTTAGTACGTTTCCCAACAACGCACAGCACTGAGACGGGCCTTCACCTCACCCATCGCATTAGGAAGCTCTCATCACTGCTATTTATTTTCATAAGATTCAATGTTATTATTGGCTAGTCTTGTTTTATCACACTCTGTACTCGCTTAAAAGGCTCAGGTGGAAGTTTACATTAGTACAATTAAATTTTGATCTATGTACCGGGAGCATCGAAGTTACGCTTTGGCTCTGAGCTTCACGTTATTATTGTTCTTCATATAAATATAGAATGCAAGACCTTTCAAATATGTTGTACAATAAATAATAACCAAATGACATGCTCAATATAATTGATGGACAAATACAATAATTTTGTCTTATGATAGTAAAATTCTTAAGCAATACATTTAAGATCATGCCATAATCCCGGCCATCACTCGGGAATCGTTTCCTTTGGAAGTGAGTCTTGGTTATGAGAATCGACAACTGAGTTGCCCGCTTTTCTGAAAACTACTGGATTTGCTATCAACTGTTGATCATTTTTTTGTTGTTAATTTTACATTAAAATATTTAAATCATTCATTCCATTAGAGAGCATTATATTTTATAAGTATTGTTTCTGATAAAGGTAGTTAAACCGCTGAAGATCTTTAAAATTGTTTAAAATTCAGTCAGTTATTTCAGTGGAGGTTCGACTTCATCTTGGGGAAGAAAAATATTGTATTTTTAATTTTACTGCAAATGTGCTTTAAAAATATTAAATGTAAACTAAATTCACCAAAAAAACTTATAGCAGAAAGGTTAAAATTGACTTACTGAATTATCCAACTCTCTTGTCTGGAATGTAAAGCACTTTGAAATCTTTTCTAAAGTTCATATCTCCTTTTTGCTTTAATCTTTTAGATGCCTGTGGCATAAGGTACTTGCATAAGAAATAAGCCTCATGTTTTATAAACATACTTCACCGTGGCCTTAATGTATTAAGAAAAATGACATGTTTTTCTGTAAAGCTCAAAAGATTTTTCTGCAGAACATTAATATTTCTTATGCATCTTTAACAAATATACTACCGAATAACCAGGGCATCTTAAGAGTTAACTGGCAATTAGTGATTTATTCGTCGATTTACTTTTCTGCTGTCGATATGCAGAAGTCTCGTAAAAATAGAGACAGTCGCTTCTCTCAAGAGAAGCGAGCAATTGAATAATATTAAATATCACTTGACCCGATGACTCAACCCCAAAGAAATGCCTGTTAATAAGCAGTGCTTCTGGCCGTTAAATTAAATCTACTTTAAGTTGTGTTTAATTTGTCTATAGGCACCGGGAGGTATGAAGTATTTAAAATATATTTGTTTTTTTTTTAAATTTTAATTTTGATGCAATTGTGTTTCAAAAAGATTTTTATTATATGTCATTTCCTTAAGACAGACGTGCCTCTGTAGATCTGAAAAAATGTCAATCTCATTATTGTGTATACTCTGATTTTGTCGCATTTTTCTGTTAAAATATATATATATATATATTATTTTACTTTAACTTGTTTAGTTTGATTTCCATTATTTATGTGACAAAATATTTTTGTATTGGATTACAATATCATTTAAATAAAATAAGTAAATACACAGTCTCGTCGATTTTCATTTGGTCATAACAATATTCCCTCCGTCATATTCCCCATTAAATAACTTCACAAGAAAATTATCAAACGAGTATCTAGGCATCGAAGGTAATCAAAAAAATTACCACCGAAGATGATCTACAGTATTGTATACGATCAGAAGACCCATTATCTCAGTAGAGACTATCTCCTGCCACTTCCTCGGTGCTTGCAGTCAATTACTGCCCGTATCTGGAGTGGGCAATGTAACTCTGTGTAAGTATTCATTCCTAATCACAAATGGCATTGACATTAAGTATACAGCGAAGTATCCGGTGTATGACAGGAAACATGCGGCTTACAGTGTTTGGTTGATTGTAACTCATTCTATATGCTCCGATGTGATCCGCCGACTCGCTCGCTATCTGCCCGAGAATCCTTCTTCTGATTAGCTCTGATCGCTCAGTTCGTTATTTAAACACGTTTTAATATAAGCTTTATAATCTTAAGTTTTCAAAAAGATTGTTAGATTATAATAAAATATATTACAGTTGTTCACCGTATGTTTCCTGTCATTACTCTAATTTGCTTGGCTTGACTTCGTACAGAAAAAAATTGACGAGAAAATAATGCACTTTTCATCTGATAACTTGTGTTTCAGTTGGAGCTGGAGAAGCTCAACACGGCCACATCTGAAATTAACAAGCTGGAATTGGATCTTGATGTGAGTAATTACTGATGAAACAACGAGGAAAAATTCTTGTAAATATTTGATAACAAAGCTTAAAATTGTTGGCAAATCACCAAATATTTGAATTTTGTTGGTTTTACATGTGTAAATAACAGTTTAAATTAAAACACCGATGTGGATGTAGATTCAAAATACATCTGTTATCCATTGAAATTCTTAAGCATATTTTCTCATTGCATGCTCCATATACCTTTTACTCTGTATAAAACATCTGACTGGGCGTAGCGATGCATTGGTGTAAATATACAGTCAACCCAGCCATCTGTACTTCGAAGCTTGACCTCCACAACTCAGCTAATTAATATGATATAACACATTAGTATCGGCTGTGTATAATTGATACCTTGAATTTTTCGCTATCTTTTACTATTATAATCTGTTTATATTGCTTGTTTTCAACTTGTTCACTGACAATACAAAATAACATTTTGTTATAATTACACATATTTTCTTAGAAACACTCTTTAAATTATTATCATTTTGCATTGAATTATTTGTGTTCCCACACATTGCAAATTTATATACTTGCAAATAAAAAAAATGTATTAGCTCTAGAATGGGTCCAACTTTAATACACACCAGAAACATAATGCAATTAGCTAATAACTTGTGTGGATTCCCTTCAGCGCCTTATTTTCATATTAAAATCTGTGAAGGTTGATAAACTAGATTATTCACTTAGAAATGTATAAAAATACAAATACACATTCTTATATTTCTTTATTAATGTATATGTATTTATATACACATTCAGTTATTATCACAAGGCGTAGGTTGTCTTCGATGCTTCTGTCAACTAATATAAATTTTTCAAAATATTACTGACATTGAAGATAATTTTAAAATGTACTAGATATTATAGTAGTTTGTTTTAATTTGCTATGTACATATCCTTGAAACCATAATTAATCTTCATGCAGACATAACAGATTTTTTAAAGACCTAGTTTTTCTATACTTAATAGAAAAGTTTTTCATACTAAATTTATTCAAAATAATCATATAAAAAATTGTGTTATTACATAGATAAATATTGAAATTTTCTGTAAAATTGGAGAAATTCAGCACAGGGTGTGATGTGTATGGTATAATATTGATTACTTTTCTTATCAACAGGCAGGTTTTAGTATTGCAAACCACACGACAACCCAAACATATTATTAGTCAGCCTTTCATACATAGCTTGCCAATAATATATGGTGGAATAAAAACACTTTGCAAAAACTCATTAATTTATAGACAGATTGTCTGAATATGCAGCAGTATAGAACTGATGTATTCATTTTTGTGGAGTAGGAATCTAACACAACATTTCGGATGCTCCTGAATGAGACAACACGCCGTCTAAAGGGCTTGGCACAGAAGCTGGGCTCTTCTGTGGACCGCGCTCGCCCATACCACGAGGCATGCAATGCCGCCCGGCAGGCCCGCACTGCCTGCCAGCGTGCCGCCGTAGCCTTTCAAAGAGCCAGCGGTAGGACCTTTATTTGTTTCTATTCATCATCTTCATCTTCCAAATGTTTCGTTGTATCTTGAATATTTTATTGGTATTTTTAATTCAAGCAACATTGAAAATACTAATACCTCAACATTGCTTTCTGTTTGAATCGTTTTAGTGGATTTGTAAGATTCAACAGTTAAAATAGTGATATTCAAGTGAGATACCACATTGTTAAATTTATTATCATGGCCATGTTTTTCAAAGCATGATAAAAATTCACTAAAACAACAAAAAAAGATAAGTAAAACAAGATAATGCATGCATACACATAGATGTAGACTTCCTGTCAACATTTATGATTTCCCCGTACGCTGTTTAGTTATTGCTGATTAAATATGCTGACCGCATAGAGATTCATATAACTCAGCAAATCTGAAAATAATATCACTTCATATAAATAAAAAATATATATCCTGTTTTAGATTTTGGTAAGAACATAGCTCAAGTTTTTTTAATCTTCATCAAGAAGATATTTTTTTTTTTACCTCTTGTAAGTACTCCTATATCCCTAAAAACCAGTGGGTTTTGAAAATGATTGGCTGTTGAGATATGCTCATTCTTAAATATAACATCTTATTTTGGAAATCACTAATTCAAAACTTATGTAATGTGATGCTTTTCAACAATATAAACAGATAAACAAACATTAATAAAATATAATTTAAGTTAAACAAACAAAAAAGTTAAACAGATGGCATTAATAAAATATAAAGTCAGTAGTTCATAACTTGGAAAAGATTAATAAAATATTTAGGAAGCACATAAAATTTAATCTTTTAAAATAGGTTAGTGTATGGCTACGCCAGTGTCTCTTCCCTAGTTAAGAGGTGATAAATAAAATTTATTTTATAAAGAGTAATGTTTAATACTTTTATTTATATTCAGCATTCAAATACAAAACCAATATGTCAAAAATATACCTATATTTTAATTTGTGAAAATATTGGGAGGTATGCAGATCTCTGTGAATACACTCCTCACATACAAGATAGAGAACAATGCTAGTTTTTTCAGCAATCTATGATAGTTTGAATTATTTCATACTTTCTTTATATGGGTACATAATCTCATTCCAAATTTTTATAAGCTTTTTTTTGTTAATTCTCAGTGAAAGATATAGAGAATCATCAATTCATACAGAAAGACAAATTGAGATAAGCTCTCAACTTTGTATGATATGATAAAATAGGATATTTAATTTCTCATTCACAGAGTGATTAAGTTTTTTTGTAATGTTTCAGAGATTCACGCAGCTGCGAAAGAGACCGTGACCCTGGCAGAGCAACGCTTCAAGTCCAACCAGCATGAGTGGCAGTTCGATAGTACCTGGCAGGAGATGCTTAATCATGCCACGATCAAGGTAGGCTTTTACTTAAATACAAGGCAATTTCAAAATCTAAAACATTTTATTGTTACGGAAAAATCTAGAATTTGAAAATTCTCAGTTACATTTTAATTATGGTATTATTGTTATATTATGGAACTTACTAATTATAGGTTATGGATGCGGATAATCAGAAATCCGAGAGTGGAAGAGAGCATCAGAAAAAGGCACAGATGTTCAACACTGCAGAAACTAAAGTAAGTATTAAACTTCCTACTTTTTATTCACACATACACTCATATATATATATATATATATATATATATATATATATATATATATATATATATATATATATATGTATACACATACATATATAATTATAGTTAATAATGTGTATTTTCAGTTACAACAATTAGAGGACCAGCTTCGCAAGCATATAATCAAGTCACGGCCGTACTTTGATGAGAAGCAGCTATGCCAGGAGCAGCTGAACACTCAGAAGGATCGCATTGAGGCACTGGGCCGGGCTGTGACGGCTGCCAAGCGCCGCTATGCTGCTGCTCTTCGTGCTCTCGAGGCCATATCCGAGGACATCCACTCCCGCCGTGCTGTGGGGCCGTGTCCCTCTGAGCCTCGTACTCCAGGCGTCGGGGCCGAGGGTGGTAGTGCTGATTTTCGACTCGAGATGCAAGGGTGGGCTATTTATTTACAAGACGTTAAATCTTTAACACAACTATTGGTTTTTGGAATGTGAATTTTAATAGTGAAAATAAAAGCGTTATAAGCTCTTAAGTATCTTTACTAATGATTAAAAGGCATTCTGAGGTCTCAGTATTCAAGATGTAGATTTAGTTGTACCTAATTAATTATTGATTTTTCATTTTCTATGACGGAAAGTGCCAGTGCATGTATCTTGCCATAATCACAATGCTTGAATAGAAGTAGTTTTGTTCTATGAAAATACTTGATGATTTGAACATTAATATTTTTAATGCATCAAGACAATTGACTGAGCATTAAAATTCTGATCATCATTGATAAATATGCCACTGAATAACAAATTTAGTGTTTTAGATATATTTGTTTTAACTTGTAATTCATTAAAAAAAAATTATTCAGGAACTCTGGATGCAGTTCATCAGACAGCTACGGCTCGGGAGGAGAAGAGACAAGTGGGGGACTGGAAGAATTGCGCCGCCGCGTACGTCGCCTGGCCGCACGACCTCTGGAAGGTGGTGGCGCCCGCGGAGACTCTGCCTGGGAAAGCGAACTCAACGCCACCGTTAACCGTCTGGACCAAATGCTCATGATGAGAGAGCGGGCTCAGGCGCTCTCCAAAGATCGTCACGTTGCTCCGAGACAAGGCATAGTCGGTTATAATGTGATCGCATCCTCTCCTACGACTGTATCCTCCTCTTCCCCATCATTTGGTAATGTTGCAATTTTACCTGAGGTACGACCATTGGATAAGCGAATGTCAGTTCTCTCTGTATCCTCCCTGGCGAGCATTCAACCGGCTCAGTTTTTGACAGATATCGATCCTGAAGACGGTTTCAAAAAAATGACTGGTCTAGATGTTTACAAACAGTTAGATAATCTCAACAGTATAGGTGCCTCAGAGGATGAAACTGTTTCTTACGAGATGTCTTTTGAGACTTCTCCCTCTTTCTCTGCTATTAGAGAATCAAAATTGACGGATGCAAATAATTCTGTCCAATTTTTAGAAAATATGCAAACTCCTCTTAAAGAAAATGTGGTGTTGGTAGATAATTTAAATTCAGGGGATATTTCTCAGCAAACGGATGAAACTTATGAGAAGGAAGAGATTCTGTCAGAAACAAAAATTTTCAAAGCTTTTAATAGTACTTCCGAAGTAGATTCTCATTTAAAAAAAATATCTGTTAGTGATGATGATGAGGTTAAAGAGGTTATCAGTGAGAATATGTGTGATGTTCCTCAAATGAATTCTCATGGCAGTATTTCAATGAATGTATCTGGAGATGTGCTAACCGTCACAATCTTGAACGCGAAGACTGAAGATGACTTGCAATTGGAATGCTCAAACCTTGACTTGAATACTGAAATTGCTCCGAGTGATGTTACGACTGCTGATAGAGTTTAGAGTATGCCGGCACGTATATGGTGGAACGTGTCACATTGAGCGTTGAGGTTCTGGTGCACGCTGACATCATTTTTATTGTTCAGATCACTTTCAAACTTTTATAAGAATTCACATCCTTGAGTGTGCCACCTGCCTTGCTGATTTTTATTTTAAAAAAATAAGATCACTCGCAATCTGATGATCTTCTACTAACAATAATTGTTTAATAGTTATGTAATATGATAATGTGATCTCTCTCCTCTCAACCATTCCTGAACTGTGAACAAAGTTTGCGTAGTTTATTTGTGTTACGATTTATGTTTTATAATTAGTGAATTAATATCCTAAAATCCTAGAAACAGTACAAACTGTAGATGTTTATTATAATCTGTTTTGATTACAATCAATTTGAAATTGTAAATTATCATAGCAATATTAGAAATCTGTTCAAATTATTCAGTCAAATATTATCAGAAGTACAAATGCAATATTTAAAAATCGCTCAAGTCTTTCAATATGTGCATTGAAGTTAACCGATGTGATTGCCAAGGCAGCTTTTTAAAGTTTTGCATTTACTTTGGCGAATCTTATGATTTTGCATCTGGAGTTTGAGGGAAAACTGATAAACTATTTTGACAAATGCTGTAGCAAAACGAATCAAATGTATTCAAATAAATCATAAAAATAAATTTCACGGTCTAAAGTAAAGAATAAAAAAGAGCAACTTTACGGCCTGAAGACATATCTATGTACTTATTGAGTGTGTCCAGTATTTTTTAATTATATTAATGTTACAAAAAAATTCTTCTTTTATAATACTACGAATCTTAGGTAAAGAAAATAATTTATCATTGTTTTGAATGTGATTAAACCGTGGTATTTTTACATTATGTTAAGTGTCATCATGGAATGCACAGGGGACTGAATTGCAATTATTTAGAGAGACTAAGCAGACTAAATTTATTTTGTATAATTCAACCCACTTACTGACAACTGATGTAATAAGGCCACACCTGCTTCAGTTTAGTCGAAGATGTTTTTTTTTTTGACATTTTATGTCAAAATAACCTGAGTTCCTGTTGCCTTTTAATTGTCTGCAATGGTAAAAAAACAAGCAATAGTGTTAAATAAAATGTGATTTTCTTTCTCTCAGTCTACAGTGTATTTCGTGGTGCAATTTCGGTCTGAAAATGACAAAAAGGTTGTTCGTAATTTCTATGGCCTATTGCCTTCTTGTACATAGATAGTTAACTGCGGTGTGGGACTCCAAATTTAGGTTTATTTAGTGTTTAAGTGCTTATTTTTTTTTACTAATTTAACCTTAACATTTACACATTGTCGCTGCTAATTACAGTCGATTCTCTAATTTTTAAACAAATTGAATTAACCCTTTTTATGATATGTATTAGTATGAGAATTGGAACTGAAATGGTTTTGATAAGATATTGGACTTTATTTTCACTCTATCTGAAATGGACAGAAAGTAAGGACAACATCCGTCCGCTAGTTTTCAAGTACAATTTTGATTTTATCATCAGTGTTCAGGCAATGCCTCGGGAGTCTGGCTGGATTTTTACTTTATTTTGCACAACTTTCCAGTTGACTATTCACGGTAATTTAAACTAGAATTATATAAAAGTTATTTTGAATGAATATGCAGAAATGGTTGAATAAAATGATGTAATCTATTTAACCTTATGATATTTTTTAATGGAATAGATAGAGGTTCATATAAATAGCAAGTAAGCGAAAATAAGCCTAAAAACTCAAATAATGACAATTTAAAAGAAATAGTGAATTGCTTATTTACTAAACCATTTACCATCGGTGGTTATGTGATGTCAGCACTTATATATTATAATTAATATGCATTTTATTTGATATCTGGAGTATTTCTTATAAGTACTCACAACAAAATACTATTTAGTTAACACTAAGGATAAATAACTAATTTTATACATTGATAAAACAATTATTTTATTGAAATATTAGCTATACTTTGTTTCTTAGAAGATTAATTAAAAATCATCATGAAATATCGCTGATATGACATTACCAGCGAGATTTTGAATGCTACCAGTATGGTGAGATCAAAGTACAAAGAGCTTAACTTATCGAATCGATAAGTAATGCCGAGCTATGTGGATATATGCAAAACTTCCTTTCTGATAGGGATTATTGTCGCTGCACTGATGATAGGTACTTTACAATCTCTTTGCATTTATCAATAGGGTATTAATTATTTTTATCTTTTCAAGTTGGCATAATACTTTGACGGTATTTTAACCACATGGTTTCTTTTTTTATAAAATGAATTATTAATGATATTAAAATGGGTTCAATTATACTTAACGTGATGTAATTATATATTTTTACTTCAAAAGAGTATTATCATCCAAAATCATAAGATTATGGGATACATTACTGTAACCGGGAGCAGTCGACTTGTCATTAAAATGGCGAGTCAGTACTCAATGTTAGTGTAAAGATTATGAAAGTATTTTTACATGAAAATGTGCCATGTTATTTTTTAGATGAGTAGCAAGAATGGTGACAAGCTGATAAGCCGTTGTTTGATATGAATTGTGGTGCAAAATTTGACTTGTTTTTGAAATCTATATTATCTTGTTGAATTATATAAAATGACATAAAATTCCCTGTCCTCTGTAGCTATAAAATGTTTTATATAATGTAAAAAATAAATTTGTTGAAGCTTTGTTAGCGGAATAAAAGACATTTACATTTAAGAATTTTTATCTTCAGTCTTCAGTGACGGTGCTGCTGTACCCATTTATCTCTCATAGGAAAAAGAAGACACTTGATAACCATAGAAAGTTTTTATTTACAGAAATATTTTTTCATCTAGTTTTAATATCTATAATGTACAAAATGCAGAAAAATTACTACTCCTGGTGTTTTGGAGTTAACCATTTACTGCAAATAAAAACGTGATGTATTATTAAATAACAGGTTTATGTTAACATATGGCTTGAAATACCAGATTTTGAGATTTTATATACCAGATTTTGAGATTCAAATCCCAGATTATGAGATTCAATATTTTTTAAAATATAAATATAATAATTTTATAAGTACAAGCATATTTGAATAAATAGATGGTAGTTTACAATAGACATAAAGTAATTTCAGACTTTGTTTGCTCGAGGCACATGTACAAACAAGGCTTAGGAGATTATCATTAGAGATCTTGTTAGAAGCTCGGGTACTCGTGCCCGGTGTGGCCAGTTAGCATTTACTTTCTTAGTTTTATACATATGTTAGATTATTATTCATATCATATATAAATTAGAGGAAATACGAGACATTCACGGTATACCATTTAACATATAAAGCTTTATCAGATCTATTGACCTTAATCCGAGACATTGGCAATAGAATTAATAAAGATTGTCGTTTCTTAGAAACATGCATGTTTAGCATCTACTTTCATACAGTGACAGTTTACTTAGTAATAAATTAGTAATTATTCCTCATGGAAAACCACCTTTACGATGCCTTTATACAAATATTCAATCATATTTTCGTATAAGTTGTTTAAAAAAATACAAATTAGCAGCAATTTATTAGAAACTTTGACTATTAAAGCTCTCGTCCTTTGCTGGTCGGCAGCACTAGCAATCCTGCAATGAATAAAATGTTAGATCAACACTAACATTTGCTTTTCTTGTCAGTAATACATTATCAGTTCTCTATGGCACATCATGATAGTTTCTAGAACTACTACTATCTAACAACAAAAGCGTACAAAACTTTTAAGTTAAGTAACAGTAGTACAGGCACATTTTCAATTTCAATAGAAATAATGTATAATTTAATTATTATCAATCTACATATTTATGCCACTTTAAATCACAGTCTAAATTTTTTTTACGATGTACAAAAATTTATACAATCTAAGGCAGTAATGCGTCACAAGACGCAGGCACGACACGACACGCAAGCTCCGAAGAGCGATAATGTTTATAAGGCACCATTGTGAATAAGCCATTTCCTCCGAGGAACTACTCACTCTTCATCATTCACACTGACAATCGATAAAACTCTAAAAATGGCACATGTTCGTTTAGTATGAGTGGTGTTAGATATTCATTAGATACAGTAGGTTTAGGGATGCCCTCTAGCAGCGACAACTCAGATTGTAGACTATACATTGATGGTTTTATGGGAATGTTATCTACTGGGCAGTGATGAGACTGACATTGGAATGTCAGTTCAATGCCTCTGGACCGAGTGACCATCCAAACCTACCATATCTGGATGTTGCTGCTATCGAAGGACCTCCTCGATCAGTGGACGATAACCCAAACGTTTCGTCCACTACGAATATAACTATTGTTAAGTTCTCACACAAAAACCTTTGAGATAAAAGTATCTTGAAAATAAACAATAGATGATTTGCACTCTGTGCTTCTCTGCACTAGATATGTTCAGTTTACTGGGAGCACTATAGCATGTGTGATAATCTGCTTCTAATTTTATAAGTATGGCGCAGGCCCACATGAGCTATCGCAGATGGATAACTAAAATAGCTTAGAATTCCTTACCTAATTATCCACGCTTTAGATTTTTCTTACACAGCTAGACAACATTTTACAATACAGGCTATCTGATGCTATAATATTAAGTGCATTAGATTTGTACAATTGTATACTGAGGACTATTATATAGCTTCAAAATATATTTTTGGAGATGCACAAGTAACTAAATCTGACTGACTCCACAAAAACCTACTGACATCAACTAGTACCAGTATTGTATTGTGAAAGGAAGGTCAGGATACTTTTTTAAATTTCGGGCCATTCACGCCTCGACTTCAATGATGCTCACTTAATTGTCAGTGTTTTTATTATTTTCAAGACACAAATATCAACAGAGTTCCTATTCCTCCGCCGGTGGTCGTGAGGACGACGGAAGACTTGGAGCGCCGGCGGTGAGCCAGGGGAGGCGGCTCGGTTTAGTATTGTGGTTAGTGCGGCGAACCCGCTAGTAGCGCTCAGGGGAAGCGCGCGGCGAGCGTCAGAGTTGCTCGTCGCCATGACCGTAGCCATTGCGGTTCAGAGGTTGTCTCTCTGGTGCATCAGAGGGTCGATTGCGCTTAAAGAATCCACACTAAAAGAGAAAATAAAATTTGTCAGGATTTTATTATTTTTAACTCTACTTGGCAATATTCAATCCTCACCTTGTATAGAGCTAAGATTAGGAGCAGAAGAAGAGCAGCACCAGCACATGCGGCAAGCACTACAGCCCAAAGAGGAATGCCCTCTGCGGCTTGTGGTTCTGGTACGGCCATAAGCTTTGTTATTGCTTGCTGTGAGTGTGGCGTTCGCTCCTGCGGTGTGCCTAGATATGGCAATCGTGACACGCGTGCCACGCCTACTGATGTCAGGGTCACTGCACGGCCAAATGACAGCTGAAATGATGACAGTAACATTATATCAACAAGTTCATTTATTGTTGCACAATACTTTTCTCTTAGAACTCTGCTTACTTTCTTAAGGGTCTGCACGTTGACCCTAGTGCGAATGGCGATCCAGATCTCGTGATTGGTTGGCATGGGGCCAGCCACACAACGCACACGTGCACAGCGAAGGCCAGGGCAGCGGGTGGCTTCCTCCAGCATGGCGTCATTGTGGTCCATAACTGGTGAACTCGCTTGCCTGCGAGAACGCGCCCCTCTGTCCCAACGAAAGTGCTCTGTTGGTTTATCAGTAGCTACATTATCACGTCCTCTCTCTGATGAAGCTTCATATGGATAAGGAACCTCTGAAATAATACAAAACTTTTAGTAAAAACTATGAAAATTGGTAAATTTTTACTGCTTTTAATGTGCTATAAGTGGCATTTGTAATAACTGATGATAAGTATTGCAATTTTATTAGTTATTCACATACCTTGAATCTTAGTATGTGTAGAGGGGGCGGAGCCTTCTGTTCGAACGCCCCAAGTGTTGACGCGAAACCCTTTGCCTCCAGCAGCCGCCTCAGCCAAACCGCGGCCCTCAACGCCCGCAAATGTTTGTGACCCGGCCCTGTACAGATCCTGGTTCACTGTCTCCTCTGTAGACCATTTATGGCGGCGCTGCGTGTCTACTTCTCCGCCCATATCATCATATCTACAAAAGGTATTACAAAATTCCATATTTTTCTTTCACACTTAATTACTATCATTAATAAATTTAAAATAAGGGTTATAATCAAAACTAGCTATTTGTGTAATGCCAATATTTAAGTATTAATCAAATAACCTAAATCCTATCACTTGTCCTAAAATAACTTATTATTACTGGATTACGTATTGTCACCAGAAGGGGTATTAGAATTTCAGAATCATTAAAAGCCATTGTGAAATCATCATTCTAGGACCTGATTATAAGTAATCAAGTAGTTATATTGTTAGTAGTGTGTTAATTTCATAATTGGTGTTTACATGATTAAATTAATTATTGATGAGCATCAAAAGATCAGAGCTTTTGAAAATTGTGAACTATGAAAAATGATATGGGATCCATCGGACAGATAATTTTCGGCATTGATTGGAACTTTTGTGAAATCGATATGAAACATATTTTAAATGGTGCAATTAAGAAGTGATCAGTGAAAAGTGCCACTTACCCGTAAGACTTGTTGAAGCTGGTGGTGTAGCCGCCGGAGTAGCGTGGATCTGGCACATAACGCGCACCACCACTGGTATAGGACCCAGAGCCATAACGTGTACTACCGCCTTGGCCACTCACTCCAGCTTGGAACTGACCATCTTGGTTGCTTGAGCCAGCTTGGAACTGGCTGCCTAGGTTGCTCACACCAGTATAGAGCTGGCCACCCTGGTTGCTTGAGCCAGCTTGAAACTGACCACCCTGGTTACTAGACCCAGCTTGGAACTGTCCGCCTTTGTACTCATATCCCGTCCGGCCCTGGTGAGTGTTTACTCCCCCAATTCTAAATTAAAAGTATTTTTTGTGTTTTCATAAAGTCCTAGTGAATTTTAGTGGCTTACTGCCTTCATATATATGTAGCCAAAAATTTTATATTCATCTATCTGATTCGGCATTAAATTTATTCTCAAAATTTTCTATTTTCATTGTCTTCATGAGTATGTATGTACTATTTGTGACAGTTGTAATTATTTTAAGAATATCTATATTTTACATTTCAATTTCATTAAGTTAATCCAGGATTTCTCTATTCTATGATGGACAACCCTGATCCAAAGTATGTATTTATATATGTTTCACTTGCCAAATCAAAAAAAGTACTTGCCTATTATTAAAAGAGCTGGTAGCTTCTCCTTCCTGGCCCACAGTATAGTATTCCGTGCTGGTCTCCGTGCGGCGCACTTGTCCGTCCAAACCTGTCTCAGCACTAGAGTTGTGGCTGTAGTGATGCACTACAGCTGGCCCTGATCCCACCCAACTGCTGTTCCATGTCTGTGTGTATGTTTTGTTGTAACCACCTGCTCCGCCTGCTCCACCTATCGCAGCCCAATGCTCCCGGTTACTGTGCGCACCACCGTGGTTGTCACGATTTCCTTGCGTGCTACCATAACTGTCACGATTGCGATTGACATTATCGCGATTATCATGCATTCCCCCATAGTTATCACGGCTGCCATATGTGCCGCCGTAAGTGTTTGTATTACTGTGAACAATACCGAAGTTGTCACGGTTGTTTTGTGTGCCACTGAACTGTGTTTGGCCTTGTCCTCCCTGCACAGTTTGACTGCTGTATGACCAGTGACCACCCTGTGCGCCATCTGAAACCCACACGCGTTGTCGGCCTGTTGCAGCATTCCACGTATTAATGCCTAGGGTGCGAGCACTCTCCTCAGATGTCCAGTACCCCTCGCGTCCATCTTTAGACACCCACACTTGTTTCTCTCCTTGTACAGTTCCCCCTGTACGGTGACCATCCCCGGTCACTCGTACCCTCCCCCCCTGTGTTACTGTTTCTGTTCCTCTAAAAGATTGATCAGAAGTCACAGAAGTTCCGCTTGGTCCAGAGTCCCAAGTGTGATGTACAGTACTGTGAGTCCGGTTTCCCAGCAAAGTGCCCTGTTGTACGTGGATGTTGCCACCTCCGTGTTGCTCTTGTTGGTTTTTAGCTTGTTGTGCACGAATAATGTGGACTTGAGAAGCGTCACCCGTATGAGTGTCGAATTTTTTCTCTTCCTCGTCGATTTTCTTCTTTTGCTCTTCTGTTATGACATGTCCTGGAAGTGAAACATTTTGTGCTTATGTTTTCATAAATAAATCTATTAAAAGCAGTCAAGAAAAAAAATTAATAGAAATCTTAGATAAATTTGATTGAAGATTGCAAACCTTCTTTTCTCCAGCTGTTTTCCTCATATGTGGTCATTGATCCACCCCCTCCACTGATTACAGCACCTCCACCACTGGCTATCATCCCACCTGTATTTAAATTTGAAGTCTGATTAAATGAATAATTTTTTTGTTTATTAGTATATGAACATGAGATGTATTATAAATGTTTTTATATACATCTCATCCATCATCTTTCGTAACTAAAATTATTCTGACTTGTGTATGAACAAAAGTGTACTTTTAAAAACACTTACATTTTTGACAAATATAGTGTAGTGAAATCCACGGCACATTACTGATAAGTTTAAAAGTATTATTTGTCCAATAATAAATGATTAGAAAAATATTTGTTTTTCAGAACCTCATTGATGACATTAAATATCCATTAGTCCTAAGGGCCCTATATAATATTTTGAAACCATAATATATTTAAGATTTTATCATCTATTAAGTAAATACCTTGAAGAGCGTCATTTCCAGCATCTATATAAGACTTCCTCTTGCGATCGATCTGCAGGTTCCAATCATTAATATGCTCTGCCAGCTCACACTGGATGTTACCAGTGGTTTCCGGCTGCTCCAACAGGTACATCAGACTGTCGCCTATAACCATTAATAAAAAATTCAATAAATTCTAATTTTCTTCAATAAAAACTTATTATATGGAATTATTTATATTTACTTATAATATAGCTAAATTAAATTCAAATTATTTGCTTGAGTTTTGAACTAACCGGCCAGGGTCTCGTAAGGCCAAACAACGAATACTTCCGCCTCGTCAATGGTGGATGGGCCATTGTTGCGAATCCTGTACTTGTGCACCACTTGGTAACCGAAATCAGCTTCATGAGTGATGTTACCCTCCCTGTATTGGCTCACGTTAAAGTGCAATTCCGGAGGAGACGATACTCTGAAAAATATGAGGAATATTTTAATCGGCTGTTCAATCAATTGGTTGAAGCCTCAAATAATAGTTGGTCAGCAACTGTAGGTATTTACCCAGTGACTCCGAGATCAGTCTCCAGCCAGATAGCTATGCCCATGCGCTGCTGATTGTCAGCCAAATTACCGCTTACTTCGGGGTTACTGCTGTTGGCCTCCATGAATAAATCATAAACGGGTGCCATGCCCATTTTGTGGTATGGCTCTAGAAGAACCTTGAAGTGGACCTGTGAATATGACCCAAAAATTTTGTGTTAGTAAATGATCATTTCTTATGTCGAAAAGTTTGGAAGAGGTTTTCACTTACTAGTTGTCCTTGCGGAAGGGGATTGCCGATATCGCACTTCAGGGTGTTATTGTTATAGATAGTGGGTGCCGAGCATTGCACTGCCACCTCTCCACCCTGGCGCTCTACCTTCTTGTAGTTAACGCCCGCAGGTAGCTGCAGATAATACGTAGACTCGAACGAATCCTCCCCTGAGTTCTGGACTATAACGTCGATGATAAGTAGATCTTTCGATCCCAGGAGGAATTTCTCTACGTTCCTAAAATTAATGAGAAATCAATCGAGTAAGATTGGGGGCAAATGATAGAAGGTTGATGCAGTGCTTCTCGTTAGAAAGTGAAGGTACTTACGGTGTGGCGATCAGTTTAAGATTGGGGATGCAGACATTGTCGGAGCCACAGTTGTTCTGGATGTGGTTAGTATCGCGGAGGTAATTGAGCGCAGTCTCATCCAAGACGGGCTGCAGGACAGCTCGAGGATTACGGCCGAAGGCGCCCGAAGTGCGTCGTCCTCGCATGCTGTAGCGAACTTCCACTTCTATGGGGGTCAGCTTGTCTCGCAAGTTGGGCTATGAGATACATTGACATGTAAATACGATCAAAATATCATTTGAAAAAAATTCAACATCCCACGGTATTCCTTTCTCACCTTGAGGTATACTTGTACAGAGCGACACTTGGGATTTCCTCTGCTGAGAGTGACCGACTCATTAAAGGAGTGGCGCCCTTCGTAGTCGCTGAAGAACAGGCGGGGGTCATTTTTCTTTTTGGAATCGAGAAGTATTTGTAGTTCGAAATCTGAAACCGAGAAACACAACGGTCTAGCAAACGATCTCGACTGGACAAGTTTCGGAGCAAGCGGAAGCTGGTGCGGTGAAAATGGTCGAACTGATGTTACCATAGTATAACTTATTCGATGATTTTAAGCGAGGAACAGAAATGTGGACACACAAAGCACACTGATTCCTGCCGTGAAATGCTGAAAAGCCGTGAGAATGACAACACCGAAGACGGTATGAGGATGGGCTGCCACTCACCCCACTCGCAAGTGATATATCCGTCAGCTTGCAAAGAAACAATTCATGTTGAGTTTTGCACTCAATCTAAGGTCGCAGTATATGTCAATCCTTTTCACGAAACAAAGACTTTCTTAGACGAAAAAGATTAAACGGAAAACGAAACCCAAGAGACTTCGTACCCTGCGCACTTTAATAGATTATTTTTGAACATACCGTCCTGAGTATCCACGCCGACGCCATCGTACGAAAGGCAGTACTCCATGGAGCTGCAGAAAACTTTATCTCGGTTCCTCAGAGTGCAGTTCAAATCGGTCAGAGAAATCAGCCTCGATTCCTCTCCCAGAACCACTCTACCCGTCACTCGTACCACCGGTTTGGCTCTGCGGGAGAATCGAAAAAATTAGATCGTTTGCATGTATGTTTTTCGTTTAGAAGTAAGTTTAGCAATAGGACCAAAATATACCTGAATACAAAGGCGTTGTTGGTTTCGTATGCGCCCACAATGAGGTCGTTGTAGCGGTTATTGTCCAGATCCACGCCGCCCGCCAGAGAGAAGCCGAACGTGGAGACCGTCCCCGGGAACAGCTCTTCCGCCTTGATGACCTGCGCGTACTTCTTGTTCACGCCGCCCGCACCACCGTGGAATATGTAGACCGCTCCTTGCCCCAGTCCTCCGCTCCCGAACGCTCCGTCGTAAGGCGCGCCCACGGCGAAGTCTGCAACACGACCGAGTCACGCGTCACGTCGACGACGAGAGTCCCTGACGCCGACCGACCGGCAGGCGGAATACTCACCTCCGAAACCGTCCATGTTGACGTCCCCGAGTGCGACGAGCGACAGACCGAATCGCCCCTTCGAAACCGCGCCGTCCAGGGTGTCGTTGCGCTCAAACCAGCCCTAAAAGAGAACGTCGCGCTGAGTACTCGAGGACGAGCGATCGAGAACGGAAAACGCATTCTCCAAAAAGCTTACCTTCTCGCTATTTTGATAGAAAATGTAAACTCGGCCGGTGTCGTACTTGCCCTCGTTGTTGGGAGTGGTATACATGGGCGAACCCACCAAGAGATCGTCCAAGCCGTCCCCGTCCACGTCGCCGGTGGCGATGCAGTAGCCGAAGTACTCGCCCACCTGCTGTCCCGTGAAGTTTCTCAGGTTCCGCAGGTCCCAGGTGAACAGGGCGACCTGAAGAGAGACCCGGAGAGTCAGCCGACGTGGCGTCTGCGGCGAGCGGGCGGCGGGTCGCGCGCGGGCAGGCTCTCACCTTTCCCATGAGATTGTCTCCGCGCGGCACGCCGACGGCCACGTCTTGCTGGTCGTTGGTGTTGCCGCGGAAGTCTCCCACGGCCACCGAGTACCCCAGGTACTGGTCGTCGTACCGGGGGTTGCCCTCTCGCGTGAACAGGACGTTCGGCTTTTCGTCCAGTCCGTGGGAGTACAGTTGCCCTGCGATCGGAACACAGTGAGCGGAGAGGCAGGGCCGCGGGGAGCCGAGCTAGTGAGCTACGCAAGCGGCCGGCGACTACGGTGGGCTGTGCGCGGCTCTCGGCGGCTCTCGGCGGCTGCCTTACTATACTAGTATACAATAAATAATCTACAAGTACATATCTAAATTTCTCGGATGCTTGCAACAATTTTCTGTGAACGTTCAGGCTGTCGGGGTGCCCGCATTCAGGTTTGACTGGATTTCAGTATTCGATTTGGAACGCCAATAATTTTCTTTCGAGACTGGTACTGATAAATTATATATTATGTATTGTTACCGTATCCTAGGACGGATATCGATACGCATTACGGTTTTACGGTTAAGAGAGATGTTAGGTATTATCTTAGAATTACCCACAGTACTTAAGATAGGTATTACTGACCATCACCGTGACTCGTTACTCGCTTAGTATGTTTAGTCTCCGGGAAAGTATTTCCACTAGGACCGCTATCGGAGGACTCCGCAGTCTAGTCGATGTTATTCGGTTTAATCGCATTAGATGCAGAAGAATAATGATTATGCATACATACACAGGTACAGGTCATACCGAACGAACCAAAGCGGACCATTCTAGCAAATTAGTCGCGGAGGGTCAATATTGACTTAACACTGGACTGCCGGCGAGCCGTTCGAGGAGAGAAATGCCAATCGAACATTCGCGCGACTTCATCGAGTCGAGTGTTTGCGTTTCAATTTTGTAAAAAAATATATGAAAATACACAGTGCTAATGCAATATTTAACAAGACGGAAACGTCAGTATTTATGTACATCGATCGGTAGCGGAGAGGACGCGGTCAGTACAGTGGTCGGTGTCGTTCGGGTCAGTTCAGCGTCACGGGGGGTGGTCCGTCTGGAGGGCGGTCGGGGGGCGGGGCGGGGCGGGGCGGGGCGGGGCGGGGCGGGGGGCGGGCGGCCTCCGTCGGCCGCGGCCGGTGCACGCGGACATGACACTTCAATTGCAAGCCGAGGGACATTCCCAAGCAAGTGCTACTGAAGGACTAGCTCCTTGGCATTTTTCAATTCAACAAATAAGGAATTTCGACTAGACAGACAAGTAATATCAACGAAAAGTGAACATTATTGACGTTGATTATTCACATCTAATTAATACATTCTCATGCATTCGAGCTCCGCTGGAGTCGGCGTGTCGGCGTGTCGGCGTGTCGGCGTGTCCACTTCCGCGAGTCCGGCGCGGAGCGAGAGGCGCGAGCTCCTCTCGCTCCGCCTGGATTAATCGTTAATGGATTACTGCCGAGGTTTGGTGGCGGTTACTTAGTACAGTGATACAACTACACGCAGCGGGCGGGAGCGTTTACCTTCTCCGAACTGTCTGTACCGCTGGGGCATGAATGGGAAATCTGCCGCGGGGTTTACCGAGTACATCTGGCCTGCGGAACATGCATCAAAATTATATCGGAGGAACATCTCGGATCTCGCGCCGCGGGGACGGGGCGGCGGTGTCTTCTCCCGGGACTCGATTCGCTGTGATTACTATTTCGGTTGAGTACTTACACTGTTGCCTTTCTACTTAACACTCAACTGGAAAATTTCACAGCATTATTGCATATCACAAACAAACTTAGGAGCACTTTTATCTCTCGCGTGTTTTTATTAAAAGCGATGGGTTACCTTGCCAGTACCAGCTTCCGGGGGCTCCGATGTACATCCGGTCTCCGTTCTGAAACAAAAACCACTTCGATCAGCCCCACGGTCACGGAAAAATCATATCAAATGTTTCGAGTGCTCGGTGTCTCCTCATTTGAGACCCGCGGATGGTGTTTTGTTATTCCAACAAAACTCTCCATACGTTTTACGAGACAGGGCAGGAGCCGCGCCGGGCAACGCGGAACCTCTCCGGCCCTCCCGGTGACGTCATCGGAGCGGGGCGAGAAGCGGCGACGGTCCCGAGGGCCGGCCATTAATGACCTCCCGCCCAAAAGGGCGCAGATAACCGCGAGGGCACTCTGCCGGCTTATCTGCGGTCAGACCTGACCCGGGCTCGTGCTCCTCGTCCCGCTCCTGAACCGCTGCCCCTCAGCTCCGCCGACGCGACTTTACCACTCCCAGTGCCACTCCCATGCACGAATGACATCCCCTCAGAGAAAATGGCCAAAAACTCAAAATCACTCTTAAATCTTACTCCTGAGCTAATGCGTTTCATACATACAAGTAATGTACACTAAATAGGCCAAGAACGATAACCTCGCGAGATAACTACTACGATTGCACTTCGAATACTCGCGGGATTAGATAAGTCGGTTTAGTTTAAGTTTCTAGTGTGACTTCACCATTGTGAGACCAACAGCAGATTTATTTGTAAGCGCATATTTTTTACATAATAAATATCTCGTGAAATACCTTCAATTGATAACATTTATTTGCACTTTTCAGTAATGGGTGATTTCTCAATAATTAATTCATTGTTCAGTTGACGTTGGCTGATATAGCAGAAACAACTAGGAAAGAAGCCAATGTGGATGTGAAGACCGAGCTGTCTTCAGGAAACAACATTAGAGGAAATTAGTTTCATATAATAAAAAATACAATCACAGAACATTTACAGATCTTTGTTGATCGTGACACTAAAAATAGCATTGATATCGTACCTACCGTATTCGCGTTGGAACAATTATTAAATTTATAATAAATCTTCACGCTTTTCCGTCATTCATAGATTAAAAGTACCTGCTACTTTGCCGTAATAGAAACGAATGTAGCAGCTTTATTTTTTAGGAATGCCTACCACTGTGGTCAATGTGCTTGTAATGCGTGCGGTATCTACAAAATGCTTGTAGTTTGTTTGGAATAGTCAAGTGGGAGGTTTCGTTAGTCCGGCTACTCGTCACGCTCCGCGGCAGGAAGTCGCGGACGTGGTCCCGGCGGCGAGGATGACTCCCTTCGAGTCCTCCTCAGATCTGACAACACATCTGGGGCCACTCGAGAGCCACCGACAGCGTGGGACTCTCCGGGAAAGGGCTCGGGATGCCTGCACGACTGTCGCACTCTCAGTTACACTTTACGCTCGATAACTTATCTTTCAAAGCGTTTCAGGGCATCGATTTATGTTGCAGCTGTCAAATGACACATTCAATTCAGAAAATATCAGCCCATAGACCAAGCACACCGCTCCAAGCAAGTAAAATAAAATCAATCAAATACGAAGCAACTGTACGAATTTGCGAATAAATTTATTTTGGTAAAATACGAAGCATCCCTCTCCAATTCCGTATTATATTGTAATATATATTTTTAAATTACTTAAATCATACATCACAGCGATTGGTACTTTGTGCTTCGGCACATCGGGAAATATTACTCCATGACGTCGAGACGTAGCCTGTTGTGAATAAATTGATATAAACCAAAACCACCCGATAAATAACATGGGGATGAGTTACTTTTAGTAATTTTGCACTTATAATTTTTTTCAGTTTCAAAGTTTTTTTTGTTCACATTTTAATAAAATATCTAAAAGCGATCAGGTTACTTTTTATAAGTGGTTATTAGTTCGTTCTCAAAGTATAATGTAAACCTATATCATTGTTCGAATATACATAACGTGAAGTTTAGCTGTCCCTAGAACGAGTAACTAAACTTCTATTACGTTTTATTAGTTAGAAGTATAAGTATATTGTTGCTAAAAAAAAAACATAACTGATACACACATGTAAATGAATACCGAGTGTGCTGAGTTTATTCGCGTCGCGGATGGCGCAACGCAGTGGCGACCGATCAGAACAATCGGCAATAAGTCGTATCCCCAAGCACCAAAGCCGGCAGCAGGGTTATTTACCATATTCAAATACGTTTCGCGACGGCGACAGTGTCACTACCTCAAGCGGTCTATCTTCCCTACAAGGATCTCACCGTGACCACGCGGCAGGAGAAATAGACTCGAGGCCCGCCCGGACCGACGCGAAAGTTCGCCTCCGCTAACTGCCAACTTCGCCGGATTTTGATTTTGATACATTTTGTCCAAATCCACAAGAGGAGATAACATGCAAGTGAGCAAATGCGAGGAGATTTCTGAGAGAAATGCGGCTGTGTTCTTTGTACGCCTCCAGGAAAATTGAAGTTATTCTAGACAGATTCTTTCAAACGGTTTTTCCCCCTTTGAGTCTAAAGACAATTTATCGGTTAATAAAATTGAGCTTATTGCTTTACTGGTTTTAAACTGTAGGCAAACAAACGTAGTAACTATTAAACCACGAAGCGGTTATATTGTGCACGTGAGTGCGTTACTTGACTCTTGCTTTTGCTCACATATTGTAGGGTTTACATTTCGGGTACTTATATGTATGTATTATAAACTGTGGGTCGCGACCCCCCTTACTCAGGGGGTCGCGGGTAAATACTAAAGACAATTGTTTGTCTTAAGTCTTTAAAATCACTGACATAGTTTCATTAAGGCCCTAGGCCTAGGAGGTCGCCAGATTTTTTTTACTTACAAAGGAGTCGCGTATTCAAAAAGGTTGAAAAACACTGTCTTTGAGGACAATCAGAAAAAATGTGGCCGTGAAATGTTAATTCTCTGTATAAAGCAATTTAACCCGTTAACCCAATAGTTAAATATACTTTGAAATAAAAAAGACTAAATTAGTAACTCGTCCCGTGTCAAAGAGTCTCACGGATTTAGATATATTTATTACGAGAGACATTGCGAAATAGTAAGACTGGAACAGGATAAACATATGTTCAGTGAGATGGTCACCAACCTCCTCTAAAAATTCTGCATCGTGCGAATTCGTAGCGTTATTCGCATTGTCGCTTCGATATGAACATAAAAAATCACAGCCTACTCGTTACTCAAATAGTTGATAATTTAGGCTTGCATCGAAGTATCTTTATAATTTTAGGATACCTTGTCGGACGGAGCCGGTTATGTTTATATGTATGTGCAACTAATAATGATGGGAACAAGTGAATGTCGAAATGTCGATTATTTAAAATAATAATCGCAGTTAGTTATAAACGACAAGTGAGATTAAATATATTAATTAAAATCATACAAATAACAATCAAAATTTTGTAAGCTTTTTAACCAAATAAATATATTTTAATGACTTACTAAAATTAAATCGATTAGGCCATCACTAGTAACATACGCTATAGGGTTTTGACAGGGGTAGGATTATACGTGTACGATTAATGTGAACGCATCACTTTTACGCAACGATTACTCGAGTCGCGTTCGTCTACCACCGATGATGATCGATAAGCTTTTAGGGGAACTTCCGTTTAGGAACATGGTAATTCCAGCGAGCTCACAATATCCGGGGCAGAGGTCCCAAAACCCCGGCCACAATGGGCGCTTTTGTCAAAACTTCGAGTTAACATTCAAACAAGACAGAAAACTAAGACACAAAGATATCCACTGTCACCTTATCGCGAATCACACCAATCCATTGCATTAAATTTGTTACTACAGGGTTGTTATTTTTTTAATATAATCGTGTTGAAAATATTTTCAACAATGTATTTGGAGTGAGGATGTAAGGATTGCAAAAATGCACTCGTGGGTCTGGATGCTCTGTCCTTCTACGTTCTTCCTCACGAGATTGTGCAAGTGCACAAAAGGAAGTCCACTACTCGCGGCAGTGTGTGTTTATCTTTATTCAAAACTCATTTGAGGATTGACAGAGAGGAGCGATGATACTGTTGACGGGCGGTAACAAAAAAGCAACATGTTGCTGATTTAATATGTATTCTTTTAAACGTTTACCACCGTGCCCTACTTGCTCCGAGTCGACGCCGCCGTGCAAGAGGACTGCGGAAGGCGCGACACGCTCTATAAACTTATTTTAATGAATCGTTTTGAAGCGGCCGCGCAGACCGCGAGCCCCTTGCCGCAGCTCTCCATTCTAAGCATGATACCGAACCCACCACTACACAAGACCAGAGTGTTCACAATCGAGTGACCACCAGGGTAAGCTTAAATCACGCAGTTGAAAACGCGGATAATTGCGATCTGCTGTTAATTTGTATTTGGCTTCACTTTGGCACAATGTTTACAATTTTTATTGTTTCACACAATCAGCCATTCATGTCTATATATCGTTACAAAGACAGGAAAGCGTGCAGTTCAAAATACACCCCAGTGATTGGTGCTCAAATGAAAGCCCAAGCCTTTTCCAAAAATACATACAGAATACAAAAAAATACGCAAAACCGCTCTGCTATTCTGTTTTGAAGAGATTGGGTTGAAACAGACTTTTTCTTCGGTGCGATTATGCTTTGACAAATATACTAATTCAATTGTGAAAACTGGCGGCGGACAGGGAGTCCGGGGGGGAGATGCCGCGACGTAATGTCTTGGGTTTTATTTCCTCCGCTCGCGCCCTATAAGGCGACGCCCGGCGGCGAGGTTTGTCACATTCCCGATGAATTAATCGGACAACCTCTTCCTTTCCGAGCCAACAATGCAACTCGCATCTTATGTAGATGCGGTCCCCTAAATCACAGAGGCGTGCAGTCCGCGAAACCAACGAAGTGCTGCGTGCTCTAAAATATATTTTCATAAATTTTCAAATAAAGTTTTAAGTGTTTGGAGAAATCAACTGCATAATGTACGCCATCAACTTATTTTTCGTTCAAGAAGCTATGACTTAGTGATTTTGAAAACATGGTCTAAAACACTTCCATCGAAATCTACTGTGAATGTCGTTACATACAAATAATGAAAAGAAAAAAAAAACCATTTCCTTTATTACATAAAAATACTTTACCCCAATGCCCGCTAATTCTTGATTGTGGTTAGCAAATATTCGATGATATCCGGAGAATTTTCGTTGTCAAAACAGGGTATTTTTAATAAACAACCACCTGTCCGCCGACAGGGGCTGGTTGGCAGGAGTACGCTCGTCATTAGGGGATATTACAGGTATGCGTTTTTTGTGCAGAATTCAATTTGGACGTATCTAAATTGGATGAGGTTTTTTTAGAAGCGGAAGCTAGTTCATATCGATAGCATCGCATGCCTAGATGTTTTGATATAACCAATCTTAGAGGTGTGATATTACAAAGGTGAATCGCTTCTACGTGTCCAAAATAACTACGGCGAGACTGCCTTTTATTTTTATTTCTCGGAATAGCCCCCGGACAGAAGACGGTCGCGAGCCCAGCTAAGCCCACACCTTAGAGTGTTTTTTTTTTAATAAGATATAAGTCAAATTTAATAACGCTGTAGCTGTGCCGTTGTCCGTCTTTTAAACAGTTTTTAGTCTTTAAAATCGTAAAGTAATAAAACAACCTATAAAATATTGAAACTCACTTAATTGGAGTTGCAGTAAATGTCTTTACAGTGAGTCGAATCAGTTTCAGCTTGAATATGCAATTATTCTTCAGTTATATACTTATCTAAAACTGCACGTATTATCATATTTAAATACCTGAGTATGAAAGCACTCACCTTAGACATCGCGGCTCCGAAGCCGGCTTGGCACACTCCTTGTCGGTGGTAGCCCCAGTTACCTGCAAAAGAGAGCAAGGCGGAAATACACGCAGGGTTCCTTGAATATGACGTATACATGATGGAAAATGAATGCCGGGAATGACTGACGCGTCCTGCAGGGAGAGTACTCGTGGGCCCTGGTCAGGTCTCGGCTGGCTACGAAGCAGGTTCCCACGGGGTCGAAGTGTGCCTTCCTCTCGTCCATCACGTAGTACCGCGGGGCGCATGCCTGCAACAAACAAATATAACACTCAGTTTTAAACAATCAATTTACCAAAAAATATTATTTATAATAATAAAATTAAATACTTTTTGTCTTGATTAAATTATTTCGTTTTTAAACATCGTTTAAAATATATATCCTTTTAAAATTAAAAAAATATATATATGACGTCAGTAAGGCGTTTTCAACTGATGGCAGTAAATATCACTAATAATGAGCCCGGCTTGTGATAGATACGCTACTTTTGTGCTAGAAATATGTGTAGGAGTTTAACGATCTTCCGTGAAGTCCCGCCATTCAGAATTTGATTCACATCACACATCTTAAGCTTAAATTTGTTCAGAAGATATGCTATGCATATTTCGAGAAAGTAGCATTGCAGAGCGCGGAAGTCGCGAGCAGGGCAGGAGACGCAGCTCCTATCTTCTTGTTTACGAATGAGATCCAATGGCGACCCTTACAGCATATTTCAAGATATGTTTACAAATATATTCGTTTTAATGGGTTAATGCACTATACGTTCAGTATATGTTTATATTGTTTATAATTTATAGAAACGCCCGGTTTCTGATATAAAAAAACGAAAATATATTTTAACTAACTGATAAATACATCAAACAAATTCCACTGATTAACATAATTTAAAATGAAGGTTTTGTTACTTTTTAAGTTTAAATCATATATGAATATAACCCGTGCGACGCATCTTGCTAACTCTTGTTTTCATTCAGAAACTGGGCGAAGTCTCAGCAGCCATAATGACTTCACCGTCTTATAGAATGACTAACATGTTTAATAATCAACAATGACGTCAAAAGTGATGACACGATGTATAAAAAAGTGTAGAATATCGAATTATTATAATTAAGTCCAACATTTACATGTCTTGTTTTGACAATTGGAGCCAACATTGAGTTTAACAATTGATTAAATTTTAGGTTATTGGGATTCTAAATATAGCGTGTGAGTAGCAAGAAAACAGTAAACGGATGGGCACCCCCAGTTTTCGTTACACACGTGTGGATAATAATGATTATACTTCTTGAAATAAAAAAAATAATTAACGTAAAAAATGAGCATCAACGAGCTCGCCCTTGTTCAGAAGGTATCAATTATCGTGAAATGACCGAAATTTATTACGGCTTTTGAGTCAAAAAAATTCATTATTTTGCTAGTATTTTTTTCTGTTACCACAAGTCCCCATATCACTATAATTTGCTGGGATTTTGATGCATCCTCTCCCCCTCCCTCTGTGCCGTCGTAAATTAAGAAAAACTAGCAATTTCTGGGAATATCTGGATTCGGGTATTTTTTTAAAGTGGCAGCCCTTGTTGCATGTGCTCGCGCACATGTGCACGGCCGCCGCACCCCTCATCCCCCACAAGCGGACATTCTCCCGAGACCGACGGCGACCATGTCGGACCATATCCGACCATCTGGTCCTGAAGTCGAGGAGTGCTGGTCGCCGATGCGTTGCGAAGGGACAAGTCTCAGCACACTCGCCGCCTTGTGCAGAAGTGAGCACCAGAGCAGATCTAAGTACAACCGCTTTCTTATTTTACATGTGTAAAGTCTTTCAAATTTTGATTTGAAGATTAGACATATGATAATTCACTTGAACGATTTATTTGCATGCAAAACTTCAGATATTAATAATATTGCATATATGCATATTATGCAACATTTTTGTAGCTTTGATTGTTGACGTCAGTAGCGTGGAGTTAAATATATAATATGATTAAAAACAAGTTACATAATTTTGCTGAAAAAATAACTTTTCAATTCGTGAAAAGTAACTTGCAATGTAACGTAAAAATATAAAATGAAATACAACCTCAGGCATTAAACTATGGTTGGTGTATAACTACTTTGGTAAACGGCTCTAAATCAGGCGGTTTGGGTGTTTTAAAAAGCAAAAACAGTTTGAAGTATTTCACAGTCCCCGTTAATGCACATGTGCAGCCTACTTCTTCGGGTTGTTCGTCTGTGCTAACATTTCCGGTCGAGTGCTCGCACGTCGTTAGATTAGTGATGAGACAATTGTTGATTTTTAAACAATAGATAGTTTCTGAAAAGATTTACCGACTATTACACGATCGATTGTTGTAATCGACACGTGCGTTTTAAAAAATATATACAATTTTCAAACGCAATTGAAATATTTATTTTGTTTGTAAATCCAATGACGAATAAAAATTCAATAAAACTTTTGGCACGCCTTTAAACCGTACTTTATTCGGATCTTCTGAATAAGGCGACAAGTGATTTATGAAAAGTATTTTCATCGATAGAATTTTTTCGTGATGAGAGGAGTTTTAATTTCTCGTTTTAACTAGGAATAATATTATGTTTCAACTATAGGAGACGAGGCAGAAACGAGTGAGATGGCGAGAGATCACAAGCCAGGCGTTTTATTGATGACTAGCTGTCATAAAATGAGACTTTCACTTTTCTTAGAGCAGCCGCTCCAAACGTTTTTGGACTTGTGGACCAATTGGCAGTTAATTTATACTAAAATAAAAAATATACATCAAACTCGATTAATTATGATGTGATGCACAAATAATAATTAAATCGGGGGTGAATGAATTCATAGAATCGAGAGTACAGAGACAGTAGCAGGATGTGCGTATTAGCCCAACTCTTGTTTACGACGGCTCGTTCTGTAGGAAAAACTTTTAAGGATAATTATTTAGATGCAGAAATCGATATAGCAATTTGTTTTAAAATTTTTTATAGTATTTTTCACGCGTACTCTTAAGGCGATACAACTTGCTACCGATAGTAAACAGCGCAAAGTAGGTCACTATTGGCTAGTTGTGTCATACTCGTGTGCGTACTCCGGGTTGGGAGCCCCTGCCGAAGGGCCACGGATCCACATGAAGTCCCTCCGACTGCAGTTCCTCCGGAGTGATCAGACGGGCGCGGAGTATAAATAGTCGCGAGGGCGGCGCCCTCTGAGCTGGCGCGGCGCTCGTGGCCCGGGGGATGCTGCAGCCGCCTGGAGACCATCATCCATCCTCGTTAATCACCTCGCGACATTTATTACAAACTTTCTTGAATCGATGTATTTTCGGTTTGGGATTTCCATTATTGAGTGGTGATTGTTATTCGTGCAATATTCAGTGCCGGATTGGGCATTTTAATGAGTTTAATATTTGCTTGAAACAGCTAGGCTCTTTATTAACTTTTTTATGGTTTGACCAATAATTTATTATGGATACAATATTTTTTTTTAATTATGAGAGGGTCTTCCCGCTTCCCTGGGCGATCAATAGGGGTATAATTTTATGAATAAAATAAACAGTTCCCAGCTGCGCTTTGTGACATACATGCTCAATTGCAGCCAATTTGCCGGGCGAATTGGCCAATTCACTGCAGCGTGATATAATTTGGGTCACGGAGCAACCCGAAAAGCTTTCGGCCGTCCTTGACCCGGCAGTTACCTGACACGTGACATTTTGTTGACGTAGTCGAGGAGATGCAACTCGGGTCGTTTTAGCGGCTTTATACTGGCGGTCCGCAGACCTGCGACGCCATTCTTCAAAATGAATTATTTTACTGAGTAAATAAAATATATATATATATAAACTCCCACAGTGCCCATTCATAAGCGAGATGGGATGCGAATAGCATTCGGTTTTCAGTAATAATTTTTTCTATATAAATTTGTGAAGATTACTAATTCTTGTTGTTCCGCAACACACCCTTGCCTGCGATTCAAAGGGGTTCGTATTTTCTACTCCACATTTACTCGAAGGATTATTAGTTTCCGTGAAGTGCACTGCCATAAACGTGCACGCGAGGCGGCGCACAGCTGGGCGCGTGGCTAGCGGAGACTTTCCTCGGCACATCTGGCGGAAGTCCCCGCAGATCATAAAATAACCGAACTTTCCTCGCATTCCTGCGCACGGAGGTCCCGGGCGGCGAGGGCGATTGTAGCGCCTCGATAAGTCACATCGTAAGTAAAATCATCACCACACCGTTTAAAATTAGAAATCACAAGCGATCTCCAAATATAGGAACAGAAACACGCGTCCACAAATAGAGATAAAAAACGGTCCCCCTTGAGTTCGGCATCTTTGTACAGATGTAATGGCGTTCGCTGGAAGGGCTGGGGGCGGCGGCGCCATGTGTCGGGCCCGGGAGCGCGGGCTCTGTCGTTTGTCAGTCGGGGAGGAGAGGAGCGGCGTTTCCGCGGACAGACGCACCAGACTTTAGTGGAACTCCCCTATCGGCGTTGACGGACGAGCGCTTCCCCGATGTCGGCCCGACTTCTGTATTTTAACCGATGTTAACATATTCTGACGAGTCGTAATCTACCCGCGCTCCGCACTTAACCGATGGGTATAAAAAAGTGAAAGTCGGGAGCCAGAATTGTCACTGCCGAGTCTGTATTTTTATATTTTATCAACACAATAAGTATTTCAGGGTTTCGTCAGAACTCGAATCGCGTAGGCGCGAATTGAGTCATCGATGTGTACGCGGTCTTTATTTTTCTCCGCGTCAGCTGCGCGGGCGGCTCGGCCGTCGGAGATGGCCGCGACAGTCCGCGACAGTCCCCGACAGTCCCCGACAGTCCCCGACAGTCCGCGACAGTTCTACAGCAGGCCGGCGCAGCGGCGGTGAGCGGCGCCGGACGTCACGCCGAGCCGAGATGAGCGCACCGTTTATTTGTACTTCGCGCCGGTAATAGCGGGCGGCTCGATCGGTCGCATCTGACTCGCCTCGCATTCGTTCCAGAGTGACGGAAGGGAACGAGCCCTCGGCGAGCTCGAGAACGGGGAAGCAGGGCAAGGCGCCGCAAACGATTACGGTATCGGGAGGCAGCGAGATGGGCGGACAGCCGGCACCGATCCGATCGATGAGCGGCCGAGGGCCACTCGCCGGGCGCCGAGTCACGCTCGCCGGACACCCGCTCCGGAGGGGAGCGGCCGCAATACGAAGAGCTCTCAGCGGCAGTAAAAATAATCATTTTTGTGAGCGATCGTTTCAAAATTTTATACAACGAGGCAGAACGGCCCTCTTATCCGAGCTGCAATAAAAATACTCGTCGTTAAGTAATGAGCGTCACAAATGCGGTGTCAGTGGAGTAGTGGAGCACGCGAGCGTCGCGCAACGGATTTAGCCCAACAGGTGGTGTCGCCGGCCTGACGAGGGCAGGCAATGCGAGTATTGTTGCGGGGAGACGGGGGCTCGCTTTTCCGACTGCGGGGCCCGTCCGCCCCGTCTGCCCCGTCGCCCTGCCCCGTTAGTGCGCTGACGAGCGCCCTACAAGGCCGGGCGGCTCGACCGCCTTCCGCATTCCCCCCGAGGGCGCGAGCGCGATCGGCGCCCTCCCCGCGCCCTCCCCGCGCCCTCTCCGCCCCCTCCCCGCGCCTCCTGATGAACGTCGCGATGATTGATAAATATTACCCAGAACACTGCCAAATAGTCACAAGCGGCTTCGCGCTATTGTTTTAATTATCGTTCGGTATAAATATTTATCTGCAGAATGTATTTGTGTTCTCGTAAACACTTCGGTTGTTGGAAATTGAATCGCAAGTTTCAAAATAAGCGTGAGGTGGAGTTGAATCCCGCGTAATTTGCCGGTCCGCTGCATGCGGATCTGAGAATGCGACAGGAGAATCGGTCACCAAATGAGGTGGCATCTTGTGGCAATGACAGACGCTCTCCCCCCCGCCTCAGTTCTGCCTACATTAGCAGTTCACGGTATCCAAACAGTCACTATACTGAAATAGAAATGAGTTTTCGGAGAATGTTCCCGAAATCGCATTGTTTACCCTTGGAAAATATATTTTGATTCTTCTTGATGCGTGCGAATCGGAGAGTACCTCGTGAATTTTAAATGTAAATATGTTAAGATCCGCAACACCGTCTTTCCTGTTTTTTTAAATACATTTTAATAGCACCTTACGCGTTGTTATCTACTAACTTAAAATTATCGTTGAAATAAAAGGATCGATTCCATATTGTTATTACCAAAATCAACCACTCGGGTTGTAGTAAAACTGTGTCCTGAAATGTTTTTGAATAATCATAAAAAACAGCTGTGAGATTTAAAAACTTACCTGCACTTTTACATTGTTTGAGGTTTTTTTTAATTATTAATTTTAATTACAATCATTGTATCCCTTTAGCAAATACTGTTCATTTGGGGAAATCCTTGGACATAAATTGCATACTTGTATTGAAAATAATATTTTCGCATATTGTTGCAGTTTTTATCAAAATAAGTATTTTAATTGTTCCCGGGCATATGCTATATTTTATTATTCATATCCACTCACAATTCACTCTAAACCTTAAAAATGGCAACGCATCCGAGAAACCTCAAAAGGTACTTAATTATTCCCTCAACACCCCCTAATGTCAACGAAGCAGAGTATCGAGCGTCATCAACAAAAAAAAAATATTTTCTACATTTTACAGTAAATATTGTTACATACCTTTTCTTAGTCACGTGAAAAACAAAATAAAGCGGTCAAACCAAAGGGGCATGGTATATTTAATCTGCCCCCCTTTCAGTGGTTATGACGCTAGAGCCTTCACTGTCACGAACCCATCAGCGTGTATTAGTTTACCTACTGTAGCCTAAAGTCGCACGGATCGGTATATATGTTCGAAAAAAAAATATTGCGAATTGTTAAAAAAGAAAGAAGCAAAATGTCGCCTTGGCGGTGACATATGAGTTTGTCACGGACAACCGGGACGCGAGTGGAAAGGGATAAGGTCAGGTCGTCCGGCGAGGACGCGTCGCTGCGTCATGGCCCAGGCTCTCCGTGGGCAGCTATCGCTCAAGTCTGACCGCGGACTTGTTTTGTTGTGTATTTGTCATTATATTCTACTTATATATGTGTAATTACCGGTAATATGATATAATGCATTCTTCGTAATGTGTGTAGCGCTTATTTTTAAATCAGACAGATTCGGTTGCAGGTCCCCGAAATGACCGCAATTGAATAATTTCATCGCTTTTAACAAATTAGTCAGCGTCTGGCATCACCCGGTGACCGATCGGGTCGATCCTGCGAAGCATTGCGGTGCAAGTCCAGAGTAAACAACCTGAAATAGTCGTGACCGCATCGCTGTCCGGCCTTACCGACGCGCTTGTTAGTCCCGGTCGTCAGGTCCTGGACGATAAAAGGTTTCTCTTTGCACCGGGGATGGGGCTTTTAAGGCTGGGTCGGCCGATCGATCGAGTTTCCGTTCCATTTAGCCGCCCCGTCATTCGAGACAGCCGATTTTTCAAAGTTTATGCTAAATCACAGTCACCTGCAACTGTGCGAGGACACGCCGTCCAAGGAAGTGAGGCGGCTAAATGGTAAACTGTATATCGGTTGTATTAATATCCGTTCGATCACGCGCTTGGCGTACTTTGGTTTTTATATATCATATATATATAATATAAATATTGATGTGTGGAATTGATATCTCGGAGCGATTGTTAAGCCATTCGCAAAAATACTCATGAATAATATATAAGTTGCATCACGTCTGTATTCCCGGGCCCTCGGCGGCGACTCTAGGCACGGGAGTACAAAGCGAGAGCTATCAAATCGACATGTCCGATCACAAAAAGTCCCGCCGGGTCCCGGCGATGTCCCTCCGATTAGAGCTGTCCACATTTGTCCGCTCGGCGCAGGGGACACGAACCGATTTCTCACCCGACAGGAGCGGCATTTCGTACAGAAATTTCATCTGATATTAGTTTACAGCACTGAAGATAAAACTCGGGCACTCCGAGTACAGCACGGCACTTACCTAATTTGTTGAATTATTAACTGTACCGACTAACGAGCTTGGCTGTCGGCCGAGACGGGTTTCTGTCGACAAAACCTGTAGTCCTTCGGAAAATGATGTGATCTAACGAAAAAAATAACACTCGGCTCGCCGCCGTTGTGCCCCGTCGCTCGTGCTGCGGGCGAAAATCTGTTTAAAATATGAAACTGTCAATGTGCCAAAGTCGGTCCATCTTGCGTAAAACGTATAATGAATGGAAGCTTCGCTTTCATGTGCGGCGGTGCTTCGAGGCTCAAGCCGCGCGTGTCCGCTAATTGGCTGTCAGAAGCGGCAAGACTCTTTCCGGGAGTAAACGGCGATTTAGATATTTGCCTTCACATCTTGCGGGGTTATTCACGAAGACCCGAGAGAATTGATATATGTTTTGTAACCTAATTTTGTAAAACTGAATGCGTAGTATACGATCAGCAGATGAAGGAAAATTAAAAGATTTGTTACTTGAAAAGTTGTAGTGCGCAACTTGACTAATCCGATTGTGAGAATTATGAAATAATCATAAGAAAAACCATATCTAGAGGGGTAGAGTGATAAAAATTGACCCCCAGTAGTCGATCATTAAATAAAACTTATTCGTTTGTATATCAGAATGCAAACAATTAGTTACGCACATATGATATTGCAAACATTGATTTACAACTTTTAAATATTTAAATCGTGTTTACATTTTCACGATAGCGACTAACAACCGTTATGAAATACAACAAGTGAGGTGTATCAGTTTGCAAGTTGAATTAGATAAATGCGCCGCCAGTGTGTGGAAGGCTCGCGGTTTAGAGCGCCTGGCACGAGGCATCTGCAAGTCCAGGCCGGACTCGATAGCGGAGGCTGCGAGTGTGCGACGTCCCGCTGCTCTCGTCCAAATCGGGAGAGCCGCCGCCAGGGCCCGGCGGACAGTCCCTTACTCGGCCGCGAACAATGGACAATCGCGAGTCCGTCCGAACAAATTTGATACAAGCCTCGAATGCTCAAAGCCAGCGCAGCGCGGCCGCGAGTGTGCGTGCGCGGCCGAGAACAAAAACGAGGAGCGCGCCACTGACAAATTGCAGCTACCCGGCCAGGGGTGAGGCACCGGGAATTATTCAATTAATAAATAATTTAATGCCCCCGCACTGGAGCGCCGAGCTACGGTGACAAGTGAGGAGGCTGGCTTACCACGAGCGGCCCGTCGGCCCCGCCGCTGTTGAGCGTCGCGCCGAACCACTGGTAGGACTTGTGGTCCGCCTGGATGCCGCTGTAGTTCTTGTTTCCTGGAAGAATACAGACGCATCAGTACTGCCGGTGCGCAGGTGACGAGTCGAATCGACAGTAACAGTTTTTATCGCGGGGAACAGTGAACCGGATCAGGGAGCAGGTTAGCCGCGCGGCTGCAGCGGGACCGCCAACGACCCTGGCCCACGACGGGTGGATCGAAATTCCACTATTTTTTATTATTTTACATCAATTCGATTGCTTCATTCTCGATTCGATTCACTGTATTGCGATGTTTTTTTCAAATAATACTCATGTGATAAATTTAATAATTATTAAAAGAGGGTTAGGTGTCGATTGTTTGTATCGATTGATAAAGCTGTACAAATAACAGGCTGACCCTAAAGTTATAATAATTAAAGAAAAAAAAATACTTGAAAACCATATTGTCTCAGCATTCACGTCGCGTCATTAACCGACCAAAAAAGTTTTTTTTTACTATTTAGCCGGATAATAATAACCTTTGGTTAAAACAAAATTAACCAGATCGATTACTGCTGGAATTTATGACTCATTCGATTATCACAGCCGACGGGTCGGGTCCACCACTGGCCCCGGGTCGGCGGGCCGCGCTTCCCTTATTCGGAAGCGGTGCTGTCCGCCGTCCACACGTGACGGGGAAATATTACACGCGAGCCCCGGCCTGGCCTGCACTCTGCACTGTAATCGACTTAAAAGCCTGCGTGGCCGAGGGCTGCCCGCTAATGGACTGCACCCGCTCCGCCCCGCTTTATTGGCTAACTGGTGCGCTGCATGTGGGCGCACTCACACCTGGACTATCAGATAAAAAAGTCACAATACCTGGTCCAAACGCCCTACTTCGATAACCGAGCGCAACGATTTAATCGCGGAACATAACAATCATGATTCAATATAAATCCACGTTAACATCCCCAATCAAACAATCCGAGCGAAAAGATCATGTAAATAGTAACATTACCATGCAAGAATAGGCCGCTATCGGAAAGCGCGAGATCCGTAACTATTAGAGCCATGCAAATATATGCAAAAAACATTTTTTCTTGAAAGGTTCACCTTCCCTTTAAATCCGGAGACGATTTATAATTTTTGCAGGAGTGTAAAAGCTTTTAAAAGCTTATCGCTTTATTCACATTTCAGCCTTAAACCTTATTATTCAACCCAATTGCTCAGGTGTTCAACTCAAATTCTTTGCGTCTCAGCTAAATGTTTGTTAACGATATTTTAATTAAAGACAAGTCGTATTTTTTATTTAAAATTAAAATTCATATTTAAACCAATCATTAAACACTTTTTTATACATGACGCTTAGGAATTGCCATCGAGAGAATTTATTGATATTTTTCATTCATGAATTTCAGTCAAAATTAAAAAAATATATTTATGCTCAAAGGAATTGATTATTTTATTATATATAGCAAACAAGACATCACACGCGAGATACAGCCGCAATTTCTTTTGATCGTTCTGAACTACCCGGTTACCCAGAGAGAAGTGTAGTTTATAAACTCCACACTCAGTTATCAGATGCTGTGGAGCTTACATACAAAAGTTGCTTTCTCTTCTTGATTTCGAGGTATAATAAATTAAATTATTTTAACACAGAAAGAGTCAGGTGTGTTGGGTTGTGTTGAAAGTTGGGAGGAAGTCCCCGACGTGACCAGGTGAAGGTGCGGCCTTCGTCCATCGGCAGGTCTAGCGCCCGGCGCTTCTCCGAGGAAGCTACTTTAGCCGTCGCACAAGCTGAATACCAAGTGGAAAGTCAGATATACATATTAAGCAGAGAGCCCAGCGTCGTAAATGTGGTACACCTTTAAAACGATTAAAATCACATGCGAGTTGGCTTTTACGGTGTGCGAAGACCTCCCCGTCGAAATAGCCAGGCACTCTCTTAGAATTTATAATTCAACGGTATGATTAATCTACCAGTGAAAGTAAAATTGGTATTAATAATCATAATACCTAAAGAGGGGGAAGTTTAAATTATTTTTAAAATAACAAAAGGGTTGGCTGGTAGGCCCAGCGGTTAGACATTGGGAGTGCCTCATAAATCAAAATTACATGTAAATTCAGAACAATTTTTTCAGTTTTGTTAGGAATGAATTAAAATCACTTTACATAAATATATTATGAAGCAACATCCCTAGATATTTCCAGATAGGACACCAGATATTATACTTTCGCAATTACAACCGTAACTGCACCGGAATAAGCACTTATATTAAGTCGGACTAATCGTATACAAATATTTTTATACATATCGGTCAGCAGTTTGTTTTAATATACTTTTATATGTTGTTTGTATTTTTTGTGTGAGTAATGATTCTTTAAAGAATACGAGGCCATTCCTAATATGACCGCAGGATTATCTCTATTTAAGGATATGTTACCTCAGCCCATGCATAATTATTAATTCAAGCTAAGTCTACGGTTATTTTCCACTTATCAGATATTTTAGGAATACCTCTTACTCGTGACATAATACTCGTAGTTCGGTCATCGAATAATGCAAATCAGTTGTCCATACATAGAAATAAAAAATATATATATCTACTATAATAATAGCCATTGTGTGTGTGTGTGTGTGTATGTTTCATTTTTTGCTTCTCTATAGAATATCTTAAAAGATACAACGCTGATTTTTTGCACGTAAGTTTAGTAAGTTTTTCCGCAGTTATGTGCCGAATTTCAAGACAATAGAATAATATTTTCATTCATAAACTAATTAAATAAAACTATCAAATATGCTTTATGTACGAATTATATGATTCTGTTGTTCACAGCGAGAATTTCAAATTTAGAATTTTTACAAAAAAACAAAATATGATGCTTCTAAGAAATTTCCAGTTTATGTCAGCTTGACACAAGTACCAATTTTATTTTTTAGTTGCGTTAGAAATTATTAATCACATCATTAATAACTTAAAACGCCTCCTAAAAAAATAACACCGTCTAAGCACAGCAAACGTAATTAAAAAAGAATAGCACAATTGAACGTGATAAAGACTTCATCTAATAAAGAACAGTGCAGTGAAAGTGATTCGTTGTTTGTGACACGAAATGTGATATTTCCTCGAATGGTTTTGCTTTAGAAATTAATATCCGATTATTCCAAATATATGTGTACAAAATGAAATAAAATATTCATCTAATTGTCAGCCAAACATATGTTCAAACACTATTGCATCGTTTATCGAATACGTCATTTTATGACGGGCTACATTTCTAGTATATATATATAGTACAGCATGTGTGAGTGGCGTCGCATACCGACGTGGCGCGCTCATGCACTCGAAAGGTTTGCGCCATCATGCTGATGAGCATTTCATGTTAAAGATTTTACAAGAGACTCCTCCGGGTTATTGAATCTTTGTGATAATTAATATTATCACAGGCGAGGCGGCGCAAGTCGGCCGTGACGGCGGGTCTTGATTGTTTAATTGAGGCGCGGGAGGCCCCCGCGGCACCCATTAGCGGAGAGCGCCTCGGCCCCCTCGCCATTAGCGGCTGACGTCACGCCGGGAGGACGCCGAGGTCCTGCACTGGCGCTCCCTGACCCGTGTGACGGACGGGAGCGTCACATCGGTGTGACGCAATGACTTTTACACGTTGAACGGCAGTTGTACGAATTTGACAAATGCTACTCGTACTATAATTATTGAAGATACTTATTTTCTATTTTTGAGGATCAGTCTAATTTTAAGCTTATAAGTATCAAACAGTGAATACTCCGCTAGACCCTCTAATATTCTATAATGATACCGGCTTACAATACTATTAAAGAAAATGTTGATATATATGCTAAAATAGGAAAGATTTTATAGGTGGTTACACCAGGCGATTGTTTGCATGCACGGTATGCAAGCAGCACTATATCTCTTGTGAACAATTTGTAATTTAGTTAAAACAATTAATAATTTAATACATTTTATAATATGAAATCACAAAAAAGCTTTTTTTTATAAAGTCCGTGTCACGTATTTGTGAGTTTTTTTTTACAGTTGACGCATTTCGTTGGTCAGTCTTTCAACAATAAGGATGAGTGGCGATGCATAGGGTGTTTATTTAGAAATTATAATTTATTCTAAAACAATGTTTTCTTTGTTCTTTTTTTTTTGTTTTCTTAAAAATTTAATGCCGCTGGTGAGCTGCGGAAGTTACGAATTTCCACATGAGCGCCCACCGGCTGCGCTGCCGCCCAAGCCACTAGTGATGGGCACAATCGATTGCTATTGTCAATCGATTGCATTCGAATAAACATCGAAAAATTACAAAATTAGCATTTTATTTCAATTTTTTTTCATCATCATTTTGTAACCATCCGATTTGCGTCTGGTTAAAATAATCAATCGAAAAATTAACGTAATGAACCATTCACACTCGATATGATTTTACGTAATCGATTCACATGAAATGACGAGATAAATACTCAATTTATTTTCCGCTTCTCCGCGGTTTTCGCAGCTCAGTACTCATGCCAATTGAAGTACAATGCCATTTTAACTGAGCGAGAATTTTAATCTTTTATGCAAGTGCGAAACTTAATTACCTAGTTTATATGTGTGTTGTAGAAACTAATTGATTATAAATGTAATCAATATTACAAATAATCGATCTCGCCCACGTAGAAATCTAAAAAATCACAATGTGAGTATAACACGTAGGCAGATATATAATATACTATCGAAATAATTATTACCTGTATTCAATTTGACAGTCATTTTATATCAGTGACTGAGAAAATTATGTGTAATGGTGACACTGAAGAAATAACTAAAAATACTCGACATTAACTTATTGTTACAAAATTACTACATATAAGAAAAATATATTATTTTACGGTCGATATTGCTATATCTAAATTGGATCCACGTGCATTTTCAGGTTGGTGCTTACCATCTTCTATTAGCATTTCATGGACGTTACACGTACACGAACCTGTGATTTCACGTGATTCAGATAATACTTGAAGGGAAATTTATGACCTGTGATTAATAAACATTTTTTTCTGTTTTGAATATGTTTTTTTACATTACAACCAGGTTTTAATGTTTGTAAGAAATTTGAATCATTTGAAGATATTGTTTTGATTACGTTATCGACTAAATCAATAATTGAATAGACAAATGGCCAACAGCACTAATTCATTAATTGGAACTGCTGGCATGTTGCTTGCGATTGTTTATTTGGAAACATTCGTCGCCGAGATATAAATATAAATGGAATTTAATTAAATCGTCAATGATAAATCCAATAACACAAAATGGTGTCATTTAAAATAAATATAGATTTGAGAATGGGTCTTGTGAAATGTCTCAGGTGAAATTTGGGACAGTTGTGCAAATATTTTTTTATTTGGCTTGAGCAGTTCTTCTGTCGTGGTAAAAAAAAACAACAATAAACCCGACTATACACGCAGCGACACAACTTGCAACCGATTTGCAATTAGCCAGTGGCGTCCCTATATTTTGGGTATTTTTATGGTCTTGCCTTATTTTATTAATAAACATTAATTGGTTCATTAAGATTTAAAACAAAAACACAGGTGTGAGATGTGCGTGTATCTCTCACCTGAGCTGAAGACCGAGGTGAATTTCTATCAAATTCATGAGAGCCGCCGACAGTGTGTCGTACACCTGTGCTATATGCAGAGGACCGTCCCCACGACACGTGTCAGGAATGTCAACAAACAAGAGTTATCTACAACCGTCTTTGTTTCATTACGAAAGGTGTTTGGGAAACAAACTTTGCTTAGAAAACTAAGCGATTGTTTTTCTTAATCCGTTGCGTGACAGGCCGCCAGTCACCGGAGACCCACACAAAGCAAAATAAATCATCGCTGCACGTATGCAGTTAAATATTGTGACGCATTTAATGTAGCTATCGGACGCCATCGCATTGATTCATTATTATTATATTTTTTTGTTAAGCTTCCGAGTGGGAGTCATTCAGACTTAAGCTATCTGAATAGATAGCTTTTTAACTACATTTAAGATTATATTCTGGGGTAACAATCAAAAGATTTACAGGCAGGCATGTGCTTTTTTCCCCTAGGCTTTCCTTTCTTCGAAACTTGGAGGTTATATTATGAAAATATTTATTTTAAAAAATAAAGCAAATCTCTACTTGGAGCAGTTTTATTGATAGCAATAATTTTAAAGAATTTCTATTTTGGCTCGCAAATTTCATTTCTCGTGGTCACTGTAGTTTAAACGCGTCATGTCTACCTGCTGTACCTGATGTTTCCTCTATTGCTTGATTCATTCTTGGTGATAATTTTTTTATGGCAAGAATCTACACATAGTCAATCTTTTAAGGAACCCTTTGTCGCTTTGTTAATTTACCGAAGTGCACGTACGGTAGATATATTACAGAGGGCAAAGCACGTAGAGAGATAAGCAGTCGAGACGTTGGGAACAGAAGAATATACAATAACGCAGCTTACACCCCAGAGCCATCGTCTATCAAGGTAGTTTTCTTTTAGGGTTAGTAAATAAGTCATGGATTAACAAAAATTGTTCACAAGTTTGAACATATTATAAAATAATTGTTTTTATTACTAGCATTCAATATTTGGCCTTCGAGCTATAAACTTAAGATACAGCACCCACGTGATTTATATAGTATATACTAATAACTTATGTTAATTATGGTTCTCTAATAATCGTCATCTTCTCTGTCCCCTTTTATTCCGTGTCAGTAAGTCCTTGTTTCCCTCGTGGTTGAAACGTAATTTGCGCCAGAGGTAAACAAGGACTTACTGACACAAACTGAATCAAAGTGTTGTTTTATAATGCAGAATATGCATGATGAGTACGAGTATACCGTGTATAGGCATATGCTTGGGCATAGAACTTCGTGATTCACACATAACAACAAAAAGCTACCAGAGCGGATTTTCTCGCTCAGCAACTCAATTGACATTCAGCTCATTCAGTTTGTTCGCTACATATATTTTGCGTAAACCTGTCCTCAGAGGACACTTCTCCGTCGGGAGTTACCGCTCAGCGACAGCGCAGAGCCGCGGGAGGAGCGAGAGTGCAGGTGAGGTCCGCCAGATATCTTCGTGTTTGTTACATAATTCAAACATTTAACCGCGTCGGGTCGGCCGAAATGAGCGATCGAAAATAAGCACAAAATAATCTCTCAGAGTTAAATGGAACGTAAGCTTCCGGTGAGCAGTTTCTTCGGTCCGACGCGCTGCAATGTGGGAGACCAGGCGCTGTCGTCATGTCCAGGTCGGAGCCGCCCACGCGCGCCGCCCACCGCCCACCGCTCACCGCTCACCGCTCACCGCTCGCTTCGACACTAGACAAGTCACAAGTCACAAGTCCCGGTGTATCGAGTCTCGAGACGAGTCTTCGTCGGCGATTCGGCATTGCGAGAGCGGAGCTATCGTACCGTTCGATCACCAACTGGGGGGTGATTGGGGTTAATATTGACAGGCGGCGACGGTCGACGGATCGAGAGAGACGCGCGACTGACAGGTGCGTCAGCCAGCCGAGAACGGCGCGAGGGCGATAGGCTCGATGGCTCGAGGGGGAGTCGGTCCCTCCCACCTCCTCGCCCACCGCCATGCCTCCCACGCCCCGGGGACCTCGGCTCGCCTTCCCGGGCCGCCCAGATGTTCACGCGTTCCGATTCTCGTGCGAAACTAGCGTCTCCAGGCGGGCGCTCGAGACTGATGGCAGTGCCTGAAGTCGAAGACCTCCCGAGAGAAAACAAAAAGGGAGCTCATTTGTAGGCTCGTGAGATTTCACGAGGGTTTGAACTTTTACTTGTCAAGTCTATAAATTACGCAATGATACTGAAATTATACATAACAAGCGACAAATTATGATATCGTTTTGAGCCCGTTGACAATTAACAATTTTTACAGAAATGAAAATACTTTCCTTTGCCCCGCACCCCCCGGTCGATAAGCAACCGCGAGGCTGTTAAATTTGTTCCATTTTGCAGTCGAGTTTTACTTTATTTAATGGGCTCATAAACCTTTCGCCCTGTGGTGCAGCGCTATCGGCGTATAGGTGTTGGGAATAAATAGAACAGAAGAACAGGTAGCCGGGTGCGTCACTTGCAAAAATACACTTCCCGTAATAAGTTCGGACGCCGCGGCGCTCGCTCGGCGCGTCTCGGATGTCAGAAGACGCAGGTACGCAGGGACAGGGCATTGTTGTCCCGCAGTCCCGCAGACCCGCAGTCCCGCCGTGCCGCAGCCCCGCAGACTCTCCGCTGACCCACATTCGCCGCCGCGCTCCGAGAATTGACCAATTGGGCCATCGATCAACGGGAGCGATTCGCTCAACGCAATCTGGGCATCGCAGACTATTGACGTACGAGCACGCTGCGATACTACAAGTCAATTTGAGCCTACTCGAGCACATCTAGTTTAATGAGGTTAAATACACGGCGTTAGAAAACCCTCGACGCCGGTCGTTTTTTTTGCAATTTAAATTAAAAATGTTTTTATTGTGCAACATCATTTTTCACAATTACGTATTCTTTCATGGGTGTGTTTTATTTTATAGGTGATATCGAGCGAGTTGAGTGCAATAATTTTTAAGACTGATCGTGCATGCGGGTATTATCAAAACATATTAAAGTAATCCTTGGAAACTTTAAATTTACAAGAAAGTTGAACCAAAATAGTATTTAATATAAGTTTGGCATGAAAACAAGGCAATAACACATTTAGAGATACGATTTGTCGGTGACGCTATTTCCTCATCTGTCCTCTCAAAAGTCGGTCGCATATACCAAAGTGACCTTCTGAAATATTTACCTTTCTTTTTATTACTGTAAATGAATTAGAAAACATATTTCATACATTGCTAGTACACTGTTACCGACGTCAGCGTCATTTGATTGTGAGGTCGCGAGCACGGTAGGCATTAGATTGCGGTCCATGTCGCCGGGATCGGATAGGCGGAGGCTCGGCAGCCGCGGTCGGGCCTTATAAAGACATAGCGCACAATTCTTTCTCAGAATGTCTCAGCTCGAGTGAACAAACTGTGTTCCTCGTGTGCCGCTGCTTGTCGCCGGCTGAAGCCCACTGCCGCCTGCCGCTTCATCGGCCTCGTGTCGCCTCACCGCTATCGACTTACGATACAGCAGTACGGGACGTATTACCCCAATGAATTTAACAGTCAGCAAGAGAAGCGTGTCATTTGACTAATTTAAAAAAAATCATAATTTACAGATAAATAATAATATACCTTCAATAAAAAAAAATCGAAATCTCGATGCATTTTTTTGCATGGAAGCAAGGCGGAACCGGTCCCCGATAACCAGCGCGCAAGGAATATCCAGCGCCGCGAATCGGAGATTGTAATCCTGTAATTTGAACAATGTCTCGGGGGAGTCCGACCTTTCTTCCTCGAGATCTGACTTCTCCCATCCCGGTTGCAGCACGGCACGCACGCGGGGTCGCGACCTTGCCCGTGAGGAGCGCTCCTCGGGCCGGGCGGAGTCAGCTCGATGCCGCCTGCCTCGGCACGCGAGTGAGAGATGCAAATCGAGCGATCCTCTCGGGGAGAGTCGATTTAAATTTTCCGTTAGAGACTATTTCGGTCCAAGGCCGAGCGAGTTTCTCGCATTGGCAGTCGGGCCGAGCGGCGAGCCTCGTTACGCAACGCCCGTCATTGTAGGCGCGTGCCGCCCGGAGTTCCTCTCGTGCATTTCCGAATAACCTCTTCAATCTTTTAACATCCACCGAAGAGGGACTCGCAAATGTATCGTGTTGCAATCCCCAAGCTCCTGCGCGCGTCTCCGGGGCTATTTGCGTATCGAATGACCACACCGCGGATACGTGCTGCTCAGTGATGGGAGTGAACGAATGACTGATGGTTTTCTTAATTTTAATTAGTCAATGAATACTCGAATTCGAGCTGATTTGTTCGTTGTTATTTATATATTTTTTCTTTGAATAAAAATCATAAATTTGCTATAGATTGTTTTTAGCGTTCTATTTTGCCGCAATATATCACCGATAATCGTTAGAGTTGTGTCCGGTTTCTTGTTTTTCTAAGATTATAATTACGTCATTATTGATTCGGTTACCCAGTTAATTTCCTGTTTTTTTTTTTATAATATAAAATGATGTAATTTGAATTTAAAAAAATTGTTACGTCCACCTTTAGTATTCGTCATCGCAACGGTACTGGAAACGTTTTTTTTTAATTAAGGGAAGGGCTAGTTACAAGTACGCTAACATCGTTAATCGCAATCCGATGGGGGCGACCAGGTCTCACTTGCCGACCGTAAAACCGAGAATAAAAGCGCGCTTCATTCGAAAGACGATAATAAAAATGAGTACAATAGCCCGAGCGAGCGGGATTTTCGCCGTTCGTGCCTGTGGACATCAATCTTCAGCAGTTTTGACGTGAAGCGTCACGGCGGCTCCCTAATGAGCGAGCCTCCCCGGCTGTGCCCTTCCCTCCTTGCCGGAGTTCCCCGCTTATCTAACTTATCTGTCTAATGCCACTTCTCTTTGTTTGGTCTCTCGCCTTGTAAATTGTACGGTGTTTATCATTTCACCATGCGAGACTGCCTCCCATCTAGGAAAGATAAACGAGTAATCTCAAAGCGGACTTCTTAGCGTCTTCTTACAAAATAATCGTCACGATCTAACTTATCATACCTACTTACATAAAAGATGACAGAGGCAAAAAAACTCGAGCAGCTCCAGATATAATAAGCCAATTATCATCCTCTCTTTGCATTAGGCAATTGGAGTGTCCAAATATGGGGCACAAACCGAAAAAAAAGTATGCATCATTTTTGGATGTTGAGTGCTTTGCTTTAAATTGTAACATGTATTAGCCCGTAATAGCTTGGTACTCGTAAATCGCAAATCCGCGGGCATACAACTGAACGTTTAAGCTTTTGTAACCCTAGCTTAGCGAGGGAGGCGTGTAACCCGAGCGGGGCTGGCGGGCTTCGTATGTTTTCCAAGCGATTACCGGTACAACTTGCAGCAACCGTCCGATGAAACTTGCAAATGGACATTCGGCCATTTTCGACTCTGACCTCATCGCTCGCGCTCGAAGAAGACTGCCAGAGGCGCAGTGAGTGGTCCGCGAGCCCCGCGGCAAAAACAAATCGGGGCACTGACTCCTTATAAAAGTTGTGAATTAAAATAGTAAAAGTACATATTGAAAAAAATAAAAATTACATCGGCGATCATAGTCTAGAACCAGTAAATTCTGACCAAAGTAACCTAATTAAATATAAAACAAAAATAGGTTTGGGTTTAAAAAAAATATATATATACTTCTCCAAGTTTGTCTCTAAGCAGACTACTGCAGTGTCGCCCAAGTATATCTATCATTAGTCTATCAATGCATTAAACTTTTTATCCAACAATGTGAAACTTCACCCACGCCCCTGTCAAATAAGAATTGTGCGTCAGAATCTCGTGGTGACTTCAGGCTCTTAGCTATCGTCCATTTTTAGCGTTTTTTGTTTTGACAAAATTGTAAATAATACCCAGAAGCTCTACGACAATGCTACGCAATATACATTTCAAGTTATCAGGGGGGTTGTCGGTTGTTTTGTGCCATATGTAGGCCTGCATGTGATTCGCTCTGAGCCAGCAGAATACAACAAACGTACCATTGCCGGCAACGATGTCGCTGCAAGGATTTTTAACGACTCTACTTTGTAAAAATCTTTTACCATACCCGGCTGATGACTATTATAGTTTTCGGAATGTGATTCGCGTAGGTGAGAATCGAGTCGGCGCTCGAGAAATGTTTGGCCCGAGTCTACACTCGAGTGTATCTCACGTATTGTACATTTATAATAACGCCTAGTCGGCTGGTGTGAGAGGAGGAATGCGTCTCGTAAACACGGGCGTCGGAGCAGTACAGCTGGTGCCACTAAGTACAATTGCGAGTCTGAAAACCGAATTCGCGATAAGGCAACATGGTTAAAATTAAACACCAGTGACAGTTTGTTTACGTACACTATCTTTGTATAAATATCACCCTCAGTTTTATACAAAACGCGGGTGTCCGTATGTGTGTTTTTTTTTAATCTAACGACAGTGAAACAGAATGGCTTTTTTGGGCGCTAGTTTTTAATGTTGGCGTTGTCCGTTCGTTGATTACTTTCAGGCAGACTGAGCCCAATTTTAAAATGTGTGCTGAAAATTCAGAAAGCGGTTTTATTACAATCAAGGGTGTCCGACGTTTACTCATTTTGTTACATACCAAACCGTTAAATTGAATTATGCCTAATTAAAAAAAAAAAAATTTAAGGTGCATTTTTGGGCAAATTTAAAATTGATTTTTATTTACGTCAGTAAACTCAAGCTATAATTAATTTGTTTAATTAGTTAGATATTAGTACTTTCTTAGTAAAACCTTTTACATAAGAAAGCAAGAAAAGAAAGAATGTGTTTTGGACTAATAAAGTAACATCACAATAAAATAAATGTACGAGAGTATATTATATTCTTGGATTTTATAGTTGCTTGCTATTTATAGCAATCATTTTAATAAAAATTATTAAAATACAGGTTTTAAGTAAAGTATAATTTTATAGCATATAACGTAGTGTAGACTCAAATACAAGCATGATCTCACCCGTATCGTTGCACACAATTCAGTAAATTTAAAAAATGCATGTCACGACTGCGGTTCGTGTCTACGTATTCCAGGTTTACACCAAATGAGAAACTGTAAATATGTTTTGTCGTCAGACTAGTCGACGGTACGAGCACACGAGCCGCAGAATGCGAGCAACGATTCGTCCAGCGGGGGCGGCTCGAGCGACAGATGGTCACCGGCGCTTCCGCCCACCCTGGTCCTCTGCAGCCGCGCCCATCCGCCAAGGTAGCTCAGCATCCATCCATTCATTCCCAGTCCATTAACTCCGTTGGATCACTATCGAGCGTCACGCGAGCACTCGCCTGCACGCCCCAAGGTCACTTGTGAAAGCGATACCGAAGATATCAAAATAGACACCTGTAGCCGCCGCGGTTGTATCTACTCTCTAGAAATGATAATGACAATACACTGCAGAGACTACAATGTCAAGTCTCTGATGGCCATGTTCAGTGCCTCATTCTCTCGAAATTTTAGTGCAGAATTACCCAAAATTATTTAGTATTCACTTACTCTGTTTTCGGAACAATATATTGATTTTTGTATGAAATTACCATTTCGTAAAAAAAAAACTAACAATCGATTGATCGAAGCAAAATATCGTTTTATCAAGATGAACTTTTTTAAGGCGGAGAATTTTTACGAAGACCGTCGAGGCTTATTTAGAAATTGGTAACAACCGGTTTTGGAAGACGTGATAATCCTAATATTAAGCATTCGGTGTGTTTCCTGTGTCTCGTTTTTTGGGAAAAATTTTGTTGATTCAAATTGCGGTTTGCGAATTTGCCACGCTAGCGAATCGATGGCTTACTAAAATGATTGCAAAAATATTATTGATAGTAGATTGGTTATTTTTAACATAATAAATATTTATTCTGCTTTGACGGAGGAGAGGGTCTCATAAATTATGGAAAATAAGGGCTTTTCATACCTTCGGTCAATGATGTGATTTAAAATTATGAGGGATTTATTAAATTAGAAAATTATTAAAATTGAAGTTTATCAAAAAAGTTTACTGTATGTATATTTGATATTGTGTACATTATTTTTTTGAATTTTCAAGGTTACGGCAAATGAAGCCATTCGTCTCGAAGAGGGGCTGTCCAATGAATCGGAAATATTAGCAAGTCATCACCAGCATCCAAACTCCCAACCAGAGTTGCCAAACTTATTTAATAAAACAATATTCATTAACTTCACAGAGATATACAAGCTAGATTTTTAGCTTTACACCTCGCGATTATACTAATAACAATACTAATTTAAGAATATATGTATATTCTCTGCATTCCTCTCTTCGTAGCATTCTTCGAGTCATAAGATAGGATATTACTATATACATATATAGGTGCTGCGATTACGAGTGGCCGGAGGCTGCGGGGCTCAGGCCGTGAAAGTTTGGCACTTTTGATAGATCATTGTGTCGTATTTGGTTCGCTGCGGTCGACCTCTCCATGTTGCACGGACCGCCAGGTCGGATCCAGGCCATATGTGAAGCTAATACTAAGTTGTTGAGACAGCTGGTGTTAGATGACCCGCAACCCGCAGCCCGCAGCCCGCAAGCAGCAGTCGTATAAGGCCGCCAGTACAATGTCTCGTCTGTGTAACACCGAAGCCACCACTGCACGAGGCCGGGTAGTTGACCGGCGACACCCAAATAGCCCCACTTAAAAAAAGTTTATCTACTGATACTTAGAAGCTGAGTAATATAAGCTTCTACTTACTGAACTCACCACTTGCAATAATACACCAAAAATTCATACAGCATTGCAGCATCAATCGTGGGCATACTCGAATAAAAATAGTAGATACCATGGATGTTACAAACAAAAAATAAAGCATCCAAAACTGCACAGACGTGTCTGTATTTTTATATTCAAATGAAGATGATTTTCTAATGCTGAAAGTGCAGTCCTTTTTGTGCAACACAGAAACTCATGTGATACAAAATCCTTATATGTCTAGCAGTCTAGTTTTACAAGTTTGTCAGCCAAAAAATGAGCAGTCACCCATATATAAATAAATATGTGCGCTCGACAGTCGCGCTGTGCGTGAGTGACATCAGGAGCGTATCTAAATAAATTAATCAGTCATTTAACTTTGTCGTCTTGGAAATGCAGGTCTATCTCGACGGCCATTGGTTCTGATATCTCTGGCCTTTTTTGTGAGGGTGGTTCTGTTAATACTGCAGCACTTCATGTTAACTCAATTTATACATGTTGCTTGTTTCTGAAGGGAATTGTTAATTCCAAATAAGTCTTAAAAATTTATAGCTAATGATGTCATTTATAGATAATTTTGAATTGTTAATACAAATTAAGTGTGTGAGTGATATTTAAATTGGATTTATTTTTGGTGCTATTAAATACACTTCCTGATTAAAGGTTTCCTTGGTGTACCATTTGACTTGGAATGGGTGCTGCAACGTATTCGACATAAAAACTGTTTAAAAACATATTTAACCTCTCGATATCAGTAATATCACGAAAGGCTTTATTTATTCATTTTACGTTACATTTCGTAAAACGCAAGAATATTATCTGATTAATATTAAGGGGTGAATTTAACTATAATATTATTATATTTCAGTGCAAAAATGCGTTTCTAAATTTTCTGATCCACTGCACGTTACTTAGACATAAAATTTAAAAAGATTGAGACCTAATATTAAATAAATAAAAAGAGTATTTATTTTAAAGATAACGTTACTTATGGCCATAAAAATATGTAAAATAAATAGTCGAAACTGGGGTATTTTCCAAACATAATGAAATTAATCTATAATTATTTATTTCGATCATCGCAATTTTTTTTATTTAAAATAACATACCTGGAGTGGTATCTTAGCTCTTTGTTACATTATTTATAAACCATCTGGTGTGAAACAAGAATTTTAAAATCATTTATATGCAGGTATTTCACGTTTGCTATTTTTTGTATTGAAGTTACGTCACTTGCTGGCGTTTGCGTATCCTTGAGGCGTAAAATGCATACATTGGTAAAATGGCTATATGTTTGGTACAAAGTACAGCATATAGTATAAAGCGTCTTCGTCTCCGCTCGCACAGCATTTGTATGCGCCAGGCGATTTCATAGGACGAATTTCCAGCGATGAAAATATTTAAATTCGATTCATCCTATTAATTGTATGCAATTGCTACGCAAGTGCGTGCTCGGTTTGTATTTATACAACAAACTTGTATTATAATCATTTCCTGTTTCACCAACATGTGTGACACGGAATATTTGATGAGCCAATGAACGGAAGGAATTGTTGAATGCTTACGACGTGACCCTTTATTGACACAATCGCATAATATCGGTTATATAATTTAATCGATCGTTTCAAAGATGCTTTAGGGTTATCTATTTGTGATAATTTGGTCTTGGTATTTAAAAGTATAATTTCAGTTCATTATTTTAGTATTAAATAAATAACTACTGTATCATCCTAACGCATGTTAAAATTGAATAGACGATTGAGTAACCTTTCACAGATCCGATCTAACACACGCAACGATAAACATCCGCTGAACTTTCTCAAGAAAGTATGAATCATTTGATTATAGTCTCATTGATACAAGCGGGCAACGTTTAATGTTTGATTTTGTTTTCAATCTATGCCCATCGCTATGATTGAATCGTGTCATTATTGAAATGTCGTTTTTGATTTGGTCCGCCAAACGGCCGAGTTCATCCCAGCCTCGTAGAATCAGTACGAGGAGACCAGACGAGATGTGATCGTAAACACCAATGAAGCTAACTGCAATGTGCGGACTGCGGACCGGCAAGCACTTCAACTTGATCCCGCAAATTGGTTCAATAAGTCCAGCGGAGAAGCGGAGAGTCCAGGACATATGAAATTACCACCGCTGCAGAACTCGATGTCCCAGAGCATACAGTAAATATTTATAGCTTCATTTTTAAGTGGTCTCAGTGGTTGCTTACCGAATTGCTTTTGCTTACGAAATTCTGCAAAAAATATTTCAACTGTTTTCCAAAGGGAAATCAAAAGACTCTCATACAAGCCCAACCTCATAACATTTTAATAATTTGAAAATTATAGTAACTGGAAATGAAAAATGAAAAAAAAATACACGTTTATTTTGACTATGTTTTATGGTCATTGCGTATAAATATTGTAACTTATTTTTTGATATATATATTCGATTATACCATAGTTGCTATATATACGACAAGCAAGTCCAATATAAAAAAAACTCAAGCAGGCTATTTCTAAGTCTACTCGGTGATGTCACCAGGTAAATCATTAGCCGCTTGCGAACAGTTTATTCTGTAATGATTGTAATGGGGGACGGGGCCGAGCTCCAGCTGGACGCTTGCACTTTAATTGTGCAAAATAACAAAGGATCGATTCGAATACTGCACGTATAGGCAGCATTTGCTGTCATCAAATGTTGGCTATGATTCACTACTTGTTTTTTTTTTGAGATACCGGTGACGCGTGTAATAAGGACAGATCTCTGTAGATACGAATACAACTTTATTGAGATCGAAAGATTCTGTCATTTTTAATATTTGTTCCGTTGATCTGAAAGCGTAGTCCTATAACCACACTACTGTGCAAGCGTATGATGAGCGCATCCCACGTATTAATAACCTCTTGCAAATTGCATTTAAGGATGACTCGCCACATCTACATCGCAGCCGAAGTATTGGCAGTAACATAGATCGGTTACGGCACAATCACGCAAAATAGCGGTCAGCATGTATGTGACGAACAATATAAGACAAAAATCAAAATTCTAATTTCGCGGTTATATATTGATAGTCACACTACTGCTTTGAGTAAGAGTATCACGATCTTGAGAATAAGACTTTGATTACTTTCCTAATTACGAAGAGATCAAATTTACCTATTTTATAAAATTACAAGAAAACGCAAGTGACGTGAGACGTTTGGATCATCTTTGTTAAAAAAAACTGTTTGATTCACTAGACGACGGTGTCTTCTGAATACAACTGTTGCAGCTATAAATAAACTTAAAGCGAGTACCTTTATGGACAATCAAAAGAAACTGAGTGGGGAAAGGGCTCTCTGTTTTATTTTGAATTAAAAAAAAATCCAACAGGAATCACACTTATTTGAGTTTTAAAATTTTTGATTTCATTCAGAAAAATATATTAAATTGTTATGATAATATTGTAATGCTGCAAGTGATGCAGTTCGGTACTCACCCTCGCGGTCAAAGATGATCTGCGTGCAGGGCTCCTCGGAGGAGGGCGGGCAGCGATACACGGCGCCTCCGCGGCGCACGTACTGCTGCTGCGTCTGCGCCTCGGGGGCGCCCACCATCACCCTGCAAGCATCCCACTCTCAATACTATCTCACTGCCATGCCCGAGTACAACCTAACCCAACCTAACCCAACCTAACCTACCCGCGCCGCGACCCGACTCGCGACCGACTCGCAATGACCAGCCAACAGCGCCCTACTATGTTTGCCTCCGACAAAATCATTTAAAAAATACCCACAACAAAGAGACGCTATCGCTTGATTGCAAATCGGTCGCAAGTTGTGTCGCTGCGGGTAAATTCGGTGTCCTCCACGCTATCGTTAGTGCTCTATGCCAAACTAATCTTTGAAGTCGGTATCAAAAAATGAAACCGGCAGATTCGTCACATCCGCTCAAATTTAAACACAGTTATAATCAATTTCTATTGCTGAAAGGGCACTAATTGACATAAAAATATTTTGAATTTATACAGGACGTGCCGCGATTATGTACGTAGTAAAACAATTTATTTATATATGAAGCATTCGATCCGTAATTGTGCGAGCCGAGCTGACAATTTAGGAAGCAACGAAACAAGTTTAATAAGCGCTTAGTGCGCGTCATTTGCCACCCTCGTGGTCGCTACCCTTTACGACCTCCGCCCTCGTTAGGACGCCGCGGCCAATTTGCTCACTCCTTCCGACCGAAGGAACGACCCGAAAGTCAGGAGGGCGCGGCGGCTCTTCGCACTCGGTACCTCCAACGAGGACAACGATATTAATATCATTGAAAAACAACCGTCAGAAGCAAGCCCCAGTCGTAGGTCGACGCTACTAAATTATAAATTAAGATCTCGATGAGAGATTCGTAAATTATATCTCAGCGCCGGCCGCTTCCTACGCTAGATTGGCAACTTTTAAGGTCGTTTCACATGTACAGCTGCGAGCGTCCTACTCGTGTCGTACCAGACGTGTTTCATATGCTTTACGGGTGTATTGAATGTACCCGTGTTCCCGTCACGGAGAAGCAACATTGTTACAAAGTTTAAAATGTCATCACATCGTTTCTGAGAAAGGAAAAATCTTTCGCTTTAAAAATAAAAATATTTTTCTAAAATTGACACCGTGATAATTCGAGAAATAGTTGTTGAGGTTTTGCCAAATTGTGGCTTACAGCTTTAAAACAATATTGTAAAATAATCAGGGGGCGATAAACCGTTTTCAGAATATGAATCAAAGGTCCAAGTGCGCCCGAAGAACTGTGGGGACAAGTTTTTTTTTTTGCAATCGATGAAAAAAAATTATTGATGGATGAGGTCTTCGGAAATATAAATTATTATTTAATTCAAGTTATAAAAAATGTTGCCAACATTTACAAAACGGCGAACCTTCCGAGCGGCTGAGAGCAGTAGGCCTGTGGTCCGGAACTGCCTGATTTTTTTGATCAACCTCGATCACCCGGTGAGGACACGATAAAACTATGGCGGAGTCTAGGCCACTCTTCGTCCCGGAGAGATCCGAGTGGGAAGAGGGTTTCCCTAGTCGAAGCGCACCCAGTATCGGACTACTCAGCGATAGTCTAGCGCGCTCGCGGCCCGGTATTTAAACCCCCTCCGCCCGTCGCGACACAACTTGCAACCGACTTGCAGCTAGCCAATAGCGTCCTCCATTGCGCTGTTAACTTATTATGCGAAATCATAAAAAAAAAATACCCAAAATAAAGAAACGTTATTGGCTGATTGCAAGTAGATCGCAAGTTGTGTCGTTGCGGGGGTAGAGGCCTCAAAGGGACCCTATTGGCTGATTGATTGTGTCCCTGCCTTTATTTGCAGAGAAATCGAATGGAAAAAAGACACCGCCGCGGGACGAGTCGCGTTTCGGAGATCATCCATCACGCGAGTCAAGTGTTGCAAGTCACGGGACGCCATTGTGCCGTGAACTCCGGCCCGCTGCAGCGAGTGGCGCAAGCGGGGCTCATAACCGAAATGCATCTCGGAGGGGCGAGGGGGAAGCGCGTGCGTCGTGACCTTTGGAGACTCGCACTTCGGTCATCATCGCATTACAATACCAGAAACGGGCTCGCTCTGAGAAGCGGGCCGCGGCGGTGGGCCCAGCGCCTCGAGCGAGTCGGCGTCTTCCAGATAGATCGGTACGTACTATTATAGATGCCTACATTCTACGAGTCGCCTCGTGTGCGAGGATGAATGGCGTGCTGTGTTTCGAAACGCAGATCAAACTGCACAACGGGTGAAAGACAATATATTAAATACGCCCAGCTTGCTTGCGTTGCCGCGTGAATCGTGTTCTTTCGTTTGCTTGAAAAAAAAATTATGTATAGTAAAATTATTATTATAAGGCCGGACTTTCGGGCCTGCGAGCGATTCGATTCGCGAAGGAGAAATTTGTGATCGAATGAAAACCTTTTATTTGGAGACAGAAAGTTCTGAAAGCAGGATTTGCAAACGCGAAAAACGTGGGAAAAAAAATGACTCGTTTTAAAAAACAACAGTTTTTCGGGTATTTGGGATTTTTTCACCGCTTTCAACTTGTTTTATTCTAAGTAGCTTTTCCGACATATTCTCCGATGAAATCGCGCAAAACACAGCCGACCTCACAGTTTTCCGGTGCCGACAGCCGGCGCTTGTTCTAAAAGCGACAACGAGGAAGATCTCATCTATTGTCGGAATGGAAGCAGGACAGGAAGCAGGAGGGAGGAGGGACATCAACCTGTGCTCTGTGAGGAAGTAGACGCGACTGGCTCATGACTTTCCCGGGTCGGAGGTATTCCCTCTTAGCATCAACAAATTACAACTGATTGTTGCTGACTACTAACTACTGGCATTATCGGATTAAAGTCGTATTTAGTTTATTATAGTTATTGACTATTATAGTTGAAATAAGTGTACGATCAAATACCTATTAGTAATGGGCGTGTTCGTACCGCTAGACTTGTACATTGATAACCAAAACAAGTTTAGTGAATCACTCTATGTAATGAGCTTAATAAACTATTTTTTTATGGTACATCTTATAAAAAATAAATAGAATATGCTATTAATGATACTAAGTAGATGAGATTTCACCGTTATAAGATAAGGTACCAGGAGGAGTGTGTATTTATGCTTGTCAGCGTTGTTTTTTTTGTACTTGTTATATTTTATCCCAATTATGAAAATATTACATAAGCTATAAAAAAAAAGTTTGACTGTACATTTTGGATAATGGTTACTCTATATCGAGTGATGCTATAATCGAGAGCCCTTTTATAAGCTTGTATACTTGCAACTACTCACACAACACCACTCACTCTGGGCACCGACCATTAACCAAACATAATAATACTTGTTCTACGTTGTTGAATGACAACGCCTTGTTTCTTTTTTTTTGTTTATTGTGGCACGGTTAGAGAGTGACCCCAGGCTCATTTTTTAGAGCGAAAATCATTACAAAGAAGTATGTGATTCTGAAAACTTTAACGTTTCAGTTATACATTGGTTAATGAAAAACATAACATTTCCTTTCAAAAAAAAAAGTCACTACCATTTTTTCAGGACTATTTTAGAAACATCAATATTTTACAATAAAAGGTCACTTTTTAATACATCCGAACCTTATTCTGATTTTCGGTATTGAATTTTAGAAATCTCGAAGTCCCGGTATTGTATTTTTAGAAATACATAATAGTGTGTATAAATATATTTGTGTACGTATTTATTCATGATAGCTTGCAGCCAGTCTTTAGTCAGACTATCGTGAGACTGTTGAATTTATTTTGTAACCTGGTGATGAATGAACCCTATATTATTATTAAAGCCGTATCTATAATGATATGCGTTATTATTTTAATGGATATATTTAAAATTGAAGTTTTGCAATCGTAAACTCGCTCGTTTACGATATCGAGTATGAATGGACTCGGCTAGAGACAATAGCTCGTCGCAACGAGTTTCGCTTTCCGACGGATGATCCGGCACTGACGTCACCAGCTGCACGTTACAGCATCGGCGGCCGGAGCTCTCGGGCGGAGGAATGTAGACGATCGCCGGCGAATTCGGAGTCGATGGAGCCGAGTTCCGGCTCGGGAGTCGCCCACGTGGCGGTGCCGCTCCCAGCCCCAGCTGGACCTCCTGCCTTAGCGCGGAGTTGACAATCCGCAGGTGCGAATCGATCGCTTCCGCGGCCGCTCGGAGGTGACGCAATCTCCGACTACTCGCGATCTTCCGCAACCACTGAATTCTGAATATTTCGCATGTACACATACATACATAATATCTGAACAAGTGTTTACTGTAAAAGTCGTTTTGTCAAAGCCACCTCCAATTACGTCGTGTCTATTACCGTGTAGTGAAAAAATCGTGATTTTTAAATATTAAAAATAAACCTTTGAAGCTCTGGTCTGCAATGTACCGGCAGTCTCCCCTTAGCAGTATCGGCTGCTCTGCAAAGCCAATTCATCTCCGGTCTACCCACACGTTGATGACCTTTAGGGCGAATATTTTTTATGCAAAAACCACGCTTCCACGGGAGCACCGCCCTAAAGAGTCGCATACCCGTGCATTTGGTTCTTCGAAAGATTAGGCAAAACCAAAGTAGCATCTGCTAGCCGAGTAGCACTAGAGATCCAAGTAGACAAATTTACGTATATCATATCCACAATTTTCGGTACAGAGTTGAGAGGGCAGATAATGTTTTAGAGCATGCAATGCTGAACTGCGCGCCTCAATTACTGTGGATTTTAAACAACAGTCGCCTCAAACTTGTATCGCAGTTGCGATAGGACGCTTGACCCAGGAGTCGCACTTTTAATTGGTTCGGTCAGCTCTTCTCGCATTTTATAATTTGTTATTGTGGATAATTATTATCACAGTAATCAGTAAGTTTTAGCACATTCACATTATTATAAATTGGTGTATCCAAATAAAAAAAATATGAGTCATAATTTTTCTTTTCTGAAATAGCATATATATATATATATATATATATATATATATATATATATATATATATATACATGAAAATAGAGTAACTATTTATTTTAGAATAACTTTTTACTGACCGTTTATTGCTGTTGTAACATTTTCAGGAAATTGTATTAAAAAACAACAAATGTGAAATATGCAAAATATACTGCAACTGCAAAACGAGTCCAATTTAGACATCTATTAAGTAATCAAGATAGCATTTTTTTAAACCTATAAATAATGAACTTTAGACTCGCTTAATATATATTTATAAATTAGTAATAACAATATAAAGGAAAAATATTTACACATGTAATTACTACAGTAGCTAATTTGTTCAACATACACGGTTTCGTTAATGGTTTCGGCTCATATAGTAAAAAAATGGTAAAATGGAAAGAGAAGAAGGAAATGGAAGAAGGATAAGCTATTGCAGGCTCTTATTGCAATCGAATGCTTGCATTGTTTAGATACATTTTGTAGTGGATCTTTTCCCGTTTTTTATAGATCCGGAAGACCAGATCGCACTGTGCGGGGAACCGACGAGCCGGACGATTTTGTTGCGAAATTTTCATAAAACTTAAATGTCAATTCGATAAAAGGTCACAATGCGGCATTCTATTCCCTCGGCCCGGCGGCGCCTCGCAGGGCGGCCCGGAGTCGGCCCGGAGCCGCCCCTGAGCCGGCCCGGAGCCGCCCCTGAGCCGCCCCTGAGCCGGCCCGGAGCCGCCCCTGAGCCGGCCCGGGTGGAGTGCAGCTCCGGGCGGCACCAGCACCTGACAGATTATCGCATCAAATTGTGATATCATGCTCATAAAAAAACACTACCGAGAAATCCCTGAGAGCTATCAACCAAATGACTCATCGTCCGCGACTCGTTGGCTTTCTAATATGATTTGTATGTGAAGATATAATGGCGGTTCCGATTGTAATTATTTTTTAATTCTTAGAACCTCGGCGAGATTTCTCTCGTTCAAATATCCTTTTAAAAACTATACGCTTTTTTCGGTATCGCAGCCCGACGATCTTGCCAATTGAGCTAATACGCGACTGAGCGAGAGTCAAAATCTTTATATGCAAGTTTTTTGTCCGAGCCGTCTGCGGATGCATCATGCAGTCAGCTCGAGACCTCATCCGACCTCTGTCGCGATTTATACACATGTATTTATATTTACAGTTATATGATTGGGTAACGTGTAATACTGCAATTCGCATCCGTGCCATAGCAATAGTGTAAGCTGTGGTGATCTTCAAAGCCTGGCACGGACCGGCCCGAAGGACTCCGGGCAGCCGACACTCGCGACGACTGCACGAGCGTCTACCTGGGGGCTCAACTACCCCCGGATTTCCCTGCTCGTTATGCACAACATCTAATATCTTTTTAACGACAGCCTATCTGAAAATAACTAGCAAATCTGCGACAATCACTATCGGAAAGGAGGAAACCGCGCCGGTCGTTCACTAAAAATATTTTTTTTGTATTGTTTCTGTTGGGACCTACCTGAAACTTCGTTCCCGAGTTTCATCGTGCCCACTTTCGAATTTTACAATAGAAATATTTGAGTATAGCATAATCCAAAATTAAAAATGACACTTCGGTGCAAAATCTCAGAATTAAATCTAGTCACAAAAAATGTTAGATTTGTTTGCTGAGTGACCGCATTTTCTCTGTATTTGGCAGTGGTTTCTCGTTAATGTCGTATTGCTCGTTGATAATTCGACATGAGCGACAACTTTCTCGTGAAATATTGTGCTCTCTGCCCTCCGGACGAGGAGCGCTCGCACCGTATAATCTAATTAATGGATGTGATTTTAGTAAACATCGACATTCACAATAAAGGGGACAGATTACAAATCACGATAGTAATCTTATTTCAATAATAATGCTTATTATCAGAAACACTTTTAGTAAAAGTTATTGTCTGAGTGCTGAAATCTGTGTTGGTTTAAAAATACACCCCCAAAGCACTGCTACTTTTCAACATACAAAATAAATGCTATCATATAGGCAAAGATTGCCTTGAAATAAAATAATTTCATTTCTGCTATCTCGAAGCAAAAATGAAATAGTAAATCTTCCATATTTTTTAGTAAATTTATTTTGACATCCGACTACTCGTGCAGCGAGTAATGTTTAATGCTTTTGATAGTTTTTAATCGTCAGTAATTGCGTACTCACTCAAAGCGCATCTGTTTTTCGACAATACCGTTTCTCGACGAGTCGGAAATTCAAGATTGCGATTGTCACAACGGTACTTCGAGATTATTAGAAATCAGGATTTAGATTACGATTTTTAGAAATCACAACGCTGCGTCTCTTCAAATAATTGAGTAGACGCCCGCGCAGGGAAATTTTGCGACAATAACGAATTGCACATTAAACCCAAGAAAATTATATTCGCAATTCCTAAAAATAAATGCTGAGCAATCGAATTGAAATTAACCTTCACCGATTATCTCGTAATCCCAAAATATTACTATAGAGAAAATCCTTCGGCTCCTCGCTGACGATGGTCCTTCATTATATTTTCGTGCGAATTTTCATCAAATGATTTATATATTAATTTTATATTTGTTTGTCGGTTTTTTTCTAGTCGAATTGAATAAGAATGTTTATTTTTCTCATTTCGCTAGGGGATCACACACTATTGGGGACGAGACGAAATCGACCGCTTTTGCGAGAGTTTACTCGAAAATATCGGGACTGCGTATATTTTTTAAGTAAAACAAGTACCACCATCCTCCATCATCTACGATGACCCGATTCAAGATGTCAACGGAAGTTTGCGATCTCTCGGTCACTCGGCTAGTCGCACTCGCAGCCGGCTCGCTTTATCGAAAAGTATATCGAATGCGTCCACTCAAATGTAAACAAGAGGACGACTGCCCTTCCGCGGCGGAGAGTTTATTTCGATCCGCGCCGCGAGGGCGGAGACGCAGTCGACGGGGGGGAGAGGGTCGGGAGCCGCCTCGGGGTGGACGTCTCCTCGTCGACGTACCAGATCTCCTGGCCGTAGCGATGCGCGGCCACGGTGAAGCCGAACATGGAGGCCTGGTCGGCGGTGCCGTGGCGGGTGTAGTGCTGCGTGTCCAGGTTGAAGGCGGCCACCGTCTGCAGCAGCAGGACGGCCGTCAGCAGCGGCGCGGCCCCCGCGGCCATGGTTCCCGGCTCGAGCGCTCCGGGCGACACCTTCACATTTATAAATAGACAGCACGCCGGCGCCGGCCGATACTATAAATATTCAACAACACACGACACACGACACTCGATGCCACCGGAGGATCGGTACTTGTCGAATGACAACGGACGACGCGGCTCGATCGAAAGTGATTCGGGATTCGTTTTCAAAACTTCGGAGATAAATTTGGTTCCCGCGCGCACGTCTCCTTCGCGAGCGACCTCCGCTTTGTTCGACTGAGCGTCCTCACACGCCGGCTGAGCGAGCGCGACTGGAGCCTCGCCGCGGACTCAACCCGACTGCGACGAGGCGGGAGGGGGCGAGCGCGAGGGCGAGGGCGCAGGAAATGCACCGGGAAACTGCCTTCCTCGCGACCTCGACCACCTTGACGCTTCCCGTCACTTCCCGAGACTGTATTCCCGACTCACTACCTGTCCACTACCGACACGAGCTCCCGGGGTACTCTGTACAAGAAGAAGCGCCAAGTAGCCAAATAAAAACAATGTTGAGATACAATATGTGCTGTAACTTACAAATAAGCCTGCTACTGTTCCTTTACAATAACTAGGATGTCTTGAATTATTTAAAGTCAGTAAAATCACTAAGTTTACCCTCTCGTTTACCCCCCCCCCCCCTGTTAACTAGTTATAATATATATTTATTTGATTATTTAAACTCATACCAAAAAGGATTTTTCACGCATATTTTCCCTACAACAATAAGATAAGAAACGCATGTACGCTACCGCCTAAGACACAACATTGTAAGCCCCATAACCTGCTCGCAGGATCAGAGGATAAACCATACTGTATTGAAAAAGATTGCTGTAAGAAATATTGTATCATATCATTTATCAAATAAAAGAATTTTAAAATTAAAAAAAATTTCCGAGGCCGTGCGCCTCGGTAGCCCGGTGTCCATATACTCTCCTGGATATGTTTTTTTTTTAAATCCTTCCTCCTAAAATCTCCTGTTTTTTTTTAAATATGTTGCAAAAAATCTACTGCACCAATATAAAAAAATTTAATGCAAATAGTTAGATACATTCCTTTTCCTTGGCAAGAAATTATTTTATTTCTTAAAAAATTACTTTAAATACGAATAATATGTGTTTTACCGAGTGAAGTTTCGGCATCTGGGAGATCATAAAAATTCATGTTACGAGAAGAATTTAAGAGTATTTTTTTAATTGAAATTTTTAATTACCATATAAATTTATCGCGTAGGATAAGTTTAAATATTAAAAAAAAAAACCCCTCACCGAACAAAACGCTGCAAAATGTTGTGTAAACGCATGGAATATCTGCGTTACAAGCAAAAAATGTATTGTTGTAGATACGTATTTTATATGTCGTAACCCGATTTGTGTTTTATCACTAGAATAATTATATCGATTCAATAGTGGCATAATTTAATTAATCAACGCCGACACCCGCAATGATCGTTTATGCTCCCGATCGATTGAACTTGAAACACTGTATAATATATGTGAAAATATTGATCAATTTTATTAGAATTGACATTTGTATCAATTTGGGTACATACAAAAAAATTCCAGATTTATTATTTTTCTTTTGGTAATTTTACAATAGTTCTTATGACTATAATTATAATACCTAACCTAACCTAACCTATCCCCTGATCTTGCGCGTAGATTGTGGGGCTTACAAGGTGTGGCTTAGGTGGTAGCGTACATATACATCATTATTGAGTTATGTAGAGAAAATATGTGTAAAAAACCCTTTTTCTGCATGAGTTGATGAATAAATTCAATAAATAACTAAAAACTAGATAACAAAGATAGACATTAAAAACAAAACATATTTAAATAGATGAGAAATACAAAGGGCGTTGTAAATTTGTGATTATCACGGTGATAATATTAAAACGCAGATATAGTAAAACAATGCATACTAATTTAGAATTAGTGATTCGTTTTTTTACCCACGTATGCTAATGATGAAAAAAAGAAAAGAAAACATAAAGTTGCTATAAAACTAAAAGACGGAACTAATTTTTTTAATCGATAAATACATTTTGAACGCCATCTCTGAAGCACGCGTGAACAAAATATCGGTACATCACTATTTCTTAGAGGGCAGTAACGTATAAACTTATTAAAAAGCAAAAAATGATAACAGGAGATCGAAAAATTGAGGTACAGTAAAATCTTTCCCCTACACAAACTCAATAACGAAAATAGATAAATCCATGTATTCTACCACCTAATCCACATGTTGTAAACCTCATAACCTGCGTGCAGAACCAAGGGCCATATTGTTAGTATAGCCCAAAAAACTATTGTAAATAAACTTAAAATAAAATAAAGAATCTTAATTTTTTATAGTAACATCTGGTCGGGATGATAATTGAACTCCGTTCTTAGCACCAAAATACAATATGTGTTGTAAAGTATATCTATGGTAGGTAATGTTTCTCTATAAAAATAATATATCTGCATAATTTAAACTCACTCAGTTTATATTAATTTTAGATTAATGTTAATCAGGATGCGTATTTATTTACCCATGCAGGTATTAGTATGTTTATGTGATTAAGCATATTTTTTCACACATTGAAAATGATTAAAGAAAACTCTCAGAAAATATCATCGTGACTTGTGAGGGATTCGAACCCACATCCCCAAGCTTTCATGGCCGGTGCATTTATCCAACTATGCTAACGAGCCACTGCAATTAAGTGAGAATTTTTAATAATCATATTCTACATATGAACTAATATGCTCGGGCTAATCAATATTTAATGATTTGCAAACACTGGACTTTTTAATTAAAGTAACAAGTGAAGCATTTTTATATCCAAATCTGGTTATTATTATTTTTAAAATCTATTGATATTTAGCCGAGACGCGCACCATTCAATTATATTAATTTTAGATTAATGTTAATCAGGATGCGTATTTATTTACCCATGCAGGTATTAGTATGTTTATGTGATTAAGCATATTTTTTCACACATTGAAAATGATTAAAGAAAACTCTCAGAAAATATCATCGTGACTTGTGAGCATATTAGTTCATATGTAGAATATGATTATTAAAAATTCTCACTTAATTGCAGTGGCTCGTTAGCATAGTTGGATAAATGCACCGGCCATGAAAGCTTGGGGATGTGGGTTCGAATCCCTCACAAGTCACGATGATATTTTCTGAGAGTTTTCTTTAATCATTTTCAATGTGTGAAAAAATATGCTTAATCACATAAACATACTAATACCTGCATGGGTAAATAAATACGCATCCTGATTAACATTAATCTAAAATTAATATAATTGAATGGTGCGCGTCTCGGCTAAATATCAATAGATTTTAAAAATAATAATAACCAGATTTGGATATAAAAATGCTTCACTTGTTACTTTAATTAAAAAGTCCAGTGTTTGCAAATCATTAAATATTGATTAGCCCGAGCATATTAGTTCATATGTAGAATATGATTATTAAAAATTCTCACTTAATTGCAGTGGCTCGTTAGCATAGTTGGATAAATGCACCGGCCATGAAAGCTTGGGGATGTGGGTTCGAATCCCTCACAAGTCACGATGATATTTTCTGAGAGTTTTCTTTAATCATTTTCAATGTGTGAAAAAATATGCTTAATCACATAAACATACTAATACCTGCATGGGTAAATAAATACGCATCCTGATTAACATTAATCTAAAATTAATATAATTGAATGGTGCGCGTCTCGGCTAAATATCAATAGATTTTAAAAATAATAATAACCAGATTTGGATATAAAAATGCTTCACTTGTTACTTTAATTAAAAAGTCCAGTGTTTGCAAATCATTAAATATTGATTAGCCCGAGCATATTAGTTCATATGTAGAATATGATTATTAAAAATTCTCACTTAATTGCAGTGGCTCGTTAGCATAGTTGGATAAATGCACCGGCCATGAAAGCTTGGGGATGTGGGTTCGAATCCCTCACAAGTCACGATGATATTTTCTGAGAGTTTTCTTTAATCATTTTCAATGTGTGAAAAAATATGCTTAATCACATCACTCAGTTTATCTTCTTCGATATTTAGTCCTTACTTACTTATTTAACTTGTACTTAACATGCAAAAAAAGTTTTTTATACATATTTTTCCCTAATAACGAAAACTTAACTTAATAACGAAATAATGAAATCCATGTTCGCTACCACCTAAACCGCACCTTTTAAGCCCCACAACCTGGAGTAGAGGACAGCCACACACCGTTCTGTAAGCATAACAACAATTGAAAATTAACATATAAGAAAAAAAATCTTGAAGTTTTTACAATATAATCTAAATGATATATTTATATTATATAATGATATATTTATATAATATTTTATATATTTTTTTACGTATTTTACTAAATACACACACATTGTATCTCAGCGGCATGGCAACTTCAGACTTTTGACAGTTGCGCTGCTCGGAGATGTCTGTTATTATCAGGATATATTATTATTTTAAATAGTTAGTATCACTTTAAAGTTATCGTTTTTATCTAATGAATGTTAAGTAAATACTTTCTTTATTATTAAATCGTTTTTCCGATTACGGTTCATTGCAATACTTACGGAATTCTGTGGGTTATAATGACGTCGTTTTTGTTGTATATTTGATTATGTATCATCGTGTTTGATTGAGTTTTCAGTCCGTATGATTCGTTTGGTTTAAAATAATAATCATGAAGATCAACGAGAAGAATTTGTGTGCGTTTGCAACGTCTGCGACTCCCGTCGATCGGGACGGTTGGTTAAATAAGAGAGGAGACGTAAACAAGTCTTACCAGAGACGGTGGTTCGTTCTCAAAGGAAATTTGCTTTTCTATTTTGAGAAAAAAGGCGACAAGGAACCTATAGGCGTCATCATACTGGAAGGATGCACAATCGGTATGTTGGCTTTGTCATGTTTTAAAACTACTACTACTACATGTAACATATTAGGAATTAGTTAGCATGTTAGTTATTGGTGGTAGCAGCTGGGTTCAGTTATTATAGTGCTATAATTACAGTCAATATTTATGTGAGGGCTTTCTTGCACGCATTTGTTCACAAGTCTCATTAAAAGGAGCACAAGAAAGCAATATTAAACAATATTTTGGTTTATTTTGAAATTCTGATTTGATAAATAATTACATCAGTAACAACAGTGATGTGCGGCCATAAAAGTAGGTAGTACACCAAAGACTATTTATGAATATGGTTTGTTTTATTATTTAGTAACAGGATAATGCCCTGTTACTTCAAGGTGCATTACTGATTACTGATATTCGGTCAGTGATGTGGTTTGAGTCTTAAATTTTTTTTTACACATTATCTACTTACTTAGGCTTCAATGAAAACCTTCAAATATATAAATAAACAAATCAATTTTTTTTAGAATTGTCGGAAGATGATGACCAGTTCAGCTTTAAGATAGCATTTCATGGGCCTCTGGGACGTGCTTACGTGCTAGGGGCGGATGGCCAAGATTCAATGGAGCAGTGGATGAAGGCTCTAGCTTGTGCCAGTTATGACTACATGAAGCTTATGGTCGCTGAACTGCAACGCCAATTGGATGAGATAGAGGGTTTGTAGATATTTTCGGTTCCTGTCAATGGTTTTCTGGCAATTGATCAATAACATCATGAAAAGATGTATTTAATCAACTGCGTAAATAATTCTATAGAGTTTGTCTTTTCTTAATACTTTGAGATAATAATTTTATATCACTACGGATCCGAGTGCTGTCTTGTATTTTACTTTATTTACTCTTCGTCTCTTCTCTGGTTTCCTATTTCACCTCCCTTAAATTTGTTTTCATGTATTTTACTAGATTTTGTTTTTGTTTACTTTTATTACTCATATAATATTTACATTATTCCTATCTCTTGTATTGAATTGTAGAATTTTAAAGTTTATTTTTAATTGAAATAAGGAAGATAAAACATTTTTTTCCTTTATTTATATAACAAGCTCATAAATGTAACCTTGAGGGTGGTCGTGTGTGCCAGTCGAAGAAATGTCTAGAACTGCTCATAGATTTGGTATATCTTAAATTGCTTTGCAGAGTTAGGATCATCGAGTCAGGAGAGCTCGCCGGCAGCTCCGGCAGCGCCTCCTCGTGGTCAGCGCTACAACCCCTTCAACCGTGTCCGAGACTCCAGTCAGAAGTCCCAGTCGAGTGGTGGGTTATTACTTACACATCCATTCGTGATGCTTATTTCATTTATTTTTATTTTGGGCATTATTTTGTTTTCTATGTTAATCATAAATCTTAAATTGATGTCTTTACTGTTATTTTTATTGGCACCTGATCCAGCATAAATTCATAATTCTTCAACTTAATTTATTTTAAGAATGATTGCTTTTCATGTAGGAAAAACAGAACGCCAACCTGAGAATGTTCCTCGCACCAAAATTACATTCCGAGAGCTGCACACTCTTTACGGACGGAAGATCCTCGCCGACCACAATGAGTGGAGGCACAAACAGCAAGGAGCACCCGAGGGAGCCCCACCTGAGCAACCTCTCATCACCCTGTAGGGACTGCGAACGGGACACATGCCATATTATTGTCTATTTATACACCTCATACCATATATAAAAATGGGCTAGGTTTACATTTATTTTTACTTTTAATTGTTTAAGGTTTTGTTTTAAATCTACTTGACTTGTAATTTTTGTGTAATCACGGTTAAAGAGTCTCCGTTTGTATGACTTCTTGAAGAAGATTTCCAAAGTATTCAACTGTGCCTGTCAAAAATATTTGATGTTATTTTGTAGAAATAGATTTGAACGCAAGAGTAAGTATTTCCTTGCAATGAATATTATTCATAGTATTTACTGAACATAAAAACATATTTTTAAAACTATACTGTATAGAAATCAATACATTATTGTAAATCATTTTTGATAAGACGCCTAGTTAGATATGTACTATTTCTATTATGTCAAAAAAACGGTAAGTTCGTTCTATGTAAAAATATTGATAGCACAATTTATTATATGACCGTATACCACCTCGACAGGTCTTTTAAGGTATGTCTATGTTATCTTAATCTTTAATTTTTATTCTGAATATTCAATAATCAATAATTGAGAAAGTCATATTTTGGATTTTCTGTCAGAATCGGTACAATGCACGGGTGATTCATACTTCTTACAAACATTCAAACATGATGGTACTGCATTTATATTATATAATTTGTTTGTATTGTACTGTATTTACACACCTGTCCCTAAATTTGTATATGACATTAGAAATTTATACCTTTTTTGTGAGTATGAATCTCACGTGACTTAAATTATTGTTTAGATCGGGTCTCCTATCATTCCTTCGTCGTTTTCTCTATAGAATACGATCAATTAGTGTAGTGTTAGTATCATGCAATCGTAAAACAATGTGATTAGTTTGAAAATATAGTATAAAAGACAACTAAGTATTTGAATGCATAATTTATTAAAATATTATGTTGTTTGTGTAGGCTAAATGTTTGTGAGAAGCTTGAATTCACCTGTGTAATAAAAATCTAATATAGTTATTATTATTTTATTTTAGTAAATTTAATTTAATAGCTGTAATCTCTCGTCAACTGTAGAACTATTAAAATGTAGCAGTTGAGGGTTTGAAAAAAAAGCTTTTGTATTATTATACCATATTATGGTAATTAATAACAATTTTGCAATGTATTATAAAACTATTGCAACCATACTATTAGATGGCTGGTTAAAATCAAGATTCTGTAATTGTCAATCAAGTAAAAAATTGTCAATCATATAAATTGTCATGGCCATTGCTTTCTCAGTGATAATTTTAAAACTAGAAATTCTTATATATTGCAAATCCTTCGTCATAGAGTTCACTGCAATTCTTTGTAGAATTCGTAAAGCATGTGATCACAGTTTCAAACCAAAGATATCTTTAGCATGCATTCAATTGTAGGACACAATTGTAATGAGGTTACTAATGTTGTGTCTTTAATGATTACTTTGCACTGGGCTATATTATTCATTCTGAATCTGTGATTGGCTGAATTTATCTTCTTGAGTGTTAAACCGTGTCAAGCTGCAATTGTTTGTCAGCATTTCGGCTAGTCTTAAGGTGGCTCAACTCCAAATGAACCAAAAATATCATCTCAATTTTTAATTTCTTGAAAATTTATGAAGCCAAAACTGAGGATGAACAATCAGAATTTGATGTGGCCAAACACACACGGGAATAAGTCCATTAGCAAGGACTGCTATGATTTGCCAATTGTACTCTTTTTAATTTAGCTTGTTGGAAAATTGAAGTTCACATTCATCACAGGTCCAATTTTAAAGACATTTTGTTATCATCGTAGTTGCATAAATGGGATCTTTTTATAAATCACCACAACAGACTGGTGAACACAAAAACACCAGTGGCAAGCATAAAACATAAATGTAGGCCTGTTATATAATTCAATAAAAAAAATATTTATTATTTAACCTCATATGTAAAAAAAATAAATTACAATATTATAATTTTATGTCCTTTTGAGAAACTTTACATGAATATTGTGGTAATCAGCACACAAATCCTTGTTTTCACTGAGTTAAAGTACAAAAATATCAATTGTTCTTTATGAGAACGGATATGTGATTGATAAAGCACTTCAGTATAGGAATTTAAATATGTAACATCTTTGGCACTTGCATACTACTACTAATAAATACTACTAAGAGATTTGTAGCAATAAATCGTGATCCCTTTTATAAACGTAAATAGCCTACAGGCAATAGAAATTATCGGATTGGTTCAATTTTAATGGGATTCGTTGTATCAGCAAAGTAATTATATCATTGACAATTGAGCATTGATGTTGTATATTCTGTGATCGAGTCTATAAACCCGAGATTATCAAAAACTGAACAATAATATGAAGCTTGCGACCAACATCTAATCCCTTTAAAATAAATGGTGCATTAGAATGTTTGGTAGTGACATAGAAATGTCTATTGTCCCCATCATGCGTTACTTTAAAAAGCTTTCTTGGTGTAGAAATATCTGCTTTGCACCCACCAGCCATTGATCAAACGTGGAAAAGGTGGAATATCTATTACACTCTGAAACATACTTCGTTAAAATGTTTTCTCCTACCCGTGGATCAAACATTTTCCAAAGAAATATCATCAAATATTTCTACTATTTCGGCCCCCACCTCTTTTCGGGTGGGTTATTTAGACTCCTAACTCAGTTTATCTGGGTAGTCTGGGATGTCTCCAGTCAATGAATGATTTATTGATAAAAAAATACAATAGCTAAATTTTCCTGGGTTTATGAATTCAGGAGTATTTTCAACATTCCAAAAATTATTTGTGACTGAAGACATCAATTTTACTGTTCAATAATTCATGGTTTTGCCTTGATGAGTGATACTGGATGTTTGACAAAAGTTTGTTCACACTACAAATCACCAAAATATGTATAGTCAAAAGCTGACATGTAACAAAACAAGCTCTATTGTAGGTATTTCAAAATATTTATAAATTATATATTTTTTTGTATCGTATCCTATTTTTATTTATTTTGTGTATTGACATGTTAACCTTATCTGATTGCACTTGAGTTTTGTGAAGATGTTTTTCTTAATAATCGTTCTGTACTTTCGTAGATAAAATTAGGAACCACTCCAAAGTGTAACGCGTATTGTCTTTATTAGATATGATGTATAAAATAAATTAATAGGGTTGGATTTATAAACCATGAGAGTTTCTTGACGGTGCTCATTCACAAGTAACTGCAAAATACTGCAATATTGTAATTTATTAGTTGTAAAAAAAGTGCACATTTTACCAGTTATCAATTTAGTGACAGGTGAGCTTAGTTTTGAGGCAATACTGATACTAATATAAATAATGAGTTTTGAAATCAATAAACAAGTATTGTCCGTGTAAGAGCATCATATATACAGATGCTGGAAAGGAAATTGTCTTAACCACCAATACACTTTGCAAAGGAATAGTTCGGTTTTTATCTAGAGGATAAATAAAAGTTTCTTATCAGGGTTACTTTTTTTAAACAAACAATATTTTTTTGTTGTTAGTTTCAAGGTGAAAAAACCACAAAATTCTGTAGTCAAATCTCCGATTTAAAAATGAAATTATGGATTACATTTATTGCAGTGGTTAAGCTCCCTAATGAGCCCGTTATATATTCGTATCATCATGAAATGCAATTATTATATTCGTGGTTGTGATCCCAAGAGGGGTGGACGCTTTGGACATGATATTCAAATTCATTATATGAATTTAGTATTAATTTGTTTTAATATTCACTTTTTAGATTATAACTTCTTCCTTCCATTGCTTTTGCAGGCAGCATTTGTAAAATAAAATGATTAATCTCTAATTTATATATTATAGTAAAACTGTGCTTAAAGAGGTTTATTGTAATGGCAGAACTAAAATTCCACACTCGCAGCTTGTAGGCCTCAGATGTATGAATGTATGTTGGTCCATAAATTAATTTCTAGGCTTTGACGATGTTCTATGATAAATTCTTATATGTCAAGTTTGCTTTAGCGTGAAATGTTATTGCTGAGACTACTTTTAGTAAGATAATTTCAATAAAGACATTGAAATGAAAAATTGACTAAAAAAAGAATGCCATATCTATTAGAAAAATGACTGTTTTTCATGATTTGGAAGAAAGACTGACTAGTACTTTTACATCTGGGGGACCTGTTTTGAGATGATATATAATGCAAGGCTGTCAATATCTAGAATATGCGAGTAAGGTGATATATAGAAATTGTTTTCTTTGGATGTTATATCTAATATAAAGAATCACACCCTGCAAAGGAAAAGGGAGAAGACATGCATGTATAATATTATCAGCTCATGTATTGTTCAAAGAAAGAATTCAGTATTGCCTTTGAAAGAATGTGATAATAAAAGAAATATATAACGTAACATAGAATATTTTCATAAAAACAAATACATATAGTGTAGAAATGAGCATATACTCTGAATGTTAGTTGATGTGATGTTTTCAGTGGATGCGTACACCCAACACTGACTGCGGTAGTTTATTGTAAAATACCTGCATATTCAAATTATAATAATTAAATAATTTATTTCAATTGCTGTTTTTATTTGAGACACCTGTATAAATTCCTTAATAGTACTTGCCTTGGAGATCTTGGTAGGTATTGTGTGTAGGAATAACAAGTCAGAATTAAATATGTAATATTTTTATTCCTAATTATCTATATGTATAATTATTTATAAAGTTATATTAATATCAAGTTCTTTAGATGATTTCCTAGTGATTGCTCTAGCTACAACTTGTGTTGTCTGTACCGGTGAATTATTTACAATTCCCAATTCCCTAAAATTGACAAGTTCTATAACAAAAACGGAAGTACCACATTTTACACTTTATGTACAAACGATGTCCCGGAGCAGAGGCGTCCCGTGACCCGTGACCCGGGGTTGCATCCCGCCGTGCCCGCCGTCCCGCTGTCTTTGGCTAGGTGAGGTCAACGACTCGAGGAAACTTGTCAATTTACGTTTTCCCTACACCGTCTCTACAATAGATTTCTTAGTATAAAATTCCAATAAAAAAAAGTATATTTATTAACTAAGCGGTCACTGAACACTGGTAAAAAGTAAGGCGGCTCCGCTTCGGGGAGACAGACGGGCTACTCTGATATAGTATTCTCTGAGGCTCCCGGCACATTTAATAAGATTCGACCGGTCCCTCGGTCTATATTTGAACACAAACCGACCGGTCGCATCGCTTCCTTATTCATTATCAAGCCACTCGTGTGTTTGTACATAATGGAACGTTACGCAAGGCCATTGTCATCTTTATACAAAAGTTTCAATATAAATAAGTTACAATAAATAAATTTGTCTTCCGTTGTTCCGTTTGCGAGCGAGACCACTCTTCTGTACAAAATTGCATTTGTAGCGAGCGATTCGCAAGGCAATCCGCCGGCTCGCATTGACATCGCACCAACTGTCCTGACGAGAATTATCATAACCGCGGACATCCCGCATTCTCTCTATGCGGCCGACGTGTCACCATTATAAATAAAATATCTTAATTCATAACAACTCTCTGCGGGTAATAGGTAAAGAGTTTACTCCGCAGAGCGATCCTCACCGTACCGTATACGGTATTAACTAATATCGCAGGTCTCCGAGGTGAGAGGAACGCAACAATAACAGCGTCACCCCCATACATAATAAACGCCGGCCGAGATGCCGCAATGCAAATATTCCATGAGATTCCGGAGCAAGAGCTAAGGCTACACAAGCGCTGCCGTGAGGTGGTACAGCTGCATCAGCACTTGCACGTGCGCCGGCAGGCATGATACACGGTCCTGGGTGTTGCAATCCAGTGACAGCCATGACAGAGCGTTGTAGCCCTCCAACACGTACCTACAATGAAAGATACATTAGTTCATGGAAATAAAGTGAGACAGTGCTAGTGAGCTGCAATAAAAGTGGTATTTTACCTAAGCACGTCGGTGGTGTAGTGAGAGTCAAGGGGGTGCTGCGGCAGGCTAGGCGCCGGCTGCTGCAGCAAGTCATCACTGTTTTGTTGCACTGAAGGCGAATGCAAATGCAAGGCAGACTTGAGGAAGGCAGGCCGCGCAGGCGCTGCATGAGGACACGCAGCCCACCACCAGCGCGGCATACGGCCCAATGGCGCCGTGGATACAAGGTATCCCAGAGCCAGAGGCTGCTGCAGCAGTGCTCCTACTTCTTCGCCCTGCAAAAATATTTGAATTATTAACAGTACATTCAAATAGCAAACGGCGATAAATCACACTGGAAGGCACGGGGACATACTCGATTGTTGCCATCGTCGGACATGGGTGAATGACGACCGTGGGCAGTGGCAGGGCGGCCGGGACTGCCAGGACGGGAGGCAGCGTCTTCGCGCTTGGGGCTAGCGCCAGGGCTTTGGATGCCAGTAGCCCAACCATTGAAGATATCGCTGAAGTCATCTGTTTCCATGCCATCCGTCATATCTTCATTGAGGGCTGAGAAAAGCTCATCGTCTCCAAGGTCTGGCCCGTTGATGTGCTGCTCTTGGAAAGCTGTCTGTGAAGACTGAAATAGAAAACGGTAATGGATTTAAATTGTTCATCGGTGATATGGGGTAGAAAGAAAATAATCAAATAAGATTGACATGTGGTTTACCTGCGTGGTAGCACTGGTGGGGAACACTAAGATGTGAGTAGCGGTAACATCCTGGGGAGTGCTGAGATGCGATGCCACAGAAGCCTGGCTAAAACGTTCATCGGGAGTGAACTGGTCAGCCATGAGCCGCAAGGCAGAATCCGGCTCAGTGGAGACGAGGCAAGCGGACAGGATGCAGGGCGCCCCACCCGGGTACAGAAGAGTGCAGCTGGTGCAGACTTCCCGCAGAGCTGTAGACGCCTTGAGCAAGTTCTTACGTGATAGCAACCAGCTCCAGCCTGTAATAATTGAATGGGACATATTATGTTGAATGGGACATTACTTTCATAGGTGACAAGTAGGTTCACTATGTGAATGGATTGAGATAACGACCTTTGAGTTCACCATGGCCAATACGACCAATGCGCCCCACGACAAGACGCCATGGTTGCACGGATTGACTCATGACTCCAAGCGTGAAGTCCATGAGTTTAGTGAGTCCGAGGCGGCGAGCAGGAGCGGCCCGACGGCGGCGTGAGCGACCTGGCACATCCACGTTGATAGAACAGGACTCCAACAGCTCACCACGCCCATCTGTGGCTACTGCCAGCAGCCAAGATTGGTCAGCAGATAAGCAATAGGACAGGTACAGCACCGAGCAGGGCTCAGGTGCCGCCTGTCCAAATGTCTCAGCTATATCCTTCAGTGGCCGTGGTGGCGCCAAGACATAGGGCGGCACATACAGGCGGTAAGGCATACGGTTCTTCTCCTGTGAAACAATCAGATTGTTACAAAAGATATATTACACCCTGTAAGTAGTTCTTAAAATAACAAATATTTTTAGAAAATACAATAATGTAAGATTGCAATCAAACTGAATCAATTAAGCATTTTCAGCATGCATAGATATGGAATTAGCAAATAATTTTTATGAGTTGAAATATTTAATTTATTGATACAATAAAACCTCGGGTATAACGGACCAATTGGGGGGAGGGGATGTCCGTTAAAGCCGAAAGTCTGTTATATAAAAATAGTTTTAAAATAAATAAAAAAAACTTTTCTTTTGAAAATATACTGTATGTATTTAATAAATAAGAAATACAAAACCCAAACAAAATTCTATTTGATTGCCTTTGTGAAGTGACATTGGTATTTGATATCGACACACTTGCTTTTGGTAATCCTACTAAAAAGGAATCAAGTTTTGTTTGCACTTTTAAAGTTTTCCGTTTTTTTTTATAATCAACTTTCGAAAATTGCGAAAAAAAAAATATTTTTTACACTTTCACATTTAAAATGTTTTTATTTTTTTTTTACAATTTTTACAGAATTTGTTGTCCGTTATATTCGAAGTCTGTTAAACAGGGGTCCGTTATATCAAAGTTCTTTCCGTCTTTCCGTAATATCTTTCATAATAAGGAGAAAATATTTTGAATAATAAAAAAATTGTATATAGAAATATAGAGCTTACATCCTTGTTCTTGAGGAACAGATCTGCATTGGCTGCAGTGCCGAAGCCGGTAAGAGACTTGATGTTGGCAGCATGAGCGAGTTGGCGACGGCACTGAGAAAAAACTGACAGCGCTAGAGAGCGCAACTGGGACGCTCTACGCCCACGTGCCTCTGCACCCGGTCCCGCTTCTGATAGGCTCTCCCATGAGATAAGCTGCAAAATAATCATATCAAATCACATCAAAGTCATCAGTGAATAAATAATTGCTGTTGTATCAAGTGGGTCTGGTCATTTTTGGGCAAGAACGTCACATTACCTGCACGGTAACATTAGGCCGGATGTGATCAGGCAGCGCATGCAGAAGTGCAGCGGCCGCACGCAGCATGGCTAAGCAGGAGGCACGTCGTTGGCCCGCCCCGCCTGGCTCTAACAAGTACACCACTACACAAGGTGGACCTCCTTCCGGCTCTTCACTGTCTGGAGGCCCGGAGCCCGTCATGCCCGCCGAGGCACCTCCACTTGCACTCTCAGCTTCTAAAATTGTAAAACCTATTAGTATTAATAGCAAAATACCAGATTGATTGTTCTCATTAAAACTTGAGTTGTTAATTTGTTTAGTGTATTTTATTTTTTTGGAAAGTTATTTTTAGATCTATTTCCAAAGCTTGCATAACAATGAAGATTATGAGAAGTCAATTTAATAGAAATAGTATATGGAGTGTATTTTTAACTTTTAAAGAATGTTGTAATCTACAATCAATTGACCTATAAATGTAAGACACTACTGACCATGGTCATGAGGAGTCGGCGTGGCAGGTTGCTCAGGAGGCGCTGCAGGTGAGGGAGCACCTCGCTCAGGTCGTGGGCCCTCCCCCTCTAATAATGTGCGGTCCAGCTGCACACCACTCAGCAAGGGAGCCAGCACACCTCGACATGTCTATCAAGATTAAATTTACATGTAAATACTAATTTACTTAATAGGGATCGGTTCATACCATTGATAATATAGAGATGAACAAACTTACTTGAGCATACAGTTTGAGGATATCGGCATTGGTACCCTCGGGGAGCGTGCCGAACCAGTCATCAAGTGGCTCTGGTCTCGGGGCTCGCGGAACTCGCAGGATTCCATCCCGTGATAAACGGGCGGCAGGTGCATGACGTCCCAGACGAGATTGTTCATAGGCCGCAGACAAATCGCGCAAGAAGTCACGAGCGCGGGCTACTGGAGCAGCTGCATCGGGAACGAGCGCTACATAGCCAACATCACGAGCATAAGAATATGGCTCCAGCAACAATTTGTCCCAGTACTGCAGCGCATAAGGTGATAATGACACCCAATCACGATCATGGCCGACGAGGAGCGGTGGCACGGGTTGTGGTTCGCACAAGTCTTCAGTGCCGCGACCTGCCAGGCGATGGAACTGACGCCATGTGAGCGGACCGGACACGGCATCCCACATACGCGTACTGCATTTCTTTTGAATGGCATCCTGTAACAGGGGCTGGAGGCGTCGCATGACACGTACTACATCACGGCCACATCGCGGGGCGGGGGCACGTAGAAAAGGCCAACGATGAACAGCACGCGCAGAGCGTCCAGCTGCAGCTTCAAGTGCCAGGGCGGCCGCATCGCCACAGTCTTCAAACTCCAGCAGGTGCAGACCAGGTTCAGGCGGCAAGCTGGCAGCTGCCTCCTCAGCAGCTAAGTGAAGTACACTGGCGCTATTGCCGAGTACGCCGCACTGCTCCCGCACCAGCTCCACCAGTTCTCGGTCTCCAGCAGCACCACCCTCTTTTTTGTATTCTGCTGGATCTTCTGCAAGACCTATCAGAAGATATGACCAATTAGTGATATTTTGAATAATTTTTATACATTGTTTACCAGTATTTATATGGGACTTTGAATTTTTGGACCCTAAATATTTTTTTTTCCTTTGAAAAACTGATATACACCTATACCTCCCTTTACGGCCTAGATACGTTTCACGAAACTTGGCCGCTAACCGAAAAGCCGTATAATTAATCAATTATTCTAATACAAATTCAATGGGATCGGTTCCAAATTTGTTAAATATGTAACACTTTTTATACATTCTGGCCATATTTTTTTCCAAACATGATTCATTGTTGTTAATTTTAATTCCTTCCATGATTCACTGATGCTGTCAACAGCATCCTTGATGTTATAGTTTTTCCAAAATGTTTTAATTGAAGCTTTACCATCGGTTTCCCTTATAAGTTGTCGAAAATTTCGGCGTAGGTAATATGCCTTAAAAGTGGCTATTGCACCCTGATCCATTGGTTGGATCAGAGCTGTTGTATTTTTCGGCAGGTACTCAATCATGAAATCTTCAGGTAACTCGGATAAATTAGTAGGATGCCCTGGTGCATTATCCAAAATTAGCAAAGCCTTGTTGGTTAAGGGTCTAGGTCGCATAATCGAATTTTTTTGATCCTAGTCCGATTCTAGTCCGTTTTGCGAAAAATCCACTGCACCAATCGAAAAAATTTAAATGCAAAAATTTTGATACATCCCTTCTTCCGAATAAAATATATTTTTATTTCTTATAAATTTACTATTAATATGATAAATATGTGTTTTTCCGATTGAAGTGTAGGAATTTGGAGATTCATCTGGTCCATTTTACAAGAGTCCTAAACATTCAAAAGTTTTTTTTTCAATTGAAATTAAAAGATTAAATATAAACCATGTGCGTCTTATTATTTTAAAAATTAAAAAAAAAAAATCTTTAACCCTTTGCACTCTTTGATTTTTTTAATTTTTCCGTTTACCAACTCCGAGGTAATTATGAGATTTTTGTTAATAAATTAGATGTTATTGTTACACAATAGATTATAATCATAAAACAAATTAATAACATATTTTTATGATATTGTTATGATTGTTTAGTTGTAAGGTAGTAAAAAAAAAGAGATAAGAGTCTATCAATAATTTATTTTGCGTACAATTTAAAGTTTAAAATTTATTTTGGTGTGGTATTTTTTTAAAGATTCTCCTGTATGGAGGCCCGGCTTCCTTTCACAGGTCTCGCAACAGAAAGTGCTTTCTCTTCTTCCTCCCTGAACATTCCTATTGGAACACACCATGCAATTTTTATGTTTTTTCTGAGAATTAGAAAATATAAAATGACTTTTTCCATCTAAGCGCTGAACAGTGTCACCTGTGGATAATCGCCCTGATTTTGATATCGGAGCACGAAAGTCTCCTATGAGCTCCAGTAACAACTTTTCTCTAAATGCTTTATAGCTTATTGGATTTGCATTATTATTGCATTCTTTATACAATATATATGCATTTTCTATGGAGGTTTCTAGACCCTAGAAAAACAGTTTTCTCCACCATTTTAATGTTTTTCGCATAAAACAATAGGATGTTGCGTATTGGTCTGCGACAACCACCTCGCCCATATTTATATTATCTGATTAACTAACTGTTCATAAATAAAAAACATACTCGGTACCTGTTATTGTTAGCAGGGTCTTGCTACCTGACTCTTTATGGCGGCAACCGCCCGCCTCCGTCGAGTGACAAATCGTAAAAAGTGCTACATTCTCGTAAATATTTAGCTAATAATACTTTTGAATAACTTACCAAAATATCACGAAATTACTAATGTATGTCTTTCACAATACATACAAAAAAGATTTGATAAAATAAAAGTAATAACAATAATAATAAATATACTTTTGCCAAACACTGTAAAATGTCGAGCCCAGCTCGACATAGGAGTTGGCGTGAAGAAACGCGATGTCGAGTCCAGCTCGACATAGGAGTGGAAAGGGTTAACAAACTTTGGTTTTGAAAAGTCGTCATTTTATCAACATCTCCAAGATTTTATTTTACCCTGAAAATGGACGTTAATTAAATAATAAAAAATAGATAAATATAATTTATACTTTTTTCAATACTTTGTAAAAAAAAATCAACTTTCGATATAGCAAAATAAAGTGACAATTAAATGACACGATTGGACTGCCTCTGGTGTCTGGTTGGCACACCAGAGGGCAGTCCATTACCTGGCGAAATCGTGTCATTTACTCAAAAACGGACTAGAAAATGATCAAAAAAACTCGATTATGCGACCTAGACCCTTAAGTTATTGTCTCGCAAATATTCAGTCACTTCTGTACAAAAGTGATTTTTGAACCAATCCTCAAAAGTAGCTTTAGTCATCCAAGCTTTCTTGTTGGATTTCCATATGACGGGTAATTAATTTTATTTAGTCCTTTAAGAGGCCTTGGATTTTTGGACAAATATATTAAAAGTGGTTTTAGCTTAAAATCACCCGCGGCATTTGCACCAAGTAGCAAAGTTAATCGTTCTTTAGACACCTTATAACCAGGCGAAGATTTTTCGGTTTTTGAAATGTACATGCGATCAGGCATTCGCTTCCAATAAAGCCCTGTTTCGTCTACGTTAAATACTTGTGCAGGTTCATAACCACCTCTTTCAATAATTCCCTTTAAAATTTTGGGATATTCCTTAAATGCAGCCTCATCGTCGCTATCTGTTTCACTTTTCATTTTCAAATTATGCAAATTAAATCTATTTTTAAATTATTCAAACCATCCTCGGCTTGCTTGGAATGTGACATCTTCAGGAGATTCATTAGTATCTCCATTCTTCAAATTTTCGAAAATACTTAAAGCTTTTTCCTGGATAATCATTTGACTCATTGGCATTCTCCGTTTGTTATTGTCTTCAATCCATATAATCAATAGTTAAAATAAGTTAAATAAAAAATACACATTAAAATTTTTTGATTTGTACATACATATGTACTTACGTACCAAAAATGTCCCTAATTATTTACAATTATTCCAGTTAATGTGTAACAATCAGTAATAAATATGTACACAAAACACTCACAGACAAGTCTAAATCGGCCGCTCTATGAGCACACACTGAATAACGCTTGTAAACAAAATAACATTGAAAAAAAGTTTTTTGGCCGTTATAGCGAAACATTTAAGGCCGTATATCGAAAACGTGCCATAATTGAAAAGGGCCGTTATAGCGAAAGGCCGTATAACGAGCGGCCGTATAGCGAGGTATGGGTGTATCAACCAATGAAATATTGTCACAACTAAACTGTCGCAGACTGTGTTATAATAGTATTTAGATTTCAGGGCATGACACAGTGCTAAGCATATTTGAATGTATTTAAATTTATTGGTCACTTAAAAAAACACGCAATGACACTTAATATCTTAAACTCAATAAACATGTAAAATAGTTTCCATCATAGGAAATGCAAAGAGCTATGTATCTTAAAATAGAATTCATAATGCTTGATAAATGGCCTCTTGGGATATTTGCAGATTGTACTGTTGAAAACATATTTCAATATTTAATAAAATTATATTTAACTACCTTTTCCAAATATGTAGTAAAAATAAAAAAATTGTTATCAATTCAAAATGTGTCTCATAACTATAACCATCTTAGAGAATTCATATTAAACTTTATCTACATTTATATAAATTACATATTCAGAAAATAATAGTGGAAAATAAGGAACCCTTATTCAAAAGCTATGAGTCAACTTATAGTAAAGTGTGAAAGTAATGAAGAAAGTAAGAACTCACCAGTAATTTCCATTTCATCTTCATAAAATAGTCCAGCTCGGTGGGCGAGTCTCCTGTTGACGACAGCACTGAAACCGCAACTGCACCGAATAGGATCCTCATCGGGAGGCACGGGGGGAACAGGGGGTGCAGGAGAGGCCGCTAGCGAGGGTGGAGAGCCAGGAGATGCAGGTGACGCCTCTCCTACCGTCCCCGCCGACAGATACACTCCTGAGTCCGCCCCGCGAATATTACCCACAACCTGGGAAACATTTTATTGTTTTCATTACCAATGGCAACCAAAATATGCAATTATATATTTGACAGATTGACTTCTCTGGACAGTCAAATAAACAGTGGTGGTTTTGAAATTAAAAATTATGTGGCCACCACCAAACAGTTTCTCATGACATGGTAATTAAATCGATTCCATTTTTGATCATCTATTCTAATATATATTAAAATTCAACATAAAAAATTCTAAAATAAATAATCTGTAAGTTTATAATTTGTTCACAGCTCTCTTTTTTACTAAATTTGTTCTTATACATTTCACAATAGTTAACATAAACACCACACAGTTTTAAAATAATAACAATTTTGATTATGTGCATCAAAATTTATTTAAAATTCAATATTAAACTCTTCCAAGTAATGTTGACTCTTGGGACCCAAAAAAAATTTTTTTTTTTTTCAAAAATAGATTAATGCATAAAGGCCTGATATTCAAAAATGGTATCCAATTAGTGTCCTAAGGATTTTGTTCAAATTATAATTCTATAGAAACAATAACATTTCAAATTTAAAAGATTATTTTTTTATGGCTACCACTGAGAACTTAAAAATTAAAACATCTGTGAACATGAAATAGATCATTATCTTCGAAAGGCAGCAGAGTAATCGATTAATATAAATTTGAAAGAATTTCTCAGGTGGATTGCTTACTTTGGGTCCAGCGTTGCAAACACACATGGTGCAGCTGTCAAAGTTGTGGTCTCTGAAGATGTTGAGTGAGGTGTCAGCAAGTAGCAAGTTAAGGAGTAGCGAGCAGGCTGCGGCAGGTGGTGGCGCAGGAGAGGCGGCGGAAGCAGGCGATGGTGGTGCAGGTGGAGCGGCTGAGCCCACCCCTGATAGTCCACCCACGGATGCGGGTTGAGAGATGCTGCCCACGCTATGCAGACTGTGCAGACTATGCAGGCTGGGAAGATGGGCATGATGAGGCGAGCGCGCTGGTGGTGGACGAGCAGCCCGAGGGTCGGTAGCACCCGCGTGCCACGATGGTAGGTACACGCAGTGCGAAGGCGGTGGTACTCCAGTCAAACCTGACAGTGCTGCATATTTTGAGGAACCCACATACTTACAGATGGGGGGCGGCTTAAATACATAAGACCAATCCTATAAAAAAAAATAGCAAAATTAATAACTCAATATTGGTGTTAAAAAGTAAAAAGACAGAAATGTAGGTATAGTAACCTCAATAGGCTCATCAGGAGGAGAGCCGCAGCGAGTATGCGAAGGCGGGCCATGCTCAGAGTCAGGCAGTGTGAAAGCCCCAGGGGAAGGCTGGGGGTGGTGTTCTAAGGAAGGAGGAGTGGGGAACATCTTGCAGAGCTCTTCAGGACGCACAGCGCCAGCACGGTTGCCTGAGCGGGCGATAGCAGACAATGTCTCCTCTCCGATGCCACCTTTGTTGGAATCAGGTGGTGTCTGGACAATCTGGAAAAGACGAATTAAACATCCATTAAGGAATTGAGCGGTTTCAAGCGCCAACAAGTGGCGTTTTGTGAATCATAATAAGTACGTGAAAGATGCGAGAGTGACCGCAGTGAGGAAGATTACAGTTGAAGTTTGAAAGAAAGATGTGTTGACCGATAAGACTTTCAGCAATCAGTGAACCGCTGCCGACGCCGTATCGTGTAGACTTTTGGACGGCAATAAAACCGTGACCAACTGCAGATGATGAACGACTACACGCCCCGAGATACTAAATAATCGTCTAGCATTCATGTCCTCATAAGGTGTGTAAAAATTGCTACGAAATCGCATCTGCAGGGGATAGTACCGCAGGAAACAATTGAAATGGACATCTTAGGGCTACAGATATTTTATGACGAGTGATGGGATGAGCTTCACGCGGCACCGAAGAGGAATGAGAGCGCAGAGCTCTTGGGAAGCGGAGGCGTGCGACCACGACGGTGAAGGCGACCGGGCGGATGAGATGTTAGCGGAGCGTGTATGAGAAGCGGGTTAGGTGAAGAAGACATTAGAACACAAGCAACACTCACAAGCCTTACCGTCTCGTCGCCACTCGCATCGTCAGAGTTATCAAATATTTGGTCTAAGTCTTTATATGAAGGTTGCAGTCCGTCGGAAGTGAAGAGGTTCTTATTCTCCTTAGTATCATCCTGCAAATTAAAAAATGCTTCATATAAAAATAGCACGCCCGGGCCGGGACTCCCTATCCGTAGCGATTCCCTATGAAGCTCGTGTCCTCGCATACAAAAAATATCTGCTAGGCTACAGCCTGTCCACTGCATTCGTGTAAATTTTATGACCAAATTAATGTCAGCGCTAGAAATTTTCAAAAATTCACTAAGAAAGTTTAAAGGAATGTTCCCGAGGACTCGGAGACGGCTACCCACCTGTCCCTCTTGGCGGGGCTCTCCTTTCACGTAGGGCGGCAGTGGTCCACATGCTTGCGCCTCCACAGGTGCCATTTCCGTATGCGTGTGACCCGCATACAGGTCCTCTCCACGACCTCCCGCCTCCCACTCTCCTTCCATCCCCACTCCAAGTCCGTCCTCCTGTTTGAACTTCTTTACCGGGTGGTTTAACCTATTTGAAGAGAGGTACAGAATAAATGAGTAATCAAATATATTTGACTTGTGAGCACAAATTCATCAGCATACTTCTTACGTAAATGTTCCCATCGCCGTGTCACAATGGAAAGATAATCAACAATCCCATTGCGTTTCCCGGCTGGGCATATTTCAATCAATTTAGCGAGAAAAGATTCACCCAATCAAGTCTTAGTATTGAATGACAGTGAGCTCGCACGAATAAAGCTATTCTGACAAACATTGTCTATTTTAAACTATGGGAAAGAGAATTTAAAAAACTGAAATATTTTAATTTATAATTCTAATTATTTTTGTATTATCAGTCTTTATAGTTAAGTGTATTATAGGTCTAATAATATTTTTTTTTTAAGCAAATTAAAATAAACATAGCTTAACATAATTTTTATTCTGTATAATATGCATATACTAACCAGGCGTCCAATGTGGTGTAGTCGTAGAGTAGGTGCAACGGCCGCTCTTCCTCAGCGGGGTCAGGTTCTGGCTCGTGCAGTGCTAGCACAGGTCTTTTGAGGCAGTCAGGAGAACCGGGAGGGTGTGGCGCACGCGGCGTGGTAGGTGACCGTGGAGAGCGAGGTGACCTTGGTGTATGCGGTGGTTGGGGTGGAGGCGTCGGCGCGGGCGTGTGCAGTGTGGGCGTGGGTGGCAGGGCACGAGGTGTAGGAGGCGCAGGCGGTGCTGGCGGAGATACGCCACCTGCCGGAGAAGGCGCACCGCAACTGCCGGGTGAGCCTCCACCAGGCGTACCGAAGGAACCACCGACGCTCGAACACCTGCAATAGTTAAAATTTTAGAAAACCTTCAAATTTTTCTCTATCTCGCAGCAATGTGTGAGACGAGAAGAGTTTGACTCGATGATGAGGATGAAAAGAAGAGAACTCGAGAACTGAATCAGGCTATGACGGGACGATATCTTGATGGACGAATCCCAACGAAAGCTCTCGAGGAGCCGACAATAATGAGTTAGATACTATGAAGGCTGAAAATATTAGGTGCGGTCAAATTGAGCAAATCGTTCAATTCTGAGTAAGCTGAATTTTGACCACAATTATTTTAACATGAGAAGTAGAAAAGCCATCACCGTAAGCAGAAAGTTATCAACGAGATCAGAGGCACCGTCACCGTGACCCCGCTGGAGAGTGGAGGGAGACATTGGTTATGCGGAATGACGGGTAACATTTTGAATGAGAGGTTCGAGTACTGTATCACCTTATACTTCTGAGCATTTTGGCTTCGGTGAAAGGTCATATGATATTTACAAATGATCGATTTGGATGCTTGGAACGATCTGATACTAAATTTCATTTAATCTGAAAAGAACAATGCATATAAAAAACTGAAAGTATCAAAACATCAAAAAGCGGAACTAGGCATGCGTACATGCATACATGTGAGGCCGGAGTGACGACGGGACAAGCGGGGCGCACGGCGCATGCTCTACAAGTTACGTCCCCGTGCGACTGCGGCCACCGCGGGGCGGAGGCCACAGTCGCCGAGGACCACACTCACGTGGGGGCGCGGCGAGGGGGACGGGGGGCGCGGCGATGGAAGGGTGCAGCGCGGCGTCGCTCGCTGCCCACGCGGCCCCGGCGCGGCCGGCATCTGCAAACAACACGCGCTCACCCAGTGTCCTCACCCCACCTGACCCCGCTCCTGCGCTCCTGCTCCGCTCTGCTCTACTGCGTACCATGCACATGAAGTATTCTAAAAGCTACGCACATTCGCACATCACTCCCACTCATCCGTCTCTATTTCTGAAATGGCGATTACTATTTCAACTTAAATGTTCACACGGAGACGTGTTCAATACTGAAGAGAAAGAATCGATAAATATTTAGATATAAACTAAACTTCATGCGATAATCGAGAATAATCTACTAGGACCGGGCCGGATGTTCACAAAGCCTACGCGAGTTACGCAAGGGCATGCAGACGGGGACGGCGCGGCACTCACTTGGAACAAGAGCAGTTGGCGCGGCGCGAGGGCTCCAGGAAGCCCCAATCGCGGCCGGGCTTGTCGGGCTCCACGGCCGCCGTCAGTTCTTCCGCACCGAGGCCCAGGTCGGCCAGCACGCGGTGCGCGAGGGAAGGCGCGGGCGGCGGCGGTCGAGCGGGCGGCGCGTCGTCGGCTTCCGTGAGCAGCACGTAGCGCGCGGGGTAGCGCATGCGCGCGCCGCCCACGGCCACCTCCACCGTGGCCCCGCCGCCCTCGCCCAGCGGGTAGAAGTGACGCCACGCGTCCAGCAGGCGCGCGGCCGCCTCGGGCGCGGGGGGGGCGGCGGGGCTCAGCAGCGTGCCGGCCAGGCCGAAGGGCGCCAGGATGACCTTCGGCTCGGGCGCGGCGGGGGCGCTCGGCGCCGGGACGCCGCCCGGGGCGACGAGGCGGCGGACGGGCGGGTGCTGCCGCACGTCCACGCTCGCGCACACCGTGCTCTCGCCGTGCACGAAGAACGCGAACGAGAACGACAGGTGCCAGCTGCTGAAATAGGCAGAGAGGCCGTCAGTGCCCGGGCGCCGCGCGAAACTCCGGGCGACAGGGCGATGATGGCGGGAGGCATACCTCTTGGCGATGTCCTCCTCGTCGCCGTCGTAAGGTTGGACGAACCACTTCCCCAGGCGGACGAAGTCTCGGGACAGCAGGCACCTGAAACGAGCGACACTCCGTTACGGCACCGCACCGGGCGAAACGTCGAACGACCCCGAACGCTCGGGAGCGAAAATGTACGGAGGAGAACGAAGTGCACGGTCAGACTCGACAGCCGGCACGCAGAGATCTCCGAGGTGCTCTAGGAAGCGTCCGGCAGGCGGACCGGCGAGGAGCGGCCGGCCCGCCGCCGAGCTTCCGCGGGAGTTCTCCGCGGACTCACCTCTCGATCAGGTTGTGGAGCGCCTTGAAGAGCAGCGAGCGGCACTCGTAGGACAGGCCGCTCTCCCAGGAGCCCTGCTCGCCTTCTGCGGACAAGATCGAACAGTCAGTCGAGCCGAACGTCACGTCACATCAGAGTATCGAAAAATAACAAAGCGCCTAGACTCGCGCTTTATTTTTCATAGTGTTTTCATTCGGTATTTCTTTCGACGGAGAGAAAGGAACGAAACCGACCGTCATTGAATAATTTGATGATAAATGTTCATAGAGAAAATTCCAGGGTAAAATAATGAGGATTCTCAGCGGAAAGTGACTCGCGAAGGGACGCCGGGAGGATACCGGAACGTTCGCCGCGATACGGCTTCGGTGAAAATGTCGGTCAGTTCCAGGGAAAGTGCACACCGGCGCGCATACGCCGGACCGGCTTTGACCGATAAGAGCGAAATGGAATATCGACACGTTCGCACGGCCGAGGCGCGGGCATCATCGACCGGCCGCTCGCGGAGACGGGCGCGGAGACGGGCGCGGAGACGGGCGCGGTGACGGGCGCGACGTCACGGACGGCGGGCACGCGACCCGGCCGGACTGACGTGACGTCACGCGGATGAAGCCCCGAAGCCCGGGCCGCGCGGAGGCGCACGGAGCCGCGCGGTGCCGCTAGCGGGCCGCGCGGTCCCGTTGCGTGGGAAGCGGAGGCCCCGGTCAACAAACTGCCGCGCCGCGCTGCACGCCGGCCGACGCTCGCGCCTCCGCAACGACGTTACTGAATATCCTTCCTTTAGTCTCACTCGAAACGAAATAAACGCGATTACCGAGGTACGGCTAAAAATTGACCGGCGTTTACTTGTACAAACTCATACTTGCAAAGTTAATACTGATTTCGTACCGATACAATTTAAAAAAGCTTCTGCAAATTAATGAAATCGACATTGGAAACGTAAAACACAAAATCCCACAAACGCCAGTTACACGATAGTAAATAAAGTAGAATCCAAAACAGCTCGAACGCTATGTCCAAAAAAAAAATTTTTTTTTATCCCGACGCGATTTCGAGTGACCGCAAGGCAAACCCTTCGCTCGTTTTTGGGTAGATATCTCTCCGATAAATCGCGAGGTCGAGTTCGGGTCGAGAGTATTAATTGTCACCGCATGCAGAAGACGGTGACGGGTCGGGTGGCCGGGCGGATCGATGCGCCGCCCCCGCCCCGCCTCAAGGTCGCCGCCTGATGGCCGATGGCCGATGCCCGCCGCCGCCCCCCGCCCTGCGCCCGCCTGCATCCTCGGCCGCAACAAGTCGAGAAACCCGCTCGCACCGCACTTCCGGTGGCTGGTCGCAGTTTGCCGTATTTCAGGTAAGCGTTCCTTCAGGGGGTCGCGGATCGCCCCAGCCGAGATAAAATTCCAAACGTAAATCCTATTTCCGTGTCGCGAGAAGGCAAAAGGCCGCTGTTTTTCGCGCACTTTCGCGTTCCGGCCGGCCGCTCGGCCCGGGACCGCTCCGAAGACGGGTCCGAGTGAACCGCGCTCGGTGACGTCACTACCGAGCGCGGTCCACTATTTGCGATCATCATCCTGGCCGTACAATTAAAAGCACTCTGTCAACGTTGAAGCACACATTATCCAGACCTGATTCAGTTTTAGCATTTGACGGAATTTTTATTATTAATATACTAGAAATGTAGCCCGTTAAAGAATGACGGATTCGATGAACGATGCAATAGTGTTTGAACATATGTTTGGCTGGCAATAAGATGAATCTTTCGTAAGCTTGCGTTTTGTACCATCAGTTGGATGAAGGTATGAAGTTCTGTGATATATTTGGCCTTGAACTTTGAAGCAGAGTGGCCCTGATTCTGCCACTGGACCTGCTAATTTAGCTCCCATTGATGCAAAAGATATACTGTTATTGTATGATCTTATTTTTCTCTTGAAATTTCCATTATAAATATCCTTTAAATATACTGAGGAAATAGGCCTTGCATGGTAGTTTCACTTTACCTTTGTGACAGTAATCGTTGAACTTTTCATCTAATGGGTTTTCTGCTTGATAATGTAAAGCATTGCAGAATCGATAGGTCACATTAATTAATCCGAAGACAAACGCAGCGTTTGCTGTGCATCAGTTTCTTTTTGTCTTGAGGTCGATGCGCGTACTCGAATTTTAAGAAGACGCTGATCACGTTTTCCTTCCAATTCATTGCTTGACATTTCTGTCACATTTCGTGTCACAAACAACGCATCACTTTTCACTGCACTGTTTTTTATTTGATGCAGTCTTTATCACGTTCAATTGTGCAATTCTTTTTGAATTACGTTTTCTGTGCGTAGACGGTGTTATTTTGAGTTATTAATGATGTGATTAATAATTTCTAATGCAATTTCGATAAAAAAAATTGAGATGGCACTTGTGTCAAACGGACATAAACTGGAAATTTCTAAGAAGCATCAAAATTTGTTTTTTTTGTAAAAGTTCTAAATTTGAAATTCTCGCGGTGAACAACAGAATCATATAATTCGTACATATTGAAACTCGCTAAAGCATATTTTATAGTTTATGAATAAAAATATTATCCTATCGTCTTGAAATTCGGCACATAGCTGCGGAAAATTTTACTAAACTTACGTGCAAAAAATCAGCGTTGTATCTTTTAAGATATTCTATAGAGAAGCAAAAAACGAAACATACACACACACACACACAATGGCTATTATTACAGTAGATTATTTTGAATTTTGAATATAATAAAATACTCGAGTGATTCTTCCACATGTAAATTTTTAGCGGTTACCGGTTTAAAAAAGAATTCCACCGAGTACTCTCTGTACAAAATATTGATTATTTTTATTATTACTAATAATCGACAATTTTTATTATAAACAATATCGCGTTAGTATTTTGTTTCGAAAACGGAAACAAACAGATTAGATTTTAAAAAAATCGATAACAAAAGGGTCAGGATGAGCGTATTTATAGTATACCGCCTATACCCGCGACTCGAGCGGACGCTCTTTTCATCTCTCGGCGGTGCGCCGATTGGCTGAAGTTTGGGAAACATTTTTCATTTCACCTTACTCATCTCGCCAGAAATATAACCAATACGTTTCCGCCGCTTGTCAAAAGTTTATTTACGACATAGATGCAGTTTCTGACATAAGACTTTTGCTGACGTTGTCGAGGAGCTTTTGATTCGATTCGATAGGTTCTCGTGTTTTAAACGATTTGGGCATATTTATTTTGTCGCATATTCATTTGAAGCCTACGATTGCACGCATAATCTACTATAATAATAGCCATTGTGTGTTTGTTTGTATGTATGTTTCGTTTTTCCGTTCTGTATAGAATATCTTAAAAGATACAACGCTGATTTTTTGCACATAAGTTAAGTAAATTTTTCCGCAGCTATGTGCCGAATTTCAAGACGATAGGATAATATTTTCATTCATAAACTTTAAAATATGCTTTAGCGAATTTCAATATGTACGAATTATATGATTCACTTCTTCGCCGCGAGATGTCGTTCACCGCGAGAATTTCAAATTTAGAACTTTTACAAAAAAAACAAAAGACGCATCGTTCATCAAATACGTCATTTTGTGACGGGCTACATTACTAGTATTATATATCAACTAAAACAGATTCGAGCGAAATGAGGTTTATTGGCCCAGTTGTTATTTTATGGTTTTACAGCAATCCAGGCGCGAAAGGCTGTAAACTCATAGAAGCGATGGGCGACGTTTGGAACCCAGTTTTCCAACAAAGCTACAAACAAAACCCGATTCCGCGTGACCGTGAGGTTTTAAATGTAACTTCACTACTTGAGATCGTCGAAAAAGACCACAAGATTCGCATATTTAATGTGAACTAGCACACAATTGAAAAGTATAAAAAGGAAGAAAACCCTTATATTAGTTTTTTAGATAATCAAAAGAGAAAAGCGGGGGCACTCTTTTCGGGTGCCGGTCGCTCACTACGACGGCGTCCCGAGCGCGGGACAACGCGAGGTATTCGATTTAAAAAATCAGGGCAACTGCGACACTGACTTCCGCACACCAAAAGGAACGGTCGATCCATCGCCGATCAATGATTTTATATACTGCATTCATATTCCGTCCGTAGCTGCTTCTAGTTTTAAAATACTATCTTCTTCAGTATCTTCGATAGCGGCAGGAGTCGCTAGTCGAGAAAATATTCACTTGACAAAAGGGCGCACGGGTCGGAGGATGCGCGAGCAAATATCATCTAGATCATATCGGGCGGTGAGCTTTTAAGAAAACTAATACAATACGAAAAATGCAAAAGCATATCGTCGAAAATAACAACCGTCGGGCTGAAGCGGCGGTACTGCAGTCGAGTGACGGCCCGACCGTAATCCACAAGTTTGTTTACGTGCCAAATGACACACTACAAGGCGTCGCGTGCCGAGGAGACGCCTCCGCGCGCACTCGCCTCTCGTTTTCCGAAAGAGAAAATGTGGCGAGCGCGGGAAACCGCGACCCGCGCTCGGGGGAGCTCGGAGGAGCTCGGAGGAGCTCGGGGGAGCTCGGGGGAGCTCGGAGGACCTCGGGGGAGCTCGGCCGCGCTCGGCCGGGTCCGGCGGCCCTCGGCGGTCCCCGGTGGCCGCCGATGCACCCGCGTTATCACATCGGCACGCGACGAACGGCGGCAGTCAGCATCCTTCAAAATGACAATCGATATAAACAAAGCGTTGGGTCCGAGTCTCGCTGACGAGTGACACGCTGCACGGGCACGGGCACGGGCACGGGCACGGGCACGGGCACGGGCACGCTGCACCTCTGGGGGTCAAGGCCGCCGACAGTCTCCTTGCCGAAAGAGAGCGCCTTCACCGTCTGCGACGAGCCGCGCTGCGAGTCAGACGCTCTGGACGCCGGACACCGCTGCCGAGTGCGCCCTGGGCCGCGGTGTCGGGGCTCGCGTCACCTCGAGGCCGGCGGCAGTGCTCGACACGGTTGCGCATCATTCCACTCGGGGTTTCAATATTGCACCCAATTTTTTGTCACAGAAATGAAAAATAAATATTTCACAAAATAAAATATACATATATATGTGTTTTGAATTTTTCGGGCCCTCGGGGGTGTCAGCGCGCACTCCGAGTGGCGGGCCAGTCCGAGGCCGCCGGGCCGAGACGCCCGCGGCTCGCGATATCCCTCTCGCGTAGGTGGGTATCTTTTGTAGCGGAATTTTTTTTTTCTTCATAAATACTAATACAATAGATGTCCAAAAAATGTTTTGTCGGAAAGCGTCTCGAATCCCAGAGATACACGAGAAACGAGTCGAATTGCTTCAACTCAGTGTTACTTCCGAATCCTTTGATAAAAAAATATTACTTTTTCTTCAAAGAGTGCCCTCTCCCCTTCCGATATGTCACATTCCGTGCAATAATTTTACCACATTCGGTCATTTTTACCACACAATTGTGGTGCGCATTCTGTACGCCCGAAAAATATTAACAAAGAAAGCACATTAAGGGTCTAGGTCCCATAATCGAGTTTTTTTGATCATTTTCTAGTCCATTTTGCGAAAAATCGACTGCATCAATCGAAAATATTTAAATGCAAAAATTTTGATACATCCCTTCTTCCGAACACAATATATTTTTATTTCTTATAAATTCACTATTAATATGATAAATATGTGTTTTTCCGATTGAAGTGTAGGAATTTGGAGATTCGTCTGGTACATTTTCCAAGAATCCTAAACATTAAAAGTCTTTTTTTCAATTGGAATTAAAAGGTAAAATATAAACTGTGTGCGTCTTATTAATTTAAAAATTAAAAAAAAAAAGTCTTTGACAAACTTAGGTTTTGAAAAGTCGCCATTTTATCCAATTTTTCAACATCTTCAAGATTTTATTTTACCCTGAAAATGGACGTTTATTAAATAATAAAAAATAGATAAATATAATTTATAGTTTTTTCAATACTCTGTAAAAAAAATCAACTTTCGATATAGAAAAATAAAGTGACAATTAAATTAATTAAATGACACGATTTCGCCAGGTAATGGACTCACTCTGGTGTCCGGTTGGACACCGGAGGCAATTAAATGGCTGGGAGCAACTGCCTTAACGAAAACGGCATCGTTTTAATCGCTCTCGCGAATGGTGAGTGTCTTCTGGTCCACCGGACAGAATCGTCGCCGACGCGAGTGCCCCTGGTCTCGTGTACTTTTCCGGGTTATTTGTAAAGTACAAAATGATTTTTAATAGTTTTCGAATAGGAATAATTGCAACTTTTTGAAGATCGCGCCGTCCGCGCGGCCGCGGGTCGCTCTGATACATCTGAGAGTAGATGCAGCGTTATTGTTTCCAAAAACTGTCAAAAGAATTAAAATTTAGATTATCGTTCATCAGAACTCTCCTAGGGGGGGAACGGCCCTCGATAGATCGAATACGCGTCTTCTCCGGTTTTCGAGAATCGAACCCGCTCGACCTGCTTCACGACCGGATCGGAAGGGTCTCCTCTCGGAGGAAGCCGATCGTCCGTCGGGAAGGAATCAAAGCGGCGCTATCGCCGCTCTCCGGCCCGCGCGGCACTCGGTGCACGGCGGCGAGGAATTCCCGCGATGTAAACAAACGTTATCGTATTCGCGGGCGGCGGCCCGCCGGCCGGGCGCGCGAGGGAGACGGCGACCCCGCGAGCGGGACGGCGCTCGACCAGCGGTAAATCCGAAACGCGCGCGAGCGAGACGGCGCTATGGGATCGGAAGATAACAGCGCGGCACGGCATAACGGCTCGTCTCGGCCGCTACTGGAGAACTCTCGGCAGCGGCGGGCGGCGGGCGGCGGGAGGCGGCCGAGACGCTCGCGGCCGATCGCGGCAACCGGCAGCCTTCGTCCGGCGTCCGAGTCGGCCGGCGGAATGCGTCGGCCCTCCGTGAGCGAATATTGGCCGGTCGAAATCGCTCGAGCCGGACCGGCGACGTCCTCGCCCGCGCCCTTCCCCCGTCGCGCGGCAGAACGTCTCGATACTGATCGTCCGGAAGCGCGGGAACTCGTCCGGGATCAGTGTCGCGGCTTCTACGGGATGGCGGACCGTAGAAGCTGCGGGTTATGAGCGGGCGTCGCGATAAACGTTAAATTGTAAATATTTAATGAGAATTGGACAAAACGGCATCCACCCGGTATAAATAGGCAGAATTTATTTTATAAATTTTGTGAACTCCGACGACGAGCCGGCGTTTCGGTGAATCGTACCGGCGAGGTTTGTCAAATCGCTCACCGCGAAACGACGACTCGCAGCCTGCCGGACTGAAATTTTCCAGAAGGAGCGAAACCGACGAGCGATGTATTTTGAGCCCTGAAAGTTTGCTCGTCACTAATGAAAGTCACAGAGTAAAAATACAATGTTGATATTGTATTTTCTCGCTATGCGGTGTTCCGAGGTTTTATCGAGGCGCCTTGAAGAAATCGGATACGAAGTATCCCTGCAGTGTTACATTGGGTCGTTCAATTTATAAAAATAAAAAAAAACATTGCAGATTGAAATAGGGATAAGTGAAAAATAGTTTTGAGAGGGGAAAGTCGCTCGGGCTCGGCTCGCCCGTCCTTCGGGACTGCGCTTTACTGAACTATTTCCCGTCGGATAATATTAATTTATATTTACAAACAATAAACGATCGGCGTTTATTTTCTCTACTGTCTGATTGTATTCGGGTAAACAAATACCTATGCCATCGTTACGATTGGAACAGAAGGCACTGCGCTCCTGCGCTCCTGCGCTCCTGCGCTCCTGTGCACCTGGGCGGACGCCGGCGACAGCGCGGGAAGGTTCAGCACACCTCGCCTCGCGCCTCGGCCGGCGGCGGCCCTTGATAATGAAAGCCGGGCCGTGCCTGCGCCTGCGCCGCGCGGCCTCCCCCGCCGCGGCAGACTGTGACGTCACGCGCTGCGTCACCGTGACGTCACGCGCGCCGCGGCATTCCGCCGGCCACCGCGCATTGTCAATAGCGAGTGGCGAGTGGCGAGTAGCGAGCGCGGACGATCTCGAGCGCTCGCGTATCCGACGTAACCTTATTCTGCCCTGCGAGTTATCGCTGCGAATCCGCGACGATGAGTACACCCCCCGATCGATCGCCGCCTGCCGATTGTGCGGATACGCGACCCGCGGAATCTCCTCGACGGCCGAAACTTTTATTGCTATCGAATCGAAGCCGCCATGCCTCCTTTCGATTTTATCTCCGAGCGTCACACGGGGTAGACGACAAAAATTACCGTTTTTTGCTCGAGCTCGATAGGAAAATGCTCACCGAAAACCAAAAAATAACGTACCTATTTCGGTTTTCATTCGATATTTGAGAGTTAGCCGACATTTGAGAGTTAGCCGACTGCTGATATTTTTTACTGAAATTTTATGAAAAAAAATAATAACGCAGACGGAACGCAATCTAAATAAGCATAATTCGTGTTCGATCGTTTGACGATGCATTCAAAATTACCAAAACAATAAAATATTTAAATAGCTCGAGTGACGCGTAAACGATGGTCCCCGTCGTTGTCGACGGCGTCACGGCGGGCGAGAAGATCGAGTCGGGAATTGACTACCAAATGATAAAATAAAAGTCATGTACGAGAATGAAATCTTCATGCGTAAAAATTTATCACAAATGCGAACATTTTGACTCAGGAACATTCCGAGCATCGAGATTATCCTCTAAAGAATTGTGAAATGCGTAGCGATTTTGCAAGGGAGAAATCTCGGCCCGACGGTTTGCGCACGAGCGGTCGCAGGTGATGACCGAGGAGCGAGCGCCGAGAAGGCAGCGGTCATCGGCAGTGGTCGTCGGCAAGTTCATTCGATTTCGCTTCTACGTCAAATTTGCAGTTAAGCGTGGAACCAAACTAAAAAGCGACGATCGAAAAGCGCACTTATTTTCCTGAGAAAACTGAGACACAAAATAAAACAAAAAATTCTAAAACTTAAAAAAATAATATAACGATAAACCGGGGAAAAAATCCAACAGTGCTTCGATTATTGAATGGAAACAGTTCAGTTTGCGCTTCTTCAGTCTACCTCCGGTGAAGAGCGAGCTTATTTTACTAACACGATTATGGCTAAAATCATTAGACCGGCTCCAGTACTTTCTATAAAACTTTCGTAAAGAACGACTAATACTGAACAAACGCAAGGTCTCCACCTATTTCAAACTCCCAATAACACTGAATATTTAAGCATATCCATCCTTCCGTCTCGGGAGTATGTTTCAATTTACATCGAACAGTAATTTACCAGTTTGAAATCTGGCACACTCTGTTTGATTGTTACCTTACTAGTAAAATAAAGCGGGCTATTATTCACGATTTTATAATTTATTGGTGGTGTGCAGTATAAGCAAATTCAAGCTCGTCAGAGCTCGCTGTCGAGCAACATTATACCCAATAAAGAAGTAGGTTTCTTACGAGTAAAATATAATAAAACGTAAATATATTTTGATGTTCTTTAACAATTATAAAAAATGTTTTGAGACACGGCGTTTTATCGTTCGATTGTTGAACATGCCTGAATTGTGTTATTTTAATTATTTACGAATGTAAATAAAATAATTATAATCCATTTCGTGACAATCGAGGATACGAGTGGGCGAAGAGTCAACACTCTCGAGTACGCCAGGGGCGAGCGGATAGTAAAGTAGGCGCCGGTTCGACAACCGCAACACCTCCGCTGCACCGACGAGCCCTCGGCCCTCGGCGGGGAGACGCCGGCAGGTGAGACGCCGGCAGGTGAGGCGCCGGCCCGGCCCTCCGGCCCTCCGCGCTGATCGATGCGGCAGCCCGCGCCGACGCGCCCCCCCGGCTTCTCGGCCCCCGGCCCCCGTGTTTACATCGCGGCCGATCGGTACCGCAGGGGTGCAGGGGTACAGGGGTACAGGGGTACAGGGGTGCCGCCCGCCTCCCGGACTTCTCGCACGACACGCCGAATTACATCCGAGCTCAACGGAGCCTTCCCGTAGGACGGCTCGACACCTTTGTCATTTTATCAATCGATATGCGGCGGGCCCGCGTTCTCAATGACGCAAGAGAGACTGAGAAATTAGGGGATGTCATTTTACCGCTCAATTGAGAGTCGCGGTAGAATAAAAAAAAAATACACACTGGCTCTCAAACCGATGCGCGCAGCCGAGACGCCCATATCTGTTCCAAAGTAATTTGTTAAAAAAAGTTGGGGTTATTCTAAAAATATTTAATATTTATATAAGGAATACATGACGAAGTTTGGGTATTTTTGATAACTAGAAATCGGGTGATGAACAACTATGCTCGTTTCTGTTGACCGTTATTTCTGCGGAATTAATAGTACATACATATTTAGTACACAAACATTAAATTTCCCCGTCAAGTTATTTTCGTACTCTGAATTTTAAATTATCAAAACATACGAAGGGCTCGCCGCTTCCTCGGTCTACTCGCGAGTCAAAATACTAACAATCGTAACATAATAATTATCTAAATTGTATTTGATCGATTATATTTAAAAGGAATTAGCAAGCACGCTGCAGTTAATGAAGAACGATATGGTAACAAGTGTGAACCCACTCGCACACCGCGCGCGGGACACACCCCCGACGACTACCGTATACGAGTACAGATCGGCGCGGCCGCGGGCGGCGCGAGATGACGGCGCCGAAAGGGAACCGGCACGATCTGACGTTCAAAACCGGTCGGCATGCGCGGCCCCGCACCGTGCCCGCGCCGTGCCCGCGCCGTGCCCGCGCCGTGCCCGCGCCGTGCCCGCGCCGTGCCCGCGCCGTGCCCGCGCCCGCCGACGTTGCGCGAGTGGCGTGCGCTCCTGTGGCACTTCGCATTTTTAACTAGAACTTCTATTTCCGCGCATATTTTATCCGGGACCACATTTTGTATTATTGTTTAGACTGAATGGGCACGATGATTTATTTTTATACCGCAAAAATAACACGACCGATAAATTTTCGAAAACATATTTATACGGATTAAAGTTTTGAATAACGCAATGCGATTTTGTCGCAATCGACGTGATATAATAATATTTTTTGTTCGCGCTTGTGAAGACGTTAGCTCAATCGGCAAACCAAAATTACATGTAAATGTAAATGATATTTGTTATGATAAAAAGCTAAAATCGTTCAAAATGTCCTTTTAATTTTAAAAAATAGCTGTATTTTAAAAAATTGATCGGATGTTTAACCAAGAAAGTTGTTTTTGAATGATTTTTCAAAGAAATATTGATCTGTTTTGTATTCGATATTTTGATTTTTTCTTATTATTGAATAGTGCGATCGTTTTTGCAATTGACGTTATCGCAAAAATAGAAAATATTAAAAAACATATTTTTAAAAACATTTTATCATTACAAATAGAGCTGGATAATTAAAAAAGTAATTTAAAGTAATTTTTTGATTACGTTTAAAATAATAACAGCTATTTGAAAAATTGTAACTAAATTTTTTAAATCCAACAACATTATTGTTACCGAAATATCCTACATTTGATACGAAACCGAACCACTCGCGCCGAGATTAGATACATAAAATTTAATCGCAAGAATGAAAATATTTAAACTCACCTCTACTCGCAAGTTAGTACATTAATGAATTTGAGTCGCTCAGGACCTTGAATTATGTGACAGATTGTGTGTTTGTAATTAAAATGTTCATTTACCTCGATGACAATAAGGCTACGGTTAATCGATTTAATATTTCTCTTTAAATTTGTATATAAGTTTCCGCACCTGTCACTCTTGCTTTCTTTTATATTTTTGCGATGTTACATATTAAAAAAAACTCATCCATTGAACCCCCCCCCCTCTCCCCCATTTTTACAAACCTAGGATTTTAAAATTTAATTTCAAAGCACAGTTGTACTTTTGAAAAAAAGTTGCAAGAATGATGTGTGCATTGATTCCACAAATATACAGGCACAATAGTATCAATACTTCTATACATTTATTTAAATCGTCTATATTGTAAACAGCAACCTATAATTTATTGTAATTACTACAGCTGTTCTGTCTCCGGCATTCACATTATTGTGTACCCAGTAATCAAACAAATCTTAAAAGGATTTCCTTTAAAGATTTTCCATGCTATAAAACTGATGGAAACCTGAAGTTTTTTTATAATTAAATAAAAAATCCACCTGGGACACCACCGGCGAGCAATTATACCGTTTTGAAACGGTCGAGTTGGATATTTTTCTATGATGACTTTGGATATGAGCTGATCGCACATCCCACAGAGTCCGGCTACTGTTGGCTTGCTAGAATACAATTCTGTTGATGGATTTTATTTTTCATGTGAATTAAATAAATACTGTCGCTGTAAGTCTCTGCTTCCGTCGAATGGTTATAAAATATTAATTATATTCCGTTTCAAGGGGAAAGAAATCCTCCAATAACTAATACATGTTTTCTGATATACCTTAAATCACGGAGACGCTACAAGTCGAGTCTTATCCGGTCATCCGCCAACCGCAAGACGCGGGGAGGCAATAATTGAATTGTGATTATTTCTTACCAAATTAAAAAAAACCTATAAATTTGTGTGGTCCAAGTCTTTGGCGCGTATGGCTACATTGTTAATATAGTCCAAAAATATAAAAGTTTTACATATTGTATAGGATTATGGCCGCAGAGACCCTTAAACTTGCTATTATTGGAGGCCACGAGAACAAAAAACGTACTCACCCTTATTTATCAGAAAACACTGATATTATTGCTATACCAGTTTAACCAATTTCTGGGTACAAAATTGAATCAATGTCTATAAATGACTACGTGCCGTTTGTAAATAAAAACGTGATTTCAAGTTGTACTACATAATATATTTGTACGTAGATTCATATTGTTGACATTCTGGGTATTGGATGAACCTCTACTGATTAACAATCTACTCAGGCAAATTAAAAAAAAAAAAAAAAAACAATATCGACCTATATTTTTTCGGCCATGTAAGAATTGTAAAACTTTTTTTTCTATTGCCATTAAATTGTGACAACGTTACATGTATCAAGCGATCAACAAATTGAAAAATGGTGTAGCCATATACAAGTGAATATCGGCGAAATTTCACAAAAACTACAGGTTATGGCTACACCATTGTTCAATTTGTTGAACGAGACGTCAATCTGTCGCTACGTGTGTGGAACGCTTAAGTATAAGCATAGATTGAAATGATACTACGCTAACCGGAAACACGAAAAAATTTACCTCAGAATAGTGACGACCGCAGATTGACAAGACGTGCTCCACCCCTTCGATCAGAGAGCACCGCCAAGGGCAGAGAATACCGGGGCGGGTCGTCCGCATCGGAAGACGACTCTCGCGGTTCGTGAATCGGCCGGAGGAACTTTATACGAACGGTCTTCGCCGCGAGGTCTCCGTCGGAAGCGGCGCGATATTCCCGGTGAGCGGTAACACTCGATCATCGCAAAAACAATGCTCGTTATCACCCCGCTTGTTTTGTCACCGATAAGAAAAACAAACGAAAAATCAATTCAAATTACTTCGCAAGACAATATTAATTTGATTTCACAAGAGCGTCTCCATTATTTTATAGAAATGTACCGATAAATTAAATATTTGCTACCATTATTGTCGATGCGAACGCGATCGGCCTGCACGCGGAAGATATCTAAACCCGATGAAGTTATGGGATTCAATATTTTACTATTTTTTTTAAACTACTAAATATTGTCTGATTATTGATAATGAGTCGTCACGACAACCGGACACGGTACGACCTAGGAAAAAATATCGACTTCGGTGAGCGCCCAACCGGCTCCGTCTACCCTGAGCCACCGACTCGTACTTCACCCTGGAAGAGGATCGATGTAATAAAAAATAGAATCAATTTTGCTTTTCATAATTTTCATTCAACCTCGACAGACAGTCGACGAGTGACACGCTGAGCTAAATTTGTGTCACTCTTCTTTCAAAGCTCAAACGGAACGAACGATAACATTCTGGACGCTAATTGAAAAGCAACAGAATATCGATCGATCGCGAGGTTACAATATCGGGAAGCGATCCCGAGTCGGCCGCGGGGAAGGGAGCGACCGTTCACTGCAGCGGTGCAGCGAGCGGTGACAGTCGACGGCGCGCCGCCCTCGAGCGGGCAGAGAATACCGCCCTCGAGCGGGGGCGGGCGCCCGACTGCCCGAGGAGGTTCAACGCACCCCGGGAGGCGCGGGGGGACGTGCCCGCGAGGGCGGAAATCGCAGAACCCATCGCCACCCCTCGGGAGATGAGCGCGACTTTCGTTCTCTCCGTTGAATCGTTTCGCTCGAGTACGGGTGGTCCAAAATCCGATGTACGAAACGATCGGAGGAAATAAGGAAAAGAACTACCGACAACGGGTTTTTTTTGTCGATATTTCAAAAAATATAATTAATTTCGTTTCAGGGTTTACCGGTTGAATATATTTCCCCACCGCCCTTTCGGCGCGGATGCGACGCACATCGACGCGATAAAGATGTCGGAATGCAAGCGGGCCGCTGCGACAAAGGGAGCGAAGGCGGGGGCGGCGCGCGGCGGGCGGCGCCTATCGACCGGCGGCGGTAAGTGGGGCACGCGGGGCAAGGTCGCCGGGGGGCGGGCGTGGCGGCCGGACGCGTGCCGGGCGGGCGGCGCGGGCGGCGCGGGCGGCGCGCCGGACCTCGCCTCGGCCTCGGAGCGCGGCGTAACAGGTGGACGCGGCCGCCGCGGACGCACCGAAGAAACGGAAACGCTTCCGCGATCTTCCGGGGAAGGCGACGGTCGTGCGAATTCGACAGCTCCTCCCGTCCGCTTCTCGGTGAAACCGGCGAGGGAGGACACCGCCGCCTCTGCGGGGGACGGCCCTCGCCCTCGCGCCGACTTTCTCGCGGACGCATTTTCCGCTCGTCCGGTTCCTTTCTCTTTTGAATCGGAGCGCCGCCGGCCGCCGAGGCGCGCGAGCCCGACGAGCCTCGCCGCGACCGCCGGTGGTATTTTTCACTCATCGTCGGGTGCGGAAGCGAAACATTTTTCCTTCTCGAGCGGTTTCATGACGCTCCGCTACCGCGCGCCGTTCGCGTGTCGCGCTTCGATTTGATAATGAAAAATACGAACAGAGGGCGCGGGGAAAGATTCCATAAATATGCAAGAATATAGAAAATCGCAGCAGACGGATGCGGTCGTTCGAGGATGACGGTTCTGCCGTTCCATCTGTCGGCCTCCGCCGCGCTCGATGCGGAGACGGAGGGGACGGATTCACTCACCCGAGGCGATGAGTTCCGGCGCGACCAGCCCCGCGAGGTCGGGCTCCTCGCCGTACCAGAAGATCCACAGCTCCTTGGCGGCGTGCAGCGACAGCGGCGGCGGGGGCGGCGCGGCGGGGGGCGCGTCCGGCGGCGGGTCGGAGGGCGCGCCCGGCCCGCCCGACCCGCCCGCGCCGCCCGCCACGCGCCGCCACACGCACAGCACGTCGCCGGCCAGGCAGCGCGAGTAGCTGCTGAGCACGGGGTCCGCCAGCGGAGAGCCGCCCGCGACCCCGCCCCCGCCCCCGCCTCCGCCTCCGCCCCACACCAGCTTACGCCACTTTATGCCGCACAGCTCGGTCTGAAATTGAAACAAACGGGCATAAGAATCGAACGACACGGGACGCGCGTTCATGCTTGAGCGACTATATCTACGATGGGCATACTATTAGAGATTATTTCATATTTATAATCCAATTTATAGCAAAGTAGAATTGTCTTAAAGCGCCATGAAAAATGAGAATTTGAGGAAACTCGCTGGCACCGAATCTGCCGACGGGCGCCCGCCTCACCGCGGCAGTACCTCGGGGTGGTAATTAGAGTCGGAGTGCGGGAGTGCGGGAGTGCGGGGGCGGGGCGGGGAGTGCGGGGGGCGAGGCGGCCCGCATCGGGCGCGGGCCGCTCTAGGAATGCACTTTCCCCGAGACGCGGTGGCGCGAGGGCGGAGGAGCGGCTCGCCGTCGCGACATCCCCGGCCACCGGTGCGTCCGGGCGCCCGCTTCCTCCGCGCGTTATTATATTATATATATATGTTCAACAGTCTCAGCTCTTTCGTTTTGATGATGATGTATTTATATTTCCTGACGATTCTGCACAGAACGATCGCGAGTGCGGGATCTCCGGTGTCGGAAACGCTCTTCGACCCGAACGCTCCCGAGCTTAGATCTCCTGCGGTCGGAAGTATCGGCGAACCCGAAGTCGAGGAGCGTCCCCGGACCGCCATCCGACTCTCCCGATCTCCGTTCGACTTCCGATCGGAAAAAAAAATGAGCGACCGGAATGTGCGGAAACGGATAAATCGAATTTACGTTGGAAATTCGCGGATACACCACGACCGGGAAGAACGGGGAGATGCGGTCGCATCCCTGCGGAGGGTCGAGCCGCCTACTCGAGGGGCGTCATCGGGTCATTTCGCTATATTGTAAGTATTAGACCTATTGTGAACGCATATTTTTATTGAATTATTTGAGAATGAGTTCAATGGTCGCAGCGTCGACTGACGGGCATTTAGTATTTGTAAAAAGCTTATTTTGAAAAATACGTATAAACGATTTCTCAATATAGCAACATATATTTTTAATAAAGTGTTGATATATCGCGTCTATTCCGGAGTAGAAACGGAGAGCTTGTATTATTTACGCTCACAATACCCTCGTCGGTGCCGACGAGTGTTTTGAGTTTAAAAAAAAAAACTGTTTCCATGAATTTTATTGTGATTAAATATAATGGTTAACGTATACAATTACAATACTCAATAATTAAAATATTTCTAGAAAAAGGTTCACTTTCGTTTGCGACAAAATTGAAGGATTAAAATTAATTTCTAACTATCGTGAATAAAACGGACAGCGTAAGTTATTCGAGAGAAGGCAGTGAGGGAGCAGAGGGCGGCGGAGCCCTCCCGGCCCCGGCCCCCGCCCGACCGATGTGCCGAGCCGAGCAGGCCATCGCCGTGCAGACCCGATGGACTCGCGGACCCGAGCGGGCGGGGGACCTGTTGGAGGCGAGAAGGGCCGCGGGGCGAGCACGATTAGCGACGGTGCCATAAAGTGTTCTTAAAACGAAACAACAAATCTTCCAAATTTTTAAGTCTCATTTTGTTGCTAGTATTCTCAAAAGTTTAATTTATTTGTAATGAAACGGGCCAATCAATACGTACAAAATAAAAGCATGCATGTATGATTAATTAAAAATTCGAGTCATTGAATTTTGAAATATCACCTTGGAAACACGACATACATACGAATACGACGAAAAAGAAAACAACAAAAAGTTCACATATTGTCAATTTTAAACCAAACCTAATGTTTTTTTTGAAATTGCAATTTTATCCCTGTGACAACTGTTTCATTCTGTTACGAACAATAGAGGATCTCATTTAGATTACGGCCTTGAGGCGTTTGAGCATGTGATTTTGATTTAAGGTTATTTTGGCAGGATTAGGTGAGAATTACGTTTATTTCCCGGGCACGGTGCAAGTTTGACGCCCCTGAAAAAATATATTTGGGTCACGGTAGAAGCCAAGCTTTTAAAGTGGGTCGAAAAACCAAGAGTATAAGAACCTCTGACGTAGATAATAATAAGGAAAAACTATACTTTGTTACTATTATAATCCCATGTCAAAAGAGGAGACCCAAATATATTTTTTCAGGAGCGTTAAACTTATATATTTATAAATATAGATATATATATTTATAAATATAGATATATATATTTATAAATATAGATATATATATTTATAAATATAGATATATATATTGTGTGTGTATATATGTATATGTATATATATATACCAATATAATGTACATATTTAGATTCAAAACCTTCTCTCCGGAGAATTTTTCTACGTGTTTGGTCTTAGATTGCCACTTTTCTAAAAAGAACACCTTTTTGAATGTTCTGCATTATAATTATTATATATTTTTTATATTTATTATTTCCACTTGAAATTTCACAAAGTTCGTCCTGTCAAGAACATAAATTAAATTAAATTTTATTAAAAAAATATATTACAAAGAAGTAATCATTGGATTTTGTACGGCAATTAAAAAATTAACGATGTTCATCAGATATATGACAATTTTTGTATAGAGAAATCTGTTTCTTATTTATGTATATATTTTTTAATAGTTATTACGGTTGATGTTAAAAAATCAGGCGTACGTATATTTATGTAATTTTACTAAATATGACGAAACTAGTTTCGTTTCTTTCTTAAGAAACGAAACTTAGTTAACTAAGATTCTAAAACTTCAGGCTAACAAATATATGGTGCATTCCGATCCTCGCACGGAGATTTCTCGGCGATAAAGGACAGTCTCGGAAATGGTTTTTACTATATACGGCCCGAGTAACTCATTCAAGCTCCCAAACTGCTAAAAATATCCGAGTCAAAGAAGTTAAGACTGAAGAGGACCGCAGTTTCTTCGGTGTTAGGTCAGTTTGACACGAGAGAAATTAACGATGGCAGGAGGTGTCATGGCAAACCTTCAGGTGAATCTTCACTCAAAGAACTGAGTTCGCACGTCACCGACACGCGGAGAGCAATACCGAGAAGCACCTCCCGGTGACAGCTGCCAGGGGACTACGATTATCAATATGTAGTGTAGTATTTTGAAGCACCGAGTACACGTGTCGGGTAGCTCCCCGTGATATCTCCGTTAGCCTTCTACTGTGACTCCTCTCGTTTGACTCGGAATATATTATACATATTTATGAAAGGGATACGCAAAAAATAAAATAAATACACGAGCAAACGGTCGGTTTAATGTAGAGCATTATATATTTTTAAACTTATTCAAATAACATATTAAAAAAAAACACTTCAATAAATAATGAAACTGTCGTCCAGAAGTATCGATTATTCTAAACCGAGCGTCGAAGACGGCGGTGATCAGAAATTACATTTGTCTTTTTTTCATTCACCGGGAGCACAATAGGTAAGTATGAGAAACGGGACGAACTATTTGTTCTTCAAAGATAAATTAATCGACTCGCCGGCTAGGATACGAGTATGGAGAGGTATGTCGATAGACTGATCCCGAACTGATGCAATCTAATTTTTCTTCAAAGAATTTGGGTCAAATTTGGGTATTCGGTTAGTATTTATTTTTAATGTCCACATCGATCAGATCGATCTCGAGCGACCGAACGGAGGTAAATAAATTGAAAATTCAATAAAAAGAAATATCTAGAACCTCTTTCATTTCAGGATAGAGATATATGGCTCCCCGCTGAAAATGACGAGCGAGGGAGAACCGATCGAGTCGGATGTGGGTCAAACCGCTGGAGACCCGGGGGCGCGTCTCCGACGGGGGAGTCTCACAGGAGCGGACGGGACGACACTCCCGGCTCGACGAACCGCCGGGGGGTCACGACTGACAGTCGTCATCCATATCGACAAGGATCGGGCACGCTGCGCGGCCGCGTCGCATCACGCGGAAGTGTCGAGAGTCGACAGGTGCAGAGAGCAGGGCGACCTGCTGCGCTGCTGCGCTGCTGCACTGCCGCGTGCCGCGTGCCGAGTACTGCGCGGCTCGGCGGCGGTCGTGACGGCGGTCCGAGGGAAAGGAGTGCGAGCGGAAGGCGGGCGGCGGGAGGCGGGCGGCGGGAGGCGGGCGGGCGGCACAGGAGGCGCGGCCGCGAGGGCGATATCGAGACATCGGAAGCGCGACGGCCCGATATAAATAGTGTGCAGTAAATATTGACACGGTAAAAATAGGCGTTGTGACACGCACCACCGGACGTCCGTCACGGCCAGGACGAACGGAGCACCGCGACCCGCCGGCCGGACTGACAGCGCGGCGGAGGTCCGGAGGCGGCGCCAGGTGCGCGCCGGAATGTTATTAAACTGCGGATAGGGTCCGTCTGACAGTTGTCGCGAGGCGAGACCGTCGACGAGGTCCGGGGTTATCACGGTCCGACGCGACTCCGAGAAGATGAATCTTCGGGAAGGCCTGAGGGCCATCGGGGACACTTTCGAGGGGCGGCTCGGCGAGGCGGAGACCCGCGGGCGGCCGGGGGCTCCGGGACGTCCCCGCCTTCTCGGAAGTCGGTTCGTCGGAGGACCTTCGGTCGGCGCGCCGACGACGACGACGACCGGACACGACGGATTCGGTCTCGTCGGATAAAGCGAGGCAGCGGAGATGACCTCTGCGCGCTGCGAGCGCAATACGGCCGCACTCGACGAACGCTTTGACACATTTGGAGCGGGCGAGCGGCCGCGGTGATGATAAACACTCGGCGATGTTGCGGACGTCCGCGATTTAGGATTTCAAACGAAAAGCGAAATCAGATATCCGACTCTTCGGCCGATATCTCGCCCGTTCCGCAAACTAGGGCACCGTTCTCGAAAGGTGAGATTTGCGTACCGAGCGGAGATATTAGGGACTCGGCCTTCTCCGAATGACACCGACCGACACGAGAAGATTTACCGTTCGCGTCGCGTGCGCTCCGAGAGCGGAGTCGATTCGACGGGAAAGCTCGATTGCGGAACGATGCGCGGTACCGTATTTCGAAATACGTACATAAGTCAGTTATTCTTCGATGTAAAAGTGACTTACCAAGGCGAAGAAGTTTGTGTGGCAGTCCTCCAAACTAGCACCGTTAGTTTGATGGTTTTGATGCGTCATGGTAGTCCTAAGCACTTCATTTTTATTTCACAACACTCGACACGATTATCGGTGAGAGAAAACCACTAAAAATTTTGAAATTATCACGAACATCCAGAGGAGTTTTCACCTTTCAATGGCGACTGGAAAAATGGCGGATACAATACAACAAGCCAAGCCGACGGTGCCGCCACGGGCGGTAGAAAGGTGAACTCTTATTGGCGAAACGATCCGATCTGACGTACGTCCGATCGCGCTGTCGCAGTTTTTTCCGAGAAGAAACGAGACAGCCACAAAATATCAGAATGCACTCAAAAATACTTGACCGCACTGAAGTTGTTACGTATTAGAAAATAATATTATAGAAGTTGGAGTTCTATTGTCCACATTCTGTTTTCTGCGACTGCAGCTACACTGAGCACTGTCATCCGGTGGCCGTCTCGTCGTCGTCCGCTGCCGCAGGACGCATATCTGCCACTCGCCTCGAGTCACGATCCCAAATACTCTCTGCTCTCACCCGTGACACGTATTGTCTTTGGTCCGCTCATCATGGCCAATATTTTGAAAAGATTTCATGAGTTTGGAGGAAAGCTGACACCTAAGGTGTGAAATTCACAAACATTTTACGGATCTGGATAAAAATATTCGTAAATGTTTTTCATTGCACTCATTTATTCCAACGATTTTTAATTTTATAGATTGGAAGTAGATTTCACGGAACTAAGGTTAAGCAGAGGACTGTCTTAAATGAAAGAAAATTTAAAGCGACAGAAGAATCTCTCGCGTCGAAAGGGTAAACGATTTGATTTGATAAACGAGACACTCATTTTGAACACCTTTATTAGATTATATAACACTTGGTTTCTAATGTATTTTTAATGTTTATCTTATTTATGCTCAGTGAACTTACCAAATTGGTGTGCGTGTAAATTGTCATACCCACAATATTCTCATAATATTGTGTAATTGTGAAGTATCATTCCTATGACTTTACATGTAACGTATTGTAGATTTCTGAGGTCTGTGAAGCCCTACTCCCCACCCGACGATGTGGAGTTGCGCGTGAGCAGTGTGTGCAGTCGTGTTGGGCTTACTACTGATATCGATACTGTCATCGGTGACCCTGCTATAAGATTCTCAATTCTCAATGAATGCTTTCAAGAATTTCAACATGGAGTTCCAAACTCAACTCTCAACACGATAGAAACGATAGGCAAGTATTTATCATAGTTTTATTTATTGTCAATTTTTTTAGGCAAATGATTCACACATGGCACGGTGTGAATCTTCAATTTTTTCCAAGCAGCTAGGATTCAATCCCACGGCAGAAAATGTATGATTAAATCCTCTCTGGAGGCTATCGCTCCATGGTGCTTTGATACTTTTGATATTACCTGAGTAATAATTTAAATGGTTAAAATATATAGTCACGATGGTCGAAAAAATTAAGACGCTAGATCATAATAATAATCACCTGCGTCTTGATAAAACTAATGAATATTTTTCTGTTCGTTTCATGTAAGAAAAAAAATTGTTAATACAAAAGACAATATGTGATTAATATGCAATAAAGTAAAAAAAACATAATCACTACCTTATTTATCATCTCTTCAGCACATATAAATCATTTTGTGAGGCACTGTGTCAATGTTTAGTGTTACATTGTTCATAGTTGTACAATATGTTTTTTAGGTGATTTATTCACAAATATTTTTTTCATATAGTTATTTAACTTACTCAATTTCCCTCATAATTAACATTTGTTTAGTAAAGAGATAATTTTTTTGTGTAAAATCCAAGTTAAAAGTTGTATTTTGAATTATACAAAATGGTTGTTTTGAAATCGGATTTTATATGCCAGTTATTGCTTCTGTCTCAAAGAAAGGTTATTTATTTTCTAATCATTATCAATAATACATTTATCCATGTTTATTTTATATTTACAGGAGATGTGATGTCTTTCTACAAAACTCCTGTAGTTACAACAACACCTTATGATGCAATGAGGAATATGGATCTTCCCAAAAATCTTCACGTGCAATTTGAGTACCAAAGATTCAATCCAGGTTATAACTACAATTCAATTTTCTTAATGACAGCCGAAGTGTAAATATAAAACTTGTAAATTGTTTTATAGTAAAAACTAATGATACTAAAACAATTTAATATTAATTGAAAATAATAAAATAAATATTATTATTTGTTGAAAGCAACATTACTTATTTATGTGATGACTTCAGTCATCTAAAATGGTGACTTCAGTCATCTAGTGACAAGAACTTGTGATTTACCAATAAATATCATTCAATCCATATATTTAGATATTGGATAGAAATTTCTGACTTTCGTCCCCAGCCTTCCAGTAGTGATATATTAAATTGGTGTTACTGTGTAATATTGACAAATGCTCTTTGATATTTCAGAAACTGACACCATGTTTGGCGGGATATCTGCATTCCCCAAGTCTTCCACTCTGGTCAGCGGTCTCAAATACAAAAAAAAGTATCCTGGTTACCAAGCAAAAACTTCATGGCCTTGAAATATCCCTTACTGTAACATCCTAAATTTATATGAATTAAACCATATGTTAAAATGTATTCATACTATAGTCTAATAAATAGTTATCAATCTATATTATTTCTGTGTTTCACGACTGTTCCTTGTTATATTTTTAATACTTGGGCATCTAAAAGAAATATAATCATTTGTTAATTATTTTTTTAATTAGTTTGGCATCTGGTCATGGTCCACTTCCACATGTCCCACTGACTTCAATAGTTTTAATAAAAAGCATATTTATTTTGTAATAAATTATTTAATTAATACATTTTCAATGTCAAATATGTTATTCCAAAATTAGTATATAATACTTAGGTACATAAATGTTATTTATAAATGAAGTTTTTGAAAAATATACTATCCAATATTAAATCACAAAAACTTTATAGTGAGCCTCGTCGAAAGTGTGGAAAGTTCAATGTCATAAATTTTGAACTACTTGCTAACATTTTGAAAAGCCTGACCAGAGAGAGCATACCCATGATTTTATGTCAAGTGTATATAATTCTATAGATTGGGTTATATTATATTGCAATTGTTGAGTTTAGCATTTCTATAAGAATGCTAAAAAGCACTTTCATAAATATCTTTGGAAAATCTATTTACTGTGAATAGTCGGTAACCACAGACGACCTTTCTTCGTATCGAGTGAAAGCATTCATAGGAATCTTAATGTATCACACTCATTTAATTTCCATTCTTCAAATGAATTGTCATGAAATATTATCATCTTCAGGTACGCGTAAAATTCATTTTGTATTTACAGGCCTCATTAAAAAAACCTTTGAGGTAGTATCATCAATAACAGTTATACAAGTCAAAACGCATATCTCTTTTGAATATGCCTTATCTCACAATAAGCTGACCAAAAATACGAAATTTAGTACAAAATTGATAATCAACACAGAGAAGAAGGCATATGATTATAATTAATGGTGTAATTTTAAATTTAAAAACGTGAACCTTTTTTCTTTTGTGCTTTACTCTCACCCTGGAAAAATATAAAAAACAAAAATAGTCAATCTGCACAGAAAGGAATAAGGCTTCAAAAAGTTGAGAAACAGGTGAGACTTACTGCATGACGTTCTCCCAACAACATGCGTGCCTTGTCCTCTTCGGGGCGCGCCGTATCCTCCTGGCGGCCTGCAGCCCCGCGGCGGTGAAGCTGCAGTTTCTGTCTAATGGCTTGTGATAGAATTACTCGTCGGCTGTCACTCTTCATAGCCAACAGCAAATCTAACCAAGTCCACGTCACATTATGGTACTCAAGTGTAGGTATAACTAGTGAAATGTCTCGCAGGTCCTCTAGATTCTTCTCCTTGTTACCTTTGTAACTCACACGCACTGGCACCTCAGGAATCTTAATGTATATGAACAGTTTGTTTTTTTCAGCTCGTTCCTACAGAAAGTAATAAAAAATAAATGGTGATGCGAACAGAGAAGTTTAAAGAAGAGTACAAAATGTAGGTACCGAGTTTTTGGCCACTCTCACCTTCATTTTCTCTACGTCATCTTTTTGTTCAATTTTGACGTAAAAGTTGGTATCCTTAGCGAGTTTCTTTGACTTAAGCTTCTTGGTGGTTCCACGTTCTTGACGCAAAGAACTGGATGATCCATCCTCCTCATCCTGACCCCCCTCTGCATCAATAGTCTCCGGATCCCTTTCGGGGAAGCAGAATTTCAACATTGTGTTGAAGAATTTTTTCGTCAATCCTACAAAAAGAGGTTTCTTATATTGAACTTTACTATTCCTTTGAAGTATCTTCAAACAATGAAATATAAATAATAGTCTGAAATTACTGCTTATGAAATAATTCACAATAAACATGAAAAATGATAACATGTAACACCATGATAAATCATAATATTTTTTTTGCAATTAGGGTGGGTAGTTTTAAAAATTAATAGATGAAAATATTATCATTATTTGCTAATGGATTTTCTTTATGGATTATAAAGGTTATGTTGAGTTTAGCAAAGTACTCAACAGTGAGTATCAAGATTTTAGTTTTTTGAGACAAATTTTAATAATATAAAGATGTTGGTGATTACATCGACATAAGATATCTTACCGATGGTTATAGGCACGACGTTGATCTCAAAATGCTCTTTGACGGAAATGCCTCCAACAGGTGGACGTTCACGACAGAAAGCACGTAACACACGCTGGCGAGCCACTGGCATGTGTGTGCGCACTTCAGAGGGCACTAGTACTTCTGTATAAGCCTCATTAGGTAATAAATTGGTCATGCGCACATAGCCTAATTCCAGCAGATGCTCTACAGAGTCATCGCTTTTTGTATTCTTGGTGTACTGAAAGTTGGCTAGAACAAGATCAGCAATGCCTAATTGACCATCGGCATCAGTAAGGCGCCACTGTGCGCGCTTGAAGCAAATCTCATTGACACGTACGGCGGCTACAGGGCGTGCAGTGGGTTGTGGAGCACGGTAGCGAGCCTCCTGATAACAGGCAACCATGGCGTGTAATTCTTCTCCATCCTTTACCAAGCGCTCTTTACATGCCAACACCTGACGTCTGAGGTCGCGGAGGTCAAGAGAGGAATCTCGCTGTGCAAGATATGTCTCTCGCTCCAACCGACGCAGACGAGCTACAAGTGCACGCACTTGTGTCTGTAGTAGCTGAATGGGGCGTCGTGGGTCAGGCACACTGTGTAACTGCAGACGGAAGCGCATTCTCGCCATTCTCTCTAATGCACGCTTTCTTTGGGGCTCCACATACAGCACCAAGTTGTTTACCACATCCAGCAGCATCGCATACTAATCACAAGATCACAATATAGTATATTTAGGTAAATTATTCAGGCAAGTAAGATATGCATGCTTACCTGCAAGGAGTTGGTACACACGTCCAGGTCATGGTGCATAAGCGTGAAGGAGTCGCATGGTGGTTCTGGCTCACCCCAAGCACTCCCGTTGCCATCCTCGCCGACACCGCCCGCGTCCTCATAACCCACATAGTAAAACTCACAGGTACACCGTGATACAATCCGCTGCAACTGTGGTGCATGAGCTCGGTCCTCACTAGGTCCGACCGTGCTGCCCAGCACACCACCTGCTGAATGACCGCTACCCACAAGACGAGGTACATCAGGTAGTGCAGATATGGCTCTTGCACCGCGCTCCTCAATTTCCTCTACACACACCCACTGGATGTTTTCATGCAGACGGTCGTTGTCGCGGGCACTCACGGTGGCGTAGTACTGCATGCTTTGGAGAGAACCTGCCCACGCTGAGCGTGCCCGACGTAGTTTCTGACGTACTTCTGCCCGTGCTGCGCAAAGTACAACATAACCACGTGTTTCGCAGCCTCGCAACACCACCTGCGGATTCACCAGTGCAACTGGGACACAAGCAAAAAACATGTTAGTTAAGGTTATTGGCCGAAAAAAGATATAATTATAATAATTAAATAGGTCGTACTCAGCCAATTGCAAACGGATGGCTCATCCTGAGCAGCAACATGTGGGGGTGGCTGTGCACTGCTCTCTGATAAGTCATCGGAAAATACTACAGATTTGTGCTCAGCCTCAGCCACAAGCTGTGCCAACAAAGCTTGCGTTTGACCGCCGCTGGGTTGAGGAGCTGCAGGGGGCGTAGGTGGTGTAGCCTCAACGCGTCCTCCAGGAGAACTGTCTTCCGCCCGGAATGCTTTCAGAGCTTCAGTCGAAAGATTTCTCTTTAGTTGCTAAAAAAATTAAATGTTTAGTAAGAGCCACAACAGCTAAATTTGCACAGAGCGGGTTTTCTAAAACAGTATTCTTACCTTATTCCTCATGTAGGTATCGAAGAGGGCAAAAGCTACATCACGATTTGTTTTAGTCCAGGCACCACGAAGATCGTGAACTACGAGACGGTGAGCGGGAGGTGCTTCAGCAGGAGCAGCAGGAGGAACACCACCCAGTGCACCCTCTCGGCCATATGACACCTTTCCCACACTCAAACAATAGCATTTCTCCACAGGTTGACCGGTAGCTGCAGAGCGCTCGGGACGTTCAGATTCGCGCTCTGCCTCACGCTCGGTCTCATCAGGCAATGCAGACTTAAGCCATACCTCGGCATCATTAAGTTCACAGTTGATATAGAGTGGCGGCCAAGAGGCACGCGGACGCCGTCTCAATCCATCACGTGCGGCAGCCAAGTGAAGAGCATGTTGTGCGCCACATGTCACACGACGACCACATACTTCCACGCCACGCTGCATGGCAAATGACATCCAGTAACATGCCTGAAATCTGTGCAAAGCCAGAGAAAGGCGAGCTGTACGGAAATGACGCGAGAGCTGAGGTTTGCGCGGCCGTCTATCATTAAAAACGGCACCGCGCCGCGTAGGTCGAGTAGCTCCCGACAAGATGTTCTTCAGACTCTCAAACCACCGCAATGTGCTGCCATACAGCAGGACTGCAGGGCATGCCACCTCATCAGTAGGTCGCGTTTCCAGAGATAGGTGCGCTGCCACGCCTTGTGAGCGGAAGGCTCGATATGAATCGTGCTCTTGATTGCTGGAATATTCAGGCACCTTGTCGGGTGCGCACTGCACAACAGCGTGGTGGTCATGTGGGTCTGCTAGACACAGCCAGGATAACTTCAGTGTAAGGCGCAAGTCAGGTAGGTGCAGTAAACGACAGTCGTCGTACTTTGAAGCTGTTCTCACAAACACATTCAGGTCACCTCGAAATACCATCTTGGCTACGATAGAAATGAAATGTCAGAGAATAAAATTACAATATTTAATCTCGTCTTTAAATTTAGAGAAAGAAACATACCATCTGTCCAATCGAGTGCCAGGTCAGACCAGGCAAGTTCCATCTCTTCTGTGGTGTTATAGGGGTCTAGTGATGCGTGAAGAAGCAGTGCAAGGCGACGCACACATAGCGTGAGTCGACCGTGCAGCATTAGGCGTGCCTTGTCCCACCATGCAAGCGGTGCACTTGGGTCCCTTGAGCCACGCATCACACGTTCCCAGCCTGTAAGCAACAATTCAGAATACAAAACAACAGTTCAGGAGGTAAACAGAATGATGTTATATGCAAGTAGAGAAGAGACAAAAACGCAGCAAAAATTGCGCCTGTGGTTTCTCTTCTAACCATGATGATGCATGAATGTAATTCAGGATAGAGGTGCATCTCTAGGTCGTAATTAATACTCTATGCATATCTGTCCATAAAATGCATGTGTATGCACATTATCTATAGAATTAATAGTAAAGAAGCAATCACAGTTATTTGATACTATAAGGATATCCTTTTGATCCCAGAGCCAGGATAATAAAAAAATATTAAAAAGAGGTCGTCGTGGTAGATGACATGGAAGCAATACTTACTTAAATTGCACTGCGCCACTACGGGCTCCCAGCAAGGACCAAAAGCATAAGTGAAGCGCTCCATCTCACAATTGAGGTCATGGTAAAACTTGAGAGATGTCATGCTGCGCTCAACCTCTCTGGGCCCCCATGGTGCACCTTGCTCCACCACAGTCGAACGGCGTGCTGCGATAAAAATAGATTTCAAGACATGCTCAGGCCACGGCCCTCAGGTGGGCACTACATGATACGTACCACGAGGTGGAGGCAACTGCTCAGCGCCCATGAGAACACCCCATAGTTGAAGTGCAGCTGTGCTAAGTAGTGGCTGTGGAAAATCACGTAATTGGAGACGCCACTCAGCACAGGAGCCAACTGTCCAGCGAGCCCACAGTGTAGAAAAATGCAAGCCCTCTTCGGGCCAGGGTGTATCAGGGTCCAGGCGTCGTAAAAGTGTGATGCATCGGGTGGTACCATGCAGGCTGGGGTCAGCAAGAGCAAGCACACGCAATCGGGTTAGGCGGCACGTAAGTAGAGCGCGACCAGCAGCACCCCGAGCTAACTGACGGGAACGCTGCACGTAGATCTGTGCATTGCAACGACCCAATCCTGCATACAGCTCCTCCACTTTGCCAGCCGGCAGAAATAAATGAGGCTTGGACAACTCAGCCACCTGCAATAGAAGTATGCATGGTAAGAATACGCAATTGGTAAAGCGGTTATGAAAGATGAAATACGAGGGGCAGAGGTCCTGCTTACCTTAGCATCTAGCATTGCCTTCCTCTTCAGGCTTTCTTCATACTCATCCTCTAAAAGCTCATAGTTGTCTCTAAGCCGGACCTCGAAAGGATCATCAGTCATCTCTAAAACAAACTCCTCGACCTATATAAAAAACATACAGCGATAAGAAAAGTTATTACAGATCTACATGTGATTGTGAAATTGTTCCCAACCTCAATGTAAAGATCTCCAGGCAGTGGACTGTCTTCAGTGAAATCTTTTTTCTTATATTCATGCACAGCCTTGACCCACTTAGTGATGGAGACAAACTCCTCCTGAATGGCGTCCGCGAACTGATGCTCGTATGGAAAGACTGCTCGAAAAGATGCAATAGAAACACTCCTAAAAGAGAGATGAAAAAGATCATCTACTGAACTAAGCCTCCAATTTAAAAAATAGTAGACATAGAGAAAAAGAGAGAGATAAACAGGGACCTTTATCTGCTGGTGATGATATTAAGATACCTTTTATTCAGAATAATAAAGGAAAATTTTTAGACTTAGCAAAAACTTATTAAAAGGTGTCCAAGGTGTAATGTGTCTGTTTTTATGTCGCAACGTTTTCTTCAGATTGAAGTTGAAGAACTTCAATGAAGAGATGTATAGTTGATGATTAAAAAATATTTTCTAAACGTTATTCACACACATACATCTCGATCTATGCAGTACCCTAACACTAAATTAGAGCAGGTTCATTTTATTTTCATTCCTGCTCAATGCTAATTTTCTTATTAATTCAAATAATGGAAAAACTAAGTGTATACCATGTTTTATTGAAGTCAAGCACAAAACTTTCAGCATTCTTGCGCTCCTCTCGAATCTTAGCGCTGTCATGAATGCGCGTAAGGCCGACTCCCTCTACAGTGAAGATCTCTGCCTCATCCACTGCAAGGCGACAGCGACTCCATGACAAGGAGAATCCATCATGATCCTTTCCAAACGATATATCATCTGCAGAATGAAATAAACAAATTACATTAGAATAATAACAATGATTACTAAGATAAAACCAAAGCTTAATCCCAAACAATTAGCTTACCAAAAGTGAAGAGTAGATCATGTCTCTCAGACAAAACTAGCCTGATTGCTGCGAAACCCTCGAGGGACACACGCCAAGGTCGGGTTGGTTGCTTGCTGTTTTCGGATCTTAGCCGTAGTGCATCCCGTGCATCTGCTATGAAACGCTGCCAGTCCCGGACTACACGCACGCATTTAAGGTGTAACCCTGGGCTCCATCGGACTTCCGCCGATTCTAGCAATCTATACGCTGCTCCTCCACCTTCTAGCTCACAACGGGCCAATTTGGCATATGCAAATGCGGTTGTCATTTCTTCTGCTCGCTGGCACACAAATGGGCCATCTGGAAGTACCGTATCTGACATTTTAAAACCAGATACGACCAGCCCAGCTCGAATTGAGCTTCGCTCTATGGAGACGGCATCTATGCGTGCCATAACACAGAGATCAGCATCATCAAATGCAAAAACATTGACATTAGTGAGTGTGGCACTGAGAGTCACAGGAGGAGTAGGTGGGACAGGTGATGCTGCAACAGGGCGGGTAGGGCGAGCAGGGCGGACGGGTCGGTAGTCACGAAGACACCGAACAGCAAGAAGCACAGCACGAGCGGCAGCAGGCCCCCACTCGGCACGCAGACAGTCAAGCATAGCTTCAACCTTAGCACCGAGGGCACCATGGCTACCCCACTTGACAAGTGCTACGCCAAGAAAAAAAGCAGTACCACGAGAATGATGCTTTTTGAGTGGCGTATCGCCTGCAGCAGTACGCAACCAGGCAGAGTCAATAAGCAGTTCTGCACTCCAGTGACGCATGCCGAGTGCAAGGCGTGCAGGGGCCCAAATGTATGGAGCACCTCGCAGCTCAGCTAGCTGGTCAAGCTTGACCTTGAGGCCATTGCAGGCAAGCGTAGCAGCCACGGGTCCACGGCGCCAGGCTAGCGAGGCACCCCAGAGTTCTGCACAGCCCTGAACAACACAACCTGTGCACGCCTCTTCCAGCCACGAACCACTAGCCACAACTGATGAGTTTTCCGACAGATCTGAGGATTAGATGTATTTTGGATTATTGATTTATGGTGTTATCTACTCTCACAAAAGATATTCAGGTTAATCAAGAGTTTGCGTGTCAGAGTCAGGCTTTACCTAAGACACCCACTACAGGTAAGCTGTCAGACACTAGATCCAGATCCCTGGCGGGGAAATATGTAGAGAACCACTTGTATACATCATCATGGTCATATGAAAGGGTCAGAGTGTTGAGAATGAGATACAAATTCAGTACTTCCTTCTCCAACTGCGAAATTCAAATTGCCCAATATATAATAACATTGAGTTGTGTATATTATGCAATAGTAGAATGACAAGCCAAATGGCTAGATTACTAAATTTATAAGGTAATCTTCTAACCAAAGAATGATCATATTTGTTATAAATATGGAGTGTTACAAAGTACATCAGTGTACTGTAGAAAACTTTATTGTACTTCCTAACTTATGCATTCATAATTCAAGGCAGTAGAAAAAGTAGATTTAAATTTTTAATTTATGAATGTTGTAAAGAGGTAAATTTTGTTTATTAACATAGGTAAATATTGGAATATTTAAAAATAAATGTAAATGTAATTAATAAAACAATAAATACCTTGGCATCTAGTTTCATTTTGTTAAGGAAAAATAATTTTTCCTTGTCATTGTTGATCTTTAGTTGGTCCATCTGGAAGGCCAGGTAGACCTGAGGTAGGCGAGAGTGGGAGACCTCAGCGCGTAATTCTCCTTCTTCCCAACCGCTTGTTTGGCTAGCCGAGAAACGAGCGTTTACCTATGATCATATAATACATCTTAACAAACTAAAGCGGGGCGGGTACTAGTACCCGTTTCGCGTACTGCTGTCTAAAAGCGGAGCGCGTATTTGTACCTTTTTGAATGCATTTACTCTAAAAGCGGCAGAAGGTCATTTCACTCTTTAGGTTTACAGCTCGTAATGTTTGTTTAGACTCGCCAACGTTACTTCTACCAATACTGTCCAGTGATTCTGAACAAAGTGACAATGAAGAAGTGGAGTGGTCAGAGAATGATAATCCTCCAATTATTGAACAATTTTTAGGACAAAGTGGTGTTGTTGTGATGCCAAGTAGTCCGCAAAGTGTGTATGAAGTGGCTCAACATTTTATAGGAAACGATTTATTTGACTACATGCAAATCAAAGAGTGTATAGACTAGATTTCACACGCGCAATTTTATGCGAATTTTGCCCGCTACAAAATCAGTTTAGTCAATTTGGTTAACCGCTTAAAGTGTGTTAATAAACAAAAGTTGATGATAATTTCTAACACCCAAGTAAAACATTGCTTTGAGATAGAATATTGCCAATTTATCAGATATTAGACAGTTTTAGAAAATAGGAAATACAACCTAATAATTAGTTCTGCCAAATTCATGAGATTCAAAAAATGATAAATATCGAATTCAGTGAAAATGGCTCACTGATGAAGAAATATGGCACAACACCCAAGAACATTATATTAATTAAATATCACCTTTTAATTCAGGTGGAGAGATTAAGAAGAAATCAGGTATAAGAAACTGAACGTAGACTCCAAAAATTAAAGCACAGGATCCAAATAAAAGGATAAAATGATATACATAGCACATACTCATACATAGAAAGTGATAAAGTATACATAATAATTGTACAATCAAGTTTTCATTGTCTAAAGTTATAATTTATATATTTTTGAATAAAATACTTGAGTGATTTTCCACATGTTCATTTTTATTTGTGACCGGTTTCGCCAACCTTTCACGTTGGCATTATCAAACAGAGTAAGATTTTATATAAGTAAAACAAACAAATAAAAACGAACATGTGGAAAATCACTCAAGTATTTTATTCAAAAATATTAAAATGGAATTCCACCAAGTACTCTGTCAAAAATATTGAATTTCATTTAATTTATAATTAATGCATACTTGAAGACTGTGCAGTGAAGATCGAAAATCAGTCCTGCTGTTTTCTCTCACTCCATTCAAGATAGTTCCACTGATTTTTAAACTAAAATTCTGAAAAAAAGGTTTGTTTATTATAAAATATAATATTCAAAAATAACTTAAGTTATAAAATAAGTAGTAAAATTATACCTTTGGTATGATGGGCGCTATCCTACCAAAGAGATCAGCTCCGGGCTTTACAGTAGGGGCAGGTGGCATGGGAGCTGAAGGGGAAGGGGTTCTCCGAGACCCAGATCTCTTCTCTTTGATGAATTCATAAATGCCTTCATTGATTGATGCCGTGGGACTGGAAATACTGCACTGGATTTTCTAAAAATATTATAAATTTTTACAATCTTTTTATAATACAGAATAAATTAGATATGGTAAGAACTTAAGATATGAGTGGTTTTTATGATTAAATGATGTATCATGGGTGTTATTCCACATCATTTCTGTCTTCTATAATTCTGGCATTTTAATTCAGATACAAAATTTTAGATTCCAAGTTTGGTATTTTTAATTTGATATTATCAAAATTTTTAAATTAATATGTTTCTCATAATGCAAAAAACAAAAATAGCCTATGAGCAAATAAGTCATTCTGTCAAAATTTTAGTGAGGCAAGGTTTGACAATAAGACTACTGATAAATAAGTACATGTATAAATTAAGGTTTCAATGTGGGTTTTAAAAGTGAGATATTTGGAAACTTCTATTCTAAATTACCACAAAATAGACTTCAGCAAAAAAATCTTAGTTTATCTCATCACAAATCTAGTTCAAGACAACCAAAACCAAGCCCTCAAATTTAGATTTCTGAGTACTATACCAAATTTCTTATGAAAATTAAATTATTTTTACATAACATATGCCATAGAACCAAATATCACTATTTCTAAAGATCATAAGGTAAATTTTTTTATGAATCAAGAGTTTTTTTAGGTTTATTAGAAATGGATTTTACACAAAAAATAAACCTGTATTGCGCTTGATTATCTTTTAACAAATATACACACCTCTACAGCCAGCGGCGCATCAGCAAGTAGTGCCACTTCGAAACTCAAGCCGCAGGACAGTTCAGCGAGGCGCACCTGCAGACGACGAGGGTCAGGCCGTAGAAGTTTGGCACGCGCCTCTGCCACGCATGCTGACAAGCGGAGACAGGCGCCGCCCTCACCACCCAGTCGCATGTCTCGTGCAGTGCCATGCCACAGCCAGCCTTCACCACCGCGCCCTGCTTCCGCTCGTAGTACCATCAATGACAAGTTATGCACGTGCACTGAAAGGAACTACAGGGAAAGTTATAATTGGGTTCACAATTCTAGCTGCATCAATTTGATTTGATCAGAAACAAAATTATTCAACTTCAATATGAGACATTATTCTTTTAAATGTAATTGATTATATTTAGAACAGACCTGAGCAAACACGGCAACCCATGCAGGCAGCCGTACATCTCTGAAATCCAATGAAGAGGAGGGGGATGGGGGGAGTCGAGTGGATGGTCCTGAAAGCACGTCCTTGTTGATGCGCACATCACGAATCACTACAGAGATCAATTTTGTCACCTCTGAATTCCACAGGCTGCTATGCACACTCACTTCCTCAATATACTGCAAATAATGTAACAGATTACAATAAATTAAACTCAAGTAGTCCTAAACTGAACACAGGGCATGATAATTTTTATGACAAATGATTATTGATTGTTGACAATTTATAAATTACGAATTTGCTGCTTTCTATGTATCAAAAACTGGAAATTTCCAACCGAAATAGCACTCTAAATATATTCAATCTACCTTTCTTATTCTAATGGAATACCACTTATTCAATGTAATTCAATTTCCATGGATTCTCCATACGAACACCATCAATATCACTTCCTTGTGTACAGCACAGCGCTCTATTGTTGTCTGTTCACTATCGGGGGGAAAATTAAGCATCCTTGGAAATCTAATTTCCTAACTGACCATCAAATAGAAATAGCTTCACAGTTCATTGCTATGTAATGGAAGATGGGTCTAGTGGACTTCCAGTAAAGACAACGATTCTTTACTGCACTTTTGACCTTCTATCAAATTTGAGGAAAGAAGTGGAAGTGGTGTAAACATTACAAATATGTACAGGGATTATTCAAGCACACTCTGAAGGTTGTGAGCCCGTGGACTCTACACACCTGAATGCACCGGTCTTTGAATCTCACTGCGGACGTGAATTTGTTCAGAGGTTTTTATGGCAGTTAAGCTCTTAATTAAAAAAAAAACAGGAGTAATATACTTACAATGGAAAACCCATTCTTTACTATGGTTATATCTTTGAGAATAAACTTGGGAATGACAATTCGTCCTACTTTGAGTTCCACTTTGTATCTTCTTTTAAACAGCCAAGCCAAAAATTGAGGAATGAACCTGAAACGTAAATATTCTGGGAGGTTAATGAATACTCAACTAATTTATATAAAAAAAAACAATAAAAAAGCAACAAGTTATGGAACATCAAAGCAAAGGTTCAATATTATACATACCATGATATGCAACAGTATATAAATACTGCAATAAATAATAGTACAATAAGTGGATTCATGGCTTCATTGTAATTGAGATCTTCATTATTAGTAAACAAATGACAGTTCACAGCTGACAGGCGACAGCAAAGCAGCACGAGCGGACCAGAGACTCCAGCCGCCCCAACCAACGACAACTTCAATACCCTAATTCAAAGTTGCCATACTTATAAATAAGTATTTCATTTAATTATTATTATTACACATAATTATAAGAAAAAACATTTACAAATATATATTTTTTTAAATTATCGATTGTAGGCTTAAAAATCAACCGACTAATAGTTTTATGTTTTATGTGGGTACTTTTTATCACTGCAATTAAGAATCAACGGTCAAACTAATATACATTCAAAATATTGTAACAAAAGTTTGTCTATGAAAAATTAAAAAATTTTGTTTTTTTATTATTAATTTATTTTCGCGCAAAGAATTTTATCAACTTGAAAAAAAAAAATTATTGTTTGTTTTTATTTAATTTTACAAATTCTGGAAACAAGTATTTGTTGAATGTGATCACGGATTTTCTTGTAGCAGGGATGTACAAACCGCGACCTAGAGTCAAAGAGGCATTCAATATGGAAGACTAATAAAGATATGTTTATTGCCCTAAACAATAATTTGCATCATTTTTAATGGTGGGAACAATTGATATAGTGTATGGAAAACCGAGCGGGATTAAATATTTAATAAAGAATGCTCTATATGAAGCCTTTTTAAAAATTATCTCAAGAAGTTGTTACAGGCTAGTTGACAAAGGGAAAAAAATAATAAAAATCTATGCATGTTTACTTTTTTTATTGGGAATGTGGATTTCTTCAAATTGAAATGATGATTCATAAAGTTTAATACGACAATTTGAAGCACCGGATTTAATTACAACAGTCCAAAGTAAAATAAATGTCGATGTATCGAAATCTTTACACATTGGAAATCAGAAATTCGTAGTAGAAAGTAGACCCGAACTCAAGTAATGGTCTAGTCATTTTAATTTATATTTAATGATTTACTAAATATCACATATTAGTCCAATATGTAATGAAAGCATTGTTTTTTTTACAATTCTTCATCTTTAACCTTAGTGGTCGTAGAAAGATAATTCTCGTTATATAAATAGGATTCTGATACGAAGCGTACAAAGATATCCTCAATAGCATTGAAAAGTTTTTGATTGTAGACCAAAGTTTTTCAACGAATTAACAATATATATATATATATATATATATTATAATTCGAAAAGTAGGTTGTAATTAGTTTTGTGTGAATAAAAAAACCCTTACAATTTTCTTTCAATATCTAATTAAAATTTACGGTTTCTTTGTTTTTATAAAAAAATGACTTATGCGAGCTCTTTCTTTCAGTTGACAACACCTGGGGTACTTCTTTCTCTTCGGGCAACTGAGCTGGGGCGCCTTTAATTTATTCCCATCCACCAGTTGGATCAAGTATTTTTAAATTTGAGTAGCTTCATTATTATCACCGATTATAGGTGCTCCTCTGATAAGCATATTTTGCCAGCCTGTCCTCGATCAAACGTACTCCACGATGAAACTGTACTGTAGATATCTATATTTTCCCTTTACTTTGCATAAAAGTATACTACGAATTTCACGAAAACTCTTGAATCAGCGTAACATCCTGAAATGTGGTATAATGGACCCGTGAAAACTGTGAGAAGGGAGACTTGAACTTGTAATAAAATCTTTCTCTGCATTTTTTATTACGTTTGAAATTAAAAAAAGTCGGCTCGTTACGGGAATATTGCTCCAAGTTTGAGCTCTGTGCCGCTTGCTAAGGTTATCTTGAGCAGTTTGAGTACAGCCATATTATAAAGGATCGTTCACATTATCGCGATATTCCAGCGAGCATTGACGAGACAAATCTAGCATTCACGCTCGAGCCTCTCTTCACTTATTACTTGGACATAAGCTTGGGCAGCATCATTTCCAACCACGCCGAGCATAAGCGAATTTAGAATCAGAATATCAGATATTACAGAAGCTTTGAATGCGACTGATGCCTCTCCTCATAGGAGGTTGGTGACCATTTCATAGTACATATCCCTCTTCAGGGCTAATCTCACCAATTCGGTCGCACTTCGGATCTCCAGCCACTGGCGCAATTCCGCATCCACGTAAACTTCCTCCTTCCACTGCCCCTTTTACTTCATTTTTTTCCTCGGACACTGAACTGTAGAATGCTATATTTACTGTAACGAAAAATGAAGCCAAAATAGGAGACCTTCCGCTTCTTTACCAAAGTCGGGAGTTCCCTTTCATTCTGTGCAAGACTCATTTATTTGTGACGCGGTCAACCCAATAAGGATTCTCATATACAGCCAATTTCTGCCACCTCAATTCTTCGCATTGTACCTGTCTTGAGTGTCCAAGCTTCGACTCCATAAAGGAGAACTTAGACGACATAACATTTGGTGAATCTCCAGCGAGATTTTAGTGTTATATCTCTTGAACATAGTAGTTTCTATGTATTAATATCGGAAACGCTCATAAAAAAATTAGGACCAAAAAAGTGAACCCTATTTACTGAAGCATACGTAAATCACACAACTCATACGATGCCACAGGCGTATTTTCATTTTCTTGAGGCCGCATCCTCTATTTTGTTTTCACGCTACCGGCCACTCCCATGCCCCAATAGTATCGGTGAGAGTATACAGATAGTTTGATTGAAGTAAACTCACGTGCAAGCCGATTAGATGTGGATGATATATTAGATTGGTCGGTGCCAGACGCGCAGAAGTCGGAGGTGCCACAATCGGCTGCAGCGAGTGCCGGAGTCTCTGGTGCGGGCGGCGCAGATAGCGTCTTGCAAAGTTCACGGAGTTATCGGACCGCGGAGATAGGCACGCGGCGCCGTCCTCCCGGCACGAACTATTTGCATCGTGAAACATTATTAATCAATAACGGAATTTTGCAATGTCACATGACCACAAAGTCATACATATCATTGGCACCTAGCAACGTTTGTCGTCCAGCGATAGATACCGTTCCACAAACGGCCGAGCCACTCAGTCAACTTTGTAAACTACAGGACATGCGTATTCAATATGGCTCACGATAAAGCAAAACCTTGCGTCCAATAATTTTATAAAAATTGCTTACTTAAAATTTACGATTTCATCTTTGTGAAGCCCTTGGACACTAAATACTTAGCAATACTAAATAAAATGCAGGCTATATATAAATAAACCGAACTTCTCTTAGATTTACTTGAATACATTGAAAGTATTTGCATTAGACGGAGCAAGTACGATAACGATAGTTAGTAACGTTGATATAATATATTGTTACTTGCTAAATAATTGAAATTAATATATATTTATTTAGTTCAAGTTGAACTTATATAATTATATTGGCCTTCTCAAAAATTTCCATTAAAATGTATATAGTTCAAATTTTGTATTATTAAATTTCAGTGTCATATAGTGCATTTTCAGCCTGACTACTCAACACTATGTAGCAATTGCTTATCAGCCATAGGTACCAAATTCATCGCAATTACGCCATAATGGAAGTCAATACAGAGATGCTCCTCGGGGATGCGATCTGTAGGTCATAATTGTCATTGAAATAGAAATCTCGAAGATCTTGAAGATATTTCGTGATCATTTCAGTAGTGTCCTGGAAATCTATTGCAATAAATCCAGCCAGGTCACTGACTCGAGCTAGCCACTCACAGCGCGCGCGTGACATGAGCGGTCGTATAGTCGACCCAGCATTATGCTGATGATTCTCCCACGCGAGACCAAGTAATCTGTTTAGTACTAGGCCATCACTTGCAGTATTTAATTTTGGGTGCAAGCAAATTGAACACCTCACGGTGTAGTGTTTCCGTACTGAGAAAAGTTTTTGTAATCATACAAAATATGTAAAGGCCTCTACACACGTCGCAGCAAATCGTGCAACCAACTTGAAGCTAGCCAATAGCGTCCTACATTGGGTTGTTTATTAAGGGAAAACCATCAAAAAAACATTCAAAATAATTGACGCTATTGGCTAGCTGCAAGTTGATTGCACGATTTGTTGCGACGCCTTTAATAACCAGACTAAAAAAATAAACCCCCCCAACTTTACGATTAGGTTTTATGCGATCAACATACAAAAGACGTGACAAGTATATTTGATGTGTTATTTACTTATTGAAGTAAATAGGTAACTATAGCAATCCATGTCGGTCAGGCTATATTCGTTCGCCGGATATTCAGAGATGAAACCTCTGCGTTATACGGAGCAGGAGCATTCCTCAGGAATGCTCTCACTTGCTCCACGCGGTGCCAGCCAGTCTTCACGGCGGCGAGCCGAAGGTTATCTCGGCATCTGTTATCACATTACATCGCGCCCCGCGTATCACTTGACCTCCGCCAGGGACCCGCTCCCGGTGGGTCGCCGGGATGGAATTAAGTACAGTTTCCATTTAGGAAGAAGGCTCTTACTTTTTGGGAGCATTATATGTGATATCTTCTTCCTAGATTCTAATAGAAAATGTCTTTATTCATCGGAGAAATATCAAAAACAAAACTAGTCAGGAATGCCAAGTTTATTTACAACAAACCTACGAACAAGATACAAATTATGAGACCACATAGTTAAATATTTCTTTTTATTTTAGTTTATTTAATGCCGCTAAAAGACGTATCAAATTCTAATGTTATAAAATGCATATTTGCTGTAGCATCTAGAAAGGCAAGCTGCACTTCTGAGACAGTAACGGCAGCGCCTAATTTTTTACATATATACATATATATATATATATATATATATATATATATATATATATATATATATATATATATATATATATATATATACAGTTAAACTTTTCTAGAGTTATTTTCGTCATTTCAAATGTAATTTGATTACCTAAAGACATTTCGCCGTTGATAATGTAGAGGTTGTTGATGGTTGCAGGATTGATGTGAGGGTTGTAAATTTGAAGGCAGGCGAAATATTTGTGTATTCGTAATTTATTCAGTATAACTACACTGGGTAGAAATGTACGTGGTTTCTGCTTCAATGCAGCGAGGTCTCTCTGGTGAGGCCCGGGGAAGCCGCTTATATAGGGTCCCGCTGCCTTTGTGGATAGCGTAAACAGGAAGAATCCCACGTATCGGGGGGTGTCTCATTGCGAGGACATTTCGCCTGAAATACGATCGCCTTTTGAGTGACCGCTAATTACTATGGGTTTATGTCATATTTTAATGGGCCGTCTAATAAAATATCTAATGGATTATGGGTCGAATGTCACATTCCAACAGGCCGTAAGACACGTGTTCCGATGTAGGTACTAACCCCTACAAACACATTGTATACATAATATACCATTTAGATGTATAATTCTAACCAAGTTGCCTGTGCGTGAAATCTAAATAGATTTGGACTCCAGATAGTGCTGGAGATTGAATCGGAAGGGGTGCGGGCCGGGACGGGGGTCAGAGGTCAGGGGTCACCGATAAGCCGGCGGGCGGACCGCGCTGCGACGAGCCGGTGGCACCCCGGCTCCTCGCTCTGTCCGCTACCAGACCTCACCTGGAAGACTATATTTATTCATATATAATAATGTAAAATTATTGCATATATATATTTACAAATATAAGTTTTGGATAAACATTATTTTGTGTAATCACACATAATACAAGACCGAAGCTCGTAGAGGGCGATTAAAGCGCGATTCGTTGCTACGTGTGTAGACACGTAGCAACAAATCGCGCCACCAACTTTGCACTCAACACAACGGGGACACGAGAACCGGACACATCGACGTAGGAAAAAGCATGCGGTTCTGAGAGACTAAGGGGAGTTAAATTTTGCTAAGGGTTATTCCACGCAGGCCCGATCTTCACAATTCATTTGTTAAATATTATATATTTTCGATCCGAGTTGGATCGGGGAACCCTTCTCAATACGGATCTCGTCCTATTCGTGTCGAGCCCGTGGGGGTTTGTTACAGTGTACAGGAATACTCGGTACAAATATTGGCTATATCTAAAGCGCACGGTCTGCTTCTTTTATCGTCGAAAACATCTTTATAAGGACAAATATAACTGCGGTTAACCTCAACAGGCTCTCAGTCGCGAGGGGGTGCCGGCGGTCGGAGGATATCGCGACGATCGCCGGATGATTTTGATAGCGTCAGCAGGTTTCGTGTCCCGCAATGGTGGTGTGCTAAAGTCTTGCAACCGCCAACAGCGTTCCTTTATTTTGGGTGTTTTTTTTATCGATTTGAACGAGTGAGCAACCAGCGGAGACGCTATCGGCCGATTGCGAGTCGGTCGCGAGCAGGGTCGCGACTGGGAGAGAGGGTCTCGTTCTGGAGCGCGGCCGCGCGTGGTCGTCGAGGTCTCCCCGCGCGTCGCGACACGACACGCGACCGAATCGCAATCGGCCAATAGCGTCCCTCTACTTTGGGTGTGTTTGTACGGTTTCGCTCGAGCGACCGACCCAGAGGAGGACGCTATCGGCCGATTGCGATTCGGTCGCGAGCAGTCGCCGCGGGGGGGAGGCCCTCGTCCTCGCGCCACACGTGCGCCGCGGCTGCCCCGCTCTCGGCGCGGGCGCGGGACGTCGCTCGGAAACGGGCTCGAGCGGCTTCGGGTCGTCCCGGGCGACGCTTCTCGCGATTCACCCGATCCCGCCGGTCCGCCGGTAAGAGGATTATCGAAAAGACACGAGAATCGAATCGGGCTCGTGCGATTTAGGACATTTTAACGATATAGACAAAAGTCTCTCGAGCGCTCGGCTACTCGTCTCCGACCGGAATCGATCGGAGCTTCCGGACATCGTCAGATCGCGACGACCGGAGACGGCCGGCGAGACCGACAGGAGCGTATCGCTCACTTCCGGCCGAGAAAAATAATGTTATCTCGGACAATTTGTTCGGATTTGGCGGGATCGAGAGTAATTCTGTTCGGGAGGACGACGTCGCGCCGAACGGGGGCGAGTCCGGGCAGTCGCGGGGGGAACGGTCGCGTCGGGCAGAATGCCGCGTGTCGCGCGCCACGCGGCCGCTTGCACAGGTGGTCGCCCCCGCCCCCGCGGAGGTGAGCGATTCGCTCGATTTAATTTTGGCCGAGTGTCGCGGCGACGCCGAGCGGAGAGGCGCCGCGCGACCGACTCCGACCGGGCGCGCCGAGCGAGTGGCGGGACGAGGATCCCGTCTCGCGCCCGCCATTTTCGGAGATCCAGTTCGCGGGCGTCGACGAGCGGCCCGATTCCGCGTCCGCACCGGGAGCGACGCGCCGTCGCGCGGAGGCGCGATCGCGGGCGAATCGATCGAACGGAAAATCTCCTCTCGGATGAGAGAGTGCCGCGAGAGGGTCCCCGAATATTCGCGAGTCCGGAACGAGATGACCGTCCCGACGGCCTCCCGCCGGAACGCGGCGGTCGCGGGGCGCCCGTCGGCGACCTGGCCGGGAACGACACCGGGACGAGGACGCCGACGCCTCCGCGATCGGAGAGGGACGAGCGGGAACGTCGGGGACCGTCTCCTCCGAGCCGAAGAGACGCCGAAATTCGAGGAAACGACGCGGCGCCGCGTGAATGTCGCGGGAAGCCGCTCCGAATTCGATAAGGGGAGAACGCTCGAGCGAGTCAGAGCGGAGATAAGGAGCGACTCGCGGCGGCGACGGCGACGGAGGCGACACGTCGACCCGGCCGCGGCCACACCGCGGGCGGGGGCGGGGGCGGGGGCGGGGCGGGGCGGGGCGGGGCGGGGCGGGGCGGGGGCGGGAGGAGGCGGCGGGGGGCGGGCGGCCCGGCGGCCCCTCGCGCGCCCGCACTCGCGGCGCCAGCGCCAGTCGCCGGCCGGCCACCGCGCGCGCCGGACCCGCCGTTCCGCCGGTCCGCCGCCTCGCCGTGCTCGCGGAGCGCAGGGCGCGACGGACGACCGTTCACGTAAGTACCCGAGCGCTTGTCAATTTGAACGATTCTATTTCAGTCGCGAGTGCGCGTCGAACGGCCGGCCGCCGCGGACGGGCCGCGATCGCGGACGGCGGCCCCGCGTCCCGCCGGAGTGGCCCCTCGCCCCGGACGCTCGCACTCGGGACGGTCTCCCGGTCCGCTCCCGGTCTCCCGGCGCCCGTTCCGCTCCGGGCCGTCCCCGTCGCGGCTCCCGTGCGGCCGCCCTCCGACGGTCGCGCCGCTCGCGCTCGCGTTTATTTACATCTCCGCCGAGGTCGATTCGCAGGCGAGCGGTCGAAAACGCACTCGCTCGCCAAACCGGTCGCCCGCGAAATTCGAACGACGGATCCGCCGGCCTCGGCGGCGCGCGACCGGCGGCGCGATTCCCCCTCGATCTCGGACGATCGATGACCGTCGCCGTCTCGCCGCGCCCGAGCCGCGCTCCGCCCCGGCGGCCCCCGCGGAGGGCGCCCGGCGCCGGGCCTCGGGCGCCGGGACGGCGTCGGGTCCCCGCCGTCGGCCGTCGCGCGGTCGGCCGCCGGATCGGCGCGCGGCCCGCGCTCGGCCGTCCCCGCGGTCGTCATCCGGTCGGTCGAAAGTCTCGAACCTTTGACTCGACTCAACTTATGCGCATAATAAAAAGTCGACGATTTGGAATATTAAAATATCCGAAATCGAATTCAAATCGGTGAATTATCATGCAGGAATACTCGGTCGGTCGGAAATCCAGTTCGGGTGCTCGCTCGATCCGGCTCGAGTCGTGACTCCGAGGACCCTCCCGAAGGGGCGTCCCGGGCCGGCCCCGAGGGGCCTCGCCGAGGTCTGGACTTCGACTCGGGCGTCTTCCCGCGGGCCGGCGTCGGAAGGAAGCGGGTCGAGCTCGCCGAGTCCCGCGCGCCGGACGCGAATCGGGACCGTCTCGCGGATGCCGAGCGGCCGCCGCCGTTTTCCCGCCCGTCTGTCGCCGAGAGTGGCTCCGAAACTCGTTCCCGTCTCTTTTGCATACGAATTCGACGAACGGTAAAATGTAATAATAAAAAAACAAAAACGGTCGGATGAGTGCGGACCGCGGGGATCGAGCGCCGAGCGTCGGTCCGCGATAAGATACGCCGGGCGGCGAGCACGCGGCGCACGCGGCCACGCGCGGCCACACGCGCCGTCACGCGGACACACGCGGGCACACGCGGCCTCATGTCCGTCGATGCACACTCGTTCTGGGACAGAAATAAAATTAAATACCAAATCTCGAAGTAAACCGCGGCTACGATAAAATCAAAAAAATAATTATAAATGTAAATATATTTATTTTGAGTGAGTATTTTGAATATACATCGGCTATTTGAATAGCGAATTGAATTAATATGCATTATTTTTTGTGGTTTTTGTATTTACAACTTTCCCGTCCTACAATATTATCGGTGAATATGCCGGCATCGGTGCATAATGTTATACCAAATTGGTGAATATTTTTTGTCAATAAACACGGCTCTTCGAGTAAATCCTGACGATCGGGCAGTTTGTAACTCTCCGAACGTGCTAAATAAACAATATCAACCGAACGATCGATCGTAAACTTCCACTTTCGTTGAATGATTTCTGATAATTCTACAATTAATTACCCGTATTGAAATGAAATTAGATGCTTCGGCTCGCCGAATCGTCAAATCGTCGTTTTTTTTTTATTCTCCTTCGTCTCTCGGCTATTCAGTGGTACCCCCGACATCGCCGTCAATTCCGGAATCGATATCTGCCCGCGGTATCTTGAAATAATTTGTAATTTTTGTGCGGGGCTCCATAAGTATTCGAGAAGCGGTCGCCGCGCGGGCCGGAGCGAGGAAGGGACGACAATGCGTCGTTAAAACTCGGCCTCCGCTTCGCGAGCGCGAGAAAACTGCACTACTATTTGTATTCGATGGGAGTCGAGGAGGTCATCGAATCGAGCGAGGGCGAGGGCGTCGCTCCCTCCCGGAGGAGTCGCGCGTCTTCCTGCGAGAGGAGCCCTCGACGGTCGCGGCGAGGACGGCGGAAGCGACCTCCGCGACCGGGCGCCGACGCCCTCGCCCGGGTCGAGTTCGGCGATCGGAACTCGCCTCGAGAACGAATCGATCGACGGTCGCTCCTCCGGTCCTCTGAGAAAACCGTCCTAAGCGAGATGACCGCGTCGACCGTCGCTCGCGAGTCCGCGGCTCCGGGAGGAGCGCCGCGGCCCTCTCCGGGCGCTCGCTCGGCGCGAAAACCGGACCGCTCGGTCGGCCGGGGAAATAAATTTCGAATCGAGTAGGCCACGGAATGCGCGGAGTCGCAGGGCTGCTCGCTCGGCCGAGATCGCCGGCGCCCGAGAGTTCGCGATGCGCTTCCGTTATCTTATCTCGGCGCCGAGGCGGCTCGCGGTCCGGGGTCCCGAGGTCCTCGCTTCCTCCGATGACGCCGACGATGGCGGCCGTCCGCCGAAGGCTCGGAAGTCGTCCGGGAGCCGTCGCAACCGGAAATACGCGCATACCTGCGCGCTGTCGCGGGATCCGCCTGACGTTTCGGTGGCGATACTGAGCGTTTTTCGTTTTGGATACAAATTTATGTAAATAATACTGGAATCGCATTTCAGCGGTACGTAACCTAATTTGCATTCGACGGGCGTCCCGCATCGACACATTCTGTATTTATTGCATTCTTGTGCAGCCGAGTTCAGTCGAGTTCGGTCCCTCTCGCGGCGTGGAGGACGGCTCCGCCCTGACGCCCGCCCCGGGGCCCGCCCCGGAGGCCGCCCCGGAGGCCGCCCCGGAGGCCGCCCCGGAGCCCGCCCTCGCTCCGGCCGAGGACCGCCGCCCGCGGGGGGTTCGGGCACCGCGACACGCGAAGTATCGACAGCCTTTTAAAAATAAAAAAAAAACAGTCGAATAAGTATTACATGATTTTTTGCGTAAATATCTATATGCTAAAAAAATGTTTTGTGATGTGGCCTTTTATGCGTTAGTACTTTTTTCAAAGCGTTTTTTGAGGATGGCTCGGCAATAATATCGTTATTGTTGGAAGTGCTGCGGCTGAAGCGCTCGGCCTGGTCGATGGCGGCCCGCTTGTAACGAGATACTCGTGCTTTCTCACCCGGGGTATTCTAGAGTTTACTTTTCCGCACTCCCTTGCTTAATACTAATAGAGCGAATGCGCGGTTTAGTATTTTCGAAGTTTGCTCTTTCCTAACCGTCTCGTGAACGATCACCATAGAAGTGAAATATAAGTTTGCTTTTAATTTTCTGGTTTTCGCTTTAGATCTGTAAATAATATATAAAGAAGTCTCCGACTTGTTCGAACATCGCTTACCCAGATCCGCTTTAGCGGTCCGACGGTAATAGACCGAGACGTCGTCCTTCAAAAAAGTTTGACAGTCCTATGTCGTAGCCAACCTGAGTACCCACGGTAAATGTGTCAATTTGAAAGATTTATTGAGAGCAAGTGACACGAGTTAGTGACTGTGGGCTTATCCCGCCTATCGAGGCGGGTCGCACCCGCCGCGTGTTCATCGCTATCTCCCGTTCGGATGCTGCTGGATGTATCGAAAAATAATGCCACCGATCGAATAGAGCCCACCGGGATCTGGCATACGTTTTGTTTTTTTTTGAGACCTCAATAATCTGACATTACGTTAACATGTACGTATTTTTTGAATGCGAGAGGTTCTAATCGTTATTCGCAAGTCGCAGACACGTGTCTCGTGTAATTTGCAAGCGTCCACTAATTCACATACAAAGCACACCCGCGTACTGATCCGAAAATTTCTAAATTCGTTTGCGCATTTTAGTGAAATTCCATTCTCCTCGTTGCCTAATTCTGCATGTAGACGTCAGCGCTTGTTTGTCAATGCACAGTATCCTTCGATACCAAGTGTGCATGAATATATTATATTCCAAATATCATCGTTCGACTAACTCACGCAAAAAGGATTTTTTTTGCACATATTTTTCCCTACACAAACCCAATGACGAAAATAGAGAAACCACCTAAGCCACATGTAAGCCCCACAACCTGGTCGCAGGACCGGGGGACAGCCACACACCGTATTGTAAGCATACTCGACAACGATTATAAATCAACACGAATGAAATAAAATTTAAAACAACGATTATTGCGTCTGCTCATCTCGTAGTCCCGAGCTCGGGCCGTGGCTGGTCCCGGAGGTTTAGTGACTCGTCTATTTTACTTTAACCCTCTATGTACATTTTGGTGATTGTAAGTAAGATTGCAACTTCAATTTGTTTCGCTGCATACAGCGTTTAAAATCATTGTCACGTATTGTTTTATATCGTTTAGACTTTTAGACTTAACCGAATCGATCGACGAACGTCGAAGTGACTTACCGAAAGAGATACACGTAATAAAACCTTTTCAGTCACGTCACGCTAAAATTTAATAAATCAATTCGAAAAGTGCAATTTTATGACAAATATCACCAGTATTAGAATATTATGTTAAAACTTATTTAGAAGGTCAGAGTATATATTTTCTCTTGCTGTGCCATGTTCAGCTGCTTCCGTCTGTTATTCAAGTGATTTTTTGCTTCATAATGTTTGTGTTTTTTAAAAACGCTATAGAGGACACGAGTACTTATCGGATATACATTATCAGACATTGATTATTGTTACTTTTAAAATATCTCTATTCAATAAAGAAATATATTATTTATCGCCAAACAGATGCTAAACGCTGTTGCCAGCCGAATGGTCAGTTGCAATGCATTTACTGTTTTCCTTGGAATAGATGTCGGACTCAATGTTAGCTTAGCTGCATCACTTTAACGAATGATTATAGCTTCATAAACGTTTTTTATTAAAATCCCAAGATAAATTTATCGTGCATACGCCCATGAAACTCAATGGAGAAGTTGGATCTGTATAAAATGTGGGTACGTAGAAACAACTTATCAAAATATGTAATTTGGTATATTTTAACTTATATTTTCAACAGGAGTGATTCTTGCTCTTTTGGGTTTTTGCGGATGTTCTAATTGACCGGTTTTATCAGGTTATTGCGAGGAAAAACCTAAAAGGAGATTTTTATTTATCTTCCGACAGTATTTTGGAGCAATCCGGAGAAAAGAAAGTCGATAAGTATGAGTGTTTTAGTTATTGTTACTAGGGAGCAGTTCGTATTTTAAATCGACTGGATCGTCATCGACTGCGGCCTCGCCGTCACCGCGGCGGGCGCGGCTCCCCTCACCCCCGCCCACGCAACGGGAGGAGCCGCGCGAGCTCGAAGCCGGGAAATGGCGCGTCTGCGGCTGCGGCTGGAGAGGCGGCGGACGAGCGGCGAGTGATGGCCACGGCCGGTGACACCTGCCGCCGCGGGATCTCCCGGGGAATCCCTGCGCCCCGCCCCGCCGCCTCGCCGCCCCCCGCCCCCCGCACCGCCCGATCGAGATTCGACGCCCGTGAGATTTATGAATGGCGAGATGCGTCCGAGAATAGACATTCCGGTCTATTTTGGCCCAGGCACGTTCGCCGGAATGTTATTGTTGACTACGGGACAGAATAACCGTCCAGCCGAAAACTCCCCAGAGCGGAAGACGAAGCCTCGGGAGGGAGCCCTCGGGGAGAGCGGAGGGCGGCGCGGCATCCTCCGGAGCGTCGCGGTCGGCGCCGGTATCGGGGAAACCTGCATTTTAATCGGAAATTCCGTTTAAACGCTCGTTAGACTATTTCTGTTGACAAAAATGCCAGCTCTGCGCCAACCCATTTGGTGGAATGCCAAAAAAAATGTCCCAATTAATCTGAGAATACGGCGCCCGGGAACTTGCATTCGTCCGTCCTCCGACTCACTCGAAATACCTCCGTCCGCCGCGGGAACGGCGCGGGGCCCGCCTCGGTCCCGCGTCCCTCGGAGCCCCCCTCGGGGCCCCCCTCGGGGCCCCCCTCGGAGCCCACCTCGGCGCCGCCCTCGGGGCCCCCCTCGGAGCCCACCTCGGCGCCGCCCTCGGGGCCCCCCTCGGAGCCCACCTCGGAGCCCCCCTCGGCGCCGCCCTCGGCTTCGCGCCGCCTCACGCTCGACGAGCGGAAGAAGGAAGAAACTCAGCTGGGAGTCGCTGTTTACATCTTACCGGGCAGCATTAGACGTCTTTTGAATTCTCTAATACTGTCAGGTAAAGATGTCGTCAGCACTCCGTCTCCTCGCGGAAGACCGACCGGGCGGGACCGGTTCCCGGCGACCTCGCAGGGCGTTCACCCGCGCCTCCCGCGCCTCCCGCGCCTCCCGCGCCTCCCGCCTGCCGCCGCGGTCTCGCCGCCGCGGGAGCTTCGGGCCGAGCGGCGATCGAACTTTCGGCGAAATCCGAGGAACCCGCGGGAGCGATCCGCCCAGGCGCCGGGATCGCCCTCCGAGAGGATCCGTCGGGCCGACGTCGAGTTCCCCCGCCGGTGCGCGCCAGGGAGAGGCGCCTCCCCCTTTCGGAGGTATTTGCTCATTTTTTAAAACAGGACCAAACGACCCGCGGAGGGGCGCGGGGCGCGGGCGGGGCGAGGCGGGGCGGCCGGGCGGCGGTCGGGGCGGCGGCCGGGGCGGCACCCGGCGACGGGCGCGCCCTGCCGCTCCTCCGGCCGCTCCCGCGCCGCGCCCTCCCCGAGGGACGCCTCCCGCGACTTCGGAACGGGGGCGCGCTCGGAACTCTCCGGATTTCTCCCGATCGATCCGCGCTCGAAACGAACGAAACGACAAAAAACTAGAAAATAGAATGATCCCGCCATTTCAAAAAATATATCGCAATGCAAACTCGAGCCCCGACACTCGGTCCCGGCGGGGGAAGGAGATCGTTCGGCGGCGCGATCGAGCGTTCACACCGTACCGCGGGCGCGGGGCGTCGGGGCTCCCGCTAAATTTTTATGGGATAATAATTAGTCGAGTCGTTCGATCGGAGACCTCGTGCAAACGCGTCGACAGCGCGCGGGTAATTCGCACATGGGGCGCACGTGAGCCGCGCCCGGAGAGCCGGAGAGCCGGAGCGCCCGCCGCGCCGGCCCGACTTATCGCGCGGCCTCGCCCGTCCGCCCGGGGGTTATCGCCGGCGAACTTATCTTCTCTCCTCACCTCCGCCGACCCGCGGCCGCCGAAGCCTCCGACGACTCCCGGCGGGCGGTTTCGAACATCATCCGCAGGGACCGATGAAAGAACGCCCGTCGAGTGGCCGGTGATCTTCGGGTCGGGCGACTTTCGCTAATTTGAATAACCATAATTTTATGGAGAATTTTGTCAAGCAGACGGTGAGCCGCTCTTTCGGTTGTCGCCGGCAGCAGGCGCCCGGCCTGCAGAATACGGTCCGGCCTCATTTGAATGGGAATCGTCGAATTACGATGCAGACCTGCGGGCGGGGTCGCGGCGCGGGGCGCGGGGCGCGGGGCGCGGGGCGCGGGGGCGCGAGGGCCGAGCCGCCGGGCGGAGGGCGCCTTGCCGGGGCGAGGGCCGCCTGTGGCTCGCGCGCACGCGACGGCCGCGCCCGCTCTCCCGGCCGGGTCGATACGGCTATGGAGTCTCGCGATCCGCGGCGTCCGAGGGGCGGTCGCGCCCGCGGCCCGGCGTCTCCCTCTCCGTCTCCCGCTCCGCGAAACGCGGCCCCGTCGCGATGCTCATCCGCGGGGGTGCGGTCGAATAGTTTTCGCTTCTAATGAAAATGAAAAGTTTCCATTTCTCTTGGGTAACATTTACCGGCGCGCGGCTCGCCTTCGTGAGTGCGCCGCATAAAGGGACCGGGCGGGGCGGAGGCGCTCGGCGGCCGCCCTCGCCGCCCTCGCCGCCCTCGCCGCGACCCGCGCTCTCCGGGGCCGATAGCGCGACTCCGCGTGAAGCATCGCCCGGCGACACGACACCGCCGGCGCCCCCGCCCTCGCCCCCGCCCTCGCCCCCGCCCCGGCTCCCGGACTCGGGCGAACATCTCTGGGGCGACTCGCGGTGTGGCAATCGGCGCCGTGTGACAGGTCAATATCGGCGATTTACTCTAATTTCTGGTAGAATACGAATACCAGACGGTTACTCGTCAAGTAGGCTCTCGCGACTTGTGAGGCTTCGCGGGCCAGCGGCGACTGCAGTGCGGACGACTCGTATCGCACCTCGTCCAGAGTAAATACTGCTGAATTCGATTTGTGGTTGTCACTTTTTAAAACTTAAAATTTTTCGTTTTATTTTATCTGCAAATTGTTAGGTAGAAAACTAGATCCACTGCAATTTAACTATGTCTTTCGAAGAATAGTGTCAACGAACAACTCAGTGCGAGACGATTGGATGATGTCAAGAGTACCCCTGTCCGCGCTGCCGCGGAAGCTCCCGTCGGAACGTCCGATCGGAATCGACAAGAGAGGTGGGGCGGCCTCCCTGGCAGCCTCCTTGGCAGCCTCCTTGGCAGCCTCCCCGGCAACTCGGCGCCCGAGCGGCACGGTGTGCATTCAAAACCGCTTATTTATCGAACTATTGAACGACAGTTTGGCCGGTATAATCGCCTCGGATAATTTTACTTAGAGACGTTTCAAGCAAATTCGAATATGACTAACGCAGTCCCTGAAAGGAAAACGCAGTCCCAAAGGATTTTCGGAAAAGATTTTGTATTAACTGTTGGGGAACTCGGAGATCAGTAGCAGTACCCCAACCCAACACTCCACCTTGCTTTACTTTACATGTCATCGGATATGCATAAGTCATGGGCATAGTATACGTAATCAAATTATACTAAGTAATGACTAATTCCAATGAAATATAATAGCAACAATTTTCAAATGAATTAGATTATTCGAGTGATTCAATATATTAGATAGACAAATGTTATATGAATATCAATAATAATAAAAAAAATAATCAAACCAATGACCGAATAAAAAAAGTTATGACTGAAAAATATACGATATTGATAATTTGATAAAACATATTGATAATTTAATCCGTAAAAAATAGTGAATACTTGTTATTTACTTCTATCAAAAATATTATGCAGAATGTCATTTTATTATAGCTATATTTGTTCTTATCAAGATCAAATAATTTTCATTCTCGTACGTCTCGATTTGATCAGTAATATCACTCGGGTATAGGCGTGATTTTTTAAAATTATAAAATACAAATGAATAAACAAGATAGTGCATGAAAATCAGTCAAGAATATTGACGCCTTAACATATTCCACCATCTTTCAAGGTGTTACAATATAATTTTTTGGCTATTGGTAAGATCTCATCGAAAATATCTTGTAAAATTGCTTTGTAAGAACATAATTTTTCAATATAAATATAAAACAAGTATTGCAAATGAATATACTATACTTACTACTGTCAAAATACGTTACTGCTATTTGCTATTTCGTACTGCGAAAACATACTAATACTACAGGCCACTTTTTACGATCGAATTAACCATGTGGCAGTGCCTCGTTCGGCTCTGGTAAGGCAAAATACTGAGACCTGCCACTAATAAAAAATATATATCGACACCGGCAAGGGAAATAACTTAACCGCAGCACAATAAACTTTGCAGCAGAACAATTGAAAGTTTATTTTTACACCAAAAAAAGTATTTTAACTTTGAAAAGGTTTTGTGGATTGTCCAGATGAAAGCATGTCATCGGCAGTATTCACGTTTTTATTTGATTTTTAAATATTCCTTAAACAACATTATTAAAAAATAATTAAAAATGCTAAACTGAATCGATCAGATCGTGGATTTCTCGCATTAATATCGCAAGCCAGTGACGTGCGTCCGTACAAGAGAAAAAAGTTTCAATACGTTTAGTATTTTGTGCTGTTTTTTTAAACACGCAGATATAATATTAATTGATTCGGTGCATTAATTATTTTTTTTAGTATAAGCAAAATTATATAGATTTTATGTACCCTCTCGGTCACTGGATACCTTTTAAAAATAAACCTGAACCGTTGCGGTTATTTTAGTTACCGTTTACAACGTCGATATATAGTTTAACACAGAACAGTTCCCTGTAGTTTCACGAAAAGCATAACAAAAAGAAGCTCAATAATAATTTGTTTAGTTATTGTGCACCGCTACACATCCACGAACTTCTATGGCTTCTTGTTTGCGCGGTAGGCTCATTTTTACTTCATGTTTCAATATACTATACATGTCGTATAATAATTAATATGATAGGTATCACTGCAAATAGTATCGCTAGGTGTTTTAAAATAAACAGAATAGCTCGAAATTACGTCAATGTTATACAAATTTTATTTATTTAATAGTTAATGATCGGATTATGGCATCATCCCTTAGGAGTGAGATTTGTGATAGTTCAATCACACCTGCGTTCTGTAATTGGATAAAATGTATCTCCCCGTAACAAGTGGTCAGCGCAGATGAATAATGCGATTTGTGGACTTCTCGTCCGCCCTAATTGAGTTTAGGTCAAATCAAACAGTTCAAAAGCTGTCCTCCGTCGGCAGGCTGTCGTGTGGTCACCCTCCCGGCGCACTGCACGAAGCCTCGGACACGCACACGCGCGGCGCCGAGACCGCTCCCAGCGCCCGCCCCCGCCCCCGCCCCGCCCCGCCCCCGCCCCCGCCCCCGCCCCCGCCCCCCGGCGCCCCCTGCGCTCCGCCCCCCGCCCCCCGCCCCCCGCGGCCGCGCCTTCGTGGCCTGCGTGCTTGGCGAAAATATGTCAGGGAGTAAAAAGATGAAAGGCGACTGCTTTATAGCCGGGGTTAATAATTACATCTGCGTACATTTCAGTACCGCAGCCCGCCTGACTGCTCCATTACACGATGTTGACTCACTTCCATTCAATTAGGAGACTTCTTGTGTACGCGCCTAAATTACTAATTAAAAAACCCTCTTATATGTTAAACATAAAACACACCGTACCAATATCAGGCATAAAATAACCACTAAATAAATCTGTAAAACATACGCCGGGACCGACGGAGAGTTCGCGGTGTACGAATAATAAATATATTGAATTTTTATTTTACTTGAATAGGGTTTTTACTATACGAATAAAGTCTATGAAGCATACTACACTGCTAGAGTAGTAGGCGATCAAACGAATTTGTAGCGATCGGGAATAATCGTGGATGGCTCCGGCTTGCACAGTTTTAAACAGGATTAAAAAACACTTATAGCTCCACCGGGTACGAACCGGGACGCCGTTGTCGATTGGCAAATGCGTTATCCACCGAACCACGAGGCGGTTGAATGGTGTCATGGTAGCAAAAGCATTATAAATATACAAGTCTGCTATTACTAACAGGTTTAAAATTTGATTTAAATTAATAATTATCTCAGGTATAACGGAAAACTACTGTAATTTGCACATTAGGTATATTATTAGTGAAGATCGGAATTCGGTAGCAGAAAGTAATACTCAACTAAGTTTCATAACGCACAAACTCGTATTTATGCGATTTAATTTACTGTAAACCTTACAAAAGTATACATATATCGTTCAGTATCATTTTCAATCATGATCAATTTTTATTGTTTTTTTTCGTCACTGGAATCGCTGCTTACTTCCAATCTCTATTTATTGTTGTAAAATAGCTGCTATCTTTTGCAGAAACAAACATGGTCCAGTATCCTTAGTAAAGACGCACGAAAAAGGTCAGATATTAGATTTCCATAGGTTTCATATAATTTTGGATATAATTGGATTCTCAGGCCATGTCTACATAACACCGCGATGCCCAGCCTTACGTGTATACGTGACCTTATAATATAATATATTTTTCTCGGCGCATATAATATTTAAAAAAATCAGTATACTTTATTTTCTTTTAGTTAATTTAAAATGGTTGTTAGGGCTATGCTTACAATACGGTGTGTGACTATCCCCTAATCCTGCGCGCAGGTCGTTGGGCTTACAAGGTGTGGCTTAGTTCCTAGCGTTCATAGTTTTCTCTTTTTTCGTTATTGAGCTATGTAGAGAAAAACACGTGTGAAATAATCGCTTTAATTTGTCAATCATGTACACATCTCCTTATATAACTTGTTAAAAAAAAAAATTTTAAATTGATATCGTTAGTAATTATATAAAGAATATTACGATGATTTTTTTTAGTGAATCGTTTTTATCGTATTTAGATTAGTTGTATCGTTTTATTTTTTATCACATTAAATTTAGAAGATTTTTTTAATTATTAAATTGATACTTAAGTAATGGCTCTTGTGATTCTTTTAAATTATGTGTATTGACTAATTCAATACAAACCGTATTCAACAGGCGTGAAGAGTCAACAGTCTAACCACTGAGCCAGCAAACCAATCAATACCTTTAGTTTAATCACTAATGCACGTAACGCATGTTTACTGTTTTATACAGTCATTTATTAGATCAGATCTTAGTTTATGGTGTAATCATGACCTTTTCACATTCAGGAGTAGATGTAGAAAAAATAAAAACAAAACGCAGGCTCTCGAGTCATCAGATCAAGATTTAGGTACTACTCGTATTATATTTTTGTTATCTGCACAAGACAGACTATTTCTTGTGTTTGTTTTTATTAGTTATCGTTATCTGAGTCGTCAAATTGCAAAACCCGCGGTGATTTTTTATAAAAATATTTTCATGCCACCTTGTGCTTTATAGAGAGAGAGAGAGATCTTTTGAACTATTTGTTTCTGAATTACGAATTCCCTTTTGTATCATCAATATATAAAGCTAGGATAAGTTGCGAAAATCTCGATACAGTTTCTTCACATGTAGAAAATTTTCGGAGGTTTCGCGATTTGGAAATTCATCTTTTGGCTTCAACAGTTAGCTCATCTTCAGGCAGGGTGTCCGTATTCAGGGCCGGCTGGGCGGGGCGAGGGCGGCCCGGTATTGGCGAGGAGTCGGCGAATGAGAGAGAGCAGCATCCCCAGCGCAGCCGCCCTCCGCCTGTACCAGCCCCGCACGCCGCTCCCCCACCCCCACCCCCACCCACACCCACACCCCTATCCCATCACCCGTAGGTTGCGAAATCACCCCAAGCCGCGCTGTCTGCTGGCGAGTCGAGACGTGATTATTGAAAAGGGGGACTTATTGCAACTGAACTGACCGATCAACTTAGGATATTAAAAAAAATTAAATAATTAATAACTAAAATAATTTTTAAACGTTTTTTGAATGCATTAAATGTATGAGATATCTTTATCATTTACATGAGGTCTTCTGGCTCATAGCTACTGTGTACACTGCTCGGTACACCGATTTATAAGTTTATACTCATAAATCGGTGTACCGAGCAGTGTATTAAAATCTGCACACTGCACACACCGAACATATTTTCTATCCGATATTTCTTAGCTATTTTTGTTTTTTCCGACTGTCCCGACCAGAGTAGTCATCGCAAAAAAATAATTTAGCGCATTGTTGTTTAGTATTTTTCAGGCGGAGCTCCTCGTCATCAGCGAGGCTTTTGACTTCATCTCGAGGAAAGCATAGTGAAGATGGATATGTGCCAAAATATTCGCAAGCGTCCGAGGCATTTTCATTTGTGAGTCCACTTGTAGTAAGAATACAGAACATGATGCTTGTCATAGTTGAAAGAAGTATAGTGAACTGAATTCGACAAAAACCTCAGCGGTGAGGGACCACGTGTGTCTGAAGCCTATAATACATAGTAATATACAATACATTATATATTTGATTTTTTTGTTTGTACCAACAATTTTTTTGATGTGAATTTGTAATGTGAAAATTACTGTTACTTTGTGTGTTAATTGAAATGGGTAAAATATCTTGATGTATGTTTTTATAGAAATAATAAATTTTTAATTTAATTCTTGAAAATTTTTTTTGGTTCGTCTGATTTTTTCGAACTTATTTTAGTTAATAACGACTATAAAAAAATATTTAATAATGTTAAAATGTGAAATGTATTCATATTTATACTTTATGAAATATGTGTATTTCTCGATTTTATCATATAGAACAAAAAAATATTTTTGTCATTATGATGGTTGATATTATGCATGTTTAATGACTGGGGGCCCACATGCCGGGGCCTCCCGGGAGATTTCCCGGATCCCGGTGGGCCAATCCGGATCTGGAGGTAAGTAATTTCATGACAAAACTTGAAATAATAATGGACAAGTGTCCAATTCACATAATTGAGTTTCGTTTCAATTTAATTTTGGTTTTATTAAAGCCAACGTGGTAATAAATCACGTAGCATGAAATATGATAGCGGAATATAATCAGGAGCGTGACGCGGTTTTAAAGGCAAGTATACCCGCTGAGCTTTTTAACAAATCGACAGCATAATCCAGTTTTTTTATGACTTATAAATGAGTCTGTAAACGCACATTCATATAAGTATCCTATTTGGGCATGTTAGACGTGCCAGTGATGAGAAAGCTAGTCGTGTTTAATCCTTGGGTTTTGAGAGATGAAGGAGTCGGCAAGGCGTCCGCGACGTGGCGTATCACTAAATGGATATCTTATTCAATTTCACAATAAGATTTGGATTTAACACGAGCATCATATTACAAACAGTTCGTACCTGACACCTTTGTTTTTATATAATCTTAAAGTAAATTAATGATATTCGTCGGATAGGTTTGTGTTTGAAAAATTCAGTGCGATACCAACAAACAATAAAGTAATGCTCGCCCAAAGCGTTATCCCTGAATAGAATAGTTTTCTTTTACTGTTAACATGTTACTGTTACATGTTTTAAATTTATCTTATAGAACTAGAAGGATTTGTTTGTTTGTTATTCATTGTTTAAACAACGAATAACAAACTGCATGCCCTATGCTTCGATTTGTTTTTCGATTGTTTTATAAAAAAATTATTTGTTGAAAAATAAACAAAAACATATAAATAGGTTTCACGTTTCTTTCTGCCTTTTTCTCTCTAACATCTAAAAGTAAATATTTTTCATGAAGAACCTATTTTTCTATACTTGGCATCGGTTATCAGATAAAAAAGTATAGTTAAGAATTTTTCAGGCCAGCTTATAAGGTTTTGTCCTATATTTATTCTTCGGCCTTTTCCCAGACTGCCCTCTTGTCTTAGCGCCTCCCGAGTCGCCCCTCTGCCCCCCTCGTGTCTACATGCACAGGGGTGTTTAAGGCCTGTGATCTAATTGATTTTGATCAATTGAATGTTATCTGAATCTAAAAAGGTACACAGATGGAAATAATTGTTTCTGCTTTCTGTTTTTTATTCTATGATGTTTTGTGGTGCTCTAAAATTTCAATACACGAATGTACCTCTGCTTTATTTATTGGTTTACTACATATAGACCATGAACTTATTAACGTCACTATCAACTAACGCCGAGTGCTATAGTATATATGTTTTACAGGTATATCACTCTTTGATTCCTACCTAACCTAACCTACTAATAATACTTAAATTAACAATCGTCTTAGATTTTATTCGTTCGGTTTTTAGTAGTCTTAAAACATTGGTTCTGTTACATGTGTCTCAAATGTTTTATGCATTCTACCTCTTACTTCATTGTAAGTGTATTTTTTATAATAACTTGTTTTGTGAGCAATGATAATTGGTTGTACATCAATACTTTTATAAGTAATTTCATCTTATCTGAATACGGGCTTATTGTTTATCAGCATTAAAATTTGTTATTTACACTTTTCTGTGTACAGAGAGGTAATTGTAGAGGTGATTTTTTATGTTTAGTTTGATACTACGGTTTAATGATGCATATACTTTATTTTGTTTATCAGTATAGAAATGAGAACTCTATAGTTAATATTAAAAAAAATATATATTATCATTTAGTTTTCATAGAAGTATAAACTCGTATATATTTTAAATCTCATATTTTTCTTCTCTTCACAAGGCAAAAGAGACAAACCAAAAAAAAAATTTCAAAGACTAAATTTATTCGGGAGTTTGTTCTACCTACAAAAATTACAACAATGCAGTACCGAGAGAATGAATTAGGTACAGATAAAGGTACTCGTTTATTGGTTATGCATCAGCTACTTTCTGTCTGCCTAAGATATTTAATAGATTTAAAATTGAAACTTGTGTAAATTATTTTAAATGCAAATAAACTTGCCTGTCACCAAAACCGCGGTACGCCACGATGCGATCCATGGCTGCTTTTAGCCAAGCAGATGTAAGTAGTGACGGACAGTCATTGCTTTTTTGCATATTTGATTGTTCCAGAATAACAAAAACACGTGTATTTGTATTTTTAAACTGAATTTAAAAGCATGAAAAAAAAATAGCAGTATTGAATTGAACGAACATCAGAAACAATGAGTTAGTATCGATTTTTTTAAATTCAATTAATTGAAGTCAATACCGATATATTGATAATTATGGGATATCGATAGTACCTGTATGGTTGTATTCAATAGTGCATTTACAATATCAATCGGTCAGTAACTTAGCAGGCGCAGAGGCGAGCGCATCGTGTCTGATTCGCCGTCGCTATACAAGTGGACCTAGGTAGTTAGTAGGTCACCATTACTTGTTACTTAGACCAGCCGCAGTCGTCCGGTTTCTGGACGTCAGGGTTTTCAAGCCGGGTAAACCGGATTACTGAAGAAGTGTTAATAAGCCAATCATTTAATGGTGTTCAATCTAGGGTATGCACGGTGGGTCCATGAAGATCTGACCGGACGCGCATGACTGGCCTTATTCACCCTTACACACTTTAACTAAATGTTTTTCGTACTCTACACTTCCTTACTTGCTATAATATCCAACATTTTTTAAAAAATTTACTTTAGTTTAAAACTCATATCAATATTCTTGTTTGCGTCCTGCGGAAACGCTCGTCTAGAATGAAAAATTGTATTACCTTATACGGGAGGTTTCACACATGAGCTGCATTGTCCATATTGGTCGACGATCGTCCCTTCATTATCGGACCAGTATCAAGGCACAGGGTGGCAGCACACTAAGGAAAAATAAGGGTTGTTCATATTATACGTATGATAGTAGTGGTTCTGCCTATTATGTTATCGAAGAAGAGTTTCCAAACTCTGAAGAAAACTTTCAAGTAATAGAAGGAATTAAAGAAGGTATGTAGTAGGTATTGATTAACAACAATCGGATAGCTGTGTATGTATGATTACTTTTTGTATTAGAGAAATACATGTGTCCTTCAAAATTATATTATGTGGCCAACGTTTATTCTCTGGTAGCACCGATTTATCGGGTCATCACCTCACTGCCGACTACTGGCTATCGCTTTGTTAGTCACGTCACGGGTCACGGGTCATTCTAATACCTAGCATAATGTATAACAAGTTTGTTACACAGGGAACATTTTAAAGTTGTTCTAGTAGCTTTTGCTAATAATATATATTTTTTTAATGTCGCAATACTAAGTTGCACGGAACGGAGATAAATACTGCAGTGTCCTGGTGAAAGTATATTATACTTGAGGACATACATATTTGTTGCCGAATATGCTGGGTAGGTAGGAATACGCTCCAATATGTAGTAATCAAGTTTTTTAGTAATAGATTTCAATTTGTAAAAAAATGCAAGATAAAAATCAGTCTCGTTTTGTGTTGCAATCATTGTGAATGGTCAGTATTTATATTTCTGAAAAATATAAAATGTCAAAAATATAAGAATAAATCCGTACATTGAAAAGCAAATATGTGTTAACTATGCCACTAAAGAGTAGGTTTGTTTAATTAATCAATGAATTTTTGGACTACCGAAACATCATGAAACAAATAAGTACTTTATTTATAATTTGTTAAAATTTAGTAATATGTAATCCTACAATCTACTTGTGGTTGTGAAGTCAACTGAGCCGCTAAAAAAATATTTATAATGTGCCATAAAATTAATATTTCTGATATTTTTTACTGTTGGTAGCACTGAGCTGTCATTTGCCCACTACCTACCTGTCAATTTTCAATGTGTCTATTATGCATCCGTTCTGTTTACTTTTACTACAGTCAAATAATTGTAAGCCAGAACAAATTTCACTATGTAGAATAAATTAAAGCATATTTAAAACGATGGAAACGATTACCGCTGATCCAGCAAGCTCAAATAAGAAAGTTCCAAGGAAAAACAGACTTCAAAGGTAAGCTGATAAATTCTTGTCTTTCACACAAGCCTATTGAACTGTTGTAACTGTGTGTATTATTTTTGACGCAGTAAATGTCGCTTGTGGGAACGAGAGCGACGAGGGCGTCTCAGCGCAGCTTTCGCAGAGTTGGCGAGTGTTGTGCCCGACACTCCGCCCGCCTCAGCTAAGATCCTCGTGTTGCAGCGCGCCCTCGCCTACATTCGCCGTTTGCAAGCTTCGGCTCAGATTGTATCCGCTCCCGTAACCGTCTCCATGTGCGCAGATGAGACTGAGTGTGAGCGATTGCGGGGTGAACTTGCGCAGTTGAAGCGACGTTGTGCAGAGAGGGCTGTCCTCGACATCACTAACAAGCCGTTGCCAGGTTTTATTTGCCCACTTATGTTTACAATAATCAGAGATTTTTATTATATTCTAAAAGATTGAATGCCGTAAATAAGACGGTAATTAACTTTTGTATGTATGATGAAAAAAAATGAATTCTAGCAAGTACGCCAAGCTTCTGGCTTTATATGAGAGTATCATCATTGATAATAAATATGAGACAGGCCAAAATGCCTTGTGGATCTTCAATTTCTAACATCATAGTCGGGCTGTTTGCAGGATTTTTCTTATTTACAAAATACGAATAGAAGTGAAGAGCAAAACCCATTCGATATTCCAGAAACAAATAGTCAGACACACCTAGTAGGTACACAGATGTGCGTTTGTAGACATAACATCCATACGGTTGTAGATACAGATGTTAAATGTTCTCTTATGTACCATTTTAATACGAAGAATAATTGGAACAAAAATCAAATAACACCGTCAATTGAATTTTTTTTAGATATGTCAGTTCCCATGATAGAAATTTCTTCTAGAATTTCAAAGCTCAAATACGATGTTTATTTTTTAATTTTTATTATGATTTTCCAGATGATGCGGAAGGCAGCAAAAAAGTGGTAGAAAAGGATCCTTCAGTTGCCCAAGCAGCTCCATCAATGCAAATTGAAATGACTTCGACCAACCCAAAAAATATAAAAGTAAAAAAGAAAATCTCAAAGAAAACAGCAATCGTTAAGATAAAGCCTATCAAACAAAGCACTAAAAATAAACCGATGGGTCGAGCACTCATCACAGAGGCAGGTCGGCCCATTCCATTGCCACACAGTACTAATGGTAAATAACAAGCAACGTTATCTAGTACAATTTTTCAACTTTCATATGAGTTATAGTTTATTGAGACTGCATGCGAGTGGTTTATTTACTTTTATATTGATGGTACAGGTGTTTGGATGGGTCCTGTGCTGTTGTTGCCACCGCCGCTGTTGCCCCCTGCACCTGCGCCCGCTGTGCTGCTCGTACGACCCTCCGCTCGCTTGTCTGTCACAACTGTCACCAGGACTACCACTGTCAACAAGCTTCCTATTCCTGCCTTTTCCTCATCATTATCTGCACGCCGTGCTGAGCCCACTCGACTTGCCCGAGTCAGCCATCGTGGGCGTCGGCGACTTCTGGAGTCTCTTCATGCTGCTAAAAGAGAAAAAAATAAGGAGAATGACATACGAGAACCTTCTTGTACCGGAAGAAAGTCGATATCTCCAGAAGGCGGCACTCATCCAACAATAGAAGCGTCTTCGAGCTTTGTTCTTCCAGTGGAGAAGAAGTCCACTGGTTCGGCCCAGTGCCTAGGAAGTGACCTGAGAATTGCTAAAGTCGATACAGCCAATGTAAAGAAAACTGATGAAATCATTCAATCGAAAGTGACTGAGAATATCAGAAAGAACGAACTTATCTTGCCGGATGGCCGTGAGGCTAGTTCAACTGCGTCATTTAAAAACGGCGACACGCCGACAGCTTCTTCAGATACTCGAAAAACGGATGACAGTGCAAGATTGCCGACAATTAAAAATCCAATTACCAAAATCAGTAATTTTTCTGAGAATCAAACCTCACTCAAACCTTCTGATTCTACTGGGAAGGGAGAAGTTGCAGCGAGCTCATCGATTTCTGTAGTGAATACTTCCCAAAATGATATCTTAAGGAAGAGACAGTATGGTAGCGAGACGAGCTCAGATCCTCGGGTCCCATTAGAAACAGAGGAGAAAGGTCCACGGCGGGATTGTACAGCCCCTGACATGGCGGCTGCCCTTTTGGCTAGCTTGGGTGCTCCTCCTTCTCCTGCATCTCCTGCCTCACCCTCTGCTGCCTCGCCTACGGCTGCCTTCTTGCTCGCCTTCCCCCTTGTTTCTCATGCCCGTCCTGATACACCTCTTGTCGAGACGGCACATGCACCACTCGATAACTTCTCCAACTTCTTTGGTTCCAAGGATGACTCACTTGCACTTGGCGATGCAGGTGTTCCGTTCCAAGACTGTCGATCTAAGAACACTGCAGCCAGTGACAGGCCAAGAGTCGGTTGGCCCGACCTCAACTTTTGCAAATCAACCTTCAGTTCGACAATCGACCCCTTCAAGGTCACTAAGAATTCCGAAAACCAAAGAACAATGTCGAGTGACAAGCCAAATTACTCAAAATTATCTGCATCCTCATCCTCGTGTGCTTTCTCTGAAGCTCAGTCACTTTTTCCGACAGCCAAATCTACTAATCCAGGGCATTTTATTACCCTGGCTGATTCTATATTTAATTATGAACATGCACCCGTCACTCGCCACCCTAAAGATTATCGTGCGACCTCTGGAAAAAATCACTTTGATTTCGAGAACATTCGTTCTCAGCCCGATCTTGAGAGCAAACCGTCAGCTATTGGAAGTGATGGATTGTACATATCAATGACGCCAAATTATACAGATGGCAACCGAACCGACCTTGGCGCTCGTCGTAAGCGAGATGACACATCTCTAAGGCTCACTGCACCAGGAACAGTCCCTGAATTTTCCAGTGTCACCGTTAACTCTTCAGTCCAAAGCAAGCCTGTCTTTCTAAATACATCTAATGTTTACTCTTCGTCCGATGCATATAATCCATTCGGGTCCGATTTTGTAACTAATTCAGTAAACCTTGGCTTTCCTTGTGGGACTGTCAACAGTGCTAGGGGAAAATCTTCAGGAAACTATTTTCCAGATTTCAACTCCAGTAATGTTTATTCTCAGAGTTGCGGTCTGTGGCCAGATGAAATCATTTCTGCTGATAATGAACGAACAGACTGTGGCCGAAGAGTCACTGCAGTTTCCATTGCTGATCAGAATCTTCAGATATCTGATGCGATGTCAGACTTCCAGCCTGATTTCCGATTTCCACTTTTAACAAGTTCGAAACCTGACAGTGTCGGACAGGCTGAGTCATTAGAAGTGAAAGGGACACGTCACGGCCCTGCTAAATTTTCATCTCGAGAGCACAAATATCCTACTGTGGACAACAAACGCACCAGGGTTGAGCACACCTCTCAGAGGGGCCCCGTTAACTGGATGACTTCTGGAGTACCTTTTGCTGTAAGTGAGCCGTTCTCTGACTGTAAAGAGACAAAAACCGAGCGGGTGAGTGTGCCTTCCCACATAGGTTTGTCGGTACCAGATCCTGCGATTGACATCGTTGTTCCTGGGGGTAAAAAAGTTGATGTGCCAGAATCCCCATTCTATCTCACACCACCTGGATGCTTTGTTCCTGAGGAGATGCAATTCGGATGGTCACCATCCAAGACAGCTCCCAGTGTTCTGCCAACACTGCTAGGAGATTTGGCGCTACCAACTGCTGAAGCTAGAAGTCGCCGACCGCCCACTGCTCATACTACTCATGCTGGACGACTCTTCTCCAGGCCCAATGAGTCCAGTGTATCCACTACCGCTGGGACCTTCTTCTCTGTAAGTCAACTTGTGGAGAGGAACGAATCTGATGTCGACACTGTCACAACTGAATCTCATAGAAGAAAAAGTGTTGCCGTGAGTGACCGTGGAAGACGGCTTCCGCACCAAGCTTTATCTGGGGCATCAGAAATCCGCAGCAAGGATGTGGTCTGTGATGGTAAGCGACTCACGACTGGGAAAAATCCTTACAGAAATGACTACTCTACAGAAGCTTTGCTTCAAAATGACCATCGCCACCAGACGCATGGAAGACAGCGGCAGGCACCAGAATGTTATTCTCAAAGCCAACAGTATGTGGGAAACACTTTTTATGGAGGCCCGGGAGTGACAGCGAATCCTCCCTTCTATTCCTCTTCTAGTTTCATATCGGCTCCGAGTGCTACAGTTTCCTCAAACTTTTCGAATGGGGGATTCTCATCAGAGATGGGCGACTACTCAACCAACACTGCAGAGAGCTACTCATATGTAAGCAGGGCTGGTAAAGCGGCTCGTAAGACTGTGCGGAGGACAGGTGCGGGATCAGGGGTAGGGCCAGGAGGCTCTCCAGGGTTGCTGGATGACTCATTATTGGGTTACTTAGCAGGACCGGCACCACCCTATCCTAGTCAACCTACGAGCCTTGCAAACTTCAACCTCAGCACTATATTCCCAGAGATTAACAAGGTAAATAAGATTATGTGCTAGGTGAGATATATATATATATATATATATATATATATATATATATATATATATATGCCAGGACTTGCCTTGACCTTTAGTTTTTACAGCGTCCTGCAGCAGGCCCAGAGGTAGATTGGGCGCCGCGGCCTCCCATATCGCTCTTCCAGTGAATTTGCAAGCTCTTCATTTTATTTTGTAAATCTGTGAGTTGCCTTCTCCAATCATACTGTACCTGATCAAGAATACGTATTGTAAATGTAAATTATAATTTATAATATTTAAATATATGTTAAAATTTTATATATATTTTTTGTTTTATTTATCAATGAATTTGTAGATTGTGCATAGTCATTAATGAACCAAAATGTACTCAAAACTTGTACCTCACATCAATTGTTAAATCATTTCAAAATAACACTCTTTTTACTGAGTAAGCTATAATTTTGTAAATATAATAATAGTTTTATATAATTTACAGATAGCCACCTATTATTTCAAGTGTCCTGTATGATTTTTAAAGCTTGGTCAGTTTTTTTCAGATACTACGCTTAAGCATTTTTATAGTTAAACTTCTGTGGTTGGTGATGGATATTATGAAACAACGAAAACAGCTTTTTTCAACATATTTATATCTATTGTATTTATTAAAATATAATAATAATTCGCAGATTAAAATTTCAATAAGTATTATATAAAAGTACATATATACATAGGAATAAGGGTTAATGGTTTTTATACTTAAAATTTGGCTTCATATGTTAAAATGAAATAAAATAATACTCGCATATCTACACAACTTTTACAAGATACAAATATTTTCATATTTAATACAAGAAATAGATTATTAACTAAGAAGAATTGTAAAAATATATAAATCTTTTTATAAAAATATATAATCTCAGGAGTTTTAGCACTAGATAAGGAAGTTACTCTGTCTGCAACACTGATGCATGATTTCCGAAAGGCTCTATCAATAGTCAACTAGCTGTTTAAGATGTTGTAGTTGATATTTTATTTGCTATCAAAATAATTTAAATTTTACAGATATAGACAGCTAATTGGTGAAATAGGACTTTATGCAATGTGTGTGCTTTTGAAAACTTATTAACATTTTTTTTTGTTGATCTGCTTTTCAAAAATCATGTATCAACTACATAGTCTTTATTATCAACATCAGCAGAATGACTTTTCTTTGGTGTTTAATTTTTCATTTATATTTACAAAAAAAAAAAACTTAAATTGTATAAGTATGATAAATATCAATAATAATATGGTTTTATCAAATCACTATATTTTGTTGATCTGTAATTTAATTGATTAGAGTGTTACCATAGGCCTTGTATATAAAAAAAGTCAAATGTGTGACAATTGCTGAAGCTTGATTATAACATTTTGAAATGTAAGTTTAATGCAACTGATCAACGTTTTGTGAATCGATTTAACTGACCATGGTACTTACTTTTTTTCTTTGGTCTTCTATTTAAGTAGCCTTGAAGCAAAATTAGTATAACTCGTTTGTCTCTGAGTGTGATAATATTCTCGAGACACGAGAGTAAGGCAATATTCAAATTAAAGACCTGATACAGTTGTCTTCTCAGCTATGATGTTATCTGGAACTGCCAGTTGGACTTAAGAAGGATGGGCTGACAGGACCAAGAGAGTGGTAAAATAGAGTCATAACTCTCGTTTACTGGACAATTTATACGAGCAAACATTTCCATACAGTACAAACTCCATATAATCCCATTACCTATTGCCAATGTTAACCACATGAAAATATTTCCGATGGCCTTAGTCTTCTGTCGGGTTAAGAAAACAAAGAGGCATCCGAAAAATGCAAATGCCACTAATAAAACAGGATAGAAAATGCCGAAAGCATAAGTGAGGACTATCTCATGGAAGATGGCTGAGACAAGGAAAACAAGGATTGTGGCCACTGTGCGGTTACCCGAGAGCATCAGTACATCCCTGAATATGTATGTGTAAAGCCAGTCATGCACCACCATGTTCCACGTGCGGTAGAACCCTCCATATCCTGATTGATTCCACCAGTCCTGCAATGAGTTCAATTCAGGTAATTTTTTTTATTTATCTGATAGAGAACTTGAATTACAATTATATCATATTGGCCTTAATTTTTTTGTCCATGCTGTCTATTCAAAGAATTTCCAATTAAAAAAATAATAGAAGGGGAGTATCACACGTGATTCTTTACTTTTTTACAGAAATACTCAATTATTTCCGGGTAGTGAAGCGTTTTAACATATTTATAACATTTGACCTACGCACCATGTAGAAGCGACGATCAGCAAAGGTGAGTATTTCTGCGGCTGCATTCTGCCAACAGTGCAGCAGCAGGTAAAAGCCGCACACAAAGGTCAGTAAAGCTGGCAGCATGGCACTAAATAACGACAGCACCAGCTGTTCAGCTTCCAAAACCTGTTTCAGTAAGATGTGAAAATTTAAAATTATACAAGAGACTAATTATGAAATAGAGACTTTAATTTCAGATGAAAATTTTTATTTTGGTATTTTCATCATGTGATGGAACGAGAGATCATCCATAGTTCACAGAACTTGGTGAGATGATAACCTCTCCAATTGCAATGCTTTGGTGAATACTTAATATTACGGTTGTATTTAAATATCTTATACTAGGATAATTTAATAACATATTGATGTGATAGTGACCTACATTATCAGGTTTGCCGAAATCGGCCCATACGTTGATGAAGAAACGTTCACATAGATAACTGATATAAACAATAATGGCTGCCACCTCTATCAAGCGCATTGCTACCACATCCCAGCGAGTGTGTTTTGTCCTGAAAAAATTAAATACTAACATATTGAGCATTATTTTTAAAACTTGTAAATGTGGATGCAATGGGAAGAAACTCACCTAGGATAGGTATCTCGGTAAACAAGTGTGGGAGCAAACAAAAAGTACAGGTACCAAGAAAAAACAGGCAAAGGAGCTTGTTTTGGAGCTCGCTCAAGCACGCGTGGGGACACAGAGCGGACAAATGCATGGATCTTCATTATAAACCTCATCTGAAACACAAAACAGTTCATTTAATTTATTTTGAGGAATATCTATATATATATAATATATATATAAAATGATTAAAACTAAAGCATATAGTGCACAATATTTTAAGTCGACCAAAGTGATCATTATTATAAATAACTTGCAATAAAAGAGGCCCAATAAATTGTCTTTGACTATACTAAAACAGTTGTAAATCCAATTAGTTCAGGATTCACCGATTGGTATTAATGAACATAAAAAAATCAATTATTGAATTTGCACATTTACCATTTCTAAGAGTACAATAAATGATGAAGCCACTGGTAAACCGTAAGCTGTCTGCACTTTTATGGGGAATATGAGGAATAATACTTGATAGATGATGAGAAGGCACAGCCATGTGAAATCCCATGCACAAAGTAGCTTAGCTAAAAAAGATTAAATATCTTCAATTTCACTTTTATACATATACATAATTTCATTAGATTATAACAGATACATTTCAATGAATTTGGGTGACCAAATGCCTCGCATTATGCGAATTTCTTATTTAAGAATGTGTATGAACATAATGTAGTCATTGACTTCTCTTAACAATTAAAAACAGCATTGGGTATTATGAACGTATATACAAGAACGTAAAAGAAACGCTACCCAAAAGACAATAGATGTATTTTTCATTAAAATAACATGTAATACTGCATAAAGTGTTCTTAGAATTAAAGTAATTGATTCAAATGATTCGTATTTTTTTGTATTAAGTTTTGACTATGTATGTATGTTTAATCGCAAACCCCAATTTAGCAAATTTCACTCAACGCGATTTTTTCCGGAAAGTATCCCTCGCTTAAAGCGGGGTATTACTGTATACTTAACAAACATAGACTTATGTCTATGCAAAGTGCAACTTGACAAAATCAGGGCTTTAGCGAATATTTTGTAATTAAAGTACTTGAGAATTGCATTCATGTATTTTCAAAATTGTTCAATAATATGGTAGTCATTTGTAATATTTGTTTCAATTGTATAAAAATGAATACATTATTTTCTTTACAGTAGGTACTGCTTAGAGAATTGATTGATGTTGGTGTCTTACGTGAGGTAGCCAAGGAGGGACGAACAAAAGCCCAGCCGCGAAATAAATAATAAGGAAGTACAGCACATGTCAGCATGACCACCCATGTGGTCACCACCACGTCCAGACCGCTGAAGCTCACTGCTATCAGGTGCAGACCCAGGTTCAATCTGAAATATTCTATCTTCATCTTCTAGCGTCTCACAGGTTTTTTCAAAATGTACTCCATAAGGTTTTAGCTGTGACAATATTAGTTTATTCTATTTTTGAGAGCTAATCATTAAAGTAATACTTGACTTATCTATAATAATAATACCCATTGTGTGTGTGTATGTATGTTTCATTTTTTGGTTCTCTATAGAATATTTTAAAAGATACAACGCTGATTTTTTACATGTAAGATCAGTAAGTTTTTCCGCAGTTATGGGCCGAATTTCAAGATGATAGGATAATATTTTCATTCATAAACTAATTTGATAAAATATGCTTTAGCAAGTTTCGGGCTACATTTCTAGTTATATAATAAAAGGTAAGTAGTATTGTTGCATTTAATTTTTGGTAGAAAATATGGTATGAATTATTTAAAATATAATAATTTTGAAGTTAATAAAATTGTTTGATGCGGTGAAAAAAATAAAGTATTTATACATATAAAAACAGAATCATCAAAAAGTTAGGATGTAGAGCTTGCAGTCTCACCTGCCACTGTCCACGAGGTCGTACACCATAGTGTTGAGAAACAGTAGGATGAGGATGACGAGGGAGATGTGGTAAATTGTGCGGATGTGTGGGATCTCAAACAGCTCTGTCAGCAGCGAATCTCGTTCCATAAACACCTTCTCAACCACACCCGTTTGTCGGTCTAGTTTGCCTCTCGTCCCCTCACTACAATGTTAATAAAAACAATATAATTCAACAAATATTCTTTCTAAATAAGAAACCAATAATCTTTAAGATTATTAATGAAAGATACAATTAATTACAAAAGTTACAAATAAATTGTTTACCGATCTTAATATGCTTTCTTATAAAAAATGATGACAAAAAATACTATAGCTGAAATTATAAATTGATATATCGTCAACAGACAGGCAAATTAATGTTACCATAAAAAAATGTTATCATTGATGAAATCTTACTTCATGCTATCTTGGGAATTGGATCCGTTTGTTAGATATTCTTTTGTCAATTTACTAACATTTCTTCAGAAGTTTTTAAGAAGTGCTATCATACTGAACACACCCAATCCCCAAGATCTAGAATATAAATTTATATACTACGACATTTAAAATCAGGGTCTAACTTATTATTTTTTTCACGTGACATGTCTCTAGAAGGCAAAATAATACACTTACACATTTCAATTTCAACCCTCTTTAAATTCGTCCCTCTGCCTTGGTCTGCAGTATTTATGATAGGCATGTTTACTCTAGCTCTAATAATTGGTTTCTGAAAGGCTGATCAATAAAAATAATAGTTAAAACACAGGCAGTAGAATGTGTTATTTTAAATAAATACTTGTATTTGATTTAGTTGAGATAACGCTAGCTTTGAGAATATGGTTAAACCTAAATCGTAAAGGTATTCATTGAAATATCAATATATGAAAACTGTTTGATATATATTTACTTATCGCTTGTCGTTTACAGAGGCCAGCCATTCAGAAACCAGCAGACAATCTTTCTTTGAATCTCATCAAGTTTTTTTATTTTACTGACAATTTAAGATATATTAGTTACATAGTTGCGCTAATTTCTCTTTATATTTACTTAACATTTTATGAATCAGTACCTTTCTTCAATGAATTGAAAGGTTTTCATTTTTACTAAAATCCGATATGATATGAAATCTTAAATACAAAATGGCCTGAGAGAAAAAAATCAGAAACAAGCAAACCTTTTGGATCTTTTGTCTTCACAAGATGATGGGATATTATTACCATTTGAGCTATTTTTAAACGTAGTGTTTTGAACTTCATCGAGCACTCGACGAGCCACAGTACGAATGCATTCTTCAATCTCATTTTTTAGATTATCCTGAATGATCTGAAATAAATATCATATATAAATCTGAAACGTTGTGTTTTTCAGTTTCCATTGAAAGAAATATAGTTTTTCTATTCGGTTCTCAGATGATGTGTCAACGTATAGCTACAAAAAGAGGCAGATGAAACAATATGTTATCTGAAATAAAGTAATGCTTGCCAAGATAGTTTTTTGTCAATTTTGAATATGTCAAATGATGATTTTGTAAACTGCATACCGAGACTTTTCATGGGTCGCGATAAAAAACCATCGTGATTTTTTTAAACCTCGATTAGTATAGCATCATAGCACTTACCTTTTCGAACTTATGAGTGGCCATTTCTTTCAGTCTCTCGGATTCGCGATCCGCTCCGTCCTTCATCGTGACGATTCTCCAAAGTATATCACCGATTGCAAAGAAGTGGAAGAGTAATCTTCAAACGTTTCAGCTTCGCGCACTATCGCCGCGAATCGTATTTATCTGTATTAAAATAATATTACGATAATTCAACATTTTAAACAACAAGCGCCCAGACAATCCGTCATTATGTAAATGATAAACATTATCAAACGTAGCAATCCGTTTGCTCTTTGATCTAAGTTTAGATTGCAAAAAAAACATTAGACCATCGTAAAATTTGCAGGTGTATTGGTTTACATTAATTATATTATGACAGAAGCGTCTAGAAACAATGTATTGTGGTTTGAAAAAAATCACAAAAGCGAGACACTCACTCTGCGGTATTCTTATTGTCACGCGTCAGGCGGCAGGCGGCAGGCGACGGCGACTCTGAGGTCTTCGTGGACGATGGTGCATGGGTTTTTCTGGCTGTCGACCGCGGTGGCTCGCAGCCGCGGGGGCTCGAGAGCGAGGTCGGGATGAGCAGAGGCCGGCGCGGCTGCCGGGGGCCAACTGCGCCCGCGACCCGCGACCCGCCACATCGATCATCGATACTCGATATCCTCGCACCGGGCCCGGCCGAGGGCCCCGCACATCTCCGAAAGACACAAATCTCAAAACCCCCAAAAACCACTCTTCAATGCTACACAGCCCATAAACTAAATAAGTTTTTAAAGCCTTAAAATTAGATCGTTAAAATATTGTTTTTTTAATCATCAAAATATTTCTTATGGTAACGTAGACGAGCCCCGGAGCTCGGGCGGTTTGGGGTCGTTTTCAAAGACTTGTCCCGGAGCGGGTTCGCATTCGATCCCGACCCTCGTCTCGTCTCTCGTCTCTTTCCCGGGGATGATCCCCCTTCCGTTTGCAGTGCTGAGACCCCAAATCTGAAATTTGCACGAAATGTATTATCGCATCGACGCGGAGACCGACGCTGGCCGAGGAAGCGAAAGTCATTTGGAAGGATACTTTCTGCTGCAAAACGACAAACTGCACTGAATCAGCAAAGCGGTAAGTCATATTGAATTGTGATAATTTGAGTAAATACTAACTTTATTGCTGATATTGATGAAAAAAAATATATGCTTATATATATAGTGCAACAGTTTTTTTTAAAACAAATTAAAATAGTTTTGATATTGTTATCGATTGCTCTAGGCGAATTCTTATGTGTATCGGGTGAGAAAATTGGGCTCAACTCGATTCTGGAAGCTCATTCTAAATTGACTGCCGCGTGAACCCAAAATCCCAGCTCGCCTTATCTACATTTTTTTAGGCCATTATCTGTGTAATAAATGCGAGTGTATCGACATTGTACTTTATTAAATGCGAGCAGTACGATCCGGTTTTTACCGGATTATCTGCTAGTTGATAAAAAAATTCTTCTAATGTATTCAACTCGAGATGCTCTGGTTATCTGCAAGTCCACCATACCGATCCCTCCCCCCGGGACGAATTGCTCGTTTTAATGTCGGATAAATTGCATACCAGTTTACGAATTGTATAATAAAAAAATCAATCGGCGCTCAGCTCCAAAAGCACAATATTTGGCATAGAGTTTTGGAAAAATTTGGATAGGGGTGCATAAATCTATATTTTGATATTTATGGTTTCTCTTGAGCCATTAAAATTATCAAACATAATTTTTTTTTTTTGTTAATTTTTAATAGTTGTTACAATACGGTATACACGGTATGTCGCTAATCCCCGATCTTGATGCAGGTTGTGGGGCTTACAAGGTGTGGCTTAGATGTTAACCCACACGGACTTCTCGATTTCGTTATTGAGTTTGTGTAGGTGAAAAATATGTGTAAAAAAACCGTGCTTGCCTTGAGGCTTAATTTACCGCACGCCGCTGGTTGATAGTGCGATCGCGGTTTATCTTTGGAGAAGATAACTTGTGACCGCTGCCGCTGCCGCTGCCGCAGCGTGGCTGCGTGGCTGCGTGGCTGCGTGGCTGCGTGGCTGCGTGGCTGCGTGGCTGCGTGGCTGCGTGGCTGCGTGGCTGCGTGGCTGCGTGGCTGCGTGGCTGCGTGGCTGCGTGGCTGCGTGGCTGCGGTCGAGTGACGCGGGTGCCCGTAATGCTGTTACATTATAAAGTGAGACGGGGGTATGACGTACGCCCGGCTTCGATAAAAGCTTTTCATTCCTCTCCCTGATTGCTGAGAGCTGTACTCATTATTAAATTATTCACTTCTACTTCTCCATCAACCCGCACCGCACTTCCTTGCTTGCGGATAACAACATTAAGAAATCCAACTTTTCATATTACACTTCCTTCAGATTGATGCTGGGGTGTATGTAATAGCAGCGGCGCGCGGTAAGCTTTTTAAAAGGTAAGCAATTTCAGCTTCTAATAGTCAAACACAAAATTGCATTGAAATATATATATACATATATATAATGCAGCGTATGTATTATGTGTGAAAGATTCGAGCACTCTTATTAGGCAAGTAGTGCTTGACCAATTGATATTTTATTGGCACAATGTAGAGCGCATTGGAAATGTATTTGAGAGTATTTAAAAATAAAACAGCACGAAATTGAATAAAAAATTGTTTTTCGACCGTGCATGTGGTTCAGCAACGAATGCTTAAATTGATGCTTGGATTAAAGTTGAAAAAACTTTACGGATTAAATTATTTTTTAATTAATTTGGTTTGCTTGATGGTTTTCTGCTTCTGTGGACGGCACGCCACTGGAAAATAGCTCTTCCCGCCCCCACCATTAGATGTATGTAAATGTGGCCAGCGGCGCTCCTGCCGCACTAACTTAACTCTTGTACGACCGGTCCCGAATCACCGCGTGTTATTATCATTGCAATTTTTTTAATCGCTGTGCCCTGATAACAATTTTCTATAATTTGGTGATTTTTAATAATTTAGTGACAAAGTAATATCGATTAAAAATTGAATGAATATTCTAAATTATTTCTGATCTTGAAATGTTACATTCATAAAATAAAACTTTGTTTAATGTAATTGTTTTACATTTAGATGGAATCTCTTTTAGTTGGATCTAACAAATCAGAATTCTAAGTATTGTTTTGTTATTCTCTTTTATATGCCCCTTTATTTAGTTCGTTTATACGTTTGACGTTATTTTTTTCCTACTTATTTTGGATCAAAGGACTTGACATAAGAGTAAAATGATATTGCGCATAGTTCAAGGGCTGTTCCCGGAAAAACTCATTTTTCGCAATAAATTGATCTCTACGAAGTTCATAAATATCCTCATTTCTCTCCGAAAGGATATCATAAGTGTAATATATAGTAATATATTATATATAAGATTACATTGAAATAACAAAATTTGCTAAGAAATAACGAAAATACTTTTAAAAAAACATGATCCCGTATTTTATCTTTAAAATGAATCTTGGAAATGTATTGGTTTGTAGATTTATCATTATCGGAAAGGACGTTATTTTTTTATGAAATGTTTTTCTAGTTCAATATTTATGGACAATTTTTTTTATTTTATACTTATATTTATTTTTTCAGTTCTTAGACTTTCCTCTGCCAAATGCAATACGAATACATTATTTTGTGCGACGTGCAGCCCAAACAAGCAAAAAATATTAATTGTATATTTTAAAGTTTAAAATGAATTATAATCATTCATGGCTAATATTATACTTTGTTAGCTTTTAAGAGATTTCGGTGCTTTTTTCTCATGGGAACCGCGCGCCACTGATAAGTAAAATTAACTAGCAAAGAAATGACATTTATCAAACAGGAGTCAGCTATTGATTTAAAGGAGCATTACAACTTTATACGAATCGAAGAGATTGCCATCACGAGTAATGTATATTGACAGAGAATGACTACGACAATTACAAACGGACTCAATTCCTAAGATTTACAACATGGATACGCATATCATGCCACCAAAATATCCTCGTATTTTCTTTATGAAACATACTGTACTACAGCAACGGGTCCATTAGTCTCAATTCGTCCAAAAATCGTATTGAAATCTGATCCAATCTAATTTGGTGTAAGTAATTCTCATTATGTCGTATGGCGAGGGCCGGCGTCCAGCAGCGGTCGGCAACCTGTGGCTCGCGGGCTTCTAAATATCTTATTTCCAACAATAAACATAAAATATAGGGCATAAACAAATCTGACTCGTGGAGCGATCAATTTTACCATTTCGCGTCAAGCTTACAATTAAAACAATAACGAGGCCATACATTACAAAAAGTCTCAAGTTGTATTTAATCGGCAGTAGAAAGAGTATATATTTTAATGTCGCGTAAGGGATATCAAATAAACAAAACTTACAAATAGCGTAAGGGCGATTGTGATACAATTAAATACTATGAAAAATTATGTCGAAACTTGCAATTGTAGGAACTGAGTATGGATTGATGAAAATATAAAAACGAGTTTATTACAATTCAATTCCAGTTTTACTAAAATCTATAAGTACATTCTTACTAAATAAATATCTTGCAAGAATTCGTATTTTCTTGGTTAAACTAGGTTGTCGATCAATGTTTACTCCATAGAGATGGTGGTATGTACAAAGATTGGACTATATGTATTTTTGAGCTATGTGTTCTTATACGTTAGCTTAACGTGAAATTAGCAATGATGGCTTGTTCTATTCAGCATTTCTAAACAAATCTAATTGAAAAAGTTTGTTTCCGTTAGTTTTCTCTTGCTTAAATTCGTACATCTTAAAACCAGCGCACGTTGCCACATCGTCGTCTGCGTAGCAAACAGGCGGGTCTCATTTTTACCTATTTTTGAAGAAAGACAAAAACGATTTTTTGTCGTATTTTAGAGTGAGCAAATGTAAGTATGGCTTAAGGAGACATAACGGCCTCTAATGTACATAATGCGTCAAAGAATTATATACATAATAACGTGATTTAATTTGTTTAAAGATCTAGTAAAAAGCACTAATTCTGATGTCCTGAAAGAGTATCAAAAGCTTGATACTCCTTTCTGTAATCGAGCTAAAATAAGTCTAATATTGAATCATTCTTTTATAAAAAGAGAAGACGCTGTTGGCTAATTACCAATGTTTTGCTGTCATTTACAGAAATCATTTGCCTTAAATCGGCCATTTTAATAATATTGTAGCTTATTAAATAAAAAAGCAGTTAATATTATTCCAGATACGATCTATACCTTTATCTCTCATCAGGTACATAAAAATAAAATTAGCGCATTATTATTTTTTTCTTATACCGATTGACTCAGTAATAGCGGATGAGTTTCTCGCTTTCGCAAAATTAAACTTAGGTCAAATGCGAATTGCGTTTTTGTCTCTGCACGAAGTTTCATCGAAGAGAGTGGTTAAAAAAACATTCAAAGTCCCATTTTTTAACCACACTGTATAACACATCAGAGGGTATGTCGCGGGGCAGAAGATGATAAGCACTGAGCCAGGCCGCTTTATCAGTGATAATAGTTATTGATAATATTATTTTTCTTGACCTTTAACAACCCAAGCCATTCCGTTCCTTTGCTTATCATTCTTAATACTTCGATAAATACTTTATCTAAGTTTAATAACGCATTCATTTGAGACAGAGGCAAGGCATGCGATGTTTAAAAATCTACAAATTATTTACTTTTGCCACTAAAGAATGTAATTCGGTAATGTCCGAATTAGATAACTAAAAGAGTGCTCAGCCTCAAACAGAATAAATCTAATTTTAAGTCATACATTGCATTTACTTACGGCTCACTGCTGACCTAAGAAATATTTGCATACTATGAAAACTGTTAATTCATTTGAGTATGTTTGAGTAATTTAGAGTCTGCTTTTATTTATCCATGGATTTGAAAAAAATCCGATACAGCTACGTTCATTTTTACGAGTACTTCATAAAAGTAAAAGCAATTCTTGATATTGAGATTTGTATTTTCAGAAAGAAAAACTTTTTTTAATTCAACTAATAATTTACTAAAAAGCAGGTTAAAAAGTTGTTACAGTATTATAGCGCTATGTAAAAAAAAAACGAAGATGGCATTTGGCCCCAAAAAAACTGAGGATATTGAAATAATTTTTTGTCCCTCTCGGGTCTCCAGCGCTTCCTATTTCTTCAGAGCCTCTTCCATTTCCAGAACTTCTCCTGCGCCCCCGAAGGAGTCACATCGTCTTCTCACGAATCACTGATCTTAAGAATATCTTATAAGTAGAGATAAGTTATTTCTGGCGTTTCTAAAGTAGGCATCCACTTGGCATTTTAGCAATATTCACAGCGGTGCGCCCGGGCCGGCCCTGTCCTCGATCACTACAGGATGGACGGCCGCGGCTGACAGCCTGCCAGGGAGGCTGGGGTCGAAGGGAAACTAAGCGAACCTTATATATTTATATGCATGAATTTCTATACGAGTATACTTATATCAACGTCAAGTAGATCCTAGACACTGTAGTTGAAATTTTGTCGACATGCGAAATAACAAGTTAATTTTTACCACATAGACGACAACAGGACGAGTTCAATAAAAAGGAAAAAAAATAAATCTTTGTTATTAAAAAAATAATCGAAATCCTGAAACAAAAGGAATAAGGATTAAAATTGCGTTAATAAGTCAATTTCGAGATAAGTGAGTCAACTTGCCTTTCTGTCGTTTATATCGGTCCGACGGACAATATTATATCTCAAATCTATTTAATTTTGTCAAAACCAATTTACGATAAATAATATCAAGTAGATTATACGTTTATCGTGCATTTATTTAAATCATACTTAAAATAATTAATCCCTTGCGACGGCTTTATTGTTTTCACTACCAAAATTTGAGATATAATTTTAATCAAGAGATACTTCGATTTGCTCATGGTACGAATAAACAAACACATTTAATTTTAACAAAAGGTTTGATAAAAATATGTATTATCTCGTTATAAAGCAACTTACTTTTAAAGTGGTTGATTTGGCACGCACCAACCTGTTGGTGATACGCCACAAGTGATTATCGATTACAATGGAAACTGAGGGTAATATTCATGAAGAATTTCTATTAAAAGAAACACTATATTTTCACTTGGCAACATACACTGCCGAACCCCTTAACACCCTAAAAAATTCAACATCATCCATTTTTTGTAATTTTACCCAAGTCCTAGTGAGTCCTCGAGTTACGAGTAGTGATGGGCATAATCGAATATGCGAGTCGAATAATCGATCATGTTTGTAAATTGATCAATTTTGACATTTTATGTACGAATTAATAATACAAAGATGCTTAACAAACTTAAAAATACTTCAACTGTATGATGATGATCGTCTATAGCGTGAATCGAATGTTTATCTTTACATTTATTTATGACTCAAGGCACAAATATATTTAATTCATCGATTGTAAGTCAATTGATGGAGTCGATCGCGAAAATTTATCCGATCATGTCCATCACTAGTTACGAGGTCTCGAGTTTCACGGATGGGCGAGCAGGCTGATTGATATCCAGGATACTGATCCTGAAAGATATTTGAAAGCTCCAGTTGTACGAACGAACATCTTTGGAGAAACCCTATAATATAGTTCTTAGTATTGAAGTCTAATTAGAAGTCAAAGACCTCAGAGTAAAATAAATTGGACCCCCTCCTATATTATTTTAATAATTTTCAATACGTGGTTTGGGAGAATAATGGGAGGTTTCGAATCTTGATTTGGAAATAAATTAATTTGTTAAATATTTTATAATTGAGTTTAATTTCAATTCAATATATATAAGTAGCAATATGTAAATACAATAGAAGACGAGTTCGCTCGTATGTTCGAATATGACAACAGATTTTGTATTACTAGTAACGGGATCATCAATTTGATTAGATATACTGTACATATATTTGCGTATAAAATTAATAAGATATGTTAGAAAGCATGTTGAGTGTTTAAACTATGAATTTCGTTTTCTTCAACATTTGTAGGTTTTGAGATAGAATTACGTTGCTCAACATTCCAAAAATGTTGTACGCGTATTAAGTTTGGCAGTAGATTCTTTGTTTTTGTTTTAACATTAAATTTATCAAACGTAGGCGTATTAATTAAATGCCGACTCCAATTTACGCGGATTCTACTAACATAGAAAGTTTTATAACAAATTAGCAGCACTGGTTGAGGACTCTAAATGTAATAAATACGCCCGGCGTATCACGAATGATGTGGGGTTATTAATTAGCGCGGGCGGGCCTCGGTCAACTGTCGGCGGCCGAGATCTATTCTATTCCTCTTCTACAATTTCATCACCACCGGTTTCCGAAGGGGGGAAATGATTGAAAGAAAAATGCAAATAATTGAAGAATAGTCATTTAATATTAAACATTATCTACAATAAAATATTAATGAGTAACATTATTTCAACTCTTTGGGGAATTATCTGCACGCACTCACAGAGGTATTGTAAATAACGACACCTAAATATTTCACGAAAAATAAGAACATCGACATCTCTAGGGAACCCGCGATCGGCAGGTAAGGCGTAAGGCCCGGGGAGGGGGCTGGGGCGGGGCGGGGAGGGGCGGGGCGGGGCGGGGGCGGGCGCGGGGGCGCGCTCCTCGGCGCCTACTACCGGGGCGGGCGCGCCGCGTGCCTCCGTCTGCGCAGCGCGCCCCGCCGCCCGCACAGCAGGCGCTCGAAGGCGTGCCGGAACTCCGGGCTGAAGATCGTGTAGATTATGGGGTTGAGCGTCGAGTTGAAGTACCCCAGCCACAGGAAGAACGACATCAGGTACGGGCTGACCGAGCAGTCGCACGTCGGCAGCAAGATGGCCACCACGAAGAAGGGGAGCCAGCAGAAAACGAACGCTCCCGTGATGATGGCCAGCGTCTTGGCCGCCTTTCGCTCTCGACGAGAGTCCGCCGCGTCTCGGGGCTTGCGGCGCGGGAGGCGCGCCGGCGGGTCCGACTCCAGGCCGCCCGCGCACGACGCCTTCTCGGGGCTCGTGTTGGCCGAGGAGGCCGTCGTGAAGGCCGTGGTCGTGGTGGTCTCGGACACCGTGGGCGGCGGGCGGCCGATGATGGCCACGACGGCGGCGGCGATGCCCCCGGAGCCGCCCGCGGCCGCGAGAGCGCCGCCGCCGGCCGCCGCCGCCCCGGCCGCCTGGCGCCGGCGGATGCGCGTGCGAGCGGCCTGGAATATGCGCCAGTAGAGCGCGAGGATGACGGCGAGCGGCAGGTAGAAGGAGGCGACGGTGGCGAACACCTGGTAGCCGAGATCCTGGCTCACGATGCAGCGCAGGTCCTGGGCCACGCGACGGCGCCAATCGGGATCGCGCCAGCCGAGCGCGGGGGCCACGCACACGAGGAAGGCGGCCGTCCAGACGGCGAGGATCATGAGGCCGATGCGACGCGCGGTCCGGCGATGCGCGTAGTCCACGTTGGTGACGGCCCAGTAGCGGTCGAGGGCGATGGCGACGAGATGCAGAATGGAAGCCGTGCAGCAGAGGACGTCCGAGGAAGTCCACATGTCGCACAGCTCGGGCCCGAGCGTCCAGCGCTGCGCGACCTCGTACACGGCGCCCAGCGGCATCACCAGGCACGCCACCAGCAGATCGGCCACGGCCAGCGACAGTATCAGATGATTGGCCACATTTTGCAGGTGTCGCTCCAGCAGAATGGCCGCGATCACGAACACGTTACCTGTAAAAGCACGACGGACTGAAGGCGGGGACTCCGAAGAGTCGTGACGTCACGGGACCCCCAGAATCCCGAGAAAGAGAGCGGCGGTAAATCACATTAATAATAAATAATACGTAACGGGCGAGAAGGCAGCGGGGCGGCCGCGCAGAGGAGGGGGGGAGGGGGAGGGGGAGGCCCTCCCGCTCGCTCCCCCGCCCGACGCAAAGGGTCCCAAATAAGGTCATCGCCCAATAACAAGCGAAACGGTGAAGCAAAGCTTATTTAACTCATTTCCATTCGTTTCTTTATAGTCTAACAGATAAATTACATATTATCCACATAGTGATTCAGTTGTATACATACAAACACACACACACACACACACATATATATATATATATATTTATACATACATACATAAAAATATTTAAAATTACTTCCCTCCGTCACACAGAAGGTTGAGTCGGCACGGAGGGTAAGAGTTTCGTACCCAACACCCTTCCAACCTAATGAAATTATTAAAAAGTAAACCGAGCCTCGCTGGGGGTCCGCGCAGGTATCTTCATGTTACGCAAGTGATGGAGTGTCTTAGACGTTAGCATGGGGTGAGTGCTTGCACTGAATCTCAATTTAATTTAACAGTTTGCCGTGCACGCGCAGCATCTTGAATTCTATAAACTGATTTTTTAAATGAATTGAAATAAAATTTATTTTCTTTGTGTGACAATTGACCTTTTTATTTCAAAAGTACTAAAACAATTATTTTTTATGTTTTATTTTGTTTTATGATAACCTGATCGGTAAATTCGCTTTATTCGTATAATTGAGATGTAAGACGTTTACTTAGCCTTGTGATAACATTAGGAACCACTTATTTGATAAACTTGGTTTATTTTACGCCCGTTGATGACTGGAGACTTTAGTCGAGACAAGACGTGAATAAATATTCTCAATTAAGCGATGACTGTGAAGTAAGTGATCTTCCTCGAATACTAATCACTTATCTCACACATTGAATATAAAATTGAGTAGCTCCTATGTTTTTTTAAGCAGTCGGTATCGAAACATGCATTATTAATATAAAACGTCTTATGCTTGGAATTCACCGATTAAAACAAACTCTCTAGTCTTCCAATCGGCCAACATGTCGACCGTGTTGCTGACATACAATATATTTTTTTAGGAATCCTCTTCTTCCGTGTGTTTTAGAACTTAAGAATGACGCATCTAGAGAAGTTTTGAATTCATCTGTAACCTATGACAGTGGAAAGGATGAGCAGGCCCAGGATGACGGCCTTGCCGAGGGCGGGCAGCAGGCGCGGCGCGAGGATGCCGGTGGCGTTGGGCGGCGCCAGGCGCTCGTCGGGGCCCCACGTGTCCCCCGGCCAGGGCGGCTCCGAGGAATTCCACGGTGGCTCTTCGGCGCTCCAGGGCGGCTCCGAGGCGGACGCGTTCCACGGCCAGGGCTCGCGGCACAGCTCCCACAGCAGCGGCAAGCCGCGCGCCATGGGCGGGATCTCACTTCATCTTCACCCGCGCCATGCGTGCGCGGCCTCTGCCTGTCGGTAAAAGAGACCTTTTTAGATTGCATAATCCTCATCGATTACTCGTTTATCTTGTTTGCGAATACTCCGCCTTTTACCTTGCACCGGTGCAATAAAGCAACTTTCCTTGATTTTTCTTACCTTTAGATACTTGCTGCTGAAAGTCGTCTCTTAAATAACCTCCTACTTAATTTAATGCGCACCAATGCTACGAAATTCTCGAAGTGCTTTCAAAGCTCTATTATTTACTTTTCAAACTATCCATTGAGGACGTGATAGAAGTGTAGCGCACCCTAATGGGGATTTCGCGTCGAGAGAGTGGGCGAGAGTGGTCGGAGGGTTTCCACAGCTGTGTTGAGACCCTTCAGAGTTTCACGGTTTAAGACCACCAGTTGATAAATCAGGTCTGCGTAAACGTAAACCATGATTGGATCGCTTTTTTATTTAAGAAAGAATTTTTATAAAGAACCGTCAAACTATATAAAAACAAGCGGGCCATGACTTCAATAAACTATGCTGAGGCGGACGACTGAACGTAGTACGAATTTTATTCCGAGTAATTTGCTTGCGCAGGTCTCTGTGGCGGATAGATGAGAGCACAGTCCGCTTTTTATTTTATAATTTAAGGTTTTTCTGATCCAAACAGCCGTGAAAAGCGGCGGTGCCACAGGCGGCCTGCGGGACTGCGAGCAGTTCCAAACTTCCGGCGGCTCTGCGGCCCGTCTTCTTGAAACTTAACCCCTCCTCGCTCCAATTAGCGCGCGGCGCGCTCTTCGACTTTCCACTTAATAAATTAAATTTAATACACTTAGCGATATCTTTTAGGCAAATTACCTGCTGAGCTAATATACGCGGTATCTCAAACACACTAAACGTAAGACCGGGATCTACTTGACCGCGTAGAAATTATTGTATATTTATATTTATTTAGAACAGGTTTTATTTCTTCGAATAACATTTATTATATATGAAATATAAGTCATGGTCTTGTTAAAATCTGTGTTAATGCTGTGAAAAATCAAAATAAGAAAAAAAAATTTAGTAAAATGTCACAATGAAGGCAAATTTATTAGTTTTGTTTTTCGTATCACGATTTTTTATTCGCTATATTTAATCAAAACACAAGCACGGTCGGATGTTGTAATAAAAATACATGTTCAGATATTAACAAAAATGTAAAGAAAAACTCTTTGAAATTAAAATACAGTGGAAGCAATTATCCTTCAAAATGAAAATACCTACACAATATGGCTAGGGGCTTTTTTTTAGCTTCAGTTCTTCATTTTTGCCTCATCTGATTTACTTAGTATAGTAATTTTACACGCATAAAAAAGGAAAAAGCTCGTTCTTGAAATAAATGGGATTCCATTTTCATCTGGTTTAACATTATGTAAGAAAAAAAATACTGCATTAGGCAGGAATATAATACAAAACGAATAATATCGACCATATAAAATGTGCTATCGACTGTGAAATCGGCTCACGGAAAAACCTCTTTCGCTCTGTCCGAGGATCGAGATAATAATAAAATCAACCGATCTCTCCAAGGCGACCCGGATTCGGCCGATTGTCAAATCGCCACTCACAAAAGCGTAAAAGAAATCCATTTATACTTCATTTCTATCTTATTCGTATCTACACCAGTGATAAGCAAACATTTTCCATCGGGTATCCTTACATACAGTATAGTGGAAGCAATTAGTTAAGGCAATTGAATATTATCTTACGCACAAATTTTCAAATCAACTAAAATCAAAATATTCACAAAATAAACTATGAGTGGTTTTGGTGCGTAAAATGTACTAATCCAGTTTATTGTTACGTGTTTTTTTTATCTCGAGGGTTTTCCCTGTCACTGAAGTCTCGGCACGGGTGATCCGCACATCTTACACCACTGCGCACCTCACTTTGCCGATCGCTGACCTATACCATAATGTGGGGGAGGGCACACACATGCGTCCACATATTCTGTCGTATCTACGCCAACCCCATAGACTAAGTAAGTGAAGCTTTCTCGCTCAACTATTTATCGTGATATGATAAACGTTACGGCAACATTCAGTTTCATTTAGATTATTAAGAAGTGCAAGTCGTCATTGGACTTTTTTTAATACAATATTGCATTATTAATGATCCTTCTAGTTCATTATAATATGCAGATTGGCGATCAAATCCGTTCGGATCACTAATCATTAATCAATCAATCTTTTACTGACTAACAAGCTTAAATCGTTAGCGATGTTTTATAGTGAAATTCTTTTAACTTCACTCCACATTTTGAAAATGAAAATTTAATTAATAATCTAGCAACGCCCCGAGCGTCAGTTTTGTTCAATTAATATAGATTCACAATAAAGTACGTCAGCTAAAGAGACAGTCTAAAGCTGCGTTTAGACTAGAACAAAGTATCGAATCGAAACACCACCTTATGCCTCCAACCGCTGTGCCTTGATAAATGTAATTTCTCGTGTGTGGTGTGTGACAAAAGGGCGTCTCGGTGCAGATTTTGTTACAAGTCTAGACCAGCCTTGAGACTCGAAGCGCCATTGTTGTAAAAACAATGTTTTCCAGTCGATTTGTAAATGTGGAGACAGCCTTGCTGTGCCGTAGTTGACGTAAGAGTCGAAAACAAGCTAAGCTTGGATACACGAGGTGAAACGTAAGCTCGGAGTCTGCATCTAGTGTATCTAAGACAAGTTTCGCCAAATTTCTATGTTGGCATTTTCAAGATAGAAGGTTGGCCAAACTAGTCACACAAAGCAATATATAAAAGTGTAAAATCACTAAAAAATATAGTGACTTCTGTCAAAAGTATTGAACATATAGAAACCTTTTAACTATTATAAATCACCGACTCTTAGTCTATAGTTGCTTACTAACGTTCGTATCCGCGTGTAACATTTTTATAAAATCCATTATGTATTATAAAATGCCTCTAGATTAAAAGATAAATTTGTGTAATTATCCTTTCTTATATATTTTTTTGTAATTTTTATGTTTATAATTAAGGATCATACAGTCGCAGTTGTTTCTAATTGCTTCAAGAATCGCTTAGTTTTTCGGCTATCTTCCACGTCTGGTTTACTCTTAATATGTAGGGTGGTTAGTAAAATTATCGTTTAGATTAGCTTAGTTTGAATGTCCATCACTCTGCAATTACAATGAGATAGTTAATTATTATAGATGCTATCTCATATTTAGTTAAATTTAACTTTTAAAAATATTGGAGAATTGTATCGATGGTTGATTCACTCTATGTTATTTACTTTGAATTGAAATATGGGCCTTGAAAAAACTTCCAATTTATGATGTTATTTTAGTAAATAAAATCGGATTATATAAATACAAAATTAATAACCTGAGATTATAGATAATAATAGTGGCGCGTGGTAAGATCATACAATGTATAAAAATCCCGCTTATTATGAAGTTTGCTTTAGTTATTTAGGCAAGACATTGTTTGATTCTTCTAAAGAGCACAATATTAGCCAACGAAACAGAGCCAATTACGTGTCACTGGGTATAGCAATTACAAGATAATTTTTAATAATTCTCACAAAAAGCCATAACAAACTGTAAAAAATTAAAACTATTTAAGTTTTTTTTAAATTTATTTAATAACTTGACCGTAATTACTTTTTGCTTGTATAGCCAAATAATTCAGCCATAATTTAAAAAAAAACATTTTGATTTCTTTCCGGGATTTTCTACGCGCAAATAATTTACCTATCAGACCAATGTTACAAAGACGGCGGATTGTGTATTACCGCAAACCGAAAACGCAACCAGAAAAAGAATCTGGAGCTGTAACGGTCCCCAGGATCATTTACTAAACTAGGTCTGTGAAAACCGTGGTTTATTGACGTCATAGTCTCGCAATAGTCTGATTTTTATTTTTATTATTTTATAGGTGTTCAGACAAAAAGGTTGTATAATCATAAAATAAAAAGCGGAACATATCGTTATTAAACCGTAGTGTACGTATTCCGAGCTCAGAAAATGTATAACACGGTTAGACTTATAAATTTATATTCAATACGTGACTCGTTAAAACTGTGTAAAATACGTATCTAGCCTCACTGGAAAAAAATAAATGAAATAAACATTACAAAGTGTTTAAAATATTTTGTAATAAACTTCAATGATAAATTTAATTATCAAGCCATTAGATAACGAATACTGCTGTCAAATAATCAAAACAAATTAAAGCTTCAAGTTGAATACTTAGAATATTTATGTGTATTGATTCCTGTGAGAAAAAACACATAATTTCCAAAGATAATGTTAAAAAAGTACTTAATCAAAATTGGGGTTTAATAATCTCAGTATATTTTTATAATGGATGGCAATTTACAGACGACCGCGCATATTTCATTATTAACACAATAAGCCTCGTAATTGAAAATGGTGATTCATAATAAAACGTCAAAATGTACACGATTATTATTTTTAATGTTTAATACATTTTAGTCTGTCGTCTGCCCATAAATGCGTATTCATGCATTAATATAAAATATGTGCGAACAAAATATTTTTGTTCATTGTAAAACTAGGGATTAAGCAATTAAAAATTAATTTAATTACTGTCAATGATACAGTAAAGTAAAACGTAAGATTTTTATCTTCATTTATGGGAATCCGATTCATCAGGAAGAGTTCCTATAAGAAAATTGCTATTCACTGAATTCCCCGCCAATTTTTCATACGATGTAACATATAACGAACTAATGTGGGCAGATATCAGGAAAATCACTGCGAAATGAATCATTTAAGTCTATTTGGATGCTTAGAATTTATTATTTCAATCAAAGGATCAAACCGAGCATCGGGACTCTGCACAGTGGTCAAAATCGATTTCCAACTCTAAAAAGAAAGATTTCATAAATATTTTTGTTTATCGCGGAGTTGTAAGGTCAAAGTAAAAAAGATTATATCCAAAATATTTAGAATACTGTCAAGTTTTCTGTTTACTACAAGCTTATTTTTGTATATAAAAAATAACCAGGTTACATTTCAAGATTTATTTGAGATAATTACTTTTGTCTGGTTGATGTTTTATTTGTAAAGAAAACCGAATGAAATGTTGAATTTGATTTAAATAAACATTTTATGGTATCTTAAATAAATGTTAACATAACCATCCTTTATTGAAAACATACATTTAACGGATTAAATTGGAATAATCGACTGGAAATATGGTCGCACCCCGGGCTGTGTTTCAATGCGATACACCCAAATAATTACTAAGTCACAATCAGTATATCTAAATATAATATTAAAATGATTCGACAATATTTGATCGAAGATTTTGGCGATCAGTCGCATTTCTTTGAAGATCTTTATTTTTCAAGGCTTATCTTAGTTATACAGTTTTATACCCTGTAACAATTTTATTGAGACCTGGTCAGCAAGGACGACACTCGTGACGGGTAATAAAATATGAAAATTCTGGAATAAACACGCTGATGCTTGTTGCTTTAAGGGAATGGAATAGCTAAAATCAGAATTTTGGAATTTCAATAACGCCGAGTCCAAGGAATGGCGACGTTGTTAAAGTTTGCCAAAGGTAAACTTCTGATTTATTCAAACCTTTTTATAAAATTAAAATAGGAGATGCTTTGTTCATTTTGAAAATTCAAGCCCGCACCACAAGCGACAGCAGGCCTGTCAGATTAAAATTTAAAAAAAACCAAGCAATTTAAATATGTTTTTTTACTCGCGCCACAAAAAAATAAGGATTCTATTTTATGAGAATTAGAGATGACAAGAAGGGGAGGCCGGGGGAGAAAATGAGAGATATAATATTAGGAAACCAAATAAGCTATTTTTCTGAAACCCAACTCATCTGAAATAAAGCCGTATTTCTCAGATTTCCTGGACCTCCTGAGGAGCCAATATCTTTGTTTTGTTTTGTAAATATTATCATTTCAATATCGGGATTTTTTCGTTCTTTGTATAAGTATTAGTACCCAATGAAAATAAATTGACCGTATAAGCCCTGAAAATGTGTAACGTACATGAAATATTGACAAAAGTTTGCCAGTACTCGCGGACCCGGCTCCCGATATTTATAACTTCAGCTTATATGTACAGCCTTTGAAATTGGTTAGCATTGGTCTGTATAACCATTTGACATTTATTTTTCATTTAACTTACTCACAATGTTTCAGATCTTTTCATAGTCTCATCCGAAAAGGGGAGACTGGATTTTACGATTTCAGACTGGATTTCAAGAAGTATTATTATATTGTGAAAAACTATTTCGTACCAAATTTTCAATGATTTTTTTTATGTGTACATATTTTTTTAACTAAAAAGTGTTGTATAATATATATATTTTTTTAATAAACTCTATAAAACAATACATGACCGCTACAGTAAATAATATTGATAGTAATTATATTTTAGATGTGACACTGCGTCATAACAAAGTTTCAAGCGAAATAACAAGTTTTCAAATACATTATTCAAGATACACAAAGCGTCATTTCACTGATAAGCTGTCTACTGTTAAGTTGGCACAATCTTCGTTTTTTCTTTAAAAGTTAATTAATATTTTAATCGAACAGAGCTAATCTGCGAATTAAGCACTTACTTTTTTACAATCCTTTTCGTTGATGACCGAGCGCCAATTTCCAGATAAAAATTTTATATTTGCTTTTTACGCGTAAAGCGCGTATTCATGAAACAAATTACCAACATTACTTTATGCTTATTTCATGCCTTTTTAGTTTAACGACATACTTCTTTAATGAAGCTTAAAAAAATTCAAATTAAATTAGCACAAATAACATCGGTGTACAAATATATTTTCAATTTGATCATGTAAATTCAACGCATTAAATGTTATATAAGCCTTAAATATTATGCTGGGTACGTATTGCGAATATAATATATATATATATATATATATATATATATATATATATATATATATATATATATATATATATATATATATATATATATATATTAAATGTGTGTGTGGTTTTGTGTGTACACACCTCACAACACTGGTAATAATATAATGATTCCATTATAATAATGATAAAACGAGAATAATTATCAATATATTTAATTTAATGCAAAAAAAGTTCCCATTTTATATTTTATGGTATATTTTTTTATTTTCAAGTCGATATTGGACGGAATGGCCTAAAACCCAAGTGTATAACGACCACTTCTGCTGACTTAAGTATCACGCTCTCTTGTGCGCGCCCCTAAGTGTGGCCAGCTCTACAGAAGGCCGGAGTGCTCAGAAATCAAGAACTGGATAAAAAAATTGACATATATACACTGACTCTTTGTTTTTAAGAGTATACCTAAAAAATAATGCCTAAGTAGTCTAAATGTGTACCCTTGTATTCACACATGATAGCAAATGTATATATATATATATATATATATATATATACTTATTTGTTTTTTCTCGAGGTAAATAAAAAGGTGATAAGTTAATGTTTTGATTAAATAAGAATTTAAATAAAAATATCTAAAAAAGCGCCCGAATGAATATCTGCGTGTGGTGATGCTGGGATATTTCCTCCGGCCTTATGGTGTCGGTGGCTCCTGCCTAAGATCTATACAATATACATAAGTATGCAAGATGAAATGAAAATCTCACAAAAAATGAAGTAATGTGACAAAAGATTATTATCATGTGTAAAAAAATTTCGAACAATTTAGTGGTTTAATTTTTTTTGATATTAATAAACTTCTTCTACTAACTTGAGTATAAAATTTGGAGTAGTAATGGGTATTTTTCTATAATAGGTGTAATTTTTAATCGGACATAAATTATTCGAATTTGAATAGATAAATGATCGATTATTTGATCTCTGTAAAAAACTAACATACTCAATTTTGTGTATCCGATTATACCCATCACTAACAAATATTATTTCAGGGTTTTTGTTTCAAGTTTTCGTTTGTAAGATAGTAGGCTTTTTTACACTTTTATATTCGCTATTGGTCAAGTATTCGTATTTTTTTTATCGCTGTGAACAACGTATTTCTGATCCGACATTGCGAATTGACTGACACAATTGGAAATAAAATATTAACTTCTCGCGTAGGGTAGATATATTTTTTTGATACAATCGCAAAATTAGGTTTTATTCATGAATTTAACAATTCAGAACTGAATTTATAAGATAGCCCTGAGCTGAATAAATTCACTTCAGAGGTAAAATATTTGTTTTCATCTCACACGTTCTCAAAAAAGATTATTTAATTCGTGAATCTAAATAATCTCGCAAAGCTAACCGTAAAAATAAAATCGTTGCATCCGTAACAAAATCGTCATTCGGCGGATGATTATATTTTTATAAAGAGATTCATAGAATTTTCATGCGCTTTTGAAGTTTTTCTTTATAATTTGTATGTAAATAATTGTACCCTAATTTCGACGAAATATTATACCAATAAGACAAGCTAAGGTAAAGAATATAAATAAAATCTTGGGTTCATTCAGATAAGCTTTTGAAATTAATAATAAAAAAAAGAATAATCATAATGTTTAATTATTTAAAAGGTATTTTTGTTAAAAATAATAAACGTGATGAGGCATGTGAAAAAGTTTCTTATGGAACGTGAATAATTCTGTGTGCCCGCACCCCGGGGGGAGAGGGGGACAACTCAGCATTTTTAAAGTGTCGTGAATCTTTCAGGGAGCCTCCCCTCGGGATCATGTAAAAGATCACATTTCTATTTTCAACAGAGAAAAATATGTTGTTGTATCTTTCGGCTTTATTGAAATAAGATTTTAATATTCCCGGTGACAGTGACAATTGCCAGGTACGTCTCAAAATTGGACGCAGGCTTTCACGTTTTTCTTTAAAGAAAGATAGAAAACGAACTATGCTCTAGTTTCACGTTTATTATGTTTTCAGGGAGGACGAGTCTGTAATCGCCTTTTTTCGTATTTACTGCCTTTTAGAATATTTTGATCAGTAAGGCCAGAAAATAGTTGAAATAGAAAATATTGATTGTAAAAATATACATAGATAATTACAATACACATCATTAGATTTATTATACGATCCCGACCAAGCAATCAATATTTTTTGCTCTATTGGACTTTCTTATATTTTGAAATCGAGCAGATAAAAAAAATATATTCAGGAGAATAAAATAGGTCCAAAGACTTTTTTTGCAACCCCCCCCCCTCCCCCCGACAAAAGTGGCAACAACAATTACTACTGCAAACCGTGTGGTATTTAATGAAAAAAAAGTATGCCCGAGGGCCGCACATCTCGAGAACAGAAGCCAGAGTAGTAGCTACGCACCCGAGTGCGGGGCTACTACCGCAGACCACGTGATACTACTCCACGAGCGGACGAAGCGTCCATCATAATATTTATTTCAGATTCGGGTTGACAAGCGTCTCCGGGATGAAAAAAAAATATTTCACGCACGAGACTGTCATGGAGAAACTCGGTTTTCGAGGAGTTCTGCCCGAGGGTTTCGTCAACCGGAGAAGGGAAATATCGGTATTCGATATCGGGCGGCGCGGGGGCCCGAGGACGACACAAAGGCGCGGGTACCTGTTGTTCCGCGCCTCGCCGGGAGCCGCTCCGGGAGACGCTCCGGCGGGGCCCCTCGCCTGCGCGCTCGGCTCTCAGCCGCCGGGGGGGCGGGCGCTCCGGCGGGGCCGCTCCCCGGGGCTCGGTCTGGCCGCGGTCCGAGGGTTTCCCTCGCAGCCTCCGGGACAGCGGGCGGGGGCGGGGGCGGGCTGGCGCGATGCGAGCGCGTCGGCAGGGCGGCCGGGGTGAACTGGAGTCGAGGGCGGCGGCGGGCGGCGGCGGCGGCGCCTGCGCCCGAGACCCGCGCCCCACCCCACCCCACCCACCCCACCCGCCGAGGGGACGCTCCTCATTATTATTTCACGCCTTTCTGGTCTGGACGCAATTCGCAGGGTTCGTATTGCGTTGTTCATTCGGTACCGATTGTGTTTGCGTTCTTGCGATCGGCAGCCGTTCCTCGCGTCAGCTGTGACCGGGAGCGCCAGCACCGCGTTCGTCTCACCACCGTGAGCGGCGCGCCGTGGCTCGGATAAAAGAACACTCGAAAATAACTTTTCATTTTATTTAAAAAATGCGATCAAATTTAAAAGACTCATTTCAATAAAAAATATGAATATAACTGAAATACAGTATTATATTAGTATTATATTAAATATATTAAACCCCAGAAAAAAATCATAACTGCCAAAATGTATTTTGCAAAGCACCCTCCCCCGTGTTTGCAATCATTCTCTTAATTTTTTTCTCGATTTTCAGAATCACCCCCACTGTGTATCGGCTGAAATTGTAATGTGACTCTTCTCTCGACGCTTCCCTCGGAAAATCGCCGATAAACGACGGGAGACGATAGCGAGTGACCGCGTCACCCCGATAGCTCGAGTGCTTCTCTCCCACTTGAGAATATTCTCAAAAAATATAATTACGATTGCCCAAATCGGCTGTCCCCAAACTTATTAGACTCCCCGCATTTTTTTCAACTCGTCTCCTCTTGGGAAATATAGCCGGCCCCCTGTTCAAGTGAAAATTAGAAAAACACACCAAATGGCTTAAAATACTTCCGCTCAGTCTAACACAATAATGAGAAAAGAAAATTTTAATGCCAAATTCTTCCCTTAAAATTTATTCATGCCATAAATGAGTAAAATTTTTCATCGCGAACTGACGATGATGCGGGAGAGAAATTAATTTTCACCTGAAAACTCCTAAAAAGTTAATATAACTTTTATAATTATAAATAAGCGGTGAGTTTTTCCGCTAAAACTGACGCCGGCCCAGGGGAGAACGAGTACACCCTGAAAAGCCCTAATTGATTTATTTTTACTTTCAGCCCTCGAAGCTACCGCCGCTCCCAAAAATTGACTTTCACCGAATGAAAATAACGGAAATACTTTGTTTAGTTTTCGGGAGTTTAAAGTTGACAAATGTTACTTATACCAGCAAATGACAAGACAGAAAGTGTCCTTTTGTCATATTTAACATTGAACATTTAAAATTCACATCATTAGATAAAATTTCTGAAATTGAAATATATAAAAATAATTAGTAGTGAATTCAAATACGTTTTTTTTTAAACGGCTAACATTAAAAACCTGTTAAGTAATGACTTTCCTGATATTTAAATAGCTCTTTATTTATAGTAAACTGATGCTGCGCATTTTATTTCATTTTTGCGATACTATTGTCTTGTTTTACTGTCTCTGTGTTTTCTGTCTTGTTCTTTGTCATTTATATACATATATATATATATATATATATATATATATATTTTATATATATAAAAATACTTTTCAGTACTAGCAACACTGAAGAAGCTGTCACGCCGCGTAAATTCAAGTTTGTGAGAAATCTGACGTCTCGCTCGTAAATTTTTATTTCTTGGACGGTTGTACTATTTTATTCTCTGAAATGGGTATAATAAATGAACCAAAACAAGACGAATTAGCAGACTATGAATGGATGGTAAAGTTGATTATTAAATAAACCTTAGATAATGTTATATAATTTTCCATAACCTCAAAAACAGTCACCCTGTTGAGATGATGATATAATATAAATATTATATATTGATGATTTTATATTTGAATCCCAAATGATTTTTTTAAATCAAATATCAGAATAATTTTAATTATTAAATATATTTACAGCCAAACCTTCCCTATTGAAATACTTTATCAACTCTTTACAGATACGCCCCTGTGAACTATATAAGGATGAATATAAAGATTGTACAAGTATAAAAGCTCGATTTCACCAGTATTTCATTCATGGAGAAACAATAGATTGCACGCAATGGAAAAAAGATTATGATAATTGTTATCGATGGACCTCTGATAATGACAAGAAGTCAATGGTATTATTCTTTTTTATTCAATCCATATTTTCATTGTTCAAAAATTATTTAGTATTACGAAGATTATTTGGTGTTATGTAAATTTCCTGTTTAAACATAATTTGTTATTCATACATTTTCTAGGAGGCTCTAATTCAAAGTGAAATAGAAAGAAAACGTAAACGTTTGAAAGCACATTATGATAATAATATATGGGAGAAAAGAGATAAACCACCCAATGACTGGAATAGACCTCTACCTGAGTGGTTGACGAAACGAGATGAAAACAGTTATTTAGCTGAAAAAGCTAAACAGTTACGAGGGGAACCAAGTAATTTTGACTTGTATAAAAAGCAAATGTGCTCCATTATGTGAACGTATGACCATTAAATGGAATTCTAACTAATATTTTACCTCAGTTTTTCTCTTTGTAAGGGTTGTTCTACTACGGTGGTTTTATTTTTGTTATTTGTTTATGTATAAAAGCATTTAAAATTAACATTACACTGATTTCCATACATATAATACAGTCAACTCCTGTAAAACACAGAGCTCTGCAACCAACGTTTCAAGCCTATTTAAAACTTGTTATAAATGTATATAGAACTCAGCTGAATGAAAATTTTTGAGTAATAAAAAGCATTCAGTTCTTATTTATTTTGTGAATAATACCTGATAACTACCTTTTTTGATAGTTCCAAGAGTATACCAACATATATGGACATGTCTCAATCTTACATGCTATAGTAAAAAACATTTAATTGTATTATTAAGTTTAATCTCAAAGTAAAATGGCACATACTGTTACAATCAACTAAGCTAACAAATATTTAATGTTCAATAATAATAATTATGAGTAGTAAATTATCAAAAAAATCACATAAAAAATCTCTATTGGTGTACACAAAATGCATGAATGTTACTATATCTAAAAATAATTAAGCATATGTAAGCTAATAAATGAACAACACTAATTGAGTTGACAATAATTCAAGTATTGGCTCTATCACTGATAATATTTTCATTCAAACAGTAATCAATGGATTGCGCTATATTTTCATTACACAAAGAGTCTGAATTTTCATCAAAAGTGCTCTGATTATTGAAATGCATCCTTTTTTTGTGTTCCTTAAGGTTGGAGCTAAATGAAAATTTAGCCAAACAAATATCGCACTCAACCGGTTTCTTCACACAGTGCGCATTCATGTGGTTGTTTAGTGTTCGTAGATCAGACAACTTCGTTCCACATAAAGTACACTGATGAGGCTTCATTCCGGAGTGATAGAGTAAGTGACGTTCTAAACAGTATTGTCTTGTAAATCCGCGATTACAGATGGTGCATTTGAATGGGCGTTCTTCTGAATGCATCAAAGTGTGGCGGCGAAGATAAATTGGTGATCGATATGTTTTACCTGGAATAAATTGTGTTTTTAAAATCATTAAATATTTAAGGACATTTTTTCCATCATCAAGTAAGTCACGCACCACAAACTTTGCATTCATATTTATTTGCTTCATCAGTTTGATGTGTGCGGAGATGGTCAGCCCTTTCTTCTGCACTATTGTATCCTAAACCGCAGATTTCGCAATTATAAAATTGATCTTTAACGTGAATGAGCACATGTTTGGCTAGCTCGTCAAATGATTGTGTTGTTTTATGACACACCTTAAATAAATAACATAAATAAACATAAAGAACCACGCAACAAAGTTATACTATTCTGTAGCCAATCAATTATTCTTACATCACATTTGTAGTTTTTTCCTTCAGTGTGAGTCATTTTGTGCAACGAAAGCGAAGAAGAGGATGTAAATTTCTTTTGGCATATATCACATTTATTGCTTTTTTTAGTTGGAGAAATTATAGAAGTGTCTTGCTTAATGTGACGTTCTGCAAAATAAAATCATTTAATCACTATAGTAACCGACATAAAATATAATAGTTTTCTTAGAAATGGCCGGTCACATACCATTATGTTTTCTAAGATCTTCATCTGTATTGAAAGCCTTCAGGCAAATGTAGCACTTGTGATCATTCTGAATGTTATCCAATTGAGACATTTTTGTATGACGTTTGATATGAATTTCCAAATTTATGCGATGGCTAAATGATTGTGGGCATTGTTCACATTTAAAGGGTTTTGTGTTTGCATGTGCTTCCAAATGCTGCTCAAAAGCATCGCGGCGGCGAAACTTTCTTTCGCAATTCTCACATTCAAATAGTCTAAAAATAATAAATATATAAACATAATAGCAGTATATATGACTATCTCGACTATCTCCTAAACATTAATAATGAAACAAAATCTACATATGTCATAAAGATTCATATTAATTAGCTTACTTGCTTTCTGAGTGACGTTTCCTATGAATATAATATGCACTTCGAGTATTGAAGGTGAGCCTGCAAGTTATACATCTGTACAAACTCTTAGTATTACTTGTGGGCTCAGATATTTCTTTAGAGTCATGGATCTGTTCTACAGAAAATTCTATTTGCTGACTTTGCTGTAGATTTTCATGGTCTTGAGGATCTTGCATGCTAAAATACAATAAGAGATTACATAATAAATAAACTGACAGGATGTATTCAATTGATAATTATACCTAAAAATAATTAATTGCATATAATAAAATATTTCACAAGATTTTTTCAGTAATCATCTCTTAAGGAAAGGTTAGAATTAGAAAGGACGAATTACTGGACGCAGTGCATCCATTGATTCAAAATTGCAAGGCAAGGCATTTTACAATATCTCTTTATCACTAAAGATTGGAGCTGGTAACAAAAATAAGGCTGAATTTAATTTATTAAATATAAATAAATTTAAGTCGAATCGTTGATAAGAACTTTTATCAATATAATAATTTTCTAATGCAAATTAAGCAAAATTTTTCGTTAAGAACATTTTTTTCAGTATTCATTTTTTTTTTACACATACACAGATGATTGAAATTTAGCATTGCAACTTTACAATTTAATCTATGCAATTTAAATAAAATAGGTTATCAATTATATTATTAGGTGTACAATTAGGTTATAAAGGATTTTCAAGAGATGACGTTACTAGTATTAAATCGAAACGGACATTGTTGCAACTAACTTCATTTTATAACCCCATCATTTGGCCTTCTTTTTCATTATGTGTCATTTCGCTGAAGTGGAAACAACTTAATTTTTGTGTGCTCCGAATATGTGAACTTTTGTGCCAACAAAACATAATTTGCTGGAAAGCTTACTTTTCTGCTTCCATTTGAAGAAAAGTGCAGCTGAAGGCCATCAAATGCTGCAAGAAGCTTACGGGGAACATGCTTCATCGATTTCTATGTGTAAATTTTGGTATAAACGTTTTAGAAGTGGTGATTTTAATACCAATGACAAAGAGCGCGAAGGAGGCCAGAAAAGTTTGAGGATGCCGAATTGGAGGCTATATTGGATGAGGACTCGTGCCAAACGCAAGAAGAACTCGCAAAAATATTGGGAGTGACTCAACAAGCCATATCCGTTTGCTTAAAATCCATCGGAATGGTCCAAAAGGTAGGATATTGGGTGCCGTATGAATTGAAGACGAGAGACGTCGAACGCCGTTTTTTTACTTGTGAACAGCTGCTCCAATGGCAAAAAAGAAAGGGTTTTTTTGCATCGTATTGTGACTGGTGACAAACAATGGGTTCAATACGATAACCCCAAGTGCAAAAATCATGGGGAATGCCTGGCCATACGCCAAAATCGATGCCAAAGCCGAATATTCACGGTGGAAAGGTCATGCTCTGTATTTGGTGAGACAAATTGGGCGTGGTGTACTATGATCTGCTACCACCAAGTGAACCATTACAGGGTAACTTTACCAAACTCAATTGATGCGTTTGAGATGCGATTGATGAAACTATTCAACTTGAGATAGAATTAATAAAGGATTATGGAACACTACACTGACGATAGAGTATTGTAAGTATTAAAAAAATGATTGCCTAATGCAATCATTCGTTGAAATAAAGTATCATTTAATAGAAATACCTCAAAATTGGATAATCTGGTTGCATTGTCATATTATTGGCATTGGATAATTCATTATTATCATTCTCAGCATCAGGAACGTGTAAGGTAGCCATATCGTTAAGACTCTCGTAATGGCTTCCAAGATGAATGACATTGCAATGCACATCATTGCATATGCTGGTGTTGATATTTAGAGTCACATTACTGTTATTCATTATATTGAGGTTGAGATCCATGTGGTTGCTTGACATTTGGATTGTATTGTTGTGACCGTTCAAGAGGCTGCTAAAAGAAGTATTGGAGTTTTGCGATCGCATAGAATTTTCTTCATGAAGTTGAATGTACGACTGCGGATGTATAATGTAATTGTGACCAGAATGCATACTGATATTGTCAAGTTGATGATGAAGTTCATGTATGTTTGGAGACTCACTACTTTGGCAGGTGGACAATTGGTGCAAATTAGAATTATTCGTGTTAACTAGCTGTGTGTGATGTGTTTGCATTGGTTGGTACTGTATGTGATGCAATGTATTAGAAGATACCGGAACATGGATTTCTGATGATTGAGAAACCTTAAAGATAAATATTTTCAATCATATTTTTTGAAATGCAACAAATAAATGTTAAAAAAGCTCTCACTGGGACATAATATTTAATTCTACCTGATATAAATTATCTTCTTGGTGATAGTTGTAGATATCAGGTTTTATATTATTTGTTTTACTGTTACTAATTTTAGATTCAATGTCAACATGTACACTATTTGATTCCTTGTCAATGTTTTCTGTTTGCTCATACTCTAATTCATCACCACAGCGCCATGTATTCTGAGGTTCGATGGGTTCTCTGGATGATGGTACAGGAGCAAATAGAAAGTGTTCTCCAGGAGGATATGACATTTCCAGTATCTATTATTAAAAATATAAATATTTACATTTATGAATTTCAAAGATAAGTTAGATGTTCAATATATAATAATTTATTGATTTTAAATTACCTTCAAATCTAAGTCATCATTGATAATACTATCTGGATCTGTCTTTATTTCAGGATGTGATTTTATTTTCTTCGGAGCGCATCTATAATTTCAAATCCATTAATGAATAGATTCAATAAAAATAATAATAAATGTATAGCAGAACCTTACCTGAAACAGTGATCTTTTTCCTTGTCCTTCTTTTCCTTTTCTTTCGGTATACCAAATGAAATATTGAAATGTTTTATGAATATATTTCTGAAATAGGATTCTACGACTCTGAAATAAAAATTACAATTTATGTTTCGTGTTCATGTAATTCATTGAAAGCAATAAAATTTGGACTTCATAAAAACCTCAAGTCATGAGATGCATTTTCATTGTAATAATTCCAAAGTTTTCGCATATCATATTCAGGAGACAGTATGGTTCTTTTAGCTCCACATTGAAGGCAGCTTAATCCTGATCCTTGAAGACTCGATAAGAAATCACAGATAGACTGTAGCTTTCTTTGAAATTTTTTTGAGTGTCTGTCCCCTCCTCTATTTTCTGTTGGAACTCTCCTTGATTGTATATATCTAGAATACAAAACATGAAAATACCAAGTTTGAAATATAAGTCCAAATATTTTCTGTGAATGCATTTGCATTGTATTAGAGATATATTAGATGATTTCATGAATGAATTATATTTATAACCTATTCAATACGCCTTGAACTCTTCCATATTTAATACCAAGGAGACTAGTAAATGTTTTTCTACAAACAGGAACTAAAGAACCGGCAGCTGTAGTGGCATGATAATGCACCACCATTGATTTGCGCTGAATACCATCCTTAGATCTGCATCTTTAAAAAAAATGTATGTATTATTTGTTTGAAGACACAAATAGAAATTTTTGAAAATAACTAAGTCCACCTTTGTAAAACAATCAGGTAATAATATAACTTAATAATCCATTTTGAGTTCTTTGCACTAAATCTATTGACAATTTTCATATATCTGTTCTTACTGCGCCCCGTCAAAATGACTAGTTCTTTCTTTTCACAATGACTGTCAAAATGTTTAAGTGGAAAATAATTAAATGCCAAACCTCTTAGGCGCAGACACTGCGCAATGTCTCAAAATAAAGATATCTTGTTTGACTTTATTGGGATTTTTGTAAAAACAGTTCTGAAAAAATGATACATCTCCAGCTGTGACTTTTTGGCAAAACATGCCTTTCTCGCAATGACCACAGTCAGGTAGAGAAGGAAGTTCTGCTGCTGATCGTCTAGAACCAGAAATAATGTAAACGTAATGTACCTTTATTACCACAAAACACACTTATGTAGTAATATTACGAAAATCATTGTTTGATTTTCTATTATAGCTGAAAAAATGTAACAGACCGTTCTGTTTTGAGCCTCTGTTTTTTCATAATATCTGATTTTCTAGATTTATTCTTTTTAGTTATTTGCTTGCTCGGTTTCGACCTACTTTCATCATTTACAACTGGCTCTTGAGGCATCTCATTTGTCACAATTATATTTGATGAAGCCATTATTATAGTACATTTATTTTAATATATATTGGATATATTCATGCATTAAGGTTTCAAGAATATTAATGATAAATTAAGTATTCTGTTATCACTCAGTATTAGCTATAGTTTTACAAACGAATGTGTAAAAATAAAATAAACAAACACAACTAAATCAGCGAAGTAAACGAACCGATCTGTCAAAAAAGTATTTTTTTTTAATTTTGGCTACATGGCTACTCCATCATATTTTTAAGTTGGGCAAAGATGTATAAATTAAATTTACATTAAAAATTATGTATTAAAAAAAAAAACAATGAAAATACTGTAGTAACGCTCTAAATATTGTATTGCCTCTAAAAAGCCGTTGTCTGAAACACCAGAAATTTTACGCGAAAAAACCTGACCTACATCATTTAATAGCAAGTTATTTCTTAGTTAAAAACATTATTAGTACTGTAGCAATACTTCATTTATAGCAATAACTATTTTTTTTTGTTATTTGACAGGTAAAAATTACTCACCACTAATTGTCTGACTTTTCAAATAAAAAAAATCGAGTAGCAGTGTAAAACCACAATTTACATTAAAAAATGCAAAATTTTGTTTACTGATTCAACTATCAGTAAGAATAAAAGTTTGCTAAACTGCTTATACGATTTTATTAACAAATAACATAGATATAATAAATAGATGTTACCAAAAATAGCATTTACTCTCATGCTGGTACAATAGTCATTTTAAAAAATTATGAAATTGATATTGATAATGTTAAACTTATCAGTAACGAAACAATATGAAAAGTTTTATAAAATATAACAAATAAGAATAATAGTAAATTAAGAATACTTTAAAATATTGTAAATATGGTAGTGCTTAATTTATTGCAAGAGAACAAGTTGATTACATATACTATAAATGAAAATCGCTCAAAGATAAAATGTTGATAAACCTAATGTCATAAAAGTTATCAGTCTACTTATTGTTATCTAAGTTGTTGTTCGAAAATGGGGAAAGCGTATTTAATTATAACAAAATTCATGTTTGATAAACATAAAATATATATATTAATTTTAATAGATATTTTTTATAATATCAAATTAAATGATAATCAAATTATCATATTTGAAAAAATTATAAATAAATAAATATTTCACCAAAATTAAAGTTTCAATTGCTTCTACTCTTCTCTAAAATAAGATACACAACGACACAGCATTATTTTATCTCAGTCTGAAAGAAGCGTTGAGAAGATGAGTATTTCCATTGGAAGCAGATTACTCATTAGAACTGGAAAAATGGCTTTTATACAAGAGGCTAGGCCATTTTCATCTAAAGCATTTCTTATCGATGATCCTAAGTATTCATTTTTGAAAGATTTGGGATTAGGAAGATCCAACTTAGGAGTTTATAATGGAAAGTGGTCTGCATCTGGTAAGGTAGGTAATATATGAGTTTAAATTTTTATTATTTGAAGTGAGGTGTGCTTTTATATTCATTATATTTATGTAATTAAATATTTACTTTTTATTCTGATAGACAATTACATCAATAAGCCCAGCAAGTGGGGAAGTGATTGCAGAAGTTCAACAAGGAACTGTATCAGATTATGATGCATGCGTGAAACAATCAGAAGCTGCATGGAGCGAATGGGTCGATTTGCCAATGCCACGGAGAGGTGAAATTGTTCGCCAAATCGGAGATGCCTTGAGAGGGAAATTAGAACCTCTAGGAAAATTGGTGTCTTTAGAAATGGGTATGTACCTAAGATTAAATTTTACAATGTTTAATAGAATATGAATATGATTTAAGATCAAAAATATATTTTTAAATCGTTGTAGGAAAAATTTTGCCAGAAGGAATTGGTGAAGTGCAAGAATATATTGATATCTGTGATTATGCTGTTGGATTATCACGATCAATGCCCGGATCAATATTGCCCTCTGAAAGACCTGGTCACGTTCTTCTTGAAAAATGGAATGCACTTGGCGTTGTTGGTGTTATTTCTGCATTTAATTTTCCCGTTGCTGTGTATGGGTGGAACAGCGCAATTGCCATGGTTAGAAGATGCTTCACATGGATTTTTTTGTGTTATTTATTTTGTATCTTACCAAATTTAATTTATTTTAAAAACGACAGGTTTGTGGAGATACGTTGGTGTGGAAGCCGGCATCGAGTACTCCATTGACTGCAGTCGCTGTAACTAAGATTGTTGCCAAAGTTTTGGAAGAATGTAAAGTTCCTGGATCTGTAGCATCATTGTGTGTTGGTCCAGCAGATGTAGGAAAAGAGATGTCTAAGGACCCGAGAATAAAGCTTTTGTCTTTCACTGGAAGTACCGCTGTTGGACATCAGGTAAAAATTAAAGCATACATGGATTTATGGTACCATTCTGAAAAAATACAATTTGATCAATGAAATATCAATAATTTCTACATAATATGTATTAATAATCAAAACGGATTTATTTAGGTCGGAATGGAAGTTCAAAACAGATTTGGAAAGCATCTCTTGGAGTTAGGAGGAAACAATGCTATCATAGTAAATGATGATGCAGATTTAGAAATGGTTGCTCGCGCTACTGTATTTGCATGCATTGGAACTGCAGGACAACGATGCACAACAACCAGAAGAATTATTTTACATACCAAGGTAAGATTGTATATTTTTACAGATTTTATAAAGAAAATAAAAACTTACAACAAATTATCTGAAATTGACTTATTTGATATATTTTAGGTTTACAGAGATGTCATTGAGCGCCTTAAGAAGTCTTATTCTCAAGTGGTGAAGCGTCTGGGCGATCCTTTGGATTCAGAAACACTGTATGCTCCATTACATACCCAGGCCTCTGTGGATGAGTACAAAAAGACTATTGAACAAGCTGTTGCGGCAGGAGGTAAAATTGAATTTGGTGGCAAAGTAAGTATTTGATTTCAATATTCTTACATTATATGTAGAAATTTAATTATTTTACAGTTTATCAGTTTGTAAATACAAACTTTAATTTGGTAGAAATAATTTTATCACTATGTCAATAATTATTTATATATTGATAAAAATAAGTAAGATAAGATTGATCTACACAGTACTTCTGAAAAAAAAAAATATATTAAAATTAAAATTCAATTTAAATTATAGGTTATTGACAGGCCAGGATTTTTCGTAGAGCCGACAATCATATCTGGTATTGCTCACAACTCTGATGTCGTGAAAAGTGAATGCTTTGCACCCATCGTATACTGCTTGGAGGCACCGGATATTGACACAGCCATCGCATGGAACAATGAAGTGGATCAAGGCCTATCGTCCAGCCTCTTCACACAAAATCTGAGCAATGTTTTCCAGGTTTGTGATATGTAGTATTCTATAAATTGTATTTTGTACATTTATATTTTTACCAAACGTTTAACCCAGTAATTTCTGACATAAGAAACTTTTTGAGAAGCAATATGAAAACCAAACATGTAAATATTAAAAATTCTAGGGAAATTTTGAGTTTGTTTTTTTGTAATCTGTTTATATTGAAATGTAAAAATGAATATTATTTTTTAGTGGATCGGTCCTAAAGGTTCAGATTGTGGTATAGTAAATGTAAACATTCCAACATCTGGAGCTGAAATCGGAGGAGCTTTCGGTGGTGAAAAACACACTGGAGGAGGCAGGGAGTCTGGAAGCGACTCGTGGAAGCAATACATGAGAAGATCCACCATCACAATAAATCACTCAAAAGAATTGCCCTTGTCGCAAGGAATCAAATTCGAATAAAATATATAATTTTATAATAATTTTTATTTTGTATAAATTTTTATAATAAAACATTTTATAAAAACTATGTAATAAAGTAAACCTATTATTTTTCTTCTTGTACTTCAAATCTCCAAAAGTCCACTTCGATATCAACGGATGATTTCTTGTGAAATTTATAAGAGGAGGGAAGGTCATAGTGTAATTGAGCCACAACTTCAGATTTCAGTCCCCATTCCTTTGTTTTCTTTTGTATGTGACGCCTTGAAAGATGAGTTAAAATTAACTACTTTACGTATCTATACTTATGACCATTGTAATTTATAAAATATTTTCTTACCGTGTACTTGTTTTATGCAGTGAGTAAATAGAATATGTTGACAAGTCTTGTGCCTTTTTCAAGAATTCTAAATCTATGCCTGCATTTTTTTTGGTTCCAAATGGTGGATTTAGAACAACCGTATCAAATTTTTTGTGAAACCTTGAAACGATTGGAAACATACATAAGATTTCTTTATTATTTATTTAATATAAAAGTAAAGTTTTACTAATTTTTGTCCTTGAAAATTAAATATTTTTACATATTTCTTCTCGAAGTAGCTCCCAGTTATTTTGGTTAAAGGTGCTATACTGTACATAAGCGCATTTGGAAGCAATTTTTTGACATTATTTGAACATTTAAGTATGGATTTTATAACTTTAAAGTTTTTATATCAGTTTTTCTGGAGCTGTATTGGGATAATTTAGCATAATAATTTTATTTCTAAATTTTTTTTTAATAATCGAGTTATATTTTTAATTTCTCCTGAACTGTTAACACTATACTTTATTTATACCTTTCAGTAAAGCCAGAAAATATATTTCCTAATACTGCATCAACATTGGTGATATCCATATCGTTCATATTTTGCGAAAATACATCCAAGGCATCGGGATCTATTTCAAAAGCTACCACTTGGGAGGCTTGTAGTAGAGCCGCTCCACACGTCAGCATTCCACATCCTGCTCCCAAGTCGCACACAGCTTTCCCTTCAATGTCTTCAAACGAAGCCTGGAAACATAGGTCAATCAATATTCATAAATTTAGCTATCAAATCTTTCTCAACATATTAAATCAATAAAAAAAGAATACAACATACCTGCATAGTATGTATCATACAACTAGCTATATGCGATGGTGTTGCATATTGTTCTAAAAGCACTTTCGGCTTTTCGAACCCATCTAGTCCTTGCAGGAATTCTTCAAGTACACGTAATTTCATAGAGACAGTCATTTTAAAAAAAAACCACTTATATTTACCTATTTAACAACACGATTCAATATAAAACTTTACAAATAAAAGAAGAGTTTATTTGTCACTACACTGTCACTTAAGTGAATCAAATCTTGGCAGAACAGGCAGTATCTGGTTTCCAAACGAAGAGTCTTGAGGTACAAAAAATCCACAAGATGTAGCATTAGCATTATTTAGGGCGGCTCTCTGTGAGGTATTTATCATATCAGCCATCTGAGGTAGAATCTAAGAAAAGTATTTTTTGGATTAATGGATTTATAAGTACGTTTGTAGGGCACAAAAACACAATAAAAATAATAAAAACATTTTACAGTGTTTGTGGATATCGCTGGAACAGATGAAACAGGAATTTGAGTATTAGTTGGAGTAGAAGTTAGTGAAACCGATGAACTGGTTATGGATGGAGTGGCCCCCTGTTTCAGTAACATCTGCTTTTTTAGTTGAAGTTCCTCAAGAATCTTTCGATTAGCTAGTTCTAAAAAATATTAACATTGTTTCACGTGTTATACAAGGAAGTGACAAGTTAACTAACGTTGAACTGAATAATTATTACACTAGACCGGTTGAATATTAACTACTGAGTAATCAAAAAACATAAGAATAGATTGTAAACAACCTCGCTGGGCATTGGGTTGAGGAAACGCCATCGAAATGCTTTCATTAGATATTATAAATCATTGATTTCAAAAATATTAAGATAGTAAAAAAATAAGCACATGTCAAACTAGATAAGTAACAACGTTCAAAATAAACAATTTACTATTATATCTAGAAACTCTTGAAAGCATTTTTAGGTTAACCATAACTTTTAATTTTCTTGCATTTTTAGTGCAGGTGTTGCTGTTTCTTAAAAATAGATTTTTTTAAATAACGTAATTAGTCTTTATGATTAAAATAATTTTATTTAGTTTTTGTACTGTTTATTTTTATTTGAAAATTGAAATTTACTAGGATAAAAGATATTTATTTTATTATATTATATAATTACAAAATAAAATGCAAAATTTTAAATTTGAAATACTCAATTATTTACACAAATATACATTGATTGGTAACAAGATCACTTTTAAATTCGTCAATTAGTAATACAAAATAAAATATGTATAATAAAAAGTTATTTTACAAGAAAATTTAATATCGTGTTCATAAAATCAACCTGGCAATCAAATGAAAATGTACTAAAGAAAAATGACAAAATAAACATACGTTTTTATTTTCGTTACATTGGTAAAACATTTTATTGATTGTTTTCTTTCTCCACTTTCGGCCAGACGAATGAAAAAAAGTATCGGAGATATCGAGTAATTTAGTTAAAAGTCTGTGATTTATAAACATTCATGAAAATCGGATCTGAGGCATGTTAGTGAGGAATGGAAGGGCCGGAATTGGGTGGCGAGCAACAATTCTGCTTGCGATGGAACAATTTCCAAGCGAATATCACTTCTCAGTTCGAAGCTCTGCGCGATGATGAGGACTTTGTGGACGTCACCCTCGCCTGCGAGGGACACCGGCTGGAGGCGCACAAGGTCGTGCTGTCAGCCTGCAGTCCTTACTTCAAGGAGCTCTTTAAGGTAAAGCGATTCAGGTGTGATTCATCTTATGAAATCGCTTCTATTTTTTTTTTTAACATATCCGTCTTTGCATTATTTTTTTTATTGTTAACTATGTGTGAATATCGACTCTTCAAGAGAAATTATTTTCATATTTATTCCGTTCAATCCATTATTGCTTGTCCAATTTAATTACAATTATAACTATAAATAACTTAATCCAACAAAAACCCATGCCATTAATTAAACTTTGACCTAATTATCTCCAAAAGTTACAAACACAATGCTCAATGACTTCTAATTGAATATGAAAAATTTCACAATAACTTGTAATACAACTTTCATTTTATTGAGGTAGTCATTTAAATTCACCTTAGATTCTTATTTGATTTAATATAGGTTATAAAGTAATGACTAGTATTTGTTAAAATTCCATCAATATGTTCATATTCTTATATTTTTTACAAAGGTTGGTTTTTGATGTTTCAATTTAAGCAACATAATGGCATGTTTAAAAGGACATTTCTAAATTTGTATTGCAGAGTAATCCTTGTCCACATCCAATAATCTTCATGAGAGATTGTGAACTAATCCATGTGACTGCCCTATTGGAGTTCATGTATGCCGGAGAAGTAAACATTGCTCAAGCACAACTGACATCCTTCCTTCGCACCGCTGAAGCCTTACAAATACGAGGCTTGACAGATTCTTCCGATAAGAATAAAACAGAGTTTAAGGTAATTGTTACTTTCACTGCTAGTTTATCTGTAGACTTACTATGGAAACATTAAAAATACTGAACAATATTGGCCAAAAATATTTAAGTAACCAAAGGTAGTCAACAAACAGATGAAATATAAATTTTATTTGAAATTATTAATTCTCATTAATTATACATCCCGACTTTCTAAAAATTTACTTTAGTTTAATTATAATGGTGATGATTGTTTTTGAGGTGTAAGATTTAAAGTAAGGTATTAAAACAATGATTTTTAAAACTGTTTCAATATTTAAATAACAATAAGAAAATGACTTCTGAAGGAAAGACAGCTAATTGAACATTATATTGTTTCATAATAACTTTTCACTTATAATTATGCACATATGTATTTATTTAAAAGTCAAATGTGCACAAGGCTCGCTGGCTCAGTGTGAAGTCATTACTCTCTTTGTTTCAAATCTCATCCATATTGAGTGTGCTCTGTGTGCTTGGACATGGCTACCTTAACATTAGGGACACGAAGTTTTTTATTTTGTCCACCGTACATTTGAAAATAGTATAATCTCTACATTTGCAATATTCATTTATAAATTCTGATATTCAGGTGAGATTATAATTTACAAGTTAACATGATTATCTTATCATTATTTTAGTAAGCCTTTGGACCTCATAATCTATATAACTTAGTTCTCAAAATGTGTGCTAATTTTATTTTGCTTATCAAATCTTATAAGTGAATTTATATGACTAAATAACAGCAATCCAAAACGTCTTTGCCAAATGTCTAACATTGTCAACTTAATAATTATGTATAAAATATTACAATTATTATCAATGTACCCTCAGAGATATGAAATTTATTTGCTAAATTTATTGACGCAAATACCTCCAGATAGATATTTAACATTAGTATTAAAAAGTTTTTTTATTTTAAATAAACTTTTATTATATAATATTAATGTGATAAAACTTTAGATAAATGCTACTGTCGAGTTTTAAAGTTACGATATATTTATTATCTCGTAATTTTTATTGATTTAACTTTCTTGTAACTTGCTCAAGTGCTTGTTATTCTAAAAGATGTTTCATATATTCCAGAATACATCCTCCAAATTGCATTCATCTCAACTACGAAATTTACTATGTGGAAGATTGCGTCAGTCAAATTCGCCTGCCAAAGATTCAAGCCAAAACACCGAATCCAATGATAATTTCCAAAAGACTGCTAAACAATTGGGCCAAAGCCGAAAAGTTTCTCGTACTGAAAATGAATGCTCTAATACTATTCTCCCACACAATGGAATACCTGAGAGCCATGTATATGCTCTTGCTAGATCGGGAACTAATAACAACTGTGAAATGAAAGATGAAGCCCTTAGATTAAAAGAAAATAGTATGCTTGACAACCAAGAAGATGAAAACTTCCCATATAATATAGGGGAGAATAATCAATTGATGTTAAACGAAACTGACAATCCCAATTCTGGAAAAATCAACCCCTTTGCAGTCGGAGGGGTGGGGTTTGGAGGCATACACTCGGAATTTCCCCATGAGATGCTCGAGCCTAAACTAGAAGTGCCTGACTATACAAGTGAAGATGAAATGAAACAGGACAGAACCTTTAATCCTGAGATTTTGTTTGGAGCGGATGCTTCTGCTCAGCTGTCTAATCCATTTTTAAATTTGCAAGGTGAATGGGAATGTTTTGCTTTGTATTTACACTATAGTGTTTACCAATACTGAATGTTTTTTGTAGACTATAACAATTTATTTTTAATTTTAAGGTGATAATGCAGCTGGTACCAGTCAAGACATCAAAACTGAAATGGAAGGTAAGAGAATTCAGATATAACTTGTAGTTTTAAAATTAATGGTTAAGAGCAATCATAGGATTTGTATTAAATGTCATTAATAATAACAATCTAAATCAAATAATTTTTGTGGCTAAAAATACATCACTCTACTTGTTATCTGTGGATAGCTCTTATCATTTCTTTTAAAATACATATTGATGTTTATTAATTGTTTCATTTGATCTTTTAATGCTAAATAGAATATCCTTTTCCATGCATACATCTTATTCATCAAACTTTTTCCATCTTTAAGTTCATTTGTCAAATATTTATGATGAAAATTCCCTGTTTTCCTCTTCTCTAACAATTCTCATTTATTAGAATTTTTCTTTCATATAATAAAGCTTTGATTCCTTTGTCATTAAGTGATGCCATTTTATTGATTAAAATACACTTTTAAACATGTTCACCGAAAAGGATCTTTTGTTAACAGTGTATTATATGTATTTATTTATTTTATTTCTGTGTCTTTTTCTTTGCTCTTTTTTAAATAGGCGATTTTCGTTTTTATATTTTTGTATTGCATCCGGCCAAGTTGCTTACAGTGTTTCGACCGATCGATCTTTGTTTTAGACGAGACAAGTTTTAGTGACTGTGTTATCGTATATTGTGCTCCAATCAATGGTTTACAGTGGTTCAATTTTATTTCGCATTTTTATGAATATTTCCGTGTCGTATGTATGGTATGATTATTATCAAACGTAACAATTTGATGTAGAGAATATCAGTGTAATGTGCGTTCTTCGTTGGTGTTTGCTTTTTGAGGATGTGGTGGCAGGTTGGTGCAGTGTGGGTTTAACAGCTAACAGGGCAAATATCTCATTTCTTACCTCTATCGACCGTAACGTCACTCGTTTGATATTATTTCTCATTAATGATTAAATATTTTAGTAATTGCGTACTCGCTAATTACAAATTGAATTTGTAAATATTATTAATTTTTTAAAAGCGAATTTTGCTAAAGATTTTTGGATATAAATGTTACTGCTCTCTTACAGTACATAATCTCATAATTGGGAAACATATCAGTAAATTTGGGTTTAATTATTGTTTTTGCTATTAAACACTATAGCTAAAAAGGGTTCTATGAATTACCCGTCATGTGACGAGTATCACAACTGCACCGACTTATGAGACATATCATAGTATATTATATGCTTCTTTTTTTTCTTTTTCTTGTATATTAGATTATATTTCAAAATATATTTGCCCTGTTGGCTGCTAGGGTACTGTTTTCTCTTTCCGATGAGTCACCCGTTGAGAAACGGTTCACGAGAGAAGGCAGTACATGGCGCCGACATTGATAGTGCAATACATAACATGGCTTGGTTTTGTCCACAAGCGGGAGCTCTCGTGGCCACACTTGCAGGTGCTCCTTACTCTCTGTGAGGTGTAATATTGATGATACATTTAACTCTATTGAAAGGGTTCCCCTTTGTATTAATTTAACAGAACAGTAGTAAAAATATTTTTAATATTCTTTAAGAATGTCTGGTGATTTTTAATTTCTCCAATGAAATTGATGTATCATTATAAGCTGATAATTAACTGGCAACCTCCACTTGACTCCCGCTATGAAACCAAATGCTAGCGATGAGAGCTTCGCTTGGAGAGCTATTGCACTATTGGTGTTGTGTGTGTTGGTGCAGCGGGGGGAAGGGCGGCCGGGGGCGGCCGCGTGTGCTGTCCCGAGTGCGGGCGTCGCTACTCCAACCTGTCCAACCTGCGTCAGCATGTGCGCCTCATACACCGCTCACAGCCTGTGGCCTGTCCGCTGTGTGCGCGCTCCTTCAAGACCCCACTCTACCTGCGCCGCCACACACTCAGCCAGCACGCCCACGTCGCACGGCAGCCCCAGCCCGCCAGGCTCGCTGCTCCCATCATCTCCGCGCCAACACTCATCAGAGTCAAAACGGACCTGATCGCCGAAAATTCTGATAAAACTCTCAAGCTCGAAAGTATTGAGTTTGATAATGACGGACCCGACGGCTATGACGGTCTCAATGGAGATGTCTCTTCCGAATCTGTCGATCCTGATGCTCTTAAAATTGATGACCACGAGATGGTCGAAAACGATACGTAGAATCCTGTAATGCGTATTGATGGCTCCTCGTTTAAAAGTCTGAATGTTTATTTTAGTACAGTTTGCACGATTCCTGATGCAAACGTGTACTGTGATTGTGCTATATTTGAAGACGTTAGTCTTTCATGGAGTGCTATGCTTAGGATGGTTCCCGGTGATAGGATCAATTGTGTTTTTGAATCAGAGCGCACTCCCTATGATTCGTTTGCTTTAGTCGACTGAAAAATTGATGAGAATCTTAGGAATATGTTTGATTTTCTCGAGCGATGTGTTGTATTATATAAGCTGCAATGTAGAAATGTGCAAAAGTATTTTTAGAAGTAACCTTATTTAATGTGGAAAAAGAAATAAAATACTAAATTTTCCAGTAGTAATAATTTACGTAATTCAAATCAGCAATGCAGCTTTTTCTTATTCAAACGAGTCCTCCAAATTTTAATAGAAATTCTACTAATTAATAAATTCACTAATTTGAAGCTTATCGCTTTATGTTATGATAATGTTATTATATTATAAATACTTAGCCAGTAGTTCACGTAACACGGAGGGTAAAGTAATGATACTGAGTAATACAGATGTGAGATCATATTTTTAAATTCAGTTTATGTATCATAAGCGGTTATATGAATAACCAATCATCCTCACATGCATTAGAAGTTCTTTCACATAGTTTTTCTGCATTGGTATATTTTTGCTGCATTCAATGATGGATGATTATATTTTTACAGTATTCCAGTTGTTGTTAACAGTGTGCCTCTTACAGAATAGGGTTTTTGTTATCCGTATATATATTTATCTACAATAATAAGAAGATTTATTGATATATTATACTTAGATTTCATGGTGCTTTATCACAATACAATAATAACGAACAGATTAAATGTTGGATGCAGCAAAAGTATATTTATTTCTACGAAGATACCTCAAACATTGCCTGTCGTTACACTGTAAATGATTGTTATTTATTTTTTATATCATAAGCAGCTTAAGCACAACACTTAAACCGATCTCTTTACAATTTTTTTTCATGCAACAAAGGGACTTTGGTCTATATTTTTATAGATACATACATGATGATGCTGCATGTGAATCTTTCACATTTGCATTAAATTCTGATAAAGTCAACTTGTAATTACGATTGAATTGTTTGGCATTTTCTGTGGATTATTTACTTCCAATTCCACATTGCAATGTTTCAGTAAAAAAAAGGTGTTGAATAATTGCAATAAATTGATATCACAGTTGAATTTATACACAAAATGCTTTAATTAAGTCTATAGAAAAATGTAAATAGCCAATATCTCAAGTCTTATACTTTCTATACCATTAAAAATATTTATATTTTTTATTATTGAGTTGTGTTTTTTAAATTCATGATATTATTTTATTGTCATCCCTTATAGCCTCAAAAGAATTTTATAGATGCTCATTAATTTTTCACTATTGTTTGTACATGTAAAAATTCAAACATGAATACAAACTTTAATGTATCTACTCCCTCTGAAAATTTTGTATATCAAAAAGATTTTTAATCACATACTACCCAGTAATTTAATTTTTTTTCTTTAATATTAAAAAAAAAAATCTATTGAAGAGCATTTTTGGTCCTAGGATTTTTAGCCGAATGTAGGCAGTGTATCTTTTTTTACTTACCGTTTTTCTTGTACATCTAATGGTGCCATCAGTAACAATGTGTAAAATTATTTAACACACTGAGCCTGAATATAGTAGTTACTAATTCTTTCATCTATTATAAGTGTTGTTATCATCTTAGTACAACCAATTGTTATGTTTATATTAGGTGTTTTTATAATTTAATCTTGCCATATTACTGATAAACCTAAAATTTATTTACAATAACTCTTTTGTGTACTTAAATAATTTTTATAAGAAAATCTCACTAATATTTAACAATATATATTATTACTTATATTATATTTCTCTTATCCACGTTATCCACTTTTTATACTTGATGAACATAAGTATTTCATTCGTGCATATCACAGTTGCAAATATAATTATTACAAAGAGTTGAACTATTATGCTTTTTACACAAAAAAGCAAAAAACACTTCATAAAACATTATACCTACTTAAAAATTATACTTTTAAGCTTTTACTGAAGCGATTTTTTTGTTATAATGACTTGTAAAAAAAATATAATTTGTTAGAATTTCTTCAAATTGAATAATATCACATTTGTAGATGAGCAGGATTGAGTAAGAAGATAATAAAAATGAATAGTAATAATAAAAGTCACTACTACTAGAGGAATAAGAGCTAGTCATAACTTGCCACCATTAAATTACTCATTTAAAGTATATATTATTATATTAATTTATTTTTGAATATTTAGAATATTGATCTCTTACGAATTTCCTTAAAAATTCACACCACTACTGGGTGCAAAAGAAGTTGGTATACCAATGCTATTGTGCATGTGCATAGGTGCGTGTAGCATTTATCTACTAAGTATTTCTTATCATTTTGAGGATAAATTTTCACACATGTTCGAATTCAAAAACTTAACAACAATAAAATGTATTGGATTAAATTATGTGACTTATTATCATTCCATTCCCGCTTGATATCAAAAATAACCAATAACACACATGTTATCCTCTCTGTCCCTACCCTTATTGTGCAAGCGTTACCCCTGGTTATTTGTGAAACTAAAATTGTACACGGCGATTCTTTCTTAAAAATATTTAAATCGGTTTGTTCCGCAAAGGAATTGAGGTACAAAAATATATTTAATAAAATTATATAACAGATACAGTTGAGACATAAATGAATTTTTTTTTGTTATTGATTATTTTAAATTACCTTTTGAAATTAATTTATTGCATTTAGCGATATTTACACTACTTATCCTTGAAAATAAAAAAGTGCTGACTCCTTATGTTATGTACCCTTTGGTGAATAAGATTATTGAAAAGTCTCTTCTGTCACTCCTGAGGCAATTGATTTTAATGCGGTATTTATATATATATATTTATATAATCATATTTATATATATATATGATTATCAATACGATATCGTGAAATTATATATGATTATCAATACGATATCGCGAAATTATATAACATCTAATGATTCTTTAAATATTATATGAAAGAATAATAATTTTATACATTTTTTTCAAACGTGGTGTAGTGTATATTGGTGATATGTTTTCAAAAAGGGTGGAATCACCCTGTAACCTTGTTGATGTGTTATTAATGATTCAGGTTTATTCCAGTTTCTGTGCGATATGATTCAATGTGTGTGTCGGGCAGCTACATGTGTGTTGAGGTGCTTATTTCATTTCCTAATAGTTATTTGAATATTTTAAATAACATCTAAAAACATTTTATTTTTTCTTAAATATTAACTTAAATTTTTTCATTTCAGTCAATATATTTATATCACGAATGAGGTCTAAAAACACTTATTTTACCGAGTACTTATTACAACAATTATCGTTTTTTTGACATGATTACTTTTATTTGATGTCTGTAAGTTCGGACTTGTAAATATGAATACAAAATAAAATAAATATTTTTTAAACAGGTTTTTGAGGACCAATACAGTTTGTCCGTTGACATTAAACAAAAGAACATATAAATCTGTTATAATTAATTGCCGAAAATATGGCCATTATCATATTCAATATGGTAATGACCATATTTGTGCTTACGAAATTTATTATGTGGAAAAATAATAATTCTGAACTTTTCTGGGCTTCAAATGTACGTCCATATTTTAACTTGAAAAACAAAAAAATAATAAATTCTAGTTGTGATAAAAAAAAAAATGCGCTAGTAAACACTACCGGTAGCTCTAATAATGTAAACTAGGCTCTAAACGGCAGCATTTCCCGAGCTTTTACAGTGATGTCCTTAATTTGTTTTGAGAAATTAATAACGGGGAGCTCGGGTCGTAGCTGACAACGGACTTAAAGCGTTTATTCCAAACAACGAGCGGCGTACAATTGAATTTGGATTTCAGTCCTGCCGCATATTGTTTTGATGGCGCTGAATAAAATGTCTAAAAGCTTGTCGGCCGGGAAAGGAATTCTTTGCGAGTCCTTATTACATTTTGTTTCCGGGCTGATTGCGTTAGGCGCTCGGCTCGCGGACTTGCCGTCTCCCAGCCAGGGCCTAGCCGTACCGAAGCCGTGAGCGGTTGGCATATTAAACACTTAATGGAACTTAAAGTATAACGAGTCTCTATAACTTTGTGAAGCCATTGAATAGTATAAAACATACTTTTTTAAAATTTACTTTCAGTTAATAACGAAAATTTTAACCCTGTCCTATTTCGTCTGCACAGTAGATATTGCCAGACATAACAGAATAGTTTTGTTTGTTTCAAATACAGTTTTCTATAGCATAGATGTTATCTATTGCATAGATAACGCTAGCCCCGATTATCATTCTAATCCAGAGAATAAGCGCAGAATATTTGCTGTAAAATTTAAATTTTATAAATAATCTATATTAAATTATTATAAAAACTCGAGAGTTGTTAGAATTATCAAGAAAACTTGGTGAAAATAAACACGATTAACACTGAAAAAATACATTTTTTGTGCATTTAGAAGCAATGTTTTGGTCGAAGGGTATCGGCTCGCTCCGAAAGCCCCGCACGCGTCTGTCCCCCTCGTGGCCTCTTTTCATCCGTATCCCTCCCCGCACACCTGAATCCTTTTTTTATTTGTTTTGTCTCCAAAAGCAAACTTTCGCTAAAACTATTAAGGTAAATAATGAGAGAAGAGCCTTCGTAATTCGATTACAATCTCTAAATTTCGTAGCGACTGACATACTTGGCGTATTTATTAACTGTTATGTTTCCTTCGAAGTAATTCCACTGTAAAATAAATTAAAGGCCAAGCTTGCGTAGACTACTCTAAATTATGATTTTCTGTTTTATTTGGTTGTTTCATATATAAATAATAATTAAATATTTCTACATCAATTGTTATTATTTTTCAAAAATTATGCATGGAGATTTTCAATCAAATGTTTGCTTACCAATACATGATGCATGCTAAGTATGAAAGGATGCGTCTTTATGCAGAAAAAAACAATTATTCTGGATTTTAAAAAAAAAAAAGTTTTTTTCTGTGAGAAATTATTGTAAAAGAATATTTTCAAATAAATATGCTTGTCTAAACTTTTTACCGAATTGTATATATAAACGAATACATTATTTCCGACATACGATTCATTGTTTTTGTTTGTGATTCTTTAGTATCGTGGTTGATGAATCCATATTATAGATTTAGTATAAAAAACCATTATGATACTGATTATGATTTTTCGTTAATATTTCTATAGTCACACACTCCACCGAGCTTACTGTCTGTTTCAATCTATATAGTACAGTGCCTTTACTGAGTTAACGAAGACTGGAATAAATAGTTTTGGGAATTAGTAGTAATGGACTTTGTGGCTAAGTTCTGACCGTGGAGTTGAATTGGTTTTCCCGGTAGAACTTTGATACAATTGTTGGAAACACAGCTACGCTTTTACGTAAATTAGACACGGGACTGATAAATACCCTCAAATTAACATTGGTATTTCGAACATTACAATATTTACGATATATATGAATAAGAAGTAAAAATAGTATGTGGTGTTTTAATTTTAAAAAATAAAAAATATGTTTATACGTTCTTACTTTCTGAAAAAAAAAAAAAATAGTTAAAAAGAAGAGAAGTTGAGTTTTTGTAATCTTGAATTGATAGCCTGATATTTTCGGTTCATGGATGCCATGGCATTTGAGAAACCGAGCAAATTAACTCAAATAAGTACATATATAAAAAAAACCATAGTTTTATTGGCAGTTAATAATAATTTTTCCGGTTTTTTAAATTGGATAACTGTCGAAGCATTTAATTATCAATTTATTATTATCGAAAACTAGTTATTAGTTTTTTGATATTATTATTAATTCCTAATATTCATTAAATAAATAAGACTTAATGAGATCGTTTATCAGATCAAGGCAGATAATTTAATAATTTTGTGAATCTTTGTTTTAATTTTTCGTATATATAACGATTAGGTATTTTAATTTCTTGATATCTAAGAACTTAATATTTAAAGACAGGTGAAAAAAATGTAATAAAAAAACCTTTTTTTGGAGGCGTAAATCAGTTGTCTTGAAATTAAACTGCGTAAGGCACATTTACAAAAAAATGATATCGGTTAGAGTGATAAAGGTTTTATTCATATTTTTACGTATAAATTTTTTTTGTGCTTGGAGGGGAGCGACGAATACTATACATTGACAGAGCACTCGGTGTCATTGGCATGTTGAACATCGTCGATAAAATAGACGATGTGTTTCGTATATCTTTATGTGCGTTCAAACTGTGTGTCATCCATAACCTGTAACTTGTAGATGACTAAAATAGAAAAAAATAATAATATATCGTATTTTTGTATGAAAACACATCGAAGACGTAGATGTAGCCACAATAGATAAGCTAAACTTGTATGGGTATCGACTCGCGGTCCTGGTATTTAACAACAAAAAAAAGTCATTTCGATGACCTTTCGTATGTGATTTATATCTTGTGGTTTAAAAATAAAAACAAAGCAATAAGTAATCGACAAAACAAATAATCGAATAAGTAATGTAGAATGGAGGTGCAACTATAAAAATGGTGCGCTTTAGTGGCGTCTGACAAGGGGCTAACAACCGAAACTGTACGTATTGCATTCCGCGACAGGTTGTCGACTGGCGAGGGCTAACCGTGCTTGCCAAGTGCCATGCTTTATAGCACTCGTTATTTGTTGCGCCAAGAAAACGTGCCACCCTCCCGAGGCAGCGTGGGCTGGCGGGGGGGAGGGAGCCAAATTAATACTAGCGGGGGTATTACCGGGAAGACTTACTCTGCGTAAATACGTCCGCGTTTTGAAATTTCAGTCTCCGCGGACACCTGAGACCTCTATCTCGTCGCGTACTTCAAAGGCGGCCGTCGGCTCGGCGTTTATATAATTAAAAGTCTCGAAGCCAGAAGCCAGCACCGGCGACTTTAATAACTTTTTTTGACAAATTTTCTCTTCCATGTTTACGTTTCTAAAAATATGCCTTCGGTGATTAGGTTTCCGGCAAGTATCGCCCCGAGCTTCGCGGCTCTCAGCGCGGGGTTTAACTCACAAATGCCACAGGATCTTATAAAAGTACATACTTTGAGTTTTTGGAACCGAAGCTCTTTTCATGGGCGTTTTAGAAGTATCTTTTGGAGTATTTCGTGAAACATTTAGTCGGATAATCTTTTGTTAAAAATGTATAGTAACTAGCCACTACTGACCGACTTGTCTGAAATGAAGGAAATGAGATTTAAAAAAATATGGTTTTATTTCAATATTTAAACTCCCCATAATTTTTTTCCAAAATCATTTCTATAAACGATCATAAACCACAATCGCGCTGAAAAGGATCCCAACTCGTTCGAACTGGCGAAACTGTGCCGAGCCCCGCGCCTTGCGCCCCGTCCTTCCGCGCTGTCAGGCTCGATTAGTTCCGTCCATAAACCCGACGGTTAGAGTAATCTGCAAATAGGTATTTCGGGGGAAATATAATTTTTTCGCAATTTATCTCGCGCCCGAGTGCCGGGCTTCAGATATCTACCCGGCTCGCTATTTTGACAGATGACAATGACACAAAAGGCCCGCCACTGTCTCCAGCTCTTTTTTTTTTTTGATGCCCAATGCTTTTTTTTTATCAATGATTTATTGCATGGAAGGAAAACTCATTGTTTCTCGGTGACAGTAGCTACACTCTGTGAGTTATTTACTTTTTTAACCCACCGTTGCCCCCCTTAAACTCTAATTCAGAATTCTGTATCAAAATATATTCATGTTTTTGAAACTGGTTTTAAATTACGCTCCAAAACATCGAAAAGGGTTTTTCTACTAACGCATAATTACATGCGATATATGAGTGTTGGGACAATTTATAACTCAAGTTTCGACTTTTTAATGAGGGTCGCTACGAATTAGCCGATTTAAAATTCAAACAGCAGCTTTAGTTCCCACGAAAATCAGTCGATTTAGGAGGAGATCGACAAGTGTGGCCGCGCCCACCTTGGCGAGTAGATAAATGGAAGTGAACACTCGGCTCGATCGTAAAGCTGAACCGCCGCTGTTTACTGAGGCCGGGGCGCCGCATACCCCCCTTCGCCGATTTGATTTGTAGCCCGGGAGGAATGTTTGTATGGAGTTGTTTAATGCGCCTGCTAACCTTAAAAATTAATGCGTTTCATTTAAAGCTGTGAGCCATTAAACGCGGACTACGCGGAGCTACACATTTTTTATGCCGTTTAACTCTTGGAAAAAATATTGTATTCAAATTAAATTAGTGCAAGTCATTAATTTCAGTTTTTTATTGCTAAGCATTCGTAATGGCTTTTTTATTTATTTAAATTAAAATCAATCATTGTAACGAGCATTTACTAGTGCTCCCGTATACCAACACACTTTTTATTGCTTGATTTTTAAAATTATTTTTAATGACTAGATTAGAAATAAGGGTTCTTACTTTCACTCAATTTAGTTTTATTATACACAAAAATATTTTTTGCTATTTACTGAACAGTTAGAATCAAACAGAATTTTCAAATAACACAATCAGCCATAAGTAAATTATTATCACTTATATCGGCGATCTTTTATTTTAGCCTTTTCACGAGTAGAACATGGAGAGTTACGTCATGTTTAAAAAAAAATACAGCCAGGTTTATCTCTTTCTAGCGAAATTGATCAAATTCTGTCCATGTCGAGTGTCGTCGTTGAGAATATTTAAGAGGATCTAGATTACACCCACATGACTATATTATTTCCCATATCAAGTTCAAAATTATCAGAGATTCCCAGATCGCTAGGGAGTTGTGAAGTCTGTCTAAGAGACTCCTATCTCTGAAATCCACCGAAATTGTTTTCGTAGCGTTCTAAAAATAAAATATGAAATTACGGTAAAATATTTCCGGTATCATGTTTTAAAAAAAAAAATTATACTTTTTCCCGTGGCAACATATTTTAACTGAACAAATTATTCGTAAAGCATATTTTGTTAGTCGTGATTTATGTAATGTAATTTTATTAAAAAATAAAAGTTTTTTTATGGCGTTTTAAAATATTTCTAAATCGGTTTATTCACGAATTTCTTTCAAAATATTTTGATATCCCCGATGTACGTATTTTATTTTGTTATTTATTATCTATTTTGGTTATGACGTTAATCGTTTAGGACAGAACGTGAAAAATATTAGATTCGAATTAAATAAAAAAGTTCACTTTTGAATGTGTTCGTATCACATTCATAATCACAAACTGTTTAAAAATAGGTTTCACAAATAAATGACATGAATATAAAAGTATAAATGGAATTACTGTGAGAATTAATGATTTAGAAATTCAAAATTCTTATGATTTTCATGTCAGCTCGTGAAACTTATTGATTTCTTAAAAAATGCAAATATGATAATAAATTACAAAAGAAAAAAGTAATATTATTCGGACCACTAACTATTTTAATCCTATTAAATTACTTCGTCAAATGAAATACCCATTAAATTAGCAATCACGCTATCGAGCACTGCGCTTTGACTAAATCTAGTTATACATATATTCCAACCGTTAGTGTACTCTGCAATTTGCAAATGACTACTACGATTCGTGTACATATATAAATTTATTACGTGGGACGGATTATATTTTTTTCAAAGGTTGAAAAAAAGACTAGGTGCTGTTAATTTGAAAGCGGTGTTGGATGTCTTCTTTGATATCAGATAATTGTGGATATAAAACAAAGAGTGTTGGAAATTGTATGAAAGGAATGTATACATAATAAAATCCTCTGATTTAACCTACTGCGGGGGAGAGCCTTTCTTCGCAGTCTTCACTTCTCCCGTCTCTCTCGCGTGGTACAACAAAAGAATCCGAGTTTACCGGTGTCTTTTCCTTGATTGTGTTAAAGATGCCGTTGAGTGCAGTTGTAAAACAATGTGATCTGCTATTATTTTTATTACCTTCATTTTATATGTTACTTTGATTTAGGGCTAATGTTATCTCTATTATCTATTAGATTTTTTTATTATTTTAACATTTATCTTTTTGGAAATTTCAATCTCTCTTATATTGAGACTACTATTAAGTTATTACTGGAAATATAAATTTGAATTTATTAATTAATTTATTTAAAAGGTCTTAACACCATTCAAATGTTAATTATCATAATAATTTGTCAACTATTAAGCTGGCAGGCTTTTTCTGTAATAAAGCCAGATACACTTATTATATAACATTTGCATATCCAGTATTCTTCGTATACGTGGGATATCAAATTTTACGCCACATCTATAAACGAAAAAGTAAAGGGTTCTGAACAATTTATGAAGTATATAATATAAAGAGAAGATGATTTTCATCCATCATTACGACGGTAGTCAGATTGCGATCAAATTTTGGAGAAGGGAAAGGATACGCTGGATTCGAGCGGACCATGCGCAAGGAAGTAGAGAAACAGTCAGTACAATGCGAAATCAATTTTTTGGTGCCATAACTCGATAACGGCCAATTTCCGATGATATATCTTTTTTTATATTCCTCCTACGGTTTCCCGTGCCCTCGGGATTCATTGCACACGCGAGTTACATTATATATTTAACAATTTTAATATTGGAATTTTGATTAATCGTTGGTCGATGGTAGTTAGTAGGTTTTAAATACATAATTATTGCGATAGGGTGTAGAATAATTGTGGTGACAAATAATATATATTATCTGTGATTAAAATTGTCTGAAACACTAAATGCTACTAGTTGCTAACATGTGCGTTGGATAGTACGCAGTGCCTTCAAAGCCACGGATTTGCTATAGTTACAATATGATTGAAAAATATATTTTGACAGTCTAAAATATAATCATTAAAGAGTGCTCTCTTCGTGAAATCAAATAGTAAAAATATAATTTTAAAGTACCTTTAAAACTATATTCAAATAAACTACTTATACCGCACTCTCAGGTCTAAATTCCTGTTAATTATGACCCTATAAGTACATAAGTTGATTTTATTATATAATAACATGTTTTTATCAATAGTACCGGATATGTTACCCGATAGGATACCGGATATGGAAAATAATGTGATCGAAAATTGTGAAGACCCTGTTAAAAGTTATTATTATCGCGGGGAGTTAAGTGAAAATTTTCGCAAGTAAAATATTTGAATATGCCTTTTAACATTTTATACTGTAACAGATCGCCAGTCGGTATCGTATTAAAATATGGTTTACATTATTCACGTTTATATGTAAAATCCCAAAATTTTTACATCTGGCGTAATATATTGCATTCAGTTATTCGGATCTTCACCTACACGTTAAATTTTTGAATTTATCACGAATGAATAAATATGTAAATTGTAAGAATTGAATGAGATAATGCTTTTAAATTAATGAAAGAAAATTAATATTGGTAACATTTGTACTTGATTTAAAATAAAGTATAGTATAAGGCATCTGATGCATTATATAATACTTGTTTTGGGACTATAAAAATCGATATCTTTTATTATCAACGGCTGTTTTTTGGTTTATCTTAGAGCAAAAAGTAAAAATTGTAGTATCAGTAATAGCATTTTAAAAAGTGTTAAAGTTTTTTAGTATGAAATCAATTATTTATAAAACATTTGTAAAAAAACTGCGTTTGTAACTTTTAATAATATTGTGCTATAACATCGTTTCCACGTTTCGCTCAACATAAATTCTGCAGTAAATTGGATCTCGAACCATTATTTTTCCTTTAGGTGTTGCACACGAAGGCGACTTGGCTCAGCGAGTACAAAACAAATTAATAGAAAAGCTGTTAATCCCCGCCCGCTGCGGGGAGGCCCGCGGCCAAGCCTGAAGATCGTTAACTTATAATTAACATGTCTAATGGGACAAAGACTCTTAACATATTGTGCTCGTTTGATCTTGATTTCTGGCGACGCCCCCGGGCAGGCGGCAATCCTCCCACTGATATTGCTCTCAGGGTGGAGTCCCCGCCGATGGCCCGGTGTCATAAAAGCACACCCTCTCTCATTGTCACCCCGCCGGCTAACAGTCGAATTGGAGAGATGATAACAAAACAGTGACTTAACGCAGTATAACAGTGTCGAAAGCGTTGCAAGTACCTCCGCTATCACCTTGATACCTTGGACTCGTGCAGGTAATGGGAACCGAAAGGTGAAAGGTGGGAAATGTCTACCTGTGTCAATCTGAAATCAAATTCTGCAAAACCGTATTTATATAAATATGCAGTTTTTCTACTCTTTGCAAAGTGAGTCTGGAATGTGTTAATATTTGAGTCTCAAAAATCACAACAAATTTGTTCAACTTTGTGGCAAATTTTTACTCGGTGCACGGAAATCTTTTGTCAGTCCATAAAGCGCGTTCATAGTTAAACTGAAATAAATGATAATTTTTGAATAAAATATGAATGAAAATGGTTTATGGAAATGGAAAAGCTTTGGCGTTGAAATCACAGGATCCACTGGCTCATTATTAATTAACTCTGAGGTTCAATATTATGAATGCCTGCATCATCTTCGTTTATTTATTATAGTAATATTCTTTTATTTAACAAAAGTAAGATTTGGGGTATTTATAATACTTGGATAGCTTTTCATTACAATGCAGTACTCGTAAAACAAATTACAGAGCAATCATTCATATTTTTTAATTAAACTTGGGTACGAATAAACGAAATTACAAAAAGAAGAAAATTGGTGCTGTGTAACGAGTTATCGAGTTGAATTTTAAATTTATGAAATATTATTTATCAATTTGAAATACGATGATTTTAGTTATTAAAAAGGCAAAAAATATATCCGTCTTAAGATGTATGAAATTTATTTAATATAAAATTGACTATTTTGAATATAATAAGATACTTGAGTGATTTTTCCACATGTTAGTTTTTATTGGTGACCGGTTTCGCCAACCCTTCACCTTTGGCATTATCAAACGTGAAAGGTTGGCGAAACCGGTCACCAATAAAATTAACATGGGGAAAAATTACTCAAGTGTTTTATTAAATTTAAAATATTAAAATGTAATTCCACCAAGTACTCTGTCAAAAATATTGATTATTTATAAAATTGACTGTTTTATGGGTACCTACTCCGTTAATACTTCAGATCAATCACGAGATACTTTTTCTGAAAAGGGTCGGCGAATGGTTGCGTATAAAAACGTGACGTAAAAGGGTATGCACTGATACTCGAAAAACACTCGCTGTATATTCAATAGTCGTGGACTTGAAATCTCCTGGCACGTGCTGTAGCTTAATTTTATCACCTAAGTATTTACAGAAATATCATTATCACGATCTTACCCGCTGATTCTAAAGCTTTATATCACTGAATTATTGACTGTGGCATTTAAATATCTTTTAAAACGTCCAGACCATTCTTAGATATTAAAATGCTGGACAGACGATTATTCGATATATATTCTACCGCTCGTAATATGTCGCATTACATACGTTTTCTTTGAAATGTTTTTTTCTAATTTCATTCAGATTATTTTTCTGATGATTCTTGGTATCTTCGTGCGGGATACTTATTCCTATTCTTCAAGACGATATGTCTACTTGTTTAAATCAGTAGTTATATCACGTGGCATAAAGTGCTATGGAGCCCAATTTGCTTTTGTATATTAGTTATAGTAGAATTTAAACAAAAAAAAAAGATCAAATTAAGTTAAGGAAGTAGGAGATTGCTCGATTCTTTCGAAATTGAACTAACCCAGATCTCTAAGTCAACTTGGTATTCATACCCATTCGTCCTTAAAACGACGTACAATTTAAAAATATCGCATTCCCATAGTGAAAATGATGAACCAAAAATCAAACATTTCATAAAAAAAAATTATTTATTATATTTACATAAAATCAGAAAGCTTTCTCGCTGGATACCGTCACATTGTTCTTTTGGGGCTTAGAATACGAATGCCAGCCACTAATTTTAAAAGAAATCATTTCCTCGAAAACGACTCAAATGTGCACCAGGAAAAGAAGAAATATCAAAATAAAACATCAGAATACAAACGGCCGTAAAAACCTGCATAATCACGAAATAATTTTAAAATTCACTAACTAAAATAAATTATTTGCATAAAATAAATTTCTGTATTTGTAAATTATAAATAAATTAAATAATAAGTAAGCGATAATGCACCAATGATAACAGATAGAAGATATTTGAACTGAAATTGAAATTATATCATATTAATCTAACACGTTTTTTAAAAATATAATAATTAGAGATGTTCACTGTATTAAGAACTTATTTCATGTTAAACACTATTCCTGGCCCACGACAGTTATAATCTGAGGGTGCGATAAACTCGAAATGAAATGGTGTAGCAGGATAATCCAAATAAGATCATTTTTGATAAATAAATTAGATTTTCTCTCCCACTTTTGTGTTTTCCTCCCGTTTTATTTTGTTATAAGTTGAAACTTTAAGTTTTAAATAAGAAATATTTATTCATTCAGGTTGAATACGATGAAGCTATTCGATGTTATCTGTGAACTTTATAGACTTGTATTATCAGTGGAGTAAGGAGTCATTTGTGGTTAATGGAAGCGGTTATCTTTTCAGACCCATCTTTTACATTTTATCAAGGAATAATCCTCTTAAGAGTAGGTTTTAGCATAGTATATTAAAGCCGGCGTCAAGAGGTGTGCTCTAACACCATCTTCTAGTTTTGTAAATCCGCTGAAATCACTTCACGAATTCATCTTTACTGCATTCTGAGAACTTGGCAAATAACGATTATCCTAGAAGGAAATCAGTAGTGGTAAGTGTAGAAATATATTATTGAATATATATTTTTTTCTCTTACTTCGGAATATTTTTTTCTCTTACTCTGTTTGATAATGTCAACGTGAAAGGTTTGCGAAACCGGTCACCAATAAAAATCTATATGTAGAAAAATCACTCAAGTATTTTATTTAATGTTTAAAATATTACTTCGGAATATTAAAATAAAATCTCAACCAAAAAAAAAAACCATTTTCAGCATGAGCGTTGAAACTAAATATATTTTACGGCTAAAAAAGGTCTCTCCGTAGTTATTCCCTTTTAGCTTCTTAGCCTTATACTGAATGAATTTACGAAATAGCTGTGAGTCCGCGCAAGCGACTCTCATTTTTCACAATATCAAACTTATGAATGTTGATTTTCCGATTTCTCCGCAACGAAAATTTATCTGGGCCTTATGTATTAATCTGGAGCCCATTAGTTCGTAGATTTAACTTAGCAGATTTAAGTTTAATGGTTTTATTGGCTTTATAACTTTGAATGATTGGGTGGCTTTATTTAGTTGTCTAACTGCAAATTACTTGGCTTTAAATGAATGTGCTTTTAGTTATAAATCTCAGGCAATTCAACAATAGACGGCAGTCATTTTTTATTCAGAGAGATTGGTCGTATTAAAAATATAAAAACATACTTGGAATTCCGAATATGTAAATATGTAGCTATTTCGAAAAAAATCAATATGTTATAAAAAAAATCAAAAGTAATTAATTATAATTAATGGAACTGGTATTTATTTTGTAATACTCCATTTTATAACAATAAAATAAAACCAAATGGTTTTGGAGACTACGTTTATTTTGCTTATAGCGAGAGCTCTTTCGCCGAACACGGCATCTTCAAGACTGATTCTATATAGAAAACACGAGTTTATACATAACAAAATCAACAAAATTACATGAATATCAATCTTAATAGATACATCTTAATGACAGTAAACATAAGTTAAATGTTGATAATAAGCCAAGTCTCCTTCATGTTTCCAATAAAGGCTATAGACTTAATATTTTGGAGCAATTAGAAATAATTAAGCACCAAAATCTAGAATTCCCTTTGATCAATGAACAACTTAACAACCATAATTCTCCCCTTCTTAATATTTTTAAAAATACAATGTGATTCTGCTTCCAAACTAATTGCTTTCAGGTGGCGGCCAGGACAGCCAGGAATCATCATAAAATAGTTTATTTAAGTACTTAGTATTAAAATTATTGCTGTTAATGTCATTTTAATGGGGTTTCACAGCACCCAATAGAAGCAATTTTTTCCACATAAATTTGTAATATCTATGACTCATGTAATTTTGTTGATTTTGTTATGTATAAACTCGTGTTTTCTATATAGAATCAGTCTTGAAGATGCCGTGTTCGGCGAAAGAGCTCTCGCTATAAGCAAAATAAACGTAGTCTCCAAAACCATTTGGTTTTATTTTATTGTAATTAATTATAATTTTTCAAAAATTATTTGTCTTCAATCGGAGCTTAAAAAGAAAATAATAAGTAACTTAAATTGTTATTTAAGAATTAGTTCTTAATTTTATCCTCTAAATTTATTAGAATATAATTTAATTTATTAGGAGTGTTACAAACAGTCCTAGTAAGTAATTCAAGGAGAATTCGAGATGCTTATTTTTGGCTTTTTCAAAGGAAAAATAATGCTAGGGATGTATGCTGGAAATAATACATTTACATCCATTTCTCTCTTCACCTGTTACTTCTCATGTACAAATTATATATTTTTTCGATAGTTTTTTTAGTTTGTGAGTAGCCTTGTTTTGCATTTGAAGATTACTCCTTCCCTGTCGGCTATGTCTTAGCAAAAACAAAGCCTCACGCAAACTTCAATCAATCCTTATTACATCTGAACTGGAGCAAAGATACCGGAAATTTGAATTAAGATAGCGGAAATATCCCTCATTGTTATGATATAATTTATATGGCAGGCGAACAAACCGCGTGACGTATCGGGATAATAGGATCAACAAACAATCCACAGGCAGGCCGGAACACTCGCGAGAATTTCATGCTATATGCTTATTCAGTGCTTGGTTTTAGTGAACACTTATGGATCTAAAATATTTCAATTTACATTATCTAAACTATTTTTCTTGTTATTAACGCCAAAATCTCTGTAAAATAGCGTGATTATATTTATATATATTTTTACTTAAAAAAAATATTTTTAACATTATATTTGTTATCAAGTTTCAATAAAATGTTTAAAGGTTTCAGACTCGCTCTGTTAAGGGGTGGGTGGTTTTCAGGGCTTACAGCGATTACTGAACCTTTGGGTTTATTTTGAATATAAAGAGAAAAAATAGGGTTCATGTTATTATCTGTAGTTCTCAATGGTATTGTGGAAACTTGTGATATTTGTAGAGTTTAGTTTATAGTTCAAAAGTAGAGAAAATAAAAAAAAGATTTCTTTATTATTTTTGTATTATGAATTACAAATAGTATAAGTGAATATTCAATTGTTCTAATAAGATAGTTGATACATGTAGGAGCTCAATATTTTTGACAGAGAGTACTTGGTGGAATTCCATTTTAATATTTTTGAATGAAGCAGGTCACTAATAAAAACGAAAATGTGGAAAATCACTCAAGTATTTTATTAAAAAATATTACTTGTAGGAGCATCATGTTGATAAGTATTTTGTAATGGGTTGTATTAATTTGCCAGCCAGTTTGGATAAATTACAATCAAACAAATTAACGCTTTGAAAATAACATTTTATGATTATTTAAATTTTTTAAAAAATGTGTACTTTGGTAATAAAATAAGATTTTTAAATTTGTTTGATTCGTTCGGCAGGTAAACCAAATTTCACGAATTTCGAATTCTCACTGTATAAAACATATATTCACCGGGATTGCAAAATATTTATGTTGATTATTAATGCGTAGATAACTCAAAACAGTTATAATGTAAAATAAATATATCTTTCACATATAAACTCGGCCTTTTAACGTTAAAATTAAATCATTACTTAAACAAAATGTTTCGTTTTTTATGAGTTTATGTATTCCATATTCATTATACATGTGGCGCTCTTTGGGTACTAAATAACAAATATCTTTCATCTTTTTATGCTTTGTAGTCAATTTTTTTTGCTACTCCAAGAATATCTTTTCATTATTCTGTTATGAAGAGAATATTTCTGGGCCTCAAAAAGAGAGAGCCTACGTTTAATAAAAAAAATAATACAAAACGCAAAATCTTTTGACTTAATAACAGAGATTATTCCGTGTATATTTCAGCCGACCACCCGATTCTCATTTGAATAATTTCAAAACTAAAAATATTTTATTCAGTCGCAATTTTTTTCTGATATTTTTACTAAAACGAAATGATTATGTGTTACTGATAGATTTATTAAATATTTAGCACTTAACAGAAAATGGTTATTTTTAATTTTTTTATTTTATATATATATACTCTAATTATTGACCCGCCAATTATCTTTATTTGTCATTTACTATATTGAAAACGAAATCGGGCATTTTCATGATGCGCATTTCACAATGGTTGAATTGCATTTATTAATTTAATTTAGTACTAATTAAATTTTAATTAGTACTAAATTAACGACTTTTTTAAAACTCTGATTATTCATCCCAATATTGGAAATTCATTATTATTTTTATTTTCGCATTTCAATTTTAATATTGTGCATTATCAATAAGTGATATTAGTGATATGGGGTCAAAATGATTATTATACTCTTGTACGCTCACCACGTTTGCTACTCACACGTCATTAGTAATTTGCTTCAAGCCAGCTGGTTTCCAAGAATTGTGTTTTCAGTTTAGTTTTAATGTCTCCACCGTTAAGGAGATCACTTAACAGTATTTGTGGCGCAAGAACGCAGATATGTCACCAGGTTTAAACGGCGATTTCGGCACACATTTTTTTTTTCAAAGATCTGCAGAATTATTTTTTATTTGGTACGTCAATATTGTAGTAAATTAAGTGGACTAATTTTAAGATAAACAGTATTTAATTGACTAAGATGAAACTATTTGACTAATAGAAAACTGTTAACATGAAATAATATTTTGGCGGTTAACAAAGTATCAAAGCGACTCTGACAAGTTCCGAATAGTTGTAGGTAAATAAAACAAGGCGACTCATTCAGTCTGGACAACAATGTGTAGCGAGTCACTCTACGAGACACTCGACTTTTGTCATACCAAACCTAAGTTCACTGTGCTAGAGTGAAACCAACTAAAATGAAGCTTAAATATTTTATTTGTGCAAATAAATAAAATAAAAATACCTCCAATCGAATCACAAACGGTGTTATTCGAAATACCCAAGAAAATAAATTAAGTGAAATCAGCCCAAAACCATAACAATATCGAAAATGAATAAGTATGAATTTTGTATAATTATAAGTATCATGTTCGAGGAAAAAGAGTAAATTAGCAATTTAATTTTGATATATTTCAGCAAGCTCAATTTAGTCGATGTAGATGAATAATATCAATTACCATGAAGTTCAACATAAAAGAGGTTCCGTAGAAACGTGTTGTATGATACATTACCTCAAAGTATATCCATTATTTTTAAAATGCGTGTGATATTGTCGTGGAATTATTGGCGGTGGAGGAAATGTTCTGTCATAAGAAGGGAAACTATTAAACGGGTGAAACGAGCACCTATATATTGAAACCCATAATGTGGAATGGTTCGCCGATAGTACCGAAACCTGTATTATAACAAATCGTTTCGTCCGAATGGGCCGTAGTAAAACGTCAATTTCAATTCACGCGTTTGCTGTGTGCGTAGGTCACAGGCTCTCAGCTGCAGATTACATTTTCCCTCCTTCTTTATAAATAGTTTATGAAATGAGACGCTACGTAAAAAAATATTGCGGCTACCTGCATTTGAATTGCGTTCGTGAAAGGTTTTTGCTAAGTGGAAAAATTCGCGTCACCGGCAGGAAGGCGTGCATTTGCTCGGCGGAAATTGTACGCGTGCTCCCGTGGATTTTCACTGTATGTGCCGCCTGTATTACGTACCCCCAAGCGGGGGTCGGTTTATTTCCGTACCGTCGGACATTGTTATCAGTTCAGAACTACCGATTGCGTCATCGAACAATACCAGAATTTTGTCCAAATGGCTATAACAATCGCACACTATTCTTTGCGAGTCGCTTGCTTATTTGTACATGTTTTTAAATTCATTTTTTATACATCGTTATTTATTTATTTATCGGAGTAAGTTTTTATTTAATGTATCGGAAAATATATAAAATGATGTTAAAATATGTACATTAAAAAGTTGTAAATTGAATTTTCAGTTTTTTACGCCCCGCTTTACAGCCGCTATTGTGTATAGTCAATACGTAGTTTGGTTATTTATTACTTTTTGTCCAAGTATAACGACTTACTCAATTATTTAACAACAGGTAAGAGCGTGATTTATAATGCTGCCTTCGGTGACTGCTTGTAAAGTAATTCCAAGCATCGAAACAATGTTGAAAAGTAAAGCAAATAGATTTTTTAATATACAAGCTCAATATTAAAAGTCAAACTGAAACGCGGTTGTTTTGAACTTTGCAATACACTGACGTTATCGGGTATCTTTATGACATATTTATAAAACGCAATTACTCTCTCAGGGAAAACCGCCAAACTTTTGATTAAATCTAAACCATAAATGCAAATAATATTGTTTGTTCTAACATTGTTAAGTAATGATATTTCCATAAGTTTTTTTATAAAACTACCTGAATTGCTTTTTTATTATAATTTACCTAAATCTCGAGAGTCGACGCCGTGAGGCTCCGCGGAAAGAAGGAATCTAATGAGGCTCGTAGGCTGTGCGCCTCCGCCTAGAGTTGTCGACATTAATTATAAGAACACTCCTACGCAAAAGTGAAATTAACCATGTGCCAACTTAACTTTTTATTTTGAATAATGAACTGACGCCCAGTCTCCGAGACATTAATCTTATTCTTGTTTTTTTTTTTTTTTCTTCGTAAAGTAGTTAAAAGGTTTTAGATGTTAAATAGTATTTCATTATTAAGGTTAGGTAAGCTGCAAAAACACAAGAGAAAATACACTGTTATTGTTTTCAGAAGATCACTCAATGAATACTAGGAAATCTGTTGGCTTTGTTGTTTAATTTCCTCTAATGATCTCTTTCTTGACTGCTCAGGCTTTTAGCAAATTTAAATCAGTTTTATTCAATAGGATTTATGCATAATGAAATAATGAATTATCTGTTTTAACTGAAACTACCAGTTTTAGTTAAAATACGTTATAGAATATAAACTGATAAATTGATCATAATTTGTATTAAACCTTTATTACGCTAATGAAAATAAATTAATATTGGATGTTAGTAACACAAAAAACACATACTTCATTTTAGTTATTATTTTATTTAAATTATTTTCGGTATTGATTGTTTAACATTGAATTGCATTTTTTAATTAGTTTAGTGGTTTTGAGTATTATATCTCCGAAGTAATATCGTATAACTGTTTGAACAAATTAGTATGTGCATAACTTTCTTTGCGGGGCTTATAAACTATGAATGCAATATAAGTGTTTTTATGAAGCTCTTTAAGAGCTAATGTCACTCAACGTGTCATTTAATCAAATATTGTAAACGTACACCATTGCAGTGTTTTCGGTTTTGGCGTAGAGGTTCTGTAATATTTTAGGGTTCATATTTCACCTTCATGTGAATAGAGTTATTTTAGCTAGATAGCCGAAGAACTCGCAGCTAGTAAAGAATCGATCACCTAGTTGTCGCTATCCGTTCATGGAAGATGAGATTGTTCGTTTGTCAATTCATCCGTAGAGTCTACAGCGTTTTCCGTCAGTATATTATTGCCAAAGCAATTGACACTTTAACCAACCGCACAAGAAAAATACATCATTTTACAAGGTTTAAATTTTTAACGTTTTAAAAAATATGAAATGAGTTTAGTTTTATATACAAAAAATACACTGTTCAAGTATGTTTAAAGTTGTTTTTGTAGACAAATAAAAACCTAAATTAAAAACTCTTTATAAAAAAGCTGGCGCAGAAAATGTAGGAGATTGAATTTTGAATGTAGTTAGTTGAGCGGAAGATGTATATAAGTTAACAACTTTCTTGAGTATAAGGAGCACGTTCGAAGTATACATTTTCACATTATGATTTTAATTATAGTGTTTTTAAAAAATATACACAATAAATAGGAAAAAATATATGTGGCGTGTAAGTTGTTTTTAATAAATTTACCTTTGTACTTTATATAAAATTTTGTGCGTGATAATTCTCGAAGCTAACGGCGTCGACGACAAGTGCCGCATAAAACCACTATTCACCAAGGGAAGTAAGACACATTTACGGCTTGTTTACCCAGATTTATAAGTAAAGTTTCTTGGGCATGCTCTTCATTGCTGTTAAATGGTTGTTTCTGGTATATAAAATTTTCCAATTACAATTCCCGTGATGGAATTTATGCGCTTTTGAAACATTACCGCAGTTTTATTGTTACAAGTCCTAAAGTTAATTAAAACGTGTCACAACACGGTAATGATTGCACTTCAAAAATTTAATATACCCCATACCTGAGTAATTATGTAGATCTCTTTGTAAATATTGATTTTATTATGACTTACTTGAAAGAGCTGTTGAGTCGCGCTGTATATCTATCTCTCACTTTGATCTGTGGAGTTGAGTTTCCTGCGAAATACACTGAAGTTTCTGAAAACTTATTGATGGAATTCAATATCCTGGATGATAATTCTGCTACTAAGCGGGAGTCGGGGATCAAAATTAAATACACCACCTTGCCTTATAAATTGTCACTCTACATATTAATTTGTTTCAAAGATATTTTAAACTAGTAAAATAATTAATTTTTCACACTCAGTACTTTCTTTCACTACGATAGCCTAGGCCAAGGGTCCCCAACCTTTTTGCACCCAAGAGCACATTCTAGAATTCCGGTAGGGTGGCGGGAACCATATATTTTTTAAGGTATATTTATAGTTGGACATAGCCAATACAATACAATGCACAAAAAATATTTAATTCGAAAAATATAATTATAAAACATAAAAATTATTGTTTACATTTTAATGTAAAATAAATAATAAGCAGTAAATAATAGCATAAAAATTCTTGTAATTGGGTCAAATTGGGGCAAAAATGCAACAAATTATTATTTTTAATAACAACTTTAAAATGTACATCTATAGCTCAAAATTGCTAATAACAGGTAAGAATTCGAAAAATATTAGTTAGTGTCCAGGCTAAGTTTATTAAGATTTTAATGCACCAACAATATTTAATTTAAATTTTAATGTCTTTATTGGCTGATTTTGAAAATCATTAATTTGTTCATCTGTAAGTCAAGATCTGTACTTTGATATTATATTCACTGTTAAAAGCAATGATTCGAAGAACAGAAAAACCATTCAATTTTGTATGCTGCTCTTTTCAAGAATATAAATTTGTTTATGTCAACTATATTCCAAAAGTCCTCATCAGATACATTGGAGTTAAGAATTATTATTTTGTAAATTATAACGATATAATTATTTTCGTTTATATTTCGATTATCAGATAGACTTTCACATAGCTTTCTTCTCACTTTTATCAACGTAAAAATATCAAGGACACTTTCACATAGCTTTCTCTTCACTTTTACAACGCAAAAATATCAGAGACACTTTCACATATTTTTCTCCTCACTTGTACTACCGCAAAAATATCAGATTTATATTTATTCAGCAACTTTTCCATCATGTATCTGAACAATATCGTGAAGGTATTATTAGAGGGCGTTTTTACAGAGACGAAGACAAACCAAACTACACCCATTAGATGCTATTTTAACAGGTTTATATATTATTTTTTTCATAACATTTTACTGTAAACTTAAATAAAATTTTTATCGTGGTTGCACATCGGTGGGCACACGTAAAACGGTCGGCGGGCGGGAATATACTCAAAGAGCCTTTTTACACCCGCCACATCTCAGGGTATTATGACTACTAGACAACAAAACTACTGCCGAGGAACCACAATTTCAGTGATGTTTCATCAATTTTTTTTAAATATTACAGTACATTGCAAATATAGAATAAGAAACTTGATTAACGAATCATTCGATTTTAATTATCTGTATATTAACAGTAAACACTTAAGAGTGCTTCATACGTATTTATTGTACTTTGATGTAGGTAATTGTGCATTTAATATCAAATTATCGTCACAAAAGTGCAATTGGTTTAAGTAATACCACAGAGTAGATGTATTGTTCAGACAGTAGTTGAGATATCTTTCAAAGCCCGTGTCCTTTCGCTCTGCCATGATTTCTCACTGAATTTTAAATAGGTTTTGTTATTCCTGAGCATTCTTCTTAGTACTTGGCACTTAAGAAGAAAAGACAAAAAAGTTTACGAGTTTAAAGAGAGTAGAAAGTAATTTTAAAATCTATCCATTTCCTTTTTTCTCTTAATTTTCCCAATTTTATTGCTTAATTCAAGTATCTTTTTTAAATTTACCGTGTAACTTTTTTAAAGAATTTGCTCATTAAAAAAATATGACATGCTGTAATCACAGCTGGAATTTATATCTCTAGTCAGGTGTTAAAAGTACACAGAATTGCTATAAATATAATTAAATTTATTTTTTAGCCTTGTTATATTTTCTTTTAATAGACGTGAATTGATGAAAGATGTACTGATTAATAGAGAAATAAAAAAATAAAAAAATATATACCAAAAGTGCACGATCCAACTGCTCAATTTCTTAAAAATCATAAACGCCATGCTTTGTGTGCAATTATTAATATCCAAAGTACTCGTAATTATATTTCGCTGTGTTTTTTGTTAGTCGTATTGTGAATTAACATATTTCAGATTCATGTTTATGTTGGGCAATAATTAAATGGATATAATTTACTCTCATATATGGAAAGACGGTAAAACCTTCGCTCGTTACCCTTTGAAAGAAATCAGCGTCTGGAAATAAATCCTACCTGTGCGGTATTTCCTCGAGTTTTAATGACGTGCTCGCTACGTAAGTTAATGGTTTCCCATTTTGATGGAACGAAACATAAGCATGTGTCGGGTTTCTCTGCCGCTATCGCCGGCGCCCCCGCTGCCTGTCAAACAGACCGGTGACAGGCCGGAGCTTCATTCGAGGCGTCCACCCACCGGCGGTTATATCATTCATTCCCCTTCCTCACAGAAAGAACTGGTATATTAACGGACAAATAATCTCCCCGGGAATCGAATGTTCCCCGCTATACAATACGACGGCCTTTCAGAGGCGGACGTGAGCTCTAATGAATTGCTTGACATATTATCTTTTCTGATGTTTGTTGTCAATATTTGTGGGTGATTAATCTTTTTCAATGTGTACGATATAAGATATAAGAGATTTCTCGTTTTTTGACAGTTTTCCTTTTATTTATCGCGTGCTAATGCAAGTACGACTAATATTTGTCTATAAAAATAAATTATATTACCTGTTGTATATATTAGTTTTTTGCTCTCAAATTGCACGAGATCTAATAGAAATTTAAATAGTAAACTTACCTTTGATAATCGGTTTGTAATCGGCGCCGTATTGTTATTGATATTAATCGACAATTTGACATCATAACACGCACCCCAATCAGAAATCTAATTAAAGATGGTGACTTCGGAAAATGATGTACGGGTACGTTATCATCCAAGGGTATTGAATTGTTATTTGAATACTTCAACCGATAAAAATGTTCAGTATAACAAAATATACATTTAAATATAGCTAAAATAATGACAATTGTTTTAAATCTCCTTTAATCCCCTTTGTTGTGTTTTCCAACGGCCATCATAGTCAACATGACATAATATTTTCAAACTTATAAATACTTCTGAATGTATTTACATAAATATTGAAGTTATTATATAACAGGGTTTTCGATTGACATTTATCGATTCGGCATAAATCCAGCAATGTCGGAAATAAATTCAATACTCGACAAGTTATTTGCCAAGCATTTGTCGTATCGACGAAACCAATCAACGCGGTCCTCGAACATGTCAATACTATACTATCGCAAAATCTGACCTTTCATCATTACATCCACAGTCAAGGCTGCTTCGTCGTACCTGGCGCTTTCTCAAAAAGAAAATGGCTCTCAATGTAACAATCCTCTAACTGAGACGACCCTCTAACTGTAAAATCTAAATTGTAAATTGTTCTACTTAAGATTATAGAATCTATCGAAAGAAAAACGCTGGCGATTTTCTTATAAACGTAGCGCTTCTCGCACGCTTCAGCAAAGGCGATATTTCCCTCGTAAGCATCCGCGAACACTATTCCAATAGCATTTTTTTGCAAGCATCGGAAGTTCCAGTCACGGTCAAGGGACGGCCGTCCTTCTTATATTAGTCGGCGGTTTTTCACGTGCACCCGGCACGAGTTGTGCGGAGTTGAGGGTGCAAAAAGGATTGTTTACACGCGGAAACACGCCTTTAAAACCGAGATAAACACGCGTCCACGCAGTCATAAATCATCCTCAAATTGCCAACCGAGATATTCTCGGCCTAAATGTAATACCACTTTTTGCGGTGTTTCACAGATCAAATCATAAAGCGATTAATTTATCTTCACGTTTTGCTAAAGCACGTATACTGGTGGTATTTTTTCACTATTAATTATTGAGGCTAGAAATATTACGTATTTGAGTCTTCCAAAAGTTCCCAAAGCCTGTTTTCCGAACCGATGAATATCAACAGGCAATTCGACAAATTCTTTTAAAAGTTATACAGAGCAAAACATACTTTATGTTTTTTTTTTGGAACGACTTACGCTTTAGTACATATAAAATTATTTCTGTTTTTGCGAATGTTCCTTACGAGTGCGAGTCTGTTATATTTGTAAAAAAACATGTAGCCTTTTTTTGCGGTACTTCATACATATTCATTGCATACAGATTGTCTGCGATGAATATGTAAATTCAGAATGCACTCCTATCTAAAATACACACTACCAACTAGAATATTTTTCATTATTCATTTATTGAAAAAAGCAACATTGCTCGAAAGTCAAATGTTTTCCATAAAATAAATTATTTATAATTTTTGTCATGTTGTTTTTCTAGACCTTTTATGCGTGTAGTGCCGTTATGGGCGACAGTCCCTCTTCCGATGAATATTTTACGTATCTGATGAAGGAGAAGTGCCGGTTGCCGACAAAGCAGGCAGTAGTTCCCGAGGACTCGGGTTTTTTTTGTTAAAATTTACACAAAGACAGAGCTTGACCGAAGCGTTTCAATAAAATATTTGCGCAGTTGAAAAATCTGGAACTATCTTCAACACCAAGGAACTAAAAACATAAGCGTTATTGGCTTTTTACCTCTTTTTGATACGCTAGATAGCCACATATAACGATAACGGTCAAGTTACTTTATTAATTGCACGAGGTACTATTTGAAGATTTTCATTTGCCATAATCAATGTATTTTGTTGTAACGGTTTATTTACGCATAAAATAATTCATTTTCAATGAGAAAATAACTTTTTAATGAGATATTGCGCAGTCCTCAAATACTTCCAATGCTGTGGAAAGTCGAAGTTTAATGAAATATCTAAGGAATAAATGAATTCTTTGCAAATATCTTCCTTGCCTGCCTGAGCGGCACGCCAGGCAGTCACATAATACAGGGGTTCGTGTACACAACATAGAGCTATTTTTAATCTTTAAAATATGTCATTGATATTGTACATATTTTTAGAAAACAGATACTTTAATATTTTCACAATTTGTGTTTGAATCGCCACTTATTTGAAACACCACGGTGAAAACTTATATTCATTCTTGTAAATCTGTCATTTTCGGGTTATGTCTCTTTATTAAAATATGCAATGATATTTTGCTGCTAAGTTAGTACAAAATGATTTAAATTTACATAATGTTAAAAAAAATATTGTTTATAGCTAACATGACTTTACGCATCAACGTCGCACTTTCTCTGCCCTCAGTATGTTCATATTGTGGCATATTGTATTTCCCCGCGGGCCGTACTCTATTTTTCCCCTTCAATGTCTGGGTACGCTGATTTGAATATTTTAGATTTGTTTTCCCGTTTGCTATCGAAACAGCGTATGAAAATATCACATCAAAATTTAGCCAAGGATATTAAAATACCCAACACAGTTCGCAGCGTGCCGCGCCCACTCTATACTCTAATCCGCTTACTCACAAATGAACTTTTTGTAATACGGACACCTCAACGGACCCAAGGATATAGGGGGCGAGGTTAATTACCATACGTTATTAATTTAATTCACTTTTCCTAAAGATTTTGTAATTTATGGTCGTAATTTTGGGGTTGTGCATAACTTCGGTAAATAATTATTTATTTATTCAAATTACCAGCTGTTTTGAATTATTTTCTTTGAATAGACTTATTTAATAGTAAATAAATATTTACGCATAGAGTGTGGATGGTTGAAAAACGTAAGTATAGTTTTTTTTAATGCGTTACAAATAAATAGAAAGGTATAACAAAAAAAATAAAAACAATTAAGTATTTTATTGTAGTAAAAGTTTTTTTTTACTAAAAATAATAATTCTACTACCTATTAGTATTTTCCAAAAATATCCATCGATAATTTTTTGCATTTAAAATTTTTGTAAAATTCTTAAACATACCGATGCGTGTAATAGAAGCTATATTCGTCGACATTATTTTTATACTTATTTTACATGTATGGCGTATTAAAACCAAATTTTTGAAACACTCGCACAATAGGTTATATACTATGTATATATATATATGTTTTTGAATACAACCAAGTTTTGAATAACCTATCACAAAAATGGTAATTTATTTTAAAATTTCGAAATTTGTGCAATTTTTCATTATGATTTTGTTTTGTGATGACATAATAGGTAAATGTGTTAATATGTAAGATTTTATGTTCTTACATTATTGAACGGTAGTTGCAATAACTCGTTTTAATAATTATTAAACATGCGTGCTGTAAAATAAGTTGTTGCTCTAACAATTCCATGACGTGACTCTTTAAACTTATTGCAATTGTTTCATCTATATTATTTATCGATCTCCTTAAATATAATACTTAAAAAATAAACAATATTTAAAACCAGTATCTTACGTTATTCATTGGTATATCGGTGGAGGTTTCCATTGAATCTGTCCATAATGTGCGCGCTCTCTACGTGCTTATTCTACCCCACACTCAAATCATTTCATCTCTATTATGTTTTCGACGAACCAAACATAAGTAATTGATTGACTGGACCATGACATAGGCCACCCGGGAGCCCTTTTGTATTCCCGGCGTCATTTTCCTAATGCATGATTTATCGCCAGGCCGCGGGCACTACAAATTGGCGGTTCCGTCGCCCGGACCGCCCGCCATACATCACGCCGCTGACTGTCACCATATTCGATACTCTTATTGCCAATGCTGTTATTTTTATTGTTTTTTTGTTGTTTCGCTCCGCTCCCCTTTCAACGCATTTATTTTTATCGAGTCCACGGCCCGCTAGGCGGCTGTTGGAAAATCGACTTGCCGATAATGGGGTGCGATTTGTCTCCCGACGTATGAAATAACCTCCCTTCATATTTCATCTATGTCTTAAAGATCCTGGTATCGAAGTAGTAGATTAAGATTTTGTAAAGAATATTTAGTAAAGATTTGTGAGGAATTTTTTTTTAATAATTTTTTTAGACTTACTTTATGAACGGTTAGACATTATGTGCTAATAAGTGAAAAAAAATAACTTTTATTTATTTTTTCTATACACTTTAAAAACCAAAATCTAGAGGCATGAAACTTAAATATAAATGTGGGCTCATCTACAGGTAAAAAAAATATTTGGTCGCGCGTGTGTACGTGTGATAATGTAACTCCGATTGCCATTACTCCTTAGTAATGACTATTGGACTATTTACTTAAATATTTATATGAATACTTCTTAATTTTTCAAACGCAAGCAAAAATGCTTTCCAACATTCAATTCTTAATCCTCGAAGAGTTATCTCCGATCTATCAGTTTTTATTCTGTTGTATTATAATAAGCATCTGAATCAAGTACGTTTACGTGGAAAGGTATTTTGTTACGAATGTGAATGTAAGCGAGGCCTGAGACGTTTGTTTTGTGTCTCGCATGCGGGGCGGGGCGCTCGCAGGCCTGAAAAACAAATATGCTAATTCTCTTCTGACTAAATATTGTTTCGTGTAGCAAATAAACTCGCAAAATTTTAGTAAGATATACTATCTAGATTATCTGTGTAATTTGCGATATTTATAAAACATTTCAGTCTTGTTCGCGATGAGCATTGTTAGCGCAGTCTCGCGTTGCACGCGGGGGTCGCGTCCCTCACCTCGGCTCGGTAATGTATTTTCATTGAAATCTCTTCGTGCTTTCGTATCCGACAAAGTCAAAGCAGCTTTCTCGCGTGCTCGTGTTCTTTGTGTTGAAAATGTCAGATGCCAGAGTTGAGCACTCGTACAAAATTTGCTAATACATTATTTGAACAGAAATTATTTTTTATTGAAGTGGTTAGTGAATTTATGATTAGTATGTCGAAATGTATGCAGATTTTGTAATTAATTTTGCAGGGAAATTTCTTATATAAAGATACTTTTGTTTATTGGCATTGTTATTTGTTTATGTTCTCAAATATTATTTTAAAAATTTCTCGTGGCATTGAACTTCCGAAGTCAACTGAATTCCAGTTCAGTAATAGTTGGTCTTGCAGAATTCGGGTCTGTCTGGAGTGTTTCTTTGAATGCTCTTTTAATGGCGTTCAATTTTTTTAGAACTCCTCATAGTTTTGTTTATGTTTGTTGTTTACTCGTATTACAAACATACTAAAGTACATCAATTCTTTTAACCGATAAGGAATATAAAAACCTTGATGGTAAAGGTGTTGGGATTTTTTGAACTGTCAACCAATGTAATTTCTATGTATTTGAATGATTTTTTGGGTGAGTTGCAAGACAAAAAAGGGAAAAATTGCAAGAGATGGTCGAAATAATTATCGAATCTAGACTAGATGGATGAGTTCGGTCGAGATCAGGGAATTAGTGGCAATCGTTTTTACGCAACCATTATAATTTTAGCGTGACAAATGATGAATCTTGGTTCAAAAGACCAAACGAAAATATCTGTCAAAACATTCAAATAATATAAATAGTACTCGTCGAATATAATATTTATAAGTTCATATTGGGTTATGGGTTGATTGTAATAATACGACTCTGTAAAATAATTAATGTTCTTATGGCACCACAAAACATTAATATTTCGTATCAATGTATTTTAATTCTCTGTGACCTCTATCGAATTACGTCTTAGTTGTGAAAGTCGTATATCAATGGTAATGTCTTGATTTTGACAGCAAAAGCAAGGGGTAGGGACAAAATTACGACGTTTTAAACCAAAAGTATTAGACCTCGAATTAACGCAAAGCAACCTCACCTTTAAAATTGCCCGCTTACTTGTCGATTACATTCCACCTATATACAAAAATGGAGGAGAAATATTATAATATCATATTACATGGAATAAATAATATTTGATTTCTTTATAATCTAATTATAGTGTTATGATTTTTTCTCGTAGAACGCTTCTAATGCGTACGTTAAAATAAAACGTTAAGTACTTTTTTCACTCTCAAAATACAAGAGTTGTACGACGCTTCATATACAATAAAGCCTTAATATTCTCCTAAGCGAGTTAATATTATTTCACAACTTTAAATTAAATTTTCTCCGGGCAGAATCTTACGAAGTCGAATACTGCGCAAAGTACCGTGCCGGAGTCTGGATATCTCGGCGACTCGTGCTTTTTCTTTAATTGCCACAATATAAAGTTTCTTCTGTGCTCTCGCCGCCCCCACGGCCGGCGGAAGTTTGTCGATCCGGTCAATAGTGCGCTGGCCGGCGCGGACCCACGGCGGACTCCCGGTGTCTGGCGGCCGGTTCATATTGCACGCCTCACGACTTCTGCAACCCATTGTAGCCACTTGACACTTTAATAACAGAGTCTCGGATTGGGATATATAATAATAATGCGCCGCTGTTGTCGCTTTTTGGTTGATAACAAACGATGACCACGATGCGGGAATAACATATTCTATTTGTGCAATATTGTTGTGGTTGATTTAAGTATAAGCTACTGGGTTCAGTTAATAATCAAGTATTTACTCTTGCTTGGATGCCTCAGTTAGTTGTCAGCACATCCAAAACTTTCATTAATTTAGCAATATATCATTTTATCAACGGAATTTTACATTCATATTAAAATGTGTTCTATATGGCTTGAACTCGGCACTTTATGATCTTTGAGCTTTCAAGTGTTGTTTTATATACTTAAAGTTAAGTATATCTGCTGTTTTGAGTATCTGTTTTATAGCGCGATTCGTTCGTTGAAACTGTCGATTTTTAAGCATGAAATCCTTTGGAACAATCTGAAATCAAGATTTTATCGAGAGATGCTTGAACTTATTCCATTCTTTTGAAGTGCCAACTTAAATGCGGTTATCATCTTAAAACTGTAAATATATTTTTCCATCTACGTAAATAGGTAATTTTGTAAGTTTTTAATCATCATATGTATTTGTAAATATAAAAAAATAAAGACTAGAAAAGAAGCAACAAGCTTATGTTTTGTACATACTCAAAATAAAAATATATGAAAGATTCATAAAACCAGGCGATGCTTAAAAACAAATTGATTAGAAAAATTTAGACAAATTCCTTGTTTTGGTATTTTCGATCCTACGATTGTCCTGGCCTAGCAGGTGGAGGGGATAGGCTCAAGTAAGCAGGTAGTGCTGATGTAAACAGGTTCATAATTTCACGGGTTTTTGCGTTATGAATCTGCCCCGGAGCAGTTGTATTAAATGGTCGGTGAGATAGGGGGATCTGTGGGACCCACCGAGAAGAAACCCAAAAATAATCCGTGCTTAAGGCACAACGCCGAAAGAAGTAGTTAACATATACCAAATTATATTATTTAGGACTTCGTTCTACGGGTTTTACTTTAAGTTGTTTACATATATTACAAAAGGGCTTAAAATAGTTAATATACGTATTAGTGAACAACGTGAAATAAATAAGGGATATATTTTTTGGTTTCAAGAACTGAGAAATCTGCTTACGAACTGTCAAAAACAATAGTCGAAGTTTTCTCAACAATAGCTACTTACCTGCCTATTGTGCTCTTACGCCCCCGACTCTTGTGGAAATCTTTGAAAAACTTCTCATTTCGTTTGTCTACAGCTTGTGTAGTTAACACTTTAAGAACGTACTATCGGCTGCTACAATACATTTATTTTAAAATAAGCCGTCTTTTAAATATCATTGAATATGCACGGTTCTTACTTCTGATACGCAAATAATATAAAATGAACAAAATGCATATAGTGCCGTGAAACATAAGCATTATTAATCTGTATTTGTTTGTTCGTCTTACAATTATCGGAATTCAGATTATTTTCCAAACAGTCAGCTTCACGGTCACATTTTCACTTCACCTGAGCACTTGTAATTTGTCTTGCATCGGTATGTAGTGATTCCACTATTGTGCGGAATGGGAGAAGTCCGCCACAGAATTCGGAGCCGTTACGATGCGGTAACTAGGCGCATTAAGGTGATAATCCTTTTACCGGACCCCTATATTGCTGGTGAAACAATTATATTGATTCTAATGAAGGTAAAAATGTAACATTGATCTCCCACCGCGAGGTTTAGAACCTCGGTTAATGTAATCAAGTTTAATTAAGCGCAAATTTGCAATTAAATTAGGCACCCATTCCACTCGCTTCCAAGTTCTGAAAATATAAAGTATAAATTGAGTTTTATTTTCAAAAGCTTAAAAAAATAAGCTTTTATTAGTGATGAATAAATACTTTCTGATTTATAAATAGCTTATAATTAATAAAAATTTCTTGTAAACATTTCTTAGCATTTTTTCTTAGAATACTCGTAAAAAAATACAATCAAAATGGATTTTTTGTCGTTACATGGTATTAATGTCTTTTTGATATTTCATTAAAATAATTCGCTGTTATGTCTTTTTTTCTCTTCTGACGTTTTGACTTATATTGTGTATGTTGGAAAGATTTTCAAAGTAACGCGAGTAAGGTTCGATAATTGACAAGACTAAATTAAATACTACCTTATTTCCTATACAACCCTCATGCCTTTGAAAACATCCCCAGCATGGGTAGTCAAACATAAGAAGAGAAGAAAAAACCGCCACGGAAAAAATACCTTGATAAAAGTCTTGGCTTATAAATCGGCTTAAAACTTTTTGCTGTAAAAATATTTATTGTAAGAGATTAGAAATAAGATTTTCTCTAGAAATAATAAAACCGACGTTAAAGTTTCAGACTTCATTATTTCTTTATTGTATGAAATAAAAAAAAAATGTTAATAACTTAATCTTCATATAAGGTATTGTGTTGTAATGAACGAAATACGGTATGTTATTTTATTGAACCTTCTCACAGTAAGTCTGAGTAGGCGTTTCCCTTTGTTCGTGTAACGCTTTGCTTCTAAGCATTTCAAATGCCTGCTGGGCACTTTCTTGCCATACCAACCAGCACGCGTAGTAATTATTTCTAAGTTAAGTGGGTGCTTATAATTATTTATTGCACAGTTTGTAATCTCGTTTGTCTGTGATATTTAATAATAAATCAAAATATTCCGTGCCGCAGAAGTAGTGCCTGGCTGCTTACCGTCTGCCGTCCGATTATGGCAGACGATTTCCCGGAGATCGAGGAGCTGTTGCGGCAACAGAACGGCTGGGGCGCAATTCCGGGCGGGGGATTCACACAATCACCCTAATTAAGTGGGTTACTTACGCCCCCGGTAGCTGCGGCTGAAACCGCGCCGCCAACTTCTCGAGTTCCGAAAATCCACGCAGGTACCACTTCTCGAGATTTTACGCCGAGAGGACTTGAATATTTCCTCTACTAAGTTCAGATAACTTTTGATTCCCTAAGACAGTTAACGCTGTTGAATTGATTATTTTTGATGACTAGGCTTGAATACGAGTAAATAATTAGTATTGATTATTTTTTTGTATCAATATCTCTTCTTCTAAACTTTTCTACTAGTTTGGATAACTTTTGATATCCTAAGACACCGAGGAATTGATTCTATTTGATGACTAGGCTTGAATACGGGTAATTAATTAATATTGATTATTTTTTGCATCAATATCTCTGATTCTAACTTGTCATTTATTTCCTTCTATTCATTAGTAACTGTCTTTTTTATTGGGCTTGCAAATTTTTTTTCCGTAAGTATATGTCTCGTGACCTTTTTGAGAAATCTATTTAGGTCGAGCTAATATAGAAAAGGTAATTATAATAAAAAAAAAGTCGTCACACATTTACGATTATTAAGATAGGATTATATAATAAATAAATTTGTATTTTTTAAATTGGGACAAGCATTTCGTCATTAAAATACAAGTTTACCACTTATTTTATTTTAAGTGGTGCCATTAATACTAAAATGTTCTTCAATCAATTTCATAATTCACAGACTAAATATGTGAATGACGGATCTTTGATAGATTGTGTTGATACATTATGCAAGGTTATCTAATTTTAGTTTTTAATGAAAAATAAAATCATATTTCATTTTTATGATTTACAATTGAATTTCACATTAACATTTTTACATCTAGGTATGTTGGTTTGCTCTTGGCGAATTTTTCTGACAGTGTAGTCAGCATATCGTGTCGGGAATAAAATAAGAACCCATACGCAGTGAATCAGTGTTTTCTTCAATGGTTTTTTATTCATCTCTATGCCACAGGGAGCTTCAGAAAACACGTGGTTTAAAACCTCACATCATTTATCATAATACCTAAAAGATACTTGTTGTGGGAATACCTCTGCTTTCATACATCAAAAGAAAATTACAGCTTCAGTATTCAGGACGGCAAAGGACATTTATGGAGACCCTTATCTACTTCATGTGCTTGAGGTCAGGTTCAAACTGTAACTATTGGTCTTTTCAAGATAACAATTTATTACATTGTCCCCGTGGAAGGATTCATACAGCGCTGAAAAATTATGTTTATAAATTCACGACGAATAAATACACTGGGAATTGTATTTAAATGTTATTTTTTCCGAATTGTACTTCAAGGTATTTTTAATTATGTATATAATTATTATTTTAATGATTGCCAAATTTTTTTCTGCGAGTTTCAATACAGTATAGCTTCGATAAGCTTATTTGTCATTGCTAAAAGCGACAGAATTAAAACAAGTGAATGTTTCGTATTTTTTTGCAATTTCAATAAAAAAAAAATGATGCTAAAAAATTTGATGACTAATTTTTCTCACATTATCTCAACTATCGCATTTTCCAGTCGAGTTTTTATCTCGCGACCAACAGAGCCATTATCCCTCGTTACGGACCGCCCGCCGGCCACCCGCAATTACAGACCATTTGTTACGACTTTTAACTTGGCCCGGGTAAGTATCTTAATTGGGGAATCTTGGCTGCGGGGAGGGTGGGGGCGCAATCTTCGCCCCCTCACCTGGCCTCTGCCGGGAGATTGTGATTAATTTAGCGTCTTCAGCGCTCTTAATAAATGTTGGAAATGGAAATTATGTGCTCGGTTATACCGCGTCTGTAGTGCTGAGTTACTTGCTACGTTAGTCGCCTTCAGAATACTACGGAATGGAACTCAACATGGGCCATGCTCTCAAATCAGGAGAAATCGTTGCGGCTGTTGTGAAATTGTCATATTGGGTGTTTTTGCATCAAAACATTCAAACTGTCAAAGATGAGTACATGTTTATAGTACAAATTAAATACTTTTTTAAAAATACATGCATAATAGTTAAAGTATCGTAAGTAAGTTAAGTTAGTGACCATGAATTATATTCTCCGAAAGTAACAATTTCTTATCTCGATTTTTTAATTAAATTTGAAAATATTGGATTCGAAGGTCACCTTTTTTTTTTTAAATTTATATTTTAGTTCGTCAATTTTTTATGGATAATCCATTTCTTTTCTCGTTCATTTCACCACTCTTGAGAATTATTAATTCTTATTAATACTACCGTTATAACATAAAACATTACTTTTAAATCCGTTTTTTTTTTCAATAAGAGAGTAAGAAATTTTTTACGTTTGCTAAAAAAAAAAACATTTTGTGACCTTCTCTGTGATAATAATACTTAATACCTTTAATTATTCGTTGGGATAATTTTAAGTACAATTAATAACGTTTACTTATCAAAATAGTTATCCTACGGTAACTCGTACGGTAACTTTTTTGGGTAGGTAGATGTTATAATTTTAGTAAAAAACGTCTTTCCTGCAATCGTTTAAGAGTCAAAATCTTAAAACATGTTTTTTGCTGTGGATAATTTTCCAATTTGCAGGCACAGTTGTCTACTCTCCCATTAAGCAATAGCCGCTAATTATCAGGTAGGCAGTTATCAGCGGCGGTCGTCGGGCTGTTCAGGTGTACCAAAAAATAACACCTGGACGGGCAATTAGCCGCTAACGGCTGCGTAGATAGGGCCATCAAATGAAAAGCCTTTGACACCTTTCTAGACTTACACTAATTGCCTTTTATATTTGCACTCGACTAATGGAGCGACGGAAATATTGTTGTGTTTATCAAAAGGTGTGCGCTTCTTCTCTATTATTGTTTGTAAATTTTTGTGCCAGGAAAATATTACAGTAAATAAAATATAAGAAAATTTTGTATCCTTTCAAAAAAAATAACATCAAAATCTCTCTGAGATTTCTTTCTTTGAATCTTCCACAGGATATTCGTATTCTTACTATTTTCATAATTCTTTTAAGGCATGTTTCCACTATTTTTAAAATAATTTTTTGATTGATTTAATTTTGTTTTTTGCTATTCGTCTCGTTGGACGATTTATTAAAAATAAAAATTATTTCTATTTGATTTAGATTATGGTATTCTGACAACAAATATGGTATATTATATAGTTTGTTCCAAATAAAAGAAACATAAAATTTGTGCAAGTTTCGCGAATTTTGCGGATGCTAATTTTTTATATAAAATACATATATCTTAGCGCTTTAGTTTTTAATGAGTTTTTTTACGATGTTGATTCTCTTTATTTTTAGTAAAACATCGGGAAAACTTTTCATTCTGAGAGTTCATATAAATGCAGTTTTATAATATTAAATTAAAGCGATTCATTTATTTTATTGCTTGACTTGCAGTTTTAATTTGTATAAATTTTCATACTAGAAATTTTTATTATGACTTTTAAATTAAGTTCAAGAAAAAAAAATCGTAATGTATAAAAATATTTAAGATTTATCAAAAAGATAGTTCTTAAAATTGGGGTTCTGTATGTACTCCAGGGACTGTTATTGTCTGCAATTACTAGTACCTATGATTATTATTTTTTTATTAACAAACATTTTTAAATATGCAAACAGTTTTTTTTTTATAAAGTTTATTTTTATTCAAAGAAGAATATGTTTATTATGAAAGAGTTTCGTGCAACAAGAAGTGCTACCGTCGCCTTCTAATGAGTCATCAAAAATATCTTAACGAATAATCAACAGTTTTGTTGACTCTGAAAACATAATAAGAAAACGACACTGAATACTCATCATAAAGATGCAATCACAGCATCACACAATTGTAAAATAATTTACTCGAATGCTCTCTATGTAAATATGTTAAAAATATATGCGAAAATCCTTGACTAGTTAAAACGCGAGTGATAGAGAGAATCTCTATTTTGTGGGTTCGTTACTTTTTGTTTTTACGACCTAAGCAGATGTAAGTTCATAGTGTAATATTTTTTTTACAAAAGTTTTATCACGAGAATTATGAAAAAAAATATAGTTTACTACTAGCACAACTTCGGTGCTCTGGAGTTTATAAGAACAATCGCAATTGTTTTTGGTCCTGAATGCGGGAGTCTGAATAGCTTAAAACTTGGATATTAAAAAAAAGCTTTTGCGCAGAAAAGGGAATTTACGATTGTATGTAATTAAAACTGCGGAGGCAATGGGATGACTGTTGCTGACTGCGGAGACGCCTATACGGCATTTCGTAAAAATAATCTCCGGTAAATAGTACAGTGAGGACTAATTTTTACGCAATCGTTGCAAAAAAAACAATTATTTGTTTGAAAAGTTGGGACATTTATTAAATCTTATGAAATCATGATTAATGATGGATGATGACGTGCAATTTTTCGGCTATCTTAAAATATTCGTATTATTTATAACTTACACTAGATACAATTTACTTTGCTATAAATTAGTGCTGACGCGCCTAGCACGCGATCGCAAGAGAAGTACCCCGCACGCCAACGCGCGAGAAAACAGATTTTCCCAACGAAGTACAAAGGCTCATGATACGGCGTAGTCCGTTCCAGAAAGATCCGCTATTAACTAGGCGTCACTCACGGTGAGCGCTAGCCTGACGGGTAAATAATTCCCCGTTTTTTGCGGCCGCCGGGGCCTTCGGACTCATTTTTCTCTACCCCGCACCGGCGGCGGGCGAGCCTCCCGGGACCCGTAAGGAAACCGTATTGCATGTGCAGACCTAGAAGTGCCCGCTTTTGCTAAATTTTATATTTTTGTTCCGAGTATAATTTTGCTGTAATTAATTTTACTCAATAAAAGTATAACGCATTCAGAAGAATATAGGCGTTCGTTATATAAGAATGAAGGGTATATTTGGCATAACACACCAGACACATGTAATCAACCTAAATTTATATATACGTTCGTGTGCATTTCTATATATTCCGACAAACACTAATCACAGGGATTTTATTTCCGCACTTGCGATTTAATACACCCCGGATGTTATTTATCCCATTTTAATTTAGAACACAAAATCATTACTCCCGACTAATGTAATCGTCTAATATATCCTTGCGAAAGAACCTACGTTTAATATTGCTTATACTATGGAGATGAAATTCTATCAGAAATCCAATTTAGTCCCGCCGTGTTAGAGTAGATAATGTAAATAGCGACTCCTTCGTATCCTTTTATGACTTTCGTTCTGTTTATTTTCGTTCGTTTTTGCACATTACAATAAATAATGTACCCACCGCTCAGATTATCAATCAAGATTTGAATATCGGGCCTGTGTATGATGATACCTCGCCGCGATCACAGAAAGCCGTGTGTCGCATAAATATAAATGTTCCGACTGAGCTTAAGTTACTAAAAGTCATCAAATTCGGATTTATGGGCAGATCATCAAGTCCCTTCTAATAAAATTGTGTGCGATTTATATGTCGAGTAATTTCGTTTCTGAAATCGGATTAGGCTGGTAATCGGATTAACGTTTATTCGTCCGAAAGAACAGTGACCTTGGGGGCTCACTGTCAGCCTCCGCCCGGAAACGTCAAGGCACACTGGCATTACAGGCGCGGAGCTCCTGTGAGTAATAAGTATTATCCGTTGCCCATTTGATTAAATAATCTAATTACCGAAATTCCAAATATAAATATTCCAACGTTTTAGATGGTTCGCGAAGTTTCACTGTGCGTTTTAACGTGTCTAATAATGTATTCAATGGTTTTAGGCATTCTATTCAGGGTATTAGTGGTTGTTATTGCATCATACACCACGCGCGTTTATTGATCCTGGAGCACGCTCTGGTTTTCGAGGGTGACAGCATTGTATTATCTTGTGCTAAAATGATGATGTCATATTTAACACATTTACTTTTCAATACCCAATTATATATAAATAAAGTAAAAATATTTTCTCATTAAAAATTCACCATAACAAACCAATTGTATGGTAGGGCGAATCATGCTTCGTACTTTTGAGAGGCAACATCGGATAGATCTTTTTCGCCAAATCGGTAAGCGCTTTTGTAAAAGTTTTTAGAAGTTCTAAAAGTTTTTATTCTTGAAGGTTTTAATATATTTTTTCTATATTGGAAATCACGAGGAAAAAAATAATGGAAATATGATACATTTAGCTGGTTCACTTTGAACTTTGGATACTTGCAGATAACGCCATTACATCTTTTTTGTACATGGGTAAGATTTCTTATTATAAAGATATTGTATCGATTTTCGTTTTTTTTTTTAATACTTTTAGAAGTGTTACTTTCTGAGCGATTTTAGCATTGCTCTCTTTACGAAATAATAAATCTGAAGCTATATTTTATGTAACAGTGCAATGTGATCCAAGTAATAGAATGTGCGTTCAGGGGCTTATTTTTTATGTAACAAATATAGGTTTCACATTATGTAAAAAATATAGGTTTACCACATATCGTTTTCAATTTGCAGAAATTTAACCTTCACTGTATGTAAATGATATATTTTTAATATGTTTATTTAATTTCATAAGTGTAATTGATAATAATATTTACGCAAACACAATAATTATTAAATACTAATCATCTCGAAATGTGAATTGACTTAATTGCCACATAATATGTTTAACAGTCGTTTATGCAATAAACTGCAAAATTTTCAGAATTGAATAGATTTTTTGAACATATAATAGGTTGTTCACTCATTGCTTAAAAAATAAATATTTAATGGTTTTTACTAAGACATTTTCCTTTTAAGATTCGTTATATTGTCTTTTGTTGTTGTGTTAGTGATATTATTTTGTATTTTGCTTATTCCTATTTTACAAACTACCATTTGTTTTATAAATTCTTTATCATAATTAGATTGTTTCATGAAAGTTTTCAAATTAAGAAGTTGGCTTTTTTGTTCAGAATGTCCCCGAATTCCTATCGAGTCAATACCGACACGGCAAAGCCAAAATTAATATGAAATCCTGTTTAATCTATTCGGGATTCGCAGCGATAAAGTTCAGCCACAAGGAGGCCCGGCCAGGGGGGCGGCGGTGGAAATACAAATTGCTAAGATTAATTGCCGAGTTTTGAGTAGGCGGTTTACAGTTGCTCGGCGATTCACTTAAAAATCAAACTGTTTTGTTTTATTGAAAAGTCTAACTTCCGCTTCTCTCCCCCTTCCTCTCCTCTTCTGGATTTCCACCCTTTCCAATTGAGAATTTCGTGACCAGAGGAACTCGGCCATCGATCTTTGAAAATATTCCCGCATCACTCTTTCATTGAATTTAGGATTCCCAGAATGAATGTTTTGTATCTATAGTATAATTATCGCTGTAAATAATTAAAAAGTTCAGCCACGGTCTTAAGTAGAGGTATTTATGTAAATATATTATTAAAGGTTAAAAAAAGTTTTATAATAAATACGATACTTCAAGTTAGATTATAACTTAATTTGGAAGTAAATTGTAAGTCGTTATTTATCTTTAATTAAAAGTTTAAAAATACATCTTTTCAATGACAGCATTTCTAAATATGTATAAATATTATCACATGTATACATTACTTCGTATAAATTATTTCGATACAACCGAAATCGCCACGCCAGGCTGGGTTTCCATTCCCCAATAAATGAAATTACACGGTGCATCGCGCGAGTACGGCCGCCACATTTGGTATCAACGAATTATTCCGCACCGGCGGCACCGCGAGCAGGCGGCACTGAGCTGTCCCGGCATTGATTCCGCAGCAGTTACGCCGCTCATTTGTCATTTGGAAATATTCAAACTTGGTGAAGCAAGCTTAATTTTGTGTCAGAACTTTTGCGGTCACTCATGACAGCAAGATATGAATATCATGTGACATGGGCGAAATGCGTGGTGATTTAGATAACCCATCGAAGGAATAATTTATTTACAGTTTAATGTTTTAAAATTAAAAACTGGCGATGTTTTACTAATATAAAATTACTTTTTACTTTTCCATTTGCTCATTGCGCTTGGATGATAATAAAAATAATAATTAAATTTTAAAAATGATCAAATTTGTCTTTTTATCTTTATGAAATCGTTTGAAAACTACGCTCAAGATGCGAAGGCAGCTTCGCTTAAATTAGCAACAGTCTCACAGTAGTCGGTGCTAAGTTTTATTCGAGCTCGTTCGTTTTAGTCTGTGGCAAAAGTAATTATTGAAATTAAAATTGTATTAAGTCTGAGACTAAAAGCTTTGACGGGAGCTCGCGCAGTGGTGACAGCGGGAAGCTGCGAGAGGTGACTAGTCGCGGGTCCCATTACATCACATTACACTTAGGGGAGACTAACATTTAACATTACAACTAGAGCGTTTAATAAACCGTGATTGGAGCTTAATAATTCATTATTACTCCTATTTAAATATCGACACAAGTATTTGTGTTTTTTTTTTCAGCACAGTTTCACTTAAGAAGTCCGCGAAAGCTCCACTGCACTTTCACGCACTGACAGATAATATTTTTTATATTAATAAATGATCTAATTATATTTTTAATACTGTCATAGTATGGTTTTTATGATGTTCGTATATTGTAATAAGTTTTATAAATTTTCAGAGTAAATTGTAAAGATGATATTTGTTACTTTACAAGACTATATTTAAAAAAATACAACATAAAACTTAAATATAAATTTCATTTTGATCCAAAAGTGACACAACTGTATAGTTTGCATTATTTATTATTACCATTAAGTCCATTAAGATACAACATCGTGAGGCTGCCCCTAGAGGGGTCTCACTGGCGCATGTACTCTACACTGCCCTTAATCCTGGTGTGATCCTACCGATTTAGGTAAAGGAAAGACTTGTCTCGCCGTAATGTATCGCTAAATAGATTATGGCCCTAATTCAAGGTGATCGATCATCGTGACGGAGGTCGCCTCATTGAGTTACAACTGCGCCGCGCGCGGGCCCGGCGGCCGTTTGAAGGAGCTGTGTTTGCCGGCGTGTCTCCCGTTTCTTTTTAATGCTAATCATTATTGATGCTGAATTAATTTGGGGCTCTGTCTCGAATGTCTTTATTTCTGCGGTATCATTTTACTCGGGACCTAATTGACTGAGCTTCATTGACAATATTGGATTAGGAAATTTTTGCATAGTCGATTTTTTATTTTGAAGTATTTTTTCTCAGAGTTTAATCGTTTTTTTACGTTATGTTTTTTGTATACGCGTATTTTGATTTATAGCACAGTATCTACCTAAAGTGTTTTATTTTTGATATAATTGTGTTATTTAATGTATTTTAACTGAGTTTTAATGAATCGTAGCTCTGATTTTGGTTCTTGTAACAACGCAATATTCCGTGGAGCTATGTCCCAGCTTCACTGGCATTGGATTAGCCAACGCTCTCCCTGGGGCTCTAGTTCTGCGGCTTTACGAGCACATCATCCTAGCCAGCGCCTCCAGGCTCCCATTCCTAACAGCAGGTTTCCATGTAATCTCTTGGTGAATTCGGTTCTACTAAGCCAACGGACCGATTTGCATCTCGTAAACTTAAGAGATCACCAAGTTTTAGTTTGGAATATTGACATGGTATAGTATATTCCCCCTATGCATTACATACCACGTATACTAAGAGGATAATAGACAGATAAATCTTCTTAAATAACGTTGTTTTTTGGTTAATATTCAAATCGTCCAGATATACGAGTATAATTGATATATTTTAATATTTTTTAGATGCACCTTTTCTCACATTTTTAATAAAACATGTAGCATACTTATTTTCCTTTATAATCAAAATATATAAATATTTCCGTTTTAACGTATGGTGTATTAACAATGAAATTACTATCGTCTTTGTTAATAATAAAAAAATGTTCTTACTCAGTACATTTAATACATATCATTTATTCTTAGTTAGTTTTAGTTTAATTGTTCTAAAAATGTCTAAATTATTTTTCATAAAAACTTTATTATAAAGCTTTTGTGTTAAATCAAATAATTTTTACACGTGGTAAATAATATACTTATTATAAATGAGGTACAAATAAAATAACATTTATTTCTAAATGAATCATAATTTTTAATAGGCCCGTCCAGTTTCTGAATGGAAATCGGAATAATAATTGACAAGCTGTCGTAGACGCCTTGTGGATTGTATAAAGTGATATTTCGCAGTCACTGTACACGGTTAACATTAGGCTAAATCGTATCAATATGCTACTTAAATAAACCATAATATACTTGACATTTTTATGCTATCTATGTGACATATTTGAAGGCTTGTCAATAATCGATCTCGTTTATTATTCTTTCAGCTACCAGACGTTAAACTCCAACAACCAAAAAAGTTAATGTGATGTTGTTTTGGCATTATATCTGATGCGTATGTTTGTTCAGGTTCCGTTTCGCGCATCCCTACGGGACGACGCTGGCTGGAGCCCTCAGCCGCCCTGCTGCATCAGCACCGCCGTCTGTTGGCCAAGCACGACCCCGGCCCACCACGCCTGGTAAGTACTCCACAGCGCCTCATCACTCATTACCCACCCTGCCAAGTGACCACCTCACAGGCTACTTCCTGCTCCCGTCTCGTAAAGATGACTTGGATGGAACCTACAAAATATCCTCTGAGCTCTTGTCTTAGAAAATAATCGAAGAATATTTGTATCTTCTTTTTGAAGTAGAATACTTATGATTAATTATAATTTATAATGTTCAAAAATGGCATGTATTTTATAAATTTGATTTACATATGTTTTTAATATTTATATTTCTTAAACACCGCATTTTTAAAATATGTGTCTTAGGTGTAACAGATTTGATTAAACATATTTTAATGGACAAAAAAAGTATTAACTCGAATGAATATAAACAAATAGTAATGTACCGAAGGTTTCCGGCCTTAAATTTTTTACACCTGAAACTGTCAGTATTTGGAGATAACGTTCATTTTTTTGTTCAAAAAATCCTACGGGCTCTTTGGTATTTCTCCCCCTTATTTTCTTAAATGTTTTTCAGAGAAAATACATGTGATGAAATAAACTCTTTTTTTCAAAGTACCGAAAATACTTGTACCAATTTCAGTAAATGTGATCCTCTCACGTGAAATTTCTTGGAATAAAAATGTGTCCTGTTTCTGCCGCCGTCCGTATTTATGCTGCCCTTAATATCTGCCTACATCTACATGACTTATATAGTTATTCTAGATGTACCGGTTGATCAACCTACTATATTTTTCGTTTTTACAACAGCATAACCTTCTTTTTTTTGTTGTTTAAAAACCCCACTTTTTATATTACCCATACGTGTTTGATTAAAAAAAAATTGAATTTTCCATTCACTCTCATATTGTTTGCTTAAATGTTAAAGGTTCTTTCGGGAATTAATAAAAAAGATTGGTTGAAAAAGGATTCAATAATCCGTTTTAAGTTTAAAACTTGTGGACCGTGTAAATATACTACAACTTCTGAGAACCTGAGTGTGTGCCTTTTGAATATTCGTGCCGTTATTGTTCTTTTGTGCAGAACTTCCGACAAGTCGCTAGTCTCATATTGACTTGCATGGCTGCAGCTGGCGCGGGTAAAAAGCACGAGATAGATGCAATTGTACAGAAACGTTCCTTTCGACTTGTGCTCTGCACGAAGATGCAGTCGTCTTAAGCCAATTCCAGCAAACGTGAACTCTCTTACGTGAAATTTCTTTGAATAAAATTGCTTTCTGTTATCTTTGCTCCAAGGTTCTTGCGTATATATTTAAGCGTACGGAATTCATAAGAACGTATTCCTCGGTATTTTTTATGTTGGAAATTATAATTTGCATAATGGTAATTACCAGGGGATCGTTGTAATCGTACTCGTATTTACATTGTGTTGTTGCGTGGGAGTTTGGTGATATTTAAGAAAGTAAACACCAGCGTTTCAAATTTTGTAATAAAGTTGAATAATAATCGGTCCGAATATTTTATAAAAATATTATTTTAGGTAAATTGACGTATAAATACGCCACGTCTCAGTTATTATGTTATGGAAACTAAACTTAATATACATGCATATTTAAACTTAAATTTTTAATCCTTTGTACACTCAAAAGGTTAATATAAATTAAAATGGCATGTCATATTTTTGTTTCAGTGCTCTAGTGGCCAGTAAATGTCGACATAACACAAAAATACCATTATGATAATTTTAGTTTCAGCCGGGGTGTATTTGAGTTAATTACTACACGTGGATTATGAATTATTTACTAACGATTTAATTATTTAGACCTGTGTCCTAAGTACTGTAAGGCGAACATTAAAAAAACATAATGGCAGTGTCGCACAGTGCGGAGGCTGCCCACAGTGGCCGGGACCTTGCAAACTGTTTGGAACGTTCGAGTTTATATGCTGCAAAAGCTAATTTATTAATAATTAAAAAGACCACAGTACAGCTGATAGTATGAATCAATCATTTTAAGTGATTGCACCCCATAGCGACAGCGCACGAGTGTCAGAAAGCGAGGTATTAACATTGATTAAGTTACTTTATTTTAATATAAAGTAACATAAACAATGGCTTGGCTTAATTTTGTTGTATTTATTTTTAAATTTAATTAAAGAGTATACACTTTTTTGGGTAGCACGCTCCGCGCGACCCCGACGGCAGCAGACATTTCGTGTTCCATCCCAGCGAGGTTGCGGTGGCCGCCCTTATCTGCCCGAGCAGCCGTCCCCGCGCTCGCGGCTCACAAAGCCGTCGTAGGGCACCATCGAGCCTTTCAAAGCGGAATATTATAAGCCCAAATATATGGAAATTCATAACAGGTATAAGAGTGGAATAAAGCCCTAACGAGCTCCGAATTGGACGCCCCGGCGCGAGAAAACACTTCACCGTGCGGGTAAGGCAAACACCGACCGCTTCGGCCTTCTCTCTGTTCGAGCCTTTAATGAAAATATTTATACTGGAGGGTAATTTTTAAAGCGTCGCTTTTATGCGAGCGACATGTCGAAAGGAGCAAAACAAATTGGCGAGTATGAGATTCGTACACTGATGGAAATATTTATGACATGTTATTTTTTAATTTATATATTTGAAGTTACGTTGTGGGTATAAGTTTCCGCGCCGCTATAATTTTTTCCCGCTTTAAATTTTATCTTTGACGAAAATATTATGTTTATCACCCTGTTATGAATATTTCATTTTTTTTTGCGAATTATGCAGACGAAATTTTCGTTATTAAATTTGCGCCTCAACCTATACACGCTGTCGTAAAGTACGAAAATTTATTGAAAATTGGCGGATTATCATTAATTATAATATTATGTTTGGTATTAATTTTAATGAAGTGGAAATCCCTTTGAAGTTATTGTTTGATGTTACGAGGTCGCTGCGCACACAGCCGACCCTTGTCAGGATTTTTTAAACAAGTAACTCGCAGTTATCCTTTCCGTTGTATGTTTTTTGAATACTAATGTGAAGTTCGCTAATTCGATTTGCTTACCGCCTCTGACTTCCTGTATTTCTGCGTATTTTTTCAAAACCTTAAATTTGCCAGCGAGAGCCCCTCGGCACAGCGACAGGGCAAACCCGTGCTTATATCAATAGTGCTTTCTGGGAATGAACACTCAGCCTAAAAAAAATATGTAATGACATTAAATTCTTATGACGTTTGCTACTCTAATTTTCTCATTAAAAATAATACCCTTAAAAAAGTTAAAATATTTTCTTGATATTTATGTTAAAAGAAATCTTATGAAAGATTTATCGTAATCTGTATAATCTAGCAAATTTATTTTTAAAACGTGAACACGTCATGCAAATGTCTATTCGTATTTTTGTAATGGAGGTGTGCATGTTTTTTGTGGACTGATTGACATGCAAGGAGTCGGACGGAAGGACGTGCGTAAGCACTTTAAAACTTCTAGTATCGCGTATTTGGTCTATAAATAATGTAGGTATAAAAAAATATCGTTCGGTATTCTCAGGAAAGTTCATTTTATTCATACGATCGCTTGTGAGTTCAAGTCGAAGGAGCGTGGATTGTAAGGTTCTTGATAGAAAGCTCGCCGTCATATCTCTTGAGGCCCCGGAGGTCGAGTCAGCAACTCGGATGGTTCCCGTCACGTGACCACCACTCTCTCCAGTGGGGGATATTATTCCACGTGAGGGGGGTGCGACACTGTACATGTGTCATGAGGAGACTCATGAGCCCATCAGGGTAAGTGAGCTGTTGTTTCTTCGAAGACTTCGGGGACGAAAGAATGGCGTACAGGCGGTGGGCTTGCATTGTTAACATCTATTTTAGGAAACGGAGCTTATTTATGTTTGAAGTGTGAGTGCCAATTGTTTTGTACAATGATAACTTATGACGTTATTAGTAAATTAATGTTTGGTTTGAAAGTTATCCTAATTGATGGTAATTTAGAATTTTGTTTCGTAAAATAAAATATAACTTAAAAATATATGAGCTTAAGTAAACAATTATAACCAGCTTCTGCATAATTATTTTCATAAACGAGTTAAAAATTATCTTTTAAACTTTATGTTATTGAATTGATACTTGTGTCTTCGCTTTTATTTAGTGGCCGTGCGAACGAACAGAGCTTAACTCAAAATACTTTATTTTTTCCACGTATCATACTCTACACTTTGTTACAATAGAAAACATGTAAAATTTTAATAAAGTATTGGCTTAATACATTTATGAAGCAAGCGAAGATTTGAAAATAATAATATTTATAGCAGACTAATTAGTCTATCTTATGAGAATGCCTCCGCATTCCAGGTGGGCGGGTCTGCAGCTCACCGAGCGGCCGGGACGACTGCTTGCTCACAGGGCAGCATCTTTAGGGCACGGAGGTCAAATGGGACGGCGTTCATAAAATGTCTAAAAATAATTTCACCCCATAGCGCTTGCGCTACGTTTCGAGTAAACTCCTTTTTCTTTGTGCATGGTGGTATTCTACATTTTCGTCTCTGGATGTGAATGTGTTTTTTACCGCTTGAGAAAATGAAATGTTATATTAAATTCAAATATAATATCGTAAGAAGCGTTCACTCTACCGGAATACCTTACCCGACCAAATTAATGGAGTGATTGTTTTTCATGTCTCGTCATAACTATAAAAACGTCCTACTGCAAACAAAACTCAAACATTTTGTACGAATTGGTTCCAAACATAAAAAGGGTTTTTATTTTTAATGTGAAGAATTGCGCTCGGCTTAACATCGATAAAAGCTTCGACGAAGAAATGAAATCACAAATTTTTAAATGAAAGTTTTAACGATTTAGAATTCGTTTACAATTAGATTATGTTTGTGTTTATTATTTGTTATAACTTAATGACTCTGATCAATCCAACTCAATCTGAACGAAGAATTTGTCTGCTTCTTGAGTCTTAAGACCAGAGCGTCTGTAGCAGAATATAGGAGGTAACCGAAATGTAAGAAGCTATGACTATGGAAAAAGTTAGATTCTCTACCAAAGACGATATTAATAATAATAATTTAATACTTTTATTATTCTATTCGAAAACTACAGTTAGTAATTATGCTACCAAAAAATCTTTTTCTCAAAAAAAAAAATTGTATTTTTTCCACACCGCACATTTGAAGTTGAACTTTTGGCATTGGTTTCATATTATTTTTAAAAAATTCCAAAAACCCATATATCAACAGCAATGTATCTTTGCCTTGCCCTTACAGCTTAATATCATTATCAGAAGTATGTTTTATACCATCAAACAAGGCTTAAGAAGTTAAACTTAAATATATATTATAATTTCACTGGTTAATATTGTATTAATATTTGATTATCTATCAGTGGGCAGTTTCTCGCCATCACAAATTTGAGTTGTCGAGATTGACTTTGTGCCCTCCCGCCTGCGTACACAGTCGTATCGGCGCGCCGCAATGTTTTTCTTGGTAGGGTTTGATTCCGCCTCTCCCGGAACACTTATTCGTTCGAGTATGACGGTAACGGTTGGCCCGACGGCTCTCTAGTATGCATTAAATTGATTATTCTGCAGAGGATAATATTCGTTTTATAGCCGCCATGATGGATCGCCCCGAGAGCTTAGGTTTCCACTTTTCACTTTACCTTGCGATATTACTTTTTACTCGCGAGAGAATAGACACTCTTAATATTATTACTTTGTTTCTACATTAGGTGATTCTTTCGGTTAATTTTGTTTAAAATTGACCGTTTTTCTCATGTTTTCACAAATTTTACATTATTTTAAATTATCATAATATTTTTTTTTATCACTTAAATGATCGATGTTTGCTTCTTAGATAACAATTTTTCGTTAGCTAAAATTAAAAATATGTCATTGAAAAAATTGTGTGATATTCCATTAATAATTATTTTTATATGTAAGTAATATATTAATTCAAATTTTTGAGCAGTTGCAAAAGATAATTTATTAGTATGTGATTTATTTGGTCACTAGCAAGAACCGTCTCATTTTGCAGCAACTATCAACCTCAGTTTCAACGAAAACAGCATACATGATAGCGGAAGGTCCTGTGGGGACCGAAAGCTCCCAGCGACTTACTGCCTCAAAATTAATGCACTGTTGTAATACGAGCGAGACCGGGGTGCTATTTGCATAATATATCTGTTGAAATGACTGATGCAATGACGACATAGCACCCGGATATACATAACGCCAATGTGCTCAACGTCGGTCAAGTGGAAAATGATGTATTCAGCACATTCAAATGTAAATTTCGTGCTTATGGCATGGTTTCCGGTCATATCATAATTGGCACTATTTTCCTATTCTGGTAATTAAATCATCAAATGAATGCAATATATTTAATACTAAATATGCTAAGAACAACAATCAATTTTTTTTTCTTGTATTGAAATACTACCAATACTCTGGTTGTTATGAATTACATTAAAAAATATAATTGCCGGTCTGAAAACAAGGCTTAAACATTCATATTTAAATACTATAATTGGTGATTTTCTAATAATAAAACATCTGTTTCTGTTACTTGTTTTGAACCAAATTGTCTAAATTCGACCGACTACTAAACAAAATTGAATATTTTAGTTATATCTAATATCTTTATTAATTATCTAATATATTTTTCCATCGCCAAATCTCTTTAAGACATGCACAGACCAGTTAATATTGCATTGTTCAACTCGCCTGAAGTAACACTTCGTGCGTGAACCGCCGAAGTGGAAAATTTGTTAATATTAAATTTTATAAATTGCGGGGTGCTTGTTTTGTGCGGCAACAGAAAACGTAAGGCTTTCATAAATAAGCTTTTGTGTTCCCGCCCGTGAAGCTGGAAATAACGCGAGGCGACATGGAAAATAAAAATGCACCGAGAGTGATTTAGCTGCAGCGAGTGGCGCAAGACAAAGAGAACATTCTCGGGTCTTTGTGATATTCAATGGCGGCCTGTGGCAGCTACGTTGACGTGTGCTGAAAAAAGTAAGAAATAATGATTTTTTACTTTGATTAAAAGGTGTATAAATTATGAAAAGTTCGACAGATTTCTTTATAACGAAGTTTTAATTTTTTATAAGATAATTTGCTTATCTTATAAAAAGCTCATTTTGACATAGTGTGACGTGCCCAAAAAAATACTAATTTTCATATTTATTGCAAGCATCTTAAAAAAAATCTTTTCAAACGTACAGTAGCATCATGTCCTGTACCGTCATTGCAGCAGTTTTTACCAAACGGTAACAAAACACTTACATAATTTATAATTCACCACAACTTTAATTCTGTTTTAATAAACATTTCCTAAATAAGTTGAACTGAACAAATAATAATCAATCGTTTTATTTGATTCAAATAGCTTATCTTTTTTACGTCTTTGTAGCTTTTTGAGGTGCTTAAGAACCTTGCTATCTTCGTTTTGGGCGCTCTACTGATCTCTCGGCATCTCGAGGGTATGATTAGAAAGCGCTTTAAATCTTGCAATGGTTTAATGTTCGAGTAATATAACACACATGGCCAATTTGCTTTTTTAAGTATCCACGTCATAAATGTTTTTAATTATTTAATTTTCCAACAATGTTATTGTTCTGATCGAAATTATCACCAAACTAGTGTTCATACCCGTTAACTAGCTGATTTGAATTGATGTTAAATGAGATAATATATAGATAATTAAAAACTATTAATAAATAATTTTACCGAGCACAAAGTTTTTATGCATCTTATTTAACCTCAGTCTTCTCGTGTCGTGTATTTGTTTAGTTAAACGTGTTTAGATTAGGCGAGCCGGCAGCCTTCCCGCACAGTGCGGGGCTCGGGCACGCGCCTCGTCTCCTGCGCCGACGTTCCTCGTATACAAAGCATTTCGGCGTAGGTTTTGGTGGTTCGTCGTAAATCTTTCTCGAAACCGGTATGGAGCCGACGGGGGATTTTCTTGACTGGAAATATTTTCTGTATTAATGTCCTCGAGGCTTAGGCGACCGACGAGGAGCCACCCTCTCTCGATCGTGGAGAACTTTATGAAAATTGTTTTGATAAATGCATATTATTTATTAAAAATACTCTAACTATTATGTTTTGCAATACATTTTACTGTATATATATATATGAGTATATATGTTTTCCAAACCGGACAGTTCCATGTTTTCATTTGCCCATGAATTGTCTTCGTGAAAATCCATCTATGGAGCTGTGTTTGACTGTGACTGTTATTTGCAATAATGCATCCCTAGACGTATTTGACAATAGTGATTTATAATTCTGTTTCACTAGAACATAGCCATTGCATACTCAATAAATCTGTTTAGTGAAAAATGTGGATTTACTGACGAAGAATATTTGATAATGACGTTTGGAATTATGCTATCAATATTATATTATATTTATTTTATTAAAGTTTATTTATTTATTTTTAATTTTGAAAATCTTAAGTAAGCTATTTTATAGTAGCTCAATCTTAATTTTGTATAAATAATGATTCATTATTCTGTTGAGTTAATTCTGGTGGCTTAGGCCTTGGAAAATTGAGAGATATGAAGAAAAAAAAGAATTTCGCTCATTGTTCGCCGCTTTTATTTCTCGACTCGGTTGCAATGGTTCTGTTATTGTAGTGATATTACTTTATCAAGAAATCAAGTTAGAAGAAGACAAAAACAGTCGCCTTTGTCTTCGTATTGGTTATCTGGTAATAATACTCTACTTGGCTACTCGAAATTTCCCTTGCACACTTGAACGTATCAGAAGTATCCTTTATATCAATTGAAATAGACAGCGATTCTATTATCGGTTCGCGAAGAAACTCTAGACATCTGAATAAATCGATATTGAATTGCGGGATAAAAAGAAGAGAATAAACTATCGAACCCAAATTTCCAACGATATCAATAACTGAATGAATGCAAAATCTGCATTATTTTATCAGTACGTCTCAGAACGTGAAATACAATTGTGTAAAAATTAATCGCGCACCACTGATAAAAGTTAAATATTTTCAATAATTATTATTTTAGTTTTGCATATTTTTAAAATATTTAAATAGATGGATCTGCGTGAAATCCGATTTAATATTTCCTAAAAGTTCGTTGAGATTGCAGAAGGATTTTCCATCCAATGTTTACAGTCGATGCCCTTGGAGGAGTTGCGCCAGATGGATATCACATTACCTTCAGCTCATTGAATGGGCTTCCAAGCTTCTGAATACGTAGGCAAAGGCTCGATAGGCTTACATAAAAAAAACGAAAAGGTGCGGGGCGGGCTCGCCAAAATGGCCGAACGTTTTCTAAAATAAATAATTTTCTTCTGGGATTTTTTAAATAAGTGGTTTCACTGAAATTATCCATTGTGAGATCAAACATGCCAGATGTGTTTTGTAAGATTAATATGTTTGAAATTATGATTAATGAATTAATTGACGAACGTACATGTAGTGAAGTAACTCCTTGGACAAAACAGGCATGCCCTGCCTGAGCAGCTTGCCCCAAAGGAAGGTTTACCTGCGCGGTCAGCCCGCCACTGTTTTTTTGCAATCTTTGAACGGCGAAATAATCGTTCAAATACATATTATTTTGTAATAATATTTTGTATATATTTGAAACACTCACTGTCGATCAGCATTTTTTTTTAACGGTTTCAAGAATTTTTCATTATTTATGTTACATTTTAGCTTGAAGCGAACAGTAAAACAAATGCATTCAATTTCTTTTCGCTCTTGTTCTTCTTTTATCTGTAACAAAACAATCACAGTAAAATCTTGTATCGGCGAACACTTTCAACAGAAGTTTTTGACACAAAGCACCGCGCGCGACCGCTTGCAGCACATTAACATCGTTTTTCTAGTAATTGCATAGTCCGTTAGTGTAAGCTCCGTTCACAATTGTATGTCTGACGAGACGAGCTCTAGCTTGTTTACTATCTTTTGATGTAAAGCAACCTTAGGATCTCAAGATTAAACAGTTTTCGTCTCTTTGATAATTTTATCTAATTAAAGTAAACTTCTTCTATTTTATAGCTTACTTCTAATCTAATTGAATAGCGATATTGCTTTGACATGCTTTTGACATTGCTGGTGGAATTCTCCAACTGAAGAGGTTGATAATAAATTAAGCTGTAATTAGAGATCGTCTTAATATATTGGATTATAGTCAATTAGATATTCGATTTGAATTACACTTTCTTGGGATATATATTATATTTATATATATTCGTAGAAATTTTATTTTTTGAAAACTCGGAATATTACTTCACTAATTATATCTAACTGAGCCTTCTGGGAATTTTCTCTAATCTTAATAACTCCTACTAGACAATGATGCGAGAAACGAGCAGTATGTAATAGCGTGGTGTGTCTCATCGCCCTCTCAATGCTGTTAGCTCCTCCACCACCCCCAGATTGCCGCTGTGGGTATCACTGCTGCGGTTCAATCAATTGACTTGAGGTAGTCAGTCGAGTCGACTGATGCGAATTACTTATATTTTCTAAAATATTAATTATTTTACGCCGCAGAAATAAAAAAAAATGCATCGTATGAAATAATATTGAAAAAAAATCTATATTATGTAAATGAAATGTGTTTTGATGTATTTGCATTGAAATTTGAGCTACGAGTATCGAATGAATGAGTTTCGTTAAAGATGAGCATCTCTTATGCTGCACTCGCTTGTATTATAAAACATTTCAACTATGTATTTGAAAAGAGGCATCGCGATTCGGATTTGGTCCTAAGCAAGCGTTGAGCTGTGAAGGCTCCCGCGCTTTACATTTATATTGAGACCTGATGTCAAAGGACCAAACTCTTGATCTTCCAAACTGAAATATCTCGATTGAGGTTCTTTCCGAGATCGCAGGTGACGTGGGGTAGCTACATCTGCAGGAGACATTTCGGTGATATGCCAAAGGAACATTGATCAATAGGCATATAGTATAACTGTTATTATCAACCTTTATGAACCTGAAGTATTTTGATATTGTAATTAGAAATAAAATTTCATAATTTATTTTTGTTTGATTTTCAAGCTCAACTGCTGTGCGCATGAGCTTGTATAACAATAAAACTACGGCTTGTATAACAATAAAAAATCTTAGGATTATTTTAACAATACGATATATATCTATCCCCTGATCTTGCGCGCAGGTTGTGGGGCTTACAATAAGTGGCTTAGGTGGTAGCGTACATGGAGTTATTTTTTACGTTGAGCGATTGGGTAGGAAAATCTCCGGTTTGAAAATAAAGCACGTGAATTTAAAATGAAAATCATAAAAGACAACGTATTTATTTAATAAATGTGCGGCATGTGACTCCCCGCCGAGCGCGCCTCTCGGGTGATCCGGACAAGACGCTTTGTTCGCAAAATGAATATGAAATAAGTCTATCCGGCGCGGCAGGCGATCGTCTCCGGAAACATGAGAGTGCCTCGCGAGGCCCCCGCGGGGCCTCCACTGTAATGACGTTATCCTTCAAACCCAGATCGCCACATGGAATTAGTCTGGTATTAGTACAAAAGCTTTCGAGGTGAACAAACGACTAATGATTACTCTGTTATTATTGGGATAGGATGGGTATCGTTTCATAAATACCGACATATTTTTCTGGGGAAGGAAACAATTTTTTTGTTCATATAACTCCATAGTATAATTATACTCTTTTGATAAAGTATTATGACGCATATTTATATGTGTAACTTCGGAGGTTAAATCAGTCGTTTGTTTGTTGAACTCTGCTCTCTTGGCTTGAAAATGAATATTTTTATCAATGTGTCCAACAAAATTAATTAAAATACAAATCTTACTTTCTACTGGTTGAATTATTTACTCTGCATAACGTTTTTGTTTTTTAAGTATGTAAAATAGTCACAAAATATCTGCGCTCAGGCTATGGTAAATATTTTTCTTTGTAATTAATGTTTATAATATTTTTTATTACATGTTACTGTACATGTCACACCAGCAATAAAGAACACAAAACTCAACTCTAAAATCAGGATAAATCGAATTTAAATATATATTCCTCGAAAAATTTTCTACGTGCATACATATAGAGTGTAATTTTAACATATTATATAAAATCTGATACTTCACAGTGCGCGTTGAATTGCTCTAACTCGTGTGAACTCTGCGCTGGGATGCAAATTGCAGCGTCTTCTCGAACGACACAATAAGCAAACAGTAAAATTGTTTTCCTTTACTGAAATCCATCCCCCACCCAAGTTACAATATTTAATGTAGCCTTTGATAGAGTAGAATAATAAAGGATCTATACGAAGCCGTGATTTTACAAACTGCAATGGATTGATAACGTGACAAAGCCTTTACGATAGAATGAGCGAGCGTAAAATATAATCATTTAAATTATCGGGGCTCGAGTATTTTCCAAAAATAAAAGTAAATCGTAAGCCCCGAGACGTCTTCCATAAAGCTGTCGTCGCCCGCCGCCTCCCGCGGGGCTGTACTTTTTAGATAGCATAATTTATAATACCATCTAAACTTTGATTTGTTTGAGGAAACCTTTCGGGTGGAAATTGAAATCGACCCCCAATATTCGCTCGATGCGACTCTTCCGAGACGCGAAGGATTTCAGACGAATTTCACCAAAGGCCATCTTTACACGAAGCCGAAGTGGAAAAGATGCATGCACTGACTTAGCTATACATAGCTTACCAGTTATGCAATATATTAAGGTCACCTTCATGTCGCAATTACTGAATATTTTATCCTTTTTGCGAGGCTTTAAAGAGCTGTGTGCCAGGCTTAAATTTATACTCTTAAATTAAAGTTTTTACATTGTACTTAAAATTTAAATAATTTTTCGGTTGTATGAATAAAATTATTTATGCTTCGGATAAAACTAGGAATCTTAGTCAGCGCGGATATAGGCGGTCCTGATGTTGTCTGTCTTTTTTCATACAACTCGTTATATCCGGACCGCTATATGAATTAGTGTAATATTCTAGCTTTAATAATAATTTGTTTGCTGTTGTACAGATTCCACTCGTTGTTTGGATTATTTATTAAACACGAATACTTTTTCGGAGGCATATATATACTCCGCATTTAATTAGTTTTCTTTTGTATTTCTAGAAAAAAACCCTATGTGGCTCTGAAATAATATCCACGGTTTTTTTATTTTGATAGAATGATTTTCGGGACAAATTAAAAAATATATATATTTTATCATTTTGAATTTAACAAGTATTGAACGCAATTAAATATTTCACGTACAAATAGAATTCGCAGATTATATGTATAAAATATGTTAATTTCAGAATAGAGCGATTTAAACACACTATTTGTAACGAAGCCTGGTTTCATTTTTATTTTTAACTGCACGTAGCTTTGATTATTTGATTTTTATTTTGATTTGAAACTAGTTTAATTAATTCATCTCGCCTTTTGTCATTACAATTCTCTCGGATACCAAAGCTATGGTTGTTCCGCGCAGCAATACTGTAACTCAGCAAAAACTATGAAAAATGTGAAGTTTCCTAGAAAATACTAATTGCTTCAGTCACGTTAAATAGTAGAACCCCCATAATGATGGCCGTCGCCAATATGACAAAAAGTGCAGCAACGTTTTTTTCGCTCGTTTATTTAACACGACTCACAGGCAATACAGCATTGCTTTAATACTCGTAATGTTTAACTACACAAAGCAGTTGTTTTTGAACCATCAAGGTTTTATATCTTTCCTTCTGAAAAGATCCCGGGGGATACGATAGAATTGTTGCGGTATTTATTGGTTTTTTGGCCCCAGATGGTTTGAGAAGGCTTTCCACACTTACACAATTGACAATAAACTTTTTTCTATGTTAGAATTTTAAACTACACCACCACAATAAAATGATGGCTTAGTTAAGACAAACTGGTCTCCGTCAAGTCGGCGGTTTTTTTTAATGTTGGTAGCTTCGCGTCATATTAGCGGAGGAAGATGTAGCTTAATTGCTTTGTCTCCAGTCGGTCGCGCTGCAAAGGTAATTCATTTCAGTTGTATTATTTGCACACGTATATAAGGGTTGCAAGTAAACCTAGCCATAAATAATCATTAAAAGACCGCGGTTTGGATTCTCTTGGCAGCAAATTAATTTATTTCCCACTCTACTTACACGTTTCTTCTGTGGAAAATAAGGCTACCCTCTGCCGTTTTTGCATCGTTTTTTTATTATGTAACCTTTTTTGTGTCATTCTTGAAGAAATAGTAGTGAATTACATTATGTTAATTTCAGTAATATACTTGATACTTTCCTCGCAATGTCAACCCTCGAGAATTTTTAAAATGTTTGAGTGTTAAATGAAATCGTTTAAATGTGTTCATTTATTTGATTTTGAGTATTCTGATGGAGACAAGGCAGATGACATTGCTTTTTGTATTCACGAATTAAAAGTAAATTCCTTGGAATTTCAGTAATTTATACTTCGCTGACTTACTGTTTTTTTAATTTAAATTTTTGAAATAATTGGTTTTTTTAAATTAATGTTTTCATGTCAATTTTGAATTGTAGTGCTGTAAAAAATGTATTCCGTCGAACACTTAACATTAATTCTCAACACTTAAATTTTTGTTGCTATCCTAGGGCAAATATTGCTCATTTTAAAAAAAACATAATGCATCATCATTGGAGACATATTCTTAACCTTAATGTTATTATGTTATAAAACGGGTATTTGCAAGAAAGTTAAATCATTTATAACCTTTTTATGCAACGTAAGATACCGTAATGCGTGATTTATTAGGCACCATGCAATAAATAGTATATTTTTAAATGTTCCATCACATGTATGATTAATTTAAAGTAATCAATATTTTTGACAGAGAGTACTTGGGGGAATTCTATTTTAATATTTTAAATAGAATAAAATAAGACCAATAAAAATTAATTTAATGTGATAGTTAATGGATTTTTCAAATTAAATATGTAACTGTGTTTTACGATTTTATAAGCAATATTTTAAAGGCCCATTTGATATTATATATGATTTTAATTGATTTCTTCTTCATCAAGTGCCTCTCCTCATAGGAGGTTGGCGACCATTTCACTTAGCGTATACTCATGCTGAGCCAGTGTTCACGGTTTTCTAAGGGGAAAATAGTGTAGTGGGTCTCCGGGTCCTTCTACACCACAGTTTTATATTGGAAGAAAAAGTCTGCGTATTGCTGCTGCCCTACAGTATTATTGTATAATCCTTTCTTTACGAAGATTAATTGATTTAGTAGATTTTAAATTAAGCTGTTTTTTCTTATGTTTTATTCGTCTCTTTTTAAGATAAAATTGGGCGAAGGAATCGAGCTGCTCGAGGAGCAAGTGCGGGCCGTGAAGTGGGCGGACTACCGCAAGCTCACGCGCAGCCTGGCCGCCCTGCTCTTCAGCCCGGCCGAGCTCGCCACCTGCTCCGTGACGGGCCAGCGCTGGAGCCGCGCGGGCGTGGAGGAGCGCCCCACCAAGCCGCCGCTCGACCGCCTCAAGGTGCAGGCCATCATATGTGAGTACAACCCTCAGATCTAGCGAAATAATAACTGTTTATTAGTGCTTTGTTTTTTTCGCAAACCATAAAAATCTATTTTTCTATAACTTGACTCTACATAGCACAAGGTAATGTTAAGCTTATCGCATGTACGGTACGTTTACTGTCTGATGGTCCAATGCATTGCAAGCGCCTGACGTGGTTGCACCTACTTCAGCTCGTTCTTCCCCATTCGTGCTGTATAAAGAGCACTCATCTCTATTTTATACGCTGCATCAAGGGTACTCATCGCCAGTCGTCTTTACTTTTATATCTGAACATGAAGTCGCATCACAGAAATTTAAAGAAGATCTGAAACCTACGGTACTGAAATTTTAAAATGCCTATTTAAATCTGACTAGCAAATAAATGTTAGTAAAAAACTTAAATTAAAGAACATTTTACATTTTTCATTTGTATCATTGCTCTTCCTGCTTACTTATTGGTTATAGTATTCACAAGTTTTACAAGTGCTGTTCGTGTGAATTCGATAAAAATGTAATTTTGCCACTGGCGGCACTCGTGCAATGGAGGTCCTGCGAGCGAGTCTCTGATTTTATCCCGTTCGACTAATGCGAGTCGCTCGCAAGGACGGCGCAGTTGCACTGTTGCCGTTGCCTGGGCTAATATTTAATAAAATGTGTGAGAATTTATGGTATACGATATTTTAAAGGCCACAAGAAGGATTTTAATGCAATAGTGAAAACTAATCTACCGCAAATCTATCATACAGGGTGTTTCGAGTGCCATGATATCTCCTTATAGGTTTTTTTTATTTTTAAGGGTAAAGATTATTTCAAGATATTTATTAAATCTAAAGATTTATTTTAGATATTTATTTATGAAATTTATTTCATAAATTTATTTTTAAAAAAATGTATAAATTTCATAACATTTTAAAAATACTAAAGAATATACATTTAAAAAAGAACTAAATACATTTTTTTATACGCACGATTTACCTACACTGTCATTTATAATAATAAGATGATTTTTTTTTAGTTCTTTTAAGTAAATTAACGAGTTTTTTCTTCAATTAAACAAAAGACCATCATTTTACTCTTAGATAGTTTATAAATAAAAATGTATGAAAAAAAACCCTGTTTTGTATAATTACTTGCGTAAAAACTATGTTTTTCTAGAAATTACATAGAAACAGAAAAGTTGTTTTAAGTACTCATTATTTCATTGCTAACTTTAAAAAAGTCAATATGAAAATACCACCAGACCTCCCATCTCATATTTATAGAAACACCACTCCGAGTGCCAGTTGTGTTTACTCGTCTCCAACGAGTGTCCAGTCCACTGGATGATGTTCCGCGCTGTCGAGAGCCCTCCGACTCGGCTGCATTGTTTTCGTTGCGCCGATGGCGATCTCAAGTGCTGTCCACAGCGCGGCTCTAGGGCTGAAGAAGTCGGTTTGCTCAGTTTGTCCCACACGGCGAGTGCTCTACGAAGCATAGTTTGTTGGAAAAATACGCTTCTTTTTCCTGATCGAATACGTTTCAGAGTAAGCGAGATTCATTTGATGAGTCCGGCAGCGTCAGCCTGTCCGCAATTATAACAATTATCTACAAACCCAAAAAATGTAACAAAAAATATCAAGACGGAAACATGTTTGTATAAAGCTCACGGCGACTTCGCCGACGTTGTATTTATTTATTTAAACGTGATCGTGCATACATCGAGGACGAAGTGCATTCCGCACGGCCAGCTGAAGTCACCAATGTGGATATCATAGGATAAATCCGCGCTCTCGGAATGAAAGGCGGCCGAGCGGACGCGTACGAGATTGCTGAATGTGTAAGAATTTATTACAATATCCTGTGTGAAAATTGTACTTTTAAAATTGAGGCCTCGATAGGTACCGCCATTTTTTTATCTTTGACCACAAACAAACGTGAATGATTTCAACGCCGCCACCGTTACCCGAATTTTAATGGAAACAACGAACAAGCTAGTTGGTGTTACTTTTATACCAGTCTAATTGAATAAATTTAAGAGGATTATTATGTAATCTATATTTAATACTGACAAGATTTTCCAGAGGAAACAGAAATAATTATTTTAAGGAAATGTCTTTCTTTAGCATTGATTGGACTCTGAAAATGGAGAGAGTAGATCTGCAGGGCCTGTCATAGGTCAAATAATTCAAAACAGCCTCCCGTTTTAAGTCTGAAAGTTTTAGGTAGAGACATCCTTACACAAAACCCGTCGTGCTTAATTGAAAATTATAATTTTCCCAAGATCAGATTGAAGGGCTGCGATGCCGCAGGAGGGTGATTTTACTTGATTATATTATTTGTGACCAGTGGGATTTACATCGACTGCTTATTACGGTTCCTCCCGTTCGGGTGCTTGCGATTTTCCGCATTTCCTTGTCTTTTTGTTTGTTTGCTAACAACCAGCTTTTGTGTTGAAATTCGAAGAAATCGTATCGGAGATGGAGAGGATATGAAGCGTGCTTTAAGCCGAATTGTATTTTGATAGCTTTGCTTTATCTTTGAAATTGCAGTGCAATAAAATATTATAATTTTATATTTTTCATTTTGATAATATACATACATTTCAGTAACGTGACGCATTGTAGCAAATTCAACAAAACATTCCCGACACCTGTCACAACAATGGTGCGTAAAGGAAAATATGCAAGTCGAAATAAAACGAAATAATATTCTACAAAAAAGGAATAAAACAAAAAATACTTTTTTAACAATACCAATTTCCTCTGGAAACATTCACAATGTTATAGAAAAACATTAGAATAAGACAATTCTTTAATATAAACTACTGTAAAGACGGGCCAGCGACTCATCGAGATACAGTCAAAGGGATATTTTTTTAGAAAACCATACCAATACTGCGGGACTATTGTACGAGCATGACGAATGAATCTTACCTTAAGTTATAACAAAAAATATTGTCCAAGTAACATTGTAGTTTATAAAGTACAAACTTACAATTGTGAACGAACTTTAAATTATCGAACAACTACAATGCTCCCCTAATTGAAATTACCAATAAAAAATAAATAAAGTAAAACTACTACCAAAATATATTGAAATATAAACATTTTCATCATATTATACACATTTTGAAATATGCACATGAATTTTTAATTTTACCTATGCATTGGATTCACTGTTTTTGTAGTAAATTGCTATGGCGTATAGTATATTTCGGTGTGGTTATAAAGTCATATTTTAGTCGTGTTTCCATCATTATTTAATTTTTTATTGTTGAGGGACAAGGCATTTGATTAGTGAAGATCCATTTTTTTATTAATGATATTGGTAACTTTTTATACTTTCTTCACTCTGAGTTTATTATAGTTTTATTATGACTAGTTTCGACCAGCAGACTTGGTCATCATCATGCTAGAAACTAGTAATGCTAAAACTGTAATAAACTCAAAGTGAAGAAAGTATAAAAAGTTACCAATATCATTAATAAAAAAAAAGTTTTATTTATTTGACATTAGGTATAGCGTATGCACTTGCATATCTTATTTACCTATATTTAAACATCAATTTTATCGACACTGAGGTTTAGAGTGCTCAAGGTTTACGGAGACTATTGGCCTACTATAATGGTGGAAAGTAGCTTTTAATGTAATTTTATAATAAATGGATGCGTGCTGGAATTCACCTTATTTTTTCATACCTGTAATCGTGCGCCTTCAAGTATACAGAACGGGTCCGCTTTTCAATTCCCTCTCATTTTTTCCAGTAATAATCGCGTTTCTATAGGTAGACTCGATGAATTGAATTTTATTTCGATCTCGCGTTACTCGCTCCCGGTGTCCACTGGAGACGTGAAGGGCGAGAAGCGGAGAGGGTGTCTGCCCGCGGCGAGAGGCCACGGCATGTTTTCGACAGAGAGCTTCGGTGGATTGATTTCTCTTTGCCCACTTCTATTATTTTTAGCTGCTAGAGCAGCAGGTCATATTAGGAAACCGATGAAGTGGATTTTAGCACACTGCCTTTATAATACAAATGAAATGAAGAAGATTTTGTTTTTATAATTTAAATATTCATAAAACTATAACAATAACTTACAAATATTATTTGAGGCGGAGTAGTTTTCGGAAGTATTTATGTCGATGTTTCTGTTTTTAGAAATCGAGTAAATTCCAATCAAATAAAATGAACAGTCCGCAATAATAATAATTATTTTTCTCGTTCTAGCATACGTCAGTCGGCGCTTCCCTCTCATAGAAGTGAGTCGAATCAAGCAAGTCCTCGCTTACAAGTGCAAGGAAAATTGTACCGCCCTCAGAATGAAAACACTGAGGTGAGTAAATTGTTGAATAATCTACAATCATTTTTATTGTTATATGTAAATAAATATAAGTAAAAATAATTTCAATAATCTAGAAAAGTATTGCGACATTACCAGCCGTCAGTTACAAATGTGATGTAATATTGAACTTTTTTACCAGTAAATGTGACATTTATTAAATTTGTACATCGATAATGATAAATCCTAAACTTTCTAACATTTCCTTTTCAACGCAGTAATGAGTTTTGCTCCAAATGGTTTTCCCAGCGAGCTATGCTTATGAAATCAATGCCTAAAACGATTTCACTGAAAATATGTTAGCATCGTCCTAAACGTTTTCTGAATATACATTTAAAATCAATTTCCTCAGTTTTCTTTTTGAAATTGAATGCTTTTTTCAATCTAATATAAATCTTGTATCTTTCGGTAATTTGGTAAATACTATTTCGTTTTCGCTACTCCTGTCTGGGTTTTTCTTTCAATTGACTTTGCAAGAAGAGGAGACGGTTGTGTAACGGACGCTAAATGGGGACATCTTTGTTGACAGTCGATGCTTGTTTGTTTGCTTGCAGCGAGAGCGCGGGGGCGGGGGCGGGGGCGGGGGCGGGCGGGGGCGGGGTCGGGGGCGGGGGCGGCGGGGCGGCGGACGGGGCGGGCGGCAGCGGCGGCCGCCAGTAGCGCCCCCTCGGCACGGGCGAGCCGCCACTCCGCAGACGCGACCGCTTCACTCTTCCTCGTGTCTCGAGAGTCCGATTAATATTTATGTAAACGACTCGGAACAGTCCCATGCCCAGAAATATGTTATGAATTTTGATTTAGCAGCGCACCGCATCGTTTTTGATCGGCCACGCTCACACCCCCGATGGATTCTCCGATGCTCGGGAGTCGCCGCGGCCGATCCGTCAGTTTCCCGGCGGTAGGTATCGAAGCGTTCCTGCGGTACCGATTCATTTTGTCGGAAGGTTTGTGCAATATCGACCGGCGGCGCACTCGCGAGCGAGGCTCGGCGGTGCGGCGGTCTGAATTTCAAGTGCCAATGGGAAGGATCGTCGACTAGTCAAAAGAGATTCAGCATGAGACTCCGCAGCGCCGCCGCGCTGGGAAGTCCCGCCCGAGAGAGCGACCGCGTGCGGTAGGAGCTCTCGTCTCTTCCTAGTACTCGTGCAATATTTTTATATGATTACAGTTATCGATGAGCGTGCGCGGCGAAGGGACGCCGCACGGGCGACCCGAGACAAATCTAAATAGTGCCAAATATCTATTAGATAATAATGATATCTTATCAAATCGATGGTTGAAAACTAAAGCAATATTTTTACCGTTCCCGTCTTCCTCAATGGAATCGTCCATTTCAATAACCGAGAAGTATAATTTTGCTAACGATAATTTTTGTTTTACTAGGGATAATACTAAACCTCTTATCGTACTACGTAGAAATTGAATATACGCGATCACCCCGCACCGAGGGCGTCCGCGGGGCCGCCCCGGCGCGGCGACACTCGGATTGTAATATTATTTTGAAACAATAAATTTGCCAAGCTGGAACGATTTCAGAATTTTATTTGAAAAAGAAAAAGCGTATTCCAATACTTTTAAAGTAATAGAAGTAGTGAAAAAATATCTATCCTATATATTTTAATAATAAAAAAATTATATGCGTGTAAAAAAAGATCGAAAATCAGGCATCGCTCGGTGTGGCTGCCGCGAACGTCGGGAACGCATCTCGTCGGCCCGCCGAGCGTTTATCACTAGATTCAGATATCGACATAAAGTGAATTTACATTAATATAATAAAAAACGGTAACAGGCATCGGTTTAAATTACATGTCGTTTTGTTGGTTGTGAATATTAATCCTGGTCTCACGAAATAACTTTAAAAATATGTCAGTCTTGAATATTTACCAGAGAGAACTAAATATGTACTTCGGAGTGCGTTATGATGTCGGATAAAATTCGTAAATATTAAATATATTAAAGTCATGCTCGTCTTGAAGTTTGATTATTTACAATCAAGCATTAGACCATATCAATATCGTAGATGTATATGGAGTGAGTCCGGCGGGAGCTCACGCGTGAAACGTAGCGTTTTAAAACTTACAATATTGTGGTATTTATTGATTGTTAAAGTTGATTGATGAAAATTTTATTTATGTATGTAGCAACCCTCACTTTTATTTTTACCGTATCGATGTTGTTCGATACTCCTCAAGAATTCAGAATAATTCTCAGTCATCACATAATGTATAACTATATTATTTTAGACAACTAGGGTAAATGTTTTGAATTGGTTTTATTATACTTTATTATAGGATTGTTTAAGTTTCTATAGTTATAAATACTTTTGTTATAATTTTTACCCTTCACTGCGAGATTTTTTAAAAATATTTTTCAAATATACAATTGTCCAAATTGATCAGTCATTTTTTTTGGCATTGTATTTGTTTGTCCACATAAATTTAAGCTCGAGAAAATGAGTCACCTCGGATTGAATTTGAACTTGTTTTTTTTATAAACTTGCTTTCTAAGAGTTATATGCGGTGAGGGGTTAAAAGGGTTTGTTTTCGATAAGTACCGATAACTTAAGCGAGCAATTTGTTTGTTGTTATCAACTAATACATTTTGATATACTTTTTGAAGGCAGTATCGAGTCGCCTCGTATCGCGAGGTATATTCTATAGATTTTAATTAAATGTAATAAACTTGCGTTAGTTCAGTTTCCTCTTTAAACTATCCTCATCTAGATAGCAGCTTTTCCAAATATGTATTAGGAAATAACTTCAAGTGGTAAAGGTGGAGACTTAATATAGGAATTATAACTCATTTAAGCATATTAATTCACATGTTGTGTTTGTAAGCGAGCACTATTGATGAAGGTCATTCTGGTGTATTATGGTGATGATTTATGTAGCTATTGTGTTTTGATGTCGATGACTGCTAGCAGATCGACGGAGATTACCGAGCGCAGGCCGCGCAGGGGGCTACCCCGCTCGTCTCTCGTGCCAAATTCTTCTTTAGCTCCACTAGCTAATCGGTGATATTAGACTGGACTGAGATTTGTCTGACGTCTTGTGAAATGTTTCAACGAATTCGGGGAGGCCTATATCCCCTTCTTGGGTCAGAAGACTGCCGACTTACGATTTATGAATCAAACTTAATGTAAGATCTCTACCTACATGTAAACAGACTCCTGTATATACGACTATAGTGGCCGATTGATATTCGTAGTTTTTGACGATTTCATCGATTACTTTGTTTGTCTGCATATAATATATTGAAATTATATCTCATTTTTGTTATTATCCTAAATTTTGTAAATATTTCTATGGAATGTTAATATTGATAAAATTTTAATTTTAAAGTTTTAATATATTATTCTGGTTATTAACTAATGTACACGTAGATACTTCACTCACAGCGTGGCGCTTGAGCCCCACCGAGCGCTAGAAGTACAGCAAGCTTCCGAAAATGCAAGTAATGCAATATTATACATTCATTTTCAAGTCCCGTTGTTCGCGTCGACTTACACACTATCATTTTTGGAACCAATTGGCAGTGGGGCGGCGACGTCTCCGTCGACTCCCTGACCGCAGTTACCCATTTATTGTTACGTAAATGAAAGATACTCAACAAATGACGTTGTTATATTGATTGCCAATGTTGAAAAAATCTTATTGTTTCGTGTGAAATATCACGTATATTCTATATCATAATCTATAATATTACCGAAAGAAGTTGCACTTATCCTCTCACAATGGGTTTTTACACGAGTATCTTAACAACTTTCTTAGGACTTGTATTGTAATTTAATGTAAACATAAAAATATATAGTTGCCTAATAGTAATGATTATTACAGCAAATTAAAAAATATATATTTTAAATATTAACATAACCCCATATTTTACATAGCAGTAATGGTTTAAAGAAATGCCTGCATGTAATACAGGTTATATCGAGTCAGTTATATGATGTTCACATTCAAGTTGAGTTGTATTATTCGAGGGCACTTTCCGGTTGTTTTGAGTCCCAGCCAGTTTTGTCTATTTAATATGTCAATTATGTATTTGTAAATTTGTTAATTTTTGCGGTACTAAGTCACCGGGTTGAAATAATACATAGTTTTGAATATTTTACTAGTAGGTACATATTTATACGCGAATGCATGCAACGCATGCACAAGAACTTAGTCAAGAAATTTAGTTAAAAAAAGGTAAATAATTTTACAGAATCATCGATTTGTTACTTAATAGAAAATAATTATAACGGTTAGTTGAATTTTGTATGACTTGAAGTTTTTTTGTATTGAAAATAGGAGCTTGGATCGGTTAGTCTATTTGATTCTTACACAGATTCCCTCTCACTGGTTTACATCATAGTTATGTAGAGCACTTTTCTAAGAATTTTGGCTCACTCGATATGTAAATAATACTATCTAATAATGTGGAACTTTCATTCATTATTACAGGTGGAATTTAACAGTTTTCGCTGTATAAAATACAACGACTACATCGGGTGCGATACCACCCGAAATATATTTAGTTAAGAATGACAAACAAAATAGAAAAAGCAATATTCACACTAAAATACGTGTTAAGATAGGTGCCTTCCTGTCTACTCTAATGGTATCTCAACTTTTAAATCAAAACCACAATCACAGAGTAGGCACAGCAATTTGACTTTGTACTTGTTTTTTTTTTTTTGAGTGTAAGATAATGAAATGTTACATAGATGCAAATATGGTATAATAAAAAAGGTAAATTGTATTGGGTTTTACGAAATAAAGTTATTTTGTTTTTAATAACAGAATTTTTATTTATTTATAATTACAGATGAAGAGCAATAAAGGGAATACGAGCGCGCAGGGTTGGCTCTCTCCGCGCGACATGAATCAGCCAGAAGATAATGTGCTGTTTGTGGTTACAGTAATTAAATAGAGGATTATTTAGCGGCTCACGCTGTCGAGTTTCTCCGTCAAGACCATCTGCAGAAAATATTTCGGGGAAATCCATTACTACGCAGTTTTTGTCTTCTTGCCAGTTAGCAGAAAATCTCCCCGGGAAAAGTATTTAAATGTATCCGACCGATTACGAAAATTTTGATGCTACTTAATGGAATATTTTGAACACACAGTAAATTCACAAACCGACGAAAAATATCCTCGAATATTTATTGTTTCAAGACCACGGTGGTCAAAAAGATAAAATGAATCACATTATCGATAATAGAGATTAAGAAACGATTCTCTAAAACTTACTTAAGACACGTGGGATTCGGGGCCCGTCCTACTAGTTTTTCGGCTTGGCCAGTTGGCTAAGTATAATAAGTATAAAACCAATATATTGACATACGTACATTTGAAGGCTTTATTAATCGTTTCATGTGTAAATCGATTACCTAAATACTGTGCACACAGTGAACCTGCTCGTTACAAACGCGGATTCATATAATATGTGACAATATTCATCGAAAACATGTGTCATTTTTTATTATTGTAAAATCGATTTTCTGAAATTATGTAAGTGCGACCATGTCTATGTTGGCGAGCTTGGGGTCGGCATTTTTCTGGCACACAAATCTCGCGCAATTCGCGCAGGCCACTGCCACGAGAGTTCCCGCCACCCCCAGCCCCCCGCAGCGGTAGCCGTCTTCCCGCGGACCGAAAGGGAAGCCGGGCGTCCATTTCAGGTTTTGCGTAATAGGTGAACCTGAAACGGGAAGACTTTTATTCGGCATAGATAGTTAGAGCAGGAAATCCACAATTACTCTAGTGAGAGTGGCATACATATAGTAATGAATTTCACGCAAACAAGCGATAGGAACCGTTGGGAGACAATCCCAATGTAAATCTGCACCAACGAGGGTTTTTAATAATAAGATAATTAACAAGATACATCAGAAAATCCTGTTTTATCCTGAAGTTCCTATTCCGTTTATCATCTATAGAAATATTAAAAATAATCTTTCGTTAAAACAAAATGAGGTTCCAACGTTGTTTTTATATTAAAAATACCCAGTCCGGGTTTTGCAAACCAAAAGTATTTAAGCGTTTTGAAGTCTCACCGTCCATGGTTATATAATTTCCTTTGAGGAAGAGATGGTGGAAGCCGATTTGCAGGTAATTGCCGAGGCAGTCTAGGCGGCTGATAGAGGGCATGGCCTTCAGGAAGCTATCTAGGAGCTGCGCCTCCAGGACCCCGTCCGGCATGGCCAGGGTCGAGCCTTCCTGGCGGCACAGGGCCACGGCTCCTCGCCAAGTTTCCGGCGTCTCGTGCAACTTGAAACATCGCCCGGTCGGCTGGAAGTACTGGTACCCTGTACAACAAATATCAACTGTGCTCACCACTAGATCGCCACGGGTACTATACAAAACATATGCATTTAAAGTTATACTTGTAAGTTAACCTTGATTTAAGCTTTTATTGTTATGGGTAATGAGAATGCAAATTCATTATAGTAAACCTCAAATAATAATTATCCGGAAAGTATTAGGCATTAAAACTTTGTGTTTTAGTTAATAACAATGTATTTATATAAGGACATTATATACTCACCAATATCGTAAGTATCACATATTTCATTTCTCATCAATGTGGAAATATGTTTTCTACAAACGAAACTACTGTTTGTCGTACAAGAAACGTCATTGTGAAATCCTTTGTTATCCAAAACAACACAATTAATCCAGTCCCTGTTCAAGATAGGAGAGCCTTCTGGCCAATTGACGTAAATCCCAGATGCTGGTCTTTCTGTAACAAGAACATGTTATTTTGACGATAAAACTTATTTTTATGAATGTGACTTTTTGGATTTATTAAATAACATATATTCCGTTTCAATTTCTGTTGTAACTTTAAAATTATTTCCATAAAGTAAAGATCCCCTTATTTTACTGTGCCAAGAATATAACAGACACGTATTAAAAAAAACATTTACAGTAGGGTACTGGATAATATTCTGTAATGTCTTGTTAGTGTTGTTTTAAAACCTACCATCCAATGTTTCGAAATGACCCTCCTCAAAATTATCATGGAGCGCCATGTAGAAGGTATCGTTTTCTGCCAACAGCGCTTGCAGGTATTCAGCCTCGGCCCTCGTCTCCGTCACCATGAGCTCTGAGCCCTCGTTGAAGCACGTTTTACGGGCATTCCCGAACCACGCCACCGTTTTGTGAACCTTCAGGAAGGATTGCATATCTCTGTTGTATTCATAGTCCCGCCGAAACACCGGTTCCTTGGAGTTGTAGGCATGCAAGCTTAAAAATTGTATGCGTAGATTTAGTTTCCCCTAGATATTAGGCAAAGTGATCATAGTACATATATATCATCTCTTCTCAAAAATAAATATATTTAACACTATTTATACCACAGCTCTTTGAGAAACTAAACTTAAGAAATTCAACATATGAAATTTGTAGGTAAACATTTTTTATTATTAATAAAGGAAATCACAATTATACTAACCCAGGAAGAAAACTTTTCTCATTTCAGGGGAAAAATATGAAACATCACGCAAAAAATAAAGCAACCTTATTTTATAAATTAGGCGTTGCAAAAAAAGCGTGGTCCATTTGCATCTAACAGACGATATTCTAACATGAAAAATATTATATAAATGTAACAAATTTAGACTTGCATGCATATGAATTTTTATGTAAAGTGCCTTTTTGAAATTGGTTGATTGATATCTTACCTAGATTGTTTTTCGGTTGTTGCAGTCGCTGCGCTCGCTAAAGCAAGAATCAATACCGCTCTTGATATTTTCTCCAGCATATTTAATCACGTAAATATAATGTTTGCGTTACAACCGATACAAATTTACACACAAGACTTGTTCAGAATTCTGCAAGTGTTACGTTCAAATAACATAACACGGATGCTATGCTAAGACGACATCCGAAGACTGCCGAAGGTTTATCGTTTACGGTCTGTTAAGTTATTATTTAGTATTTTGATGAGAGAAGTACAGCTGCTGTGGTAAACTTTATCACTTTGTCGTGACTTTGTTGACCTGAGAAAGCGTATCAACACAAATGGAATTCCCAATGATTCAGTGGCGGCATTGCCATACAAGCCGAATATTTTGGCATGCCTTGCTAAAATTACATGTTACTACTAATTTTAGTAAACATATTTACGTGTCCATCTTATATGTTAAGATTTAATTTCGATTTATTTTTTTGCTTGCATTGCACCCTGGAAATAGTAAATGTTTCTGGCATTATACCGTATGTGAGGTTGTATTCGCAATCTTAAAAATAAGAAATGTTAAAGCAGTTTCTACGTCAAGACTATCTGCAGAAAATATTTCGGGGAAATCCATTACTACGCAGTTTTTGTCTTCTTGACAGTTAGCAGAAAATCTCAGAATATTTATTGATTTTTCCACGTTTCAAGACCACGGTGGTCAAAAAGATAAAATAAATCACAATATCAATAATAGAGATTAATAAACGATTCTCTAAAACTTATTTAAGACACGCGGGATTCGAGGCCCGTCCTACTAGTTTTCGGCTTGGCCCGTTGACTATGTATAATAAGTGTAAAACCAATATATTGACATACGTACATTTGAAGGTTTTATTAATCGTTTCATGTGTTAATCGATTACCTTAATACTGTGCACACAGTGAACCTGCTTGTTACAAACGCGGATTCATAAAATATGTGATAATATTCACCGAAAATATTTGTCATTTTTTATTATTGTAAAATTGATTTTCTGCAATTATGTAGATGCGACCTCTCCTAAGTTGGTGAGCTTGGGGTTGGCATTTTTCTGGCACACATATCTCGCGCAGTCCCCGCAGCCCACTGTCTGGAGAGTTCCCGCCACCACCAGCGCCCCGCAGCGGTAGCCGTCTTCCTGTGCACCTAATGGGTAGCCGGTCGTCCAGTTCAGGTTTTGCGTAATAGGTGAACCTGAAACGGGAGGACTTTTATTCTGCGATTCGGCACAGATAGTTAGAACGAGGACTCCATAATTACTCTAGTGAGAGTGGCATAAATATAGTAGAGAAATTCAAGCCGTAGGAACCGTTGGGAGACAATCCCGATGTAAATCTGCAGCAACGAGGGATTTTAATAATAAGGTAATTAACAAGATACATCAGAAAAATCCTGTTATATCCTGAAGTACCTATAAAAATATCAAAAATAATCTTTCGTCAAAACAAAATGAGGTTCCAATGTTGTTTTTATATTGAAGATACCCAGTCCGGGTTTTGCAAACCAAAATTATCTAAGCGTTTTGAAGTCTCACCGTCCATGGTGGTATAATCTCCTTTGAGGAAGAGATGGTGGAAGCCGATGTGCAGGTAATCGCCGCGGCAGTCCTGGCGGCTGAAAAAGGGCATGGCCCTCAGAAAGTTTTGCAGGATCTGCGCCTCCAGGACCCCGTCCGGCATGGCCAGGGTCGAGCCTTCCTGGCGGCACAGGGTCGCGGCGCCTCGCCAAGTTTCCGGCGTCTCGTGCAACTTGAAACATCGCCCGGTCGGCTGGAAGTACTGGTATCCTGTACAACAAATATCAACTGTGCTCACCACTAGATCGCCACGGGTACTATACAAAACATATACATTTAAAGCTATACTCGTAAGTTTACTTTGATTTAAACTTTTATTGTTATAGGTAATGAGAATGCAAATTCATTATAATAAAGCTCAAATAATAATTCTCGGGAAACCATTAGGCATTAATTACTTTTTTTTCATAGTTAATAACAAAGTATTTCTAATAAGGACATTGTATACTCACCAATATCGTAAGTATCACATATTTCATTTCTCATCAATGTGGTAACATGTTTTCTACAAACAAAACTACTGTATTTCACACAAGAAACGTCATTGTGAAATCCTTTGTGATCAAAAACAACACAATTAATCCAGTGCCTGTTCAGGGAAGGAGAGCCTTCTAGCCAATTGACGTAAACCTCAGATGCTGGTCTTCCTGAAATAAGGAAAATGTTATTTTATTAAAACGGTAAAACTTATTTTTATGAGTGTGACTTTTTGGATTTATTAATAAACATATATTCAGATCCCGTTAATTTACTGTGCCAAGAATATAACAGCTCACAAGTTATTTCATGTAAAACTTTTTAAATTTACACTTATTTTAAGATCTATTTGATATATCAATGTTTACACTCATATTAATTCTGATACCGAACATCTCTTTATTATAATGTAGGCCTGAAGTCGAAATATTAATATCACGTTTTCTAGTTTTTGATAGCTCAACAGCCGAATTCACACAATGAGTATTATATTCTATGCCTGATGCCTGATTGTAGTTTGGGTGGGTTTATTTATTATGTCTATGAATTAATACCTCAAAATCAATGGATAACATTTCAGATCCACACTTGTAGTTTGTAAGGAAACTGATAATTTCCAGTACGAGTTTTAAAATAGCATATTTAAATATCAGTTGTTTTTGCTCCAATTAACCAGAAAATCAGTGAATTCCCCGGAAAATCTATTAAAAATATTTTTTATTTTGTCATGAATGTATATATATATATATATAACAATAAAATAAAACCAAATGGTTTTGGAGACTACGTTTATTTTGCTTATAGCGAGAGCTCTTTCGCCGAACACGGCATCTTCAAGACTGATTCTATATAGAAAACACGAGTTTATACATAACAAAATCAACAAATTTACATGAGTCATAGATATTACAAATTTATGTGGAAAAAATTGCTTCTATTGGGTGCTGTGAAACCCCATTAAAATGACATTAACAGCAATAATTTTAATACTAAGTACTTAAATAAACTATTTTATGATGATTCCTGGCTGTCCTGGCCGCCACCTGAAAGCAATTAGTTTGGAAGCAGAATCACATTGTATTTTTAAAAATATTAAGAAGGGGAGAATTATGGTTGTTAAGTTGTTCATTGATCAAAGGGAATTCTAGATTTTGGTGCTTAATTATTTCTAATTGCTCCAAAATATTAAGTCTATAGCCTTTATTGGAAACATGAAGGAGACTTGGCTTATTATCAACATTTAACTTATGTTTACTGTCATTAAGATGTATTGCAAATTGTGAATCTAATTTATTATTTTTAAAAGAAGCCAGATGCTCTTTGTATCTTGTTGCAAAACTACGACCTGTTTGACCAATGTACATAGCTTTGCAGTCATCACACGTTAATTTGTAGACTCCACTCTTTTGGAAGGCATCAACTTTGTCCTTACTGTTTTTTAAAAGTATTCCTAAGTTGCTTCTATTCTTAAAGGCCATTTTAAATTCTGGTAATTGTTTGCAAATATCAAGTGAGATTTGACCAAAATATTCAATGCATCTAAACGGCTTCTCTTCATCGCTACGGCTAACAGGGTATATCTGAATAGAGTTTTTTGCATGTGATTTTTTAATAAGGATTTTATCAATAATATTATTTGGGTAACCATTACTTGCTGCAATTGATTTTATTATTTTTAATTCTTCATTGAATGCTTCTAATTCTAGCGGTAATTTAACTAGCCGGTGTACCATGCTATAGTATGCTGCTAATTTATGTGACCAGGGGTGCATGGATTTATGATGTATTGTAGTATCAGCGAATGTCGGCTTACGATATACACTAAAATGGTGACGGTTATTTACATTTTTAATTGAAAGATCTAAAAAATTTATACTCTTATCAACTTCTTTCTCTAGTGTGAATTTAATCCGCGTATGTAAAGAATTTGCAAAATTTACAAATTTGTCCAATTGTCTCTCTGTTCCACTCCAACAAATCAAGATATCATCTACATACCTGTAGTAGTAAATGATATTTTTATCCCAGCTTGATTTTAGTAACTTCTCTTCAAACGCATCCATGAAGCATTCTGCTATCAATGGACTTAGGTTACTTCCAATAGGAAGGCCTTCAAGTTGCTGGTAAATTGTATCATTGAATTTAAAATAGTTAGTGTCTAAACATGCTTCTAATAACTGATACATCTCATCTATTACAATGGGTCCCAGCTTACTTTGTTCCATAATATTACGGACAATTTCCAATGATTCCTTAACAGGAATATTGGGAAAAAGGCTAGTGACATCTAATGAAATGAATTTATAGTTCGTTTGAAGAGGTATGTCCTTGATTTTATCCACCAAGTCTAATGAGTTTATGACACCATGCTTCGGTTTAAAGTTAGTTAAATCTTTAAACAGAATATTTAATTTACTCGATAGTAATGATGCTGGAGTATGGTTAAAATGCACCCCTGGTCACATAAATTAGCAGCATACTATAGCATGGTACACCGGCTAGTTAAATTACCGCTAGAATTAGAAGCATTCAATGAAGAATTAAAAATAATAAAATCAATTGCAGCAAGTAATGGTTACCCAAATAATATTATTGATAAAATCCTTATTAAAAAATCACATGCAAAAAACTCTATTCAGATATACCCTGTTAGCCGTAGCGATGAAGAGAAGCCGTTTAGATGCATTGAATATTTTGGTCAAATCTCACTTGATATTTGCAAACAATTACCAGAATTTAAAATGGCCTTTAAGAATAGAAGCAACTTAGGAATACTTTTAAAAAACAGTAAGGACAAAGTTGATGCCTTCCAAAAGAGTGGAGTCTACAAATTAACGTGTGATGACTGCAAAGCTATGTACATTGGTCAAACAGGTCGTAGTTTTGCAACAAGATACAAAGAGCATCTGGCTTCTTTTAAAAATAATAAATTAGATTCACAATTTGCAATACATCTTAATGACAGTAAACATAAGTTAAATGTTGATAATAAGCCAAGTCTCCTTCATGTTTCCAATAAAGGCTATAGACTTAATATTTTGGAGCAATTAGAAATAATTAAGCACCAAAATCTAGAATTCCCTTTGATCAATGAACAACTTAACAACCATAATTCTCCCCTTCTTAATATTTTTAAAAATACAATGTGATTCTGCTTCCAAACTAATTGCTTTCAGGTGGCGGCCAGGACAGCCAGGAATCATCATAAAATAGTTTATTTAAGTACTTAGTATTAAAATTATTGCTGTTAATGTCATTTTAATGGGGTTTCACAGCACCCAATAGAAGCAATTTTTTCCACATAAATTTGTAATATCTATGACTCATGTAAATTTGTTGATTTTGTTATGTATAAACTCGTGTTTTCTATATAGAATCAGTCTTGAAGATGCCGTGTTCGGCGAAAGAGCTCTCGCTATAAGCAAAATAAACGTAGTCTCCAAAACCATTTGGTTTTATTTTATTGTTATAAAATGGAGTATTACAAAATAAATACCAGTTCCATTAATTATATATATATATATATATATATATATATATATATATATATATATATACAATGTATTTTTTTGCTTGTATGGTTCAAACACATTCACAGATTTTTCAAGGAGAAAGACAACTGAGATAAACTGTCACACAGTAATTAAACGTTTTCACTTATCTGATGACACGTAAAAAGAACATTAATATTAGGGTTATGGATAATATAACGTTATTTCTGGCAGTGTTGTTTTAAAACCTACCATCCAATGTTTCGAAATGATCCTCCTCAAAATTATCATGGAGCGCCATGTAGAAGGTATCGTTTTCTGCCAACAGCGCTTGCAGGTATTCAGCCTCGGCCCTCGTCTCCGTCACCATGAGTTCTGCGCCCTCGTTGATACACGTCTTGCGGGCCTTCCCGAAAATCGCCATCGTTTTGTGAACCTTCAGGAAGGATTTCATATCTCTGTTGTATTCATAGTCCCGCCGAAACACCGGTTCCTTGGAGTTGTAGGCATGCAAGCTTAAAAATTGTATGCGAAGATTTAGTTTCCCCTAGATATTAGGCAAAGTGATCATAGTACATATTGGCGACGGCTACCAGATTTATTCTCGCGAGGAGACGCTGGCAGTCGGTTTACTTCTTCGGCTTCAGCATATGAATTCGCCAAGGTTCATACGCTAGCAGTGGACTGTATTATCATTCATTTAAACACTTTATTTTCGTATAAACTTTTATTCAAGCTTCAAAAAACATAGATTACAATTTAACCTTAATGTGATATTAAAACAAGTTACATTAACACTTGAATTTACTTTTAAAAACACTTTGACCGATAACTGGGTCGTTTAATTTCACTTTTAAACATTTAAACGACAGCCACGCGATCCTGCATGGATGTCGGAGTATCTTCGCTCCCGGGCAGCGTCGCCCCGTGGAGTCAAATCGAGAACTTTTCTATTTCACTTCTTAACTTTTTAACGACAGCCACGCGATCCTGCATGGATGTCGGAGTATCCTTGCTCCCGGGCAGCGTCACCCCGTGGAGTCAAATCTAATACTGCCCCCTTGAGGGGCTGGGTGGTTCTTATACCGTTTTCAAACATGGATGCGCTTTGGGCCGGGCGGTTGGGTCAAAGCAAACAGATTAGGTTATTCCGTGTATTTCTCCATGACTCTGGGAACGATTATAATGCTAGCCGAGCCAGGTGGGTCAGGAATGCGGGCCATAAACCTTTCTCTGGCCGGTTTCTTTATTTCGCGAAGTCTTAAAAGGTACGCGACGATTCCCTAAGTGCAATAATCATTAAAAATTCCCCCGGCCATGTCGTCCGTGGGAGCGGGGCCTGAGCCTCCAGGCGCCGTCCCGGCGGCCGCTTCAAACTAATCTTTTCAAAGTTAATATTTATTCTAAAGGAATTGAAACTATGATCGCGTTGCCAACAGTACATATATATCATCTCTTCTCAAAAATAATTATATTTAACACTATTTTTACCACAGCTCTTTGAGAAACTAATATTAAGAAATTCAACATATGAAATTTGTAGGTAAACATTTTTTATTATTAATAAAGGAAATCACAATTATACTGACCCAGGAAGAAAACTTTTCTCATTTCAGGGGAAAAATATGAAACATCACGCAAAAAATAAAGCAACCTTATTTTATAAATTAGGCGTTGCAAAAAAAGCGTGGTCCATTTGCATCTAACAGACGATATTCTAACATGAAAAATATTATATAAAGGTAACAAATTTAGACTTGCATGCATATGAATTTTTATGTAAAGTGCCTTTTTGAAATTGGTTGATTGATATCTTACCTTGATTGTTTTTCGGTTGTTGCAGTCGCTGCGCTCGCTAAAGCAAGAATGAATACCGCTCTTGATATTTTCTCCAGCATATTTAATCACGTAGATATAATATTTGCGTTACAACCGATACAAATTTACACACAAGACTTGTTCAGAATTCTGCAAGTGTTACGTTCAAATAACATAACACGGATGCTATGCTAAGACGACACCCGAAGACTGCCGAAGGTTTTTCGTTTACGGTTTGTTAAGTTATTATTTAGTATTTTGATGAGAGAAGTACAGCTGCTGTGATAAACTTTATCACTTTGTCGTGACTTTGTTGACCTGAGAAAACGTATCAACACAAATGGAATTCCCAATGATTCAGTGGCGGCACTGCCATACAAGCCGAATATTTTGGCATGCCTTGCTAAAATTACATGTTACTACTAATTTTAGTAATCATATTTACGTGTCCATCTTATCTGATAAGATTTAATTTCGATTTATTTTTTTGCTTGCATTGCACCCTGGAAATAGTCAATGTTTCTGGCATTATACCGTATGTGAGGTTGTATTCGCAATCTTAAAAGTAAGAAATGTTAAAGCTGTCTAAGCACGTAGCAACACAACCGCAACTAAACTTTGGTTAGCCAGTAGTGTCATTTTTTACTTTACCTTTTTCAGCAATGCTATAAAGAAAGAAAAAACAAAAAAGGAGGACATCATTGGTTATTTAACAATTGATTGTCAGTATTTTATAGTACTAGGATCTCTTGTTCTTTGTTCCAAAGGCTTTCGATTATATTTTTGTATTATTATATAAAATATTATTTCGAGAGCACGTTGTTGTCTTATATAAATATTTTGGGAGCATTAAATTGGTTAAAGATTTGTCTAGTAATAACGTAACATAGTTAGTTGTCATGTTAATGGAAGCTCGGTTTATTTAATCAACTCAGCGCTACAACACGTTTCAGATTATTATAATACCAAGCAAAGAAACATCATCTCCTCGTACACACATGAACACTAATTATTATCTTACTATAATTTTCGATAAGCTTTCATTGCCTTCAAAACTTCAGTACGCTTATAATGTTTAATTAACAATACTAGTGTTGCTTACAAAACTTTTTGTATGGAATCACCAAAATACATTTATGAGCACACCACGCTTTATGATTGATGATTTGATTTCAAATAATAAATATAAATATTTATAAATAATTTGCCTTTGGGATCGATGAAATAAAAATATGCTGATTTAGTGTGGGGAATTCAAGCAGGAAAATCCCAGCTTATGTTTACATGGGTTTATTTATTGACTCACGTCTTCTCCAAACACAATATAGTGATGTTGTCTTTCAAGGCAGCCCTGCGGTTGTAATTATCTGTCTGTTTTTTTATTTGCATTTATAAATGCACATAATCATTACAATAACTGTATCTCTCGTTGCGTGCTTATTGCAGCTGCATATTTATAAAAAAACAAAACAATTTCAATATTTTAAAAATATCGTTTGTTTTAACAACCGTTTATCACAATTTATAATAAAATATACATGAAAATTAAATATTCTCGGGTTTTTTATACGTTGAAGTAATGGATTACATGTTAAATATTATGTATGGTGATATATTTTAACTAAAGTAAATTCTTGAGCACAAATAGCTTATGACAAAATAATAAAAGGTAAATAATAATATTGGTTAACATGCGATGATAAGAGAAAACATGTGGAAATTAAAAAAAAATGGTTTTCTCATCGTGCATATTAGGCTTCGATTGTGTGGACTCAAGCCATCATAGGTGCGCCTGCTCGCCTGGTGACGCCATAACCGTTCCGCAGGTCGATCCCGCCACCCAGGACCTTCTCACAGAGGAAGGGGGCCCTGTTCTTGCAGTTGAAGTCATTGAGCTTGCCGTTGCGGAACATGGAGCCGCAGTGCTCATTGTCCAACAAGTTGTCCGGCTGCCCATTTGACCATTCTTCGTACCCAGCCTCCGCAAGCGTCAACCCTGAAAAAGTAACGTAACGTAAAATAAAGTATATTGACAAATGTTGGTTTCTAGTTAAGGTTTCATGATCACTGCCGATGTGCTATATTTGAAGTCTTAATTCGCATCATCTTTGAATTATGTATCCCTTCGTTTTGATTGAACTGATTGGGGAAGTGATTATCTCCGCCTATCGCATTCTCCACTCACCTTCCGCGGTGATGAAGTGGGAGTTAGTAATGATGTCGCTGAACCCAAGCAGCAGGCTGCTCTTGTCCATGTTCTGCTTGAGCGAATTCTCCGGGTGTCTGGCGAAGAGTTCGACAAATAGGTTGGCTTCGTCAGCACTGTTGATGACAGCAAGGTGGGCTTGCTCCGCCCGACAGATCCTGAAGGCGTCGCTCCAGTTCCTTTGAGCCGCGTGGAACTTGTAACAGCGGTCGGCCGATGGGAAGTACTCATATCCTGGAAAATGTAAGCAATTTATTAAAATTTATATTTCACACTTGTGGTCATGATCGTCAAATTAGTTTAATTAATATAAATCGCATAATGAATATAAACTATTTGATCGATTATTCGTATAATATAGGTGTATTTCTATTTTGCCGACATGTTTTGTCAAATTTTTCATAATTTATAAACAATTGTTATTTCATTCATGTATACTGTAGCTTATTGTCCACGGAAAAATCAAATGAAAAAAGATATTGGAGGAAGAAAGTTAACGTGAATACTCAGCGGCAATTAAAACCCAATATTTTCGATTTACTAAGTATAATTTTTAAAAATATTTTTGTCATTTATCTTTACTGCAGCTGATTGTTCAGTTTAAGTTTTAAATCAAACTTCATTGCCAAAAATAGTTTAAATTCGATGAATTTGGTTTATATACCCAAGTCGTAGGTCTCGCAGGCAGGGTTGGAGGTCACCGAGTCCTTGTCCCTCTTGCAGACGAAGTGGAACTTGTTGAAGCAGTAGTCGTCGTTGTAGGTACCGCTGCGCGTCATGAGCACGCAGTCCTCGTTGTTGCGTGCGTCGTTGGGCTCGCCGTTGGCCCAGTTGGTGTAGGTGTCGGATATGGGAATTCCTGTGGGAGCACAGTATAATGTTGGACGTTAAATTACTAGGCTTGTGCCACCATTTGAAACCACAATATCCGCAACATTTAGCGTAGTACCATATATTGACCTTGGCGCCGTATAAATATTATTATTGGTTTCATATGAACTATAAGAAACATCGAAGGAATGAAAATCTCGGAAACAACGGATGCAATGCTTATCAAATAATTTTATTTAAATTATATATTTTATGTTTTATTTTGTTTTCAAATGATATTGGGAAGTGTGAATTTGTATTATTTTATGATAAAATAATTATTATAAAAACCAAACTAGCTTTCTCGTTCAAATTACCGCTGATTAATTACAAAATAGTTGCCAAGATGTCTAAAAGATTATGTAGGTAGTTTGCTTGTTCTTTTACCATGCAATCCAGTTCATAAAAAAATAATTTGTAATGCATTGTCAGGTAAATAAAGGTTAATAATTGCGTGAAATTTTGGATCTCTACTGACCGTCGATGGTGATGAAGTCTCCCTCGGCGTAGTTGTCGTGGATGCCGATCCAGGTGAAGAAGGTGGTGTGGTCCAGCTTATCGACGAGCTTCTCGGCCTCCTGCTGGGAGGCAGGGGTGGCCAGGCGGGCGCCCTCTGCCAGGCAGGTGGACACTGCGTCATGCCAGCTGAGCTTCACGTGGTGCGCTTTGAAGAAGGCCTGCTCCTCGGGGTAGTACGTGTAGTCACTCCGAAAGAAGTCTTGCGTAGGAGCAGCTGGAACGTGGTTCAATGATATATTTTTTTTTTAAGATTTCACCATATTATACTAAAAAAAAAATTACTTTAAAAAAATAACGTTTGAAATATTATATAGAAAAAAATTCTATAAACTGGTTTCTTGATTGCTTGTTTATTCAACATCCAATTAAAGTATCAAAATTGGCTATGAAATAAAATTTACGTATTAATGGCATGGCGCTCCGTTTATATGTTTTTTGAAATATTTAGTAAAATGCAAAGGGCTTGGTCTGTTATCAAAGCTACGACACGCCACCACCTATATGTTCCTCTCCTTGTCCAGTACTTGCTTAATTTGTTTTTTGTATTGTAACCACAATCAAACATCTCCTTGCCGTATTACGATCTTCGTATGTGGACTGAAACAAGTTCTAAATAACAAATATGTTATTTTCAGCAAAATTAATGTTTATTATTATTGGAGACTGGTGTGAAACATATTGACATAAATATTTTAACGATAATATATAAATAACATTGCCTTTAATTACACTATTACTCAATAAACCCAAATTAACTACGAACGTCTTCACGATTGTTTTATTATACGCTAACAAAATGGCTTCATTTAACGGTTAAGTAACAACTTAAAATTGATAATAAAAGTTTAGGTTACAAATAATAATTTTATAATACGTTTTCGTGACTTGACAACTCCGCCGATGTCGAAGACGTTGATTTTTTAATGAAAAAACACTTCAGACCTACCACAATTTAGTCGGTTCTTTCGATAATATAACGCAAAATAAATAAATACAATACAAGTCGTTTAAAAATAACAGAATATAATTATGAGTGAATTTAGCTCTGTATTTGTTTATGTGATGTCATTGGATGTTTTAAATTGTGTAAGGTCATGTGTATAATTGTTTTATGTCCATGTACTCCCATGAGATGTTTTCAAACTGTATTGAGTACCTGGCTTCGCAGCTACCACCGCTAGAACGGGAACTATGATGAGTAGCAGTTTCATCTTGCACTTGAGACACTCACAGACGATCCTTCACTTCGCAGTCGTCGATGATGACTGACCTGTTCGCTGTTCGACTCTCAACCGGTTACCGTTTATATAATTATTCGCATATTCTTATCGCTGCGATATTCTACTGGGTTTTTCAAAGCGTAGTTTTCATTTATGTGTAAGAGTACTTGCGCACATTTTGCTTACAAATTATAATCAATGCAATAAATATATTTTTTTAAATATCCAAAAATAATATTATTTGTCCATTTTGTATATGATTCGAGTTTGTTAAATTTTTGCCGAGAATACGTGTGTTTCTTGTCCTTATATTCAAAAGTTCAGCTTTAAACACACGTTGAATACTCATTTTAGGTCACATGAATACAAAATCTTTTTATATATAAAAATGCAGTTTATACAAGCTATTAACCATTGCATGACCTAAAATGTCCTTTCAAGAATTTTCTAGAACATTTTTAGTTTGTCAAAGCTACTTTACGTAGCGTACGTAATATTTATAGTATTAAAAATATTATCCTACATTTTTTCGGTATGTTTTGCATTGCATGTGGTTTATATTTACTTATATGTGTATTTACAAATAATAATAAATAAACTAAAAAAATAGTTTTAGTAAATAATATTTTTCATTAATTATTAATACCTCTGCTACGCTAAAATAATTGGTTAAATGTATCCAGTGATGGTGAATGCAATTGTTCATTTTAATTCTCATGCGTACTTGAAAATTCCGACTAGAATAACCCATAAGGTTTACCGACCGATAAAACTTAACTACTATAATTTTTTTTTTTGGTCATTCCTCTGTGTGCGTATTGGAAATTTTATAAACCAATTCACTTAGGTCATTCACAAAATGGGTTTTTAAAAAGATTTTCGGCTGTCGCGGTTCCGTGCTCTGCCGCGATGCCGTGAAGGGGTGTCGAGAAAAAAAAAACCTGGATTTTTCTCATCGTTTCACGTGTGAATCGATTACCCAATAAATCACAAACAATACTGGCGCGAGATGAGTCAGTGACTAAATTTTATTACATAGCAATAATTTTTTTTAACAACAATCAGATGCGTGCGCCTAGCTTGGCGGAACGTTCGGTGACTAATATGTATTGTGAAATTTTTTATTGTTACAATAAGGGTATAGACACCAAATATTCGGAAACAACGTCCGACATCAGTTGCATTTCGTATCTTCGCGTGTGACGTCGCCGTCGGTTGTGCAGAAATATAAAGTGTTATTAATATATTGCAGGATTCCAAGTTCTCAGAGCCAGTATTACAACAATATATTCTTTATAATATTCCTCTTGTTTCTTTCGATGATTCTCGTCTTCGTTTCGTTGAAAAAAAAATTTAAAGTGTTTTTTTTTTTGGTCACTTTGTATTCAAACACATAACTGAGAACAAACACCACGTCAAAGCAGTGAAGCATCTGTAAGTGAAATTCTCCAATTAATTTAATTGTTTTTTCTCGGTATATTTCAAGTAAATATACAGAGAAAAGTGGTTTATAAACTGACTACTTTACTTCTTCTAAAAAAAATTTAACAAAGCATTTTGCGTTAAGACTTTTATATAAATTCGCCGCCATACCTTTTTTTATTATAATAGCGTCAATTTCGAAATATTATTATATTATTAGTGATTTCAAGTACTATTATGAAATTGTGACAAGGAACACGTTTTTTAATCGCTCACAAATGAGTAAATATGATCATACTACATTTTTTATTTAAAGATTTCGGTTTCTCATTATAAAATCGGTGAGTCCGAATGATAAATGAGCTAAAGACCACATTATTTGACCGATGACTTTTTATTAGTGTGAGTATTGTTTAAACTTAAATAAATAAATACACATTTTGATTAATAATTATCATAAATACGTAATTAAAAAACCCAGCGCTGCTAGATGATTTGATTACAATGAATAAATAGAAAGGTTTATAAACAATTTACATTTGAGACTGATTAAATCAAATATGTTGATCATGTAAAAATAATGAAATCAAGAAAATCCGAGGTTATGTTTATTTATTTATTGACCGAAAAAATATAATGATATGTTTTAAGGCAGACTTGGAGATATCATTATTTCTGTTTGTATTTCTCTAGTTCTACTTTGCATCTATAAATGCACTGAATCATTACAGTAACTATATTTCTCTGTATGGTGACGTATTTTAAGTAAAAAAAATTCTTGGGCACGTGCACACAAAACATATGAAAAATAACAAAGGTAAATAACAATATCGGCTAACTTGCGGTAGCAGCAAATTATCTGTAAAAAATAACATTTGCGGTTTTCTTCGTACACATTAGGTTTCGATTGTGTGGCCTGTTGATTGTCGTTGAGAGTCGTTGTTGAGCCTCGATTTGTTAGGGAGCCTCAACTTGTTAATAGGTAAAAAATCATATTTTGATTATATGTTTTTGTTTAGAGTAACATTGACAATGCCGCCGTGGTCGAAAATGTTGATTATTTTATGACAAAACACTTCAGAGCTACCACCACAACTTAGTTGGCTCTTATGATAAAGAGTCGTAATTTTTTTTTTACATAATGCAAGTCGTTTTAAAAAAACAGAGTATAATTAAGAGTGGACATGGCTAAGATCTGTATTTGTTTATGTAATGTCATTAGTGGTTAAAAAATGAGATGTTTTAAACTGTATTGGGTACCTGGCTTCGCAGCTACCTTTTAATGTAGTGTTTATTGTTTTCACTCTTGAATGCATTAAACAAAGTTATCCAGTTTACGTACGGTTATTGATATATGAAAAACCTGAGTATTCCATAACTTATCTTTTATTTTATCGTTTGTTAGATGGTACTATAATCAGGGCTGAAAAAAACGACCATGAGTCATGTGTACGATTTACTTGTTTTCTTTATAAGTAAGTTCTTTGAGGGTTTCTGTTAACTTTAATAAGCCTTCTTGCGATGGGGTCGTCGATGTAACTTGAGTTTCTGTAGTTGGCTTCTTTTCACCGGTGGCTTTCGGCACGGGTTTCTCGCAGAAGAATATCATCCTCTCATCGCAGTTGTGGGAACTGAGTTTCCCGTCGGGTGTCATGTATCCACAGTGATCTTTATCATTCTTTGGTTTTCCTGCCCAGTTTTGGTATTTTAATGAGTAAACCGATAGTCCTGAAACAATAATTCAAATCAAACAAATAGTTTGAAATTTAAAGTAGTTATTCGTATGTTTGTACAATATTTATGATTTTAAAAAGCACGCGTTTTTAGCAGTCAAGATCAAGTTGACAATGAAGAATAAATGCTAATGTATTGTATAATGTAAATATTTTGATTTTAATATAATATAAAATCTTTCCTTAATGTAAATCAATTTAGTATTAGAAAGACAGTGAGTTGTGGTGTGCAAAGACCGCAATATTCAGGTTGTGGTTTTTCTTTTCATTTAAATAACAGGAAACTCTATCTAAACGAATTGAAGTCAACTATATCTACCATATGTATATCTGATTATATTACTCATTGTAATGCATATATAATGGATGTTCTACGATATTGTAAGATAGAAGTAGGTGAGGAGTAAACGTAATTAAAAACTTCTAATTAACTCAAACGTATATAAAACGGAATATATAAATAATTTTTAGTCGGAACCAAAATTGTTGTTTAACGGAATATAATTGAAAAATGATCACTTTCGTTAACTTACCGTCGATTGTGACATAGTATCCCTGGCTGAAGAGGTCGTGGAAGCCGAGGTGAATACTGCTGGGGGCTGCGACCTTGCCGTTAGCTTGCATGGTGCGCATGAGAAGCTCGGCTTCCAGTTCTTCATTCAGGTTTACGAGTTGGGATTGCTCTGCATAGCATGTCTTGAATGCGCCGTCCCAGGGTTTGGGAGACACGTGCAATTTATAGCATTGACCCAAATCTTTCAGCAAAAAATATTCTAAACAAATAAACATTTTATTTTGCGCATTTGATTTTAAGTTATTGTTTAATTCATTACGATTTCATGTTGGCTTTGTATATTAATTACCTGGGTCGTGAGTGTTGCATTCGACATTAAAAGTTATTTCACTGGCCTCCTTTTTGCATATAAAACGTAGATTGTTATTATTACAATTATCGTCATTGTAAAGTCCCCGATTGTCCATCGACAAGCAGTCTTCGTTGCCACCAGCGTTGTTAGGTTCCGTTATTTTCCAATTGCTGAACTCTTCCAAGACATTTTTTCCTAAATAACATTAAATATTTATATATTGGACGTTTGAGAAAAAGATAACTGCGTTGTTTCGGGTGTTTTACAAACCGTTTATATCCAAGTAGAGTCCTTCAACAAAAATATCGTGGATTCCCAACCACGTATATACAAAGGCTTCTTTTTTTATTGACAATAGATACTCGATGTCTTTCTTGGACCTGGGAACTACGAGGTGGGATCCTTCGGCGAAGCACATACTGTAAGCATCGTGCCAAGACATCTTGGTTAAGTGCTCTTTATAGAAAGCACCGTCGTGGTAAATATAATCCTTGCGGAAGAACTTGCCGTTTTCATCGACTAAAAAAATATGTTTTAACCTTTAAAAGTGCAACAGAATGTGTACCAACGACCGTGAATGGTTTTGTTTTTGGACGACTGGTCTTAAAGTACTATTTATCTCGAATCTGTTTGGTTTAATGTATATAATTATAACGTATAATTAGGTGAACATTCTTGTGTTATTTCCGATAATCGACATTTAAGGATAATTCTGCACAACACTTAACATTCAAATTGGTGATGATTTAGATTAGTTATTTTAAATCTTATGTTTTAAGTCTTTGGAGTTATCCCTGTAGTTGGGTGTTATACTTTGGTTTGAGGAAACATGTTGCATGTACAGGCTGGGCGGATCGCTAGAGAGCGGAAGTGCTCGCGGAACTCACCTGGAGGGTACTGACACGTGCTCGGCGCGCTGAGCGTGCTGGCGTCTCTCGTGCACACGAAGGCGTGCTTTGTTTTGCAGTTGGTGTCACGGTACGCTCCGTTCTTGTTTACAATGACGCAATCTTCATTTTCAAGGTTATCGGGTTGATTCAAATCCCAGTTGCTGTACATTTCCGATAAAATGGTACCTAAAAATCATGTATTATTTTAACTTAAATACAAGCGAAATAATCTCAAAATATAAATAACACGTGTTTGTATTTATGCACCGGAAAAAAATATAAACGTCGGAATGGAGAAATCGAACTTTAGTCGTTTAGATGTGCATCATTTAATTACTGTCAAATAAATCGTTTAAAATAATTTTATCAAGGATATTTAAAATGTTTACCGTTCATAGCAATGAACTCTCCTTCAGTGAAAATATCATAGACGCCTAACCACGAGCTCGCTATATTCCTGTCCATGAGCTTCGTGAGTAGGTCGGTTTCCTCCTTGCTGCGGGGCACGACCAGGACCGCTTCTTCGTTGCAGCAAGTATTAACCCTTTGCGCTCGAGACCGTTTCCGCGCGGACTAATCAGCAACTCGAAGCGTTTCGTATCACTTTCGGTGAATTTTTTACCTCTAACTTAAAATGTTCACACACACAAATTGACACATAATTTTTTTAATTTTAATATTTAATGTATATTTACATCTTTACGAAGATAGGTTCGTAAACATAAGTCTTTGTAATTTTTCTTTGTATGATATTTCATATAACAATTGCCGAGATGCAGGCTTTTCGGGACAAGTATCACAAAAGTATGTCGTTCGATGTCTTTTGCCGGGTTTATTTTTTTGAGAACAGACTTTGTAATTCTTCCTAACTCCTGTTATAATGTTATGCAGCCTTCCACTTAGGCGGATTTTCGGAATCGCAGGTTGAAGTGAAGCTCTAGCACGTGTCAGACGAAAATCTCCAGTTAATTGCCGAACTAAGGTTTTCATATACCGCAAGTGATTAAGCGGCTGTTCTCCTCTCAGCTGTTTAGTGAGATACACATTATCATAATATTATTATATATTATAAAGCAAACAAAATAATGGTACGATAAGTGAATGGAAAGGTTATTGATATTGTGAGGGAGAAAAAAGTCTATTCTTCAGTGCAATATAAGTTTAAGCAAATAAGGACCCTCAAATGAATGATTACGATAAGAAGTACAAGCAAAAAATATATGGGTTGATTAGGTACACATCTAGTCATTTTGCCATGGCTGTCAAGGTCGAACTGAGACCAAAAATGCAGTTCGCTTTATGGTGCCGCACTAATCTTGAATAAGAAATTCTAGCGTAGTTTGAAAGGGGGATAACATGATCTTTGTAAAATTATATGGGCAGTGCTTAGTAACGAACTTTAAAGAACAAGATCACATAAACATAAACAAGAAATCACCAGATAAAAAACCATAAATAGTTATCACCGCACATCGAATTTCCGCACCAAGCAAATTGGTGCGGAATCCGCACCTCTCGAGTTGCGGCATTACATCGTGTGGTGCGGAATCCGCACCTCTCGAGTGCAAAGGGTTAATGGCGTCCGTCCAGGTCGCCGGCTCGGTGTGGATCTTGTAGAAAGTGCCGAGCGCCCTGTCCAAGCGGTAGTCCAGGCGGAACATGAGCCCGTCATCGGTCACTGTAAGAATTGCAACGTATCGAGCTCAGGACCATTCGATTGCCCTGTCTGGCGCGGTATTTATTTTGAGCGCTTCTGCTGCTACTACTTAAAATGTTTTAAATGAAATAAAAAAAAACACAAGTCAATTTATTTAATACTTACTTAGTCGTTATTTTTGTAGCTTACCATTTTCGAACTCGCATCTCAGGACTTCATTTGTCGACTTGAACGATATCTTGCAGACGAAGGAATGCGATATTCCACAGTCGATGTCGTTGAACTTCCCTTTTGAGTCCATGGCCACGCAGTCCTCGTTGCGCAGGTTGTTGGGTTCCCTGACGTTCCACGGGTGATAGGTATAATTCAGATTTGTACCTATCATATCAAATAATAAATCCATCATGGTACTTCTTAACTCCCAGTGTAAATTGTAAAAGAAAAAAATAATACGTTTATTTATTTACTGAAGTAATTGGCTGTCGCTGATTTTCAATAAATATTATTTTCACATCGACGTCGAGCAAAAAGGTATTATTATAGAGTATTTTTTTTATGATTCCCTTTAATAAGGAATTATTATTTAGAATGTAGTAATTGAGATATGCGTAAGGTGAGTTAATTTATTTGTGAAAAAAGGTGAAATAAATCTTTAGATGCATTTTGGATAGAAAAACAAACAACGTACCTTCGAGATCGACGAATACCCCTTCGTTATAAATATCGCTGGCTCCGATCCAGAGGAACTCATTCTTGCCGAATATGGACAGGATGGAGTGGGCTTCGTGATCCGAGGAAGGCATCACCAGCGTGGCCCCCTCGGCGCAGCAGGTGGCCACGGCGGCCAGCCATTTCTGCTTCGTGCTGTGCAACTTGTACGCCCCCCGCTCGTGCTCTATAAACCCGTACCCCTCTGGGAATTCATCGGTAGTATGTTCATCCTTTTCTGTAAATGACAAATATTTTGCTAAAATGTTTATTTTTATAAAATTAATTAAGTAAAAACCTTAATTTTAGAGACTAGAAATTGTTTCGGCATAAGTGAAGAAATGAGGCAAACAAGGCGAAAAAGTTTTAAAAATATACCCGAGAACTCCAAATTGCAATGGGGACATTATCATGAGTTTTTTATTTTATTTACTTTGATTTTTTTATATTATATATATATATATAGAAAATTTAAGTTTATTATCGGGGTTTTGCTATCGATTGTTCGATTTCAATATAATGAGATTTGGAATGAATGTCTATATTTAGATGTTATTGTGGGCTATATTTCATTGATCCCTTTACTAATTAGAAATTGGGTAGCTGGTAATGGCGTAGACCCTTCGTCATTATACCATGAAGGGCATTTACTATTGTCCCGAAATATCTAAACATCAACGTACGCAACGACAGGAGAAAGATGAATTCTATCGACGTGAAATTATCGAATGAATTATACAAGTTTTGATTGAAGAACCGATAAATTGAAACTAAAAATTGGAAGCGATATTTAATGTAATGTATAGTAAATTATTAAAAAAAATCTTACGCGTTAACACACCAGCTGCGAAAAGCAGGACGAGGCAAGCCCGATTCAAGAACCACATTTTGAGTTCGTTGCTCAAAGCTTTGTATGTATATTCGTAAACTGACGAATTAAAATTTGTATATGCCTTATAAACGAAACTCACGCTCGCATTTTTGATTGCATAAATGGCGCAAATGATAACCTGTGGCTTTTACTAATAATTTAACGATATTTCTAAGTAGACATCGTATATTGCCTGGATTTATCTTAGAATAAGAATTCACGAGTATTTCTTATCCCATTAGAGTTGCGAACCCAAAAAATGCATATAGTTTCATTGGTTACCATAATTTGTTATTGCTTTGTTTTTATACCTAGTTGAGCGATTGAACCATCGAGGCTTGTACTAGTTGATTTAAGTAAATATATTAAAAGATTAAGGTTTTCATATTTGGTCTTCATACATTTTGCGACTGCGGGTATTTAGTCTTGGTTGTATTTTAGACTTCCCTCCCCAGTGAACAAATGCTTCTCCGCCATACCTACATGCAGCGTTGCTCATCACCTTTACTGATGCAGCAAAGCTGGGGCTTATTTTTAATTTGGTTTTATCTCAGTTAAGTCATGTATTACATAATGTATTTAAAACACTTTTTGCTTTTTACACTCATAAATAAATATTACTCTTTAAATTAGATTGCATATTCACCTTTGCCAAATTACCATCAAACATTGAGTTTAAAATAATGTATCGTTTATGGTTACATCATAAATTAAGGTTTTGTACCACTCAACATTATCGAGTCTCATTTTCTGTCATTGATGTTTCCATGGAAACTTGTAACTTTACTTACCTACTGTATATTTACTACCAAGTTATAGCTATTAAATTGAGTTCTACGTACTCAGACTAAAATTAGACTGCTTTATCATTTATTGCATTTTTTATTTGTGATTTCGTGAATTATTTGTGAAGACGACTATCGGAGTCTGGAAATGATAAGTGAGACGTTTCTCGTAACTTGGTTGTTTTTGTTTACTGTGTCTTCATACGCCGAAGGTTTTCTTACATTATTTCATTGAAATTAATTATACCAATACAAATTAGAGTTTCATCATAAATGCTATCTTTAAATTTCATTTTTAAGAAAGTTCAGTGCAATATTCTTGATAATATTTTTTATTATTTTTCACACTTTTTGTATTTATATAAATAATATACAGTTATATATTGTCACCGGCAATCATGATTGCTATGTTAAACTAGAGTTTTGTTTTTATTAAAACATAAACATAATACTGTTCTCATAGGACCATAATTTGCAAAAAACGTTGAATATTCTTGTTTTCTTAAAAAACTACCCCCTTTAGTTAAAATCTTGAAATTTTACAGGGTAAGTACTCATTATTCAGCTTTTTTAATTTGGATCCAATAAACATCAATCTTGTAAATGAATGATGAAATAATATGATGAACGGCATTATTGTGTCTTCAGTCTAATATTTTACATTTTTCGCGTTTTAAAAAGAATGCCTTGTGTATTATTTAATTTTTTTATTTATTCAAGGGTCTAAAGCAGGAGTCCCCAACCTTTTGCACCCAAGACCACATTCTAAAATGCCGGTCGGGTGGCGGGCATCATTAATTTTTTTAAGGTATATTTATAGTTGGACATAGTCAATAATACATATAATGTACAAAAATATTTAATTCCAAAAATATAATTATAATATATCGTTTATATTTTTATGTAAAATAAATAATAAGTAGTAAATAATAGCATAAAAGTTTTGGTAATTGGGTCGAGTGGGGGCAAATAACAACTTTAAAATGTACATCTATAGTCTAACATTGCAAACAACAGGTTAGAATACGAAAAATATCAGTTAGGGTCCGGACTAAGTTTATTAAGATTTTAATGAACCAACAATAATTAATTTAAAAATTTAATATTTTTACTGGCAGATTTTTAAAAAAATTTACCAATCAGAATTGCCTAAATCGACATTATAAAAAAAAGAGAAATATCATAGTCAATGTGATCGTTGGCATTGAATTTCTTTGACCATTGATTCGTAAATAAGAAAATATGTTGATATTCCTGCTCGTAAGCAATCATCAAGATCTGTAAGTCGAGATCTGTACTTTGATTTTATGATATTCATTGTTAAAAACAACGGTTCACACAAGTATGTAAATCTGAAAAACGATTTAATTTGAGAAGTATGCTTCTCTTTTCAATAGTGGAAATTTGTTTATGTCAACTATATTCCAGAAGTCCTCATTTGATACATTGGATTTAAAAATTATTATTTTGAAAAATATGACGATATAATTATTTTTGGTTTTATTTCGCGGTTTAATTATCGTTTTATCAAAAAATATCAGATACTCTTTTACATAGCTTTCACCTCAGTAGTCCTATCGCAAAAATATCAGAGACACTTTCACATAGCTTTCTCCTTACTTCTACGACCGCAAAAATATCAGATAGACTTTCACATAGCTTTCACCTCACTTTTACCAACGCAAAAATATCAGAGACCCTTTCACATAGCTTTCATCTCACTTATACTACCGCAAAAATATCAGTTAGACTTTCACATAGCTTTCACCTTACTTTTACCAACGCAAAAATATCAGAGACACTTTCACATTACTTTCACCTCACCTGTACTACTGCAAAAATATCAGATTTATATTTATTCAGCAACTTTTCCATCAAGTATCTGAACAATATCGTGAAGGCATTATTAGAGGGCGTTATTACAGAGACGAAGACAAACCAAACTACATCCATAAGATGCTATTTCAAAAAGCTTAAATATGATTTTCTGGAAAGATATATTATTTTGTAAATTATTATGATATAATTATGTTCACTTATATTTCTATTTAATGACTAAATATTATTTTTTTATTAATGAATTAAGATTACTTTTAAATACTTCACGTGAGTTTTATTTGATTTATCTCATTACTAGTTTCGAACCATAGACCTGGTCATCTTCAGATGCAAAATTAATCTGAAGATGACCAGGTCTATGGTTTGAAACTAGTAATGTAATAAATCAAATAATACTCACGTGAAGTATTTAAAAAGTTATCTTAATTCATTAATAATATGGATCTTCACCAAACAAATACCTTGTCAACATTTTATTGAAAACTTAAATAATTTTTTTATCGCAGTCGCACAGCGGCGTTACGCTCACGTTAAATGGTCGGCGGGCGCCATAGTGCCCGCGGGCCTAGGGTTGGGGACCACTGGTATAAAGGGTTTCAAAATGTAAAGATTGATAAACGTGTACACAATATATTTGGTGTTGCACATGGGGGCTAAATCCCACATCTCCAGATACTGTTTATTGCTATTCAAGCTCTGCCTCCAAGGGGTTGCTGAGCTGCCTCTCGCAGAAGAACATGGCCTTGACTTCACAGTTGATGTCGTTGAGTGCGCCGTTGCGGGTCATGCTGCCGCAGTGCTCATTGTCGTGCTCGCTGTCAGGCTGGCCTTCTCCCCAGTAGTCGTAGCCTGACTCCACCAAAGGCTTACCTGACAATCAAGCATTCAGAGTATTAGAATGAGTAGTTTTTTTTAGCCGAATTCCTCTGTAAGAGTAATGCAGTTAAAAACCAAACCACCACCTTCTCGTAATTCCACGTATTCCTCGTAAATTAAGAATACAGGTCTTTACTTTATATCATCAGTGATAGATATTTTATGCTTTGGGTATGCATTGAAAATTTCAAGTTAATCATATAACATCGTCTAAAAAGCCTGCCTAATGGTGTTTATTCCATTCAAAAATGATTTCTTTCAATTGAAATTAATAATGGATGAGTTCAAAAAAAATACCATCATTTGTCTGCCACACTCCGTTAACCACCAGTTCGTTGAATCCCAAGTGAATGATTTCTCTGTGGAAAGACCCCTTTAGTTGTTGAGGCGTGAGCTTGTTGATCTCGCCAACTAAAGTTCTGGCCTCGACAGGGCTGTTCAGGATAGCCAGGTAGGACCCTTCAGCTTTACATAATTTGTAGGCATCGTGCCAATTTCTGAAGATCTTGTGTAACTTGTAGCATCTGTCAATTTCTTCGTAATACTTGTAAGCTGTAAATAATATATATAGTGAACTTCGAAAAAAATAAAAATATCTTAAAATTCTCTGTTTTGCTTAAACAATAAAATAAGCAAAAGTTTTGATATTCACCTGTATCATGTGTTTCACACTCTGTATCGACTGACTGGACATCTTTAATTCCCTTCTGGCAGACATAGTTGAGCCTTCTACTGCAGTCAGCATCATTATATTTCATGTTTCCATTCATTTCCACGCAATTGTCAAAATCATTAAGATAGTTGGGCTCTCCCGGTCCCCAGACGCTGTACACTTTCGATAAGGGTTGAACTGAAAAATAAACAGCGGTTACTTTGACTATTCACCAACAATGTTTAACAGCTTATTCGTAGAATATAATATTTTGATAGAAACATAATTTTTGTTTTTCAAACATATTTTTTGAGAACAATGGTGTATTAATTAATAAATGTATGTATTTTTTACATCTTAAATTTAAATTTATTTTCGACCCTGTTTAGCTGGTCACGGTAAATGCTTATTTGATTTGTTTACATGACCCCTTCGAATAACATAAGTGTCGATTCATTATGTGGGAGTGTTTAGTACCGTCGAGCGTGAGGAAATTCTTCGGTGAGAAGTGGGAGTGGATCCCCACCCAGATAGGCGAGCTGGAGGGCCGCAGGAAGTCCGTGAGGATCTTGGCCTCATACTGGTGCGCCGGCGTGGCGAGGGACGCGTCCTCTGAGGCACAAACCTTCACCGCTTCCACCCACGTGGCCGGCAGGCTGTGCTGCTTCAGGTGCAAGCGGACCTCCTTCACGTATGTGTAGTCCGATCTGAAGAACGGATCATCGTCTGTAATAAAACATTACAAAAAATTATCTTCAAGTAAATACGACTTAACTTTTATAATCACAAAAGCCTTCATAGAATTACGAAAATAAATATTTTTGACTGGAAGTATTCAATTTTGATATTTTAAAATAAAAATGCGTTTTGTAATTTTTTCATCTTTTTGTTTTTATTTGTGACCGGTTTTTCCAGCGTATCTTGTGGAATTATCGTTTAAAAATGCCCACAAGATAGATTGGCGAAACCGGCCACAAATAAAAACAAAAATGTGGAAAAATCACATTTCGACACACCCCCCAATTGAAGATACTACTATTAACGATACCTAAATATAACACTAAAAATTAGTACTTGACTAATAAAAATATATATAATGGAGAGTTTTCATTGATTTTTTTGGACTAATAAAATTTTCAAGTCGTCAATATGAAGCGAAATAATTCTTACTTGGAAACAGCGACAGCGCAATCCTCTTGGAACTCTTGATAGAGCTTATATCTTTTTTGCAAATGAAGTTGGTGTACCAAGTGTTACAGTTTTCATCGTTATATCTGGCGGAGCGCGTGATTACGACGCAATTCTCACTGCTGTTCACGTTGTTCGGCTCGCCCCAATCCCAGTTAATAAATATTTCAGATTTCCCTGAAAAGAAAAACAAAAAAGACATTAAGCGCCAATGTTTTCAAATCAACAACTATAATAAAACTTGCAAGAAAACTCGGCGTTGTAACGCTTCTCCCGGAATGGGAGTGTTATTATATTGAATAATAATTTCGTTTAGTTAGCAATAAATTCTGTTAGGCAACAAGATGCAGCATATAAAATTGTTTTGTTTTTAACGCATAATTAAAATTTGCATTATCCTGTTCACTCTTTTATCTGCCATGTTTTGATTTTAAGATGTTCCAAGCTCGATCGACGCCAAATGATAATTTTTGTTGCCAACGAACCAACATGAATTTTATAATAAGATCAATATTTCATAATAGAATAATTATGTGAGGTTTAGTCTATACCGTCCACGGTCAGGAAGGTTCCCTCGGAGTATCGGTCCTGGATCCCGATCCAGGCGTGACCTTCGGGGTTCTTCATCTGGCTCGTTGTCTGCTCGGCCTCCTCTTGCGTGGTGGGGGCCGCTAGCATGGCTCCTTCGCTTCGGCATATTTTCTCCGCCTGCAGCCACGTGTGACCCCCGAGGTGCTCCTTAAAGTACGCCCTCGCTTCTGGCACGTACGTGTAATCCTTCCGAAACGACGGGACATCCCTGCCTAAATATGCACAGATCAATATAATTTGACACAACGAGTCAACTTTTTCTTACACTAAAAATAGCACTTCATAAAATACATGTTCAAAGAGTACTTTTGATACACTTAAATTTTACACTACAAAAGAAATATACATAATAATATCACTTAAGATAAGATGCTGTGTTACGACATGCGACCGCTGAGTAAAATCAATACACGGTAAACACTTCACAAGAAATCTTAACATAAATTACTTTGGACTACCATATACTGAATCAGGTCAGGTACGAGCCTTATCACATCGTTTTAGGATTTAACTATCAAAAGAGAGATCGAACCCTCAAACTCCAAGTCAGAAACCAACGGTTTGAAAATAAAATTTCTTCTGTAAAAACAATATATTTTGAACATTCCATGTTTCCGCTGTTTACACACTTGAGATACCAAATGGCATTGAAATTCATTACCATAATAGCGAAATGGATTTACATCAAACATGTGTATTAATATGTAATGATTTTCCTGATTTCACTCACCGATGACTTGTGTGACCAGTGCTAAGAAGCCCAACAGCCTGGCAGTCATGGCGCGGCGCGGTGCAGGTCTCGACCTCGACTGACTACTCAATGCATGCGGTTTATTATAACTTATTGGATTGTGCTAATATGAATTTACACCAACTCAGAGGTGGCTGTGGCAATAAAACCAGTGTTAATTATTTATTAATTAAATAGCAATTTGATAGTTTTACACAGAAGTATTTTTAAAACGCTTCTCCCTTTATAAAAGAGACATGAGTAATATAAAAATACAATCATCATATACAATCATCTCAATTTGTTTTTCATTACTAGAGGTTTTTATAATCTTCATGTGTAATTGACCAATAGTTTTTACCGTGCTGTGCTTAATTTTTTAATATCAAACTATAACATTGTTTCAGTCTTTATAGATGAAACGATCGTTCTTCACACACAAATAATGTGTTTTATTGAATTTTTTTTAATGATATTCATGAGACAGATTTTAAGATAAGAAGTGTGAGCTAATTATTACAGTGATTATATTCGCAATTGGTATTTGATAGTATGAGTGTACAGGAAAACTGCATGTAATGTGTAGTGCAGATTATAGAAGCCTGCCTTTAAGGAAATATTTGCGAATGCATTTCATCCGTTATAAACTGCACGGCACTGATATTATTCGCGATAAGCTTCTTCAATGAGCTGCTTGTTGTGACTCGAAACAGGACATTGATTATCGCGGAATATATACGCGAAGTGATCACATCTGATGATTCACGACTTTTTTAAAAAGTATATTGACTTTATGGTCTCTGATACATTTGTATGAGAAACTGGTGTAATATTTTTTTACTAAACTCAACACATTCAAACAAAAAAACATATAATCAGTGGCGTACACCCCGCAGAAACAATTCGATTTTAGATATCAAAAATCGAGTCTGTGACCTATTACTCAATAGTCAAGGGGACCCTTGACTACAGTAAATATGTTGTTTCATTTACTTAATATTTACTTTTATGCATAATATAATACATTTTAAAGCAGATAAATATTTAGAAATCTTATTTAGAAAAAATCAGTTTTCATATTTAACACATAATATTTAATAAATTAGAAAGAAATAAACAATAAATACAATCTTTGAGTATGCACATTAAAACACTTGATAATTTGAAAAGTTAAATGATTTAACAAGGCTTAAAAATTAGGTAATCACTATTTTTGACAGAGATTCGATTATGCCACGTGAAAGGTTGGCCAAACCGGTCACTTAAAAAATTAAACATGTGGTAAAATCACTTACGTATTTTATTTAAAATATTAAAAAATTAAAGCAGATATCGGTGATGCTGACGAAGCTCATTTAAATTACACTTATAGTTTGAGAAGTTCGCAGGCTTTAGCGGGCGCTGTTTTGAAAATGGCTTTGGTGTGGAAGCTGAAGTGTTGGAACGTCCACCAAAAGTTTACACACCTTTAAAGTGCACTTGCGGTATTACTTTACGACTTTTTCGCACACGTAGAACGCTTTTACAGCACACCCGACGTCATTGAGCGTCCCGTCTCGGTACATGGAGCCGCAATGCTCTGCGCCCCCGAAGTTGTCCGGCTGGTTCTCCGCCCACGTGCTGTACCCGGAGTCATCCACGGGAACCCCTGGAAAGACACCTCCAGGTCACTCATAGTCATCATCCCTTAATTTTTTATAACTTAAATTATTGAGCATGATTGAGTCGTTTGATTTGTATAATTATTATGTTCATAACAAGATTTAAAGGTGGTCTATTGGATGGATGGATAAGTCTGTGGAGTTCAGTCAATTGCGTTCGCAATCCTCTAGTTTTTTGTTGCAATGACATGAAATATGTTATAAATTTAAAAAAATAATAATATTTTTAAGAATAAAGAACAAAATTTTTCCAATACCTGTTTCATGCAACCTGTATCTTATTTCATAGCATTATAAAATTTACATTCTCAGTTGCTTTAACAAATATGCATTTTTTGGTATTTTTAATGTGATAATTAGTAAATATTATTTTTAATTAATACCTTCACACACGTAGCAAAAAATCGTACCACCAACTTGCAGATAGCCAATTGCGTCCTCATTGCGTTCTTTACTTAGGCAAAATCATAAAAAAACGTCCAAAATAAAGGGACGCTATTGGCTAGCTGCAAGTTGGTAGCACGATTTGATGCTACATATGCTACGTTTATGTGTCACAAAAAAACATAACCAACCGCATAGAAACCACATGCTTTTATATAAAATAAGTTCATATGAAAAACAAAAATGATCTAACCATTAACGGTGGTGAAGATTCCATCGGTGATTAAGTCGTTAAACCCGATATGGATAAACTCCTTCCTGAAATTTCCTTTGATTTCATCGACGGGGTACATGGCCAGCAAGTCCACAAGCATCTTGGCCTCTGCCTCGTTATCGATGATGACGAGGTTGGATTGCTCAGCTTTACAAATCTTGTAGGCGTCGTTCCACGTGCGCGGGGTCGTGTGCAGTTTGTAGCATCGATTCGGCACACTGGTGCGGTTGTAGCCTGCGGAAATTATACATTAAAAACTTGTACTACAAAAATTTTTCATTTAAATATTTTTGTATTAATCTAGGGCAAACCTTTATAAGTTATCTAAAAGAAATAACTCAAATAATATTTATCTGACCACAATTTAATAGTTTTGATTTATCCATTGAACTCTACATTCTATGAAATTTTATATTTATGAGCCATGTCGTCATATCTTCTATATTTTAGTTAAAACTGTAGTTAAAGGTTATTTCAAAATGAAGAATGTACGTTTTTTATGTATTCTGAGTAGTAGACCCACTCAATTGATTATATTCCAATAGGCATATAGATCGTATTTTTATACTTTGATTATTAATAATGTCTATGTAATATTCCACCTATAATAAGAACTTTTTTTTATAGAAAGAGTGATTTATTTTTTAAAATCATTGTAGAAGTACAATGATTTTAAAGAAGTTTACAAATGTAATAATATATTACGGATAATGAGTGCAATTACTTGAAGAAAAAATATAGTTGACTTTTATATTTTAATAATCCAAATAATATGATATTTATCCAATTTTTTGTATCCACATATTCGTTAATGCTTTATTACATCAGATGTAGCAGCCAGGGGTGTTTTTTTTTAACAAATTTAAAAGTATAATACTAATTACCCGTGTCGTACGTCTCACAGCTCGGGTTGCTCGTGAGCGTGGAGACGTCCTTCATGCAGACGAACGTGTGAGGGATGGAGCAGCTGACGTCGATGAAAGACACGTCCAGCCTCAGCAGGACGCAGTCCTCGTCGTTGTTGTAGTCGTTGGGCTCTCCGATGACCCAGTCAACGTAAACTTCGGAAAGACTTTGGCCTGAAAAAAGAATTCCGTTTTTTTTCTAAAGTGAATAATTTATCTCGTGGAAATTTTACGACAGCTACTAACGAGCTTAAGTCTGTTTGTTTTTAATTAGTTCACAGCAATAAGCACATAAGAATTTCTTAGCATCAAAACACAAATATATTGTTGATATAAAATATTACATTTATTTATGAATTTTCCTCTCTCCGATGTGCACAAATATCAAAATAATTGTTTGGACGTAGTTTCACATTTATTTACATAATATATTTATTAGGTTTATATACACCCTAACGATTATTTAAATAAGTTAAGTTAATATCTCAAATCAGAAAAACACCTTATAATAAATGATTTGGTGTCTCGAGTCTGGAGCTGAGACCTTCTTTGGGGATTGAAGATAGTCCCAATATAGAAACCGAAGAGTGTAGACAGAAAACTTCAAGCAGTTCAACAACCATGAACCATATTATAACAACAAGTTTTACAAGTTTATTTTGTTAAAGTGAAGATATCATTATGAAATTCCATGTTTGGTGTTACTAAAATACAAATTTATGGTTTTACCATTCAAGGACTGAAAATCTCCTTCAGAAAACATGTCATGTAATCCGACCCAAGCGGCCAAATCTGGGTTCGTGGACTCTTGGAGTTGAGCCACGATCGCCTCCGCCTCTACCCTGGTGGCTGGGGTGGGCAGGACGGCTCCCTCGGCGAGGCAGGCACCCACAGCGTCCGTCCACCGCAGCCTGATGCCGTGGAACTTGTAGAAGGCGTGCGTACCCTCATAGTACTTGTAGTCCGATCGGAATGATGGATTCTCGTTACCAGTGCCATCTTAAAAAAAACCATTGGATTATTAATGTTACTATTGGTTAGTGTTAATCGGGTCTGGCAGATGAAAAAATGTCATAAAACTCATTTGACAACGGTACGTTTTTTGAAATACAATAATACCCCGCTTTACGCGAGGGATACGTTCCGGAAAAAATCGCGTAAAGTGAAAGTCGCATATATCGGGGTTTACGATTAAACATACATACATAGTCAAAACTTAAAACAAAAAAATACGAATCATTTGAATCAATCACTTTAATTCTAAGAACACTTCATGCAGTATTACATGTTATTTTTACTGAAAAATACATCTTTTGTCTTTTGGGTAGCGTTTCTTTTACGTTCTTGTAAAATACGTTCATAACACCCAACGCTGTTTTTAATTGTTAGAAGTCAATGGCAACATTATGGTCATACACAATCTTAAAATAAGAAATTCGCGTTATGCGAGGTATTTTAACGCGAACTATGAAATTTGCGTTATAGTGAAACCGCGCATAACGAGGTCGCGTAAAGCGGGGTATTCATGTACTCATATTCAAATAATATGATACCTAATGTGAAATACATATTCATATTCACTTCCTATCGCCCTGGGATACAATTTGATTGTTACTTGATACTGTTGAAAGTTACACTGAAATTATTTTTCAGTAATTAAGTGTCTATCATTCATTACACTCGCATATAACAAAGCTATCATTTACCTATAAGTACTATTGACAATGTTAATATCTGACGAGTTCACTATAGGGATTTGAGTAAGTCGTCAAAAGTATGCATATTCACATTTTCACACAACATGAAGCTATTTTTAATAATAAATATTACATTTAATTTGTCCTAGATTCCGTCAAGTGAAGGAAAACAGAAAAAAACTGAGAAAAGTATGATCAGTTTCTGTTGATATATATAAATATTGTAATCAATATCTCGATTTCATATTTGTTTGATTGCTTTAAATATCACCTTTTCCCTTTTGCTATTTACTCTCGTCGTTTAAGTAAGGTAACTTAACACACTAAAGGCGGGGCGGGTACTAGTACCCGTTTCGCGGACTGCTGTCTAAAGGCGGGGCGCGTATTAATACGTTTTTGAATGTGCTTACTTTAAAAGCGGCAGAAGGTCATTTTACTCTCTAGGTGTACAGCTCATAATGTTTGTTTAAGACTCGTCAACGTTACTTCTACCAATACTGTCCAGTGATTCTGAACAAAGTGACAGTGAAGAAGTGGAGTGGCCAGAGGATGATAATCCTCCAATTATTGAACAATTTTTAGGACAAAGTAGTGTTGTTGTGATGCCAAGTAATCCGCAAAGTATTACTTAACGATTTTTTTTGACTACATGCAAATCAAAGAGTGTATAGACTAGATTTCACACGTGCAATTTTACGCGAATTTCGTCCGCTTCGCACATCAGTTTAGTCAATTTGGTTACCCGCTTAAAATATAAAAATAATATAAGCTGTTGTGTAACAATAACATTTAATTTATTAACAAAAATCTCACAATTAGCTCGGAGTTGCTAAACGGAAGAAAAAAAAAATCAAAAAGTGCAAATCAAAGAGTGTATAGACGAATTTTGCCCGTTACACATATCAGTTTAGTCAATTTGGTTACCCGCTTAAAGTGTGTTTTAAGACAAGAATATATGAAAATAGCACGAAAAATGGAAAATGTAATATATTTAAAAAATATATGTTGATGTTGGTGTTTTTTATATTATTTATTCAAAATAAAATAAGTCACGCATACTCAAATATTTCAATCTTTATATAGTGATAGTAATTGTGTCATTTACTTGTTTACAACAATGAACAATGTTATGGCAACTATTTATGTTATTTGTAAAATTTACCTGGAGCGGCGAGTGTCAGAGCGGCTAAGGCCAATACAAGAAGAAGCATTCTCGGGAACATATTATTTTTTTGCCTAACGTTAGGTCTGCCCGGCCACAGCTTTGAAACTGGTAATTTTGCTATGAGAAGAGCTGGTGTTTGACCTCTGAAAGCGCCTACCGGTTCTGAAGACTCCACGGCCACTAACAATGGTTCTATTATTTTTTTTCTTTTATTCCAAAATGCCATCGTCAAAATATTATAGAAGCCAGTTTCCTTGAGAATGGCATGTTCTGAACATTTAAAATATTGATTCATTTGCTTTGGTATTTTTTTTCCTTGTCGGTATGCGGAAAATATTCATCTTCAAATTATCTGAATACAGAATATTTTAAGATAAAGGTGTAAGATTTTTAAATTTTGAATAAATCAATATTAATATAAAATTCATTGTTATTCATTCATTACTTGTTGAGATTATTATTAGTTACTTGTATTACAACTCTATGATGATTATCAGTTAAACTACTTAGTTTCCTTTTTTTATTCTACATACCGAAACTGCCAATAAACAAAACAATTTAATTATATTTAAATTTTCATGTGTTCATCCAATGTACATATAGTTACAAGATTTATTCAGGAATGATAAATTAAAAATAGTTTTGATTTACAAACTACACACACGCAGAACGATTACACACTTATGATAGCGATTAAGTAAGATACATGTAAAATTAATAATTTCTTAAAAAATACGTGTTTATAGACATAATAAAATAATAACAGAAATAGTTAAAGTTCAATGAGATATTTTGTTAAATTGTAAACATTTAACGTCGGCAGACCAGCGCAGGTATCTACTTGTCTCTCCTGGTGCTTTATAATACATTTGATATCATCCTACCATTGACGAAAAATACCAAACTCACCCACTCAAATTGGACCTTTATTCGTAATTTACATTTAATTTATACACTCGCCGAGCCGAAAAAAGTAATTACATCGTTTGAAATGTCAAGTGAAGATTACGAGAATTGTAAAGCATGAAATAATTAAATACTTGTTACTGAACTAAATCTGTTTTCAATGAAGTTATACTATTAGTGTTTGGGGCATTTTTCAGTGTTTTTTAAAAAAGCAATTTTGATAATACTCATGTGACTATTTTATATTAATACAAACATTTGAAAAGTACTTTTTTATATTTCGCAATATTTGATTTATAATTCAATACTCACTCTCCACATTAGTTGTGCACCTGTATAATATAATATCATGGTCGGTTTAAAAATATAATAACTGGGAGCACTTTGTGCTTTCGGTAGCTCTCTTCAGGTCTCCTGTCTCATGCAGCGTATTCATGGTCAAAAGTCTTTTTTTTTTCTTAATTTTCTCCTTTCGGTATTCCAGGACACTTAGAACCACAGCCGGGAAGTGTCCGAAGCAGCAAATGCCCGCGGATAGGCAGTGAATTCGCTACGTGTCGTTTTTGCGGCGAAGGCGTGATCGGGCCTTTAGAAGCGGACGGGAAGCGCTACCACACGATGATAAATAACTTTTTTTGTGGCTACTTTTGTTTGCCATTAATTCAAACGATGCGAGGTTTCCAACAGGTCGGGATCAGTAAAACGTTAATTTGATTGCGATCAATGATCAACGGTAGGTTTCCTTCACGGAGCGATAATGTCATCTCAAAGTGTAGATTATATTAAACGGTCGAGGGCTATACCACAATAACCTTCAAAGGTAATTCACAACTATCTTGCACTTTCGTTGAATTTTATGCAAGGGTATAATCAGTCATATTATTTAATATTTACCCGGGTGATTTTATTACAAAACATTTAGAGACACAGATCTTTAAAATTATTTTTATTTTCATGTTAATAATGTTACTTTTGAGACAGTGGTTTTTTATAAAATAACTGTTTTAACAAAAAATAGAAGTACTAGATGTTAATGATTTTATAGGAACTAAAATTATTGAAACTAAACATATATATACAATCTCTGTTTAGTTAAGTGTTTAAATTTATCAAAATAAAATATCCAGCATGAGAAATACGAAATAATACTTTTATCTTAAAACCGCTTATGCTTCTAGAGATAATATATTTTATAGCGAACAAATATTTGTATGTATATAAAAATCAGTTTTATTATCTAACACATAATATATATTAAATAAGAAAGTAACAAACAATCAATACAATCTTTGAGTATGCACATTATAAGTTGAAAGATATACAAGGCTGATATTAATTTTTAAAAATATTCAATCAAATTTTTGGACAGAAATCTCAGTTTGATAATGCCAACGTGAAAGGTCGGTGAAATCGGTCACCAATAAAATTAAACATGTGGAATAATCACTCAAGTATTATATTTAAAAAATTAAAAAATTAAAGCAGATATCTGTGATGCTGACGAAGCTCATTTAAATTACACTTATGGTTTGAGAAATTCGCAGGTTTAAGTGGGCGCTGTTTTGAAAATGGCTTTGGTGTGGATGCTGAAGTGTTGGTACATCCACCAAAAATTTACACACCTTAAAAGTGCACTTGTGGTATTACTTCACGACTTTTTCGCACACGAAGTATGCTTTTACAGTACACCCGACGTCATTGAGCGTCCCGTCTCGGTACATGGAGCCGCAATGCTCTGCGCCCCCGAAGTTGTCCGGCTGGTTCTCCGCCCACGTGCTGTACCCGGAGTCATCCACGGGAACCCCTGGAAAGACACCCCCAGGTCACTCATAGTCATCATCCCTTAATTTTTTATAACTTAAATTATTGACCATGATTGAGTCGTTTGATTTGTATAATTATTATGTTCATAACAAGATTTAAAGGTGGTCTATTGGATGGATGGATAAGTCTGTGGAGTTCAGTAATTGCGTTCGAAATCCTCTAGTTTTTTGTTACAACAACATAAAATATATTTAAAATTAGAAAATATGATATTATTATGGATAGATAACATTTTTTTTTCAATTAAAACATAAATATTATGTTCCAATAGCTGTCTCGTGCAGTTTATATATGAAACATAATGTATTTTTTTCATAAAACGATAAAATATAAATTTCGCGGTTGGTTTAGCAAATATATTTTTTAGTATTTTAATATTATTCATAATGTAGTGATTTTTGAAGATTTTTTATATTAAAGCCTCCACACGCGTAGCATCAAACCGTGCTACCAACTTGCAGCTAGCATATTACGCTTCATTGCGTTGTTCACTTAGAAAAAATCATTTGAAAAAAATACCCAAAATAAAGGGACGCTATTGACTAGTTAGCTGCTAGTTGGTGACCTGATTAGTTGCTAAGTGTGTAGAGGCCTTTATGTATGACAAAAAAAATTATCTAACCATCAACTGTGGTGAAGACTCCATCCGTGATTAAGTCGTTAATCCCGATATGCATAAACTCCTTCCTGAAGTTTCCTTTGATTTCATCGACGGGGTACATGGCCAGCAAGTCCACAAGCATCTTGGCCTCTGCCTCGTTATCGATGATGACGAGGTTGGATTGCTCAGCTTTACAAATCTTGTAGGCGTCGTTCCACGTGCGCGGGGTCGTGTGCAGTTTGTAGCATCGATTCGGCACACTGGTGCGGTTGTAGCCTGCGAAAATTATACATTAAAAACTTGTACTACAAAATTTTTTCATTTAAATATTTTTGTATTAATCTATGGCAAACCTTAATGAGTTCTAATATCTAAAAAAAATAACACAAATAATATTTATCTGACCACGCTTTAATAGTTTTGATTTATTCATTGAACTCTATATTCTGTGAAATTTTATATTTATGAGCCATGTCGTCATATTTTCTATATTTTTGTTAAAGGTTATTACAAAATTAAGAAAATATTTTTTTATGTATTACAGAGTAGCAGACACACTCAATTGATTACATTCCAAAAGGCTTATAGAACTTATTTTTATACTTAAATTAATAATAAACGTAACCAGGAATGTCTATGTAATATTCCACCGATATTAAGAATTTTACGGATACGACGTGCAATTTTTTGTTGAAAAATTATAATTGGCTTTTATATTTCAATAATTCTAGTTATATGATATTTTTCCAATTTTTACGTATCCACATATGTATTTAATAATTTTTTATTGCATCAGATGTAGCAACCAGAGGTGTTTTTTTTTTTAAAACATATTTAAAAGTACCAATTACCCGTGTCGTACGTCTCACAGCTCGGGTTGCTCGTGAGCGTGGAGACGTCCTTCATGCAGACGAACGTGTGAGGGGTGGAGCATTTGACGTCCGCGGATGTCACGTCCAGCTTCAGCAGGACGCAGTCCTCGTCGTTGTTGTAGTCGTCGGGCTCCCCGATGGCCCAGTCAACGTAAACCTCGGAAAGACTTTGGCCTGAAAAAAGATTTTCGTTTTTTTGCTGAAGTGAATAATTTATCTCGTGGAAATTTTACAACAGCTTCTAACGAGCTTTTTACGAGTTTGTTTTTAATTAGCATACAGCAAAAGCAATATGTTACCATCTGTAATAAGATTTTTTTAGCTCCAATACACAAACATATTGTATTACGTTAATTTATGAATTTTACTTTCTTCGATGTGCACAAGTATCGAAATAATTATTTGATATGCAGAACGGATGTAGTTTTACATTTTTTGTGATTAAAATGTAAAGTTTAATTATTATCTTAAATCAGAAATACATCGGAATAGAAACATAGTAAATAATTTGGTGTCTCGATTCATGAGCTAGGACCATCTTCGGGGGTTGACGATAGTCTCAACTTGGAGACCGAAACATTGAGAGACAGAAATTTTCAAGCAGTTCAACAACCAAAAAACTAAAACATAGTATATAAATTTTACAGGTTTTTTTTGATAGAGCGCAGATATCATTGTGAATTTCCATGTATTATTTCCATTTATATTTATAGAATAAAATTGTATTACAAACTCCAATTTCTTAATGGAAATTTAACATTGTATTCTTTAAACGTACCCTTGGTAGAAATTTAGGACGAAATCTATTGAAATTTATGGTTTTTACCACTCAAGGACTGAAAATTCCCTTCAGAAAACATGTCATGTAATCCGACCCAGGCAGACAAATCTGGGTTCGTGGAGTCTTGCAGTTGAGCCACGATCGCCTCCGCCTCTACCCTGGTAGTTGGAGTTGGCAGGACGGCTCCCTCGGCGAGGCAGGTACCCACAGCATCCGTCCACCGTAGCCTGAGGCTGTGGAACTTGTAGAATGCGTGCGTACCCTCATAGTACTTGTAGTCAGATCGGAATGATGGATTCTCGTTACCGGTACCATCTAAAACAAACTATTGGTTTATTAATGTTACTGTTGGTTAATGTTAATCGGGTCTGGTAGATGAAAAAATATCACATTTGACAATAGAAGGTATTTTGAAATACTCATATTCAATTACATATTCATATTCACTTCATTTTACCCCGAGGAACATTTTGACATGCTACTTGATACAGCTGACAGCTACACTGAAATTATTTTTCAGTTATTAAATGTCCATCACTCATACAATAAACCTATCATTATCCTATACGTACTATTGACAATGGTAATATCTGACGAGTTCACTATAGTGAATTTGAGTAAGTCATCATAAGTATACATATTTCACATTTTCACACAACACTATTTAGTTTTAATAATAAATAATTACATTTAATTTGACCTAGATCCCATCATGTGAAGGCAAACACAGAAAAGAAAATTGCGATATGCTTGCTTAATCTTTATTAATATTGAAATCAATGTTTCGTTTTCATATTTATTTAATTGCTTGAAATTTCACCTTTGTGCTATTTACTCTCGTCGTTTATGTAAGGTAACGAAATATAAGAATGTTAGAAGATGGGAAATGTAATCCATTTTAAATATAGTGCTTAATTTGAGGTTGGAATTTTTATATATTATTTATTAAAAATAAAAAAAGTCATGCATTATCAAATATTACAATCTTTTTATGGAGACAGTAATGGTGTCATTTAAATGTTTAAAATAATCCAAATTTCTGAAATGTTTTAAGTTGGATGCAGTTACATACCTGTCTCTCGATTCTGAATGATTCTTTGACGTTATAATATACTTGCTACTGATAACTATCGCAAGTAATTATTATAATTATTAAATAACTCACTATTTATTACTAAAAATCACCGTCTCCGATAAAATTAATTAAAAAATAATTGCTAGTTGTGCAATAATTCATCCAAAGTTGTTTTTTTTAAGTATACTGAATATACAATAAATACTGATTGACCAAATTTCAAAAGTTGTAAATGTAAATTTTTTTCTCGCCTGTTGAGGTTCTTTTGGTATTTTACAATACAAAAATACGAGCCATAAATTTTGTTCAATGCCGATTGTTCAAATAGAAGATCGATATTGTATAAATTTACAAACAACTTTATTACTAACACACCAATCATCTTATTGATTGTATCTTTCTTCTAAGAAATACGTCTTTTTGTTCATGCGCTGAGCTGTATCTCTTCGAAAAGATTATTCAATATTTTTATAATTTATCTATCTGACTATAAATATTTACGTTTTATTTATGAAAGTATTTTCAATGTTTCATTAACACTAATGAACAAAAGAAGCAGTCGTTTGTCATAAAATGATAGTTATAGATTCAATAAATTTAAAGTTTATTTAATCAATTAATATTGTCCTGTAATTATATTTAAAAAATTGTTCACTTCCACGTTAATCTTGATAGAACTAGGATTATATTATTACCGGCACCATCTTAATGTAGATAAAATCAGTAAATAAATATGTTTATATAATAAGGAATCGTGTTTACTATTGGAAAAATATTTTTACATCCATACAATCATCTAACAGTTTCTGCTATTTATTTAGAAAATATGTTGTTTCAAAACTTATGAAACTGAAATATTGCCAATATTTTTGAAGTATTAGAAAATTTACAAATATATTATTGTTTTATATAAATATTGTTTTCTATTATTGGTGATCTTGTGATGATTTAGGCACTGAACTCTTAGATATTCCTTTTATTTTATCATCATCAACAATGACCACACGGTTAGCAATATCAAATATTTCTGAACAAGACACAAATTTATTTTTATATAATCATAGATAAATATTATATATAAATATGATATATAATAAAATAGTATTGTTTTATAAAAAATATAAATACTTCGCTTACTGATATTGATGCTCGTATCATTGATAATTTCATCTCTCTCTCTTAAATGTTGTCATTTTCTCGTTTGTATACAGTTAACGAAATTTTACTTGTTGCGTCGCGAAAATTAGCCGTGTTAAAAAAAAAGCAGGAATAACACTCAAATATTCTTAAAATAATATAAATTATAAAAATGACATAATATTAACATATAAAGGCACACGTGTATGAAAACTTATTTATGTCATTTGTAAAATTTACCTGGTGCAGCGAGCGTTGAAGCCAGTGAGGCCAAAACAAGAAGAAGCATTCTCGGGAACATTTTATTTTTTTTGTCTAACGTTAGGTCTGCCCGGCCACAGCTTTGAAACTGGTTAATTTTGCTATGAGGAGAGCTGGTGTTTGACCTCTGAAAGCGCCTACCGGTTCTGAGGACTCCACGGCCACTAACAATGGTTCGATTGGATTCTCATTTTTTCCACGTTTGATTAGTTTTTTTCTTTAATTTCAAAATGCCAATGCCAATCGATTAAAGAACCCAGTTTCCTTGAGAATGGCAAGTTCTTAAAATTTACAATATTGATTCATTTGCTTTGGTAATTTTTTTCGGTATAAGCAGAAAATATTAAACTTTAAATTATCTGATTGCAGAATATTTTAAGATAGTGACGAAAGATTTTTGATTTTAGTCGAATTTCATAAAAATAAACGGAAATTTAATTCAGGGAAAAATAATAACGTCTGTTTTTTTGAAATATTATTTTCGCTCAATTTGTTAATGCCAACGTGAAAGGTTGGGAAAACCGGTCAATGCAAAAAACATTATATTACTTGTTGTTAGTTACTAGTATCAAGATGATACAGGTACGATGATCATCAGTTCAACTTCTTTGTTTCCTTTTTTTTGTTCTAAATACCGAAGCCTTCTTTTATGCCAATAAATAAAACAATTTTATTATATTTAAATTTCCAAATTCCAATTTTCAAATATACATATAATTTTCAAAATTTATCCAGGGACGATAAATGAAAATAAGCATTGATTATCAAACTCTTCAACACACCATAAAATTACACAAAATACGAGTTTGATACTAAGTTTTCTGAATAATTTTTTTTAGTTTGAATAATATGACCTATATCATGCAATTAGTGCTTATACATTATTTACGTTAGATTTCGTGTCCTTAAATTATTTAAATTTGTAATGTAACAAGTAAAAATCCACTCCATTAAAACGTTATTTATATATAAATAAATATAAACATATTTACTCTTAAACACGGTAAGGTCGATTGGAATGCTTTATTCGATCAGGGTTGATTCTGGCGGGGGGGAAGATGTGCTCGATGGACCGCTTGTATTTTTCAGTACCTTTTCACAGACAAAGAAGGCTTTAACCGAGCAATCTCCGTCGTTCAGGCCACCGTTCCGGTATAGGGAACCGCAGTGCTCCTTGCCCTCGTAGTTGTCCGGCTGGTTCTCCGCCCATACGTTGTAGCCAGATTCCTCGAGAGGCGTCCCTGAAATAACGAGCTGATAATAACCAACGCATTGCAAATAAATATTATTTTCATATTAATAGTGTAGATCGAAACCCGTGACCACAATAAAGTCCATGATTTTAATAATATATTATTGAAATTGATTGTTTAATGTCGTAGTTTTAAAATCAATTTTTCATACCATCGATCGAAACATAAGTTCCTGAATTTATGAGATCATTGAACCCAACGTGGATGTATTCTTTTCTGAAGTTTCCTTTGAGGTTCTCAATGGGGTACAAGGACAGCATTTTGGCGAGCACCTTGGCTTCTGCCTCGCTGTTGATGATGACCAGGTTGGCTTGCTCGGCTTTGCACATCATGTAAGCGTTATTCCAGGTGCTCGGAGTTGTGTGGAGCTTGTAGCAACGATTTGGCTCAGTAGTGCGATTGTAGGCTGAAAAATATATTAATATTACAAAATAACTATCCAAATCCAACCATAGAAAGCTTTATAAACAGGGTTATATTTATACAAATGAAAAAAATATAAACAGGTAGAACGATTACATACTTATGATAGCGATAAAATAATATAAATGTTATATGAATGAATTTAAATGATTTTTTATAAAACCCTGTTTAAAGACACAATAAAATATTTACCAGTGTCGTAGGTCTCGCAAATGGGATTACTCGTGACTGAAGAAAGGTCCTTCATGCATATAAATCTGTAGGTTTTCGAACAAGACTCATCATTGTATGTCCCATCGATTCTCAAAATGACGCAATCTTCGTCGTTGTGGAAGTCATTGGGCTCCCCCATCCCCCAATCTAGATAAAGCTGTGAAAGATCTCTCCCTGAAAACATAATCCAAAAATCCCACAAATTTTTACCAACCGGATATGCGGTCACGAACAATAGTCATCTTATCAGGAGCATATTTTTTACTTTTTCAAGAGTCCAAAAAAATGGTTTTAAATACTCTGTATAAAGAAGTAGGCCATGTTTTAACTACATCACTACAAAATAATTAGTAAATCAAATATTTCATAAGATGATAAAAACTATGGTGTAATTTTGCGTCGACATATCTATTTATTTGTTTTATTAACATTGCTTAATAAGAAATGAAGCAATTATAAGAAACAAATAATGGTCTACATTTATAAATGTTCTAATAACTTTGTGATAGCAGAATACATTTACAGTGCTTATTTTAAAATTTTCTTTAAACACCATTAACGATTGTAAAAGCTTTATGTAAAAACCTTTTCGCCCGGGTCGTGGGTAGCAGTGAGCGTACAATTTCCATCAATTTATTTTAATAAATAATTTATCGGAATGTTTTGAGTAACGTTCAAATTCCTAAGCTGCTTATTTTCGTAAAATCAGACATACCATTGAACAATATAAATTTCAAAGTGCGTGTACTTGCGGATCGTTGTTATTGAAATAAAAATAACGTGAAAATTTCAAAAAGGCATAAATGTAATTTTTAATTGACTGCGCTATACCGTCCACTGTCTGGAAGTCTCCTTCGGAAAACATGTCGTGCAGAGCGATCCAGGTGGCCTCGTTGGTGTTCGAGTCGCTGAACTGAGCCACCAGCGCGTCCGACTCCGCCTTGGTGGCGGGGGCGGGCAGGAAAGCCCCCTCAGCCTGGCAGGTGCTGACAGCGTCTGACCAGCGTCGCCGGATGCTGTGGTACTTGTAGAAGGCGTGCGTAGGCTCGTAGTACTTGTAGTCCGACCGGAAGGACGGAGGCCCAGAGCCACTTCCATCAGCTGCATTCAGGCAGTCGATCGTTATAAATCGTCATAAATTATATAAATATAGTCGATAGTCAGAACATTTAACTTTCACAAATACTGTTATTATTTATTGTTGATCTTCTCAGTGCTTTTTTTCAATTGTTAACTCATTTTCTACTGAAATACTATTCTACTAATACGTATGAATGAATGAATATAAAGTACTCTAAAATCAGAAAATCACCTATTAGAGGAAGTTAGTTGATATCATACTATAACATTTCATTCCTATCTTGTGATATAAATTTATATGAAGTCTCACTATTTTTTTCAAAATTTATTTGTCCCGAGCATAAAATCTTTGACTTTGTTATTTAAAAATACAATATGAGCAGTTTTGAGTATGCATATTTAATACCTGGTGCGGCGAGTGCCCCAGCCGTCACAGCCAAAACAAGAGACACAACTTTGAGCAGCATTTTGTTGTTTCGCCTTACGTTCACCTCGCATGAACACAACTTCTTAAATGACCGGCGAAACTAAGATAGTGTTTGACCCAAGAATATTTATACTGAATTCGTCAATTTGATAGTGTGGTTTTTAGTCATGGTTTTTTCTATATTTTCTTTTTAATTTTTAAGTGCGATAAAACCGTTTGTCTTCGCTATATTTCCGTTAGTAACCACATTAGATTATTGTTAGTTTTTGTGATTTGTTACAAGAATTCTAATTTATTGTACGATACCATCTAGGCCACACCTTGTAAGCTTCATAACCTGCGCGCATATTCCGGGGATATCCATTTACCGGTTTATAACCATAGCTCTAAGAACTATAGTAAATTTAATAAAAGAAAAAGTAAAGAGTTGTATTTTTTTTAAATCTAATTTATTTGGACTAAAACTTTTGAAAGTACAAACCAAATAGTTCATCGATTCTTAACAGTTTTTTGTGTGTACATTGATTTTTATAGTGTCTTATAAAATGAGAATATAGTATATCGGAATTTCAAAAAGAAGTATAATCTGTTATTTGTTTAAATATATAAGGATAGGCTTTGAAATTAAGATCATTTATGTTTGCTCACAAATAAAAATTATCAATATTTCATAGTCTTTTGGATTTTCATGTTTGTACATGTATATTTGGTGGATAACCAAAATATAAATTGAATAATATTATACACATAAAACGGTGAATAAAACAGGTTATTGCAAGCGGATTTTTGTTCGCTACAAACTTATGAAAACATAGTGCAAATTAATAGAAAGGAAACCGCGAGGTGGGGTGTAGGTGATAATAAAAACGAGTCTCTTATGTTTTGGTTTGATCACTTCCGCAAACGCATGTTATATTTATTTATAGCTCAGTTAACCTAAATAAAGGTTTTGATATAATATATATTTAAAGCATCACTGTTACAAGAAATTATAAAAGTTTAATAGTAAACAACGCGCGGTAGGCTGCCGAGGTCTCCCCCAGCAGAGTGAGTGCGGGACATTTAATTAGCACTCGTATTTTTCAGAACCTTTTCACAAATGAAGTAAGCCCTCGTCGAGCAATCGCCGTCATTGAGCTTGCCGTCTCGGTACATGGAGCCGCAGTGCTCCTTGTTTTCGTAATTGTCCGGCTGGTTATCTGCCCACAAATCGTAGCCGGATTCTTCAAGAGGTGTCCCTACAAATACAAATCATTTGACATTAGCTCGTTAAATATTAAAAATTAATATTTATAATCAATTCAATAAATCAAAGAAAAAATTTTCAAAGCTGTCATTCTTTGTAATGAAAACTCATGAAATCTGTTGGTGTTAGTGACAAACCAGAAAAAAGATTTCGTACCGTCAATAGTTAAATAGATTCCATGGTTTATGAGATCGTTAAACCCAACATGGATATATTCCTTCCTGAAGCTTCCCTTGATATCCTCAAGGGGGTACAACGACAAAATCCTTGTGAGGGTCTCGGCTTCTTCCTTGCTGTTGATGACGACTAAGTTGGCCTGCTCGCCTTTGCATACTTTAAAGGCGTCGTTCCAGTTGCGCGGAGTCGTGTGGAGCTTGTAGCAACGATTTGGCTCAGTAGTGCGGTTGTAACCTTATTTTATTTAATAAATGTTAATGTAAAGAAAATAATATCTTAAGTATCTTAAAACTAAAAGATCTATCTAACTAAAATAGAATAAAACAGTAAGTCTATAGTTTAATAATTAAAAAAATTAAGCGATGCTGTATGCAGATATGCTTATGATAATAATGAAACAAAAGTACATTTTTTAATGTAGCTCAATCCGTATTTTGATTCTTGCAGAAATAGACATAATTACCGGTGTCGTAAGTCTCGCAACTGGGGTTACTCGTGAGCGTTGATTGGTCCTTCATGCAGACAAAAGGATAGGTGACCAAACAGTTCGCATCGTTATACGACCCATCGAGTCTCATAAAAACGCAATCTTCGTTGTTTTCGGCGTCATTCGGCTCCCCCAGTCCCCAATTCAAATACACACCAGAGAGACTTTTCCCTGAAAAGAAAGCGGTGAATTTTTTACTCAATCATTATGTTTCTACATATATATCTGAAGTTTACTGAAAAGTTAGTTAGAAAACTTAGTTTTGACAATCGGTAATTTCTCATACCGTCCAAGGTCTGAAAATCTCCTTCAGAGAACATGTCATGTAGACCGATCCAGGCAACCACATCTGGGGTGGGGGAGACTTGCAGCTGAGCCACGAGGGTGTCTGCTTCCGCCTTGGTGATGGGGGTGGGCAGGAAAGCGCCCTCAGCCACGCAGGTGCTCACGGCGTCCGACCACCGCCGCCGAATGTCGTGAAACTTGTAAAAAGCGTGCGTGCGTTCATCGTAGTTGTAGTCCGACCGGAAGAATGGAGCTTGAGTACTACCCCCATCTAAAATATTGTGTTATTCATTAATTCGTTTATTTTATTTATTTGTTCAAAAGGCTGTTGTTTCTTTTGATGTGGTAACTCGTGGTAGTTTATTATCATTTTAATGTTTCATATAGTAATATACGAGTAGACATACATTTGAGAGAGACAGTATAATGTTTACTGTCGTTTAATATCTATAAGCTCAGTAAAAAAATATTATTTTAAATCAATGTTTAGTTAGTTTTAATAAATAACACAACGTAATCTTTTAAACTAGAGTCCATTTATTAAAGTAAATAAGCATATTTATTTCATATTTTTCTGTAGTTTACTTAATTATAATTCAGCACAATTTTTCAATAATCAAAACAATTAAATTACCAATATTGTCGCTCTAAATTTTAAAATATAAAACCTCCAGCAATTAAGTTTTCGAGCACAGTAAAATTATTCGCACCGTAAGTTCACTAAACAAATTTTAAAATGTTATAGATTGGTAGATTGATTTATTCGTCTGTACGTCTTACTGATCATACATAACCTTAAAAATAATATTATAATATTACTACAAATGGAGTTTAGTTTCAGAAGTAAAGTATAATTATATATTTATTAATTACCTGGTGCGGCTAATGTCACGGCCATCACTCCCAAAATCAGGAATAAAACATTGCAAAGCATTTCGTTGTCTTGCTTGACGTCAGGCTCGCGTAAAACAAACTTCTAAACAAGCTCAAGAAATCGAGACGCTGTTTGGCCTTTAGGATATCAAGTCTAACATTTCACGGGTGAGTAATGTCGATAGCCACGAGGAATAACCGCTGTCTTATACAGTGGCAAAAAAATTATTTGATTAAAAAATTAAAGTATTTGATTTTTTAAATTTATTACGATATTATTTGTAGTTCTTATTTAATTCATACTATGCTTATAGAGTATTTATTTTGCTCAATAAAAAAAAAAGTGTGTTATTTTTTTTTTTCAACAAACTAGCAATATATATATATATCGCCAGCTCTTTAATATTTTGTTTGTATGCCTATCGTTGCGACAAATATACTTAAATAATTAATACTTTTGGCAGAGATTAATAATTTAATATGAAATACTTGAATGATTTTTCCACATGCTCATTTTTATTTTTATATCTCTAACAACCTCTCCCTTTAACAATTGTTTGCGTAATTGCTTGTTGTTTTATAAATTCTCACTTAGTTTGATAATGCCAAATTGAAAGGTTGGTGAAACCGGTCACCAATAAAAATTAGCTTGTGGAAAAATCACTCAAGTATTTTATTTAAAATATTACAAATATACTTGTTTATCACAAACCGAGATTTATCGTTTGGTTTATTGTTTTTAATTAATACAAACTCATTACACTAATAATTTTATCAATATGTATTAGATTTTGTAGTTTCCATTGTAAAAACCCATGATATCCAACTGATGCTACAACGGGAAAAATGTTATTCTACTGAAATAATTGTTTACTTGCAGATTAATCATTGTTAATTTATTTATATAAATATATACGATAAAATAAAAATAAAACTCTTTAAGTGTTATAAAGTGTCGATTTATTTGAGGTATTTTTAATGCATAGTTTTCGAAAGAATAATACATTTTAATGTTCTTTATTACATAAATATTATAAATGTACAATAGCACTTTATCGGGTAAATCAATCTCCAAGCGTCACAAACATTAGTAAAATAAGATAATGCTATCAATTTATGATTTTCAGCGTGGTTTTGTATTTTTGACCATAAAAATAACAGATTGTCATTCCTGCGTATTTTCTAACCGCAATACCATATTTACCCACGCATGACCCTAAAACTATATAATTTTAAAATCACTAGAGTGCAATGAATTTATAAGCCGGTTGCACTTTTAAAACATAGGTTTCTATATTTAATGTGTGTGTATACATGTAAACCTATAAACTAATAATCAACAAAATTGAATAAAAAAAAATATGAAACTCACACCACAACTTTAAATGCAATACATGTTAGCTTCTTCCCTGTCTCAAAATATTTTATGCATTTTTTAACTGTTTGGTTTAATTGTTACTTTTGCTGTAGTATAATAATAATAATTAACCGTTAAGTAAACATAATTATATCAAGATCGTATTTTTATTATCAATATGAATACTATAAATTAAATAAAATCATTTATAATGAGTACATTTTTAATCGTATAAATCTCCCTTTTATTTTGTTCAAAATTAAAACGAAACCATTATCATTTTTGGCTTAGTTTTGTCGAATTTTATGCGAGTATAATAATCAGTCTAAACAACTAGTTAACAGCTACACTTGATTTTTAAGTACATCTACGTTTGTTGGGGGAGAAGGAAACACGCCGGAGGGCTACAGAGCCTCCGAGCCAGGTTGCTCCGGGCGCTCGAGCGGGGCTTGGATGACGTCGCCCAGCTTCTTCTCGCAGAAGAACATGGAGAGAATTTGGCAGTTGAAATCGTTCAGCTTCCCGTCCCGAAACATCCCCCCGCAGTGCTCGATCCCTTCCTTGTTGTCCGGCTGGTCCGCCCTCCAGTTGTCATAACCTGCCTCGTGCAACGTCTTTCCTGTGTACGATTATCATTCAGAACTCAAAATACAATCATGATAAGATTCAGAAACCTACCAGTATTTTCTAGGTTAGGTCATTAATTTAGGTTCATAATATTTGTGATTTCCTAGGTACTTCAAATTGACCTTAATATAATTTCTACGTCTAGTAAAATTTTTGAAGTTTTCCCTTTTTTTTTTTTCAAATCTATGTTTTATTTTTAAAATGTCGTTACCTTCAGTCGTGAGAAACACTCCTTGTGTGATTAAATCATTGTAACCCAGGTGCACGTTGTTCTTATCGAATTGTCCCTGCAGGCTGCTCACAGGGTACATCCGCCAGGCCTCCACTAGAACTCGAGCTTCTTCCTCAGTGTTGATAATTGCAAGGATTGCCTCTTCGGACTTGCAGATCTTATGAGCGTCGAACCACGTTTTTGGCACAGTGTGTACTTTGTAGCATTCGTCGATTTCTTCAGAGTAAAAATACTCTATAATAGAAATGAAAAACTTAAAATTATATTTAAAAATCAACGCTGAATTAGTCATTTTATAATATAAATATTATCAAAGTCGGTACCTTGGTCATACGTTTCACATTCTTGAAAGGTATTGGTTAAAGAAGACAGGTCTTTTTTACATATGAATTCATGCCTTTCTAGACAGTCATCAACCCTGTTGTGGCCTCCGGGGAAAAGTGTCACACAGGTACCACTGAACGTCGTTTTTGGTTCATCAACATCCCAGTCAATGTACGTATCCGATATAGGTCTTCCTGAAGAAGAATACATGATTACACTGCTATCATATGGTACACAGAGATATTAAACCAACTGACGAGTTATAGGTTCTTACCGTCTATCGTGATCAAATGATTTTTTTCAAATATATCGTGTATTCCTATCCATACAATTTCATTTTGACCGATTTTCTTCACCGCACTGCTGGCATCACTTTTGGTAGCTATGGTCAAAAGCTGTGATCCCTCCTCCACACATTTGCTCATGGCATCAGTCCACTTCAATTTCCTTTTGTGTACCTTAAAGAAGGCTCCGTCGAATGGGGAAAACGTGTAATCGCTCCTGAAGTATGGTTCCTCATCTACAGTTAAGTACACCATATTAAGTAAAATCTTTAAGCTTTTTTAGTCTTAGGTCACATTGCTTAATGCGTAGTTGTAGTTCAAATCTATTTTATTTTTGGAGTATGTTACTTACTGTTATTGTTGTTAAGTGAAACAGTGAAACGTTTTTTCAACTGATGTTTCTTCTTACAGGCGAAATAAAACTCTGCCGTACAGAAATAGTCATAGAATTCTCCGGAGCCGAAGATCGCAACACAGTCTTCATTGTTCAAGTTGTTGGGTTCACTTTTTGCCCAGTTTAGGAACACGTCAGTATTACCTGCAACACAATCGATTGTAGCAAAAATTATAATATAAAATAACATTAGTGAAACAATCGTTATTCCTTTAAAAATATAATCTAATATAATTTTATTATTGATAGTTGTATGTCATATAAAAAAAATTACGATGCTCGGTACGTCAAAGTAGACGAACCCAAATTGTTAGACACGTTTGAGATTTATTCGATGGTAGAAAAGAGACTATCTTACTCATTGACAATTTATTTTAATTTTAAAGCAATCAAGTAGTTGAGTCGTGGCACATGGTTATAATGTAAATACGTAACAAAATTAATTATAAAAGTAGACACTATTGAATATTTTTGTATGTTTTAAACGAGTATATCATTATTGTTGCAGGCAGCCAAAAAATAACCTTGCTTGAAGTAACAAAATCCGATCTCACCTTTACATTATGACATCAACTTCACTTACAATTATATTTTATCATCTACTTGCTCATACTGACAATCGGAAGATTTTTCACAACTTTATTTTATCCGCATATTTTCACGAGATGTATGCCTTCATACATAGTCAAAATATTTTTAAAAGAAATATCAATGTATTATTCTTTTGTTCATTGTGGTCATCTAAAGGTGAAATGTGTAGATGTTTGTAACATTGTATGGGGGTCTTTAAGTTACCGTCGATGGCCGTGAATACGCCTTCGTTGAAGTGGTCGTGCGCGCCCACCCAGACCACGCTCCTCGTGACTGTTTTCAGTATGCGCAGAATTAAGTTCGTCTCGGCGAGGGACTGCGGGGTGGCCAGCTCAGAGTCCTCGGAAGCGCATATCCGCACAGCCTCCGCCCATGGCACCGCATTGAAGTGCGGCTTGTAGAAGGCACTCTGCGAGGCCACGTACTCGTAGTCGCGCCGAAACTCAGGGACCTTTGTTGCTGCATCTAATCAAACCAGATTATACCATTATATACCCGTATAACTTATTACTGACTCGTAGTTCACGTGTAGCACGTTTGCATGCCAGCAATCAGAGGCAATTGCGACTGTGTCCGATCTGTTACCTCTGAAGCATTTATGACATCAAGTCTTGATCCATCTAGTCGTATGCAGGAAAATAACAAAATAACTCGTCAGAATTTCGTTCTCTTCAAATATGATAGAGATCTGAAACTAAAATAATTAGCAAAATATAATAATATTTTTATGGCTGTGGAATGCCTTCGAATTTCAGTTTGAGACCCACCTGCGTCTAGTTTAAAATTTGAAGAAGATATTATCGTTGTTTTATATAATACTATGTACCTAGAAAAACAAAAATAAAATTATTTAACCTCTTTCAGTATATCCTACAAATGGTTTGAGTCTAAAATATTTTCAAAACAGTCTTCAATCGATTTCTCAAATTAGAAGTATATATGTCCCATTCTTTATTTATTAACGTAAACAAATTTTATTTTCATTGTGTTTTTCCATGCACATCAAAACCCATATTCTTTTATGAATGTTTTTATTATTATATCACAAATTTCAAATCAAAACCTGTTTTTATCATTTCCTTGCAATTACTTTTTTTAGCTTAAAGACACGTGCTGTTGTATGATGTCTGAACTAGTAACATGTTAATTGTTAATTAATTGTGTTGTTTACCTGCCAGAGTGGTCAGATACAACGCTGCAAGCAACAGCCACTCGACAGCTCCGCACTTGTCCATGTCTCTGTCTCGACTGGCACCAATTTGTGCGTGCGGCCTTTTCGCCTTGTAGAGACCTGAGTCATCGAAGCGTTTGCTGACTTATAACCTTTTAATTTCAGAATTTATCTCTTATGTATCATTAAATATTAAGATTATAATAGTTTGTCAATAAAACAAAATTCAAATACAAATTAGTTCAATCTGTTTAAAATTTGCACTGCTAACCAATTGAATAGTATAAAATTATTGATTTGATTAAATTGCCGTCATCACGAGCTGAGTGAATTCAGCAACGCGCAGCGTTATAGAAAACAGGTTTTCTGGATGGTATAATTATTTAAAATAAGCACATCACTGTTTGGTTTTTATCTAGGCTCTGGTATTCATTCATCCATACCCGAGGATTTTTATATCTTTAGTAAATATAAATATATTAATATTGTTTACAATAGCGTCACATAATAGTGTTGCTATTGTTAATAGCGACACACAAACTATGGGGAAATTAAACTGCAAGAACTGCACTGCACTTTGAAAACTGAGCCGTAGGGATCGAAACATGGTGAAAGTGATTCGCACATTACATAAGCAGTCTTTTCAGACGCTTTGAAAACTTAGTTATATATATCAAGGTTCATGAACTACGATAATAAATATAAATTTATAAGCAAGGTGTTTTTATTATCAATTAAATGCCCCCCCCCCATGTCTTCATTTGTTTTTTTCAGATTCAGAAAAATTCAGATTCCATTTCATTCTACTCATTAGAAAGTTAATAATGAAATAATTTAATTATAATTTCGTAAGCCTCACAGTTCGGGTTGCTTGTTACAGTGTATTTATCCTTCAATTTATGTCAAAGTTCTTGGATTCGAGCAGTTGAAATATAAATAGATTATATTAAGTTATAACAAGACAAAATTTTCGGTTGTTATGCTAGGCTCACCTACGCTAAATTTTACATTGTTTTCATTAAATAAAATGTATAAAAAAAACCGATTTGTAAATAATAAACAAATCGATTTATATAATAATTCGTCATTCTATGTTAAAGTTTAATTCGACTCCAGAAATTTCAATTGCAGCAATATTTATTTATTTATCAAACTATCACTGTTTTAAAATAGAGTACGCAACTAAAATAGATCATTGTTTGCTTGTTCACGCGCGTGAGGATGAGCAGAGGGTCTGGGAACTATTTGCAGCGTAATATTAATCGGCTCATTAGAGTATATCAAAACATCTTCAATTGATATATGACGTATTAAGTGAACTTAAAAACTATAATATTCAACTGTTTTTTCAACCTAACCCACTTAAATGTTACATGTTGCAATATCGTAATTATCAAGAATGTTTTACTCCTTTTGTTAAAGTTAAAAATATATACAAGATTTGTATTATTGCTACTGGGACCAAATCAGCGAGTTAGATATTTAGATTCAATTCCTATGTAATCTTGCTTAACTCGCTATTGATGAATTGCTCGTACCAAGTACTTTCACTAGGCAGCGATTTACTTTACGATACCTTTCATAGATTCCACCCTTTGGAGAATATGTCGCCCAAGCCGACCCAGAAACCCTCGTACGAATCGGTATCGTCTAATTGGGTCATCAGCACGTCTGCTTTTAGCTTGGCTGCAGAGGCTGGTGGTTATGGTCCCCTCATCTTGACTCCGTCACGTCGTCTGTTATCATACAGTTTGTAAGTGCATGCCTTCGTGGTATTGTAATTCGAACCAAACATATGATATCAGTTCGTCCTTCATCTATAACAACATAAATTTAAGATAACATTCAAAACATATTTCTTGATGATATACCAGTGATTACTATTGATTTTTTTTAAATAAATCAGCATTTTGTGTATACAATATTTTATGTTTAAATAGGCATGGTACTACTTTGCATAGCAATAGCACCTTGAAAATTACTATTGCTCTAAGAACAAAAGCACAAAAGTAGTCACCCTATTTACGCCTAGCATTTTATCAGAAACAAAAAGCAGAGAATCAAAATATCTACCGGAATAAATTTACGTAAAAGAAATTTCTTCTTCGGGTGACTCTCTCCAGAGGAGACTGGTGACCACCTCACTGACCATATATTTTTGCTGAGCCAGTGTTTATGGTTTTCTTAGAGTGGGTCCCTTTTCCTTCTACTGTTAAGATTCGTTTTATTGAATTTTGTAATACCTTATAATGTTATATTAAACAATTTACTGAAACAAGTATTAATTTTTTAATTTTTTTTATTAATAAAATAATTTTAAAATAAGGCCATGGTATTGTTTATCAACCGTCAGCAGTAAGTATGTTTTCTGCATTGATTCGAGTTAAAATAACATAGTTACAAATCCTAGACATTTTTTTACCAAACTTACTGACTAGATCTTGTTTTTATATTCTATACCCATAACATTTTAATTGATTATTTAAATGTGGCTGGTTCTGAATTTTTAATATGTATTTTTTTTAATTTACAAAAATACATGTTCTTATATTAAATAAAGTTGATTTATACGTATGTATGTATATTTTGATAGGTTTTTTTTATAATGGGAAGAAAATGATTTATAGTGGCATACTGCCCGAATTAATGTTTTATTTTCAAATATAAAGTCATTAAAATGTTTTATAATTCACATTAAAAATAAGCTCGGTGATTATTAGTCACCTTCATAGTTCTCGACTCAATCTGTGCTCACCTCCGGAAACCTAAATTTTGACAAAACTTTTATTAACGCATGATCTCTCACTTACAACTTGCTATAACCGTTTTTAAAAACATATCTTTGTAAATAGGGATCGAAAGCAAATCTATATCGATTCTCAATTTAGTATTTATTATTTAATTAATTACCTGGTCCTTTTGTGCACAGAAAAATGTGTGTAAAGTGATAGTATTTTAAATGTGTGTAAAGTCTAGGTTCCTTAGATTTAGGCTAACTTCATCTCTAAACGAGTGATAGAACTGATCTAGATGTATATATTGTTTTGATAAATTACATATTTTATTCTATGCTCTGGGAATTGCTTGAAGTTGTGATAATTCACCTGTATGCTTGCTCTTGCTGTTGAAAGCGGAACTCTGTGCATGTATTCTCGGTTCAGGATTTAAGCTTCCGTGCAAGAAGACTGTAAACAAGAAATGCCCCGACAAACTCCCCAGAGTGAAGCTTCAAATAACTCTTGCAGAGGAGATTTTTCCCACTCTTTGCAATTTTCTAATAACAATATATTTTGTTAAATAATTGAAAATAAAACGATGATCATGGTGTAGTTACACCATACTATAAATCTTGTTGATTTAAATTTATTTTCTGCAAGCAAAAATCCATATTATCATTTATTCAATGTGCAGGTGAGATTTTTGGTGGATATTTTAATTTGGTTTTTGTTGCATTTTTTCATATTGTTTTATAAGTAAGCAAGCACAATAACACAAGTTGTAATTTTATGTAATAATCACACGCAGTTTTAATAAGTGAGGTTTTCATACATTTATTATTATTTAATGACTTAATTTTATATTTAGTATATAAACAATAAAGTATTGCGTACTTCAAAACACTTCTACGTGAAATTGTAAATATACAAGTATTATTTTACCCAAAAAAATTATTCGCCAAATATATTAAGCTCAGGTTTGATATTTGCCCCACGCCACTGGCATAAACAGGTTAATATTAATGAGATTACATCTGGCTTCATTAATCATAAAGAAAAATTGGTAACTCATCACCTACAAAACCAAATAAAATATATTCGATACCAACTGTGTATAGTGTTGAAACTTCATACGTATCCGATATATATAATATTATTTTTATAAAATATACAACTACCAAAAAACTTTTTATTATTCACACCAATTTGCAAATACACTTACTGTACAAGACGTCATGTTATAACTCAGAAACTGCAGAATTTAATTAAAAAAATCGTATGCAGATCCTAGACGAGGTGCAGGTTCTCTTTATAACCAACATTTGCGTAATCTAACCGTGGCTCATTTTCATAAATATAAACAGACCGAGATTTTGTTATTTCGACAGGGGGAATTTCCGTAAAATTAAGTTAGTTCATTTAATTTTGCCTTTTGTCAACCTTGTTTATAAAGAAAAACAAATTTGACTCTTTCTTTAAGATTTTTCAAATATTTTATATATTGCCTACTGCTTATCAATAAAAAACGAAGATCATATAAAATAATAAAAACTGAAAAGAAAGACGATAGCTGATTACGTGCCTTTCAAATAATATAGTCTCAAAATCTGCCGATATTGACGGAAAAAAATGAATGTGCCCTTTTAGAAATTCTTTTCGTCTTAAATTTAAATTAAATATTAATGAATAAGCCCGAAATCGAAAACCTCTTCACAGATTATATTAATTTTAAGCATTATTAATTTCAATTAAGGCCAATTTAATTTGAATCGTTGACACTCAACATCACATTAATTACCGTGTGAATTTCATTCATCTCATATCAAACCGGTATACATACACACAATCCCGGAGAATAACAACTTACTTTAAAGCGTTATCTCTATGTGTAACTTATAACTTGTATATCCTTGAAATGTAAAGCTAAAACACATTCGAGTGAACATATTGACTTCAGAGAAAAAAATCCTTAACAATGGGGAGAACTCGATATATTCTACTGTCTGGGAATCCCCTTCGGAGAACATGTCGTTCGCGCTATCCCAGAAGCCCCTGAAGGAGGCAGTTTCATTTAGCCGGGTTACCAGTGCACCTGCCTCTGCTCTGGTTAGGGGGTAGCTGAGAGAACACCCTCAGACTTACAAATGCTCAAGCACCCACCCCTCCACCCTCTTCATGTCGTGGTATTTGTAGAAGCGATGTATGCCTTTCCAGTTCTTGTAGTTCAACCGGAATAACATGTCATCAGCAACACGTTAATTTTTATATTATTTTATCTTTGTTAATAGTATTTTGATTTAATTTTTTGAAATGTATAATTTTTGTAATATATTGATTATATGAGACTTAAATATGTTATGATGTTGAAATACAAAAAAATATTGAATTTTAGAAAGTCATGTTGCTTACTCATCCAGTCAATCAATAAAAATAAGCAGTTTACATTATAGCTATAAATAGAAATAACAAAAAAAATTATACTAGTTTCAGAAAATTACAAACTTGTATGTAACCAAGCAAGTTGAAACATCCTATTTACAATTAACATGGTACCGCAAACGCTTGCTTGTTGCAAAGTCAATGTTTTATGTTTATCATCTTCAGTAGGTAGAGAGACTCTGAAAGGCTAATTTAATTATTCATGATCCTTTTCTGAGAAGAATCGACGTTAACTCCTTTGATACTGTTTATATGATATCTACGAAATACAAAATCAGCACATATTAAATTTTATATTAACTCTATCTAAAATCAATATAAAAATAATTCTTTATTAGAATTAAATTCAATAGACTTGAATATTGATTACCTACGAAAATGTTTTATTAATTTATATATGTATATATATTTAAAAAATATATATATTTTTGTATATCCAAACACTCTAAAAGCATTCACTGTAAAAAAAAAGGAACGGATATTTGATAAAGAAAACTCGGTTATATTCTGTAAAAGGAGGCAACCGCGGCTGTCATTTTTGATTTAATAAAATATATGTTCTACGAAAAATTCATCACATCGTATTCTCTTAACAGTAATAAAAAAAAACTCTTTGTTTTATGAAGAATTCTCTATCTCACTAGCAATCTATTATTTTACAACGAATAATACACATTTTTTTCCTACTAGAAAGCGTTACTTATTTTATACATCATCTTGAGAGCTGTTAAAAAAACCCCTAATATGTCGCAAGAAAAATAACAGAGTAACTTATTTTTTCGTAAAGGTGAAAAGCTTTTTCGGTCAACAAACATTCCGTTTTTATTTTTTATGGAATATATATTTAAAGGTTTTATTATTTTTTAGATGCTCATTTCATTGTTATCTTTGAATTTGTTTTTTTAAGATCTCATCCTGTTTTAAAGATAATCATAAGTTTTTCAAAAATATTTCAGATTTAATACTATGAAAAGAGTACTTATAAAATAATTATGAAAACGATATAATATTTTCATCAGCAAATTTTGAACGGAGTAATATACAATTAGTTGTCAATTTATACGTTATATTCCAGCCTTGAGAGAGCCAAAAGCGAGCTGCGGAGACTCCAAGTGGAAGGCCATGGCGACTGCGCCAGACAAGTCTGCGGTCCATTTTCCGCTCCAGCGCGTATTGCAGCCCGACGGTGAGTTTTCAACCTCATTACATCAACCCCGGTCGGTCGATCGTTCAACATGGGTGTAGTTACATAACCGAAAATGCAAATTTATACTTCATCATCACAAATATATCAGGGGTGGCCAAGGGTGACCGCGGTCTACTGGTCGACCGCCTGTCTGATATGTACACATGACTGATGCCCGTCCTACTAAAACGTATCAGTTTGTGAGAAGAAATAATTATTTTCTCTGATTGAAATAGCTTGAAATTGAATGTGTTAGTTTTATCTATGTTTATTTTAATTATAAACTTACTTTTTGCTTTAAATTGCTACTTTTTTATGGTCACTTAACACATACGATTTTGTCTACCAACATCATGTGTACCCTATAATTAAAAAAAAACAGATCGCCCGTAGTGATCAAAAATTTTACCACCTCTGATATAGATAAATATTTTAACAAATAGTGTCGTTGATAAAGTTTATAAACATAATGTTTTATTAAAAAAGAGAAAAGTGTTTTCTTCGATATTTTACGTTCCTGTAAAATATTTTTTTTAATTTTTCCAAGGTAATTCTTAGAAAGCTTGATCTTATTAGTTTTTATACTATAACTTATTTCAGTAATAATATAACATGTTAACAAGGCTCGCTAATGTAATGACAAAATACACCCCAGGTACCTCGTTTATTTCTAAATACATGTTTCTCTATTACCTAGAGGGATCCAATCTTGCGAACACAATAGAAGCGCACTCCCTGTGAAAAACATGTGTTTATTTTTAAAGTAGTAATTCAGCATCATGAGGAAAACTCCACTGAAAAAATCATTAAATCCGACAGAAATGGAAAAATTCTTCTCAAATTTTCCGCGTTTCTTTAAAATCTCACACAAAGATTGTGCTTTATTCTCATTGTTTAGAGTTACAAAAGATAATCTAACAGTTATGATTTTTTTAGATGACCTATTGCTTTATTGGTATTTTCTGAAAAATATGTCAGACTATTATATTCTGAATATTTATTACATATTTTATTCTTATTTGAATTGAAGACATAATGCAATTATAATAATTCATCAATTTTTACCACATAAATATTAAAAAAAAATTCGAGTCAATAATTTATAAAGTTCAAAAATATCATCTAGCTTTTAAGTATTATGAGATAACAAATCATAAATATCATTTACAATTTATACCATAAAATCAATAAAGTGATATGAATTTCTTGTCTATTGATATAAAACTGACTTTTATTGCGATTTTGATATAAAATAACGAGCTTTATTGAAGTCTTGAGCTTCATACTCGATATTATCGAATAGAAGTGTAGAAATATGCTTTTTGCACATATAAACGCAACTCTGTTCTCAGGAGATATCGCACGTCTTCTCTCCTCGCTCTAGCAGTCGCATTTCCCAGCTTGGCGTTCTCAATAACAGGTTTTACAGAAAACCCCAGAAGATGAATCACCTGCCTTTCACAAAATGATAAATCTTAATAATCAAACCAAATAAAAGACATTTCAATGTCTTTCAATGTCAAGCTTTTATTAAAAATAACGTTATACATTCATATTTATAATACTGCAGTAACAGCTTTTATTAAAATCCCAATTTAATTAAATTTTGGGTAAAGGTAATTAGTCATTCGGATTACAAGTAAATATTACCGTACTAATTTCTGGGTCGATATAATCAATTAATGAAGGGATTTTTCAGTGGTTTATTGGGATAACATTAAACGTAAATAATATATAAATCAATGAGTTCAAAATAGTATTTTTGCATTAACTATTAATAAACTTAAAGATAAATCTTCATTATTATAAACGACAACAGTTATTTTTATACAATGAAGCTAAAAAAATTGATATTATTTTGTTTTATTTTAAGGATGAAATTTTTATTTCATTCTTTTCATTTCAAAATTTACGAAATAAAAATCAATAAAAAAAAGCCTCGAATCGCCCTGAATTTCAGGAAGTCCGCAAACTTACGCGAACTCAAGTTAGCCGGGTGTTTCAGTTTTCGTATTTCATACTTTTATTTGTGTTTTAAATGTTGTTCTGAGCTGAGTTTTAAGACTTTGTGTGTAGATTGAAAAGTTTTCATATATTAATTTTATGAAGAAGCAAAAAGGGTCCGCAAGGTCAGAATGTCTAAGTTTGTTAGCAAGATTTTTACAACAGCCGGCAATTGGACTCTTATTATATATAAAACACATAGTACTGTTTAATATATAATATCATTTCAAGGGTGTTTAACTAACTAAAAGTTGTATTATTATAAGTATTTTTTTTTTCATTACAATAATTAGTTTTCAATTTAAGCCAGGGCTACACTCACAGCGACATAACTTACAACTGATTTGCAAATATTTCATTATATTCGGTGTTCTTTTATGGTTTTGCTTGAAAGAACGCAAAACAGATTGCCACTGTGTAGAGGACTATAAGTACTCATTATAGTCAAGCACTGTACCTTTAAGACCGTAAGTTTTTATATTTCTATACGCGTTGTACTGTGCAATGCTTCTTATTAAGTACATTAATATAAATAATTCTTTGTGAAATAAATCGTGCTGAGTGCAGAAGCGAGCTTCTAGCAATAAATCTCTACTCCCTTTGCGTTTCACTCAGAGTAAGCCTCTGCTCACATGGCTGTGATCTGACATATCACATGGAAAGCAAGGAACCCTCTATTAAACGTACAAACCCTCCTGAAGTGCGGTTCCTCCTCTGTAAATCAAAACATTAATACAATCGCTCATAAACTAGTTCACAGAGACGTGATGCGCTCTTTAGTGCTAGAATATACCTTAGCTTAGTTCGTCCCAGCTTCCGTATTTAGTATGCAATTATCTCTAGTTTTCATACCAATGTAACAATAATTCGTTCATTTTGTATGATATTGGCTGAATATTATTTTACGAATATCTTTTTATAGGTTAACTATTAACCTATAAAAGTAGTTAGTTATAAATTTTATAATAACAAAAATAACTCTAATGAACTTTTATATTTAATTAAATGTATTATACTAAATATCTGTTTTCAAAAATCAACCATATCCAGTGAACAAAAAATACCACCTGTTTGGATGTGATTTTATAAACATGAACTGAAGCCGTAAATACATATCGCAGACAATATTTCAGAAGTATCTTAATTCAAGTCAAGGTAAAACTCTTTGAAAAACATAGGTATGGCTTTGGTTTAACATTACAGATTATTAACAGGGTTGAATTCAGGAAACTGGGAAATCCCCGGAAGGTCTTTTGGGCCAGAATGGTTAAAAAAATTATACTTATTTTAGTATGTGTACCTATATTTAGTTTCTATAAACTCTTTGTGATAAATATGGACAGTGATGTTTTTATCTCTATATTATATCTACATATTGTGAAACATGAATTAACCCGACATTTTGACGACTTGATTTATTTTGACAACTAGAAGTAGTACTGTTATTAATAGCTCTAGTAATTTGACACAGTGTTTTAATTGTTTTAAAAATATATAACATCTCTTCTTGTGAATCTGCTTCAAGAGTCCCTCGTGAATTATATTTTCGATGAGGTTGTCATAATCTTCCCAGACAGGCACTGATCGTTATTTCAGCTCCCCTAAAGTAAATATATTAACTAATTGGAAAAATAAAAATTTATACGTAAGGATGTTATTATACATTATATCGAAAAATCGTATCAAATAATAATAAACTTGTGAAACGTTACTCCCACGCCATTAAAAGGTAACAATGTTTTATAAATATTGTAACATATACATAATTATATTGATTCAGACTGGAGAGAACAAATTGATGTTTTCCCGTTAGGCAGTCATATTACATAATATTATATATATCATTATTTCAGAGCCCTTTATGTTTATTATATTTACTTATAAATTACTAATACTTCAAAAACATAAAAATTATATTTAGTAATTCGTTCTGAAAAAAATAGTATGTATTTGAACTCTCAAAACTATAATTATTAGACCGTAACTAAAAATGTCTGTATAGACAATTTAGCAGTTTCGAATATCGTCCAAAGTATTTACCTGGGGTGATAATCAAATCTGCCAACTCTTAATTCAGAGTTAGTAGCTTTGAATACCAAGGAAAGAAGCTAAAAAATATATTACTATACAAGCAAAATCCATTGTTATACAAAACCAGCATCGTAAAATAAACCAGCTTTTACAATAAATTTAAAATAAAGACAAAGTACTCTGGCGAAGTGTAGAGAGTTTTATAGTTATACCTAAAATATTTATTTTATGTTTGTTAAACAATTTAATATTTTTTTCCTTTGTGATTGTTTTACCTCGTCCAACAATTAATCAAACACTTAAATATTTATTTTAAAGTGTTGATGTTTATGATTTTATACGTACATACTCTATAAAACCTGATTAAACAATAAATTGGTTTGAACGGCGAAATGTGAAAACGTTATACTCTCTTAGCCAAGACTCAAGTCGTGTTTCAATTAAACAAAATAATTTATCATATTTATATTTAAAAATAAAAAGTTAAGTGCAAATTATCAAACCAAACAGTGTTATTATAATAAGAGTTTAAATTTAATAATAATACTATTTCGCTGTTAAAATTTTATCCCGATACCTTTTCTAATTTCTTTTTTCTATCAGTCAATAAAATAAAGCTTTAATACTGAACTGAATAGCTACTTTTTCAGAACGATACACGCAAGACCAACTTCTACTAATTAAACAAAAACCCCACTGAAACAGGTTGACACGTGTAACTTAACAAAAAAATATTTATTCTTCACGGCTTAGTATGTAATATAAAATATCATTTTCTAAATTAAAACAAAAAATGGATATATCAAATTAATAAATTCTTACTTAAAAGTCACAAAATATTTTTTTCAGCACAAATTTTAAGCTCAGGATGCTGCGTATTGTATTGAATTAAGGCTTTTAAACAGAATTAGCATTTTAAACTGAAAATCAATACCAACTCAGAATAAGTAGGCGTAATTAATTTAGTGGTTACTTCTATTATAAAAAAAACTTTATCATATTTTTTAACAGTCCAGGATATTTCGTTGCTTTTAACTAAAATCGATTACCACCATTTAAATCTTATAGCTTAATAAATAGTTCATTGAATATTGAGAATGTTCTGGAAATTTTACCAGTTCGTCTCGAAATCTTGTTTACTAAGTAATAAAAGCCTACAATATTAACTCAAGTTAACAAAGGCTTTTCAAAACAGCAGTTTAATTTATTCTGAAATACTAAATGAAGTTTACTGTTTGTACTAAGAAATAATAATACAATTGAATTTCAATATTAATCAGTAGCAATCAATTGCATATATCAAAATTAATTGTAATGTTTTAATTTCCTTGTTTTCAAAATCTAATAATATATTTATGTATATATTAATAATTATTTTGGAAAGTCTAGACAATAAATAAGTATAAAAATGCGATGTGATTAGAATGTCTTGATCTTCGTACGAAAATTATTTTCTGTAAACTTTGAACTTGTTGTGGCGATTATACATAGGAAATGTAAATTGGACTAACACAATTGCTACACGTTTATTTAGCAAAAGAAACGCAAAATTCAAGATTCAGAATAACTTAAATTATATATTATGATAATAAGAGGTGAGTTTTACATTTTCTTGTTTACCAAAAATCTTATATAAGTTAACATATTTATTGAGCCAGTAAGCCAATTAAGTTAGTAAGCCAAAATATTTCCAAATTCAATATAAATTTAAAGACCAATTTATACTATCGAATTAGTCTTGTCATCAAAAACAATCGATCCACTGCTTAAAGAATATATTTTTTATCGTCTCTTGTACCTTTTTTTTACGAAGAGAAATTTAAAATAATTTGAACTAGTGGTCTATAATGTACACTTTTATGTTAAATAGCAAATAAGGCGGGTAGACCAGCGACTCACACCAATAAGATTCAATTGCGGCTCAGTTATTTTTATGATCATTTCAAAGAATTCAGTAGCATGCAACGACATCACAGAAAACTTGTCTCAAAAGGGGTTTTTCTCAATGTTTCTAGCAACCCTCTTCCATGTGCTAGAATCCTTCGCGGAAGTCATGGATTCTATTTGTCTCCCTTATCATATGACGATTATTCTAGAGTACAAATATGTTTAGACCCAGAGTCCAACTGTTATCCTACATTCATATGATGAGGCCTGTCCATCCTATCCCCATTTTGCTCCCATCATAACAATTCTCCGTCAACTTGATTTTGGACGAAAATTTGGATCATATGTTACAATTTATCATGAAAAAAATATTATGAAATAAAAGCATTCATTCTTCTTAGAGATAGAAACTGTTACTTATGTTCAATATTTATTTTGATAAACTATGCCAACAGTAATGTTTCTATTTCAATAATATAATATATAACAAGAATAGATGCTTAGCCTTTTGGTAGAATATATACATCATTGCAGCACACTTAAGGACCTGTATTTTTTTTAACAACAAACAAAACACATAAAATCATACTAGACTGAATTCGTTTGGGTTACACATAAAATATGTGATTTATCTGCGTTTTTATTTATTTTAGTTAGTGGAAAATTGCAACTGCTCTTTATAAAACATTTATTTTTACTTTCCCATATTAGCTACAAAGTTTGAAACATTTACTGATTCGTTCGTCGTTTCATGTTTAAACGATTCCAACAAGCATAAATTTTTTTTCGGTTGACATTTTACTCAGAACATAAAAAAAGTAATCTAAACATTGCACTGGGACGTGCGTAAATAATAAATGTGAAGTTTTTATGGAGCCAACCCGATTCTTTGTTCTTTTATTCTGACTCCATTGCTAACAAATATATATTTTCTACAAAAACGAAAAACTCTTACTTTTATAAAATATTTGCCTATGGTTTTAAAGTGCCCGTCTGTAATTTGACTACTGTCCCTGACAACAATAAAAATATAAATAATAATACTACATATAAATTTAACCCAAAATGAACGACATCTATGAGAATCGACTCGAACAATTATCACTTTTTATATATTGAAATTGATTTCAGACGAAATATAAATCATAAATTTATAATCTTTTTTTTTCTTATGCGTGATAAAATATATCAGATATGTTTATACACTTTAACAATACGAAGTATTGTAGAAATATAAAAAGTAACAAATTATTGTACAGCAAAAACTTTTACTTTATCGATAAACTTTGGACTCTAATAAATAACAAAACACAGATTTAAATTACAAATAAATAAACAAACACCATATATCATAACTCTGAGCCGTTTTAAGCTGGCTAAAAAATGGCTGTTTTATAAAAAATAAAGTTTATTTATTAGAACTTTTTAATTTTTTTTTTTCGCTTGGTTTATGTAATTATATGATTACTTGGTTTATGTGATTATACACATCGAATTTAAAATTTAAATAACTGTTATATAATTCAAGTAAGTGTAAACTGATTCGATGTATATCAAGTCTTAGGGACTCATTCCCCAGGTTATCCTTATCTAACTACTCTCCTCCACATTCATCTGTGAATGGTAAGTTCGTGTTTACAGGCATCGTAAGACTCGAATGGTCATTGACTGATCTCCACTCCTCTCACATATACCACGTAAAACCACATTAGCTACATCATTGCATTGAAAGCTACAGCTACAGCATTTCGTGAAAGGGATTTTGATCGTAAACTCTATTTCGATCTCTTATGTAAACTGTGGTGTGGGTGGAAGAAGTTTTAGCCGAAGAAAAATATTTTTAAACATTTACCAAAAAATATTAGGTTTTTGCATATTCTTATATCCTAATTTTGACATGATCAAATGCATATATATGTTATTTACAAATTAATCCTAACCAAGATTTGCTGCCGATGATGTTAAAAATGTTAAATACGTTTTTTATTTTTTATTATTAAAACACTTTATAATAGTATTAAAATCACGAAAATTTTAATTAAAATTTCCGAGTAACTTTCTTTTTAATCAAAATGCTTTTAAGTTTTATGCAGTTTGTTTGTAGACACCAAATAAACTCCTTTTTTTACAGAAAGTGTTATTTTTAGATGCATTTTACGGTATTGAAAGGTACTTCATAACGTTTTATTTTTTTCATCGGATGGATAAAATAAAATTGTGGAGATTACTCTTTTTAATATGGCCTACTTATTATGACTGCCGTCCTGAGATAGTTTATCGTGGCCCATTCATTTGAATTAAAGGTTTCTCCTTAAAATAAACTGTTGAATTTTTCTGAGCAGTTTGCCACCGATTTTTGAAGATCAAAGGTATTAAATACAAATTATTTGTTGAGGATTCCGACTGGTTGAATATTTTTAAGAATTAAACCATGTGTAACGAAAGAAAAGTGTAAAATTTGCGTTACTAGAAAATACTAACTACAATCACTATAAAAAAGGTTAATATACGCATTGGCGCTAATACGATTGGCATTAGAAGCGAGTCGTTAAATAATATTTACAGTGCAATGGGTGTAGAATATATATACAGAGTGAATCTAAGGTGTGCGCAGGCATAACATGCGCGTAATGTAGATAATATCTTGATAAGCTTTGTATTCTAACAGTCTTTTGTAGACACTCTACAAGCAAATCCCATTTTTAACTCTGCATCACCGGCTATAATTAAATAACGTCACTGTAGTTCATTTTCTCCCAATATTTCATTTCAATCATTACTTTTAAACGTACAAGTATCGATATTTTATGCATTTTTGGGAATATAAACACTTGATGGATTGACTATGTTCTTGGGTGTTATTATGTGTTTTTATTTGAAATTTCCGACGTATCGACAGAGATTCGACTCTGAAAACTCCACGATTGCTACGTGATTCATAAACTACTGCTCAACATGACATTTAAATCCATGAAGATGCCATCAGTACCAGGGCCGAAACGTCAGAAATTTCGGCTTAAAACGAAGCATTTCACCAAAGAACAGAGCAAATCTTATAACAAAGTAAGCTATGTATGACCTACGAGAATTATATCAACATCCGTTTTGTGTCTCAAAATTTAATATTTTTTTAATGATTCTTAGTATTTATGTAAATCAATATCTATTAAAATTAAATTTTAATTTTTTACCGTGGTTTTTTTTCAAAACTTATTTTGTAGTAAAACTGAAGAGAAATGTTTGTGAAATGGATACACGAAATAACAATACAAAAATTCTGAATAACATAAACGGGGAAAAAAACTCAAAATAAAACATTTTAGTAGGCTCATATCTAGAGGTTGAGATCGATCAAGGGTTAGTTTTTTTTCTTTATTCTAAAAAATACCAACTTTTTAAAATAAAATATACATACATACATTATATTACATACATTTAAGAAAATAAGGGCGTATTTTTAAATACATCGGTACAGATAAACAAATGTGTTGAATAGTATATTTATAATTCAAGAAAATATATATAGCTTGGGCATTAATTAAGTCATTGGTTTAACTTAAATAGAGGTAGTGAATTGAAAACACCTATTGATAAAATTATGTAAGAAACCATTTCCAATTGCAAAAGAAAGGATCTCAAAAGAAACACATTGTACAGGCTGATAATTTGATATGTTTTCATAAAACAGAATGACGGGCATTATCCCCTTTTACATTACATGTTTTAACAGGGAAAAGTAGAAATATAAATACTAAAATAACATAATAAGAAGGAATTGTCTAGTGAAATGAAATGTTCTTACCTTGAAAAGGTCATATTTGTGAATTCAAAAAAATACCGAAGAATCTGTAATAAAAAGTTTATATTTATTTGTCAGTATGACATAAAAAATTGCCTGCATATTTCAGAGAGTAATTTTATTACTTCGTCGCCTTATTTTGGCAAATAACCAGTGGAATATTGTATTTTTACGATCATTGATTCAATTTTACGAGTGCATATAATTCTATTTTTTACAACAAGCATATAGAAATATCTTTACGATGTATCTAGAGTATTTTAAAATTTCCTCATACTTCACATGATACTGCGTTCTCCTGTATTATCACTGATTTGTAGCGCTATTTTATCTTTAATATCATTTTAGTTTCTTTTTCTTATACTGGTGCCTCTTCTTATAGGAGGTGGGTGACCATTTCATCGAATATATGTATATCCTGGGCTAGTCTCACTAATTTGGCCGTACTTCCAACTTCCCAAATAGTTCTACCAGATAAAAATAATGATTGCATATAATTGAAAAAAATATATAATTTAGCTATGACTGCTGTATTGTTTAGAAAAAAGACAGACATTGTGTGGTTTGAGAGGGTAGAGGGCTGTCCTGAACTCTGCTCGTCGTCGCTCGCCATTTGTTCAGGCGTCGGCTGTCCCGCTTCAGGCGTCAGTAGCTCGCGAGAGTCGCTGAGGAGCGGACGTGTCCGCCTGACATAGAAGGCGTCGGAGCGTGTTCTCGTAATCGCGGAAGTTTCTTCCTTGACTCTATAGCGGTGTTTAATTTAAAGTGATATTAAGATATTCCTTATTTTTTAGTTCAGTCGATCTCACGAAAATGACCCCCGGTAAGTTGTAATTTACTTTTAAATTTGCACTCATTGGTTGTATGTTATATTCAACTAAAGATTTTTTTTTAGATAACGTTTTTTGAAAATATAGTTTTGACAAATGTAATCCGATTGGATTGTGGTGACACTTTTATACTAATTTGATGGAATAGTCTTCGCTCGAGTAGCAGGCAAACGTTTTTATCTGTCTCATTATCAAACTAATTCCACTAAATCAAATAAACTCATTCGCGTACATTGCTAAAGTACAGATTTTTCCGGCCGGTGTCGACATAATTTGTTTGGAAACGATAAAATGGTCGCATCGTAATTGCCACTTCAACGCGCGGACAAACATTTGTTTCTGCCAGTATTGAGGCTGTATTTTTTTTTAATGTAGACACGAACAGAGCATATTAAAATATCTTTGCATCATTTTTTATGCAACGTACCAAATAATTTTTAATTTAAATGTCCTTCTCACATACAAGATAACTTTTGGTAGTTACACTGAAATCTCCACATTTTAAACTCAAGTGGTCCACTGGCAGAGTTAAGCATAGCATGGAAATAAAATAACCATTTGTTCATGGTAAAACTGAGCCAATAGTGCCCAATAAACTTACCAAGGCTTAACTGCATTTCATTCCTGGCAATGCTGTTTATTTTTTAATACATCTTGAATGTTCGTTTTGATGTTGGTGGTGAATTTATGGACGCTAAAATATTTTTACTGCAACTTAAAGATAAAATTCTCTCGGAAGGAAATCAGAAATAGATTTGCTTCAAAGTTTTTTCGGCGGCACCTTGAACCGAAGAAATTCAAATCAACACGTGGCTTAGAAAGGTTCAGCCACTTTATTTCAATATAAATATACTCTCTTATTTTTAACTATAATATTTTTCATACCGTTTGATTAATCACCTTATGAAAATTATTCGCTTATCATCTAGCTTAATTTTTATCATATACTAATACAATCTACATACATAATATGACTTCACAGTAATAAAAAGGTCGACAACAATGTCATTCCTAAAGTCTGTAAAACGGGGACGTCAGTTAATTGTATAAACTAATTAATCACAGACGGGAGGTTGTTTAAAGCTTTTACACAAATCAGTTTGCTTGTGGGTACTATTATTCCATATATTTTGTATTAAATATGTTTAGAAAAATGTTTCATCGGCGATAAAAAATAAATAGTAACCTAAATTTTTAATCAAAATACCAGTCCTTCTGCGCGTATCCGGTTCCGTTAAAACGCCGGTTTCATACGAGGCAGGATATGGTGATTCCCGCATTGTCGTTTTACACTTTCCGTGTAATTCACGAAAAACCATTAAATGAAAAACCTACATGCCTTACATGTTTACTCAAATTAATTGTTGAGTCACAGTGATTCCCAATATAAACATCAGAATTTACAAAACACACTTATTTGCAACTAGATGTATTCCAAACATCGTTTTAATCCGTTTATACATTAATTTAGGTAAATATACTACTATAAGTATTATAATACTTTTCATTTCATATGTCACCTCTTTAGGATGTTTATAGGTGATATCAAATGTTAGTCTGATAAATATTAATAAATAAATAAGTATTGATACTAAAATGAATGCATATGTTTTAATAATATATTTGTAACGCACAAAAACCAAACAAACTAATGAGATAATTTAATGTTTACCAGATTTTTACCATTAAGGTTTAAACAGGTCTTCGTAAATTATAACATCTAATAATTCGAAAATAATAATTTTATCGCATGAAATTCGTTGATTAATTTATTCCCGCGTATCTTTATCGGTCTAATAAAAAAATTATGCATAAATTGAGAGTAGATTTTTTATAGTAAGGAAAACCGTGCTTGCCGTCTCTACCCAACAACATGGCTGGATAATTTATTGAATTTGTACACATCTTTCACCCATAAAATGCCAAGAGATAGAATTTGTTTATTTTTAAACTTGACTGTAAATAACAACATTTAAAAAAAATAGGTTACATCTTTTAAACTCATTAATCAACGAAATTTAACTTACGATAGAAATTTTAATCCAGATCGAGGACCTTCAAGTGTTCAAGAATTTTCTTTGGGTGAAAAAATATACAGAAAATATAATCAACTAATATTATTTCAATAAAATTTCGGTATCTCAAACAAAATCTGAAATCAATTACTGAAGAGGATCTATTTGAATAGTTGTAATAATTGTCAGCACGAGTATGTGATAGAAAATGCGTACGAATCACACAACGCAACGCCGCCTCCGTGTTTTTAAATTAAGACATTTCCTCACGTGGATAAGTTGGGTCATGATTAAATAAAAGTCTGTTTATCAAATTGAACTCGTAAACAGTCCTGCTTGTAAACATTTATGAAATTGTTAAATCATTTTAACTTAATGCCGACGAACTTTATTAAAATTTCGATCTTATTCTTCTTCCATTTCCATTGAATTGCCTACGCTGGAAATAAATAGATCGACACTCTGAGATATCCTTCGAAGCGGTTTGCCAAAACTTGTTCATATTGTGACCCACGCACGTAAACACGTGCATGTTTGGAATCTACTCTCAGATGAAAACCATTTATCTAGATTTTAAATTGTACCGAAAAATATTTTAATATAAACAAACTGCGTGTCTTTTGTGCACGGGGTCAGAATAAGAAATTTATCAATTTTTATCGATGAATATTTTGAAAAGTTATATTGAATTCATTTTAATATTTAATCCAAATCGGATATACGTATCGAATGCCTAATTATTAAAAAAATATTGTTGAAATCATATTTTTATGCCTTCAAAGAAATAATTTAGAAGTTTATAGAAGTTTTAATTGAGTATAACTTTCTGAATGAAAATCGTGCGTACCTTTTTGAAGGAGTGGGAGAAATTCACTAACGAGCGAATATCACCGAGAAGAACGATGATGTTATTGTTAGAAGGGTAACTCTTCTCAAAGAAAGCTTCTAACGAAGTGGTTACCGTTATTAATGCCAGTAAAAAATATTATTTTTTGTTAGAAAAACTTTATTAAATGTTTTGAGTGTGTCCTCCAGCGGATAGAAAACAATTGATGTGTTATCTTCTTTTGAGATGAAAAAGCCACTACCCCAACATTTTTTTATCGAAAGATTCGTTTAAATCTCTTTTGTCTATGAGACGTTGCTTCTTACGTGTACGGGTTTTATTATTAATCCTCTTTTTATCCCGGTTGTGCTCTTTTTTTCTATTATCTGTCCCTCCAGTGGGATTCACATCATTTTAGCCCTTAACCGAAAAATAATACTTTTTATCCCAGGATCAACATTCGATAGAAATATGTGTTAAATACTTGTTTATATAGTACACACTAATACTATTTACTGCTTTAGCTTAGTTTTAAAGAAAAATCCATTATATCAAATAAATATTGATGTATTCTGATGTGAAGTTCTTATAATTCATTTTAAAATTTTCCTTTATATATCGTGAATAAAATACCAACAAGATAAAATGGAATCACTGAATGAAATTGCATGTTGCAATATTCATCAAAAATTACATATTTTCATATTTGTGAAAATATATTGTTTGCCATCAGCTACAGCCAGTTTAGACAGCATCAGCTATCTTATTCTTCTATCAGCTATCAGTATATATCAGAATTATTGAGCTTAAACGCTTTATAAATACTTACCTCAATACATCAGTCACGCATATTACTAGGAATTTCTGATTGAATTCTTAGACATTTTCAATATTTACTAGAAAACAGAATATTTACCTTTATACCTAACTTTATAAATCATGCCAATATGATACAGGTATCAAACATGGGTTACTCTCTTGAAGAGTTTTTGGGGTTTTACTTTACCTCAAAGATCAATCCGGTTTGGGTCAGATGAGGTTCCAGGCTTTACCTAACTTAAGTTGGAACCTTGCGACCTCAGATCCCGTGGGAACAGCCCAAAGGACTCAAATGCTAAAGTGGTCAAACATTGACTCGATCAACGCCGGGGAAGTTTCTCAAATGATTTCATCCCGCAAGTTTGCAAATAATTCACGTATATAGATATGTATAAAAGTTGATTACAGTCGTAATAAGTCGGTTTTTGTTCGACAAGTGCATATAAAAAAGGTCAAATAACATAGTCTGTTCACTTGAAGCGACTCGTAGTACGTGTATAAATGAACTTATGTTTAACTTCCTTACTTTGAATAGACTACATATGTTACTGAATAAACGAGGCCCATATTATATACTTTAAATATTACATCTAACATTCCTTATTCCATATCGAAATAAACACTATAAATATTTGCCGTTTGATGGAAAGTGCTTATATTGTTTGTCATTTTGTTTGGTTTGTGAATTATTTTAACGAAAAATCATAGCGGATTGAATAGAAACTAATTTACTTTGATTGTGGTTCACGTTTTCATACAAATAAAGATGTAAATGTAGGAAAAAAAAACTTAAGCACAGATAAAGGAACACCTAATTATGTAAATAATATTATGTCTCATATATTATTACAAAATATACTATAATGAGGGAGTATACGAAACGAGAATTATTTACGGGATGGTTTGAAAATAAATAATAAAAAATGGCAGTTTTTTAATCGGTAATATATTGATAATACTACAAATTTTCTTTTATCAGTAATTATTGTAAAATAAACGAATTTGTTTTGTGGGGTTTATAAAATAACTGGGTATTACTTATAGTTATTGTAAAAAATATATGTTTTATTTCTTATTTAACTTTTTTGCTTTATTTTTTCTATTTTCTGCGTTGTATTGTTTCGTTTGTTTCTATGGCAAATAAACGAAAGCGATGGCAGTGTTCGTTTAATCTCAAAAATAAACACACTTAAAATATGCGATAAGACGTTAATCATGTAAAATATACTGAACAAATTAGTATTCTCTTACCATTATATACACGCACCGCATTAAGGTATGCTTTTACAAACTATTCCTTCATGTTACTTCCTGGAGAATGAAACCGAATACTAATGTCAAAAGTTATTTTAAAAAAAACCATCAATCAAAAACAACCCCACACGTATTTCAGGCTGTGTGAACATTACAAAGAGAAAATATATGGGATTCATCAACTTACGCAAACTTAACCAACTAATGCAAACGACAACCAAGGATTTTTTTTAAAGCCAATTATAATGAATTCAATATTTTTGACAGAGAGTACTTGGTGGAATTCCATTTTAATATTTTTGAATAAAATACTTGAGTGATTTTCCACATTTTCGTTTTTATTAGTGACCGGTTTCGCCAACCTTTCACGTTGGCATTATCAAACAGAGTCAATGATGTTTGATAATGCCAACGTGAAAGGTTGGCGAAACCGGTCACTAATAAAAACGAAAATGTGGAAAATCACTCAAGTATTTTATTCAAAAATATTCCAATTATAATGATCGCGTCTCTTATATTAGATTGCTTGTGAAAAATAAATTGAGTCTAAAGAAGTTTTTGCTCTTTCATGTTTTTAAACCCAACCAGGAAATACCATCGGTTAAAGTTGAAATATGATCCGTTGGTAATGATGGGTAATTATTTTGAATAATTTGTTAAATTAATATATCCAGTATTTTGTGAATAATGTGTATAACTTGATGGATGAAGGGTTAACGTCAAAGCGTCAAGTTTCTACTGGAAACTTGAAGTTTTATTCTACTTGGTGTTAATTAATTCTTTTAAAATACAAATAATTTTGTTTGTGTGTAATATGACCTGTAATATTTTTAAAAACGCGTTAATTTGTCGTTTAAAAATTTTTTTTTCTCAAATTTCAGTGTAAAAATATATTAAAATAACAAATGATAAAAAAATACAAAATTTGCAAACCGGGCCCAACAAAAATTTAAGTCTTAAATATTTGTCATTAATTACATGTACGAAATATTAACCAGAGAGCATAATTATATACGAACTTTATTATCACATGTTTGAAGAGATATTTTGGTTAATGTGCTCGTTTGTATATTAGAACTGGCGCCAGAGTTAATAGACAATATGAGAACAATATAAGAGTTATATTAAATTATTTTCATTACAAAAATTAAACACCATTTTATTATAGACATTATAAAATTCATGGTAATAACAATATTTAAACAAGAACCCCGAGCTCTGCGAAAATACAGAAATATGCGATATAAATGTTTATAGCATTTGTCGGATTTGAGCTCACAAACTTGGATTTAATTAGTGTATGTTTCTGTTATCCACGAGTAATTCTACCATTGACAATATTTTTTATGTCATTTAAACATTCAATACGTCTACATTTATCATTTTAGGTTCGCGCTTTTAAATGGGAATATTAATAGTTGTTCTTTTATTGTATTATCTTTCACGTATTGTTTTGGGTACAAAATTGTAAATGACCTGTGACTTGAACCTTGACTTTAGTTTGGGAAAAATTCAAATGAAGCGAGCAAGATTTTTGAGCTCTTTTAGAAGTTTTATTTACTCAGAATCTAAAAAAAATACCACGACTAGAAGTCACGGTCGTATAAACCTCCAGCTCTTCTTCGAACACATAACCTCTTGTTATCAAAAATAATCGCCCGGAACAGAAAATGTTTGTTTTTACAGGCCGAGCATTATAGGCGGCGAGTAAGTGCACAATCTAATGGATCCTTTTTATGGAGTAATAAAATCACACCGCTTGCTTTTCATACCTTGATCCCCAATAACTGGCGGATTAAGAGGCAGGACCCTGTTCAGTTTTCACATGAACGCGGCATTCCTTTGCGGGCTTAACCTTAATTGCAACGCGATAAACATATTGTGCATTGTGGGGTGTTATAATATACTTAAGCCAAAGCAGTCATTTTTTGTCAAGCTTGGGAGATAGATAATCGCGTACTGAAAAAATAAAACAACGTTAACCACAAGACAAATTTTAATATTATTCATTAGTTTATTTTGGATCACTTATTGATATCCGCATATTAACATAGGTCTTGATTTTTTTAAAGTAACTTAAGGTAATTTTTTATTTTATAATTTTTGGTCTACAGTAATTTATTTCCACCAAAATACTTCAAAGGATGTAAATACTTGCAAGATTATCTTGAGTATTTTTTTTTTGTACAAATGTCTACACGATAAAGATGCACCATTTGCGCATTCCTTTTAGATTTCATGCCGTACGCTAATTCATAAGCAAAAAACATTTTTTTTCGATCGTAATTTAATACAGAGAATACACAAAGCCGTATCTACGAAAATTCTTTACAAAATAATTATCGCACTGAGTCTAATTTCTCAATAAAACACATTGCGTCCTGCGTCTAATATAGATGCAAGGTATGGCTGAAAACATGGAGTAATGTTTTCATTCAGTCGATAGCGGAACGGGAAAAGTTTGAGATGATAAATGATTTACTATTCATTGTTCAGTAGCCGCACGGACGACAAGTGGAATGATAAAGAGATTTTGGCCGGTTTTGTTATTGGCCTTGTCGTCCATTAACGGGCGGCGTTGAGGCGGCTTGCTGCAAATCCGACTCCTCGTCTCATGCGCCACTCCATCACCACTCCCTACAGTGTAATACGTTCCTATACATGTATATCTTTATAATTCATAATTCATCTGCACTGTATTTTTATGTGGTAATGGACTGATATTGTCTCTGCAGCCTGCTTCAGAAGCAGTATCAGATCTAAACGCCAGTACTTTGTAAGGAAAGAATTATATAATAATGCTATTGGGCAGCAGCATGCTATTTTTCTTTCATGAACACTGGCTCAGCATAAGTACTGTATATCCTCAGTGGAGATTTATTAAAATATAACCATTGTGTATTATCAACATTCAATTAAATTCTTGTAAAAACTAAAAAAAAGCTTTTTTCTAATACTACACGCACAAATCTACGACTCGGTTTTAATTCGACATCGGTTGGAATTCATCTTCAAAATTAAACTCTGGACGGGAAATGGATTCAGATTTTATTACGCGATTTGCCATTTTCCGACCGATCAGACCAGAATGTTTACGATGGGCTGGACGTAAAAAACGTGATATTTATTTTTGGAAAATGAAATCACAATCGATTATAAACCAAAATAGCACCAGATTGTTCTATCCATCAGTCGTTTCGATTAGATTCTCTAAATTCCTATCATGCAAGTTAGAAGATAAACATCAGCTTATATTTCGTAAACAAATTTGAATAGATCGTGCTAATTTCCATAATACTCCGTACGTAAACTTAATTACGCCGAGACTGGCCAAAGGAATATTTTTTCTTTGGAGATGGCTATAAATTCATGGTCTCTTTTTCACAATTTTATTCAGAAGTACAATGTTTATTTGGTTTATAAACGCTCAAAAAATATTCTTGGTAAATTTACATAAACATGATTTTATAAAAACTCGTTATAAAATCCTTTTGCAGAGCTTTTAATGAACAAAGTATATTCATTGACATTTTTGAATAAAATATTTAAAAAAAGTTTTAATGGATTCAAAATAAAGAATTATACATTAAGCCTTTTTTATTTTTTATTTTTGATCATATAAAATAAATACACGTGCTGAAAAAAAGTAACTGAAAGACCATATTTCGGGGACACTGTTTTTCAGAATTTATTAGTTGTATAGTCTATTACCGCTATATTATAAAAATATATTTTGTTTTTATTATTTAATACTTTACAAGTATTTAATATATTATTTATTTTTAACAATGCATGCCACGATACTCGTGGTTTGAATACCATTTGTGTTGCGATATATTTTTGTGATTTTTTTGTTTTGCTTTTTCTTTTGTCATCATAATCAAAATCATATAATATACTATGAGACGCCAAAAATTTTTTTTTTATAAAATACATTTTATTTACTGTTTCTTTTTTGGTTTATTTTTTGCTCATGACTGAAGATGACGGACTCATTCTGCTCTGTTTTTGTTCTCCGCAGACTACTCCGCACGTCGTGGTTGACGAGTTCTTCGCTTAGCTGATTGCAATGGAAATTGGTTGCTAAGAATTCTTAAACCAGGTTCATCCATCTTAGTCGTGTTGAAATGCCCTTTGAGATTTCCAATTTTTGTAGAATACAATAATTTTTTTTGTTTTAACAAAATATTTTTTTTTTAATCACGTATTTTTAGATACTTGTTTTTTTACTTTTTAAGTTTTAAAACTGCCATAACTGTGATTGGCAGAAAATACGTTATTTGTACGTGGATTTTATTTTAATACAACCCTTACGTAATATTTTTTAAAAAATGCAATGCATGTATACCGTCGAATATAAATTCACCAATATAATTTTTTGTAGTCTGCAAAAATGATAAAAGATTTTCTTTTTATTTTATGTTTTCAAAAGAAAATATTTTCGGTAATGTGAGTAAAATAACTGATCACTTAAGAGTTCATTCATAATTCATAATTTTCTGTTGACACCTGCCTCCTGTCGTTTTACGATAACCTTAAAAAAGCATTTTCACTTGCACATACCCAAGTTCCTGAATAGAAAGCATTTAGCTATCCTTTTATATTTAAATATTTCAGGGGTCCCTGATCACTTTGCCATTTTTCAGTAACGTATTATCTTATGGACTTTGACTAGGCAAGCCTTTTTGCATTATGGATCGAAAACCAACACATTTCTATTTAAAAGCCACAGTAGTCAAAAATATATGCTTTATTATAAATAGGAAGTTTATAAAAACCACATTAACATTTTATTTTAAATTCAATGCACTTGTAAACTGAATTCATTAAAATTGAGACGTGAGATAAATTTAAATGCAAACTTTTCACTTAACAAAATCAATAACGCACTGTATACCTAAAAATTTTTTATGATAAAAAATATGTGTTTTTATGTGAAGCCACAACAAATATTTATGTGACATTACTTTTTTTTAAAAATCTTTTTGATTATATAAGAGAACTTCTCGTTATATATTATTATACATTTTTTTGGATTAGTTCACCGCACGCTACTGACACATTTATTAGTAAACAGAATGGTATTATTTTATTCGAGTAAAAATCTGTTTGAATTTTTATGAGAAACCATGCAATAAAATCGATACTTCAATATAATTAAAAATCCCGAACGACGTATTAAAATTTAGTAATATATTAACACGCATACTTGTTTCTGTGTGTGTTTAAGACATTTTTTTAAAATTTTATTTCAAAATAAAATATGTTTAGAGATCTTTTTTTAACATCATTAAAAAAGACGTTTTAGTTTCATTCGATTTCTTCTTAACTTTATATGTTTTATCTTTTAAAGCATTTATTTCTATTTAACTTAGCCTTTGCCAAGGCAGACACTACACTGAAGGTTTTTGCTTTAAGACAAAGGAAATGCAGAAGGAATAAGGGCATCTGAAGGTCTTGAGAGTTCCGTGTATTTTAATAAATCGGTCTTAAAATTTAGTAATAATTATCTTTTGATTTTTTATCAATTTTATTTTATGGAATACAATTGAACATATGTGATGTGGTATAAAATCAAATAAACATTTTGAAAAATTGTTTGTAAAATATGGTATAGATATACAAATTTAGGAGAGTGTAAATGAAAAGTAAATACCCTAAATTCTACAAAATACACCGTTTATGGGGACTATCTTCGACTTCATTCAATAAAAACATCTTCCGTAATGGTTTTGTTTTTGACCAAGCTTAAATACTTGATTAGATGGCAATATTTTGACACGCACTGCTTTTATTATTAAAAATATTGTTATTTAGGTGTAAACATAATTATTTTAAAACAAAACTTAAGGTTAAACGTGCCACTTCCAACTCCCAGTAATAAATTATTGAAATATCCACCTGAGGCAAATGCGCACTTACACAAAGATCGTCGTATTTTATTTTACACAATATTCCTTCAAATTACAAGCATGGATTTCAATCTCTGAATATTATTTTATTTACTTCATTTTATAAAACGCATTAAAAGTTACTATTTCGAATACTAAAAAAGAATTTTTCTGACCATGTATATAGATACAATGGACCATATTATGTAGATGTAGACCATGTAGATAGCAATACAAAACATTTTTATGCTATATATATGTGGTTTCTTATGATGACTCCCAAATTTGGCATATGTTTATGTTTTTTAAAGAGTATTTTTTCTACACGAGCCAGTCCGTTGTTACGTAAACTGTTTCCTGACCCCCGGAGGGTGATTTCGTAATAAATTTCTGAAAGCAAACAAGACAAAAATGCTTATCGTAAGTGTCATCTTTGTATTCTCTACAATATTCATAGGCATTGTATTTTTTTTTTAAATTAATGAAACATTTTTCTCAGATTCTTCGAAACTCCATAAATAAGTCGCAAAATTAAAATACCGCTGACAGAGATGTGGGTCTTAAAATAAAGTATAGAGGCTACGTGCCGAGTATCGAATAATAAATCACCCAATAAAGTTACACCACCAAATTTATAAGTCCGTCCTTCAATATAAATCTTGAACCCTACAATACCTTCCAATAAAGACAGCCCTTCACATCAAAGTGATATATTTTGCATATTTATAATTGTTCTAAATAAATTGCTACGAAACTTTAAATTAAAATTATGCAGCAGGTTTTGACTTTCTTACTATTATTATAAAAGGTTTTTATTCAATGTATATTTGTAAACTCACTAAAAATTATCGTTTAAGTAGTCTTAAATCATGAAACATTATTAAGTTACTTGTATTTATGTAAACATTATTAGAAAAATATCAGATTCGTAAATTATCTAAAGTATATCGAATAACCACGTTTATTAGTATTCTTTGATATTATTCAATAGGATGCCAAATGTTTAATACCTTCATTTTCATCGCATTAAATTTATAATTACCTTCTTTGAAGATAGTAATGAACAAAACGAGCATTTGAAGTTTTAAAACAATGGATTCTTACAAACAACTTGACAAATCTCCTTTCCGATCTTCGCAGAGAACTTTCCAATCCGACTGACAAGGATTCAAACTTTATAATATTTCCGGGAATTGGTTTACTTTATAATTTGAATTGTTTAACGCCGCTTTAAATTTGAGACATGCAAACGGAAGTAATAGCAGAAAATCTTCAGTACTGAAGATTCACTTGTATGGATACCCATTTCAGATTACCCCGTAAGCTTGATTTGGGTGCAGCCAATGCAAACAATCTTAGATCGAGTTTTCTTTTCACGCTAAGTAAGTTTCGTAAACCTTTTACATTTTTATGATGATTTATATTTTCAGTCATGTCATGTATTTTAAGCACGCAGTACACATAACTGCATGAATAGCTGTTCGTCACGAATCATATTTAATTATTTAAAATAGTTGATTGCTCACATGATATAAAGATTCTCGACTTTCAATAATAACTAGCAAGAACTTACATTTTTTCCTTGTTATAAAAAAAGTCATAAAAAGTAAGAATTCTGACATTAAATCCAGCTGTACAAGACATGATGCCTTTTGAAGTGATTCTACTTTGCATATAAATTAAATTATTCTTCTTTGTTTTTGGGTGTGTTTTTTTTCTCATTTATATAAAATACTTCTTCTTGCATAATATACAGTTAAAATTAACTTATTTTTGTTTTCTTAAACTTCAAATGTAATTTAAAAAATAAAATATTATCTGTATAAAATGGCTCGTGGTGATTGATATGCACTACAGAGTATTATGAATATGATATTATATTACGTTTTACCTAAAACCAAAAGTTTTAAGATATATAATTAAAAACAAACATAAATACTGCTCTTTTAAAACAATATTTATCAATCAACTTCATCGATCTTACCTGACTGACAAAGAAAAGTTAAATGCAAGTATTCGCGTATTGCCTTCGTGAGCCCTTAATAAGTTGATTCCATATAATACCTCATTTCCATGAACCTCAAATAAACATACTAATGTATTACTTAATTATTTCACTTGATTATAATTTTCATTACGGTCCTTCTCATATAAGTAATATTCGGGATTTCTGTTCGTTCAATAAAAACAAACGCGTTCTCGCACCTGTTGCTTCAGCGAATGTGTATTTTCACGAAGCGTTAAACTCTACTCAACTGTTATACCCCCCAAGAGTGGTCGTATCTATAAACGTTAAAATTAATTCTCGGCAGATAGAATTTACACTCAGATTTGTTTGACGGTAACTTCGTAGTGCTATCTAAAGCAGCCAATTGGGGATATCCTTTCAACTGTCGCAGCTGAGGCCCTGATTAAATAAATTCATCCTCAAAATGGCGCCTCGTAAATCATAAAATATTCGAACCCCTTTTACAGCCAAACGAAACGTTGGAGAACAGATAGAGTCACGCGACTCGTATTTTTCGAAATTGGTGTAAGGAAATAGGATCGCCTTCGGGCGTGAAATCTTCTATTATGATGAAATACAAGACATAAAATATATTCAATATTTTTAACAAAGAGTACTTGGTCGAGTTTCATTTTAATATTTTAAATACCGGTTTTTACTTCGTTTGATATTGCCAACGAGAGACGTTGGCGAAACCGGTCAAACTGGAGAAGTCACAAAAGTATTTTATAATATTTAAAAAAATTAAATACAAGACATCAAAGTAAGCTTATCTTTATATAAAATAACTACGTTTCTTGTAAGCTTAGACGTGATTGTTAAGATGCTGCGAATCATTTCGAATAATACAATAAAAAAATCTTATGTGAGTTCTAATATTATTTTTCTCAGAATATAAAACCAATTATATAAAAACCTAATTTTCATATTTTTTTATTATTTGACTCTCTGTCTGGCCAAACTTTTTTTTAATAATACAGACAAGTAATAAGTGGCCTACTTAAAAAGGCTCAGATATTAAATTATTTGTTTTCAGTACATAATAAGTCAATCGTTAAATTCAAAAGGAACTAATTTCTATTAAATGCCACTAGTCACTCATTTTCGTTTCTAGTAAATTTATTCGGTTCAATTTATGTTGATGCAATTTAAAATACAAACATATTATTTTCACCCTATAAATGTATTATGAAAGCTTACTTTTCCATCTGGGAATTGTGAAGAGGTACCTGTTTATGCCTACGTCTCGAAATCCTACGCTTCGCTCGATGACTCTTGAAGCTTAACCTTTGATGGCAAAGGCAAACCACTTCGGTGATCTATTTAATTGAAATAATGAATGGTGCTAATTCTGAGGGAAAAGGGATTATTGATACCCTGAAAAGTCATAGTGACTCACCAAAATCAATAAAATTAAAAAAAACAATGTTTTATTTTTACTCTTAACCGAATCATTAATTTCCATTAAACTTACACGATCAAGTGCAACTGTTTTAAAAGCAAGTCAATAATAAAAAAATTACTGAGTAGTTATAGTATTTATAAACTATTCTAATTTTCATTATTATCAACAAATAAACATCAGACCAATAAATTGATTAGAATTAGAATACCCTTTTATCCTAAAGGCAAAAATTGAAATAAAAAGCTTTCGATGAAATTATATCTGAAATGATAGACATCATAGTCTTTGTAATATAATACCAGCCTGTGTTTTGGTTGTTTTGTTGCTATCGTGAATATTAATAAAATCCAACTTCCGATATTGTATTTCTTATCTCCAGTCTGTCACCAAATTGATGGCAACCGTCAAACGTATCAATTGCTAAGCAAAACACCTGAGCACCACAAAAAGACTATTTGATAGGAATATTCCCACTTACAATATTTGTATCCTAGAAAAACCACGAGAAAAATCTGTTTCAGGATGAAAATATTATATAAACATAATATCATTGGAGATTTATTTCAATATAATGTTTCAATTTTGTAGAAAAAACTTTTGTACCGAATGTAATCGATATTTAATTAATTTTGTAAAGTGGGTATTTTTTCTAGACATTTAATATGTATTAAATTTGAAATATGATATTTGTTTTCAGTGTATTTTTATTTTTTCAAATAATCATTCAGTTGTGTATAAAAATAAATATGAATGAAAATTGGTAACTTTTATTGTTTTTTTTTTAATTTATCATTAAATCAGACTGCTATGTTGACGTGTCTTATTATATTTTGGATTTTTGATATTTCAAATCAAATCATGTTATCAAAACTTTTGAAACTCAATTTTTTATAAAAATTAATCAAATGATTAATAAATATCCACGAAATATTAAGTTTTATTACATTTTCTCGGTGAGTAACTAAATTAATTGTAGCCTATTAAATTGAAGCAAAAACCAAATTATTTTCAATAAGCATAGCTTTAATTGTCTGATGTTGTAACTCTTCCTTTATATAATTAAAACAATGTTTTTTTTTTCAGGTTTTTATCCATGCGTACCAGAAGGATAATGGAGTCGCGCGATATTATTATGAAATATTTTACGCGATGAGAAGCCTTACTTTTAATCAACCTTAAAATCTTCTCAAGAATCACCACACAGACTTTTGTTTTTTTAAATTTAATTTATAATTATACACGAGTATAAATGGTTTATTTAACTATCAATCATTTCGATACATTAGCTGTTTAAATGCGGTGAATGCCCCTCGGTTGACATCTGACAAGTGACAGCGACCTGCTTCATCATGAACGACACGGAAATGGACGCGGCCAACTTCACCCAGCAGTACTGCGGGCAGGGCATGGAGCGCTTCCACGATGGTTTTCAGCAAGTCCACGCTTACCTCAGCGTGCTCGTGTGCGTGTTTGGCTCCGTTGCCAACTCTCTAAACATTGCCGTCCTTACCCGCAGAGAAATGGTCTCTCCTACCAACGCTATCCTTACCGGCCTTGCTCTGGCTGACCTCCTCGTCATGGTGGAGTACATCCCCTTCCTCTTCTACGACGTCTGGCCCTACACCGATCGCTCTCTCCGCGTTAAGTACACCTACCCCTGGGCATACTTCACTATCTTCCATGCCGTCTTCGCCCAAGTCTGCCACACCATCGCTATATTCCTAACCGTTACCCTCGCCGTGTGGCGCTACATAGCGATTGCGCATCCTCAAGTCAACGCGCGCTGGTGCAACATGCGCGTGACTATAATCACCATCGCCGCGGCGTGGGTGCTGTCTCCGCTCATCTGCCTCCCGATACCGTTCTCGCTTATCACATCTGAAAAAGAAATGCTTCTTACGGCAGAAGGTCACTCGACTGACAAGATTCAGAACATCTCCTTGTTGGATCCACCCGCGCAGAACGCCACGCTCGTATTCGTAGGCTTTGGAGCGAATGAGAGCTTGAACTCAGCGATATTCTACATCTACAGCGTCGTGATCAAGTTGATTCCTTGCATAGCTCTGACGATTCTGAGCTCCCAATTGATCATGGTGCTGCTGGAGACGAAGAAACGACGACAACAACTGATGGCAGGGGGGCGAGAGGGGGCGGAAGGAGCGGCGGCGAAAGCGCGGCGGCGCTCGGAGCGGCAGACGGACCGGACCACGCGCATGCTGCTGGCCGTGCTGTGCCTGTTCCTCCTCACGGAGTTCCCGCAGGCCATCATGGGTCTGCTCAGTCTCTGCCTGGGGAAGCCTTTCATCGACCAGTGCTACTCTAAACTAGGTGAGTCAATTATTCCTCTAAATATAGGCAGAGAGCGGTTCGAATCAAAACTGCCACTCCCAACAATGGATACTATACAAATAAGGCAAACTTCAGATGAAATTCGATTAGAACATTTTTAAAAAGTTTTTGCTAGTAAAAATAACATTCTGGTACATTACCCAATAGTTTTATATATTTTACCAGTCGCCATTTAACATTGCTATATGGCAAATTGAACTATTTATATTCAAAGTACAAATCAAAAAAATATTTTACCTGAGCTTTAAAAGGGTCGTTTGTATTCTTCCTGGTAATATTATTTTGTAAGATAATATTAGCAAATGAGAACGATAAAAATTTATCGAAATAACCAATTTTGGGTAATTTTTTTCTTGTTTGTACAATCTGACTTGCGATAATGTTTACTTCGTGTTTACTGACGTTATTGCATATCTTATTTTAAAAAAAGTATGTTATTTATATAAAAGTAAAGGCCAACGTCCAAATAGCACGAAAAAGCGGATAATGTTTTATTATAACATAAAACCAAATGTTAACTTGATGCTATATTTATTTTGGCAGTGAACGGCGATAAACGGTTTTTTCTTCATTTTTTTGTAATATAAATATTTGAATGCCTTTACGCCTGTTTTATATTCTATGTAGGTAGTGTAAAACGGTGAATTCTTTTCAGAACGGAATCTGACGTCGCGAACTTGACAAATATTCTAAAGCGATTCATTAAAAATTCAAGGGGAATTTTTTTCATATAAATATTATCTGCTCTTTGCGAAAAAATACTGCGTAAACAACCTGTTGTTATCGAAAGAAGTCATTCTTAGGTTTACTACAAGTTCAAAATAATAAGATTGGCAAAACAACTTAGCGATTAGATATTTCAAGCGGAAAAAAGTCAGTAAAATATAAAATGTCTAGATCTAGAATATGAAGCGCCGCTTATTTTGCGGTAATAAATTTATATTTGTGCACGTTTTATTTTAAAATTGGCTTCGTAATGCGATATCATTGTGTGGCTTTTTTTTCTTCTTTGTCGTGAAAATAAATTCAATACGGAGTCAAAGGGTGTAGGAATTTAAATAACATCCATTTAACTATATTTCAATGTCACATCAGCGTGTGAGCTACGAATATCTCTTCCATTATTCTAAAGACACGTTTTTTAAGTTCTTTACATTTTAATCCTTTTATATAATATTCCATGAATACATACGTGAGCAATAGCTTCCCTAAATTATAGTGACCTAAATGTATACGGACTATATCCTTCTCCATATCCTTTCATTGCTTTTCAATGAGTCGTCGCACAAATATTAGACAAAGAACAAATTTTAATAGTTGCATAATGAACCGGCCTTGTGCCTCGGGTACTTGAATTCTATGGCCACGGTCTACGTCTACTAATGCGTGTATTCAGTCTCTCCCTCCAACAAAACTGGCTTTAGAAATAATTTAATTGTCGGCCCTAAACCAGAACCTGGCGGTTCATGCAGGAGCCTCTATTAAAGTTACTTGTGAACAAACTTCTCAGCCTGCAAACAGTTCAGCTCTTATTGCTTACTTCGCTGGTTTGCTCCCCCTAAATATTGAAAAGAAATAACTTCACAATCCACCAAAGTAATGGTTTGTGTTAAATTTTTTTTGCTCACTTAGCTATATATATATTAATTATATACGAGTATATATATTAATTATATATATATATATAATTAATAAATATTTAATTGTTTTGTTTATCAAAGAGGCCTTAAATTTTAATTATAAAACTTTCTACATTTATCATGCTATCAATTAATATCTAGTTAACGAGACGCCACTGAGAATATATGTTTCAGGATATATAATTAAATATACTTATGTACTGGCAGTATGCATTAATTTTAAGGATTTTTTTCGTGAAATTGGAGCTTTATTATAAAAAATTGGTACAATATATTATATTCAAAGTATTGTCCATCGCTAGCCACTACTTTTTCCCATCTTTCGGGCAAATTATGGATTCCATCCCAATAGAACTGTTCGTCTTTTGAAGCCAAGAAATAATCAAGCCAATTTTTGATACCCTGTTCAGAAGTGAAGCGTATTCCAGAAAGGGCATTCTGGATCGATCGAAACAAGTGGTAGTCGGAAGGGGTAAGGTCTGGGCTATAAGGCGGGTGAGACAGAACTTCCCATCCACTGCTTTCCAAATAGGTTTTAACCGATTTAGCAACATGTGGCCCAGCATTGTCATGATGGAAAATTACAGACCCGTGCCTGGTCGTATATTCTGGCCGTTTTTCTGCCGATGCTCGCTTTAAACGTATCAATTGTTGTCTGTAAAACTCGGCCGTGATAGTTTGGCCTGGTTTCAGCAGCTCATTGTGGATGACACCCTTCTGATCCCTCCAATTTCACAGCATTACCTTGGCGCCATGAATATTTGGCCTGGCCGTCGATGTTGATGCATGCCCGGGCTTACCCCATGATTTTTTTCGCTTCAAGTTGTCGTAGTGAATCCATTTTTCGTCACCAGTAATGATACGAGTAATGGTAGCATTTCCGAAATGAAAAATCGCTTTTCGACGTCTCTCGGCTTCAATTCATGTGGCACATTTTGAATCATTCCCAATGCTTTTAAGCATCTCGAAAATGTTGCTCGATCAACTCCCAATGATTCTGCGAGTTCTGTTTGCTTTTGACACGAGTCTTTATCGAACAATGCCTCTAATTCTTCATCTTCGAATTTTTTTGGTTGGCCTGGACGTTCTTTGTCATCCACATCGAAATCACCACTTTTAAAGCGTCGAAACCAGTTCTCACACGTTTGTTGTGATGGAGCATGTTCACCATAAACTTCACACAGTAATCGGTGACTTTGAGGTGCTTTTTTCTTCCAATTGAAACAGAAAAGTAAAGCTTTCCACAAATTGCGTTTTGTTGGTACAAAAGTTGACATGTTGAGAGCTCAAATACACTTCAGCGATATGACATATACTGAAAATAAAGCGCAACAACGACGCTTCATAATGAAGTTAAATAAACTAAAGCCTGATGCAATTCAATACTAGTAACGCCATCTCTTAGAAAATCCTTAAAATTAATGCATACCTCTAATATTAAAAAATATATATATGTCTGCTTTCTACGTCGTATACATGAATAATGAAGTGTGTCGGTGATAATGAGTTTATACGTTGCAGCTTCGCTCTTATTAAAAATTTTCCGCTCTTTTAAGAAAAGTATCTGCAGGGTGTATCAAACACAACAAGAAGATTACTTTTAATTACGACCACAAATACTCTTGAAAGTATTTACATGTATTGGCATTATTGTGGGTTGCACTGGATGACCAAGGACGCTTGTTTTTACATTTTACAATTTGCAGACGTATAAGCATAATAAATCCTAAAAATTTTCAACATGGCGCACTGGTACAGTTGGTTCATTCGAACAAATTGCAGGGTGGCATGAGCTTGTTCAACTGCTCTCGCAAATAAATCTTCTCTCCTCACATTTTTCAACAGCTCCGCGACTGAAGATATCGGGGAAAACTGCCACGTTACTTAATTGTCGTAATATTTCAACCAGGGCTGTGCACATCAAAATAAATTAAATAAAAAATCCTCTAAATAATCTATGACATGTGAAGAGTAAAGTAAATAATAGCAAAGAGATCGTATGCTAACGTCTCAAAACAAACTATTATTTTTTCACGGTAAATATTAAAACATAAAGCTGTATATAAAGAATATAATGTTTTTCAAGATTTACTTGATGCAGCATCTTCAAAAAGTACAAAAAATATTTACATGTTTCCAATGAATAAAGAGTGACTATGCATTACATATGTAATAATATGAAAAGAATATTTTATCTACATAGTGCTTTCCATCTTGAATGTTAAAATTATGAAAATATTTTTTAAAAAAGTTAAACAAAGGATGTTTGAACCTAACAATTTTATGAAAAACAGCTATCTATTAATTATATAGACTCTGATGCCTTAAATATTTTTATAAATAATAAATACAAAAAGCGGGATATTTTTTTTCAAAGGCTTTCTAAAATCATTTTTTATCAAGAAATATTTAAATTGAAATAATAATAAACTTTTACCTACACGGCTCATTTTAATTGTAAAAATAAATTTTAATGATGAACTGAGATGAAAATTCACATAGATTTTTTGTTTAAAATTTACACGCATTAAAATTTTTCCCCTGATAATGTTTTTTGTCTGATATTTTTTTTATGGAAAACAATACTTTTTATAAGATAATTTACCATTTTTGTAACGGGGTAATTCATCACAATTTATAATCTCTTTCAAAACGTTATGGACAGCTTCAACTAAAAAAATAAACACGTTATTATTTTTCGCTTCAATTTAATTCAAAGCTAGTAACAAATTTTTCTCATCCGTACATAAATATATACTTAGCTTCATTGCGTTAGAATGCTATTTTTTTATAACTGAGTTCTCAATAAGTAAAATATAAGTTTGTGACAGTAAAATTAAAAATGTACCAAATGTTTGGTTGGCCGAAGAATGTGAATTACCATATAAGCATATAAAATAAATATGCAAATATGTATTAACATTTGATTGTGTACCTCGTCACTAGTGTTCAACATCATGTTTGCTTTTAACGCGGTATACAATTAACAGCATAATACATCACTGGTTTTCTATTTGCCTTGAAAATATATTCGCACTGTTTAATTCACATATCATACATTCTTTATTCACACGTCTCTAAAGGGCTGATTCAAATAAATAATTAAAAAACGACCATAATGATAACGATTTTGCAAATAAACACCTGATTATTAAGGCTACTTATCTTGTGGTCTTTGCCGGTAAATTTCACAGCAACAAATCTAGTGGAAACAACGCATCACTTACCTAGAAGTAATCCAAATAAACAAGCCCTCAGGCGCAGAGTTTGTCTTTCTGGGTATTTGCCAATTATTATGGTAAGTCTAATCTAAGTTTAAACTGTGCGTATACTCTTAGCAAGTTTGTGCATGCTTACTGCGGCCGAGCTGTCAGTGATGGATGAAGCCGCGGCCGGGGTGGTTGATGGCTGACAGGCGGCGGGGGCAGGGCCGGGGAGCCCGGTCGATTGCAACCCCTCGCAAATAACCTAGCCTAACCTCATCAACCAGACCCGACCAAACCCTCTACATTACGCCACACGGGGTGACGAATGTTCTCTGTGACTTTTTCCGCCATTGACTTGGCGGACGATAATCCTAGTTATTTTAATTTTCTTGAATAAATATAATTTGAATTATTATCGATATACTTTTGTGGTTTGATTTTAATGCTTTAAATTTTAGTATTTAAAATAGTAGTAGTATCCACTATTTACTCTTTACTTTTAATAATATATAATATAATTTATTTAACGTGCGAATTGAATGAATACTTAGATTCCAAATGTTATTTATAAAAATTAGTACGTAATATATTAGTACGTCCATAAATACCACCTCACTCCTAATGTATACGTTAAAAAATAGTTTTCCGCGATTGTAACTAACTTCTAACATAATGGCAATTCTCTTATTGCTACAAAATCAACATAATTTATTACTAAGATTTTAAAATTAAATACCTCAGTTAAACGACGATCTCCATGTCACTTTCATTAAAAAAATTATATCGAATTTCAAACTAGACATTCAATACTTTCTCTGTGAAAAATTAGCGCAAGATTTAAAAATTACAATTTCTTTTCAGAATAAAAGATATTATTTGCAAATAATATCGAACTAATCGCTTCAAAAAACGGATGAGTTGATAGAGAGTACCTGGCTTCTAGCGGGTTCAGGGTCCCCACTTTCGGAGGTAGTCACTCAATCTACGAGGCTATCAAGCTACTCCGAAGGTATTTGCTTTCAAAGTGCTGAGAATAGGGACGAAGGCCTTTTAGAGCTCCCGATTAAGTGGAGGGTTGCTCTCTTCTCTGGTCCACTTTAGTTAAGCTGGAAACATGATGGAACAGTGAGCATTATTCAAAGCGTCGACAAGGCGACTGGATGCTTGGTTTTCTCGCTGACGTCATACTCCCGGCTCCATTGTGCTCGGCCCGGTCCAATTTATTCGCGATGCTTCTTTCATATCTGCAGCATTGTGCGCGCTGAACCAACGATAGACAGTAACTCGCTTATAGCCTATGCATAACAATTTTTTTTTTCAAGAGCTAAAATTAACTCACTGCCAGTTTAATGCTCATATCTGATTTTTTTCGTAAGACCGTCTTATTCATCTATCTTGTAATGTGCATAATTCAACAAAAAAATATATTTAATTAAAATGACCTATTTTTACTGTTGTTAAATAAAATAACCTTGATATTAGAGTATTTCAAAATAAAAAAAACATGTAACTTATACTCAATTTTGCCTGACGTGATTAAATCTCATGAAAATTGGGTATAAACTACTTTGATGTGGTAAATTTATTTCAATCAAATTTAATTTTTTTTTTGTGATTTTCCACTTTTTTATTTTATTGGTTCGAGTTTCGCCAACCTAAATCGTTGGCATTTTTAAACAGGAGAATTCAGGAGAATTCCACACAGTACTTTCTGTCAATTATTTTATATATAAATACACGGAAAATTGTTACATAAAAGCATATTCACAGAAATGCTATTATCAACCTCTTGAATAATATTGGAAAATGCTTGTACGTATTTTATTAAAATCTCTGCGTGCTCATTTACGATAGGAAAAATTCTACAATAGATAAGGACAGTAAAATCCGAAAAGTTCTGCTTCACGTCGCTGTTGAAAGTTCAATTTATTTTATATTTGAAATGCACTTTTATATCCCACGTTATTTGTTTCGTGACTATTCTGCCGTCGTGTTACCTACGTTACATTAAAACTAAGAAATATAACTGCGTATAATAGGAATACATACCCGGAAACATGAATATTTAATCAAATAAAACAATGACTTTTAACTTTTTATACTGAGATCATTTTTGCAAAGCATAAAGTGAAAAAATACCAATATAATCAATTTTTTATATATCCAGCATTAACAATTTTTAGCGACCTAATAATATAAATTTTAATATTGTAATTTTAATATTTGCGGTCCAAAAGAATATTTTAATTCATTTATTCATTCTAATAAATCATTATGACGTCTACGTGCTTTGAATTATTCTGATAAAAATGTATGGAAAAAATATTTTATCAATATAATGTGATATGCTTTTTAAAAATAATTTCTTGTTTTTTTAAAATAAGTTATCGATTTTATATTATTTATATTGTATCTGTGCGCTAAAATTTTCCATTTCACTTCTCGCTGGGATTTAGAAGAAATTTGTCAATCAATTCTAGGAAATAATAGCAGTATACATTTATAAAAAAAAGTGTTGTATTGGCATTTCACGAATTGCAAAGCAAACTTACCCCAGGGAGCCCATAACTCTTTACGGGGTGTGGATAAAGATAAGGCATGCTTTCGAACATTGCGGATAGACTTATTTTTACTATCAATAAAATAAAAATATTAATAATTTAAAGTGATCATCTACTAGTGGGACTCTACAGAAACTCCAGCATATGTGAACACTTAAATGTTTCATCCCAGTAATATCAACTTCAATCAAAAGACAACAGACTTGAAGACAACACCATAAACGTATTTAAAAATAAAACTGTTTGAGCCGCCGTCAAAAAAGTCGGGCACGAGAACATCAAAGAACTTCAAGAACGTAATATTATTTACTCCGCGATTTCCCGACCGAAGTTACGGAAATGTAAGACTAATCAGATTAATTCCGTCTTCCGCCGACAATCTGAACGCCTTTTCTACGAAAGAACCCATACTTCGAGCTGTCACTCCTCCCGTGAGGCTGTGTAACTACTCAATCAGTTTACGAGTATCAAGTTTTATATTTCATCCGTAAACCACGTCTGCATTAGACTCCGTGTTAACTGGAACTACACGCACTATACGCTTGTTTTGTGTGTTATTGCGTGTCGCGTTATGTGCCGAGGTTTATTAGTTCACATGTATTCTCGCGTATACATGCATTATATATATATCCAAGATTACTATTTTCAAACATCAAGATATATATATATATATTTAAATGCTCATTTTAATAACGCCACTTTTCATAAAATCTTTGTCTTTAACATAAATGTCTGCAAATAAATCATGTAAGACAAGAGTAAAGTACCCATACTTTGTTGTATAGTATAACAACTTTATATAAGTTAAAAAGCACCGCTAAATATTTAAAAAGATTAAAAAAAATTATTGTTTCTTGAATAAAATTAATACAATAACTATTAAAATTATTTCTGGAGCATTTTGGGAAAATAAAATATATAAAAGAAATCTTTACTTACAATTATTTTTGGTATTGTTTTTGATGGCCTTAAGTTGAGTTACCTTTGATTTTACAATACCTTTGATGTTAAAATATTATAACAGTATACATTATTTTTCTCAACATTATTTTTTAATTGAAAAGTCACTCTTCTTTTGATGGGAGAAAGTACTATTTAAAAATTGAAATTTAACTACACACACATACTCCGTGCGTTAGTACGAATCGGCCTAAATTCCTAAGCAATTCAATAAGACAGTATAAAATCCAAATCAAATTCTGTGGTAGTGATTTTATATCGGTTCTGTATTTGATCTTATGCCAAGTTATATTGATTAGCCTATTCGCACCGTATCACGTCCATACATATGTACCTTTACCCTATCTCGCATTCGTGAGCATTGCCCCAAATTATTTGTGTGCAGGCACGCCGGACCAGCTATCTCGTGTAATTTTAAAATTAAATTGGCCCGGACCCGAAATTCATTTGCTGTATTCGTAACACAATGAACAAATTTGTCAATGAATCTTCATAACTAAATATTCCTTGCCACTTTATTTATACATCATTGATTTGAGATTTTTGATTGGTATATTTTTACAACACATTAAATGTAAAAATCAGTAATCACGCATGGAAGGACAGCAAGTGATCAATGAGTATATAAAAATAAAAATTGTTGCAACTATCGCTATATATTTAGTATTTTCTATTTTGTATCCATATTAATTACAAAAATCTTTATCGGTATTTCATTTTGTTGAACCTTACCATATATATAATGTATTTATTAAAATAATGTACTTGGTGGAATTCCATTTTAATATATTAATATAATAATATACTTGAATGATTTTTCCACTTGTTATGGAACATTATAACTTGTGGAAAAATCACTCAAGTATTTTATTATATTTAAAATAAATATATCAATTATGTTAATCATTAGACTACGTATTCGTTAAGAGGGTATATGAAGGCTCGCCAATTTTGTTTTTGTTTGTTCTTTTGAAAAATACATATTGTGGTACAAAAATATTGTGAGTTTGTTATTGTAATATTTAATTCAAAATATATTTATTAATTCCCTAAACGGGTAAAATATACTTCCGTTATGTATTCAGCATATTTGCTTATTATTTTTCTGCGTTCGATCTAATCCCAGTACTCAACTTTTAAAACCCTGAAGTCAGCCACTTTTAATATGAATCGCTAATTTAATCAATTTCAAAATAATTAAAGATGTTTCGTACCCTTTCTGTCTTGCTTGCAATATTTTTCATTATTAATTTAAAATCCACTTTAATTAAACAACTCTCTATACGGAAAATACTTTTTTTAATAACTTTAATTAAAACTCGTGGTTTTCGAAATTCTCGAGATGATAACTTCGAATTCGTCTTCAGTGGTCACCTTTGAGAACTGAATAAAAATAGCCACGTTTTTCGTGAGTTAAATCTCACCGTCTGCAATGTATGCGCCATCAACACTAAAATAACACGAGGGGACGCTCAGCTTATGGGTATAAGAGGCGATGAAGATGCCTATTTTTACTCAGTACCTTAAGTTGAGTCTTGTAGATGTCGAGATCTCAGAAATTAAAAAAAAAAGATAAAGGAATCACCAAAATAGCCAAAGTCGTTTATCTTTTTGTAACTATAATTCTTAATTATAAGTAGCTAAACCTTTTAAATTTAAGCCTAGTAATTATAATATTTAACCGCTGTAACTTTAATCTATTCAGTTCGAAACAAACTGGCATTCTACTGGTTATGATAATAAAAGGTTTTTTTAAAGAGACCATTCTTGGATCCTCCGTAATGGCTTTGTTAAAATATTACTGAACCTTTATGATTTTTTTCTCTTTGCCGTGGAAAGACTGACAGTTGTGAATTAAAAAATAAAAATTATCATTTAAGAGGCTCATGGTAGTGGTTAAAATTAACTGTTTATATGCTTTAATATTGACTCAATGGTTTAATGACATTTTTAAAATAAAAATTCCAAACTTCTTCGATTTTAGCACAAAGCGGAGACAAGTCATACCCGTGCAAAATTATATAATATATATTAACTAAAACGAAACAAGGACTTTTGCAAAGTATACACCCATTCAACTTATAAACGCTGTTGAAGGGAACATATTTTGTTTCTTTGATGTAATAAAAGTATAACTTTGGTACTCTCAGGTGAATATTTTATATTTTATCTCCTTGAACTCACATTACTCAGGAGTTATTTACTTCTTTGAACAAATTAATCTTACTTTTTACTGAATATAACACGACATATATTTTTACCAGAACTACTAACTATAATTACTTTACCTATTTATTTATAAGATTAAAAATTATGTCCTATAAATATTTAAAAAATGCTTTGTTTTTTTTTTTTGTAGTAGTAACCTTTTTTATCTCTTTATTCTGAAAATAATTAATCTGCCTTAATGTAAAGGGAAAAATAAACCTCTGGCTCGAATTAAGAATTGGAAACGAGATTACAAGCAAAGTTTATTTCGCTCTGCCGCCCAAAAGGCAAAGAAACAAATCTAATTAGGTACTTAGCTAAATAATATGATTGTCTTTTAAAGCATTTAGAAATAAACTGATCACATCCAGTTCTAGAATGTTCACATGAGTCAGGGCTTTATTATTGAGTCGTGTTTGGACATAAATGTTCTCTCGACCGGACACTAAAACACAAAACAGAGTAACGATAACAGGTCTTAATACGTCTCCAAACATTATTCTATAAAAGGCCGAGTCGCCTTTCGCTTATATAAAATCATAATGGACGGTTAAGAGAGAGATTTTCATTTAATAAAAGAATAATGTCGCTGAGATACTATTAAGCTGAAAAAACAACCTTCGGATGGGCAGGCTTTTTACGCGTTGTTTCTTACATAAGAAAATGTTCACAAACCCGTTAATTACGGTTTTATAAAAAAAAAACTCATCAAGCGTACTTTTTTATTCGTTTGAGCTGCAAAAACATCTTTTTTATTGCTCTCATCGAGAGCGAGGACAGCAAGGAGCTGCTTTTTGCTAGGTGTCCGGTACCTCACAGACTTCTCCGACCTCAAGAAGTCCCGCGCCGCGGCTTCTACTCGAGAAGGGGCAGCCGAGCCTCTCCTTAATTGAATCCCAAATGTCTTGAGGCCGACGTTCCTTAGGCTGCCGCCAGAAAGCTCAGGAACTAACGGATAACGACTTCCAAATGTACCGTTAATTAAAGCGTGCATCGAATCCGCTTAACGTCCCAAACAGATTTAGTCTACCTGATTTTCCTTTTGATTGAGGTAAAAGCAAAGCCCTAGAAGAGAACAAAAAAATTCTTAAAATTCGACTCACGAAGAAAAAATTAGCTTGAGGCATATTTTATAACATCCTTTAATCTAAGCCGAATATGGCTTTTCACAAGGCTGGCGTTGTTATTATACAAATGAGTATATCATATTATTTATTAAATTCCTGAGCTCAGCCATTCGGAAGTTGATTGCGAATGATCGATGCCGCCAGTCCTCTCCTCGGCGCCGATTCGCTGGAAACCCGAAAGTGCGAGAGCTCATAATTGCGATCAACGGGAATAAATAATATCGTTCATTCGGTCTGAATTACGACTCTCGTTTCGGGTTATGACTTTTGTCTTCCATCACCATCTAGGAATATGGGCGCAATTACGTGGTAATGGAATATTCTATTTACCAAGAGACTTTTTCAGGATGAAGGAAAAACTGACAGAATTAATTTAAAAACGGTGTGAATTCAGCAGCCTATTATTCGCAGAAGGACCATTGTGTGACTGAGCCATAACTTATTGAATGGAATCGCAAGTCGTTAAATATTAACAGCTGCTTCGTTGGAATTAAAATATTATTTTGGCGTCATCATTTATTTCTAAAGCAATTAATTTAGATTATTGGCGATATTCTTTGAGGCGTGCGCCTCGTGTTTCGAGCGTTTACCTCACTAATCTTATAACTCTACCACATTAACATTTGTTAAGTTACAAAAAATCATCTCAACAATAATGTTTCAGCTGGTAAAAGTTTAATACCCTTTCCAGCTAAGTGAATGTACAGAATTATGTCGACTCAAACCACACATTACTATTTTCATAAGAAGGTAGTACCAAAATGAAACCGCAGTCAAAACAATCCAAGATTTTAGTTCATCCCCTCTAAAACATTTCTGAAATTCGGTTAACCCTTGACTTAACTCTACCTATTCGCTTGAACAAATACCTGCTGAAATACAAAACATTCTTCCTGGAAATCGTAATATAAGCTGATGAATAAGTAGTTTTACTAAACCCAAAAATTACAAAACGACCTACGGATACTATTAACCATCACTTCTACTTTACTAAAATATATTTTTAAACAATTTAAAACTAACCTGAAATAAACAAGCAAGTCTATGCGTATACAAAATTGTACCGTTAACAATATTTATTAGATCAAAGAGTAATCCCCATATTTCTAAAATGCTGTTCAGTAGCTCGCAGACAAAATCATATCATATTTCTGACGCGTGTGATTACTGTGTTTGCCTTATAATAGCTACTTCGTTTAATCCAATGCTAATAAAAATTATTAAATATTTAAACAGGCTCTAGTATTGCTACTCGCTATGCTTCGTTCACTCTTGAGCTGTGAACTGCAAGTGAATAAACATTTGTGAAAGTAACATGGGTGATATTCTTCAGTCAATCGGTGAAAAAAAGTGACTTTAACTTAAAATAATTAATAATCTTTTTATTATTTACGTTTTACTTGTTATTAAATAAATCCAAGTATGTTATATAATTGAAGAAAAATGAATCTGGATTATATTTTTTCTATTAAAAACAATTATGTTTGCACTTCAACTGAATGATTTTCACCGCAAAATCAAATAATATCGCTCTGCCATAAATGTGGTCTGAAATAAATATATTTGTTTAAATTTCAGATTTAACCTTTTTTTAACTGAAATATAATAATATAATTATTAAAAACTTTTTCTTTTCCAAAATAAAATCTAATCTACATATTTCATTTGTTGTTAGTAACAAAGTGTTTCAAAATCATATTACATCTGAGAGGTATTTATCAAACCCCTTACTTACTAACAAAATTTTAACTTGATGTTAATTACAATCTGTGAGTATCAGGTGTGGTAAAACTTTTACTGTGTCTTATTTAATTTGATTCTGGTTTGAAACAATAGTTACTAAGTTCCTGTCGCTCATACATGCGGCTTGACGCTTCTTGCTCAGAACTTACGTTAACTATTTGATGAACATTCTAACTTGAGGCTTGCTTTAAAGTGCATCCAGAATGGCTTTAGTTAAATGTTTTATTTACCAAAAGATAAACACGTTTTGTCGGTGAAACTTTGAAGCCTCGTACATTTAATTTTAGCCGGAAAATAGATTGACATTATATATGGGGTTTATAATGTTGAATTTTAATGTGCAATTTAAAAATTATTTATAAAGTACATTCCGAGCGAAAAAAAAAACAATCTTAAAATATTCATCAACTTAGTTAACTATTGGAAATTATGAATAATTTGAGTCTTTCGGATTTTATTATCCGAAGTGTGCCTTTGCTTAAAGTATATCGACTTCGTGTATAATTTTCGAGTCATTATTCATTTCGCGATATTGTTTAGATATTTTAAAAATTGTAGTGTAAAATGATTACACGGGGCAGAAAATAAAAACCAAATTAATGATATATTTAATGACGATGCTTTTATCAGTAAAGAAATTTATACTGGTACAAAATTTTATTGTTTCGTTGACGTGTTTCTTTAAAATACATAATATTTTGTTATACTTAATACTTAATGTATACAGCTTTCTCCCAAAATAATTTCCTTTATATTTTAATTTAAAAATAAACATTCAATATTTTTATATATTTTTTATAATCAATAAATAAAAGGTATTATGCGTGCCCTTCAGTCTCGTATTTAGATTGTTAAAGAAAATAGATAAATATTATTTTAAATAATGCTACCCACTTCAAATTATTACACAAACTGTTATTATTTTAATTGAAACACTTTTCAATCGAAAACATTTTTATATTTATATGTAAGATACTCAAAAGTACTTAAAAACAAAGTGTTCTTTTAAACATTGATTCATTTAATCAAGCCACCTACATAGTAAGAAATATTATGTTTATATTTGTTACAAAGTAAAATAAAAGTTTCATTAACATACTATTTTTAAAAGGAGTATAAAATTTAAATAACGTTATATTAAATACCAGGAAGTGATTGAACACTAGTTAACAATTTTTCGCTGTCTTCAGCAGTCAGAATTTAAGTGTGGTCACCACATAGACGTCAGCAAGTATGTTTGTGTGTTATGGGATAAAGAGTATATATCATTTTTGTTAGAATCCTTTGATAAATAAAGGATCTTTATACAAATACCCTACATATACATTTACATAGTATATTTGATAGAACCGCATTTTCTTAACCAGTATACAAAACAAAGTTTTTTTCTCAAAGATAATGTCTCTGATATTTGATTATCTCCTGTTTACCTCTCTGGTTAATTAATTAATTATCCTTCTCAAACTTTTCATTAATCTGATCTATACGGTCATATTAATCTCCGAGAGTACATTTTCAGTATCTCTCTTCTATAAAATAAAATCATCAACACGTGTTGAAATAAAATTATGAAATAAGGGCGAGGGTAAGATATTTTTTTCAGGAGCACGCCGCTTAAAAGGGTAAAAAGGTATTTTTGAGCATTTTCCTGGAATATCCGGGCTGTTCTTTTTTTCGTATATTCAAAGTCAATTTCCTTATTTTGCAATTCACTTTATATAAAAAAAATATTATTTTACGTATTTACTAAATGTTGGAGAAATAAGATTACTTTTATTGTTGTCGACGTCTCCATTTTTTGCATATATTCAGAAGAAGCCATTGAAATTGAATAAAGTATACTTATTTTTTATTTATTTTTGTATGATATTTGATAAAGCATTAAAAAAATATTTTTTAATATTATTTATAATTGGCATTATTAAAATTTCTCTATTTAAAAACAATTTTAACAATTATAAAACAATTTTATTAAGAAATATAATTAACCTTTGTAAAGGATATTTGATATTTATAATTATATAATTTAAAGACTTATTAATTTATACCATATTCACTTGGGACCAGTGAAATAACATCAATAATCGAATTTATAAAATATTAAATGAATTTCGATATGCTTTCACGTGAAAAAAGCTTTTTATTATACGTACTAAGAGACTCGTCACTAAAAGATAACACTGAAAAAAAACTCTCTTATAAGAGGAAAATTCAATTTTTTAATGCAATATCAAGAGTTGTATATTCCCTAACGAATTAAGATTTGTAAATAAAAAAAATAATATTTCAATCTACCGCTTTTGATAATCTGCTAGACGTTAACCCCCGCACGACTCGAGCACTTCAGGAGGTCCTATGTGAAATGCTGTCACGCCACTCTTTCATCGGATTATCCTTCCATAGAAACATTGGGCATCTCGTGTCTTAATGTCTCGAGAATTATGATTTCGACTTCCCCGGTCCGATGACTGTCGTCAAATTGATTGTAAAACGTATTCTCATTACTGCAATTAAATAACCAGTTTAGAAATTTATTCAATATTTTTATCAGAAAGCACTTGATGGAATTCCATAATTAATTCTTTTTTTATTAAAAAAAAAAAATTATATTTTATACGTCACTTACTTCCTATTTTCAAGCAGAGTATGCCTTAAAATATGTAAAATCACTAATTACTAAAAAAAATATTAGTTAAGAAGTAGCATTAAAATATTTCAAAACCATAAACATTATACATTACATCACCCTATAGAAAATATCGTCTACCGACGGTTAAACAGGATACCTACACTCGTAAACACCTAAATATAAATTAAACGATGACCTTTTCTTGTATATAAACACCATTTACAATACTCCCTGTAAGCCGGTACATTAACGTACAATTAATTACAATTTAGTCGTTTGGGCATTTTCCTGGGGACACTGAAAACCGTTTAAGAGTGCGAGAGAGCGGAGAGGGCGGGGCGAGCCACACTTATATAATATTTTTCGTTTTCCATTAGGAATAAAGGATGAATTAGACCGCGGCAGACACGCGTTACGTGTGTAATAAAATAAAACACTGAGCTCGTAACAACAGCGGAGGATTTGCAGAATTTGCAGACGAGGCGAGCCTCGGAACACGTCCGGGACATTACGGCGTCGCGCTGCCTGAACGCGACCGGTAAATGCATCAAATTAGGAATCGCTTTGCGGGAAAGTCACCTTCGTTTTCTACACCGGCACGCTTATTCATTTAATTTCCTGCTCCTTCGTGACATTCGTGTCATTAGTAACAGACCTATTCAACATTTGAAATATACCTTTCGAGCTCATATCAAAATTGCTAAGTGTGTACTCGTAAAACTACTGATCGATACAATTCAGAAGCACGTACGATTATTTACGTGAGTGTATTATGTACGTGTGTTAATCCCGTGACGTTCATCTGATAGGGGATTTTTTTTTATCCACAAACTTCTGAGACCACAAGTAGACAAAAAATCTTATATACGGATAAATAAAAAAAAAGGCTTTATAAATACAAAAAAAGAAAAGTTTCTGTAATTGATCAGCCAAACGTTTTTTCAGTGCTCAATTTCTGATTTGTAATTTTTTTAAAAGTGTTTCTAATATTATATATTTGGTTTTATAAATGAATTACTTCTTATTACTTACCAAAAAAAAAAACGTATTTTTACGATAAACTCGGTGTTTATTATATAAGTAATGTAAAATTGAGGTTAAATTTTTATTGAAAAACTCAATAAAAATTCATTACAATGGTCACTGCTAATTGAAATCATAAAAAATTCAAACTTTCTAGTAAAATTTTTTTACACCTAGAATTGTTTCACTTATGTTGTGCAAAAATATATTCGCTATTTTTCATAAAATTCGTTGAATAAAAAAAATCCACACGATAACCTTAAATGTTTATTACTGAATTTTTAACCGTTATGCAATAAGTGGAATATAGAGTTGTTCAACTTAATCTTGCATTGAATTTAAACCAAAGATTCCGTTTCGATGCCGATTTAGAAACCGCTTACTTTTTAAGGCACTTTGGATTCAATGCGTCTGCTTACAGTCACTCACGTAATCGCAGCTAAATATCGAAATAAGATGCAAATTAAGTAGAGCGTGGCTTGCATTTTTAGTCAATTTAATTTCGGAAAGACCTGTAGATTAACTCGACGCGCATACTTCGCAGGCAATTTACTAAGAACGCTCGCTTTAAGATTGACGCCCCCTGAATGAAATATCGTCTTGGTTATATTCATATAAATACTATCAAAAACACCAGTTCTAACTTGGTAAACAACTTCATAATATTTAACCTAACCTTCCTACGACATTTGGGATAAAATTAATTGGGTTAGGAAAATAAATTAATTTGAATAATTTATTCATTTCATAGCGGACAATGTTTAGGATTTTAACTTGAATAAAAATTTAATTCGAAAATATTATTAAATTTAGTACTTAGTATACGTAAATGTTGTAGCATGGGGTGTTTTTCTGTTGATTTTGGCGATAGAAACAATGTGGCTGATAAACTATTAATGCAAATATGCTAATGTTTTTCAAGCAAGTTTTTTTTAGAAGCAAAAGAAAAAAAACAATGAAGAAACTTAAATGTATTATCTTTCATTCTATATAATGAAACCCAGACAAACTGACGCAAAAAATTAATCAATAAATAAATTGTACCTTCCTTAGTTAATGCATTTCGGTTTTGTAATACATATATATATATAACTTCTTTTGGTTAAGTGTATAAACGATTCTCAATTCTAAAAGTAAAATTTTAATTTAAATCTAGTAACTTTTTTTACAGTTTACACTATAAACAGAAATATTTTTACATAAAGCGATAGTTTTTTTTTAAGACAAGCTTATTATTAAAAATATCTCGCAAAAAGACATTCCTTTGCATCTAGAACTGTATGAAACATGGAGTAATCAGCTTACTGCGCTTGCTGTCATGAAACATTTCTCACGAAGAAAATAAAAAAGGGTAGATTTCTTTAAATTAATGTAAAAAATATTATTTTCCTCTCTTATCACGGTAGGTTGATATTGAGATATAAAAAACTCTTTTTTTTAAGTTACTATGGAAAGTAAAACGTATAAACTTCAATGTTATACACATTAAATGTTTGTATTATATATACTCAGAATATATATTAGGAGAAAAATTATAATGATTTAATGTGGAAAAATAAAAGTTAGACGACATGAAATAAATATACCAGTGTTTTGAATAATTAACTTTATAAGGAAGTCCTATTATCAAATTGAAAGTTCCAGTGTTTAAATGTTTACGAGATCAGTTAATATAGAACTTAATAAATGGTTTTTGTTAAAAACTAAGATTTCAACGAACGCCTAAAATACGGTAAAATAATCTGGTCAGTATATTTCATTCACGAGTATAATCGAACTAATTAATCATTTATCAGAGGACGGATTATGTCGTTAAGTCTTTGGTGAGATTATCTTATGCCAGTCTAATTTTCATCCAACTTAGTATCACGTTCATTATCATACAGGCATAAAAGCTTATGATAAAACATGTTTTGTCACGGGTATTTTAAGCTCGAATATGAAATTATTATCAGCAATTTACATAAATTAATTTGCTAAGTGACAAATAATAAAATAGACGAAACTTTTATTGTACCATTAATTAAAATTTTATTAATAACGCAAAAGTGTCAGAAGAACAATATTCGAAAACATTAATTTTAATATAACGGTAATTAAGACAAAATTGATATCTATTATTGAATAACGGTTTTTGTAATATATATATAATATTTGCTAATTAATTCATTTTTTTTACAAAATAAATATAACAAGTCATCAAAGTTTTAATCAAGCACAGCCTATGTATCTAAATATCCAGAATGTACATACATTAATCAATATAATTGTACGACATTAATTGTATCCAGAGAAATCACTAGTAAGTTTCGGCAATACTGAATATGGCGGATAAAAGCATGTATAGGTAGTAAGATCTCGAAAGTAGATTAGAAACTATCACTAGCAGAAGATAGCGTTTTTAGTCTCTACTACACACACATCTATACCTCCAAACACTTAGTCTTATGCAGACACGTATTTGGTTATCACATAATGTGAACATATATCCCGCAGCCAGTCGTTTTTATAAAAAAAAATTATGACATATTTACCAAAATCTTTTGTAAGATAATTCGATACTAAAATTTCATTAATTTATTGCAATATTTTATACTCGTATCGTCATATTGAATTATATAATTTAGAATTGAAGCCTAAGTTTTTTTTAACCTTAACTAAAACATGTTTACCTTAGCCACGTTACTTAACGCGCCTCGTTGTATTATCTTTTTAAATCTCTTGGGATTTAATTCCGTTTGAAATATTGTTTACATTTTTTTTCATAAGCAGTGTATTTTATTTAATGTACTTTTGACGTGCAGACATTTGTAAACTTAAATAGGTGAAAAGCCCTTAAAAATGTAGGCCTTTTTTTATATAGGCATAAAAATAACTTTCAATTCATTGTCAGTAGAGTTGTTTGATCTAAAAAGGATATTTCTCATGGGTATTTAAAATACTCGAGAATAAAATCCTCAATAATTACACAAAGCGTTCAATGTCAACATAACCTAAAATTAATATTTCAATGTTAACATCACGTTCAAATAAAATATTTAATAAAGTAAATCTAAAATAGGATGACCTTGTTTTTGAGTTTATATAACTATTTGACTGATTTTGTAATTTTTAAATATTAAACATATTTCACCAAAAATAAATATATTGTACAAAGCCTTCGAAAATTGCTTGACATCTACATAACCAGTATATGCCATTGATTGTGACTGAATTCACCTCAATAAATAATAAAAACATAAAAACTGTGGACAACTTAGAATCGTCTTAAATTCAGATACAAGACGACACTTAATATACTCGTATTTTATAGAAATGAGGAATTTAAAAGAAAAATTTGTACTTATATGTAAACTTATATGTAAACACAGTATGTAAAAAAAATTAAATCAGTGATGCTGAAGGTAAATAAATTGAAGTTTAATATTTTTAAATTGTTTAAGTCCCAAAACTCATTTTTTGCTCGTGTCATCATTACCCTTCAAGGGAAAAATGTGATTATTTTATTTTCAGAAATCACCTTTGACGTACAAATTCTGGGTCAGAAATTTCACCCTTCGTCTCCTATCCAAGTTGACATCACCTTTTAAGATCTCATTTGTGCTCGTCGTATTTCTGAAATACCTTTTTAGTGTTTTAGGTGGCTCTTATCGATTAGACCCCGCAGTGTAAAATAAATATAAAAAAATGTTCACGGCACCTGAAACATTTTAACCTACACGGTGTCTGAAAAGCTGTAGTATCATCCTGTAAGAGAAAATTAACTGGGTATCAGAAAACAATTTTTATTTGCGTTTAAAAAAAGCTTTAATGCTTTTCTTCTTCTCCAAGTGCCTCTTCTCAGAAAAAGTTGGTAACCATTTCACTGAACATATTTTTGTCCTAAGTTATTCGGCCGTATTCCTGACATCCAGCCAATGGTTTGATTTTTCTTTAGACAATCAGTTACAGTAGGTTACATTTATTATTTTCAAAAAATTGGTCAAAATAGGATACTCATGAGTCTTTTATTCTTGACACGGTCAACTAATGGTATTTAAAGATTCTCCTATAAAGCCACAATTCAAACGCCTTGATTTTTTACTTTGTTGTTGTCTTAATTGTCCAGGTCTCAACTCTACAAATATAACTAAGACATGTTTATCTACGTGGCGTGAAACTAGTACTATAGTTACTGTAGTAGATGATACATATAAACAATTTGAAAAATAAATTCAAATTCGAAACAATAGCAATTGTAGACAAAAGCTCTTCGTAAAAATACCATAGAATAAATATCAACCGCACTTCAGGCTATTATCGTAAACTACAGGAAGAATAAACGATTACTGCATTTTTAACAAAATGAAATTTTTAACTTAAATCCTTTTGCACCCCTTTTGTGAGTAGAACGTTTCCTCAAAGTAGAAATGCCTTTTCGTAATTAAACTCTACGGTCGTCGTTTTTATATATTATATAATACAAATGAAAGCAAATTTATAATATAATATAAATTGAGTACATAAACAGTGTATAAACCAAAATAACATTTCATTTGAACTGGTTTGGAAATTTTAATACATATAAATCATTGTTAACACTACAAGTAAATAAAAAAATTTTCGATAAAGTCACACATTCATTACCTAGTAGCTATCATTTAATTCGAAGAATTGAAGACTAAGATATTCTGAATCTTTTAATATTTTTATGTCTTTTATATATTATACTTTCACCGCTAACATGCAGATACCAATTTCCAATCAATTCATAATCGACAGGTAAAGTATAAAATGATCTCAGATTGACATAGAACAAAAGTTGAGCATATCATTACCCAGTTGTTAAAGATTATTTATTTTTATTATCGCACCAGCTGATTCCGGGATTTTTAAGAACTGTTTCCACGTTATACATTGCAGATTACAGGATTTCCGGTGTGATAATCACCAAACTGCCCCAACAGACGGGCTGCGGCCCTGTAATATAATTACTTAAACAACTCAATATTTGCTAAACTTTGTTGATTTATCTATTGATTAAAAAACTTTGTCGGAATTTACTCAAAACATTCTGTTTAAGCGGTTTTCAGAAAATAAATTAATTTAAACTGTTACGATTGCTTTGAATTTGAGTTTACATCTACCTCAAATCTTTGTTACTATTTAAAATGTTTTGATAAAATGAAATATCTTTGTTTTGTATTATACTACAAATAGTTATATTTATTATTTATTACCATTGCTTTTCAATGTAAATATTTCACAAATGATTAATGTTTGAAAATAATACATTACCTTTATCACGTTTGCTTTGATAAAACGAGAGTTTAAAATCAGATACGACGAGTAGTCTGAAAGCAATCTATTTAATTTTAAATATTATAAGCACCATTTTTATCAATAGCTTTGTATATGTATCATATACGTGTCATCGTATTCACAATTTAGGCACTAAAATATTACAGTTTTTTAATATTTTCTTTAGAACAGCGAGAATCCATTGATGTTTTTTTTTTACGAAAAAAAAATTAAAAGCAAAGCATCTGCGACATTCATAAATACTTTACCAACGGATTAAACTATCACATTTATATAAAAAATGCCGGCTTGGGTGTCTGCCACAGAAATAAAATAAAATAAATTATAGTCGTTCATTTACAAGATGTACGATAATACGAGTAGTTAATTTGATGATTCACAATAATTTTTATGTAAAAATTCCAGAGTCGGCTGAAATATGTGTCAGCTTTATGTTTTAACGTGACGATAAACTGTATTTTTTTCATTTAAGATGTATAAACAACAAAAAAAACACGCGTGTTTATAAATTTCTACTCTTTTTCTTAGATATTATTCACAGTTCGTTATATTGTAGCGATGAAAGTTTTTCTGTCGGTAATAGGTCTGCAATATAGGTTGGATTCTTGTACTCACGATCATGTACATCCTCAAACAAAAACTTTGCAATCAGGAATGCTGGATAGAGTTCGAACAATATATTATAGCCGTTCCCTTAATATATAGTTTGATTACATCAGGCAAAAAGGATTTAACTGCGCGAATGTTATCGGCATGCTGAATTCGTACATTCATCAACCCATAAATAATGTATTGAAAACCTGAATATTAAAAGAATAAACGATTACGTCTAGTAACTATTTCTTAGTATATACGACCTATAGATCAAACAGTATTATTATTAAAAAACTGGGAATAAAAATCCGATTTTTAATGTCAAATTGTTATTATACTCTTTTGAGCAAAATGTTTTCTCTCGCAACAGTACAAACACACACACACATACACATACACACACACACACACACACACACACACACACACACACACCTCACACTCACACCCACGCAGCGCCCTTCAGTCCTCACAAGTAGTTTCCTTCTCTGCTTGCAAAACAGAAGCCTCACCCACATATACATATTTTGAACATCTATTTTCTGACTGGGCGAAAAATACTCCGGTTGTTTCTTTTAGCTGTTTATACGAAGCGAATCTTATATATGTTTCATAAATAAAGTAAAAAAATATCTAGTGAGTTTTTACTTAACCAAGGTTGACAAGTGTCAAAAAACACACAAGCATCTTCTTTTTTTCTTCTTCTAAAATTGCATTCAACGAATTTGATAAACATTCTATCTCTTTATAAATATCACAATGTCAATGATATAGAAAAAGAATATAATTTACCATTATTTTAATTTTTTTAGTATAATATGAAACAAACCTTACAACATGCTGTATTGAATAAACTCATAACCCATATACAATACATCATTTCATCATTTAGGTACTTGGCCCATAAAATTAACAAGTGTAATTATTTATTTATATAGAGAAATAAACAAATAACATTTCATGGATTAGTCGGTGTTATCTAAATAAACACTTTCTAACTCACCAGAAAGTAAATGAAAGTTGTTGAATGCTGACAATTAAATGCAACATTTTAAGATCATCAACTTATGTATTAAAAGGTGGATTTTCAAAATTTTAAGGTTGAGGTGCCGCTTCCAGATTCACCCTATCTGTCCATCAAAAACCAGACGATGAACCCTGTATCTTCCCAGAGCTACACAGAGTGGTCTCCCCCACGCCTTATAATATAATACGTTTTTATTGTTGGTCTACTTTATAGCATATAACAGTGCTCGGTATTATCATTTTTAAGAGTCTTTTAGAGCCCTTTTCCTCTCCACTCTATCCACTCACTGTTTGCCGGAAGACAAACCTGTCGCTTGCTGAGCACGAATTTATTCTGATGGTAAATTTTACATAGTCCTTTTATAGCTATTCCTATCTCTTCCACTCTTAGACTTAGTACATACTTGTAAATGTATTTCCATCGACGGACCTCTTTCATGCGTGATGGCCACTTTTGGTCGAATTATTTATTATTTTTTATATTCGCGTTTGCACTTAGTTTAAAAGATTTGCATTTTTTTCGCAATTTCTAAAAGTACGTGTTCTGCGTTAAATATCAGCATGTTCTTGTTAGGTCATTTCAACAGTAAATATCTCGCATGTAAGAATCCCTAAATATAAAAATAATCGTAAAGTACGAGACTATGAGAAATTCCTTTTTCACATTTGCTTTATCATCATGAGTCTTTTTATGCTTTAATAAAAAAATATTATGGTTTATATTTTTGAACTATTCTTATAATATTAGGGTTTATATATTCATGGACATAAGCAATCTATTTTGCTTCTATCGTGAATCATATTTTAATCAACATGGAAATTCGTGCCCTTTCATTTGAATACAGGCTGTATTGTCCCAAAGTTCTTTTGTTGACCGTCAAAGGAATTTTATTACCGTACACGTGTGTCTTAAAACGTAAATTTATATTTATAATAAGCATGAACTACGTTATTAGATAAAATGAACTACTCATAAATGTAATACCTTTTTTTTAAATAACAATGTTGATATTACAATTGAGTAGGAACCTTGACCATGGCTTGCTGAAAACCAGAGGGCTTCAAGGCAATTCGTTCAGTTGTCCTTTATAGAAATAAAGCTGCCACCTGGCGATTTGATAATAAAAGTATCTCACTTCTAGCAAACGTAATAATGAATATTTTTCATCAGGCTTCAAACAGGAAACTTCATACTCCGATATTCAATGTGACCGAAATAAAATTTAACTATGTTTCACGACGGCCAAAGTGAGAGTTTTCGTTAGTTGGTTTGCAAATGACAGCACGAATCTGAAGAAAAAAAAACGAAACTTAGAATTGAGTCATCTTCATACCACGCTGAAGACCTTATAATCTTTTTCTCTTCACTGGCATCCTGCCCGGCAGTTGAAGCTTTTACGAGCTTTGGTAGTTTTTGCAATCAATCTGGCCAAAAAAAGACGGCTCGCGGGGATCAAGCATACGATGATAGGTCTAGCCTTGATATTCAGCTCTATTATCGACTGGGTTGTCATTTGCGCTTTTCACAAAATTCTCAGATTTTTTTTTTCTTCAATCCGTCAATATACGTCAGTGAAACGCTTTTCTTTAAATTAAAACTTCAGATAAAGGCGGCATTCAAAAGAAATAAAATTATTCTTAGAATTGAATAAAACGGATACTGCTCCTTAAGAACATTCTGATTTTTTATTAAAGGTTAATTTAAGATTCTAAATTTCCCCAAATTTAATACAAAAAACATTCTCGAAATCGTTAGCATTAATTCAGAATCCGTTTTTAGAGCTCTTATTATTCAATCAAAAGCTCTTTAAAAACAAAATATTAATACGTTTGGGAATAAAGAACTTTCACTCGGCGAATAATACATTGGCTTTATTTATATTATACTGTTTTTGATTCTTCAGAATCAAGCACGTACGTAGTCTAAAAAAATGGTTTTAATTTCTAATTAAAAATACGCAAAGGCAAAATTAACTTTATATATATATATATTAATAATGGATGCTTAGTTCATTACAACAAAATAAAAAAAAACTCTTACTTTGATTCTCTGATTGATATCATATTAAAATCAACCAGAAAAAACGTGAAGCTTATTGTTATATACTTTTTATATATAACTCGATCAGTTCCGTATTCAGGAACATTCAATTAAATATAAAAAAATACGAACTAAAGATTATACTCTCCCACATATCAGGTGCCTACAATAATAACAAAAGTATATCAAGCCCATATGGCGCTTGTAATCTGTTTCTATATTGCTTCTTAGATATTTTCATTTCAAGTATAAGGATTATCTTACGCTATATATACGATGCGGAAAAATTTACAAATAAATTAAATTACTGAAGTGATCTGAACCCAAAGATATTAAAGAAATCTGAGCTTTAATTATTTTTTCTAAGATTGTAATTAAATTCTTACCCATTAAATATTTTCTTGTTGGTTAAATTTGGTTCGTGATTTTTTTTATTACTTGGGTTTTAAGTACATTTCTGGAATCCTTTTGATGAAACCTGATTACGAGATGAAATTTATTTTATTAACATTCGGCACTGTTTCATGGCAGTGAATTTCCAAATGCAAACTCCATTTCTCCAACTATTCAAATATCCTTCTCTAGTTTTGAAACTGGTCTCTAGCGCCATGCAAATAATTATATTTCTGGCTACTTATCGCAATTATTTAATAATTTTTTTTAACACCGTTCATTTATTAATAAGATAACTAGAATATGTTTTTCCTTTCAAAATATATTTTTTAATATTTTTTTTTATATTCTTAAGTTTAAAACTAAACCCTGCTGTCTTGTTATTGAAGTATTTTTGTATTATATTATAGGAATAGTATTGAATTCATGAAAGGAACACGATATCGAGGAATCGATTATTTTCAATACTTTGTACTTACAAAGATCATATCTTAAAATATGTAAAAATATGTGTACATTCGAATATGTATTGTATAATAAAACTTGTATTATTTAAATATACTTCCGGTAAAAGCTTTATGAATGTCAATATTAACTATAAAACACCATCTTTGGATTGTCACACGAGTTGTAAAATCGAACACCTGCACGTAAATTTGTACGCTCGATTACTTCAAGTATATTCTTTTATATCACATATTTTACTCTCATAAAAATTATAATCACAGTATGTCTAAATTCTTAGCATAAAAATTCTCCATTATCCCCTAGCACGGCCGCCATATCCCAAAATCTAAAGTACGGAAGGACGGAACTGTTTACTTTGTAGTCTGTTATATTGATTTTAAGGAACGTGAGTCAATATTTGCTTAAATTCCTTTTATTTAATCAAATATTCATAAAAAATATATATTTTGTGTCTGAAAATTTTGATTGTTATTTTTTGTGCAGGGTAAATAAAATTAAACCCTTGTTTCAACGGTGTGACGGAATAAAAAAATCCTTGCGTTGAAGTTGAAATTATTCATTCTTTTGATCAACCTTGTTTGTCGTGTTTCTAGTTAAATTTAGATTTATCTGATAACAATTATTGACCATTTACATTTATATTTTTATTAACACAGACATTGCATACTATAAGACACCATTCAAACTTTATTCATAATAGCATGTTTTCTAAAACGAAATACTTGTCTCTTCCAGACATAAAATTTAATTAAGTATTTGTTATCAAATAAAGTTATCTCAATTCCTCAAAGACAAACTTCAACCTTCAACTTAGCACTTTGTCATATTTGATTTATTACACAATGAAACAAAATAATTTATATTTCCATTTGTTCCTTTGTTATATTGTGGACTTATCATAAAAAACAACCTCGTTGCAACGTACTTCAGAAATTATCAATGCACATTCTTAATGTGCATTGTGCCAATGTCAGATTCTAAAATAAACCTTCGTTAACAATGATTTTGCTAAACTACATTTGTTAGGCTATTTGTAACGTGTAAATCTGTAGATAATATCAGTAGCGAACATTTGAAGGATCTTTAAATTTCCTAGCTCTCTGTGCTGTCCGTGAGTTTCAAACAATTTTCACTGTTAGAACCCAGATCTTGCAGTCGTGTTTAATCAGGCATCGTTATTTCGGTTACGTAATGGTTTTCCAAGGATTTTCTCGGAAACAAGCTACATTTCACTTAAGATTGATTCTGACATTATCGCGTTGTATGTTGCCTACTGCATACATTTTAATCACAACACTGTAGGGGACTTCCCGTTTGAAATTGGGTCTGAGATTGCGTGTTTAATTGGTATACGAACGCGTATGGCTTTATCGACTATCCTCCGAGGCGACGCCGTGTTAACGAGCTCACAAGACTTAAACAATCTTGCTGAATTAATTTACACTGGAAAACATCAACAACTTGATTGCGACAGAAATAGCAGATAAGAAACGCGATATTTATAAAAAAAAAACAAGATATTAATTTCATTTAATAATACTCGATATCGCCAGGTTCTTCTTACCGTTGTTATGATTTTTAAATTAACTTCATTGCTTTGATCCTCATTCAGCTTTGGTCTTAAAAGGCTCTTGGTTTTCCCTGAACTGTTAATGACTTTAGAGGAAGCTATAAATTTACAATTATAATTTTTATGTAGACGCTTTCGAAGTTTTAAGTTCATTATGTCGTTTTTAAAGCCTCTCCATTTTTAAACATTGTAGATTTTAAAACTTACGGCAACTTGTTAAAAAATCGTCTTTAAAATAGAAGTAACCTTAAAAATACGTTAAATTAATATGATACTGCCGCTTATATATATAGATATTTTGGTTTTTAAAATATCTAATTTATGATTTTATTTATTAAATTTAACGTAAAGTAACTTCAGAAATGTAAAAAATATTTAATATCAGAGTAAATAATATCTCTAAACACATATAAGTCAGAAACAAAAAAACATTATTTTACCTACATGTCCAAGTATATACATCAAAAAAATATCGCTATGGAATTACATAAAGACCGTTGAATGTTTATTATATTACAAAATGTAACATCAAAAAGATATTTAATACAAGTTCATATTCTATAAAATATATGAAATAACATCTAGAATACAAATATTCTTGTAAATATGTAATAAATATATTTATTAATGTGTCTTATGTGCGTCACTGCTGAGATTAGCGGCTACACTATTTTAATTAATAACATTGTGTTTGCAGTAACTGCCGACTGCGAACATCCTGTTACTTAGAGCAGAACCCATTTTCATTTGACCTGTGATCCCATCCACCAAGTTTGTACGGAACTTGTTTCTATTGGAAAAGTTTTGTTTGCCTAAGCTAAATGTTTAGCCTGTCATGACATTTTATAGTACAGGTCTGTCGAGAATCCAATACACAATGTACACAATGACATTGCTTGATTGCTGATTGACTATTGGAATGCAATAGGTCATACCAATCAAATATTATACAATACATGACATAATATCTCCATATCGACGAAAAAATGCAAACGCTTATAAGACAGAATTTAAAGCTTATACAATAGCTTTCACATCAGATCAAATTATTGGTCTTGACCAATATTTTGCGGTTAATTTATTCCCTGAACTGTTAATGACTTTAAAGGAAGCTATAAATTTACAATTATAATTTTTATGTAGACGCTGTATAATTGTATAAGACGCTGTATACGTCTATAATTTTTATGTAAGCGAGCACAAATGCTCGCCAATCGTATGGATTTCATTTTACAACCGGACAAGCATTTTTTTAATTTTGTACAAATTATAATTTGTCTCCAGGTCCGAGGGAAACGAAAATCCTTTGATAAAAAAAACTTCAGTTTCCCGATCGTATTATCAAAAAATCGATACAAATTCTTAATTTCAATGACGCTATCGATTCGACTATGGCGCATGACACAAATTTTATATTTTTTTTATCCAATATTATTTGAATATTTTTTTATAAAATAATTTTTATATTTTTATATATATAAATTTCGCCAACCTTTCACGTTGGCATTATCAAATAAGGTAGGCGAAACCGGTCACATATAAAAAACGAACATGTGGAAAATCACTCAAGTATTTTATTAAAAAATATTAAAATGGAATTCCACCATGTACTCTCTGTCAAAAATATCAAATTTCCAATATTATTTGGTTTTTTTTCTTCAGAAAATTGGTCAATTTCATGCGTGTATTTTCATCATCAAATAAATTAGACAGATTGCAAGTATTTTTTTCTTCGGGTTTCTTCCTCAGAGAAGGTTGGTGACCATATATCTTACTGAACATATTCCTATCTCTGTTCATGGTTTGCAAATCCATATATAACGATGTATTTAATATATATATAGCATGCTATAATATAGTTGTTCGAGGTCTTCTTAGATTTGTACGATGAGGTATGTACATTTCTCAATTATGGTAAAAACCGATACGGCTTATTCCCCAAGTGGCTTCGCTTGAGTATGGGCAAGTTAATAAAGTTTTCCGCGTCACGTGTTTCTCAGTACCAGAATGTCGTAAAATATAAACTCCTCCAGGCTCTTCGCAGAAGAAACGTACACAGCCATTCCTGAAAACCGAATTGATCAGGATAATATAATTCAATCTCAATAAAAATGTTCATGGCTTTCCATGGGAAAAGTCTGTTCTTAGCCGCCCAACTTTCTATCCGTTTACAATTATTTAGCATTCTGCTTCAGAAAAATCAGAACAAACAACAAATATTTTTTACTAAAAATAAATGTATTTTTTGTTCATAAAAAGGATCATATGTGTACCACAAATATCAATGTAGGTTTATTTTTGTTTGCGTTCACAATAAACTACTATCATATTTTATTTTTTATAACCACATGCAAAAGCTAAATATTCAAATACTCTTTTTATCACATTTTTGCTTTTTTTCAATAGATTTGTAAAACCATCAGTAAAAATCTTGAATAGGTTCTACGGTTTTTATTTTCGTGTCATGATTCCGTGGCTTGTAAATATTGTAAATTTATGCCACCTATTACATCACTACATAACTGATTTTTATATCATATTTCTTCCATGAATTTTTTATATTAACTTTTTTGTGGATTATGTTTTATTTTTACTTATTTAATAAAATACTTAAAGGCACCTTTAAAATACAAGTGAGCAACTAGATGAGACGTTTCAATAGTCGCTTTGACTCCCGAGACCTGTCTCATCGCTCAAACCCAGCTCAGGAGCAAATATATTCACAGATACAATCTGCGATCAATCAAATCTTCATATGCACGCCGCCTAGCCGCTTACTCAGCGTTCCGACTCCATCGATGGTGTCAACAAGCTTAGTGACTGCCTTTGAAGCCACCATTAGATCTCTTTCTTCACGCATTATGTGCAAGGCTCTCTCATTTCTGTCGCGGTCAGCCAATGGTATTTTAAATATTCTCCTATAAGACACATTTCAAACGCCTCAATTTTTGCATGGTTGCTGTCTTAAGTGTCCAGTCTTCAATTATATATAGAAAAATAAAGACAACAATGAAATATGTATCATTATACTTAGCTAATTATTATGTATAAGATTTTGTAAAACAAATTAATACCAAAAGTTTACTGCTGTGTGTAATTATTAAACCCTTAAAAAAAATACCCAAATATTTTAATTGAAATCTGTATATTGTATGCGTCAGTGTAGGTTGTATTTTTACTTGACAAATGACGTCAATAATAAACGACAGAATAAAGTCGCAAGACCGCGGTGGCTACGAGCTCATACAAATCCCACAAGCACCTGCGGCCCAATGACATTTTTTATGGACCATTTTTTTTTGTTATTTTTTATATTTTTGTCCTTTACTGTATACTTAAAATTCATTCCATAAGATTATATTCGTAACACAAGCTTATCGTGTTCAGTAATTTCACTTATAATAACTAGTTGCGATATCTATTTCTAATGATAAAAAAACTGCTAAATCAAAACATTCGCAGTAAAATAAAAAAATTCCAGCAAATAAATGAACGATGACTTTTCTTGTCGGTTTATATGTGAATCAATCAATCATAAAAACCTATTGTATAAGTTTAGACCATATTCAAACAAATTACTTAACCAAGGAGATCCAATTTGAGAGTCTTACGTTTAAGACAGTTACATGATACGAAAAACGCTTATCTAAGTATATCAACACGGAGCGCGTATACGAAGGGATGATTCAGCTCTTATGGCGGGGGGTGAGTTATGTCTCCCGTCAGCTACAGCCCCGAGTCCGGCCCGCGAGGTCGCTGCGAAATACTTTTATTCAACATTTATATCAAGTTGATTAATAAATTGTGAACCTACAACTATTGATAAAATAGTAAAGCTTTGTAAACTCCAGAAATTCCATTATAATGGAATGTGTTCATTGGAATAGTATATGAAGCCTAAAAGCATTTTAACTGCAGAATTTGAAAACAAATAATTAAACGCGTAGCACACATGAATTCAATTCACTCACAAATATTAAAAATAACAATGAGTTTTTAACTAATATCAATAATGAACTCAAAGGAAAAATTTAAAATTACAACTCGGATTTAAAAATGAAAATGTAGATTACTTTTACGTGTTGTAGAATCACTATCATAATTTATATACTAAAAACAATTTAATTGGGTTTATACGAATTAAGCACAATATTTAAATGTATGTACAATATAATATTGAGTAGTACTTTTCTACCAAATTTCCACTAAATAATTATTTCTATCGCAGGTTTTTTGCATAAGTTTGTACTTGGATTTTATTTCGTAAAAATAAACATTTCTACATATAGGGTTTGGCATTACTAAACACCCTTCAACAACAAACTGAGTGACATTTCAATTCTATGTGTTGAAAGATATCAAAGTTTACAATGTTATTAGATGTTATTCTTGGATTGTCAGAAACAGAATTTGTTATGCTCTTGCAACTTTATTTACATCGAGTAAAGAGGCGTTATATCATTCTGTCTAGTTTCATACTTTGTCAACATTTCACAATATAAAATATGAATAACATCGTGCAATAGTGCTTAGCATAGTCAGCATATAGTGAAAGAGAATGGGAAAATAGAATTTTCAATAAATAATCAATTATATTATTAAATTGATACTGCAAATATTATTTTTATATATAAATAAGTATTATTGGCAAATGTTAAAATTGTCGTTTTCAACTATTTTTTTTTAATATAACGGGACATGCCTCTAGAAATATCAATTGCTGGCTATTTTTTCAACTTGTTTTACTCGAGATAGGCCCAAAGGTACCCAATTTTGCACTGAACTAGTACTTCTCGTCAGGGCTATTTTTAAATTACACCAGTTTCAATAGCCAAGTGTTTTGATTTAATTTATGCAAATTTTTTCCACCAACTTGTACATAAATATTATCGTTGTAATTTAAATTAACGCAAAAAAGATTATCTCATATCTGAGATAATCTTTTTTTGCGTTCTGTCAGTGTATCCACTGACAGAAATAAATTGTTTCATTGATGGATTTTTTTATCTAACTTTTGAAATGAAGTATCATGAAAAATTGTGTGTGTTTTCTAATAAAATGTTTAATGTTGATTTTTATAAATTATATCTTACGGCTCTGGGTTCTGCTCGCAGAACTTTTTACCTTTAACCATTACATTTTTTACGAAACGGGAAAATATTTGTTTTTCTCTTAAAACTTCACTGAAATAGTTCGTTAATTGAAATTTCATTTTCCAGGATTTTATAATTTGTGTGTTTAATAAATGGTTCAGAAATATTTCAGTGCATGCGCATACTTTCAACTACTGAATCCCATAGAAATAAAAGTGTCACGATAGCGTGAAGCAATAAATGGTAGCAATAAACTGTTTATAGAAAAGGCAGTTTATTTCCTCCTCTGTGTTGCGAGCATGATTTATGTCTTGGAAATTATGACTAATGAAATTTTTCATTAAATATGCATAAGATAGATAAAATTAATTAGTAAAACAATAAGATTTTATTTTGTGTAACAAAAAAATGTACAAAATTATGTTATAAATATTAATTATACATCAATACTAAAATTAAAAAATAAAATAAATGAAGCTTGTAATACATACGAAGAAACATATTAATTTTGAAAATTTTAATTTTTTAACTTTAATTTTACAAATTTATATAATTTGAAAGCAGAGACGAAGTACCGAAGATAAAATATAATACATGTTATATTTTCTTAATTTATGAGTCTTTGGAACTTGGAGTCAAAAGTTCAATAAAAATATTTCTCGAGTAAGAACGACTTCGCAATAGCACGGCGTACATGGAATAATAATTCTCTTTTTCACATTGCACACACAAATCTTTTTATAGTAAAATGAACTGCGATGAATCTGAATGCGACGATACAGTGGAACGCATCCATACATACACTTATGCAAAGGTGATTGAATCAATAACAGCTGAACAGACAAGCTTTATTAAAAAATAATAGGTATAGACATATAGGATTCAATCGGCCAGGCATTCAAGCTTTTTGCATGTAATATATTTTAAATTGCATTTTCAAAAAAGCGCTTGAATCAAATAACATAAAGTGGAAAAAAATTATTAAATTAAAACCATTTTAAGATCTCTGTCAATTGTATGATCGAGTGTATCAAATTAGCTTCACATTTGATATATTTCTATCAGTCAAATATTTAAAAGACATTATCAATATGTTACAAATTTCAAACTTGATAGTGCAATAGACACTTTTGAGATAAAAAGCCACTTAAATCTTAGAGATGCCAAAGTTTTTTTTTTTTTAAGTTTTTACTCTCGTTCTTATTTCAAATTTGTTAGAATTATAAAAATTTGATAACACAGCAGTTTTATCATATTCCCGTTCTTACGTCGTTATATCTATATAAGTTTAAGATACCATTTATTATATGCTATATGCTTCGTTCGGTCTTTAATAGCTAGATCAATCTACAAAACGACTCATATTTTCAAAGCCAGCCAGCATTTTCGTAAGTGATTGTGTGGAGCTTTTGTAGAAAATAAATAATAGATACAAATATTGTATTTCAGATTGAAAAGTATGGCATTGTACTTTTCCACATCATTGTTAGTTTACGATGTACTTTTAAAAATCAATTTTCTGTTAGTTAAAATTATCTTCTGATATGGCTTTTTTCGAGGTTATCGAAATATTTCAGCATGTTGAAGGAATTTGAAGCCCCCAATCTGATCTGACCACACATCAACCCCAAGTTTTCAAGTGATTAATGAAGGCAGAGAGGTTCATTCCCTCCGTCCCTCCTTAAGTATCTCATGTCTGGGCGATTTTCAAAGGAAATTTCGACAATTAACATTTATGAAAGTTGTAATCTGTACTGATACTTGCCTTCTAATCATTTTCCAATCAGAACGTCTATTGATAATACTCTCGTGTTACCCTTTCTGAATGATGATAGATTGATAATTTGATGCGTGAGTGTATAACTTTAGTAATTAAATTGCTTGTTCTTCTCTTAATATCTGTCTTCTGAAATCATAGTTTAAAATAACTCGTATGCAAAAAAGGACTAAACAATTTTTTTGAAAGATAAATAGTAGAAATAGTTTATTATAAAATAGTAAAATATATTGTGGCATTAATTTTCGGTTTGGATTATTATATCAAGCAGTGTATCTACACAGTCACACTATGAGACATAAACATATATAAAATCTACAGCAGTTTATTACTTTTATAAAATTTTGATATCATTTTAAATAGCTCACATTATTGTTAAAAAAAATGTTAGATAAATCAAGTGAAGTAGATTATACAAAAGATCAAATCTAGAAATTTTGGGAATAATTAAACAGTTTTACTTGATATTTGAGGTTAAATATTTTTTTAAATATAATTATTTGGATAGTACATAAATTTTTACAGAGTAAATATTCACAAAAACCGGTAGAATAATATATTAATATATGATTAGCTTGCTTTTTCAATAGCTTAGGCTGTGATTTTGTTTTACAAGTCCATGAAGATACAGAATAAGCCCGTTATAACCAAAAACCATTAATCTTTGTATGTTGCACATTTGCAATGTAAATGTTTACTTGAACGCATCAGAACTAGAAGCTAAATATTTAGTACACCATTACTCATCCCTATCACAGCGGAACAAAAAAAAAATCTTTCATACAAATAATGTACAAAAGCAATGTTGTATTCGGGTAAAGGGCGATTGATTCAACTTCAATAAAAAATTTAAAAAAACTACAATACATGTTTATCTCGCAAACGACGCTGAGATGATTTATACGGCCATATAGATGAGGTGATCACAAATCAAAAACGCCTTTTTTGTTTTTTTTGTCACATCTAATGGCATATAATCTCTTAGAATGTATTTCAAGATATCGGACCTGTCTCATCAAGCAACTGTCCCCGAACGAAGTCAGTCCTCTGTGCTGGCTCAGCAGGTCACTGGATAAACGATGACGTTGACAAACGCAGACCCCGTCCTCACACTATGTTTCTCCGGAATATATAACTCGTCCAGATAATATAGCGACGTATTGTATATAGCTTCAGACACATTAATGCATGTATATCTTGAAACCAACCCTCAGAGGCAACCCTTAACTCGCAACAAAACCAAAGAAATTTCATATAAGCTGTTAGATAATTAAGTGATATATATTAATCAAAATTTAATATCTGTTAGTTTTTATTAAATTATAAAAATAAATATTCACGTATCAAATAATTTTTCAAAAACGTTTACTAAAGTTTGTGTTTTTTTATATGAAAATGCGGTGGGAGCAATTGCCCGTAAGTAATGCTGCGGCATAGCAAAAGTATACACAAGTTTATGTTATATACGGGCAACTGAATATAAGCAGCCGAGAAAGGATATCACTTTGCACGAATGTTATTTGTTGTTAAGAATTTATATTGTTTATTTTATTATTTTTTACGGCTTTCTTAAAAAAATAAACCCGATAATATATATGGCAGGCGTCTTATTTATTTGCTTTATTTATAAAATAGCTCAAGTCCACTTTTTCTTTTTTATGTATCAGAGATATAATTCAAAGTAATCTAACTGGAAATAGTCCAGTTTATAAAGATATATTTTACTGATTTAATAATTTGTATTTTGAAAAACTTTGCTTCGTTGTGTAATTAAGGAAAACGCAATACAGAAAGCATTTGAATCGACGTGGTTTACTCCCTCGCGTAGCCGTAAAGATTCTGCCGCTAAAATTAAAAGGTGAGCTTCAATATAAAATTAGGGTTAACGATTCCCGTGGATAATTTTTTAATTAAAAACCGATGTCGTACCACCTAATGGCTTCTTCAGAATTGAGCAAAGAGATTAAGAGCGCACTGCAGGACCTACGGGACCCTCTCGACGTTTAATTCTGTCTTCCTGATTGGGGTACAAATTTTATTAAACCTGTAACGAGAAAAACTAGACAAAATAATTAAATCTTCGAGGATAAAGGCATACCCCCAAGGAGTTTTTAAAATTAATTAAATATTTTGTTGGTACTTCTCTATGGTGTTTCAATGCCATAAAAATTACATCATTCGCAAAAAGTGTCTCTTCTCTGAACAGTGTAGATTTTTTTTGCTAAGAGTCGAAGACCCACGGAGAGGGGGTGATTCTAGGCCTATAAAAAAGCATCCCCGTCCTAAGGAGCGGGGACTTTTGGTTCTCACCAAGGTTGTCTCTTGTTAATCTCGCGTTAACCTCTAAAGAGGCAGTTGGTTCCTCTCACGCTTGTGAATAATGAGGACAATACACTGAAACCTTTCAAAAGTTTGTTTGCTACCAACATACAAGCAAATCCTCTATCATTGCAGGCTAATTCATAATTCAAGCACTCCCTCGGAGGGGTGAAACCTCTGTCGAATAGCCCTCGAGTGCGGTGAGAATAATGAACATTCGCATGGAATAGCATGTGATTTGAGAAATACCTTTAGTTGTAATGCATAATGTATGACTGACTCACTGCATGTAGATTTATCTCGGAAAATACATGTCACCCCAAGAAGAAGTCTGCATTATAAAATATATTTTTAAATACACGTCTAACCTGATCTAAAAATCATTCGTTTCTGTAATTTTTGTTTTTTGGCTGCTACAATTATTTTTATAAACCTTTTTATTTACTCGTCTTGTATTTGTCAACTGGGAGGGATGACGCAGCGACCCAATTTACGCCATTTCGATATAAATTGCTGAGGCGAGCTTTGAAATTCCCAGGCCTGTGTCTATATTTAATATGACATATCTATGATATAAATCTATTTCCAAATGTTAATACTCAAATTGTTACACTTTCTATTTTAAAAAATTTTGACCATACATCTTTTGTCTTTTGAGAGAAAATGTGCTGACTGTTAATTAATTAACCGTTACAAATAATTCATTTTATAATCGTATTCGTATGAAATTTTGGATTTTTTATATTGTAATTCTAAGCAATATCATTTTATTGAATTTAGAAAATCAAAAGTTAATTTCTGCTTTCTTTCATTATTTTTTTGCCATATTGCGTGCATTAACAGGATGATCAGACTATATAAGATGGTTTAAAAAGTTGTGAAAATAGATATGCCTACAACACAGTCCTTGCATGCACTTTTATAAATGCTACTGTAATTGGTTTAATTAATACATTAAACACTCATTCAAAACTGGCTCTAAACTAACTCTGGTACAAATATAATGTTACGTTTATCACGTGCATGAATTCCCATTGCAATTGCCATTTGTAATTGCAATGTATATACTAGTAAACTCTCCGTGACTTTGATACAAAGTCTAACTCACTATCTATATAATTGAAAACTATCTCATTTGAAATGGAATTCGGTAAAATATAAACAGTAACACATAAATATGTATAAATATACTTCCTCAAAAAGGGAGCACTTCTCTTTGAAGCTTCACGGTTGAATGAATATATTTCTCCAACCCAGGTAACTATTAAATCTGATACATTAATTAAAAGACTCCATGTAAAATAAAAAGAAGTGTAAGCTCAAAGGATGGATAAAGGTACAAAGGGATGTCCTTTTAGGAATTTTATTAACGAAGTAATATTTTTTCTGTTTCATTTTCAATTGTAAAGGAATCGCATTCTGCTAGTGACTGCATCACCTCCCAGCCATTTTTCTCGTCAACAAGTATTCTCACAAATTATATTTACAAACCAGATTTTTTTAAACTACTGCATTATCATTGCTGACTATTCATTCAAATTAATTTTAAATATATTATACTAGATATATTATTTTTTAAATAAATGTTGAAAAAAAAGAGAGACAATGAGAATTTAAAATCTAAAATACATAAACGTGACGCACCGTTAGCTACTTAGCATCTAAAGTTGTAAAATATACTAAATTGATTATGTTCAATGTATTCAACTAGACGGTATAACAACCCCTCTGAATCACGTGATTTTAAAAGGGTTTTTTTTAATCAAGTTTAGTATTTGTGATTTTACGGAATGATTTCCAAACCTCTATTGCCGCCTCTCCAATCACGGAAATAGTTTTCTGAATAATCCGCTCTGTAGCTTCCGGTAAATAGTCCCGTGAAATTTATTGGACGTGTGGGTCCTTCCGAGTCCAGCGAATTACAAGGAAAAGCGGTATTTATAGATATACTAATACAGTTACACATCGATTTGTCGATTGTCTGTTTTTTACTGTTAATAATGTGTATCGGATATTTATGGTATTTCGACTCTACTCAATGCGTTGGCATTTAGCTTACTTTGGCGTAATTTACAACAGAATGTAAGCAATTGAAATCCATTTTCGAACAATAGGAAATCAATCAAGGAAATTGTAAAATGTTAAAAATATGCCTCCAAAAAATTGGGACCGAGAAATGAAATAGAGGTTCTTATTTTTTTTATAAATATACAAAAAGAATAGAACCGAAAGCATCCTTTTTGTGAAATCAACAAACTTTTACTTAATATTTAATAGATCCCACGCCAAAAAGATTTGAATAGATAATAAAAAGAAACATGACTACCCGCACATGTGTTAGCATTTTTATAACTTAATAACTGAACATATAAAAAATCCCGAAAATGTTTTGTATCATGTGAAATTACTGCGCGGTAAACCGGCTACCGGAAAAAATATGCTCAGAAATCTGGAAATACGTACAGCTGCTCAAGTAAGAAATAATAATTGGTAGATATCCAACATATTCGGCGGATAAAAAATCTCGATTGAAATCCGGAGTACTTATTTTTAACGAATCCCTGAATCCTAATGATCCGCTCACCGTGGGCGAGGTCCCGCCCCACCTGCACGGTGTGCGAGTATCATTCATAAAATTACACACTCGAGCACTCTGTATAATAATGCGATGTACACATTTGCTTTGCCAATGCGAAATTCACCGCCTTATTCGTGCCTCCATCGCTCGCGAAATTACAATCACAAGTATTAATATTCTACCTGATTTAATGTGGAGAATTTAACTGGGATATTTACATTCTACGCTTTTGGGTTTCATGTGCAGTATTCGATATTTTGGGAAGTCACATTATTCGTTTACGATTATGGAAATCGCTTTTGTCCACGTTGTATAGTTTTTTTTTTTGCTAGAGCTGTTTTCCTTCTAATGTTTGTTTCTAGAACCTTTATTCAGAAACCCCTAAAAAAGTAACATCTTTATAGCCAAGATATTAGATTTATAAAAGAGTTTACTAACTTTTTTTATGTGAACTGATATCGTACCCTTTGTTTCTTGTATACCTTTTTGAATAAATAAACTGTTTTATTTTGTTTTCACGAAAATCCGTCACAATATTATTTGCATTGCGTTAGGGCTCCGAGGGACTTCGGAAGTATCGCTTTGTGTGTCGATGTCTTGACCTTTTATCTTTTCCATCCTCTTCTCAAATAGGAAACATGCATATTTATAACATCGTTAATGTTTTATTGTATTCTTTGATAAATTAATATTCATTAGAAGGTATAAACGTGAACCCAGTAGTGCTTGTACCCCATAGATGATGGCAGTCCACAGTTCAAGAGAAACAATATCCCGGATTGTGTATCTCTGTGTGAAGAGTCAGCAAAGTTGCTCCATCATTCGGACCCGACGCATAAATTACCATTTTCTTAAGTTAATATCCACCCACACCGTTGTTTGCTTTACTTTGTCTCCAAGTTACACGTTCAATTGGATTAAATAATTATCTATGAAAAACAATTTATAGCAACAAAGCACATGCACTTTTCTATTCATTTTATAGATAATTTCAACCGCAACTATAAATTTAAATAATAACAATAAAAGGTATATAGAATTCAAAATTTTACTAATCAATTAACCTCTAAAAAAATTTATAAGAAATGTGAAAAATCAATAGATACATGTACTGCCAGCTGAATAGAAGGTATGCGTATGTATATTTTCGAAACCACTGTACCCAATACCTGTTCATCTATTTTTACGGTCTTACAAAATCATATTCCAAATATTTATACGTCTAAAGTGTATTTCTTAATATTTCAGGTCTACCTTTCACATGTCAGACTTACCATCGGATTTTATCGAAAATCAATAATTATATTTATGTTTGAAATGCCTTCCGCCACATTTCGTTGCGTCATACTATTTCTAAAATGCGGACAAAGAGATTTCAGTAACACAATAGGATTGTTAAAGACTGAGTTGAACAGAATTTAACAATTGTTAGATCTTTAGGTTCGAAATTTTCCCGAAGGAAATGAATTGGGAAGCTACAAAAAATTGATTGAAATTGCCAAGGAAAGCAAAATGTACAGTAAATCATTTATTTTAAGTAAGCCATTGTCACATTTTTTTACAAATTAACTTATTGATACGATTATAAAATATTATTTTTATGTGATTATAAATTTAACAACTGATTAAATAAATAGTTTTAGTTTCTAAACTAGAGCTATAAAATTGTAGAGCTGCAATACATGCAACGCACAAAAGAAAAATGGATAATATATACACATTTTTAAATCATCACCAGGATATTTCTTAGTAAAATATCATAAAATGATATTTTCAAATTATATACAAACATAACAAAATATTTGAATAGTTTTATTGCACATTATGTAATAAAACATTTAAAAGTAACATAAATATTTGGCTTATTTTTTTATTTGTACTGTTGAAAACACCAATATTCATCTATGGCAGTGGCCGACCGTTTACGTGTGCCCACCGCTGTGAAACCACGATAAAAAAATGGTATGAAAAAACAAAAATATTTCGTGATTAAACAGAGAAATATAAGCGAAAATAATTATATCGTTATAATTTTCAAAATAATAATTCTTTCCAGAAAATCATATATATATAAACCTGATGAAATAGCATCTTATGGGTGTAATTTGGTTTGTCTTCGTCTCTGTAATAACGCCCTCTAATAATGCGTTCACGATATTGTTCAGATACTTGGTGGAAAAGTTGCTGAATAAATATAAATCTAATATTTTTGCGGTGGTAAAAGTGAGGTGAGAGCTATGTGAAAGTCTATCTGATATTTTTGCGGTGCTAAAAGTGAGGTGAAAGCGATGTGAAAGTCTGCCTGATATTTTTACAATTAGACGATAACTAAACAGTGAAATATAAGCGATAATAATTATATCGTTATAATTTTCAAAGTAATTATTCTTGAATCTAGTACACATAAACAAATTTCGATTATTGAAAAGAGAAGCATACAAAATTAAATCGTTTTTCGGTTCTACATACTTGTTATACATTGTTTTCAACAATGAATATCATAAAATCAATGTGCAGATTTCGACTTACAGATGAACATCTTGATGATTCCTTAGGACCAAGAATATCATCATATTCCCCTAATTACGAAGCAATGATCAATGAAATGCAATGCCAACATTCACATTGACTTTGATATTTCTCTATTTTTATAATGAATTTTGTCGACTTTGGGCAATTCTGATTGGTCAATATTTTTAAAAATCAGCCAATAAAAACATTTAAATTAAATATTGTTGGTGCATTAAAATCTTAATAAACTTAGTACGGACCCTAATTGATTTTTTCGTATTCTAAATTGTTGTTTGCAATGTTTTAGCTATAGATGTACATTTTAATGTTGCAATTAAAAATAATTATTCGTTGCATATTTACCCCAACTCGATCCAATCGCCAGATTTTTTGTGCTATTATTTACTACTTTTTATTTATTTTACATAAAAATATAAACAATTTTTTTTTTATATTTTATAATTCTATTTTTGTAATTAAATCTTTTTGTGCATTATATGTATTATTTACTATGTCCAACTATAAATATACCTTAATGGTGCCCGCCGCCCGACCGGCATCTTAGAATGTGCTCTTAGGTGCAAAAAGGTTGGGGACCCCTGATCTATGGTATTAGAAAAGTGTGTGTAACTTTACAACTTACAACTTTTTGCTAACAATTTAACCTTTTTGTGACTCAACAGTTTATTTTGGCTCGCTGTTAATTTCTAGTGTCTTATTTAAATGCCTTTTCCCGACGGCTTCATGATATCCTCTTCCAGCATTGTGATGATCGATCATCCAAATTACATTTTAAAATATTTCTCCAAAACAGGACAGGCCTCCAGCAAGAGAATTCACGTGGCTTAACGATCGCGCACTCTGCATTTTATATACAGACGGCGTGTGACACAGATAGACCCTCCATAAAATCAATCGAGGAAACTTTTGAATAGAGGTTGGAATCAGTAAAAGGACCTGTTTGGCAGTGCGGGCACCGCAGCCTTTGCGTCTTATCTCCGGAGTACTTTGTTCACATTGGAATACATTTATTTCGGTGACAAACACGCTATTAGTATGCGGGGCTCGTCTCCTCCACGTGCCAACCAAATTTGGATTCCAATTGGTAAAAAAGGTACCAGCTGCTTTTGCATAATATTTTATACTCCATATGAAATCATTCGAGACTAAACAAATAATTAGGATAAGTTCTCAAGAGTTATTAACTAACTATTTATTTCTATAGGAGTAGAAGTTTTTTTAGTCAGGCAATATTTTTTACGCTTGTGTATTGCGAGAAAAGCGGGTTTTATAAAGAGGGTACTAGAAATAAAAATAAAGAGGACACTTAAAGTAAAAGGAGGAAAATCAAAGTTGAAAGGAATCAAACTTTTGAAAAGTTTCTGCAATCGAAATGTACATTTATGAGTAGTCGCCTAATGGTTCAAAGGATTTCATTCAAATGTCAAAGACCGCTGAATCTAAAGAAAAAATTCACTTCCAAAGAGTTTTTCTGAAAATCTGCTGAATCCACAATACTATTCAAATGTATGATTTTATTATAATTTCATACATCTGTCTATTTATTTAAAAATTTGTAAAGGAAGAGATTTTTTTAACTTTAAGGTATTTTAAATGCTTGATAAACGTATGTAAATAAAACAAACAGTGGTGAAAGCTGAAAAAATATGTCTTGCTGTTTTGTCCAAAAAAATTACAAGCTACACATTTTTAATCGTTTTAAAAAATTTCCTTACATAATTTTGCCGTTTTAGAAATTTTTAATTCTACTGTAATTTGCAAAATTTATTTTCTCCTAAAATATACCAAGTCTCTTCAAAAAATGGTTTTAATTATAAAGCACCTGACCTTTCTAAATTAACCATCTTTTAAGAGTGTGATTCGGTTTACCCAATCACCTGTTTATTGAAGTTTCTTTTCTACTGCTATTCTCAAACCGAAGTAATTTAGTTTTATTTATTAATTTTATTTGCATTTTTATTTATTTTCAAAACGGTATTATTTTCAAGATCATTGAAAAAAGTAGAAAATATTTTATGAGGGTTTTATAACAATAAAAAGGTACATTTATTCAATCGGTTTTTATAAAAAATAAGCACTCGAAAAAAATCATCAAATAAATGTGAAGGAACTCAAGTTTTATGTAAAAAAAATATATTTTGAAGTATGTTAAATCTGATATTACAGGATTTTATTTTTTAAAATACCAAGCAGCCCATAAAAATACACTTAAAAGACAAAACACTTGTTATTTTTCAATTATATTTAACCTAAGAAATATTCCACGTGTGTTGCACAATGAAATGGATTCAGTAGTTCTTGGTTGGGTTAGGTACTTCGTTTGTTAGCCCTGGCTTATACTTGAAGCGATTTAAGAGTCCGGGTCGGTGTTTTGAAGTCCTAATGAGTCGAACTTTGCGACACTCCAGCCGCTCTCTTGGCAGTTCACAATCCTAAAACTTTACTCGATGGAGTTCTTTGTCAGCGAGCCATTAATTTAACAATGACTTTCAGTGACCAGCGCACTTTCACAACCATTTATATATAACTCTCGTTTAGATCTGAATAATTCAACTTCTGTTATAAAAGTACATTTAAATATAAAACTTATATTTTTTACGAAATTAGGTTTACCACTTTACTCAGTTAGGCAGTGTTTAATATATCAGAACTTTATTGTTACTAAACTTTTGATAACTGACTGTTGTTGATTTATAATAAAAACTTACATATTTTATTAGCAATTACCAACTATTTACTTTGAACTGATATTCTTTTATATTATTGTATATTTATAATTTTACTTTGTTTTATTGTCAATTAATGAGCAAATCTTTTTCTAGTAATTATAATATTTTGATCAATTTAAATAAAGTAAATCGTAATGCTAAATATTAAAGATTATTCTGTGAAATCGACGGTATTTTTACAAGAGCTATTAGCTAGAATTCCAATAAAAAACCCAATACAATTTAGATATTATTTTTCTTCGTGTCCCTTGTATTCTCGATTCAGAGCTTAACTATTTATTTTTAAAAAAAACTTGCGAATAGAGAGCCCTGCTTCATGATATGCACAATAACTATTAACATCGCTAACTAAGCTCCAGAAGATCAATAAAAGCGAAGCATAGAAAGTAAATCAAATGCGCATCTATAATATTAAAATGTCAATTATGGAATATCTAAAATCGAGAAAAAATCAAGTTCTCTCCATGATATAACTCTGTAAATTCTACTCTTAAGTTTTCACATTTCTAACTTCCTACTCAACCTATAGTTAAGAGTGATATTAAAAATGTATATTTCATAATTATCAAAATGATTAAATTTAATGTTTAGATTTCATAAACAGACTTTATGTCATTAACATTGTAAGTGTCTTTTAGACTTGTTAGGAGCTTCGAAAAAGATAGAAAAAAATGTACTGCAAATGAAAAAGTCAATAAACAGAGAGTATTGAATCTTGAAAGCTTTGTGATATATATCTACAAAGCAAACACACAAACACATGTGTATACATGTGTTTGTATATCTACACAGAAAATTTATAGTTTGTTTAATACTAGTTTATTGAATAAAATAAAAAATCTAATTAACATAATTCTGGACGACCTTTGTTATTCATCTCATTCTCTTTGAAATGAATTCGCTGCCATTGTCTATTTAATAATAAATTCCTGAGAAGGTAAATGTACTGAATACCAAGAGAATACTAAATACTCATTAATCAACTGTCGCCCAAAAATCCAATCTCATATGTTATTCATCTTTCTGAATAATTCATTGAATCCATGAATAGTCTACGTGCGACAAACACATTTGTTTTGAAAATATCGACATTTATAATGCTTTGAATAAGATATTTTACCGTAGATAATACAGGTATCGATAAGTCACACGTTTAATATTTTTCAACCAAAAAATATAAATAAACTCCTACCTTAGTCTCTAACAATCAATCATTTTTTTCCAGATTGTGAAAACTGATCAATATTTTTGTTGTTGATATTCTTCATATAATTTATACATTAAATAAGGGAACTATTTTTATAAATTAAAATATACATTCATGCTGCAGTTTTTTTTAATTTTTAAAACTTCTATTAACGTTGTAGATGTATTAAAGTATTTGAGTACTTACAGTACTGTTATATAAAATATTTATATTCAACTGTCACCATGAACTTTTAATCTTTATTGATTTTTCGGTATAGAAGGTATATGGAAATATATAATTTTTCGATCATTGTCATAATCATTTTTATTTAAAAAATTAGAAACGAGTAGTTTATAAATTTAATTGGTTTATTTAATTGTTATCAACTAAAGTGTATTTATTAGTTAACTTAAAATTTCCCCTGTAAGAAAAACACGAAGTTTATTGATTCTTAATAAATATTCTATCGTTGTGTCGTGGAAGAGTTTCATGGCAAACGTCATCAAACCAATTGGGGAAAAATTAGTTCGTGATAGTAATCTTAAGGACTAATCAAATTTAATTAATTGTTTTTAATCACACTAGCGTCCTTGTCATTCTTTTCGTACATGTAGGACCATTATTTATTTCATTATTTGCTTTGCCTTTGAGAAATGATTCATATCTACATTATATTTTGGTCTTGAAAAAAAGGTAACGTACTCCAGCAACTATTATTTTATATTAAAACCTATGTTAATAATTAATTAAAATCCCGACTTGATATATTAAATACATCTGCTAATTTATTTGGCACTCGTTAGATATTATTATAATCTGTGACAATAACAACTCGACATACACGCAATCTTGATCTTAGATTTAATTAATGATATTGCTGTGAAGTGTCGCTTTTACTAGAAATTTAAAATATTGTGCCATAATATAAATCACATTATTATTTTCTTAGTCATCAATGTTTTTAAAGTCCTTTAATGTATGATATTTTCAAGCATGATTCAAAATAAATTATTCAAGAATGATGTATGCGTGAATTTAAAGAACTCTTTTAGGCATCGTGGAATGAGATTATTTCACTTCATGTGTGACGTGCATTTACAACTGTTCACATTATCAAGCACATGAAATAGTCGTCCACTATCCAAATATCGTCTCCATCACTCCACCCTATTTTCGGCCATATTCGGACTCCTCGTGTTATTTTAGCTATTTTATTAAACAAATAATTAAGCTTGTCAGAAACATGACATGCCTCAATAAACTCATGTTTGATCATTTCTTGGTATTTTATAATTATTTTGTGGTGTCACCCTGCCTATAACATTTTTGTCAGGTTTATGTGTATTTATATATTTTAATTATACACATATTATACATATGTATATACATATATTTCAACATATTTACGGCTGACATCAAACGTTACAATATAATATTCACGAATACGACTCCAAAGGTTAAGTAAAAAAAATATTGAAGACATAGTATATTGCTTATTTAATTCCATGCCAGAATTTGCCCTTGATGTATGGAGATTCATTTCAAGGACCTTAAGCTTTGTTTGTTTTCCTTTTAATTTTTTGATATATTTAATTATGTTTTTCTCTAGAGTATATATTTTTTGTTTTTTCTCTTGATGACCACATGCACGTGTCTAGTTTAATCATAATATATTTTCGTCTTATTATTTTATACAATACACCCAGGAAAACATTTTTCCGTGTATTAATTTAATATATATACCAAAAGTTAGGTAAAGCATTACCCTTAACTATCCATAAGATGTATTATATATAATTGTAATAAAATAAAACATATTTGTAAATAGCAGCAGTACGATTCTGCCCCTTCAAAATCAAATTTTAAATATTAAAATTGTTATTTTACAAAGCATTGGGATATTATCATAAAAATAATAAAGCACCACCCAATTTACATCAAAAAGCTCTGTGGTCTTAATACTTAAGTAAAGGAGGTCTTTCGTAATGGTTGTCTATATTGCTTTTCCCTGGACCATAGGGATAAGTAAAATTATTTTAGCCGAGAGTTTTGCCCTGAAAATTATCTGAAAAGTTAATATTAGTATTATAAAAAAAAACCAATTAGCATTCAGGACTTTTGCGCCGCTTTTAAACTGTTAAGTGCATTTAATTGAAAATTTGTTGTAGTTGGCAGTGACATGAAAACTAGTGATATATTAACAGGTATTCATTCTTCTATAACAAATATTACAATTAATTTTATCAAATTAAAAATGATGCCACACCTGTGTGAGTGCAGACACCAGCACTGTTCTGAGCGTAGAAGTTATTATTTCGGTTACATAAATGATATTCTGTGCCGAGTACTTTATAACTTGTAATAACTTTTAGAATCCATTAAAACTATTTATAAGTTTTGTAGTGCTAGATTTTAGTAGAGCGCAGTATAAAGCCAAAAATAAATTATACCGTTAATTTGTATATTGATTAATATTTTAAAACATTGAAAAGGCTATAATTTTGAACGCTTTAAATTTTGTTGCTATACGTCTCAAATACGTCCACGTCTCTCAACCAATGTGTACCCAATCAGGATAACATATGAACTTCCTGCTTTAAAAGGTAGACATTTTTATTAGATTTAGGAGCATCCGTCTTCTAATAAATAGTATGGGTCTGTGGATTTATAAACGGACACGCGAATAGATGAACCGATAAGGTCAGGCATATATATATTAGTAGGCTTGGGTCAGCTCATAAATCTCATCTTTATCTTCCCTTGTGTTGCACAATAACATGTCCAATCGTCTGTATCTCATCCTCTCCACCCTTGTTCATTTCCTCAAATCAACTTTGAAAATCATGTTTTTTTTTTACTTTCTAGGGAGAAGATAAATTCTTTTCTGGATTTTCTGGTGAGATGGTGAAATGTTATCTTGATTGATTTACGATTAACGCTTGGGCGATGATTTAAGCAGCGGTAATGCTTATATCTTTGTTAACTACGTTAAAAAGCAGGTAGACGTAAGGTTATTCATACAAACGCAGAAAAAAAAAGATTATAATTGGTAAAAAAGTAAAAAAATAATTTAAAACATAGGTAATCACACAGTTATCTTTTCTATAACTTTTGCGTCAAAACCAAATTCACTCAAATGTTTTGAATTCCTTCTGCTAAGATAATTTTTTATTTATTTAACTAATCTATTTAATTCTCGTTTAAAACTTTGAATTTACATTCGCCGTGGTGAATAAATCTCGAGATGAAATTCCCCAATTCTCTATTCCGGGTTTCATGGGGTGAATCGCTTTACAGAGCCTACGTCATTAGCCCTCTAAACCATAGGTGGCCAACCTTTTTCAGCTACCGGGCCAAATTGAAGAAATGGGATTGCCTACTGGGCCGGACGACAAAATTTCATTTAACACGTTGACTGTCATTGTAATTTTCAAAAATCTGGTTGAAAATGACAATTTGATTGGCATTATATTATTAAAAACTCTCATTTTAGTGCATGGTTATCATCAAAAAGCAAAATTTTCTGTTCATGCAAGCCAGCATTGATTTTTTTTTCATTTCCCAGAAGCCATCTATCGATATTAGCACTGATATATTCCGAGTTTAATCGTAGCTGCACAAAAATGGCAAGTAAACAAGGATGAGATAATTCGTAGCGGCAGTCAACGTGTTAATATAAAAAGCAAGCAAGAAATATAGTGTTTTTATAGAAGATACAATTTTATTTGTATATAAAAATAAACAAAATATATTACATTTTAATGAGACGTCTGATTTTGTTTGTCAAGAGCAAGTGCATCAATGTTAATATCGATTGATGTTGTCGCTACACGCAAACAGTTTTCCAAATGGTCATCAGTGATGCGTGATCTTGTATGAGATTTGATGTGCTTCATTCTAGTGAAAAGCTGTTCACACGTGTAAGTGTTTCCAAACAGCGAAATCATCAAAAGAGCATGTTTATATATTACAGGATATTTCTCCTTATCCAAATATGTTTTGTAAAACTCTTCCAAACCAACTTGATTGAATTTCTCCTTTAACTGTGTATCACAATACATTTCACAATGTTCCATTTGTAAAAATCCTGGCAATGAATTCACATCTACGGAGAATGGCGTTGCAAATGCAGCAAAAAGCATGCGATGCTTTTTAAAATCTTGAAATCGGTTTTCAAATTCCAGCTTCAAGTCTGATATCAACGAAGCGTATTTATCAGTCGCTATTTGTGTGACGTCTGGCTCCAATAATAATGTAGGAAAATGAGTGTAGATTTTTGCCCTTAACTGTTGTTCCCAAACCCCAAGTTTCATTTGGAATGCGCAAATATGATCATACATGTTATTGATTAGTTGATCTTTCCCTTGTAGACGAGTATTAACAATATCTAGATGGCTAACTATATCGACCAGAAATGCAAAGTCTCTAACCCACTCCTTGTCTTCAAATTCCGGGATACGTTTTGACTTGGTTGTGAAGAATGATTGTATTTCTTGCTTCAAAGCAAAAACTCTTTTCAACATTTTGGCACGGGTCTGCCACCTTACTTCTGCATAAAATGTAACGTCATTATAGTCTGAATCCAAAGACTTAAGAAACTCTTGGAACTAACGGTGATTCAACCCCTTCGACTTAATAAGGTTTACTGTTTTGATGACCACATTCATGACATGATCCATTTTAAGGGACTTGGAACATAAATTTTCTTGATGAATAATGCAATGAAAATTTAGCATCGAAGTATTACCAACTTTCCTGGCCTCGTCTTCAATCAATTTTACTAAGCCATTGTGTTTACCAACCATTGCTGGAGCACCATCTGTTGCTAAGCCCGATAAGTTGTCGAGTTGTAAAGATAAACGATTCAATGTCGATGTAACAGCTCCTAAGAAATCTTGTGAGCAAGTGGTGTCTTTAAGTGGATACAGTGCCGCTAATTCTTCTGTTTTGTTAAAATGGACATCAACACCTCTAATAAATATTGCCACTTGGGCGGTATCTGTTAGATTTGTGCTTTCATCCAATGCTAGAGAATAAAATATGAACTTGGATGCTCGATTTTTCAAATTATCTTCAATATATTTTCCAATGTCGTCCACACGCCTAGTAATAGTTTGACGAGACAGGCTTATTTTTGAGAAGTCTGTTTTCTTTTCTGGGCACATAAATTCAACGGCACTCTCCAAACATTCCTTAACAATTTCACCATCTGAATATGGCTTCGATTTTTTTGCAAGTATCGTGGCTATTGCATAACTAGCTTTTACATAGCATTTTGAGTTTTCAGTCATATTAGTAAATGTCTGATGTTGTGCAAAAAGTTTTCTTTTTAATAAATTAACTTGGTCTTGTCGAAATTGCCCTTCGTACTTATCAAACCTATTTGCATGCTTAGCCTCGTAATGACGTTTAATACTATACTCTTTTAATGCAGAAACAGAACTATTGCATATCAAGCATATTGGCTTTGATTTAAATTCCACGAAAAAATAGTTTATACTCCATCTGTCTTGAAAACTTCTGTGTTCTTCGGTGAATCTTCTCTTATTTGGTCCAAGGTTTTTACTATTTGACGCCATTTCTGTCTAAGCCTAAATAAACAACCACGCACTTTGCAAGCTACCTGCGAACTGGACTTTGCACGATAGCCGGGGATTGCCCAGCAACCCGCCCCGCACCCCTCCCTCCCTTCCCCCCCGTATCCCGCATTCACGCTCACGAGAATCTACGGGAAATCGACGTGCTCGCTTTTTAAAATCAGCTTAAATTTGTGATTGTTAACACAAAGAAATTGCCACGATAGTTGAATCAATGTACTGAGATATTTCCATATATATGATATGATACGAACTACGCTCAATGGAATATTCTAATGGTGGTTTTATGTAAAATAAAAAAAAAATGTTTGCATATGCTCAGTGGGCCAAAAATAAACGCCCGCGTGCCACGCGTGGCACGCGTGCCATGGGTTGGCCACCTATGCTCTAAACCGTCTACCATACCTTATATTATAATGTAAGTTTACCCAGGGTGTTTGCTTAGTAATGACTGTGGCTTAGACCCTTGACATTTTTTTCATTTCCGATGCCCACTTCAAACAAATATAATTTAATATATTATATACTTTAGAGACATTTATATACATGATCCGAATGACATGATAATTAGCAAATTCGAAATAAACTCACTACTGAAAATAAGTTCTTCACAATTCAAGGCATTACTAGACAAAATTAAAATTAATACAAATAAAAAGGCAGTAAGGCACCTTGGGATTTAAATTGATTTGAATTATGTGAACTGAATAATCTTTTATTTATTTGTTTAAATATTTTTTTACTTTTTACAATAAATATTTTTAAATAATATTTTTTTAATAAATAATTTAAAAAATGTAATTTTCTTATGGTAGTTCTATTTTTAGCGAAAGAATAAAATAATCCGTAATATTTTTTTAATTGTATCTTAATTATACTAGTGCTAAATACATACTTAGTCGTGGTGAAAAAACAGAGGCAAAGGCTTGCCCTGCAAGGGGTGAAGTGGTATTGCCTTACTTATTATTATTAATTGCTTATTACACGCCCAATGAAAAGCCAGTTTTCGTGACTAATTTAATTAAAAACTCTTCGCGTCGGTGTGTTTGATAATTGTTTTTGTGCTAATAATTCATACTAGGAATATGTTTATTTCCTGGTAAATAACATCCCCTAATTGATTCGACTTTATTACTAAATTAAATAATTGCCTAGTCTGTGTGCGGAAAATAACAACCGTCGTTCAAAATTTATTTTAATAAAACATACTACTTCAATTAATTATAATCGATAATATAATGAAGTACACCCTTGAGATAATGTATGGAGCCTCGTGGCTCCAAAATATCCTGCATAAAAATAAATAATTTACGTAGTTGTTACTGTGCACCTTAAACTAATGCCATAATTACACCAAATATTGAATTTAAGAAACTACACTGTTTCACACATAAGTTTTGCAATATAAATAGACAAAAAATCTAAATTTATAGCTTCATCCTCTCATAATAGTTTACTATATTTTAAAGATAATTTATTTAAAAACTATTATTTAAGTGAGATAGGAACAGTTTTCAGTTTTATTTTATATTAAATATATAGCACTTATAAAAAATAATAATATACGTGGTTTTACCAAATGTATTTCCTCCGTCATGTAAACCCAATATTCCTACACTAACTCGCTTTTGCCATTTACAACTCCCAGCTTTGTTAAAACTCTATACGGTCGATCTAGTATACCTTCTATTTTAATGACATTAAGTTTGTATAAAATAATATTTAGTCGCTTTAAAAATATTACTTTTAAAGCAGAGCAATTACATCGTATAAAAGGCTTATGACTTACACCTTAGTATTAATGTCGGAGGATTAAGATATACCAATCGCTAATGCCTAATTAGCATAGTGATTTGCATTGAATGCGTTATATCATTCATACGAGAGCGTCTCATAGGTGATTGAGTACAGCCTTGAAACATCGAAAATTCAATAATACACCTACACTACAACCCCCTTTGTGGGTTATTGTAAATAGTAGTTGGTAACCGTAAGTTCCGAATAATAATTTTTAACTCTTACAAAAATTGAATGTATACTTTCGATATTGCTGCATGTTTGCAGTGTTAAAACAATATTAATCAACCACAAAACAATTAACAAGTAGAAGTGCTCGCAGGTGCGATTGCAGTTACATTTCTAACTTTTTACAGCGGACAATAAACCTATTGTCGGCGGCGGCGCTCACCCCATCACTTCCCACAGGGGACCTCAACCCTCTGCACTCAATCATTCCCATCCAAGCGCAGACAAGACCTTAACGATTTTTCAAAAGTACCTTTACTTTAAAAAAAAAAAAAAAGAAAATCATCAAATTCACTGGATTATTATTGATCAACGATGTTGTAATTGAAATTAAATTTCTAGCCGCGCGAACCTGAACGGCAAAGTTAAAATTATTTTCGTGGAAATTTCTTCTATTTTCATGATCTCTTTCATGACTATTTTCAAAGTGTTTATTAAATAGTAATGTTTAGCTTTTACAACACAATGTGTTATTTTTTGCAGGGGCGCAAATATTTACACTGACGTTCGTTAAAATATAATAAAAAGGTAGTAATTAATCTATTTATCTTTTGTGATACTAAGCACACGTGGTGAATGTGTTTCTAATAAGATAAGCATAGATTAATCGCTGTTCATGGAATGGACTCTCTCCACATTAGATATCAAACCTAGAATACATAATCGTACGTTTATATCAATATCAATAACAGATAATAATAAATTTGTACATAAGTTACAGCTCCCCATAGCAAGGCAATAAGCAGCTTGAACGATCCTTACACTACGTACAATAATCAAATCAAACCAAACGTGGAATATGTAATACCGATGCAGACAGAGCTTATTAATATTAAAATTGATCTTAATTCTCAAAGAGAATAATATATCGCACGTAATATGAATTCTCAATACATCGAGAGACAAACTTACTAATTAATTGAAGACAGTGGAAAAGCTGTCTGGCGTAAACGGGATGACCGTTATTTCAGAGAGAGAGTAAATAATGAATTAGTATTTTTATTAAAAATGCTAGTAAAATGTTTTTACAGGCACTCCACTACAATAATCACTTTTTGAAGCCGTTCGTAGTGGTGCAGAATTGTTATTACGATTCTATATTTCAGGAGCAAATGGGGCTGAATTAGGAGAATTTATTTTGCTTTATTTTTTTGGCTTTGATACGGTTTCACTATATATTTTTAAGATTCAAACTCATGAAAAATCAAACATTTTAAAAGTACCATAATGATTATAGTATTTTAGGCATGCAATAATATTTTTTAAACCAGTTGTGATTATCAAAAATCGCAATTGATGCCTAAATTAAATTATAACACTTATGTGCCGATCATCACGATGCAAAAAAAAAACAATGTAAACGTTAGAATAGGTATAATGTTTGCGGCATTTAAAAAACACATAGCAGATTCTCTGAAGTACATTCAATGGATTTGACTGCGGACATATTGCTTTAATAACATCATAATTGTGTCGCCAGGGCAAGCTGGAGCACCTCGCAAACATTGATGTATGACTATGTGCAGATAAATGAAGCGCGCCGACCAATAACGCTATATAAGGGTTCTATAAATAGATTTGTAGGTGTATTTAAAAATTCACGTAAAAATCCATAACTGAAAATATGGTTCGATTTATTTTCTTCTGTGAATTGTGTTATTATCGCATTTACTACTTAGTTGAATTATACAACTGAGACAACTATTTAGCTTTGATGCTATAAGCTCTAAAATTAATTATGTTAGTTAGTAAACTCGCAATGATATCACAGCTAATACGATAAAAAAGATTTTAAAAAATTGATTGGGAAGATTAAAATATCAACATTTCTAAAAGACTCGTGAATAATGCTGGAAGGTCACCTGCCAATCAAGCTTTTCAAAAAGAATTCATCCGCACGCATTAAACCTGCAATTTCGATTTGTAATCGAAAAATCACTGTATCACATGTAAATATTTTGAAGGTCACCTGTCAATCAATCTCAGCTAAAACAGCTGTAATTTGCATTTGGAGTAATAAAATCGACGAGGGAAACGTGAACACATTTTGTAGGTGTCACCTGCCAATCAGGTTTTGTCCGAGGGCGGATCGCCGACGGCTGGTTGCCTGCCCCCTTCGCGAGCCCCCTTCCCGGGGGGGCGACAACAGCCGCTACATAATGCACGCTCATTGTGACCCCCCTGCCCGTCTTATCAACCGTCAAGGGCTTACATAATCTCAATATGGCATTCGTGGCCACAATCTGAAGCGCTGTCACTCGTCCGAAACGTTTTACGCAGGCTTTGGTCAACAACGCAAGCGATATTACTTAATTGCTGTATCACATTATCGATAAAGCTATTCATTACCGAAATATTATGCATACACACTGTACATTTTTTTTTTTTTTTTGCAAATAGGTTATTACTACTATTACCAAAGCTACATACATGGTTTCCGAATTATAAATAAATACATTATATTAGTTATATCAAATTAATTCCCCATACAGTATTATTAATTGGGTACTTTGAATATAAATTATGAAATATACATGGCGTTTCTTTTCAACGTAAATAATAATATTCAACAGTGAAATATATATCTGGATTCTGCAGTGATTGTCAGGAAGCTTACTGCCAGGAAAGCACTGTTAACTTTACAGAATAATCAGCAAGCAGAGGGGAACGCCTCAAAATATACAGTAAAATTACTTCATGCCTTATCTGTAGGATGTATTATGCTATATGTGGAATATTTCCGTACGACTGTAATAATATCTGTAACGAGAGTTTCCCTATGTTATCAAGGCTCAGGAATAGCGTTGTATTTTACTGGAATAATGTCTATTTATAGAAATTTAAATCATTTACTGCTGAAACTTGAAGTACTTTAGATTGGAATTTCAGTCTCGGGAAAAATGTTAATACTGAAAAAATGGTATATTAGTACATACACCAAGAACCTTAAAACCCTCAGAATAATAATATTTATCAAATACGAATCAGTTCATAAATGATATCTTAAATGCGGTTTTTTTTATAAAAAGCTGCCCTTGCATCAAAAAGCTTGATTCCATCTTACATTATAAATTTATTTGCTTATTATTATTATTATGCTTCAGCCGTTTCTAAAATAGCTTGAGAAATATTGGACGGCGCTTGAAATATTACCGCTATAATATTATATTATAAAACCTGCTGGATTATTTGTGGTTCATAGCTGTTGATTTTCCATCAACAAAGTGTACACGGTCTAAGCATCTTGTTTACAACCTCTAATAGTGCTCCTAAGAACGGCGGTTCTTAGCGTCTTCCCGTAAACCTAATTCCATTGTGAGGGGATTTACTGGCAGCGCCTAACCTCCTCAGTCCCCACTCGCGAACAAGCACACCGCGCCGTTTGCATTGAATGATCGACAATATGCCTCCACTGGCAATGCCAAGCTAGCGAACGAGCACAAAAGACAAGCACAGAAAGCTTTGTGGCAGACGCATTTGCATAATTAAATAACAAAAGTTAAATATATTTAACTGAAAATTACTTTTATATAAATGTTTCAAGTTTCTCGCTGAGCTCTCCTCGCATTGATTCAATAAATAGTTTTTCAACTTTAAGAATAATCAGTGATCCAAATTTCAGTGAAATTCCTTAACTATAACTTAACGGTGACTTTGTGATCCTCAGCTATTTTAAAATCAATAATTTGGATACAAACATTGAAATAGCAAAAAAAAATGTCACGCCGATTTTAAGTATCGCGTACATGACTGTATTAAATTAGAAAATGCCAAGGCAGCAAACTTAGCGCGGCTTAATAATTCCAATTTTTTTATATTAAAATGAATCAATAACTTCAATTGCTACGTTGGAACATGTAAAAAAACTCTATCGCATATAATAGTTTTGTATTAAATTTAGTAAATATTTTCCTATCCCCATACGTCAAAAATAAAAACAAGGTTGTATACCCCATAATCTAGATATCAGTGTATGTGTGCGAGATTCACCCCTTCAGGGATATTTCTGCGTCGGTTCGCGCTTAGATAATTTATCTACAAAAGCCTTCCTTCCATTTATAATATGTGCAAATTTACATTTAATATTATTATAAAAAGAATCACACCAATAATTATTATTAAATTTTTAACTCACATGGGTTTTTTGCGTGGTATTGAAATAATTGCGTTTTATATGGGAATCTATGGCCTAAATACTGTATAAATAAAGAACCATAAAAAAATAGTCCTAAATATATTTTTCAATTGAGCTTTCTTACTTTATACCATAAAATAATCTCATCAAACTTTGATGCGTTACGTCACCGGTTTGCTTACATTTAATCTTCTATCCGGCCTTGCATGCATATTACAATATCTCACATATAGCACCCCTGTCACCCCTTCATCCACGTCTTCCCCCATCCCCTCGACCGCAGGCTAATCCTCAGGGAAATGTTCAATTTTGAGAAAATTACCAAGTAGTTACATACATATGAAAATATTTTGTTATAAATCCTTTTATAAAATCTACACATATTGTATCAATTTTGCAAAATGTTGCAACACGCAATGCTGTTAATAATTTTCAACAAATCAAACATCAGGCAAATTTCTGGTTTTTATATATCCTGTGAAATACGCAACCTTATAATTATACTTAAGTAACTAGAGTAAACAGAATAAGTGTTAATTTTCTTTAACCACGTAGTACACTTACTAAAAATAATAATAATAATTAGATGTAAAACCTACTCTTTTATGCGTTATCACAATATATAAGATAATAAGATAAACGTTTGTTTATGACCAAAATAGACTTGAATATCCTCATGAGTTCTTAATTAAATATGGCTGTAAAGATGGACAAAAACCAAGGATGTCTAAACAAATTACAGCAAAGACTTGTCCAAAATTGAATTTCACAAACATGAAACTATTCAACTAAACTAACGTAAAATCAATAGCTTTATGTGCAATTCACTCAAAAAAGCTTAAGAGCTATTTCAATGAAATTTCAATTTCCAATATGCTTTTTTATATTTTCGCTTTGAAGATTATTTTTTTGAGGTTAGGTATTTTACAAAATGTATACTTACTCGTCCTTTTAATAGCGGCTTATGTATAACTTCACAAGTGCGGAGTAACTTGTAAGTACTTATGTACTTTACGCAAAGGTTTCGTAAGCTACTTCAGTGTCAACCAAAAAAATATAGACTTCTTCAAAAGTTGCCTGGTTTTTATAGATATATTTTGGTCAAGTTGTCTCTTCTTATCTTGCCAAAAAGATAAAGTTATACGAAATAGCTCTGCTGGAATATTCGTGATATTACTCGTGTGATACTACTTATTACGAGAACATAAAATTACCTTTACATCGATATAGGTAATTTTGAGTGCCTCTCCTCAGAGGCGGTTGGCGATTATTTCACTAAGCATATACTCACGGTGAGCCAGTGTTTATGGTTTTATAAAGAAAATATAGTATATTGGGTCTCCGAGTTCAGGAAAAGTCTGCGTATTGCTGCTGCCCAATAGCATTATTATATTATACTATAAATGTTGCCCGTCACAGAATGACGTTTTCGGAGGCATTTTGAGTTATTAATGCTGTGATTAATAATTTCTAACGCAATTTCGATAAAAAAATTAAATTGGTACTTGTGTCAAGCTGACATAAACTGAAAATTTCTAAGAAGCATCAAAATTTGTTTTTTTGTAAAAGTTCTAAATTTGAAATTCTCGCGGTGAACAATAAACTCCTATAATTCGTACATATTGAAACTCGCTAAAGCATGTTTTATAGTTTTATTAAATTAGTTTATGAATAAAAAATATTATCCTAACGTCTTGAAATTCGGCACATAGCTGCGGAAAAATTTACTAAACTTACATGCAAAAAATCAGCGTTGTTTCTTTTAAGATATTCTATAGAAAACCAAAAAATGAAACGTACACACACACAATGGATATTATTATAGTAGATTTTCATTACAAAACTCTGGCGTTTAGATCTGAAACTCCTTCTGCAGCAGGCTACAGAAACACCTGTACCATTGCACCTCGACAAATTTTTTACGCTTTGTGTTTTTCCAGGCGAACTGATGGACTTCATGGCGCTGGTGAACTCTGCCATCAACTTCATCCTGTACTGCACGATGAGCCGGCAGTTCCGCACGACGTTCGCGCAGCTGTTCCGGCCGAAGGTGCTGGGGCGGTGGCTGCCCGTGCCGCTGAGGGAGGCGGGCGGGCCCGGGGAGACGGACGCCAACGGCCTCAACGGCGACAAGACTCAGATGACCCAGGTCTAGCGCGCCTAGTCTGCAGGCAACCGCGGCTACACGCGTGCCCCGCGAGCCCCGGGGCTGCTTTTACTGTCACCACACAACGCGCACAGGTGATTCTGCCGGATCGTCGAGTCATCAGGCGCGATTTGTGCCGTGGGAATGATTTAGTGCGATGCTTCAATATATATTTTAAATTTAGATGAATTTGTTGTTTGTGCTATTTTGAAACAAACAATGTATAAAAACAGGGAATCTTGTATTAATGGCAACTAATGAACGCATCGCATTAAACCGTCTCGTTTTGAAATTATTTATGACTTGACTACAGTAGAAAAAGTGGATCGCTATTCGCTTCTCTTCTTGCTGTTTTAAGGCAATAAACTAAATCAGTTTAGACAGCTCCAAAAGCAAACGGGGTCTTTTATTGTCTCCGTTGAGATTGATCCACTGACGGCAGTTTTTCAAAAAATATATATAAGTCGGTGTTAAGGCTACATCTGGATTTGATATTCTGTCAGTTTTTTTTTTCAGTATTTCCAGTGCTCCATCATATTTTCAGTCCGATTTGACATATCTAGCGAGCTTACTGTAGAAGCGTGAACGAACCGTCGAAAGCTATTAAACGATTTCACGTGAGAGTGCTGCAGAAATCTTGTAGTTTTAAAATGAACATGTTTAAGATACTTGGTATGTTAGCAGCTTCGTACACAATGATTTTACTTATTCCTAACATTTTATAATTTAAAATCACGTAACTGTGGTTATTTGTATGATTTTTTTATTTTCAAGATTGCTCGCTTTTTTACTATTTCCAATCGAAATTCGTTTGACGAAATTACGAATTTTTGACAATAAAGAAGAACTGTTATTTCTACTTATTTATTAATTTATTTCGTTCGCTTCTTTGCGTGCGTACCTCATAAGTTTTGATATTTTTTTGTAATTATTCTTACAATTTTTTTATTTCTATGTTGTATTTTTATTCCATTATATAATCAGCAATGCTGTTTGCTTTTATATGGAATTTACCAATAGGGAAGTTACCTCTTGCCTGCTAACGTGACACGCTTCCGTGTTTCCTTCAGAGGTCTTTTGATAGAATGCTAAAACGGTTCTCAGAGTCAGTATACAATACTTTAGGATACAGAGTACTATTTCAATGCACGGACCAACGACGTGTCACGGTCCAACACCGCTCCCCTTGTCCGCGGGAAGGGAAGCGTGTTCCTTCAGAAATAGACCACCCCTACTGCGGAGACCCTCCCTCTCTGCACAATACACATTCACTTGTCACCGCACTTACTCTACAGCAGTAGGCTTTTAGAAATTTACATTTGATTTCATGATTATTTAAATAGATTCTTGAGCCATTAATAGTGATTGATAGTTTATTTATTTTTAAATTTAATAAAATCTTTTTTAATTTGTAAACATATACGTCGTGATGGTGCCATGAACTATTTAGCTATCAATGTTTTTCTTTGGAACAAGGAAAATTAATCACTTTTTTTCCTATAAAAATCACAAAAGCTTCTTATCGGCTTTTCTCCATTCCTAACTCTATCATAGGTACATAGCAAGGTATAAATAAAATCACAAAAACCGATACAATTTTTTTTTAAAAATTATCGATTTTAAAACCTGCAATAAAATTATTGTTTACTTATAAATAATTTATCCAAAAATCAGACGTTCATCTCGACTAAACGTCGGTAAAAGAAATATGAGACGACGGCTACCTGCTTTGGTTTCAGATAACCTTCATTATGCGTTGACTAACTTTTAGACAGGAAATCAATTAATATATTTTCAGAGTAAGAAACCGTGTTCCTTTTTTTGTTTTCTTGGAGCTTTAATCATTTACTCTGGCTTATTATAAGTGCGTCTACTACTTACGTACGTATGGATGGTTATAGGTAACGTGACCAGACTTTTTCGAGTAAATTTCGAAACGTACAAAAGCAACGGAAAGTTAATCAACTCTCAGAATCTGAGAGGATACTGATGGTAATAAAAATACGCAAGCATGTGGAAAGACATCGTATAAATAATCATTTATGATGCACTTTTCGAAATCAGTCTGCATTAAATTAATTTGTGTTTCGATTTATCGAACAAGGATATTTGGGAATTTCTACGGAATTCATCATTGTTTTTTATAATTAATTATAACACGTTATTCATCTTCTAAATCTATTGACACTGTTGCGATAATGTTTATATTTTAATCAATTTTGTATGCGCACATATACAGCTTAAAGAAAAACTAAAAGACTGTTGTTAAAAAAAAAACGTTCAAGTAAGGCGTTAACTAAATTCATGGCACACTTGGTTATCGTCAGTTTTGCAACCGTGACTAGAATATCTAATATCTCATATAAAAAAGCGACGACGTATAAAAGTATCTGAAAGCCTCCCAGTGTCGGCGAAAACCTCGCTAAGGGAAGCCATCGTGTCACGTCACGGGTGAATGAGTGCCGTTAAAAAAATCTTTCACCAGAGTCCGAATTTCCAGTCGAACCCAGCCGCAAGCTCGAGGTATTTTAAGTGTAGGCGGAAAATAATTTATGGCTGCGAGTTTATGGAAACTGGCGACTCTGATCCACCGCGGAACGCTGCTCTGGAAGAACCTCTCAAGTCAGGATTGAAGACCGATTTTGATGAATCTCCCGTCAATACCCAATATTTCTATATCTGAACAGGTAATCTCTACATACATAAATAAAAAATATATTAATTTTTATTTTTAAATTATTTTGCGGATAATTTTCGTAGGCTTTTCAAGCAAACTTTATTGTTTGTAAAATTACATTTTTGATTAGTGATGGCTATCACATTAGCTTAGATTGATAAGAGTATAATGCACAGTATGTCCATATTCAATATATCATTTATCTACAGGCTATTAAGGCTACTCAAAAAGTTACAGGAATTGTATAATTTTTAAAGCTAACATGCCAACATAATGTGTTTACGCTTATAAAAAATACCAAATTGTAATCGTTTAGCGAGTAATAAATAGTAATTAAATAAAAAAATTATTATAAGATCTTATTATGTAAGATATTTTATAGGTGTTTACATTATTCAATGTTTAGTGCTAATAAATGTATTTTATAAAAGTTATTTTTTTATATAAAATTAATTTACCCATTGATTGTAAAGTATCACTGTAATGTTAGCGATAATTTTCTTCAGAGCCCAAAGTAAAAATTATCTCTAACAGTACTGAGAACTAATATCACTATGTTAGTATAATAAATAATATATTGTATATATTTTTGTATGTATAGTTATTATCTAAAAATCGTAAAACATTTGGCTATTTGTGAACATATCTCTGTTGTATATTTGAAATTTAATGTAAATATTTCATGAATTATTAACTGCTGTAAAATAATTATTAGATAAATGGAGATGTAATACATCCAGTGGAAGTGTTTGCTGTTAAATCAAGAAATCATTTGAAGACAGTGATCTCGAACCACTATTTTTATCGCCACAACTCCAATAAACGACTATTAGTCACACACCTTCGCAATGACAAGCAGTCGCAGATTTTGGACGCTAAACACAATACAACATAACAAAAACATTCAATAACGCCACTGAATCTTTGTTTTGGTCCGTATTCCATGCAAAAATTAATGGATAAAAAAAATGCTTATAACAAATGCACGAGGCTGGCCTTCAACACGGATCCAGTGGAGACCCTTCTATGTGTTTTATGAAAACCCTCTGTAAACCCTTGCTAGAAAAATGTGATTCAAATGTATTATATTTATCTTTAATGTATACTGCTGTAAATATATTAATAAAACCACTGATAAAATTTTACAATGTTTGTTTTTGTTCTTCCGTAATTTTAACAGCTGCAATAGTGTATATATGTCATATATGTATATGTAAATTTCTTGAACTCGTCACTTATCAGTTTTGATTTTAACTTCTGACATGATGCCTTTTCCCAACTGATTGTTTATCATACTATTGTGTATTCTTATAGATTGGTTATACTAATTTTTATAATTTCACAGTAGACTGTAATTGACTGATTCCCAATTAAGTGTCTCGACCTCTGAAGTTACCGTTACAACTGCACTTCATATTCAGTTTATCCATCAGCTGATTGTCAATTCTTTTGATAGTGAAAGTGGGATGGAGATATTTGAAGTAGAAGATTTACTACTTACCTTGGCTTAGGTAAATAAAAATATTTTAAATGGGAAAAAATATCTACAAATTTTCAAATATTTATGTAACAAAAGAGCAATACTTATTATGCCCAAATCAAAGGAAATTTAACAAACAATAAAACATAGTTCTGAAATAATATATAAAAATAATTGATGCTTTATTTACAATTATATTTTTTTACAAATTATTTACCTATGTACATACATACTTTGAGTTAAAGTTGAAAATGTTTGATAATTTTTATTGATGTGTACAGAGCAATCTAGAATAAAATAAAATGTATGAACAATGTTTTTAATCTTAATTTGTATAAGTGAAGAACCATTCAGTGCCTTCACCTGGGAGGTGTGCGCGCCTGCAGCCTTGTGCAGTCGAGAATCTTATTTTACTCTACATAAGCATTTCATTATCTGATGTCACTGTACATATTAATTTAATATATTTATTTTTGGTGTTTTGTACTGTGACGTTTTTACAAAAGTGTGAAACTTTAGAAATAACATTAAAGCAGTAGCGCAATACGAAGAGCATGCTGGATTGTTATACTCATAAGATTTTAATTTTACCAAGTTACTATAATATTCAACTTACTAATGTAGAAAAATACTAGTTTACCTTTATAATAAAAATTATTGAAATTTGATGTACTAAGACACCAGCATGCTCTTGAAGCTTAAGCCTGGAGCAGAGAAACATTTGTTGGTTATTTTTCCTTCAGCACAATATAAATTGCCAAGGAATCATGGTAAGGAATAATTATTACTTAGAGCATGGCAGTGAAAAGATAGACATGCAATAAACATTGTTTGTCCGCTTGTAGCATTATGGCACAGATAGGTTAAGCAGTTGTTAACATTGTTAAATGAACAAATATACAATATATGTAATATACGTTTTGACAATCACAAAATTCTTCTCGAGACTCTGTATTATGAATAAGCCAGAGGCAGTATGGAGGCATGTCATGCCAATCAGGAGAGTGAGAATGATATGAAAAATAGATTCTAAGTTAAAGTACCATTTTTTTTGTTTACGATTTTTAAATACAATATGGACGCAATTTTTTATTCATTATAAAATGTACACCCAATCGATTACTTAAATACGTCATGCATAAATGTTAAAAATTCCATGTCTAAGCTGAATTTTTCGAGAAATTAAAAGAAATGGCACAGATCAGTCTTTACAAAGACTCGTATTTCCATAATTTTTGTTCAACATCGTAAACCTGTTTAGATTAAAAATGAACACCTACGTCATATTGAACTTATTACATTTTAATAATATATATGCAACAATACACTGACAGTTTGTGTAAAAAATATATTTTCAGAATGAATGTTGGCTCCATAGCATTTCAATTACACACAAAAAATAACATTCTCATACAGGCAGAATTTTCTTTAGAAATTTGAAAAATATGAATAATTGTAATGAGATTTAAAAAATGAGAAAATAGACCAGATCTGAACACTCGTGCGTGAGACTGTTAGATAATGCAGCTCAGAACTCTTTCTAAAACATTTCAAACTTAATATATATCAGAATATTTTAACAGAATTAATGTCACAGCATCAGTTCAAGCAGACAATAAAAATCAACCTATAATATAATTTATATGACATTTAAAATCTACATAGATTGAATTTTGCTTATGTATGTATTGTTAAGTTTTGTTGAAAATCAAATATAAAAAAAAAAGATTTTGAAAAAAAATTACTTACAGCAAATTACAATATTTTGATCAAAATAAAGCAGTTGTTAAACCACATCGTACTTATTAAGACTGTTCATAAATATAAATAAATATGGAAATATTGTTTCTAAAAAACAGCCTATTATTATAAATATTTACAACATTGTTAACTGCGCACATGCATTTTCAACTAAACATTCAAACTTCATTTTTAAAGTAGTATAGCAATATAATAAACCAATAATTCTGGAATGAATATCTTTGACTCAATTATTCTCGAAAGATACAATATCTCTATAAGAAACTCTACATTTACACTTTAATAAATTAATATATAAAAATAATTTATAGCAAGAAACATTTCAGTTAATGTGCCAGGAAAATCACTAGTATAAGTAGATTGTGAACAAAATTACGCCAACATTATATTTTTGTGTTGATTTTTTTCGATTCCTCGTAGCTTAATAACATACATTAATTATTTAATATTATCCCTGAAGAAAACTCTACAATCTTAAATAAATAATTATTTGGTTTCTATTAATAAAATGTAATCCTTTACAACACTCCTATATAGATAGTATGGATCTATTATGGAAAAATTCCTTTAAAAAGTTTTATTTTTATATAGCCTTAATTATTTCTCTACGGTGCTTGAATTAATTAAGGATGATTCACCTAGCAATTCACTGTGCAAAGATACATTTTCATAAAACCAATCACTTTGCCTCATCATCAAAACTTACAATGTTTTCTCCTATCAATATTTGAAACAGCTTCATACAAAACCTTTAATTTCTGATACCAATTTTTGTTAGAAACGAACTCTTCTCTGGTGTTATGAATACTAACTTTGTGAATCACCCATTATGAGCAGTCTACATACGATTAGTAAATACAGTTAGAGATTACGGGTGAATGCATATAAATAGGATATTTATAATAAAGTAGTTATAATATATATAATAAACTATCATATAGTTATAATATCATCAAAAATAACATTTAATATTTTCCACTTACAAGTATAATATTTTTTAACCAGTTGAGCAATACTTAGTAACATAAGGCACAATGCGGCTAATATTTTTAGCAAAAGAAGCAACAGCAAATCATAATTGTACACTGTCATGAAAGATATAAAAATAATCCAAACACTTGGCTGGATTACCATTTGGGATTGGGTGTTTTAAATACTTTGGTGTTTTCATTACAATGCTAGCTACATGTATTGTTTACCCGCCCGGCGTATAAAACCCCAGTGAACATAAATATGTATAAAATTATTTTGGACCCAAAGTTTAATTTATATCTAATACGTCATTACACATCAAGCAAACAATATACGTCAGGTGTTTGATGCTCTGTTTATTTATAAAAATTACCAAGGAATCCTGTATTGTCTATAAACTTTATTAAAAACTAATGTTTGCCATCCGCTTTACGTGGAGCATTGTTCTTATGATAATTTTCGAGGTAAACACTTAGTCATTTTAACAGCTTTTGAATAAATTAAAGACAATGCAAAGATAAATTTTATTCCAGTCCTGTGACCGATATTGTCAATATCACCAATATGGGGGACAACTTCATCAACAAATATTTCCATCATATTTACTTGTATTCCGTTTTTCAAGAAATATTTCTTTTATCCAAATAAGGCCACTTCCATCACATTTATCCGAATTTCGATTCAATGGCAGGTTTCAATACATATAATAAACATTTAACATTTTGAAAAGTTCTCCATTTTAATTTTGTTATTGTTCAGACATATTTTAATATAATATTATTGGAATATTTTCATAAAATTCAATTATCATACAACTTCCTGAGAAATTATTTTCTGGTGCTGTTTTTTTACCCAAACAAAATATGTTGTTTATCAGAATCGAATTACAATTGTAAAAGGCGATGTGTTGCTACAAGATTGGCAAAATCAGTTGCTGAGACAATTTCAATTCACTGGCTTGATAATAAATTGTAAAATTCTTAAATTTGCAGGATCAGATATTAATCATGCCATTTCAAGTCCACAATAAGATTGAATCGTAAGTGCTTACTATACATATTAGAATTTGAAAAATGACAAAATTAATTTTAGTAAAATGTTGGATAAGATAAGTATAAATGTAAATTCAAGCCATAAGAAATATGTTGTAAATCAAAACTACAAGCCCGTTGAGATGTCACTATGACCTTATTAATATTTGTGCTGCAATTGATTGAGATGAATAATCATGCAAAGTAAATAAGAAATATGTTAAATTCATTCCCTGGTCTAGTTTCATTATTAATTTACAATATTGTAGTGACAATCTATTATTATAGCCTCCATATGATTCAATATCTATCAGGTTAAATGCTAATTATGAAATAGATTTTGATGTGATTATTTATGAAATTAGGTTGTTCAATATTTCCACTGGATATTTAAGTTTAGAAAATTTTAAATATTCGTTTTCATAAAAACTTTTTGAGTGTTTAAACTTAAAATAAACATTATAAAAGTAATTTAACATTTCTTATCAGAGAGAAAGTAATTTAATAACTTATGCAAATAAATATGGTTTCTATTATTAAATTAACATAAATACTAATATTATTGTGTATTCACTATTTTATAAATTTCAATATACAGAATGCGATAAATAAATAACTTACCACGCAAAAAATGTCTCTAGGTAACAAATTAACCTTTAGGGGAGGTCTGTTTTTTTCAAAATGGAAGATAGAAATACCAAATTTACAACCCCTTCAGGAAACTGGATTAAAATTTACAAAGATTATTACAAAAAGATCAAAATTGTCCAACAATAATTTACAAATCATTTGAATGTGTTGCTATTGTAGCATTAGAGATTCGAGGTTTCGGTTAAGGATTGTATCTTTTACAGAATTAAATACGACTTCAATGTTGTGGGTGTCGATGGCCGTGGTAAAATGGTGATACAGCGTGGTCTTGGGCTCCCTTCGCACGTTGGCAAACAACTCCAGTAGAAAGCTCTGCACATGTGCCAGGGAATGTGGGTCTCCCTTAAACTGAGGGTAGTACCAGCGAATGTCAGTCTCGGAGTTGGCCACCTTCTTTTCCAGGAGATCGGACTTATTTAGGAATAGAATTATAGATATCCCCCTGAAACTTATATTATTGACTATTGTATCGAATATATTTTTTGCTTCCTCCAACCTGTTGGTCACCCTAAAATAAAAAAATTGAGATGAGTTTAAGCTTATCTGTATAAGAACAGGATAAATTCACAAAGTAAGAGTATGAATTATTGGCAAATTTCATATTTTATAAGCGATCAAAATACTGTAAGATCTTTAATTATGTAGTCGGTATCGCTGCTCACAAAATACAATCTTACCTATCTTCAGAGAGAACTTGATCAAATTCTGACGATGAAACAAGAAATAATATAGATGTAACAGAATCAAAACACTGAGTCCATTTTTGCCTCTGTGTGCGCTGGCCACCCACATCCACAAATACAAATGGAACGTTGTTGATGTGAATGGTGAACTCCGAGATACCCTTGGTGGCTTTGCGGCAGTGCAAGATGTCCTGATGAGTGGGAATGTAATCAGGCCGAGCTATCCTCTCCAGCTCATCAAAAAAGTAGCTAACTGAATCACTCTGCAAACAAAAAACATCTTAAATTAATACTTCCTGCTTATACAAGTAGTTCATAATTGAGGCGTAGACCTACGTTCACCGACTCAAACAAGCAATTGAGCATATTACAAATATTCTAATTTTATATAAATCTAAATGTATAACCGCTAAAAGACTAATGCAAGGACCCAACGTAAAAGTTTACACAAAATAATACAAAGTTGTCATTCTTTGGCTTTTCTCAAAGGAATTGGTATAATATATTTAATATATTACACAGTATACATGCTACAAGCATGTGGTGAGGTGAGTAATTTTTTTAAAAACTACCTAAAAAGGCTTAGCTATTGAATGACAGTATTCTCTATCACTACAGGAAATGTACTGCTCCTTAATCGCATTCTTTGCAAGCCACTTCTTGAAGTAGACTACTAAAGCATCAACAAGGCATGTACTACAAAATCAATATAGTAGCAAAGAAAGAGTTTCAGAGGTCAGCTGGTGTGGAAGTCTCCAACAAAATTATGAAAATTAGGGACTGATGGGGCTTGTTACTCTCAAACATATTTGAAGGATATTAACATAACCGTAAATAATTGTACATCAATGTCTTCATTAAATTGTATCTGATGATCAGTTGGGATATTCGATTTATAAAGGATAGTCAACTGTACAATAAGAGCCTTTTTCAAAAATAGTGAATATATAACAAAAACATTACTTTCAATGAACTACATTAAGTTTTTCTTCATTATACATCTCAAATAAAATCTACTTCAAATTGCATTTTTGTTAATTATAGACTAATTATTATATTTATTTATCTATGGACTCAAATCATTGCAATAAACTGTGGTGTTAGTTTTTATTGTTTTGTTAAAGTGAACATGAAAAAAGCATAGGTAAGGTACCTTATGATGTCTCATTGCGCTTCCTGTATAGATTAACCACATTAAATTTAATCTTATCTGAAACTTAGTATGAATAAATACTTGTCAACCAAGATACATAAGTCGGTAAAGATAGCTTTTAGCTAAATAAAATTATATTATTAGCAAGTAAATATTTTAATGAATTGATTTTCTTAAGATATGTATTACTCAACTGTAAATAACCTATAATTTTAATATTTAGACACATTTAAAAAGTGGAAAACATATTTTTTATGCCCCGAGATTTCAATTTACCAGCCTTCTTATGTTGTGATATAATTTACTCAACAACAATATTCACTACAATTTTATGCATATAGTATCATATGTAAAAGGAAATGACTTTAAAAATCAATTTGAAGATTATAACCCGTTTAAATAACAATCTCATAGTGCACTAATAAATAGCATCAATGCGAGTGGATTTGCTCAAATAAATTCAATTTCATCTTTACTGTCTCCAAGCATACAGACCATATGCTCTCTAATCAAATAAATATAGCCCTTGATAATACCAAAGATACCACCCAAAACAAAAAGAAACTTAATTTATAATATTAGAGTCCAATACTGTTTACATTTTCATATAATTAAAGTAATAAGTTTTACAATAAGACACTTACGAGTTGGAACTCCCTTCTCCGCTCATAAGCATGCTTGATGGCTCTGTCTTGCCACAAAGACTGGATGTGAGGAGCGTAGTGAATAAAGAGTCTGCCATCAAGAGTTGCAGTACTATTGAAATGTACAGCCTGCTGGCCAATATCCAAGTTACGGGGGTTCTCCCAAGGAATGACCAATTTATCTCTAGCGTCGACGAGTACTTGTATTCCCTTAACAATATTCTGATAGATAATGTGCTGATATTCTTTCATTAACTCCGGTTCAAACTTCACTCTATGAATAATTCTCATTTGTTTAAGAAAAGTTGATTTTCCACTTTCTCCAGCTCCCAGTAATAACAATTTAACCTGTCTCCGAAAAACTTGCTTGTCCTTTTCTATAATGCGATCTATTTCTTTACTTCGATAGCGCTGTTCTATTTCTTCAGGGGTGAGTTTAAGCCGCAACCAGCAACCTACTGCATCAGAGCAACAGGCGCATGACCATAGATCATTGGCCATTTTGAGTGTCATACAGTTTGGTTAATGATCGAAAATACGAAATATAAACACAAATGCTAAAACTTATATATCACAAGCTTAACGGACTTAAAATTTCACTTGAACAGCTCACTACTACTCCGAGAAACATCTTGAAAAAAGCCAGCACAATAACAGAAAGGGAACACCCACTCCATTCCAAAACAAAATTACTTGTCAAACCATAGACATCGTGTAAATTACTAATATAACAATGTCCTGCCATACAAAAAAATTTAACCATAAACAAATTAAAATACTCATACATAAATATAATTCTAGGGGTGTGTTATTCTGGACAATTACTCGACAGTTTTGTTGGACAGAGGAGTTTTTAAATTAATGTAGCTGACAGTTAGTAGTTATTCACAAAACCGATTTTCATGACCTGATAGGTTAAATACTTTTTATTGAAAATTATTAAGATTCTGATAATTATAAATGAACGCCTGAAGTTTTTAAAAAAATTATGAAATTAAAGACATGCAAATAGTAATTTACGCGAATTTAATACAACATGGTTCCTAAAAGAATCGATCTGAATTAAATCTAATCACTAAAAATATAAAATATTTTCTTAGATAATTTTAGTGATTTGTTTATACACTACTACTAAAAAAATAATTTAGTGATTAATTGGTATTATATCACCTTTAATTTTTACGTTTGAAAAAATATGATTTAATAGATTAAATTTGAATTGTTTTAAATGTATTTTTTTTTACCTGTATTTGTTTCTGATTGCAATTTAAGTTTATATTTTGCATCTGAAGATAACCAAGTGTAATGGTCGAAACTAATAATGCTTTAAAATAAACTCGTGTGAAGTAACAAAATATGTTTCGTTTATCATTACAACGGATTTTCACAAAGTAAACGCCGTATCCCTTAACAATTTTTTTAATGTATCTTTTGATCAAAAAATAAATAAGAAAACTTAATTGTTCGTAATAGCTTTACTGTATTACTATTACTTTATTATTTTTACTTCTCTTCTTGAAATTGTAGAAAATCTTCCTTTATTAATAAAGGAAGATTTTCTACTTTCTTTTTCATTTAAATGAACAAATTAAAAAATATATACAATAAGCACCTGTGAACATATTTCCTTTATTATTGCGTCTATGAACACACATTAACTTCAAACGACAGAGTACACACACAATCATAAAGAAAACGCATGTGTGTAAATTTCTACACTTAACCAGCAAGTATTTTGTCAAACCACGTTGCTGATTTTTATTTAAAAAATTATGATATTTAGCCACGAAATGTAAAGTTCTAATAATTTTTCAACTATTTGTGTCACTTTATACAGTAATAACATTCAGTGCCACATGAAAATGTGAACGTTATCATGTCAGTACAAGAACCCAGCAGTATAAATACCCTCAAGGAATCTTCTCATAACAAAGCTGTATGTGAGAAAATACAGCAATATCTAAAAGATAAAAACTCTTATGAATATTCAGCTTCGGCCAGATTGGAACCTTACAGCAATCGGGTCGATCAAAACCAAAACACTATCCCAATCGAAGAACAACCCGGTTGCAACATATTGAAACAAGTACTCGATTATAAGAAGACACTTCTGCTTAGACAATTGACTATTATTGATATTATAAAATCTATTTCTGAGACGCATAAATAGTCAAAATGTCTGTTATTTCGGGAAGAAGTTCTCTTGTGTCGATGATGCGCAGCTCCCTCGATCGTCGGAGCACATTGGCAAAAGCAAAATTTCACATATTTCCCCAAAAAATAGAGTCTGCGCTCAATACTCTTCTTCATAAAAATGACTCCAGACCATACGAGGAGCTAGTGTGCACCTTGAGAGATTGCAAATTGTCTGATGATGACCTCACACTAGTGCTTAGTGAGTGCTCGCTGTGTGTGGGACTTATGGGCAGGGAAGCCCGCCTCCTTGTGGAAGTGCTATGTAACTTGGATTGGCCGACTAGGCCTGAGAGAATTGTCGATCTGTTTAACAGATGGATTCTAGATTTGGTTACTGCCCAGATATTTCATGCTCCCATGGCCATCGGATCTCTTGTGAAATTACTTGCAAAAAGTAAGTGGTTTATTTTTAATCTAATACTTGATAGGATTTAAATGTATTATCATCAGAAGCTGTTGGACTTTTTATTCTTTATTCATCAAAAAAATACTATATACAACAAATAAACAAAATATTGATTGACTTAGAATCATAAATGATGAACATTATATATCTGTCGTATTTTTACATAAGCCTGATTTGGTATTTTGCAACATCTATATTAGGCATGTAAAGGCTGGCTAGGTATTTTCTTCCAGTATTAAAATGCAGTACATGGCATTTTTTAATAGAATATTTAAAATCATACAAAGTATAATTTTAATTAGCCCTCTAAAGCATGCCTATTAAACAATTCTCAAAGAAGAATCACTGCAAATTTTTATATAATTTTTCCTGTGTTGTAGGTGACACTGTATGGTGTAGAGCTCCTTCTGAAGAACAAACGGCAATGTTTACGAATGTGCATAGTTTAATATCACGTATTGTCGCAATCATACCCATGTAAGTATTACAAGCGGTAGCACCCTTATTATGGTCTGAGCACACCAGTGCATTTTATTGTTCACAATGTATGATTCTTTTGACTGAGAATTCCCATCCTCTATCACTTACTATGTCTGATTTGTATTTCAGGAGCAGTGAGGTATTGCTCAGATCTGTTGTTGATAATTTTCCATATTACAAGCACAGTATAGCTATAAATCAATCTTATGTGCATAATCTCCTTTGGATGACTCGATATTTACCTGCATTGACTGATCATCTGCTTACTTTAATTCTTAATAGGTATTATAAAATCATTATTTTCAAATCTATAAATTGGTTTTATAGCTTTAACATAATCTTTGTACAAAATATATATGTATAGTGTATGTGCTTAAATTACACTCAACTTATTTGTCCAAATGCCATTAAAATACTTTGTTCTATTTTACAGACTTATTGTAATGGATGTAAATATTAAAAGTAATCAAAATCAGGCAGATGATTATGAAAATGAAGAATCAGAAGTATTTGAGATGGAGGATATAGAAATTGACAATGAATCGGTCCATCTTGTTGAATGTTTGGATCTATGTATGGTGGAACTATTTCAGTGGTTGCACTCTGAAGGTCCTAAAACATTAAATGTTTTGTTTACTGTTTTTGAAAGAACACTTCTACCAACCCACGGTACAAGGTGAGTTAATTTTTAATATATTATATCAAATTTAAATGTATTGCTATAATTTATATATAGTTTTATTATATTAATCTTTTGATATTTGAAGTAAAACAAATAAAATAATTTTGTTATTTTTCTACATGTTTAATTTTATTGGTGATCGGTTTCCCCCAATTTCGGTTAGCAATATCAAACGAAGTAAAGATGCTAACATGAAAGGTTGGCGAAACCGCTCACCAATAAAATTAAATACGTCGAAAAATCACAAAAGTATTTTATTTAAAATGGAATTACACCAAGTACTCTGTCAAAAATATTGAACATACAAAATAAATAGTTAAAGAACTATTATAATAACCCATTTAACATGGCAAACTGACAAAATATGGACATAACATATATTTAATTTGATTAATTTAGATTTTTTTTATTTATAGGACTGTTCAATTCATTATGCTATACGGGTTATCAATGGATGTTAATAGAATAAAGCATGTGCTCGAGTCACTGTGGAATATGGTAATGAGCGCGCGCGTAGGCCCGAGTCTGCGGCAAGCCGGTGTGGCTCACCTCGCAGGACTATTGGCGCGTGCAAACTTCATACCCGTTCCTTACATTCATCTTTATATTAAAAAAATGGCAGATTGGTGCCATTCCTACATTTTAGCGCAAGATTCACTCCATTCTCAATGCAGCAACAACCCTCATGCTGTATTTTACTGTGTGTGCCAGTCGTTATTTTATTTGATAGCATTTAAGCACAATCATATCTTTTCTTCTAAAAAAGGTAGCTACTTTCTATTATTATTTATCTTATGATTAAGACTTGACAAAATATGAGCTTCTAAAACTAATTGGCGTTCTGGGGTGGACTTTAATTAATTAAGCTGAATTTTTTTACCTATATTTTAGTTGCCAATGTTAGATTTTTTGTTGAATATTTATTAATCTTATTTACATATGTTTTAAAGCACACTTTTTAATTCATAATAAATCATTTTTTTATTGCAGGCCTTATATTCGTGCAATCATTGAACTTGCCGAAGATAGTAATGTGTTCCCTTAATCCTCTGCGAGTTTGTCAATCAGCTGTTTCGGAAGCCTTTGCTTCCATTACTCGAGTATACCAAGTGGTATACTGTCACACCATTATGGAGCACAACACCAGGCACTATATTAGACTCAAAGATGAACATCTATTGAAAGAACAAGAGTGGTTTCCTTACGATCCATATACGCTTCCAAGGTAATGAATTCATCTGTTCTACTTAACATTTTTGGGCGACATCATCAAAATACTAAAATATGTTGTGACTATTTATTATATATTGTGATTATTATTTATTATATTTTAGTTCATTCGGGTGGGTAAAACCTTTATACAGTGAATATGAAGGCTCTTACAATAACGAAGAATTGAAAAAACCGGACCCCTGTGATGATGATGATTTTTTAGCAACAAGCCCTAGTAATGACCTGTCTAGTTCTTTATCAAAATGTTCTTTTACAAACTTTCGATAAGATATATTATTTTTATAAATAAAAATGTTACAAATTGATGTTTACTTCAGAATGGGATATTTTTAAATATAATATACATTTTATTTAAATTGCATACCACATTGAGGAATGTTTCTTTTTTATAGTAAATATTAAAAAAAACTTCTTCAGATAAAATTGTTTATTTGAAACACATTTATAGCCACATCACAAAGTATTATTGCTGAAAAATTGTCAGGTTAATAACAAAACCTTCTGAAAGTGAGTCAGGCCATGCACAGGTTATAAGTCAATATCTCTACAAGTTTACTGATCACGCTGGTTGCAAGACCTGTCTCGTATATACTCTTAGCCAGATTTTAAATGGCTAATTTCACAAAATTATCTAATATTTCTATCTTCAAAATATTTCTAGATTTTTCAAGTCATAATTTATGGACTGTTACACCTTGACACAATAAGGCGACTGTGAGATGGAATCGATATCTTTAAATGACTGTTTTATAAAAAAGTAATATTTTCATAGATTTATCTAAATTTATAACTACACAATACACAGTCGGCACTTTATGGATGAACAATTAATAAATATTATCCTAATAATTAACAACAGAATACATACTAAAACACTAACATGTAGAATTCCAAAGCAAAAGCGTACAATATTCAATCTACTTAATATTTATTTAAATGGCATTTTCTGTTTATTACATTTAAAAACGAGTAATTGATTTGAAAAATAAATTCTGTAAATTATCACAGGTGAAATTTTGATACTAGCTCAACAGAATCATATATTTTATTGTTGCTAACATTTGACACATCAATATAGTTAGTAGGATTATTTTACTTTTAAAATGTAGAATATAATAAATATTAAAAATTTATTTCTCAAAAAGTAGAAGTAATTTAAATATAAATTTAGTTTTTGATTGACTCACAATTTCGTTCACAATATACACTCGAAGTTTTCAATAGAGTAAAATTTTTATTAAGAGATTCTATAATATAGAGATATTTATAAAAAGTAAGCGCAGAAGTAGTAATTTTAGTAGTGCAAACTTCTCAGTAGAGAAATATTTTCTGAGATCAATGTGCTAAAACTGCAAGATGTCCGCATTAGCATATATTTAAGGTAAAATAAATAAGTTTATTATGAGACCTTTCTGATCTACGGATTAAAATCTACTGTAAAAATGCCGCAGTTCAGATCGCTTTTTTTAAAAGATGAGAGGGTCTGCACATATTGAGTAATGAAATGGGTATTATTTTAGAATTGATTACACAGTTATTGAGACTTTTCAAGTGAAAAACCTGAATGTGAATCTTTTTAAAAATAATAACAATTAATGAGAAATTATATAAGAACATCTCACAGAAAAACAAATTAATAGAATCAACCATCCTTAGATCATGCTGATAGCTGATAAGATATTGAAGCACCCTTATATATTCAATAACATAAAGTCAACAGAAGCTCATGAGTCTGGTTGTTCATGAACGAGAAACTAATTATTAGTCCGCCCATGCCTCAAGAGAGAACAGGTATTCTATGTCAATAGGTAAATTTAGTTATGAGATCAAATATTTATACTAAATTTATCAATATTTCAATGCTATCTTTTCTTATGGTATGGATGTCTTCGTCTCCAGGAATGATGGTCTCTCTTCATAGGTTGGCACTGCTTAGTTTGATATTGTGCTAATATTGGAGTCTCTTTTGCAGCTAACTTATTTATTATAAAATCATCACCTGCTTCCTTGTTTTCCATCATTTTTAACTTTGCTTCAATTGACTGGATGGCTGTTTTCTTACTTAATTTTGTATCTGATTTCGAATTAGTCCCTGCCAAAACAGCAATACCGAGTTCAGGTTTCGGTTTCTCAACATCATCCTTAAATAAAATCAAATTACAATAAAATTTCCCATGTATACATATATGGAATTATATGAATTTATAAACTCATATTATATAACTTACATTACATGTATTTCGAGCCCATTTGACGGATAGATTTCTGCAGCCAACAAGTTTACCATGAATAGCCTCTTGGGCTTTTAAGGCTTCTGATCGTTTCTTGAATGTTACAAAAGCAAAACCACGAGGTTGACCCGCTAGAGGCCCCGTTCGGTGAAACATCAAGTCAAACTTGTCAATGTCGCCAAAAGACCGCACCAGTTTCAAGAGTTGGTACCGGTAAACACAAAAGAACACAAATGAACTTTTTTCTTTCTAATTAACACATAATAAAAATAATTTAGGAAACAAAACTAGGAATGTCTCATATGAATGCTCATTCATGTAAGACAATATTTTAAATAATTACAGATTCAATTCAATGTACAAAATCATCTTCTGTTTTAGAGTTATACACAATTTCCAAAACACATTTTCTCAAACAAAAAAGTGAACTGTAATATTTAAATATTGGAGACATACTCATTGATTCTTGGGTCTAAATTTCCAATCCAGAGTCTTCTATCATCAGGTGCACTGTGTTTCAATGGGTCCAAGCTTAAAGGAACCTGCAAAATATTTATTTTCATTGTATACTCAGCATAACAGTTAAAATCGACATGATGAGGAGAAAATGTATTTTTAATATTATCACCACTCTATAATTCGTGATATAAAAAAAATATTGCATAACGGTAAATAATGGGCGAGAGTTTTCTAACACACAATAAATATTAAATTGCGAACCAAAGTAATATGTAATATATATTTCAATCCATGTTAAAGAAATCAATAATATTTTTATTAAAAATCAAATATATTCTCACGGTTGCATCCATTGTCGGGGTGTTATCTAACTTAAAGAATATCATTCAACATCAACGAAATTCAACTACAAATTGTTTGTTATGTAAATATTCAACTACAGATAATCCTAACTCAAATAATTTCGTTAATATGACAGCACTTGGAATTGGGGCAATGGGATCAGTAATCAAAAGCAACTTAGCACGGAGAGGTATACTTTTTCTTCTTCTTTTATAAGAAATAAATATATGCTGCTCAAAACACATTTGGTTGTCTATGGTTAGTTTGAAACTTTCAATAAATTAGATAACGTTAGGAACTGAAAAATAATTGCTACAATAAAATCACAATGATTTACTATTTATTCTACAAGTTTTTTTTGTGTTTTACATAGAATATCAAAATATTTTCCTTACCAAATTTAATATATAACTTATTTATATTAAGTTAGCTGTGGAAATAAAATTTTACATGATGCATTTTTCTATTCATCGTTTTTATAATAAATTTTTTTTTTTCTTAAAAGTTGTTTTAACGTATATATACAATTTTCAATAGCTATGCTCTAAAATTGTATATCTGTAAAGGTAAAAAAAATATATGTCAAATAACTTCGTGGAGTAAATAAAAGTTTTTTTTTTAATAAAATATAAAAATTGATTTCTACCAAGTACTTTCAGCCAAAAATATTGAATATAAAATATTTGTTGTTTTTGTATAAACAAGAATACAGTGTATTACCAGAGACAATATGTAAAACTGTCAGAATATTAATCAGCAAACATAATAACCAAACTTTTATTAACCTAAAATGTGTAAACTTATTTTGCTTAATTTATCATAAATATAGTATTTTATTTGAGATAGCTATGATAAAACAGTGTCATTAAAAACTAGCGTTATATTATAATATTAAACAAAACTTACTAAAATGGTTTCGAGAGGTGAAGGTATACCAAAAAAAAAGTATCGTCGTAATGAAAGATCCTCGGAATCAGAGGTGGATGATGATTATGAACCATATGTCCCAGTGAAAGAGAGAAGAAAACAACAGCTAATTAAGTTGGGAAGAATTGCTCAATTGACAGCAGAAGCTGCAGCAGAAACTAAAAGTTCTAGTGAAAATGACCCTGAAGATGAAGGTAAATAGTACATGTATACGATGATAATATTTATCGTGTTTCGAATATTCGATCCCTTCTGTTAAATTAGTAATCTTAAGAAAAAAAATGCACCGTTTTGATTGAGTATTTACTTTCAGCCTCACAAGAAGACTGGGGTAGACGGTTCAACGTAAGTCTTCTTGATCAGCACACGGAGTTGAAAAGACTTGCTGAAGCTAAAAAAGTTAGCGCTGCTGAAAAACAACGCCGAGAAGAACAGAAAATTTTAGAGAGTGTAGCTGAAAAAACCGCTCTTATGGGAGTAGCTGAATTAGCTAAGGGTCAGTTTGTCTTTCACTGTTTTATTTGCTATTGTCTATGTTGTATTTTTAATTTAACTATATTTTATTTTAGGAATACAATATGAGGATCCAATCAAAACATCATGGACACCTCCTAAATGTGTTTTAGCTCAACCTGAAACTAGACATGATAGAATCAGAAATGACCTTCGCATATTAGTGGAAGGAGTCAACGTTCCACCTCCTTTAAAAACATTTACACATATGAAATTTCCAAAAGGTGAAAACAATGTATAGTTTTTTTTTATACTACTATTAGTAAGTATGTATCTTGCCGATGAATATATCTGTCAGTACGTCATTTCTGACATAATTTTTTTTCATAGGGATCATGAATGGCTTACAAGAAAAAGGAATTAGTAACCCAACACCTATTCAAATTCAAGGTATACCAACTGTTTTATCAGGAAGAGACATGATTGGCATTGCTTTTACAGGCTCGGGGAAAACCCTTGTGTTTGTTTTGCCACTTGTTATGTTTTGTTTAGAACAAGAAACTGTGTTACCTTTTATAAAGTAAGTTTAAAAAATCATTATGTTATTTATTATTTCTTATAAATTTTAACGGCCATTTGCAGTGATGATGGTTTTTGAGATTTTGCACATTGTTGGCTTCATAAACTTGTATGTTTTGGTTCCGTTTGCAAGAATTATTATTTAATCTTATTTTAACACAGTTCGACCATAAGTGAGACAAATATCATTTGCATATATATCAATACATAATATGAATGCAAATGAGAATAGTCACATTTAAAAATGTACTGTTCGCTCGCATATTATAGAGAGACACAGAAAACTATTTATATGTCACACCATAATTTACATAATCAATTTATTAATGAAATGATGAGAAAAGGTCTTGTTCTCTGTAAATGTTGAACTATCATTGTTTTTTTTCAGGAATGAAGGTCCATATGGCCTTATTATATGTCCATCCCGAGAATTAGCCAAACAAACTTTTGACATCATTCAACATTACGCACGTCATTTAAAGAGATGTGGACATGCTGAAATAAGAAGTTGCTTAGCAATTGGTGGTAAGAATATAAAAATTACATTATTTTCCATCCCATTCATTATATAATACTATGTAATATATATAATTATACCTATAAAGCATAACTGCAGGCTGTAAGTATTAATTATTCTTATATAACATCCCTTTCTGTAATGATATATAGGAATAATTAAATACTTACTGTTAAATGTGACTTATATCTAAAAAATATTCCATTAGTCCCTAAGGCACAATGGTACTAAAGCTACCATCTGATGACTTAAGTTAATAGGTTTTATTTTAAAATGTAAATGGAACGTACTAATACTACATTATATTTATAGGATTCCCCCAATTGTAATCACAATTGGTCCTGCCTTGGTGTTGAAATTATATTATTCTTGTGATAAAATTGTTATAATATAATTTGTAGGAGTTCCAGTGTCAGAATGTATGGAGGTTGTTCAACGAGGAGTCCATATTATGGTTGCTACCCCTGGAAGACTAATGGATATGCTTGATAAGAAAATGGTAACATCTATTATTAATGATTTATTTGTTCATTATAAACAACCAAGGCTTAAACTGTTTTCTTTCTCGTGCAGGTTCGCCTTGATGTTTGTAGGTATCTCTGTATGGATGAGGCAGATCGTATGATAGATATGGGATTTGAAGAAGATGTGAGGACCATATTCTCATATTTTCGAGGTCAAAGACAGACTTTACTGTTTAGTGCTACTATGCCCAAAAAAATTCAGAATTTTGCCAGGTCGGCTCTCGTTAAACCGGTAACTATTAATGTGGGAAGAGCTGGAGCTGCGTCTTTAAATGTACGTCAGGAAGTAGAAGCAGTCAGAGCTGAAGCTCGGACTGTTCATCTTCTGCGATGTTTACAAAAGACACCACCACCTGTACTCATATTTGCTGAAAGAAAACAAGATGTTGATGCTATTCATGAATATCTCTTATTAAAAGGTAATAAAAACTAATATATTTAATTCTTTGCTTACGAATAATTAGGGCATAAGTTGTAAATTGTAATATTTTTCTTCTGTAGGAGTTGAAGCAGTCGCTATCCATGGTGGAAAAGATCAAGAAGAAAGAAGTAGATCTGTGGAAGCCTTCAGGAGTGGCCATAAGGATGTACTCGTTGCTACAGATGTTGCTTCCAAAGGTGTATATAAAATTTTAATAGCATGGGAATAGAAAGATCGGATTTAATACATCAGTTACAGATTCTTTGTTTGGACTTCTGGTTTTATTTATTGATAAGTTTCAGTTATAAATTCGTTTTTAATAAGTATTTTATTTTTAATAGTTATAGTTTTGCTTGAGAATTTTTGGACTAAAGTGACAATTAGTAATTAGAAAAAATAGATAGTGAAATATAAATGGTATAAAAAGAAAAATGAACATAAATATAAAAAAATAGAATATTCTTAAAAATATGTGGTGTAACAATAATAATAATTTTAGAATGTTGTATTTTATGAGAAACCTCTTTGGTTTGATTGTGAAAGCTTATTTTAGTACTTAAGCTAATAATTTTTCATGGTATTATAAAAATATATACAATCAAGTTTTTTACGAAGACCTAAAATTCAATTATTGGTTTTTTGTGAAGACCATCTCACAGGAAGTACGATTTTACCTATACAGGTTTAATTGATTGATAATGATTAAGAACATTTTTTTTTTAAATATTGAAAATTGATTAAAGAAACTCTTAGAAAAATATATCAACGTGATTTGTGCTTCACTCAGTACTTTGTGTTAAAAGTCTAGTATTGCAAGTCACACAATATTTAATTAGGCATAATAAGAACATTGTTTCATTTATAGGATATGATTATTAAAAATTCTTGTCTAGTACTAGTGATTGGTTAGCATAGTTGGTAATGCACCTGCCATGTAAGCGAGGGGATGTGGGTTCGCATCCCGCACAAATCACGTTGATATATTTTTCTAAGAGTTTCTTTAATCAATTTTCAATATTTAAAAAAATGTTCTTAATCATTATCAACCTAAAATTAAGTTTTGAGGTAGTAAGTAAATAACCTGTTTTGTTTTTTTTCCTTTGAATTATTTACAATATTTAATAGTCTGGATTCAACATATATTCCTGTAACATTCTTGCAAGCAATAATATCTGCAATGCCTTATTTTACAGGTCTTGATTTTGCTGATGTTCAACATGTTATAAATTACGACATGCCTGGAGATGTTGAGAACTATGTACACAGAATTGGCAGAACGGGACGGTCTGCCGGGCGACGTGGAACAGCAACAACACTTGTCAGTCGAGCTACAGAAGAAAGTGTTCTCAGAGACTTGGCTCACTTGCTTCGAGAAGCAAAACAAAAGGTTAATTATTACATAATTGTTGACACTGGTCTTAACTTAACATGTTACTGATGAGTATTTTATCCCATCAGGTACCTGACTTCTTACTTGAGCTGATTAATGAAACTGAAGACTACAATGCTCCGGAAGAAGATACCGATTCTCAAGGATGCTCTTACTGTGGTGGCTTGGGACATAGAATTACTGGTATTAATTTATTTGTTATAGTAACTCCAACTTATATTGATTTAAATTCTAACATTCCAAAATTCAATCCCAATAATTTATTAAAATTGAATTTGAGAAGAAAACTTGTATTATTATTATTATCATTATTTCAGATTGCCCTAAATTGGAGGCCGTACAAAGCAAGCAAGCTTCTAACATTGGAAGACGTGATTATTTATCAAACACTGCTGCAGATTACTAAATGCATTGCTATTGTTAAAAATAAATTTGATTTGCTGTCAGTGATGGAAACCTGACTCAATCTAAATATTGCAGGATTGATTACCTATACTGGATCAGCATTATCAGTATAAATCTCTTCACATGTCAGAAATTCATTATTCAACAATATGTCTGTATTTTCTGTTTTATTAATATTCACATAAATAAAATACTTTCTGAATAAAACTACAAATATTGATTTTTTTTTTAATATTAAATATAACAATATAATTTTTATCAAAACACATTTATGAAATAGAAGTTTATATAAAATATTTTTTTGTATAATCAGTAATGTATATGTAAACAATATCTTAAATACTATTAGACCTCAATATGTATATCGGTGGCGTGCAGTAAGAATGGCTAAATGTATGATGCTTTGTATAAGGTACAACCCTAGATTTTACCTCTAAGAAAGCCTTTCGTATTGTCTGCACCGCATAATAATAAAATATTTATGTATATATACATATATATAATTTATTCACTTATAAATGCTATTTTCTTAGGGTAAAAGCAGTTTTTTAATCTTATTCATAGCCTTAATTCATCTGTGATTACTTTATTAATATAATTATTATTCTTTATATTTGGATCACATGTTTTATTATGTATAAAGGGATGTAAGTTATCTAAATGTAACATCCTTATGATAAATATGTTTAATCAATAAAATAGGAATGTTTAGTTTAAAGTTGAATATCACTTTTTATATATAACAACTTATTTAAATGAGTTTATTGTTGCATGATTAAGTATCAATACATTGTTGTGATTGTAAGCATATTCATGGTACACACTAAATTTCTTACCAGATATGTAACAAAATACCATACATTCATAATAAACAATCATCATTTAAGTACATACTTTATTTAGTTTGTATATAGTCACATTATTCTTAATAATCTGTGAACTTGAAAAAACAAACTTAAATTTTTATTTTATATTACGATTTAGGAAAAAAAAGTTTTTTAAAATAAATAAAATATTGTAAATCAAAGACAAGACAAGATCTACTGCTACTAACAAACGGTACATTCATTTTGAAAACGATTTGTTTTTCATAACTATTGAAACCAGGAAGCTGAGTGATATAGTATTATGAAAAATCACATATTCATTTTGGGCTTGATAAAACCCATCATTTTATCATGAACCCTTTATATGCTTGGTATTATTTATCAGTTGAAAGTTTACTAATTTAATAAAATCAAGATATTGGCATGTTCCTAGAAATACTAATAGAGTTCCCATCCAATGTGCTAGATTGAAAATATTTTGAAACATAATTACAGAAATAAGCAGAGATGTAAATTTTCTCAGTGTTAAAACTAATGTCACAGTAAGTGATGAACATTCAGAAGTTAAAATATAAACTGAACGTACACACAGATACTGAGTGAGGACATTTACTAGTAGCAAAATCCAACCGATAGGTAAGTGACCCAAATACGGAATATCAAACTGGGAACTCTGATTGCAAAGGTTTGAAGCTCTTATAAGATCATTAGTTAAAAAAAAAAATAATGGTAAAGGCAAAATGTGAGTATAAAATAATACATCATTTGGATGCTTTCCGCATCGCATGTAGATAGATTCTTGCAACATTCCCAAAACTGCTCCAACAACAAGAGCAAATATAAGTAAGGCAATTCCACAGCACCACCAAAAGTAATCCATGTAATTACCGGTCTCCTCTGACACGGTGCTAGCAGACGCAATTGTACAGGTGATAATACCAGTTGTAATGAGAGCAACAGATACATATTTTTCTAGAGAATATTGTCTTCCCCGAATTAATACCCCCATAGCCATATTTGTTACAAGGGACCCAGATTTTATTATAATATGCAATGTTGTAGGAACCTTGAAATTATATGCAAAATTATTGCTTACACTTGAAATAAAATATAAGATGATAAGATTTAGACAGTCCATTATGGGTATTGACAGTCTTCTGGTTCCACATTTTGTAGTAATTAAAAATCCCTCAATTGCAATAAACAGAAATTGAAAAAAAGTGATTAAATTTGCAATTCCTGGTAAACTGATGACTAATTTTTCTAGTATTACCACATTGATACAGCACGAAAATAATACCACAAATATAGACGTACTTGCTATAGTACCCATTTTGAAAAAATTCAGTCTTAATGTTTATTTCGCAGATCCAAGTTTGTTTACTTGTGTGGAATGTTGATAGTTAACGAAGATATATGTTGATAACAAATTTAACACTATTCATCCAAGGATATTTCTCACGACTAATAATACTTTGTGAAAATTAGGTGTCGAAACGAATGTAGAAATAGGATCCAAAATTCCAAGTATATTTTATATTATGACGGGTTAACAACAGCAGACGCTATCACATGAGAGTTGCATGGTATTGTGCATAGCATTATGACATGATTACTTATTCAAAACGTGACACAAAGCAGATGAATGGAAGTGGCACGTCATGATATAGCACATGTAATTCAATGTCAATCTGACGTTTAGACTTCGTATAAGCACAAGGCTGTAGAGCATAGACTACGCAAATGAACCTAGCTCATTTCGTCAATGTTTAGCTCGATTCTCTATGGTATTTCCTCGTTTGACACTTGATGGCGATGTTAATATTTATAATTTGGATCAGCTAAGCCTTCTGAAGGTCTTCGCTTATTCGAATACGAAACTCTAGAGTTGTCAAAGTTCTGAATTAGTAGAACTGATACCAACAATAATAATTTTTGATTACAGAAAAACTTATAGTTTTTAGCATAGGCTAGTAGGAAAAATGTTGTGTTCACGAAAATTATGAACTCTTAAAATACAACCACAAATAATTTGTAGCGTTAAAATTTGCTAAACCGAAAGTAGCCAAAAAGCTAATTGGACTTTGCGTTGTGTGTATCTTAGCAGTGAAAATTGTCTACTTGATAATATCTAACCAAGTCTCAAAGTAATCATAATACTGATTAACATAGAAGATCAAGTAAATAATCAAATAGATGTTCATTAAATACACTTTACAATGGATAAATTAGCAGAAATAAGAATTAAAGAACTTGATGTTCTTAAAGAATTCATTACTGTTACCAAAAATAGAGCATTATTGACACTCCAAACCTTAGGATGGGAACATGAAAAAATTAAACAAAAACAGGTGAATTTGACTTCATTTAATATGGATTAATTTTATTATGTGGTTTATATGTATAAGGGACTAGACGGTAATCAATTTAACTTTTCGTCAGATTATTTTGTAAATATATAAATATGTGCATACATTATAAAAAAGCTTTTATTTTTCAGGTTTTATCAAAAACACAATGCCCATTTGATGACTCCCACTTTGTCAAACCAGATAATTTTCACAATCATTATCTACAATGTGAATTACAACACCATGGATATTCCAAAGATGATAAATTTTTACCAAAAACCTGCAATCTGGAATCACCGCTCACATCAATTATATTAAGTAATTAGTTTAATTGAAAACAAATAGTATAGTTAATGAAATTTCCACTATCCCAAATAGAAGGCTAATACTATAACTAATTGTGCTAATATTTTCAAACAAACTCAATTAATAATTCTTTACAGGTCCAGATAATAATATTAAGGGTGTTCAAGCATTTCCTCAAACTTTAGATAGAATAATTTCATCAGCTACAAGGGAAGAACGGTTGAAATTGTATGACTTTGCAGTAACCAACACAAAACCTCACCATGAAATTTCTAAGGAACCTTTTAAAACGTGAGATTCCTTAATACTTCTTTAATTCAATATAAAATAATTATGCCTGCAAATAACTTATTCCGCTATCAAACATACTATTTAACAATTACTTTTCAGAATGGTGACCAAATTATTTAAGTTACCAAAATTATTTTTAATTTGCAGAGAAAAGTTATTTGACGAGACAAACCGTACAAAATCTGTTTTAGAAGAGCAAGCTCAAAACAGAGATGTCAAGAGACGAAGAATTAAATATAAAGTGTCTACAAAATCTAAAACATATACAGAAGTAATGCGAGAAGTTATAGAAAATCAGGTTAGTATATAAGATTACATGATTTGTTTTCTTGGGTGCTTTAAAAAGTCCCCGAAGATTGTCCCAGCATGGGGACCGAAACGTCGGAGTACAGAAAACTTCAAGTAGCTCAATGCCCAAGAAACCAAATAATGTAATAACAACGGCTGCCAAAACCTTCAAAGATAGTATATTTGAAAAAAAATTGCAAAATGAATAAAATAATTAGTATCATAATTTGATTTACTATTTAAACTACTTTTAGATGGCAGAGATAAATGAAGAGTATATTAATAAACAAAAATTACACGAAGATACTAAAAGAATAAAAGACCACACTAATTATAAGCAGAAAGAACAGAATCTTTCAAAATATTACCCAAAAAACCAAGAATATAATAAGCACGGTGAAGTTGAGGGTGTGGTCGAGAATGCCAGCAAAAGAAAATTCGACAAAGAAAAAACAAGGAATCATTATGATCGAGCTGAAAAAAGTAAATATACTGACTATAAGGAAGATACGTCTTATAAAGAATCTCATAAAAAAGAAAAATTAAATGACCATAAGAAAAGAATAGATTATGATAAAATCAGCTCACATTCAAAAAGAAATACTGTAGATTATAAAAGTGAATCAAAAGGTTCATATAAAAATAAAAGTGACAAAGACAAATATTACAAAAAATATGACCAATAAACTATATTCAACAGATTAGTGTACTTTTATTAGACACGTGAAAGATGTGCGGGATACATTTCACATAAACTTATGGTATTATATAAAATTGTATAATTTTTTCAATCTAGTAAAAAAAATACAAGTGATTCATCAAGTATACATGACACATTCATGCTTTGGATAAGTTTTGTAGCCTCTGATGAATAATCTCAAAAGTTTTTGATTTAGAAGAAAGCTTTAATTAATAATTTTATTTATAAAGCTATTATATTACTTACAAAAATAATCCTAAATTACACAACACTTTTAAAATATGTGAAATATGAATACAAATTGGGATCAGACAGTGTGGTTCCACCTTTGCTGTGTTAAGTTGTATTGAACATAGCATATAGACAGGTATGTACAGTTATACCCCGCTTTACGCAACCCCGTTATGCGCGGTTTTACTATTACGCGAATTTCTTATTTAAGAATGTGTATGAACAAAATGTAGTCATTGACTTCTCTTAACAATTAAAAACAGCATTGGGTGTTATGAATGTATTTTACAAGAACGTAAAAGAAACACTACCCAAAAGACAATAGATGTATTTTTCAGTAAAAATAACATGTAATACTGCATAAAGTATTCTTAGAATTAAAGTGGTTGATTCAAATGATTCATATTTTTTTATATTAAGTTTTGACTATGTATGTATGTTTAATCGTAAACCCCGATAAACGCGAATTTCACTTAACGCGATTTTTTCCGGAACGTATCCCTCGCGTATAGTGGGGTATTACTGTATAATTTTTATATATTAACTAACCGTAGAGATATTTTTTTGTAGTACTTAATGGAGTGTAATGGATAAATGGATTTACGAAATTGACATTGACACTTTTTTTAAGTTTGATGAAGCCTCTATAAGACGAAAAAGCTATTACAATCTCAGTGATAAATGACAGTAGTGACATAAACCAATTGATTTGATTTATATTTATCCATGTACCAAACCTGATTCTACTGAACCGGTCCTAAGTAACTTAACAATATTTAGTTTAATTAATCATGACTTTAGTATAAATTATTCTTCAAATAAACCCGGGTTCAAATAGCAATGCCTATTGAATCCCCAATTTTCGAAAGAAGAAGTTTGTAAAGTGTCGATCTCGAGATCGTCTTCGAGGTTGATATTTTTCAAACGATTGTCAACAAGCTTGAACAGATCTTCCAAGTGTGTATTATGGGCGTTTTTCATGAAGATTTCACAAAGCGACAAAACATACCAAGATCCCAATATTGTATCTCTGTGTGACGAGAAACCTGAAAATGATTTAAAATATAAGTTGAATATGAATATAATTCAATATAAAATATACTGATTTATTTCGTAAAAGTTCACCGACCTGGGACAGTAGAATGGGCAATCAGCATATCACAATACGTTCTCATTTTATTCTTCTCAGATATTCCATCCATTTGTATGCGGCTTTTGAAGTCAGATTCTATATGCGATTTGCTCCCATGGTCAGACAAGTTGCCCCTATAAGTGATTGTTGTACATATTTTTTAGAAAATAATTCATTTTTTCGACATTCATTTATGGCAGCATAAAAAGATAAATATAATTTTTTTTACATACCGGCATATTTGGAAAACAAAAATTTTAGGGACTTGATGTAGCATATGACAATTTGTACTGTTAAACTTCTCTAAAATACTATTTATGGAAATGTATCCACCATCAACACCATTTATATACGTTCCTGTTCTATCTTCTCTGCCATGACTGGCAACCACAATAAAAATGCAGTTAGTCCTTGAAAGTAGTTCTGAATTACTGGCTAATTCTTTCAGTTTATCCTCCATATCCTATTTAAAAAAAATAAATTAATAACATCTTTAATTTTATTAACAGGTATAAATATATTCTTGTGAAATAAAAATTAAAACTATATATTTGATACATTGGAGTAAGCATGAAATAATGTTGGCTCTAAACCCACAAAAATCCTGAGATACCTCACAAATAATAGAATATTAAGACTTTTAAATGTAAAAATGAATATGGGTTACCTTTGCTTTTAGATTGTTTAAAATAATGATTTTATGAAAACCAATTTGAGTAAATAAATCATTTAGATTTTGTTGATCTTTCAATGCACCTTCCCGGTATTTGTGCAGGTTACTGTTATCAAACTCAATATTGTTGATCATGAACAATATCCCCCTTTTCTTTGACCTCATGCTGTAGCAAGTGAGGTCAGGATTACTGCTCTGTCCAAATGTTGTGGCTGGTTTAACCTTGATTGGTTTTTCTTTATCACCAAAATATAAGGTATTTTCTGTAAATGATTTTAAAGGTTCCCCTGAAAATTAAAAAAATATATATAAGTGTTTAAATTAAAATTATAAAAAATTTAATTGCAAAATCATAAAAACATTTTTAGCACCAATTTGAGCACTCTTCAATAAATATATATAATACAAAGAGGGACCACCTCCTTTTTTGGTTACATTTATTTTACTTAACTACAAGGATCATTTGATAAATCTTATGACTAAAAGTGCAAGTTTACAACAATAATCTGTATTTTGCAACTTTTCACATATTTTTGTTTCATCTGTTGAGAAATTCACCCAACTTCTAAAGCTTGAACCGCTGTCCATTTTTTCGTGAAATGTTTTATCACTGCACAGGGAATGTTTCATCCCGAGAGCATAGCTCGCTCCTCGGTGGACTTTGAAAACAGAATGATTCTTCTGGCCGCCAAGCGGTCAGTTTTTATTAAGGTAAAAATGAACCGTTACATTTTGTAGAAGGTCCGAAAACCCCACAGGGATTTTGCAGATATGAATTAACAATAGGCATTTGGAAAACACGTCTTTCCCCCGAACCTTTCCAGGAAGGGGTCGTAAATACCTTCTGGCGGCGACATATAATTACACAGGTGTTCTTTTATACAATAAAATCATAAGACCTAAGTCGGTCGGTAAGAACAACAGTATTAAAATATTTCCAAGAGAATAGGATAGTAAACAAGCAGGGAAAATACATAACACTTTAAACACAAGACTATATTATAAATCTATACTAACTAAATTGTGAACTGAATTAGTTTCAAGAGTGACACTTGCCATCCTTATTATAAATGAACTACAGGCAAATTTTTCAAAATATTCTATTGACAAATATGATCAATTGTAAAATACGTATATTATTTGAATGTAACTAGTTAATAATTTCAGCCAAAAAATTATAATTCGAAGCATAAAAAAAAACTTACCATTGATTGAGTTCTTTAAGGAATTTCGTTCCTCTTTAATACTGATGGTATAAGAACTTTGCCCCAAAAGAGGATATTCAGGAGCAACTAGTTGAACAAGATCCCAGTGACCATTTTCAAACAATGCCTCTATAAGATTATTGAAAGCATCTGGTCCGCGTCTCAATATATCAAGAAACAATTGTCGTTTTCGAGAACGAGCATCTTTGGTTAAATCCTAGAAATGTTATTAAGTATTTTAAAAATATCTTATTACTTCAAAATAACACCTTTTTCAACTTTAAAAAGGTAAAATTTTGAAAAAAAAAAATACAAAATTGAGTGATAAGTAACATGAAAATAAACATATTAAAAATAAAGTAATATTTAGACAAATAAAATTCTAGCGATTTTCGGGGTTTGAACTCCCGTATATTGAGGCAACGCCCTTTTCAATTTAAAAAGTATTGGTAATATTATTATAATGATGGTAATATATAATATAAATTAAAATTACCATGTAGGGCTCGATCATCTTTTCAGAAAAAACATTTTTCGTCAGTAGCGCGTGAATAAGCCTGTCTAGATCAGTTCTGTCCACAAGTTGTTCGTAATTAGTTAGAATTTTATCTTTATCCTTTCTTTCCATTTTAGTTACTTCTAGACTTGATATAAACAAACAAGCATCAATAAAGAAATTATCAAATTAATATTTTTGAATACGATTTTAAGAGACCTTTAATTTGTTGAAATCATAAAATTTAATAATAGATATTCAACTTAGGTTCAAACTTTTTTCAACCAAATTCAAACTTCTCCCGATGCAAACAACTCAGAATATGTCACAAAAGATGCAAGCAAAACACTGGCCATAGACAATGAATGACTCACCGTGCCTAGCCATGGACATTACAATGAATTCTCTAATGGGCTTCTTTCACTTGTTCAGATTATTAGAAGCAAATAGCATAATTTTGTTTGAGATAGTTTTTCTTGCGATAGAACTGTGATCTGATAGACCAAAAGATTAAGTGAATAAAATTTGACCTGTTAAATGTATAGTATGTTACAATCATATATAAACGTTTGTGTGATATGTAATGATTGTGTGTGTGATCGTAAAAATACACAAAGTAAATAAATATTTTTTGACCTTTCAGGCTACCACTTTTTATTTTTCTGTCAAAATTGTCGCCCAGTGAACTTATACTACTAAGATATACACCGTTCAGTTAGAGAAAAAAATTAATAAAAATTACTTTTCGTTAAATTTTGATCTGATAAATAAAAAAAAATGCGTTTTAAAAACTGTGATTTACCAGAAAACAGTATTTATTAATTATTACAATATGTAAAACTTTTCGAGAGTATTCGCATAGTTTATTTTTTTTAATTAACTATAAATATTTTTTATGAAATATAATGAGTAATTCATGAGTTTCTTTTTTTGTGTGTTGTGCAATATTTTAGAAATATAAAAAAAGGAAAATACGGTACTTGTCTTTTATCCGACCACCAAAATACATTGTCCTATTATTTTGCTTTTTTTTATTGGCAACAGTGTCTATTTTTTGCTTCTTTTGTTGGCAACAGCGAGTCTCGTCATAGAAATGAAAGTTTTTTTTCAATTTTGTATCATATATTTTACAAACAATGAAAAAACGGTTATCTTTGACGGTTAGGTTAGGTTAGGTTAGGTTAATACTTTAAATTAAATAAATAAACAATACGTGTTTTCTCGCCAATAGACACTGTTGCCAACAAAAGAAGCAAAAAATAGACACTGTTGCCAACAAAAAAAGCAAAACAATAGGACAATGTTTTTTGGTGGTCGGATAAAAGACAAGTACCGAAAATACCATACATTAATATAAAATTGGGACTAAATTAAAGACAAAATCTGATTTTTTTATTTATATTGTAGGGGTTAGTACCTACAAGTATTTACGTCGAATCAAGTGTCATACAGTCCTCTGGATTGTGTCAATCACACCAGATAAATAATTCTGGAGATTCCCCTTATTGTTTACGTTACCCACGGATGCGTCAGGACTCTATATAAATGGCTTCCCCGTCTCTCGAGAGATAGACCTCACGGCATCGAAGCAGTAACCACGTATATTTACATCTAGTGTAGTTATTATAAATAAATTACGAATACGCAAAATGTTTCGCCAGCCTTCTGATTTACAACCATCACATCTCATCAACATCATATCTTCGGCGAAATTAGTGACAACAATTATTACGGCGAAAATATATTTAAATTGTATAATTTGGAGCAGCTGTTTAGACTGCTTATAAAGTTGGCAAGTTAGTTCATTTTCCCTTTCCAACTTGACTTACGTATTAAAAAATTAACATTGAAAAAAGGTAAAAGATGTTTTGAACCATTTTATAATGATGCTTGTGATTGTACAGGGTTAGGCAGGGAGGTATGGATGATTTGAAGATAAGAGTTACGCACTCATTTTTCAACGAAACAATTTTTTTTTTTAATGTGTAACTTGGATGTTGCCAGTACAAAAATCTCCTGACGAGCAGATACCCCTCATTCTTTATCCACCAAGGTTATCCCCACCTCGCGTAGCGCCCCGTTCAAATCATCCATACCTCCCTGCCTAACCCTGTATTATAAGTGCTATTTTTACTATTTACATTTACATCAATGTCACACACACATATATGTGTGTGTGTAAATAGGATCAGGAATTCAGAAAAAGAAGAGGCTTATTAAGCTGCCTTAAGTCGGGTATTATATTATTTTATTTATCATAATAAATCACTAACATTATTTTAACATCACATTTGATTAATTGTGTTAGGTTTAACACCAACCCACACCAGGGGTCCCCTTCCAGTACCATCAGGTCCTGCTAGTTTTAAAGTTGTATTGTAATAAGCATTATAATTACATACTTGAATTAAAATCATCTTACAAAATATACACATCAAATATAATAAACATTCACACTTCATTCATCAAAACACATGAAACTTTAAATTATTAATTGCAATAAGCGTGAAAACCTATATAATTATGATAATTATTACAGAAGTTGGGGACCCCAGTCTTATACAACGCATCTTAACAGAAATTATGCAATTTATGTTTGTCATATGGTCCCATAGAATGTAATATTCTGTGCAAATTTATTATGATGTGTTTTGGTAAACAGGACTAGAGAAACAATACAATCTAGTAAAATTTTTAAACTTGTTTGATTGAAACATGAACACCGACTTTAAATAACACTCAATTTATTATTTAAGTCACTGTATTGTCTATTCGAAATACTTTACTGCCCATTGGGTAGACTCAGATTAATATCATTATCTGTTTGATCATTTTTATTTGAACTATTTTCATCTGTTACTTCCAATAGTCCGTATGTTGAATTCTTCTCTAATTGCATATAATCTTGATAAGCCTTCTCATTTGTAACCTTTTTAAAGAAATAATCCGTTCCTCTATAAGTATAGTGACTCTCATCTAGATTATATCGCAATCCTAGAACAATGTTAAAAGCTGAAGCATCAAAGCTGTGACATCCTGAATATCTGTATTGTGGCTTTTTGTCAAATTTGCAACCACCTGATTGAGCACCTGAAATATTAATAAATATGCATTAAAAATGTACCAACATTAAATAATTAAGAAATCATAGTGATTATATTACTAACCTATAGGAAATATGCAATCCTGTGTCAAAGCACATTGGACCCAAGGCATCATAACATTATTATTAATAGCTATTGATCGAACAATAACTAATCGAACAACTTCTACCATTGGCAAGAATAGAAAGCTATCAGCATCAGTATGAAAGTATTCGAACATCTTTGGGTGAGTGAGAGAAGAAACTGCAGGTCTAGTGGGCCATGCTATTATACCGATGCCATCTACCGCAGCTTTATATAACTCAGTAATCTTGTTAGGTTCTCCAATAAATCGCTGATCAGATTCTAAGAATACAATGGCTCCAACTTTATTCAGCGCGTCCTGGACCAAGAAAATTTTAAAGCATGTAAAATATAAAATCCACATATTTTTCAACTCATGTTATAAGCAATTTATAATGTAAATGGCATTACAAACCTGGATTATTATAGGTCTGAATGCATGAAGTCTCTCTTCCACTATGTGAGATGGAAATATTGCTAAATCATAGTTAATTACCATACATCTTGAGCTGTTACAATAGGAGAGCAACTGAAAAAAAAAAATATATATTTAAAAATAATTGTACCTGCTCATCTAGATATCGCAAAAACCTTATATGTTAGATACTTACTGTATTCAATGAAGATTTAGATAGACCTAAGTCATAAAGAATAAGAGTATTATTTGGTAGTTTCAGTGCAATGTTTCGTATCAAGCCAATGGCTTGTATATGTTGCCCATCCAGCACATAACTAACGATAGCTGGGACAGAAGTATTATGCCAATAATCTTCAGATTTCCCTCTCAAGCCCAAAAGATTCAAATATTTTTCATCCGCAAGTAAATGTTTATCCTCTGCATCTTTTAAGTTTTCCTTGAATAGACATTTTCATATATTAAATACTACAATTAAAAACTCTATATTTCTTACAAACAATTCATATATATGTATTCTAATTCTTAAATATCATCCATCATTTACATTTGTAATTATTATTCACAATGAAAATGAGTACTCACTTGAAAGTTCCTTATTTGCTGATGTGTTTGTGATACTATGTTCTGTATGGAATCTGGTCTTTGCGTATTAAATAAAATAAATAGTACACCAGAAGCAAAAATGGAAAATATAAGCAGGCTCTTGGTTCTCATGGCGAGGACTCATACCCATTCATACCTAAAATAAAACTAAGTCAATATTACAGGAATTTCATCAATATAGTGAGGATCTTTTATCTATCAACATGATAGTTAAATTAATTGCTTTAATAAGACTTGTAAAAATGTAGATACTATGAAAACATAAGTTTATTTTTTATTGAATTTTCAGAAAGTTTATTATAATTTAAGTTAGGTCTATGTTTTGTTTGGAACATTTGATATATAATCATTATAGTAGAAAATACGTATTATCACAGCCTATTGCATTCAATTACAATCAAATCGTTTTGAAAAATTACATGAAAATTGATAATTTTTTACCTTAAAAGTTAAGCCTTCGGTAATTCTTCAGACTATTTTTGATTTACTTAGTGCATATATATTCAATGATGACTTTATACTTCAACGGACTAGTGAGAATAACAGGAGTTATTGTTAATGTTAACATTTTTTAACAAGTACTAATGATCACCACCAGATGATTACGAACGAAATTATTTCAATACACGATAATACGGTTTGTTAATACTAGTCCACTTTTTTACATCTCATCATATAGTTAGGCGTCAGTTGGACGCGAACATAATTGATGTAATCTGAGATAAAAAAAATAGTTTGTCAAAAGGTGATTCACATTATCATAAAGAAATGGAAATAACAAAGGTAGAAATGATCTAAAACTGTCAGAGAAGTCGAAGTTCAATAATAGTTCGATGCGACTCCTCTATCTCTATGACGCGAATGACAGTACTTCACCAGTAGACAAAATAATCGATAATATTACTTTACTCTATAGTTACCATAGACACAAAAATAAGAATACATTTTTGTGCTCAGATTGCACATAGAATAGGTTTGCAATTGCGAGCTTAAATTGTTTAAATGCAAATTCATAAAAGACAATAATTATGGTAACAGCGAGAGCTATATTTTATTTATATTTAATGTATCATTGCTAAATAGTGAATTATTATTATATTATTCAGAGCTATGGCATATTTATATTAATGATAATATGAGATAATAAACTTTGATTATTATATGCCACTTTAAAAATATCCGGATACAATACTTAAAATAATTGCATATAAAACCAAATTTGAACCAAACTTTCCGACATGTTGCAGCTTATAAAAAAAATTAGTTCATAGCTTTGTTTGTAGCAATAATCATAAAATTCATAAAAATGCTACAAGATCAATATTATATTATTTAAAAACGCATCGCTGAATTAGTAAAAAAATTATAAGTATATATATTATTAGCCTTTGTACATTAATTTAAATATGTGTTTTTATTTCAAGGTATGAAAATACAACAATTTATTTGTAATTTAAGTTGTTTTATTTCTGTTTGTTGAACAAATCCGTATCACGTAGGAAAACCTAAAATAATAATCTTTTTATCAATAACTATAACGTATGGCTTAGTTTTTTTTTATATAAAAGAGAAGAGTATATTTGGAATTACTTAATTTCCAGATCCATTTTTCATAACGCTTTTAAAATTAGCCAAATTAATCTTGAAATAACGTTAAATTTATTTTGTATTAAATTCTGAAGCTAGAATTCTTAGTTTTAATCAACGTTTTGGTAGAAATGTATCATAGACAAGAAAATTCTTGCTGATACGTTCAGCACGAATCATAGACAAATCCTATTAGATAAACACAAAAAGTATTAAGTGCCATATTATCTCTGGTGCCAATTGCCCTTATCCTTCTGTGCCAGTCTCCGCGGTTTGGGCTGCGCTGGTCCTTATCGTACCCCGAAAAGCGTATGTTCGGGTCGCGCCCGTTGTGTTTTTGTAGGTAGTTCTTTCTGTTTTTGCCAACCGATTTAGTAATTGAGCAGTAAAGTTTAAACAGCACTATAAACGATGTCGAATATTTCGAAACGAAAGAAAGAATCTAGAAGTCGCTTTAAGGTAATGGTCTGAAATGGAAGTAACGACGAATGTGACGTAAACAAAATAATACCCTTATGTTTTATTAATACCCTTAGGCAATGGGAAATCATGACGACTTCTTACATAGAATTACGAAGTCTCTGTATTATGGAAAGCTGCCATCTATTCCGTGTCTCAGTCTTCCTGTAACAGGTGAGTTGAGTTGAGCTGTAAACCTATGGAGTCACATTCTCGACTTAGTAAGATCTACACTGTAACTTGATAATACTGGGTGGAAAAGTTTGTGTTAATAGTATTATAGTAGTATATTTTACACCTCTGTTAATACACTATAAAATATGAAGTTTCTAAAATATTGTTAAGTAGACTTGGCAAGTCTTCAGTATTGTGTGTATGAGTACACATATTTATAAATGACTATAAAATGGAAATTTAATAACAAATATGTGTATTTTGCTCTTGCAGAATTATCAGCTGAACTATTTTCCGAATCACAAAAAGGAAAAACCTTAAGGCGTCTTCATGTCGATAGCGCTGCTGAACTTACTCGAAACGCTTGTGTATCCCCATGTTCTTTGGTCTTGGCACTTCTTTATTTAGAAAGATTAAAGACCGGAAATCCTGATTACGTTGCAAAGATAGCCCCCTCCGATTTATTCTTGGTGTCATTGGTAAGATAATCAAGAAATGATAATCATTATAATTTCAATCCAATATATGCAATCTAAACGAAAGTAATAAATTGACTTAAATATTTACTAAGTTTAGATTAATATTTATAAAGTTTGACTTGAGAGGTTCATATCGAGAGAATTTTTTGTAAAAATATTTATACATTTTCATTCTTTGTAAAATGTTCAATTGAAAAATTTCAACTAAAGAGACAATTTTGAAAATATAAATACTTGTTGCAGTAAGCATGTATTATATAAATTTCATATAATTCACTGAATATATATATTTTTATTACAATATTATAATTTTTAATATAAATAGCAATATATTAAGAACTTACTGTATTCCAGATGGTCTCTAATAAATTTCTGCAAGATGATGGTGAAGATGATGAAGTGTTTTCTGATGAGTGGGCTGCTTCGGCTGGGATTTCATCAGAAGCCCTTAATGTTATTGAGCGAAATTTCCTGCACGCTATTGTAAGTATAAAACAAATTTGATATAAATCATTTCTTCGGAAAATAAGTGTAGCTCTTAATGCTTTCATGACTTAGTGTTTTTAACAAAAATATTGTAATTTGTTGTAAACAATAAAAATATCATAGATATCAATAATATTTAAATAACTATTCTCTCTTTTTGCTCAAATTACATTTTATTGTAAATAATGGTATTTAAAATATTTATACTTTTTTTTCAGGATTGGCGGGTGTTTGTAAGTGAAAATAGTTTTGAAACTGCTTTAGAATGGCTGGAACACCAAGTGGCTTTGCGCCAGGCGAAACTCCGCGGTTGGTTCACATATGCAGATTTGGCAAATATAACAAATACGATTGAAAGCATAGGTCTAATGAAATGCTTAATGACAGTTTATATGGCTTTATCAGTTAGTTACATAGGTAGCATAACTACATTAATAGCATCGTCATTCATAGTATCGCAAGGTCTAACACTGTCTACCAACAGAGAAGTTTCAAGCACATTAGGACCTAACTCTAGTTATAATTTGAAACAAACAGATAATATATCTGAAAATGACACCGATAACTATTTAGAAAATGCAGAAATTCTCTTAAATGATGCAATGGGTGAATCTAATTTATATTTTTCTGACGATGTGGATAGATTGCCGATTAATAATAAAATGAAAACTTCCTTTGCTGAATCAATTACAAATGATCCTAATGAGACAGATGATAAATCAGTTATGAGGTTTAACAGCCGGGATTGGCTGTGGTTGTACACAGATTTTTTTCAATGGTTATGGTACTCTTCAGCTGAAATAACAACCCATCCTAATTGCACCTCAAAATTAACAAAGCAGCATGTTATGTATTGTGAACAGAGAAATCAAATAGGATTTAGAGATGAATTTGAAAGCACGAAAACGGACCCGACACATAAATTTGATAATCTTAAAAGCAGATATTCAATAATGTGGAAATATCCAGTATCAGTTTCCGTTTCATGCTGATATAAATAAAAATATTACAGAAATTCGTAATAATTATTTATATAAATATATATTTTTAGACCTTTTTATGTACTTCATTTATATCAATGAAATATTATGTTGATGTTCTAGATATAAGCAAACAATGACAAAATAAAAAGTTATCTATGTTTTTATATTATTTTATTAAGGTGAAATATTTTTTTTATGCGGACAATGACAATAATTTCTCAGATTATAGATATACTTTATGCACAGAACATATTTTAGATATCTTTTAAATCATCTCTTAAAATGGGGAAATTTTGCAACAATAGTTTTTTCAAATATTTTTTTTTATCCATCACTTTTCTAAAGATACATTTTATTTTTGGAAATTTGATGGTTGTAATAGTCTTTTAGTAATAATGATAAATATTGCACTCATTCTAACAATTTTTTTTTCTAGCTTGAAATGAAATGGCTATTTCATAGGTTTCTTGGATCAACTTTTTTACTACTTACTACTAATTAGTGTAAAGAACAATGGATTTAATTTCAACTATACATAAAGCCGTTTTCATGTAAAATAAACTTATGAACATTGACAGGAAAATGTTAGAAAGGGGGCTTAAGAGATGAAGAATGCTTGGTTTACTGATTGTATTTTAAGAAAAGTTCTCTTGAGTATCATTAGTTATTGTACTGGAGTAAAAACATTGGAGGTTACTAAGTAATCTACGGTTCAAACACATTTTTTTTGGCTTATCATTTGGTAAATATATTTTTAAGTATGATAAGAATTCTAGTTAATATTTTAAATGGATTTCAGCAAATCAATATAAAGGATCTAGTATAAATAAAACAAGTTAAGGATGTTACAAATTTATAAAGAAACATTACATATAAATTATTTCAACTTAAAATAGTTTAAAAGATGTACTAACCTAATTAAAATTGGTAACAAAAAGTTAATATAATAATAATAATTCATCATTTGCAAATAAAACTGGAAAACTTAATATCCGCTAATGCAGATGATATTATAAGAATTATAATATAGCCTCTTGTAAATTTTATTAAAAATGTTAAGTACTTACTACATATAGTTTTATATTATAAGATCAAAATTAGTGTAAATATACTATGAAAACATAAGTGGAACATAAATAAATATATTTCTTCTATTATTAATTAACATAATCTATTTGTTTGCTGGTGGTGTAATTGGTTTAGGTTCACTAATGAACAAAAGTGGGAGCATTCCAAGCATACACCCTAGTGTTATGCCTAAAACACGGCCCTGAAAATAAAATATTACAATTTTAAAAAGGCTGCACTTATTTTTAATGTTCTAAAAGAGTCACTTTTATAAAATACAAAAGCTATTAATCAATAATAGACGAGCAATTTTCGTTTTAATCTTACCAGATTAGAAGCTCTGCGACTCACTGGCATATCGAGCTGTATGGGTGTAAGTTTGGGTGGCTGAAATCCTATCCGTTCAGCAAATCGTTCTACGTAGTAGGCAGATCCTATTCCAATCACATCACTAAATGTGTTCCCGAGTGCAGCAGCAGCCATAGTGGAAAGGCAGATATATGCTCCAAGCATATGATCTATGTAGTCTCCCTAAATAAATATATTAATAATTCTAGATAAAATTTATCACAATACAGAAAAAGGCAAATTTTTCACATGTATTTGACTTCTCATTTAAATTATCTTGATTTTGCTAATAGAGTCTATATTTGGGAATGAATGAAGACTTAAGTGGTAGACTAACAAACAAAAGTCAAGAATAATGGGGCCAAATATGTAAGAACGACCTTGAAATAAATTTTAATTTCTTGTGGGTACAGGAAATGTAATATAATTCTCAAATAAGAATATCTACTAATTCTCGACTTTGGTGCAAAAATAAATATAAAAAGCTACTTACTGCACATATCATAATAAAGTTATCCAGAAAACCAAACCCAACAAATGGGATTGAGTTAGCAACTGACACTGAAAACAAAAGTATAGATAGATTAAATATTTGATTGTTTGATAGAGTTCAATGTGTGATAAGTTAAATAAATAATTTGTGTAAATCAATAAATATTATTTTTTAATAGCTACGTAATTATTTAGGTGACTTAATACTTACAGTGAAAAAGATCACTAGGTGAGGGTGGAGGTATGGTTTCAGCTGGAAGTGTAATAAATCATAAAATAACATCCTTATTTTCAACCTTACACAGTTATAGTTCAATATATCATTGGATTTAAAGTAAAATACCATATTTTCGTTTCAACCAATCTTCAGGAACCGGGCAGAAGGAACCCGAGGGGTCAACATCCCCAAGTTTGGGAACTTTACTCGGTCGGCCAAACTTGCTACGCCACTTGTGAGCTGCTAGCTGTCCTGAGAATATGATTTAAAGCATAGTTAAGACATGGAAAAAATAGCATTAATTTTATATTCCAAGTCTATTAATTCAACTATTTTTATGAAGTATCACATTATGATGATGTATAAATATCAATTCACCTTCATATTCATCCTTGACTCTCTTCGATTCGAACTCTTGAAGAGCATTCAATAAAAATTTTCTTTCATCGTCAGTAAGTCGTAAAGCAAGCTCCTGAGCTTGCTGATTGGTCAGTGTTCCGGGCACAGAAGAAGGTTCTTGCCAACATACTGCACTGGTAAAAACATTTCTGCTATTACGAATGATTACATGTTTTTCATTTGAAGGAACACAACATTTTCTTGTGAGTTGGTGCAGATGCCGAGATTGATTTAATTCACTAAATTTCACAAAAGGCAAGTAACTTCCGATATGACGTTTAGATAATAACATCAAAGGAGTTCTTATTAAAGATACAGTACAAGTGTGCATTTTGTCGAGTGTCAGATACTATTTTATTATTAAGATAGTCATAACTATGATTTTCGAATTGCATCAGAAACTACAATTTTGAGCGATGAATCAAGTCAGATAAAATTTTATAAACGCCAAATCGGTAAATCTTCATTTGACAGCTGTGGGCAGCTGGCATAAACAAAATTATTAATAAATGTGATCAAATAAAAAAAAAAACAATGAGATCATAGATGATTCAAATGAGGTAATGGCTAGTTAACAGGTAGCAAATAAATAAACAATGTTACCTTGGCCGCGCTTTATTAATATAACATCATAAAAAAATATTTTTGGATGTGAAAATATTTAGCGACAAAAAGTATTTTATTATTGATTAAAATAATAATATTTTTATCAATGTACAAATTATGTGAAAAAGTATTGATTAGATTCAAAATTTATTAATGACATTTATATTATTCAAAATAGTTTGTGTGGCTAGATATGTCTTTTTTTTAATATTCGAAACGAATTTTATCATATACGTGTTTTATTTTGCAAAAATGAATAATTCTGTTGAATTATCATAATTAAAATATCAAAACTATTTTTTAAAATAATTATTACTTTTTAAAATAATTATTACTTTTTAAAATAATTATAAACTGTCAATAATCTTATATTAACAATGGCAACATTATTACTTGCAGACTCGTGCTACCTTCACGGTGGTTACGGATAAATGTCATCTGTCCAATAAAAGCAATAGATTGACAATTGACATTAGAAATGAATGGAATATCAACACGAATTGGTTGTGATTAATAAATGTTATTTCCAGAGATCATGTAAGTTACTTGTTTAATGTGTGTCGATTATTTAAAAACTTTATTTTTAAAAGTAAAACAATGATTGTTATCAAATCACTCTTCAACAAGAAGTTCATATAATTTCCATGTCAATAAGCTTTTTTTCAAAACCGTGAAGATTTATTGGTATTTCGCCAGTGAATTCATGATTTTTTTCTTTTTTTTGCATAACATTTGCTAATAATTACGTAGGTAGGCGGGGATTATTTTTGTGATGTTTTGTTACTTGTTTACATAAGCCTCATAATATTTGAATATTGAACTGTACCTTTGCACAATAAAATGTTTTAATTTACTTCAGTATAAAAGATCATCCAGTGTCTCAGGATGTTGGAAGGATTGGTAGCTTGGGTACTTAACAACTACCTTGGAAAATATGTTGAAAATTTAAATACTGACCAATTGAGTATAGCTCTACTCTCCGGTAAGCATATATATTTTTAAAATAAATTATATTTATATTTATTAATGCTTGAGTATAATTTACGTTTAGTGATGTCTGATTATCTGAAAGATTGTAATTTTAATAATTTAGGTGAAGTTGAGCTAGAGAATCTTCCTCTAAAGAAAGATGCATTACGACATTTCGGAGTACCTATCCAGGTACAAGCTGGTTTCATTGGGAAAATCAAACTACAAATTCCTGTGCGGCAAATAAGATCCGCTCCATGGGTCATAGCAATAGAACAACTATATTTAGTGGCTACACCTGTAAATTTATCAGAGGTAAAAATACAATAATTTATTATTTCACATGTTTTTGCAAGTCACTTTATTATTACCTCTATATTGCAAATACTAACAGAATAAAAAGTTTAGTTTTCATAATAAGATTCACATACTAATAACTTCAGAATACAGAGAATATAAGAAATAAATTAAAACTTATTTTACAGCTACACATTTTTCATTTCTGTAATTATTAAGACTTTAGCCTTAGGACATGAAAATGATTTCATTATTTTATGTTAGTGGGACAGTGATGCTGAAGAGTACATGAGTCAGGAGTACAAATTGAGCTTACTAGATGCTTTGGAAGCACAGTGGAGAGCAGAAAATGAATCTCAACCAGATGCTGGATATTATGCTTCAAGTTTTTCATCATGGATGAGCTACGGAACTAGCTTAGTTACCAATATTATAGAAAACCTTCAAGTAAGTCTTTCTTAATATCTGAATAAAATGAAAATCTACATACACTAATTTTCATTACTCTATTGTAGTTGAAGATTAAAGATGTCCATTTACGGTATGAAGATTACATCACGTGTGGGGAAAAGAATGCTTTTGCTTGCGGTCTAATAATGGAGTCATTTTCTGCTGAATCTTGTGATTCTAATTGGCAGCGCAGCTTCACAACATTCTCTTCAAGCCAGTCTGGTGGTTGTTCTTTTAAATTACTAGAACTACAAAAAATGGCTTTTTATTGGGATCAAATGTCAGTGCCTAATGATATGCTAGCAAATTTAACACTAGGCGAATTAGCAGTGAGTATTTATTTTTTCTAAATTCTTTCATAGTTCGTATTATTGTTTTTGTACACGATCAAGGTCATTCAAATTTTTATATATGTCTTATTTTTTTTAGTTGCGCATGTGTGGAATGCAGAATTCAGCTCACCAATTCGTCTTGAGCCCTGTGTCTGCTGTGGCCCAGTTGCGACGAGAACGGGATGAACAACCGCTCAGGTCTCGCACACGTCCTCGTCTCACATGCCAACTGTCATTGGATGAAGTACCGCTTGTCTTGACAGATGTAAGCATAATTCATTTCAAATTTATATTTTAATCTGTATAACTAATATATTTCTTATATAATGTTTCTGATTTCAGGTTCAGTATAACGAAATGGTTGGCTGCAGTCGAGGTTTATCTTTGATTGGAAAATTGCGAGTGTTTCGTCAGTGGCGACCAAATACTCCTGTGTCTAAAAATTCAAAGGCTTGGTGGCAATATGCTGTTAAATGCCATTTTCCTGATTGTAACTGTAAGTATTTTCCCTTTAAATCTACAGTAAGTATTTTTAACCAATGTCTAGTTTATGAGTGAATTAAATTTCTGTTATTAGTTATGGATCCTAAACCTAATTGGGAGAGCTGTATTACAAGTGCAAAATTATGTGTGCGTTATGTTGATGTGTGTTCAATGCTACTCATTACACCATCTGCGACAATTCCATCAGAGTCTAAGGTTCTTAAAGATCAAGTTGAGTGGTCATTACCATTTCAACAGCTAAAACCATTAAGAGAGGTAAGGTCTTGTTTTGCTATGAATATTATTATGATACAAAAATATCATTGGCCTATTGAATAATTTGTTTTTTATTTTTGATTTGCAGGCAGCTATGCGCCGTGTTCCTAAGGGTGCAAATAATTCTGAAAAAACTTCTCTTCCAAATAACTGTGAAGGAGCCCAAGGTCGCTCAATGCTGATCAGATGGTTTCCACAGTGGTGGGGCTGGTACAGTGCTGCTCCCGCACAAGTTACACCTGCTTCTTCTCCACAAAACCCCACTCCAAGCCTCGAAGGAGAAATCTTGGATGTTCTTGCAGACTCAATTGAAAATAATACTCTTTTGAAAAGGGATACCGTATTTGGGCAATTCAAATTTACTTTGAGCAAGGGGTCTTTACAGTTTTGTGAAGCGGAAAATTCTACTGAAATTGTCAATAAGTATGCAAAAAAAAAATTTAACATTGGTTTCTTTGTTTCAGGATGTAGATATTTTTATAAAAATAGCAATATTTGAATAATAAAGAAAATAATATACTAATTGACTATCATATCTTTTACAGAGCTAAACTTGAACTACAATTTGAAAATGTAGGATTTAGTATCGAAAGTAGACCACGAACATCATCACACACTCTGAGCATTGCTTTAGGTGCAGTTTATTTAAAAGACCATTTTACTACTAACACTTTATTTCCTATACTCATTGCCCCCCAAGTAAGTGATATTTTTCTTTGCTTAACAAAATATTTTGTGTATTTTATATTTCTTGAAATATTTATTTTATTTCATTTTAAGGGATGTATCAGAGAGGGATTGGGTAGTGTGAGGTTTGCGTCTGTTCCTGCGACATGGGTCAAACCAGCAATGTCAAGCAATCCCAGTAATCCATCACTTTCGAGCACTGGTGATTCATTATTCCAACTTGTTTATGAAAGAAAACCGATTGGATTGAGTGTTGATTATAGGTACTAAGATTCTGACATTTATTTGATGTTGAATGTTTTAAATAATTTATGAACACTTAATTATATTTCAATATCTCTCTTTAAGATTATTTGTCAAATCACAATCGTTAGAAGTGGTTTATAATCCTGGGGCGGTTCGATGGCTTATTGACTTTCTCACTCATCCATTATCAATTGATGGTGGAAAATTAAGTACTATCAGTCACAGTGGAGCATACGCACACGTCAAAAATACAACTAAAATGCATCTAATTAACCAGTGGGAGCATATACTTCAAGGGGACTTGGTAATAATTTAATTATACTTAATTGACTGTATGTGTCTGTGTGCAATTATAAATATGTTGTTTTTAAATTGTTTTAGAGTGAAAGAAGTTTATGGCAACTGGAACTCGATATCTCTGCTCCTCAAATTCTTCTAATAGAAAAGTTTACTGATAAAAACGGTATTGTGGTGGTATTAGATTTTGGAAAGATGCATCTCTCCAATGGCTACACAGAAGATGTTGTCAACGAACAAGTTACAGAAGAAGATGATAATGGTAAAATTGTGTATTTAGACGTATTTTTTAAATTTATTCTTAATATAGATAAATAACTGTGTGTTTAATTTATTGCCACAGAAATGTTCATGACACCCTGTTCAACACCTCCCGGCAGTGAAGCAAGTGATTTGAATTTAACTGATTGTGGTGCATCTCCTCTTCCTTCTGACACTCCACTCCCCAATGCCAATCTCTCTCTCAACCAAGATGCTTTACACCACAGGCTTTATGACAGGTTGTTTGAAATTTTATGTTACTTTCAAATTATTGTTGTATATTTCACACCTTAAATAATCAGCAAATTAATTTTAAAGTCTACATTTTATTATTTTTATTATTCAATTTTTATTTTCAGATATAAAATTGAATTTAGCGATTTACAAGTGTTGGTTGGTAGAATTAGAGATAATTGGAAATATGCCAATACTAAAGGATCTTCTTCACTTCATATTCTAGATCGATTTAATATATCTCTTCAGGTATGCATATTTTTATTTTAATGTTAATATAGTTTTTTATCTGATATTTTATTAAAAAAATGCACTCTTAATAGGTGGAGAGAAGAGTAATATATACAAGTGATCCTCAATTTCCAAGTGTCACCCTGTGTGGTACTTTACCCCATCTAGTTGTTCATTTAAATGAACATAAACTGTTATCTATACAATCACTTATTAATGAGTTAAATATACCACAGACAGCAGCTTCCAGCAGGTAAAAACGTTATTAATTTATTGATAAATGATTTTAATCTTCTTAAAAATATTTCAATTTGTTGTATTATACTTATAAAATGCCTGTAAGAAGTTAGGGTTTCCCTGGGTTTTTAACTGTGTGAATTCTGCATATTTACTGAATCACTATTTTTTATTATTCCAGCCTTAATTCACCTCCATTAAGTGATGACTGGAAGATTTCACCACCCTCTGAAGATCAAATTAATGAACAATCGGAAACAGAACAAACTGAAAGATCTTCTAACCAGTTATCGAGACTTCTAATGTTGCAATTTGCAATTGATCAAATGGCATTGGAGGTAAATTGATAATAAATTTTTTCAACCTGCAAATAATTAATATCATATTAAGATTGTGTATCATGAGCAAAATTGATGGTACGATATGAGTATTTCTTTTATATTGCAGCTACATTTCTTAATGACTCGCAATAAAATTACATATTTTATTTGTATTTGTCTTATTTTATAGTTGTCTTGATTTACTACGTATGTCTTGATTTCAGGTTCAATCTCGTGGCCGCAGTATTGCTGAAGTACAAGTGTGTGGAGTTAGAGCTGCACTTACTAAAAGACCGTCAGATTTCAATCTATCATTAAGTGTACATTCTCTTTTATTAGTGGACGCTCTTCAAACTTACGGGCCTGATTTTGAACTACTTGTTGCCAGTCATAAACATGTCGGGTAATAATCATATTTTGATTAATTTTGATAAATTTGATCCTTTAGATTTAAAAGTTTTAATGAATATATTTTTGAAGGATGGACTCTGTTTCGGGAAGCATACGTGACAGTGAACCTACGTCGCCAATATCCCCGTCGTCACCACCCGAGGGTGCAACATTACGTCCGTTGCATCCTCCACCTCCTGCTGCTCTTACTCAAGCATTGCATTACCTCAATACTCAATCTAATTCAAGTAAATATATACCCACACATATATATACATATATATATACATAATATAGTACATATATATATTTTTTTTTTACTTCTATTTAAGGTGCAAGATTTTGTGTTAGCCCAACTATGGAAGCGTCTGGGGGTGCAGTAGCAGGAATTGTTGATACTGAAGCTTTAATTGTCATCGAAGTCATGGTTGTAAAGTCTGACTGTCCTTCAACCCAAGGAGAAGAATTAAGAATTGCCAACATTTTGTTTAATAATTTAGATATTATAGGTAAATATATTTTACAGCCACTTCTATAATATCAACACTTGATTGAATTATATATAGGCTATTATTATTTAAATCTTTACAATTTTAGCAAATCAAGAGACTATAGTCGAGCTTATTGGTTTCGCTAAACGAGTTTCATCAATAGGCCCATCGGTAGCTAAACGAGTTCCATCGGAAGCTATTATAAGATCAGGACAGACCAGCAATCATCCTTCGACTTCTCCGACTGAAGATATTCCTACAATAAGAACAGAAATTTCGTTTGATTTTCATAGGTTAAGTGTGCTTTTACTTCGAGCATCTGTTCAAGATGGAAACGTTGTTGGGAAGAAGATTGCTACAGCAACTATGAGCGATGCTAAAATACAAGCATCTGTTGGTATGTCAACATTATTTTATTTCACTTCAGATTACATATTTGATCAAACCACATTGAAAAAAAATTGGCTTACTCCAAACATTAAAACCTTTTATCTTTAATATCTTTAGGAAATACTTGCTTGGAGCTAAACGGATCATTAGGTGGTCTGCAAATCGTATCATTATGTCCTGGAACGACCATCCACCAACGGATTGTTTCTGTCGGACACGATCCATTATCTCACCAAAATATCACATTAGGAACTGATCTAGCTCAAACTCTTGCACAAGAGTTATATCGGGGACTCAACAACACACCTGCTCACCAAGAGGTGGAGAAAGCCCTTACCTTCAATATAACAAAAACCCTGGAAAATGTTGAACCGAATGATAGCAATCTTGATTTGGAATCGAGTGGTAAATTGTTAAACATTATTTAATTGGTTGAAAGTTATTTCACGTTTTTGGTGTTTTCATCAATTATGTTTGTCAACAAACATTTAAAAGAGCTTTATTTATTTACAGATGAAGTTAATGTTACTATTTGTGTTCATATGGCATCCGTTTGGTATACCCATTCTGGTATATTTATTGGTGAAATACAATCCTGTGCCACGGAGTTCAAGCAGTATCTTTCAAATTTGGCTAGATCTATCAAAGCAGCTGCAACTGATATGGCTATAGGATTAGTCCAAGCCAGGTAAACACATAAATTTTATTCTCTATATAATATATAGCGTTTAGCTATATCTAATATTATTTTTTATTAATATTTTAGGGGAGAGTCTTTGTATACTAATCCTCGAGTAGCGGGGTCCATGGAGTGGGTGTCTCCACGCCGTCCGCGGTCTATCAGTATTGGACCTGCACAGTACTCTGATGCTGGATTAGATTATCATCCATCTACTATTCATTTGAAGTATGTAAAAACAATTTTTTTTTGTTTTATATTAATTTTAATTAATGATATTTATTGATTAATTTTATTATTACACAGGGTTGATGTTGTACTGGAAACACCTGTAGTGGTCTTGCCTAGATCACCTACAAGTACTGAAGTATTTGTAGCTCATTTGGGAAACATTGTAATCGGAAATAAACCTGGCCTTACGCAATGCTATAATATTCAAATTAGAGATATTAACATTTACTCAGTAAGTATTTGTTTTATTAATATACAGAACACAGTAAAAATATTTGTGTAAAATTAAAAATAAAAATGTAATTTTTTTTCACTCAAAAGTTTCAGGGAAGATTAAGCAGTTTTTGTATAATTTTGCATTATTACATATTTACTCATTAGAATGAAAAAGTTTTATCTTCCATTTGAAGTAATGTAAAGGTTAATCAGAAAAATACCAAAGTTTTGATTAAAATATTTTTTTGATTTATTTATAGCTGGACGTAGCAAATCATTTAAATTCTGGAAATGGTGTTGATTCTGTTGAATCATTATATAAATGTGGATCTCAAGGCAAACCGATATTACACGATACAACATTACAACTTTGTATTGAAAGAAATGGAACTCTTCATGAAAATGATTCTCCTTGTGATCATTTTATAGAGGTATGATAATATAAGATTTAGTTGCGTAGCGCAGACGTTCGAAATAGTGTGTACTACTATTGTGTAAATAAATCCTTCATACGCTCTCTGGGGGTGGCAAGCCACTCGTCTCAATGCACCAGTCTCTAAATTTTTACGATGGGTCTGATTTTGGTCAGAAATTCTCATGGCACTGAGTTCTTAATTTACCCTTTATCTATTTAAAATCAATATTAAAATACTTAACTGAAATATATTTTTATTCAGATAACTGGAAAGGTTGTTACACCACTGAAAGTATCATCAACTCGTCACCAATATGAACAAATGCTGGACACAGTCTCCAGTTTGGGAGTCACATCCCCTGTACCTACTGTTGACCACCAGCCCACTTTTGTGTCGACCGCTGACTCTACCGGAGTGACCACTCTCAGTATGGACCCTCATGTGAGGGCACAGGTGTTCAGCGCTCAACCCTTGAGACACTCTGCTTTAGAATCTTCAGAATCCTTAGAACATATCAAAGGTAAAGTCAATTTTTATAAACCATAAATATTTATGATTTTTATTCTCGCAAAAAAGACCTAAATAATCAATGCTATCAAACAAAAAAAATATAGTAAAGGTGTATTGCATATTGAATTGGTTTATTCACTCTGGGTACATTTTTGTGGCAGATACTCAAATATCTTGTGGGGCTTTTTTGGAATGGATTTTAACAACTTTGTGATTGTTTTCAGTTAATTTCCAACTTCCCATATTTACTGTAGAATTGAGAGGAGATTTTGGGAAGGGGGAACAAAGCTTAGTAGACCTTTCCTTCAGAGACTTTTTCGTCAATTATGAAAAATGTCAGTTGCATGAGACTAATATAGAAGTAAGTGAGAAAATTGGATATTTTGCGCTTGAATTAATCTTGCAATGATTTATGTATTTATTTTAATATATAATTAAGAATATAATTTTTTATCATATAATATATTTACTGTTACAATTGATTTTAGATGTCACTGCGATCAATTACAATGGAAGATCTTCTTAGGGAAGTTGATTCCAGGCATCGTTTTATGATGGTGTCCCATAAACCTCTCATACCGAAGGCAGATTTTGTATCACACTCTACTCCAGACTTGAGAGTCATTGAATTTGAAAGCACCAGTAGTTTGGTTGTGAACACGTCTCTTGCTGAAGTTCGACTTAGCAGTTCTCTTCCTGATCAATTAAATATCAAACACATGGCCAAAAAGCCTCCTCCGCGGAAAATCAGCAGCAAGCGTCCTGTAAAGCAAATATCTTTTCCAAGAGACAATTTAGTATTGATATCTATCCAAATGAGAGATCCTCAACATCCTCTTTTTAAAGAAAAATATAAAAGCGTAAGTCTATATAAATTTATCGGTACCTACAAGAGCAATCTAAAGTATTATGGAAATATAATGAAAGTATATTGAGTAACTGTTTAATTTTGTAGGTTCGCAAAGTTACTAAAATTGATTTTAATTGCCTGGACCTCGTAGTGAGTGTTGACAGTTGGGTGGTCGTTTTAGATTTCTTTGGTATGGGGTCGGATTCAGAGACAAATATAGAAAAAAAAAAACATTCCTCAAAACCTGAGAGTAAACTGCATTCATCCGACTTAGGTAAATTTTCCAAGCATTATATTATCAACAATGATATAGGCGTTGTCATTACAAAATATGTTTATTTGTAATGATTTGTTTCTTAGGCACACTCGGCGAAACAGAAACTGAAATGTCAATTAGGTCACTCAATGTTGTGTTACTGAGACCACAGAGAGAAGTGTGCCGAGCTAATATATCAGGCTTGAAGGTTCTTGTAATCAGCGCCGGCAGTGATTCAGATGGAGGAAGACGTATATCTGGCACACTTGGTTCCATGTCTCTTATTGATCTATCTCCTCACGGTCGAATTTGGCGAGAAAGATTCATCTCATCTGGCAAGGAAGCTCTAAACTTTCAGTATGAAAGGTATTTAATTTATTTAATGTTTTAAAAGTGAAGGTTGTAATGAAGTGACAAATATAATAATTTTTGGTTACGGTTGATCATAGATTTCATGCTGCTGATGCTGTGCTGGCTGACTGCGATACGAGACTTTTAATCGAGATGAGTTCTATTGTGTATGTCCATACGAAAAGATTTGTTGGTGAGATTCAGGCCTTTTTTCGAGAATTTTCACAATTACAGAGTGTCATCAGTCAAGCAAGGCAAAAGGTAATTATAATCGTTGTCAATAAATTTTTATAAATATTCTCATAATTGTTCAATATTTCGATTAAAAAAAATATTTCATCAATAGGTTTCAGTCACTGCAAATTCTCCTTCAACTCGGATGCAATTGTCAATTGAATGTCTATCACCAGCAATATTGATTCCCGTGAGCAGTTCAAGTACTTCTGTTCTTGTAGCTGACTTGGGAAAACTTACAGTTAACAATGTCTTTAAAAGAGCCGGATCTAAGGGAACTATCAGTACTATCAGACAATCAGAAGACCGTAAGCATTTTTGTCAATGCATTATCTTTTATTTTACAAATCGCATATTGGTTTTATTAGTACTAACTATATGAATTTTACAGCAATAAGAGAGCTGTTAGATGTTATGACTATCCAGCTGGATAATATGGATTTGTATTGTGGAGAACGAAATGGTGCTAATGACAAATTTGATTTAAAAAATACAACAGAAAAAGGAAGCAAAGCTGAATCAAGTAGCCTACCCATCGGTTCAGTTTCGATGGTAGTTCGTAAAGGGCCTTACCTTCTTACAGATAAATGCGGCCTCGTTTTACAAGTGGAGAGAAATTTGGAAGCATATCATAATGGTAGATTTCATCATTTGTGTGATCTCAGTAATTGAATCATTAATTTTAAAAGTAGTAAACTTTAAAGTATTGTTACAGTGGCTGATATGAGCATCCAAGGCACTTTGAATAAACTGGACGGAGCGATAGACTTGGCTCAATACAAAGTGATAAAGGGATTGTTGTCTTGTAATATCGGTGAGAATACAGACGATTTGTACATATCAGAGCTGTCAAACACACCACTTTCCGTCACAGTGAATGATGAGAAGGTTTGGACTCTCACTTCATTGAGACTGGACTTGCTGAATGTTACAGTACGCCTTGAAACAAAGCACGGAGAGTCATCTTTAGCTTGTATAAACTTTATCAAATCTCGTTTGGTGGTAGAAACATTTTCAGATATGACACAGGATATTGATTTAGTTTCTCAGGTGTGTTGTTAATTTTAATATTTTTTATTTATTATGATAATTGATTTTTTATTTTTGGAGTAAGAGATTGTTATCGACTTTTTTATTAATCACCTATTTTTTTTTTTAGGAAATTTTGGTTAGTGACACACGCTATAAGACTGATCCAGTTAACAAAAGGTCAAATGTTTTTAGTAATATTGTACAGCCAATGGGGTTGGAAATAGATACAAATGGCAAACACTCGGTTCAAGCGGAGGTGCATGCCAGGTATTTTAAATTATTGCTGGATAGCTATTTAGCTTTAATTTTGAAATGAAATGCAGTTAAAATGTAAATAATATTTTAGGAATCGCAGGGAACATTCAGCATATACAATCCTCGTCAACAACATGAGACTCATGGCAATACTCGACTGGTGGCAAGCAGTAAATGAATTTATAATGAGTCCGGCAACAAATAAAGTTGATTTAAACATTCGGTATGTCAACTTTTTCAGTATGACATTTCAAAAACTACAAATGCATACTTCAATGTGATATGATAATTCACTTTTTTATTCACAGAAATAAAACGTACTATCAGGAGCAATTTGGTGGATCGTCAATGGCTTACAGGCAATCTCCAGTTACTGAGTCACAATTTGAGTTAAAGCTTAATATTACAGAATCTCAGGTAGTTTTCGTAGAAGATACATCTCAATGGGATACTAACGCAGTTATTCTAAAGGTTTTTTTCTATAATTTTTTGATAATTATCTTTGTTTATAAGTTTATATTTCTGTTGATCAGTCTTATACAAAGATTATTTATTTATAGAGTACAACAGTTATTTCATATAAACCAGGGAGTGAACCTAAACCATTATCCTGTGTACTGAATCATTGTGAAGTATTCTCATGCGTCGTGGGAATGGAAGAAGAGACAGCCTTATCTATTATAGACCCTGTTACTGTTCAGATTGAACTGAATGCATTGAAAGTTTTACAGGTAGGCTTTAATTATATTCGTAACCAAAAATATTGAATTACAAGCATTTAATGAATGCGTAAGCTTTAAAACTTTTGCTTGTATAGGTTCAAATTCCGCAATTAAGTGTGAGATTATCTTACCACGACGTTCGAATGCTCACTAAGATGTTTCAATCTTTGCCACAACAAACTCGGGGAGCTCGTGCAGCACACAATACTGATGTCATTCCTGTTAATCAAAATAGGGAAAGCATTATGAAGCTGTGTGGACTTGGATTCTGTGCTAAAGATTGCGCTTCAGCTTTAACAGCCTGCGAAGGTCGACTAGAGCAAGCGGCGCTGTGGTTGACCGAACATTCGATGGCGGTAACTTCATTTCCATCACTGCATATACAGCATCATAATGCATTGAATGAAATTCAAAATAATTCATCGTCTTCTGTAGAAAGTATTCAGGTATAAAGATCTAACATATAACAAGTTACCTATTGTATACGTATTTATATAACATATAATTGGATATATATATATATATCTTATTTTCAGATTAAAGCTGATTGTATCTCCATTTGTGTCATTGACGATTGCCGAGATTCTGATGTACCACTTTTAGAGCTTTCATTATCAGATATGAGCCTGTCGCAAGATCTGCGTGAGTACAATCCAGCAGCAAGGCTGTCTCTCTCTTCTCCGCAAAGTCCTCCCCTCTGTCTTAGTCCCGATTCAACCACTGTTGACATGTCGAGAGAAACTGGACCGGGAGGTGGTGGACTTCAGTGCAAGCTGGCCAGCGACTATTACAATAGAGCTCTTTCGGGCTGGGAACCTTTTATCGAACCTTGGAGGTAAAATATAATTCATACATTGCTTCTGTTTTTCTTCTTCTCATGTTTCTGAGTACCATATATTGAATAATATTTTTAGGTGTGATGCTTCGTGGGAGTATGGCTTGACAAGTACCTTGAAACGAAACCGATTGCAAATGAAGATTAAATCGACAGAAACCCTGAATCTTAATATAACAAGTACTCTTATGGATTTGTACAGTCTAGTAAAAACAAACTGGACACAAGACTATTATTCACTATCCAATAGAGGGGAAATATCTCCAAAAAGCAGTCCTCCGGGCTACAGACGAAGATCTCCGTTTGTTCCCTTCGCTTTACATAATCAAACAGGGTGCAAGATATGGTTTACAACCATTGTTACCACTGCTGACATGTAAGAAAATCCTTTTGTCCAATATCACTTGAAGTCAAAATAGTTTGTATCTAAAACATAACATTAACCTTTCTTTATATTCTAGTGTCAGTGAAAATGTGCAACTAGCCGAGCCGGATGAATCATGGTCTGAAGTTTTTCCTGGACAAACGGCACCGTTCAAATTTGGCGGAAGAGGGAAGCAGCGACATAGGGATTCTCATAAGTTGCGTTTGCATCAATTGGGAGTACGAGTTGAAGGCTGGAATTCTATAAGTCCAGTGTGTGTCGATAAAGTGGGAGTGTTTTTCAGACATGCAACGCATACGGTTTGTTCCTATACAATAGTAATACATAATTAAAAATTGATTTTGCAATAACCACTCCCTGACTATTTCTTTTAACAGAAAAGTGATATTGAAGCGAGAGTCGTGTTCGCTGTAACTCTTGAAGGATCTGCACGGAAGTTGGTCACCGTTCGTTCAGCTCTTCAATTGGTTAATCAATTACCTGAATCCATTGAAGTTCGCGCTGACAATGTTGCAATTAAAAGTCCATGTAAGTTCATTGAGTTTTTCTCCGAATCGATGATAGAGAATACTTTTTGACAATGATGTAGTTGTATCAGTAAATTCATGGTATTGAAAAACATATATGATTATAGCAAATGTTTGGTCTGGAGGGTCATCATCATCACGTTCAGTCCAAGTGAACAGCGGAGAGACGTGGTGTGTACCATTGTCTCACAATCCTACTCCTATGTGGGTGCGGCCATTGACGAGGGCCCTTTTGTACTGTGCACAGCCTATTGACTGGAGACTTGCCGCCCGACAGTCTCCAAATGACTGCTTGCAGCTTCCTCATGTGTGTCATTCAAATACGCAGACTTCTTATAGGTAGGGTACTGATATTGCTCTCAATAAGAAATCACAGTATGTAAAACCTGTCTGCAAATAGCCATCCTCTTCCTTATAAATGTTGCAAGGGGAGGGTAGAAATTTTTTGAAATAGTAACATGTCTGTTTAGGATTTATTAGCTAATAACTGTCTATGATAACATAGGATAAATATATAATGAAGATTATAAATAATGCAGTCAGGTCCTAGCAGTTTTTGTCCATTGTGTGGTTAGCTTTCTTTGGAGACATCAACATTGTTAAATACATTTAATCATAATTCTTAGCACAAATAATAAAATCTAATTACATTCATACAATGTTTTGCGAAGATATGAGAATTCAATATAATAACTGTTTCAGGTTTTGCTGTATTTTGCGTCGAGAACAATATCCGTTAGAACGAGGTTTGCCGCAGCCTGGGCACATATTAATATTAAAACCCCCCGTTCGTATTATGAACCTACTACCAGTGGAACTTAATTACAAAGTTGGACAATCCGAACAAGGAATTGGCAGAATAGCTGCAGGGCAAATGGAGCCCCTGTCTCAGGTATTAAATTTAATATTATATATATTTGATTAAATTAGAAAATAGCACTACTACTTGATATTATTGACATTTTGTTATGTTTTTAGGTGGATGTGCAGAAATCAATTGAAATATCAATTTATATGGAGGGCTTCCCGGGAGCTGCTGTGTTAATCATTCCACCTACAACTACCGTTTCATTTTCTACACGCTTGAAACTTTCTGATATGTCTGGTCGAAAACTGACATTGAATGCCCATGTTTCTATAAAGCGCAGTGATACTATTAAGGTAATTGTTCTATTTGAAAAATTATGTAAACCATGACAATATAGGGTTAACCATATTCAGGTTATTAGAAAACAAGACTTTACTTTTTTAAAAATATTTTATATTATTTTGTACAGTTTACTTGTCAGGTAACCGAATATTTTATTTATAAAAATAGTTTTGACACAAACTAAAAACGAAAAACATTTTTTAATATATGTTATTATTTAATTATTTTTATTTTCAGGTTTCCATATCAGCACCTTATTGGATTGTTAATAGAACTGGAGTCCCGATCGTATTTAGGCAAGAGGGAGTTCCCACAGAAACAGCAGGACAATTTGAGGAGCACGAGATAGCCAGGATGGTTGCTCCTTTGTTGTTTAGTTTTGCCGACTCTGATGGAAGTCCCACTGTGGTAGCCAGGGTCGGTGCGGCTGTCATACCAAATGGACAGCCTCAGGTCAGCCGTGCTGTTGATTTTAAATATGTTTAAAAAATTTCAATTAAAATTTGTGAAAGAAAGTTTAAATTATAAAATGCATATAATTATGAATTATTTTTTAGTGGTGCTCTTCATTTGGTTTGGGTGCGGGTATAATGGTGCGGCGCCTCGTAGTCGGTAACATTGGGGGCACAGGAGGAGTGGAAAGAGTCCTGCTTGTGGGGATTGCTGTTCGCCCTGGCCGTGGTCATTATAGACACACTAACATCTGCACCATTTCTCCTCGATTCCAAATACACAACAATACATCATTTCATTTGCAATTCTCCCAGAAATGTTACTCAACAACTATGGTAATATTAATGTTTTACAGTAAAAATTTGTGGTTTGAAGATTTGTTGTTGAGATTTTATAAGATATGATGATTGTGTGCAGGCTGACCCGGGAGCGATGGCTTCTCACGTAAGTGCAGTTCCTGGATGTTCTATGCCGTTTCATTGGCCGAGGCAAGATCGAGATCAACTTTTGTGTGTTCGTCTTTTAGACCTTACAAATTGCAATTGGTCTGGCGGATTTCGCATTGACACAAATCATTCTCTTCATATAAATATTCGGTAAGCATCTCTTTAATTACTCAGAGATTAAATGATCAAATATCTTAAGAAACAGGAGTTTGATAAATTTGATGATTTTGCAGAGACAGCAACGCAACATGCTTTTTCTTGCGGTTGGAAGTAGTTCTACAGGGTGCTACATTTTTTATTGTTTTCACCGATGCTGATACGATGCCCCCTCCTATAAGATTGGACAATTTTTCTTTAGTGCCGTTAACATTCCACCAGGTATTATTTTTTGTATTATCTTGTAATGTAAATATATTACGTTTATTTGTTATATAATGATTATCTTTTTTGATTCATAGATTGGCTGTAAAGAAGAGTCTTTACTGAAAGCTCATAGTTCTAAGCCTTGGGCCCTTGCGGAGCCTTGCGGTGTGTCTACACTGGCGATCCGAGCTCCCGGGGGCACTGGTACTACAATTGACCTTCATAAACTTGAGGAAATTAAATCTCTTACATATCAAAACTTCATCTACATCATTTTTACTGGTACTCATGAAAAGTAAGTACACATATTGTCTTAAAGCTGACATTTTTATTTGAATTCCAATATCACAATGTGACTGTGATTTTTTAAGTCTGCTTCTAAGTCGTTTCTATAAATGAAATATTACTATTAGAAATTAGTATTTATTTCAGGATCAAAACTAATTAATTTATTAATTAGCACAATAAATTTTAAAAAATGAACATTTTCAGTAAAAGCGTTGGGACAGGTGGTGGTGTGGAGAGCTCTCAGTTGGTACTTGAGGTGACAGGAGGACCAGGAGGGGCAGGGAGGGTAGTGCTGGCACGGAAGCGCTGTGGTGAGCGTGCCCAATTATGGCGCCTCAATAAGCATGGGCATCTTCTGCACGAGGGTAGCTCACCCCCTCAGCCTGCTTATGCACCACCCGACGTCAATGCCCCGCACGCCTTGGTATGTAACGGTGTTGATAAAGAAATTTTACTCAATGCTTCGTTATCTGTATATTTTGAAATGATTTATAATTTGTTCAGGTATTGGATATCGAGAGCCCAGCTCCACAACCGAGCATGATGGTGGGATTGTGCGTGCGGAGAGTCAATCTCCGTCGTGCATCTACTCAGACATGGCGCTTCACTCCTGATGGGCGACTCCGATGCGCTCATAGCAATATGAATGTGCAACCTTTGGATGGATTTTTTGGTCTAAGAGAAGGTAGAAAAACTAGTATATTTATTAGATATATGAATTATAAGAAGGCTGATGAGTCAATGTTGTTGAGAATTATGTGTGAAGATGTTCTTCAACCAATTTTTTTTAATACATTAGAGCTATAAGCAAGTACAGCTATATCATACACAAAATATACACCCATGTATAAATAAGTGTATGTGTATATAAATTACTTTGTAATATGACCAAATGTATCATTGTTTATAGGAAACAGAGCAGTACTCGGCTTGCCGGGTCCTTCTGGGCCTCATATCATGGCTAACGGTGTACCAATTGAGCAAGCTGTCTCGTGTCAAACTTTAAGACCTGGTTCAGGATTTCTCAAAGTGACAGTTTTGACAGATGGACCCACGCGCGTCGTTAAAATAATAGATGTCCAACAACAGGTGCAATAATCTTACTATTTACACATAAATTATCAAGAAAGGTTTTTTTTGCTGAAATTTTTTGTCAAATTAATTAATGTTGTTGAGGGACAAGGCATTTGCATGGTGAAGATCCATTAATATAATGAAATAAGTAAACTTTTTATTTATATCTTCACATTGAGTTTATTTTATTATTTGCATTACTAGTTTCAACCTTATAACCAGGTCATCATCAGATCAGATATATAGGATCCCCGTCGATAAAATTAGCTAACTTTCTACCCCACTACTATAAACCAGCTTATTATACAAATAATAGCTTAGGTAAATTCATTCTAAATAATAAAGATAAAATCAATCCGATGCAGTTATCAGGAATTTATAGAATTAGATGTAATGATTGTCCTTTGTCCTATATAGGCCAAACAGCACGTAATTTTAAGATTCGCTTAAAAGAACATTTAAGTTGTTTAAAAACTAATAATTACTCTGAATTTGCAAACCATCTCATTGAATCAGATCATACATATAATGGTGGATTTGATATTCTACATAGATACACACAGAGAGGTTCAACACTTAATAATCTTGAAATATTGGAGATTCGTAAACAGTCTAACTTAAAAGATAATACACTAATTAATAATATTGTTTTCCCATTCTCATCGCCTATATTAAATATTTTCCCACTTTAATTTATTTACTTTGATTATTATTACTATTATTATTATTATTATTATTATTATTATCAGTTTATCAATATTGTTATTATTTTATTGATTATTATTTTTTTGATTATTATTCTTTATTGTTATTTTTAGTTTTAATTTAATTTAATTTAATTTATTGTTATATTATTTTATTATTATTATTATTTTATTTTATTATTATTTTTACTTGTTTGACAAACACTAATTAAAACTTTGTTGTCCATAAACTTAATTAATTGTATAACCCTCCTCTAATTTTAACTAATTGTATAACCCTCACCTATTTTGCCAAAAATTTTATTGTTACCAGTATCCTGTTATTTGTATTTAAGCATATGTTATTTCTATATTTTGCTAGTTTAAGTCGTGCATCTGATGATGACCTGGTTATAAGGTTGAAACTAGTAATGCAAATAATAAAATAAACTCAATGTGAAGATATAAATAAAAAGTTTACTTATTTCATTATATTATAAATTAATTAATAGTTTATTATAGGTAATTATATCTTAAATGAGTATTTCTTTCACAATAGAATGAAAATTGGTGTGAAGGCCGACCAGACGGGACAAGTGCAGTAGAGGAATCAGTCGGTAGAGAAATACAGGTCCAAGTAGGTGTGGGTGGCGTGGGGCTATCTCTCGTGTCTCGGGCCCCACCCATGGAACTTCTCTTCTGTCTGCTGTCTTCTGTTCTTTTAGAGACTGTTTGGTCTCCTAACGGCCAGACTCTAAATTTGAGTGTACAAGATATCCAATGTGACAATCAGGTTATTTTTTTATCATATCTGAGGGAGAGTATTATATTTGTATTCCAATTCAGTACAAATTATATAAATGGTGTTTTTTATGTGAATATTTTAGCTTTTGGGGACAACTTGTCCTGTTTTGTTACACTCAACAAAAACCCGTGGAGCCAGTGGGTCAGGTAGTTCTATACTCCCTACCATACAGATGTCTGTGGAGCGAGCAGCAGATCCTCCAGCTACTCGATATAATGCGCACATCTTCAAGCATTTCATAATTTCATTGCGTCCTATATCAGTTCATTTGGAAGAAAGATTATTGCTGTTGTTGTGCATGTGGGCCGGCATTGGAGGGGCCGGAGAAGAAACACTCGATAGGGAAGAACCGGATGAAACTGACTTTGAAACTCAAAAGATTATTTCTGAAGTCACAGCCGTGCATGCCAAAAGATATTATTTTGGCGTACTGAAGCTTGTACCAAGTCAGGTTTGTATTTATAAATAATCTTATCATATACTTTAAAAATAATAAAGTTTATATAATATACTAATTATCTATTTACTGTGCTCATTTATGCCATTCATCTTAAATAAAGTTGAATGAACATCAAACATGATTTACCAAATAAATATAATGGCATAAGAAATTTGATAAACAATAGTGTATACATTTAATTATATTTATTTGAGATTTATTGGTTATTACACTAATTATAACAATGAAATAGGAAGTGAATAGGTTAATGTACCTATTTTCCTATGAAAGTGGTGGCAATCTGTACTTATAAATATGTGCGAAGTCTAAATAAACGTCCACGACTTATTATTGCAGATACGCCTCAGTATGCAGACTGTAGGAAAACTACCTTCAAGTTTGGCCGCCCTTAAAAAGAGACTAGGACTTACTTTAATTAAATTTGAAGATGCCGGTGTGGAGTTAGAACCGTTCGTTAGATGGCATCCATTTGAAACAAGCCAATTTTTATGGCACTCAATATTAAAGCACTACAAAGATGTAAGTATTCAGGCAGCACTGTCATACAAGTGATCAATTTTAATTTGCCTTTGTAAAATTTTACTTTGTAAGAAACATAGCTATCTTATATAAATGTAATGCAGTAAATTTAAAATTCTAGTGTTGGTTCAATATTAACTAAAGGAAACAATATGAATTTGTATTGTAAATGCAGGGACTTTATGAGTATTCTCTTGTTCAGTTTTTATACTTAGAGGCTTATCTATTACTTTTCTAGTATACCACTGGGAAATTAGTAGACGTATGAAAAATCTTGTGTCCGTGGCGTACACTGGGTACAGGATAAAAATGCACAATTTAATCAGAACAAATGCATAATTTAAATTCTGTTTAATAGGAATTAAAATGGCAGGCAGCAATCATTCTTGGATCTGTAGATTTTCTTGGAAATCCACTTGGTTTTGTGCAAGATGTTTCTGATGGGGTATCTGGACTCATATATGAAGGAAGTGTCGGCGCACTTGTGAAGAATGTTACCCATGGGCTTTCGAATTCTGCTGCGAAAGTGACAGGTTAGTACTTTTGACAGGGAAAGATGTACATACTAAGAAATATGTGAGGAATATATATTGTTATCATAAATACATTCAGTTTTATAAATACGAATGACACCTTATATCACAATTTTGCAAATTATATTGTTACCTGACAGAACTGTAAAATCTTAAATTTTCCATGCATTTCCTCAATTTTAGAGTCATTGGGAGACGGACTGGGTCGTGTTATCTTGGATGAGGCACATGAAGAAACACGAGCACGTATTCGCGGGGTTGGAGGCGGTAGTGGAGGAACAGGGCATCTGGCTGCTGGGTTGCGCGGCTTGGGCCTCGGCCTGTTAGGAGGTGTTACATCACTTGTGAAGCACAGCTATGAAGGCGCTGCACAGCAGGGTCTGCCCGGTTTCCTTACAGGCGTAGGAAAGGGCCTTATTGGCACTGTCACAAAACCTGTAGTGGGTGTGTTAGATCTAGCCGCTGAAACTGCTGCAGCCCTGAGAGATACTAGTAGAAGGTAAGACATTGTGTTTGTTAACAACACTTATTTCAGGTATTACGACTATTATTGGAGCCATTTCATGAAATGTTACAAAATTAGTTTGTCTCTTTGTAGAGATCCATATAAAATAATATGTTGTAGGTCTGACCGGTGGGTCCCAGAGCGCTGCAGACCTCCACGCTGTCCAATGGGCCCCGGAGGTCTACTGCCTCGGTACTCACGCACTCAGAGCACGGGCCACCAACATCTCTATGCTATAAACGGGCGAGATTACGATGAGGGATTCCTTGCGTACGATTGTATCCGTGGAAATCCTTACGATATCCGAGCTCTCGTGTCTACTCGTAATTTGAGAATATTCACTTGTACATCAGGCGAGCCTCACATCGTTATCGAAGCACATCTTAGGTAATTTTTTAGTCAATTATAAATATTGATCATAATTTTGAGTTTGGATAAAATTAGACTTCTGTTTATTTTCTCAGCAAAGAGGAACATTTCATGTTATTTTGTTTTTAGCAATTTGATTTGCTGCCAGGCAGTGGCGGGTGTGTCAGGAGAGCACTACATCGAACTGACAATGCGAGTGGATGGTGCAGGCGGTGTGGGTGTGCGCCGACCTCAAGTGCAGTGCGACACCGGAGACTTAGCCCGCTGGGTGTCTCATCAGGTTAACTATGCCAAGTGTATGTTCCATGAAAAACTTTATACTCTGCAGGAAGCTGAATACGATTTTGACTGAAAAGATTTTGCTTGTCATATATTAAAATGAGTATATCTTAATGATTTCTAATCATATAACTTACGAGTAATCATATGAGATGTGATTTATATCCTTGTATACTATACTACTCATTTATTTAACTGCTGACTGCATAACATTAGATCATAGGTTCTCAACGGGGGCGGTACCGCCCCCCTGTGGGCGCTGGAGCTTTCCAAGGGGGCGGTGGCGAGTCCAAGAGAAAATGGGGGGCGTTTTTGAGGTTCATGGGGGGCGAAAAAATCGTATTATTATGGCCTAAATTTCAACTGTTAAAATCTCAACCAACCAACCTAGTTTCATAATTAACAGTATGGGGATCTAGAATGTTTTTCAATCATATTTATTAGCTTTAATTAAAGCCTGCACAGATATCGCTTTAGATGCCGCAAATAAACAACCACAGTGTGTCCATAAAGGGTATCGGGTATTTGTTAGTTCAGCAAAACAAAAACTACTAGTAATCAAGTATTTATTTTATTGTTGATTATAAGTATACAAAATGGAAAATTATTTCAAAATAATGATGTTATCCAAACGGTGACCGTTACTCTGCTGATACTCTTCTAATTTGGAACGAAAATTCCTGATAACATAGCGTGTAATCTTTTAATTTCAATTAAAAAAAAACATTTAAATGTTTAGGACTCTTGTAAAATGGGCGAGATGAATATCCAAATTCCTACACTTCAATCGGAATTTTTTTTTTATCATATTAATAGTAAATTTATAAGAAATAAAAATATATTTTATTAGGAAGAAGGAATGTATCAAACTTTTTGCATTAAAATTTTTTTGATTAGTGCAGTGGATTTTTCGCAAAACGGACTAGAAAATGATCAAAAAAACTCGATTATGTGGACTAGGCCCTTCCGCAAATTGATGTTGTGTTTGCGTATCATCTTCATCCAACAACGCTTACAGATTGGCGTCCTCAGAAATAGATATAATTTAACAAATTGTATGCAGGCGCGGATCTGTGCGTGGGGCGGGCGTTTTTCGTAATATTTCGTTCAAACATATTTATATGCGACCCGCGCTCTAGTACTAGTCGACCAATGACGACTTAACATGCGACCCGCAAACAATGTGTTAATAAATAATATACAGAAATAAAATTGGTATAATTATAACTATTATGTCAAAGGGGGCGTTTTGAATTTTTTTTCTTGTCAAGGGGGCGGTGGTCAATAAAAGGTTGAGAACCTCTGCATTAGATGAATACAAAAAGTTATCAAGTGTTACTTTAAAATGTACTATATTACGTAGAATGCATATATTCTCAAGACAGTCCTTGCTTAATACAATTGAGCAGTTGTAATTTTCCGACCTCTTCATTATACTTGACATTATTGTGGAGATTTATTACACTTGATAAAGAATTAACTGTTATCAATTATTTATAACCTAGAAAGGTTTGTTATTGATAGTATATGCATTATATAAATTTAGTAAAAATGCAAAAATATACAACAATAAAATCTCAATACATTGTTAATTTTTGCTTGACAATAAATAATCAAAGAAAGACCTCTTTGTAAGGTTTTTGAAATAGTGGCTCTTAGTCTATAGTTTAATACAATTATTATTAAACCCAGAAAGATAACCCTTTGCTTAAAAAAAGACACATTAGTCCACCCAATAGTAAGTAAGATAAGTTATTTACTTAGCATTTGTTTTCATTGGTTCAGATTATTTAAAGTATTTATTCTTGTAGAATTTTTTAAAAAGGAAAAATTTATTTTATTGCTAAAATGCATTGGCTGTAAATAAATAGAGTTTCTGTATGATTAAAATGTATTGATTACTAATTGGTGCTTAATATTTTATTTTTATAATAAGGTAGACATGTGATTATGTAGAATATTCTGTAAATATGAAGGTACTTTTCTCAAAAGTCATTTATGCCGGCATGTGCAATGTCAGTACAAATTATTTTTGATGAAATTTAAAAAGATGCGAATTCAGTCAATCATTGTTGAATTTGCTTGTGACAATAGCGCTTTTGGTCAAGAATTGACTCTACTAACCTCTGAGCTAACAAGAAAACCAGTTGTATAAATTAAACATTATTGGTTGTGTGCATATGTTATTAATTGTTTATAAATGCCTAGATTACTTTAGTTAAAAATAGTATCGTACTTATATTTCCCGCAGAGATATTAGGGTTTTTAACCTGTTATCAGGGAGTCAGTATTTTTTTTAATTAAATTTTCATTTCAGTAAATTTTCATCTCCATTTGACCTATTAATAAATTAGTTGTACTAATTGTTTGTCATGATCACTGGAGTAGAAATTTAAATTAATGTTTCAAAATTACAATTTAAGGTTATTGTGACTAAAATGTTGAGAATCAGTATTTTTGTTTTATAATTTGGGATGTTAGTTGTAAGGATGTAATGTACAGTATTGCAAATAAGACAACCACTTGTGTATATTTTATTATCATTGTGATAAAAATATTTTTCCCAAAGTATCCAAAAATATTAGTGCCTAAAAAACAATAGAGATTTATTATTTGTAAAAAAAATATTTTCCTTGCTTTTCTGCTTGAACGGTTATGTTACTGTACTCACTGCCTCTATATCATAATTTTTCATTTTTAATCTATATTTATTTTGTTTAGCCTCATTGTTACCTAAAAGCAAATATGACATTGGAAAGGGTGTGTTTTGTTATTCATTAATCAATTTACCTAACTTTGATATTTTTATATTGTTTTAAAATGCATCGAACGTTGTTTGAGAAGTGGTAATGTAAAGATTGACATCAAAAAAAAAATGAAAATAACTATTGTGTAAATTATGTGTTTTTTTAAATTTAATAAATTTTAGCTTTCGGGAACCAATTGAAGATTAGGGGATATTCTGAGCCATGGCTGTTGGAATTGTTAATAAACATTTTCATATCCACGCCAGATCATATATTTCTGAGTTTGTCTTTACTTCCCAAAGACTGAAGCTGTACTAGGCTTTTCATATTTAATTTTCTGGAAATAATATTTGACAACTGAGCTGTAGCAAAGCTACATAGTAACCTTGGTTATAGGCACCATGATACAGTCATGCTGTTCCACTGTGTTGTCATTTTTTTATTACAGTAAGCACTTCCTGTTTTTGTTTAACTTTTATATATCAACCTATAAACTTGTACGTTCTACCACTAATAGTTATTTATGACTTGTTATTTTTTTATAATAAACTTGAAGAAAGTAAATCTTTTTTTTGTTTGATTTCTAAAACTTTCGTATTTTTAAGTCTCGGTAGCTCAGTTTAGTTACAATGTAAATCTCTGATGAATTAGGCCTATTGTAAAATTCAGAGACCGGTACCTTGAGATGAGTAGAGTCCAGGGACTTGCATAATCTTTTATACAATTGTAATGCTAATACTACTTACACTCGTTTGTTTTGTGCAACTAAATCTACAAGATACTTCCTGAAGAAATGAAGCCAGCAGCCTCCACAATAAACCAAGATCCCTAAAGACACTTCATAGGCTTGCTGGAAGTCCACGAGCATAAACTTCAACTGCATATCAATGGACCACAGAGTCATTCCTGTGATGGCATTCAAAAGATTGAAGCAATTATTAATTTTATATGATGGTCTGTTGGAATATTTGATTTCCAAGGAATACTTAATCCTACTGTAACCCTTTTCAAAGATAGTAAATATACAACAATATCTGGCCAATGTGGAATTCAAGAAAGTTATATTGATTTATTACAGTGTCCGTGTGGAGAATCCAGTCTATGGATTTTTACATTGAATTGGAAGATGTGCTTAGGATAAGAATTTATCTTTTCAAGTCTCTAGTTATTGAATGGGTAATTTCTACCAGAATAATGATGAATAATTTCCCATGATCTCAGGCCACCTTACAATTGCATAGGATGTGTCAAGGGACATACATATTGTGACCATAGAGGGTACAAGTAATGCCTTGGAGTTTATTAAAGTTAACCAAGTCACTGGGGTCAGGTAGAAAATGCCAGAACTCATTCAAATGGACTCACATTTGCACGGAAGCGCCAAGTTGTGATACTCAAAACAATATTATGGCATAAAACAAAATATTTTTGATAAAGTATTCTCATTATATTCTATAGAGATAAAAAAATGATTATGTTATCAGTTCCCACAAATTTGTTTATCTGAAATTATATTTATACAGTTGGGATGGCAAAATATCTAAGTTGTTAAAAACTGCAAGATACCAGGGGAGTGCAGTGACTTTTAAGATAGGTAACCTATAGCAGATATGCAAAATTATACACTATGATATAAATATACATTGTGCACATTTTTTGGGATTGATGTATTTTGTAATGGAACCCATTTAACTCCTCGGAAGAAACAGAAACTTCAGTGAAAGATATACAAACACAATTGTATCTATGATCTCTAATTCAATTTTAGGTCCACATTAAACATAGACCTTTAATTAAAAAACCTCTATGCTCGTCGAACTATGCAACAAGATACTTACGTTACATAAAAAAAACAAAGGAGATGGCTATCATTGGCCTTGCCTGCCGACCCTTCTACGTTAAATGGTAATTTTGTCATATATTATGTATAAAAAAAATCATGTAAATCAAAAAATGTCAATAAAATTTATTTGAGTATCGTCTTTTTGCTATCTATTTATCAAGGGAATTTGCAAAAAATTGATGGGCTGCCCCTGCAGAATACTTATCTAAAATCTTATTTGCGCTTATCTTTGAAGTAACAGTTGTATAAAAAACATGACGTGTATTGAAGCCTGTTTCTGTTTTTTTACATTTTTCTAAGAGGTAACTGACATGTTTTATATGTTAATTACAGATCTGCCTATAAATTAAATAAAAATATTAAAAATTAAATGAAAACACTTATGAAGCAGGAGTTACGTAACTCATAAATATTTAATATGTATAATTTTTAAAATAAGTTTTGGAAAATGAAAAAAGTTTATATATATATATATATATATATATATATATATATATATATATACCTGATAAATATCTTTGCGCTTTTTTAGCCATTTATGAATAAAGTGTGCAATTTGTTTTAATTTGATAAAATTACTTTTCAGTAGATATAAATCATTAACCCGTGAAAATGAGTGGAACCCTTTCAGTTGAAAAAAAGGACCTTCATCAACCAAGCTATGCAGAGGTGTGCGGAGGTGAGTAACCACATCTACCTTATTATAATACAACAACTAAAATGCAAAATTAGACAAGTCTCTAAATTACTTAAATGTTTCCAGAAAAATTAATGGAGATTTCGGTTTCTCAAAATAGCCTCAAAAAACTTTGTCTCTAGAATAGTAGACAAATATTTTTTTTTGAGTTGGGGATTATAACTATCAAAATTGCTGCCTTCGGTGGAAGAAAACTGTTGTTTTTTATGTTTAAATAATTATTTTCTTTTGCAGTTTTATCAAAAGGCCTCGTTGAAAATTTTGCTGAAGTATCAGTGGAAGTCGTTGACTGTCCAGACCTGACTGAAGAACCTTTTTCTTTAGTTTGCCCCGGTTGGTAATATTCATAATATTTGATATTAAAAAATTAGAAATAACAATCTCTAAAACTTTAATTACATTTGAAGGTTTGGGTGGTTCGCCTCAGATTTTTGACGTAGGCGGACCTTCATACTTGATCCCCTTGGTGAACAGGGAAAAACTTTACAATATTCTCGATCTTTGCAAGATTGCAAACATAGAACCCGCTTACGTTATTGGCGCTGGGGCAGGACCGTGGCCATATTTGGGAATAAATAGTGAGGTATATACTAAAACCATCAGAATGTGTATTTTAAAACTAGTATTTTAGAATAGTTAATCTTATTTTATTTTATCTTGTTTAAAGGGCATGTTCAACCTTTCTATAGTCGATGGAAAGGTTGATCAACAAACAACAATCTCCACAATAACACCAATTGGTGCAGCACACGGGGTTGGCACTTGTAAATTGGAGAAATTACCCCAAAACGAAACAAGATGTGCTCTGTTGGCTAATTTGTTTCTATCGCAAGGAAAACGGGAGAAAGTAAGAAATATAAGTATTCCTAGTTACTAACTTTTGTGTTTACCTGCTTCATGATGTATTTTTAAGTCTGAATTTAATAATTGCAGGTATTGAAAATTGCTTGCAAGAAAAGGATCGGAGATAGTGACTTTGTAACATCCATAAGAAAAACTCTGCAGTCCCACTATAAAGAGCAACCGATTGGTAAGATATATTTTATACATTCTATTTACTTTTTTATTATATTTAAAAAGGCAGATTATTTGAATAGTTGTGTTTTTCGAGGTTTGGGTGGTACTTTTCTTTTAAAAGAAGGAAAATCTAAGGAGCATATTATGCCAGATTTTCCGACAACTCCAATGCACACTAATGCAGACATGGATAAATGGGTGCATTACCTGAATATGTCTGCACCGCTCATTAATATCGGAGTTCTTATATCGCACGACCCGGTAAGACAATAAATAAAATAAAATAAGCTATTGAATAGCTCTTATCTAAAGTATATCCATTGTAAAATGATTACACTCGTTTTAAAAATTTTATGAACTTGAACAGGATATGGACCTGAGAGTGCAGCATTTCCACACATTTAGTCACCACGGAGAAGGTGGACATTATCACATCGATACGACTCCTGAGACTGCCGACTATCTCGGGTACTTCTCCATTGCTGAGCAGATTGTGAGAGTAGACAGACCTCCGAAGGCTTTCAATATTGGAAAGTTTTAAGTTCATGAAAATATATTTTGTAGGATTTTTCCTGTATATATTTATATAAAAAGTATATTTTTGATATTATATGAATAAAGGTTTTGCACAACATTTTGAATTGATGACTGCATTTGGTAAAAATATATCGGAAAAGATATTTCACGTCTATCGGATCAATCAAAAGTTTTCCATCGCTCATATCCAAAAGCTGTTTGGCGAATATTTACGCATCAGCATCTTGAAGTAAATGCTCGCGCATATTTTTTGTGAGTAAACAACAGACAAACCTGTATTGCTAACAATGTTTGTTGCTCCGAACGAAGTCATTTTAAAGCTCGAATTGTATTTCCGATTGTTTTCCAAAAAATGCTTGGACAACGCTGTATTGCCAGAAACTTACCTTATAAGTGGATCAAGTGGTTCAACCAGCGGTGACAACTTGACTTTACCATTCGAACAACACATGCCGGGTGAATAAATGAGCCTCTATACAGAGATTTGTTAATTGAAAATTTTGCGGAAATAAAACGTGTGCCACAATCTTTAATAGAACTCAAATCTTGCAAATAGCATCAATCTGGTCAAAGGTCAAATAATTATAGAAAACGAGAATTCTAAAAACGTTAGCGATGACGAAACAAACCAGTTAGCTAATTTAAATTTCAAAAAGACCAAACGTTCTGGTAGAATCTCTAAATTACCTAGTCGATTCAATCATTGAATATCTGAGCATTTTGGCTTCACTCCTATTCGAAAGCTAGCTAGATTACGCAAAATTTGGATAGACAACGAACGAGGAGGAATACGCCACGCAAAAGATATATTTTCTGTAACAGGAGATGTGATCAAACTTAATTTTAAATTGCCAAAAGAAATCTCGAATTGATTATTTTTTCCATTGGGAGCAAACTTATTTTTGTTACATAAAGTTCAGAAATCAAACAAACAGAACGCACAATTGTGGGTTGAATAACCTTTCAAAAAAATCGGTCAAAGAACAACTTACTCATAATAAACATATGAACCAAAATAACTAAATTTAGCCTAGTATTACACAAATAGTTCAAGAGCCTTTCGATTTTACGAGCGCCTCGCAAAACCATAAAAGGTCACGGTCAATGTCAAAACACAGCTAATATCCTAGTAACGATCCACAGATGATCGCGCCCGCACTTGACACCACCAAATCGTTCTTGAAGAGAAATAACATTAATTTTATCAGTTTTTAAATCAATTAGATATATGTTTACAACTTTTTCGTGGTCTGCGAACCCCAAAATTTCAGGAATTAAACATAAGTTGTTTTTTGTAAAAATGCAAGTCATTTTTGCCGCGTTAAACGACCCATAATAAGATACCCCCTGAGCCGAGGAACTTCCTAATTGACATTCATGAATGCGTCAGGACACTATATAAGCAGCTTCCCCGCACCTCTCCAAAGAGAACTCGCGGCATCGAAGCAGTAACCACGTATATTTCCATCCTGTGTAATTATATTGAATATATTACGAATCCGCAAAATAATTCGCCAGCCTTCAAATTACATCAATCCTGCAATCGTGCCACCCTTTCAGTTGCTAAGTGAAAATGAGTGGAACCCTTTCAGTTGAAAAAAAGGACCTTCATCAACCAAGCTATGCAGAGGTGTGCGGAGGTGAGTAACCACATCTACCTTATTATATTACAACAACTAAAATGCAAAATTAGGCAAGTTTCTTAATTACTTAAATGTTTCCAGACAAATTAATAGAGATTTCGGTTTCTCGAAATAGCTTCAAAGAACTTTGTTTCTAGTATAGTAGACATAAATATATATTTTTTTGTTGGGGATTAACTCTAAATAAAAAATTGCTGCCTTCGGTGGAAGAAAACTGTTGTTTTTTAATGTTTAAACAATTATTTTCTTTTGCAGTTTTATCAAAAGGCCTCGTTGAAAATTTTGCTGAAGTATCAGTGGAAGTCGTTGACTGTCCAGACCTGACTGAAGAACCTTTTTCTTTAGTTTGCCCCGGTTGGTAATATTCATAATATTTGATATTAAAAAATTATAAATAACAATCTCTAAAACTTTAATTACATTTGAAGGTTTGGGTGGTTCGCCTCAGATTTTTGACGTAGGCGGACCTTCATACTTGATCCCCTTGGTGAACAGGGAAAAACTTTACAATATTCCCGACCTTTGCAAGATTGCAAACATAGAACCCGCTTACGTTATTGGCGCTGGGGCAGGACCGTGGCCATATTTGGGAATAAATAGTGAGGTATATACTAAAACCATCAGAATGTGTATTTTAAAACTATTATTTTAGAATAGTTAATCTTATTTTATTTTATCTTGTTTAAAGGGCATGTTCAACCTTTCTATAGTCGATGGAAAGGTTGATCAACAAACAACAATCTCCACAATAACACCAATTGGTGCAGCACACGGGGTTGGCACATGTAAATTGGAGAAATTACCTCAAAACGAAACAAGATGTGCTCTGTTGGCTAATTTGTTTCTATCGCAAGGAAAACGGGAGAAAGTAAGAAATATAAGTATTCCTAGTTACTAATTTTTGTGTTTACGTGCTTCATGATGTATTTTTAAGTCTGAATTTAATAATTGCAGGTATTGAAAATTGCTTGCAAGAAAAGGATCGGAGATAGTGACTTTGTAACATCCATAAGAAAAACTCTGCAGTCCCACTATAAAGAGCAACCGATTGGTAAGATATATTTTATACATTCTATTTACTTTTTTTATCATATTTAAAAAGGCAGATTATTTGAATAGTTGTGTTTTTCGAGGTTTGGGTGGTACTTTTCTTTTAAAAGAGGGAAAATGTAAGGAGCATATTATGCCAGATTTTCCGACAACTCCAATGCACTCTAATGCAGACATGGATAAATGGGTGCATTACCTGAATATGTCTGCACCGCTCATTAATATCGGAGTTCTTATATCGCACGACCCGGTAAGACAATAAATAAAATAAAATAAGCTATTGAATAGCTCTTATCTAAAATATATGCAATGTTAAAATGATTACACCCGTTATAAAAATGTTATCAACTTGAACAGGATATGGACCTGAGAGTGCAGCATTTCCACACATTTAGTCACCACGGAGAAGGTGGACATTATCACATCGATACGACTCCTGAGACTGCCGACTATCTCGGGTACTTCTCCATTGCTGAGCAGATTGTGAGAGTAGACAGACCTCCGAAGGCTTTCAATATTGGAAAGTTTTAAGTTCTGGAAAATATATTTTGTAGGATATTTCCTGTATATATTTATTTATTTTTGATATTATATGAATAAAGGTTCATGTAACATTCTCGGGTTTTCAATTGTTAAATAAAGCTATCGGACTTGCAGTATGCGGTGGTGGTATATAAATTGAATGCTTTAGATATCCCTAAAATCTTTATGCAAAATGGAATATGCTAGCATTATAATTTGTCAGGCCTACTCTTAAAAAAAAACTATAATGCAAAAACCTAATTATCTTGCGTGGGAATCGAACCCACATCCCCACGCAAGTCACGATGATATTTTTCTGAGAGTTTCTCTAAATCGTTTCAATGTGTGAAAAAATGTACTAAATCATACTAATACTAATAAACCTGTATCTAATATATATAATATCCATTTTGTGTGTATGCTTCATTTTTTGGTTCTCTATAGAATACCTAAAAAGATAACGCTGATTTTTTGCATGTATGTTCAGTAAGTTTTTCCGCAGCTATGTGCCGAATTCCAAGACGATAGGATAATATTTTAATTCATAAACTAATTTAATAAAATATGCTTTAGCGAGTTTAAATATGTACGAATTATAGGATTCTGTTGTTCACCGTGAATTGGAAGGAAAACGTGAGCAGCGTCTTCTTAAAATTCGAGCATGTGCGTCGACTTCAAGACAAAAAGAAACCAAAAAATATTTATAATGGAAATTTCAAAAGAAAAATAAGATCATACAATAACAGTATATCTTTTGCATCAATGGGAGCTAAATTAGCAGGTCCAGTGGCAAGATCAGGGCCATTCTGCTTCAAAGTTCAAGGCCAAATATATCACAGAACTTCGCACCTTCATCCAACTTATGGTACAAAATGAAAGCAAATATTCATATTTTTGTCAGCCAAACATATGTTTAAACATTATTGCATCGTTCATCGAATACGTCATTCTGTGACGGGCTACATTTCTAGTAAGTAAATAAATACGCACGATGACGTTCAATCTTCACAAAAATATATACTTAATTAACCTTATAATAATAACGTTACGTAAGGTAATACAATCAATTAGATGCACATTTAAATGGAACCGTCAAGTTACGATACTCGAAATGATATAACATATATGAGTATTTTTTCTTATGAAGCGTTCTCATTGCACTTTATAAAGATAAAAAAACATAATGTTATCAGTAACCACAAAGTGGTAATATGTTTTTCAATGTTTGCATTTATACAATTTGGATAGCAAAGTATCTACTTATAGATTAATATGATATAGTTAAAAAGAAAACTTCAAGATACCAGGGGCGTGCAGTGAGTTTTGAGATAGGCAACTTATAAAAAATATTCAAAATTATACATCACTAGCGGATACCCGGCGTGTGTTACTACGCTACAAAAAGAAATCCTTTTTTTTTTATTTGTTCGAAAGTAAGGAAATTTTGTTTATTTATTAACTTTTTTATCTTAATGCTAGCGGATAAACAATATTTTGAGTTTTTTCGGTAGGTGTGTATACATAAAGGTTTTTTGGCGTTCCAACTCTGGAGCAAGCATCATATAATTGGCCGTGCGGAAAACCGGAATTTTCTAAGTTCAAACCAGCAACATTTAGCGATTAGCCTTGAGCCTTGTTGATGGTTATGGCAAAAACCGGGCGCACTAAAAACTGTAATCGCTTGAAATCGAAGGTCAAAACAGTTGAAATCATTAGAATTCGTGGTATCAGCACAGCTTCTACTTTACATTTGCCGCTGATGATTGTGTTATGTGCCCCACTTGTGACACCAATTATGTTATGGTGACCGTAGGATGCACACCGGACTTCGGTTGAAAGTATAGAAATAACAACATTTTCAATACTTTATTATGACGTTTATTGTAAACCACCGGCAGATAGAGCTTTGCCGAGGTTGAGTTTAGTTATCTATAACACAAAAAATGTTTGGATGTTTGACGGTTATATAAGCTTTGAAACCATTCAACCGATGTGCCCGTCGTTTGAAACTATCAAACCGGTTTCATTTCAAAGGCAATAATACGAAGATGATTTTAGACCACAAAAACAATGTGTAGTCTATGGTGTCCTGAGCACTGGCAACATAGGGCCCGCTCGAGGAGAGGTGAGGCCGGGAGCGGGCATTACAGTTCTGTCATCTGAGAGAGGACGCCGCACGGCGGCGGCGTCGTGACTTTATAATGTAATCCCACCACGTATCGTAATAAAGACCTGAACCACACGCCCCCTTGTATTATTGTCATTACAAGCTATTTCGGCGGGGGCGTGTGAGGTGAGAAGACTGGTGGAGCTGGGAAGATCTGCGAAGGGCGTTGGAGGTTGGGAGACCACGTGGGCGATGCGATCGGACAGAGAGCCCGCTCTAGGAGAGGTTATGCAGCCGCGTGCAGCGAAGTGATCAAGAGGATGCCGCCGCGTGCATGGCGCTTGATGCGCGGACCCACGGAGGGACAGGCCGGACGCAGAGTGTCGTCGCGGTCGTGCGAGGCGTGGGACGCGATGATGCCAAGGCATGCAGCCGCGTGCAGCGGAGTGATCAAGAGGATGCCGCCGCGTGCATGGCGCTTGATGCGCGGACCCACGGAGGGACCGGCCGGACGGAGAGTTTCGTTGCGGTCGTGCGAGGCGTGGGGCGCGAGGAAGTCAAGGGGTGCAGAGCGGGGGGATATCGCACGGTCTCATGGTGCCGGCTGCGCAGTGGAGCTGGCCGCGACGGGAGTACGCAAGGGAGCGGCCTCGTGCGGCAGTCACTGGGCAGGACGACAACCACGTGGCATGGCCTCGACGCCGGCAACAAAGGGAGAGAGGATCTCCAGCCTTCAGGACCTTCGTATGATGGTGACATCAGAGGGGCATGTAGTCTATGGTGTCCTGAGCACTGGCAACATAGGGCCCGCTCGAGGAGAGGTGAGGCCGGGAGCGGGCATTACAGTTCTGTCATCTGAGAGAGGACGCCGCACGGCGGCGGCGTCGTGACTTTATAATGTAATCCCACCACGTATCGTAATAAAGACCTGAACCACACGCCCCCTTGTATTATTGTCATTACACAATGCATTAGGCATATTCAGTCCATTAATGAAGTTGATTTTCGACATTTCACATACAACATTTTCAACCTCTTTAAAGGTTGGCGTTACTCGCAAATTGCGAGTTACGAGCAACAAACATTGTTAGCAATACAGGTTTGTCTGTTGTTTACTCACAACAAATATGCGTGTGCATTTACTTCAAGATGCTGCTGCGTAAATATTCGCCAAAAAGCTTTTGGATATGGGCGATGGAAAACTTCCGATTGATCCGACTACACATGAAATATTTTTTCCGCCAAACTTTTGCCAAATGCAATCATCAATTCAAAATGTTGTGCAGAAAGTTTTTCCCGATATTACAAACAATTTCAAAAATCATGATTGGCTTTGCGAACGAGCAATTTTAGCTCCGAAGAATGATGATTTCAACAAAATAAACCATCAAATTCAATTTGATGAAGTTGTGAAGTACAAATCGATTGACACAGTTATAGATGAGGAACAAGCTGTCAACTATCCAATAGAGTTTCTTAACTCTTTGGAACCATCTGGAATGCCAATGAGCATCAATGATGAACCAACGTTTAAAGTTAAGATGTGTGGTGGCACAAAGATCTATAATTACCAGGACCCTTTTCAACCCATGACATCCCAAAGAGTCAAACTATGCAACAAGGTACTAATTTTACTTTAAAATAAAAGCGATATCTATCATTGGCCTTGCCTGCTGACCCTTCAGACATAATTTTTTTTTTAATTAAATTTATTTTAGTACCTCTATTTTTCATAGGTAATTTGCAAATAAGCGATTACTAGGATGGACTGCCCCTGCATAATACTTATCTAAAATCTTATTTACACTTACTTGGAAGTAACAGTGGTATAAAAAACTTGACAGATATTAAGAGCTGTTTCTGTTTTGTTACATGTTCCTAGAAGGTAACTGGCTTGTTTTATTTGTTAAATAAAAAAATTTAAATAAAAATATTTGTGATTTCTAGTCACAGTAAAAAATAATTGCACCACTATTATGTAACTGCTGTTATTGAAATTCGACACCCGTGAGTTAATTGTTTGCAAATGATATCACTATGCTACTGCGGGATATGGTGGCACACTATCAACTCTCCCGAGGGATATGTAATCATCTCTTATCAAGTTTATCCAAAGTCAACACTCCTGTCCTATTATTTGACGTGACAAATGACAAGTAACCTCAAAACATATGTTTTCTGTCAAATTTCGTCACATATTGTAAATACAAAGTAGAGTACCCTAAGTTTCTGAAAATGAAAAAAAAAAATGTACCTAATTACTACCTGTAGGAAATATACCTAGTATGTTACTCGATAGTTTGATGCATGCGTGTAATTATTGAGCTTTTATGAGTAAAAGTGTGTAGTTTGTTTTGATTTAATAAAATTACTTTTTCAGTAGATTTTATTCATTAACCAGTGAAAATGAGTGCCACCCTATTAGTTGAAAAAAAGGATCTTTATCAACCAAGCTATGCAGAGGTGTGCCGAGGTGAGAAACCACATCTACCTTATTATATTTCAACAACTAAAAACAAATATCAGACCAGTTTACTTAAATGTTTCCAGAAAAATTTATAGAGATTCTCGGCATAGCTTCAAAGTCTCTAGAATAGTAGACAAATACATTTTTTTGAGTTAAGGATTATAACTATCAAAATTGCTGCCTTCGGTGGAAGAGAAATATTGTTTTTTTTTTATGTTTAAATAATTTTTTTCTTTTGCAGTATTATCAGAAGGCCTCGTTGGAAATTTTGCTGAAGTATCAGTGGAAGTCGTTGACTGTCCAGACCTGACTAAAGAACCTTTTACTTTAGTTTGCCCCGGTTGGTAAAATTGATAATATTTTAGATTAAAAAATTATAAATAACAATCTCTAAAACTTATTTACATTTATAGGTTTGGGTGGTTCGCCTCAGATTTTTGACGTAGGTGGTCCTGCATACTTGATCCCCTTAGTGAACAGGGAAAAGATTTATAATATTCCCGATCTTTGCAAGATTGCAAACATAGAACCCGCTTACGTTATTGGCGCTGGGGCAGGACCGTGGCCATATTTGGGAATAAATAGTGAGGTATATACTAAAACCACCAGAATGTGTATTTTAAATTATTAATTTTAGAATAGTCAATATTATTATATTTTATCTTGTTTAAAGGGCATGTTCAACATTTCTATAGTCGATGGAAAGGTTGATCAACAAACAACAATTTCCACAATAACACCAATTGGTGCAGCACACGGGGTTGGCACATGTAAATTGGAGAAATTACCTCAAAACGAAACAAGATGTGCTCTGTTGGCTAATTTGTTTCTATCGCAAGGAAAACAGGAGAACGTAAGAAATATAAGTATTCATAGTTACTAAATTTTGTGTTTACCTGCTTCATGATGTATTTTTAAGTCTGAATTTAATAATTGCAGGTATTGAAAATTGCTTGCAAGAAAAGGATCGGAGATAGTGACTTTGTAACATCTATAAGAAAAACTCTGCAGTCCCACTATAAAGAGCAACCGGTTGGTAAGATATATTTTACACGTTACATTTACTTATTTATTATATTAAAAAAAGGCAGATTATTTGAATAGTTGTGTTTTTCGAGGTTTGGGTGGTACTTTCCTTTTAAAAGAGGGAAAATCTAAGGAGCATATTATGCCAGATTTTCCAACAACTCCCATGACCACTGATGAAGACATTAATAACTGGCTGCATTTTCTGAATATGTCTGCACCGCTCATTAATATCGGAGTTCTTGTATCACATGACCCGGTAAGACAATAAATAAAATAAAATAAGGTCATTATATAATGTAGTTACATAAAATGATTACACTTGTGATAAAAATGTTATCGACTTGAGCAGGGTATGGACCTGAGAGTGCAGCATTTCCACACATTTAGTCACCACGGAGAAGGTGGACATTATCACATCGATACGACTCCAGAGACTGCTGACTATCTTGGGTACTTCTCCATTGCCGAGCAGATTGTAAGAGTGGATAGACCTCCGATGTCTTCCAATATCGGAAAAGATTGAGTCCAAGAGAATATTATTTGTAGGAAAATTTCCATATACTTATATAAATAGTATATTTTTGATATTATATAAATAAAGGTTTCAGTGACATTCTCAACTGTTTAATTAGTAAAATTAATCAATCAGAATTGATGAAACATCGGTTTCATTTTGAAAACTAGGTAGTTTTTTTATTCAAAAAGATTTTTACTTGAGTGTGTACTTAAAAATAATACAACACATTAAAAGTGTCGATGTTTTCAGTTTCATAATATAATTTATCAAAGGAATTCTTCAAATGAACTGATTTGAAAGTGAAAAATATAATATATATTTAGAAATTTACTTATTTCAATGGAATAAATAAAATATGTAATTTATAATATAATGGCAAAAAAGGAGTTAAAATTGTATTTTAGGTACTATATTATCAATAAGTACTAATTGTGATGTACAAAAGTATAACTACCCCAAGAACAATACTTTCAGCTTATTGTTGCTTTGAGATATCAATATCTGAAGTTAAACAAGGAACCTTGAGGTTTTATGATTAAAATAAATTAAATAGGGAATTTATGTTTTTACCTAATATTTATTGTATGAGATATATTTTTTAAGGTCATAAAAGTTATTTTACAAATATATGTAATTAATAGGGTTATAATAGTAATGGATATTTTAGGCAATTATAAGATTAATTCAGACAAATAAATAAAATAAAAAAATTTAGAACATCAATGTTACATAACAACATTAAATGACCACAATTATTTAGTACCTGAAAAAATGTTTGGTCAAATTGTACAAATAAAAACATTTATTAATAATTTGATAGACAAACATCAATTACTTCTACATAATCAAATGAAGTTAACAAGACAGTTTACGCATAGACATTTAAAAAGGTTATTTTAATTTACATGATTTATATATTTGTTCTATTTACACACATAAGGCTAGAAACATTTTCTGCAACAGTATTTCACAATATACATCCACTATTAATAATTGCAAGCATTATTTATACTGGGTAAAACATTTTTTTATCTATATACGAGCTGAATCCTAGTATCTTACAAATGTTTAATTTACATAAATTAATATTTTGCATTCAAACACCCGCTTTTTATACAAAATCTCCTGATTTATATCAACTTTTTTGTAATTTAAGACACCATTGCAAGAACCACATAGACAACATAATGATTTGAGAAGTTAGTTAAGTGAGATGAGTAAAAATGTCTTTCAATATTCCTCATATGATGAAAAATGGTATGTATTCCTGAGGTCACTTACCCATTTTATTTGTATATATGGATAATGTAAATACTGTACAATGAGAATGATCTGATTTGCTAAATATATTACAAGAGAAACAAAATTTTACTATTGATCTTCTACTGAGTGTAAATAAAACAATGCACCTACAAGAAGGTCCACATGTTTTTAAGCTTAATTAAATAAATATCAACTTATTTTTAGTATAAATATATATATATAAGTGTGTGTGTGTTTATGCACTTACAGGTTTAAATGTTTGTAAGGTAAAATCAAAATAATAAAAACAAATAGTACGTAAAAAAAATAGATGCAAGGCATAAAAAATACCAACCCTGTTTGATTGATTAATAAAATTATATTTAAACTCTAATAGTGGTTAGTAAATTAAAATTATTATTTCAAGAAAGCAAAAAAATAATTAGTAAAAATGATCAATTTGACCGGGAAAACTGTGAATAACTAAGAGGTAAAAAAATTACAAATTATCGACATTTGTCAAAACTTCAAATTTATTTTTCACATTAAAAAACTTGATAAGAAAAAGAAAGATTTGGCTCTTGGCAAATAGATTTTTTAAACACTGCAAGTTGTCACATATCTCAAAAGCCGAGTGTGTATTTGTCATCAACTCACCTTCATGTTAATTCATTTTTGAACTAAATTGAAGTAATGATCTACAATACAAATGGAGTTACTTGAAAGCAAGAGGGTCATGCAATTTTTTCGGAATGTGTATCATACAACTTACTCTCTCACTCAAATTTAAAAGCTTGCAAAGCAAACTCATCTGCTGTAGCTCCTGTTTGGAGCGTTGTTTATTTTTATGCCAAAGACGTAAGATATGGTTTTAAAACAAAAGTATTTGAAAATTGTCACACTGGGATCTATTGACAGCCCACCAATAAAATATTTTTATAGGATGGATTCATCATTTATACAGCAACGGGCATACTTAGTTACACATAATCATAATTTTTTTACTAGTTATTTTAAACAGTTTCAATTTTATTTTATTTTTCATGATCTCATTCTTACAAATGGCATAGTTTCGTTTAAGTTATTGTGAAATATATTAATTATAGTCTCACTTAACTAAGTCTAAATCCACTAAATTTGAATCTATAAAAAAAATTACTTGCAACTGTAAATCTACCATTTATTGAGGTTCAGGATTTTATGAATGATGCTATGAATATATTGTTTTTTTGTTTAAAATAATTGGTTTTATTAGAAAGTTAGTAATATTCCATAACTTTGTATTCTCACTTACAAAATATGTTAAGACTGGTATTTTTTTTTACTGGGGCAATAAATGTTCTTGAAAGTACCTTTAAACGGCGAAAAAGTTCTTACTATTTCAGTGAAAATTTTCAGTAGTCTCTTTAGCTGCCAGGTTTTATTTACATTTATACTATGGAGTATTACAAAAAAATCTCTACAAATAACATTTTATATCTCTCTGGCATTCTGCAGAAGTAGCAAAGAGTATGAGTTTAATTCGCTCATGAAGGAATGAATAAATAATCAGTTTACTGCCTCATTCTAAGACACAATACTGTCTCTTTTTTACATTTTATGGAAATAATTTTTTCATTACTTTTCTATTTCACTCTTTTTAATAATATTTACTATTTAGTTATGCCCATCACTATTACCTTACTATTTTATTATGGTAAATTATTCTCTACAATAAAAAATATACCAAAATAAATACGCCCTCTAGATGGAAAAAAAGTTTGTTTAGTAACATGAACAGTTAAAAATCTACAATTATCTTGGTTAAAATATCCATATACCCGTAAAAGAGATTGACCGGAGGACACTTATTTTATCTTTTGTAGTACTTCATAATAAAATCTTAGTAAAACTATTTTGAAAAACTGCAAATTTTTACATTACAAATAAGTATTAAATGTGATAGTACTTGTTAATTTTGTATGATGTCAGTGGTGGTCAGCAATGGGATGATCTTATGTTATTAATGTGTTGAGTGTATTGTTACCTGAAAGAGTTCTCAGCATAGCCACAGTTATTGCAGAAACACTTAGTTAACAATAAATACGCTCACCAACAAAAAAACTTCACTCCTTAATTCTTAATGCAACTAATCAAGCATCTGTATAGAACATGTAAATATTATCAAAAGAATTGTGGAATTTAAAACTTGTAGGCTTATGTAAATAAAAATACGTCGGATATCATGCTTCAAAAACTGCTTGCAAAATTAGTAAAAACATTGCTTATTTTACAAGAGATTCTCGAATAGTAAAGTTCAACACGTCATTTCTGTGTCTAAAAAGATTTGTATCGTTCAATTCACATGTGCTAGAAAATCCATCATTTTTGCTGATGCCCAGTTTGATCATGAATACAAAATATCAACTGAACCAAAAATATCACTTTGCTGGTTAAAACGAATTAATGGTAATTAGCCATATAATGTTTTAGAAAACAGACTGTGATAACAAAGATGTAGAGATATCAAAGATATATTTTTGTCTAATAGTGTATTAAGAGTGTCAGATGATGATAGCATAGTACATTAAATATATTTGTAAGAACTACAATATATTGTCTTATTCATAAGATTAGCGGAACTATAAGCACCGCATGTAATACACTCATTAAAAACAAACAATTGGGTTTTGAGTTTCCTGCGGAGCATTAAAACAACAGCAGTTAAGGAAATTCACAAGATTAAGGAAAATATAATCTGCAGTTTTCTAAAAACAACTCAACGATTATATAATATTGAAGAAAATTTTTACATGATTATAGAAATACAACATTTTCAATGCTTCGTGTTAGAATACAATTTTATGAAAAGAATAATATTCAAAGTGTGTGCAACAGTTGGTGCATCAGAATCCTTCTGAACTTATCAAACACTGAATAAAATATTGGAAGACTTAATAATATAAATAAATATATAATATTAATATTTGGTTCAAGAGTAGTCATAGAAGTCAATTTCAAAAATGGCACCGATTAAAGAAAATATTGCACTTATAATAGGTTGAAAATAAAGGCGCACTCTGAAAGAGAAAAATACAAACTAGATAAAATAGTCTGTTAAACCGATGTGCAACACAATTAATAGGTCTCTTGATTTATCGAACAGTACTCATATAGCAATTAGTACTTTTTCAGTGAGTTTGTTTTCCTTTAATCGTAGATAATCATATTAAAGACTAATTAAAATAATTATTTTGAAATTTTATAGAATTAATTTCATAATTATCTTGCCTTTAGCAATCAATTATCTTCATAGAATTTTGAATCTGATAAATCTATTAGATTTGATTATTTTTTCCCATATAATTTATAACCAAGTAATATGTCAAAAGTAAACACAATACAATGAAAATATAATAATGCTTCTTATAAATTGATAAGTGAAGCTCCAAATATGTTTTATAAAAGTTAGTTTCATGACGGTATGGAAATTTACCAAATGCTCTATGCAACATTACTAGTGGTAAAATATTTCTCGTTTCAAATATCTTATAAATCAATTTTATAATGGACCTTGAATATAAATAATACTAGTAAATAGAATAAGCATAAAACTTATTATTTTACTTATATCATATGCTAACTATATTGGAAATAGGGAACCTGTTATTGTTTTGTACATAATAATATGAATTGTCATTTAAGAGGAAAATTTTAGTTTTATCTTAAAACAGTTATATTTAAAAGATTAATTTACTATTTTACTAAGGATTCTGTGACTAGCAAACACTAGATAAATTTATGAATACACATTTGAAAAAGAAATGTTTTTCAGAAACATTTTTAGTAAATAAAGTATGTTTGGAAATAATTCAGACCAAATTAAAAATAATAACTTAATCATAGCATTCCTACACCTTTAAAATAAACATCTCTGAATAATGGTGAAATTAGAACAGCTACCAAAACTCATCGATGCTCGTGAATTTTTTTAATTATACATATATATTAGATACAAATAGCAGTACTTACTTTGAATTTTAAAATTATAACAGCCAACATTGAATAAAAATATGTATTAAAATATCACGACCGAAAAAATCTAACCACTCGGACAACATACTGGCGGCAAATGGGGCATTCACTGAGGCGCTTCCCGCAGGCTATGCACGTCGCGATATGGCCGCATTCTAACATCACACACTCCATAGGGGCATCCATACAAATTTTGCATAGCTCGTCAGTAGCAGCCTTTTCTATATCTGAAAGCAGTAGTCATACTGTGTAAATTAAATGCATATTTTTCACAAAAGTTTTTTATTCTGAGACATTATTTCATGTCTCAGTTAAGTACTAGCTTAAAAAAAAATCCAAAAGCATTAAAAAGGAGATTTGATTTTGCACAATTATTTTCATCTAATACCTAACCAAAAGAAATCCGTTTGATTTATGCAGAAAAGTGAATTTATAAACAATTAGAAATTATTGATAATACAACATTAATATGTTGCTCTAAACTGTACATTATACATTTTCAATGAAGCTTCATTCTCAAAGAATTTACTGATGCAAATTTATGATACACTGTACTAATTTATTTGAAATTTACAAATCTTTAACATTAATCAGAATTCTTTCAAGAAAAGAATAATATTTCAGGGAAATTTGTTATGAAGCATTTACCTTCTCTTGACTTTGTATTTTCTTTCCACAATCGCTTTGCTCTTTCCATTAGTTCATTTCTTTCGCAGCAGCCCTTAAAATCTACTCTATTAAGAATCAAGAGTTCTTTGAGTTGCTTTATATTCAGATTCTCAACCTGAGTCAAATCTTTAAGATCGTCTAACTTAATTCTATTCGGTGGGCTGTTGGGTGCATAAAATGTAGTCTCTTTGAGGCTCGATGTATCTCCCGATGAACTGTCGGCAGTTCTTGATGGGATATCAAAATCTGACGATGCTCTGGCAGAATTTCTAAGCGATGGAGGATTCTCTGAAAGTAGCTCACTTGAATCTAAAAAAGTAAATACATAGTGAAACATGGATAGGTTATTTGTAACTGAAAATACTCAAAGAGAATGAAACACTTTATAAGTATTGATATTATAAAAATAGTACATAAGCACGTATTGCTGAGTGGACAAACAAAAAAATAATGATATTAGTTATTTCAAAAGTTAAATTTAAGAAATGTATTAGCTGTACAAATAAGTTTTCCAGGATTTTCAAGAGGTGACATTACTAGTGTTAAATTGAAACGGAAATTGTTGCAACTAACTTCATTTTATAACCCCATCATTAGGCTTTCTTTTTCATTATGTGTCATTTCGCTGAAGTGGAAACAACTTAGATTTTGTGTGCTCCGAATATGTCAACTTTTGTGCCAACAAAACACAATTTGCGGGAAAGGTTACTTTTCTGCTTCCATTTGAAGAAAAGTGCAGCCGAAGGCCATCGAATGCTGCAAGAAGCTTACAGGGAATATGCTTCATCGATTTCCACGTGTGAATTTTGGTATAAACGTTTTAGAAGTGGTGATTTTAATACCAATGACAAAGAGCGCGAAGGGCGGCCAGAAAAGTTTGAGGATGCCGAATTGGAGGCTATATTGGATGGAGACTCGTGCCAAACGCAAGAAGAACTGGCAAAAACATTAGGAGTGACTCAACAAGCCATATCCGTTTGCTTAAAATCCATCGGAATGGTCCAAAAGGTAGGATATTGGGTGCCGTATGAATTGAAGACAAGAGACGTTGAACGCCGTTTTTTTACTTGTGATCAGTTGTTCCAACGGCAAAAAAGAAAGGGTTTTTTGCATCATATTGTGACTGGTGACGAAAAATGGGTTCATTACGATAACCCCAAGCGCAAAAAATCACGGGGACCGCCTGGCCATACGCCAAAATCGATCCCAAAGCTGAATATTCACGGTAGCAAAGTCATGCTCTGTATTTGGTGGGACCAATTGGGCGTGGTGTACTATGAGCTGCTACCACAAAGTGAAACCATCACAGGAAAACTTTACCGAACTCAATTGATGCGTTTGAGCCGAGTACTGCGGGAAAAACGGCCACAATACGAGGAGAGTCACGACAAGATAATTTTGCAACATGACAATGCTCGGCCACAAGTTGCGCAGCCGGTCAAAACATACCTTGAAACGCTAAATTGGGAAGTCCTACCCCACCCGCCATATAGCCCACACATTGGTCCTTCCGACTACTATTTGTTTTCGTCGATGACTCAAGCTCTTAAGGGATAGCACTTCAGCTCTTTTGAAGAAGTCCAAAATTGGATCGATTCATGGATTGCATCAAAAGACACATCGTTTTTTCAAGATGGTATCCGAAAATTGCCAGAAAGATGAGGAAAAGTAGTGGCTAGAGATGGATAATACTTTGAAAAATGAACTTGTAACAATTTTTTCACAATAAATCGTCAAACTTGAAAAAATCCTTGAAAACTTATTTGTACAGGTAATATTATTTTCAGTTAACAATTTTACTATTAAAAACGGTTAAATAGCAATTCATTTATTTGACGCTCAAGATATTTCAATAAGAGCTATTTTCACTAATAAAAGTAAAATTTGTTTCATCAATTACTAACCATGAGGTAAAGGGTCAGCAGGACGTCCAATAAACTCCCAATCAGCAGAGTCATCTAAGTCTTCTACTTCTACACAGTCAGTTGTAAATGTTGGATTTATTGGAACATTACTCGGGGGCGGATCATTGTTTACGGTCGTGTCGGTGACTATGCACTGTGGAGGGGACAAGGGAGAAGTCACTTCAGAGCTTCGGGAAGTCGGGACATTCACCGGAGATGTTGGTATGGCACTTGTAGATTCCTCCCTAGATATGACAGGTCTTGTTGCCCTAGGAGTTTGAATATTTGGGACACTATTGCTAGTTCCATCAGTGCGAGAGTTGCCTTGAGAACCTATAAAAATCAAATAGCATATAAAAGGATAATTTTAAATATAACGTTTGAATTAACAATTGCGAAAATAGCATCGTGTTATTTAGTACCTTGATTATTTCTATTCCTCGCTTGAGATCTCTCTCCATTGTGAGACCCTATTTCAAAGGCTGATGTCAAGAAATTATTAATATTAGCTGTGAATCCACGTATGCTAGCAAAGGTATTTGAAAACTCATTTTGTGAATGTTGCTGAGGTGATCTTCTAGAGAAGTCTCCGCTATTTACATGAGCCAAAACTAAATTCACGAGATCTTCTTTTTCTAAAAAAAATAATATATATAACGTTATATAAGTAAATGTACAAGCAGGAAAAATGTCATGAATATTTATCAGCCCGTGAGGTGTGCGGTTCAAGTTTGCAAACATCTTTGCCAGGAGATCAACGTTTTAAAATAAACAATGATTGGTATAAAATTTGTCTGCTAGTAATAAAATATAATTTCTAAACCCAACAGTTTGAAAATAATTCATTGTGTGTAGATGTCAAAATGTTGGATTGTATTTGTTTACTTTTGATTTTAATGTATTATCATCTGTAAATAAAGAGTGATTTCCATAAAATTTAAGCTCTTTCGGAATATTATATTCGTAATCAGAACCCAATAAGTTTTGTTTTAATCATAATTTAAAAATCAAAAAGAATTAATATTTAATTCTTACAAAATAAACATCAAAGATATACATGTCTCTTTGTAATTATAATTGAATGACTAATGTACAATTAAGATGATGAATAAATAATATTACTGTACAATTGGAAGAAAATAATAACATTGATAAACATTATGAGTACATAGTATCACAAATCTTATGTAAATATATTAGCAATTAGGGATGACAGTTGATTTTATATTATCTAAAGAGCAATAAATACTTCAGTGATGTTATTTACATATATTTTTAAAACCAAACAAGTGAGATAACAGGTTATTTTAGTTATCAAACTGTCACCAGTGATTTCGGGAGCCTCAATTGTGCACATAGTTATTAATCAAATTGAGAGTTTATTAAAAAAACAAATAAACACATAATTTCAAAAATTATATTTACCGACGCAACCTCTCGTTGAAATATTTCTGCGATGTAAAAAGCATTGCAAATCTCGTACACGGAGATGATCCAATGCGGTCCTACCTAGGGGTCTTGTTGATAAAACTTTGCAGGAACCACACAATCCGATACCACGGCCTAAGCAGTTACTACAATAATATCTATCACACTCACAGCACGCTCGTTTACGTTTAAAAACTGTAAACTGGACAGAGCAACTTTCGCATGGCATTTTTAATAGTTGTAAAAATAAGTTAAATGAGTAAAATCAAATATTTTATAATCATTTCTTTATCGTTGCATTATTTAGAAAAAATAGCTTCGGAAGAAATGCTTCGACCTTGTGTCGTGAAGTAGTTGAATATATATAAATTACTAACATAAGATCTTTTACTAATTAGAAACTGAGGTTGTAACATTTTAATAAAATGAAGACTACAAGTAATATTTTTGATCCGAATGCTCAACTTCATTAAGAAAAGACACAAAACAGAATAAAATGACGAAACCAGAATATTATGACATATAGAAATTTATTGCCATTATAAAAAATTATTGGACTTATTCATTTTGCTGGTCATTATAAATAAAAACACTTTTTGTAATTAAGTGGATTTGAGTTATTTTATTTAAGATATAAGGGCATATAACAAATCCAAATAGGGATTTAGCGTATCATAAAGTCAACCAAAACTATAAGGAGAAATCATTTTTACTGCTAAAAACCAAATTGTCAAAATGATAAAGAGAAAATATCAATTTGTTCTGAGCTCATCGATCAGCTCGTAATAAAAATATGACATAGAATTTTAGACATGCTTTTGTAGACAAAACTTTCATAAATATCAAATCATGTAATTTTTTAAATATCTTATTTTAGGCACTAAAAATAAAATTACCCATGCAACATGAAAACAATGCTTAACATACTCCGATTTGATCGATCAGATTTTTACGTTGAAAAACCCAACATTTTAAACGAGAGCATTTCTAGGTTAGAGTAGGTATTTTTGCAATATTTAAAATTATAATTCCCAATTATAATTTAAATCCGTTTTATGAAGATGATAAAAGATAAATTGAGTTGGAGCTCACATATTTATTTTATATTAATAATTATTCTGGTGAAGTAATATTTAATTAGGTGGATATCCCCTAGCAAAAATTGGTCCGATACCTGGGCGTGTACTTCGACGGGTTCCGAAAGTACACGGACCACATCCGCAGAGCCGCGGAGAAAGCCGCGGGAACCACCGCTGCGCTATCGCTGATCCTGCTGAACGTGCAGGATCCGCAGCAACAGAAGCGGAAGCTGCTCGCTAGTGTGGCCCAATCGCAGATGCTCTTCGGCGCTGAAGTCTGGGCGCCGAGCATGCAGATGGCACATTATCGGAGCAGGCTAGGAAGCGTGCAGCGGCGTGCGGCGCTCTGCGTCATATGCTGATACCAGCGGTTGATCCCGGTCCTCGCCCCTTGGATCTACCGCGCCCACGGTCAGGTCACCTACCGGCTGACCCAACTTCTCACCGGGCACGGCTGCCTCGGCAGCTACCTGGTGAGGATAGGCCGGTCGTCGAGCGCACGTTGCCCGCTCTGCGACGACGACGTCGATGACGCAGAGCACGCGCTCTTCAAGTGCTGCGCCACTGAATCGGAGAGATGGCGGCTGCGTTGCAGAGCTGGCGTCACATGGACGGTAGAGGGATAAGTCCCGTCCATGCTGGAACGCAAAACAGCCTGGGACGCAGTCACGGACTTCTGCGAGAAGGTCCAGCGCAGGAGAGAAAAGCTGGAGAGGGCTCGCCAAGCGAGCCCCTCCCAACCGCCGTAACCAAGACTCTTATTTATTTTTCTTTTTGATTTTTATATTATGTTAAAATTAAAATAAATTTTATATTATGTGTAATATGCTGCCTCTTCCCCCTTTGCAGGAATGCAGCATATGATGAAAAAATGCCTGCGGGGATCCTCCCCGCAGGGAAAGATGGTTCCTTTCAGCCACTTTTGTTTTTTATATATGTATTTTTTTTTATTTTGAAGGCTGTGCAGGAGGTAAAAAAAAGAGACAACCCCGGATCATGGTAGGTGCACACTTGCGGTCCCAGATACGGGGGGCAAAAAAAAAAAAAAAGGAGGATATTCCCTAAAAGAAGGAATAAATTTAATTACCCGACTCCGGGGAAAAAAAAAGGTGGTCATTCCCTATTTTTCTTTATTTATAATACTTTCACAGGGCGAGACTGATTAGTTTTGGTTTAAAAATAAATTATAGGCTAATATACAAATAAGGAGCTTTAAAACTATCAAGAAAATAATTACATATTGAAATTGAGCTTAATGTGCTTACCAACTTATTTTTTTGCTATGATTCATGGACAAAATACAAAGATACTGAGATTAATCGATTTTTTATATATATAATACTTCTAAAAACATTTATTATTTTAATGTTTAAACAATAATTATGGTGGACAATATAATAAAACATTTAATTTGACAACAAGATGTGTTTAAAGTCATCCAACATCAATTGATATACCCTACTCAAATTCGTCACAGATAAAGCTATTGAAAGTTTATAAGCACAACTAGAAAAACTACTTATAATGATTGTAACATTATGTCATCTGTGAGATAACTTTTGCTATTATAAATAAAAATCTTAAAACAATGCCAAGACAGTAAAGAGAAAAATGATAATATATCAATCTTATTGTTCAAATTCTTTGTGTGAATAATTATTGACATTCTTTCATAGATAGAGCATTGTTAAAATATTTACAACATTTTGAATGTTTCTTAGTAAGACCGCACAAGTTCAGTTTCTCTTCGTTCATATAATTATATTTGTCTTGTATATCCCTTCTACATAAAATACTGTCAATAAAATTTACACCTATGTTCTTTCCAATGATATTGAAATTACTGACAAATGTAACATAATGCAGGAAAGGATAGAACTATTTACACAGTCATATGTAAGTTTGTTTTCCAGGGAAAAATAAAACAGCATCATACTTTTTAGTCACCTAGTGATTTTAATAATTATACATCATTTGAAACTTTAACCAACAATCATTAATTGAAAACAGGAAAAAAAAATACAGTTTCATCAAGTATTGAAGTCCCTGTTAATGCGAGTGCCAATATAATTTATACCGTAAGTCAATTGTGTGCAGTAAAGACCATAATTTCTTACCTGAAGCCTGATGACAATGAATATGACATGGTTTAAAACAAAAGAAACATTTTTCATTGGCAATGGCCACAAGAACCTGCAAAACATATTAACTACAATTGCACTCTTCTGATGATAATTACACAAAATATTAAAGTAATAAATAAAGATAATAAAATCGCACCATATGTGCACTAAATAAAAATTGTAAATATCATAATTTTATCTGATTAATGATTTTTTCAAATTGTACTCTGATAGATAAAATTAATATGGTTATATTCTTTTTGTACCACTCAATATTATAAGTGGTATGGAGTTTCCAGTTCTTGTCCAAAAAGGATTTGTAAAATACACTTAATTCATCTGCAGTTAATGTAGTTTTTCCTGGTGGTAATTTTGAAGCTATAAAAGCCTCCCGTTCCTGGAAAAATAAAATATTTTATAATTTGTTTCATTTGCCACACATTTTACATTGCATTACATTTTATTTTTGGATAATGAAGATAGTGTAAAATTGGACAATGCTCCTACCCCGCTACAGTTACCTCCTACCAGAAAGGATTTAGACTCAATATTTTCAAACAGTTAAAAAGTAATCAGCACAACAGCATAGATTTCCCGCTCATAAATGAAGTCAATATTAGTCATTATGATGCTCTTTTGGCATCAAAATCCTAAAGTATAACTTAGTTCATAAAACATTGAACTGATGGGTATTTTATTTTTTACAGAAGACTTTCAAAAAAGGCAAAAGCACTTATAAACAAAAATTGATCATAATCTCCTAGTCATTTGCGACAATAAATATGGGTAATCATAAATTAAATCAGACTGCCTGAATATCCAAACAAAATTTAGTTCATGATTTTAGTCCACTTATCTAAACCGTCATCAATGCAATCAATATAATCAATCATAAACAAATATAACCAATGTTTTGGTTTTACATTAATCATAATGTTTGATTTAGTCTGAGGTGATAAATACACGAAATCGCAGTATAACTTAAAATACAAATTTAAACCTAAAAGCTTATAATGTGAAAATAATGAGGCATTAATACATTAAATTCACAGTTATTAAAATTATTACCTTAACAAATTTTTTATTGTGATCGTGCCAAAATTGTTGATTCCAGTCTTGGACATTAGATCGTAATGTTCTGTATTTGTATTGAAGTGGAGTTTCATATGGAGGAATATAGAAATTTATTCTTCGCAAATTCGAAACAGGGTCAGGAGGACCGATCATATCCATTTTACTAATCAAATTATTTTGATATTTCGACTGACTGTTGGCTGAAGAATAATTTAATTTTCTAAAATTCATAGTCACTAATCTTGTATTTGGACAAAACAGGTAGGTCTGAATTACTTTCATCGCGATATATCAAATATATTATCAAAGTTTCAAGTGATTTAATTTATTAAATTATCTAAGAACTAGCAGGCGATGTACACATTTTATGTACATTATTAGAAACGTCAAACTATGATAACTTCATGTGCAAGACGTTGTCTATTGGTTTTAAAAATATTTATCACAAATATCATTTTTTTAGAAATATATTATTAATGCTTATTATTTTTTTTATTCTTTTTACTAAATAAATACAACGACATGGTTTCAATTAAATTTACATTTATAAAATAACACATCCGTCATATAAAATAAAATATTTTATATTGTAATTGTTTTGCGCTGTTATTATATGGTTTTTGTTTAAAATAAATCAAATAAGAAATTATCTAGTCTTTTTAGTATAATGTTTGATACATCAAAAATTTTGGCATACAATTATCTGACCAAACATATTACATTATTTTGTGATTATACATACTTGAATTATCAATTTAGATTTTTTCAAGAGAGGAAATTTTAACCAAAATTCAATTTACAATATAAATTTAAACTTTTAGAATTAAAATAATGATTAGTTTCGATATACTGGCAGCACTCTGTGCACACTCCATCTTGGATTGTCTGTGGTCTAGTGTCATACATTTCGATGTGATCATTTTTCAAATGATTCTTCAATACCTTTAAACGCTGATCATAGATTTAACTTGTTAACTCGTTATCAATAAATATTAATATCTAGTCTTTATATATCTAAAGTCAATGTATTATATAAGTGTACAAATAATTGTAAAAATGCAGCGGAATTTGTGACTGCAGCGCAATTCTGTACTGGCACGGATTGAAGAGCAATGGAGGATTGAAACGGAGTATTTTGGTAGGTTAAATTATGTAATTTTATTATTGCTTTATTATTCATCCATGAACACCATTTCATTTTTCACAATATTTTTCATCATTGAAAATAACAATAAAAATATGACTTGTCATTCTCGTAAACAATTCTAGTTTTAGGTGCACAAATATGTCAATACCAAAATTATACTACTTACAAAAAAATAACAGATAATAATAATTTGGCATAAAAATTATTTATTTTATAATTTTAATGCTTATTTAACAGTTCAATACTTTTGTAAGTACGTTAATTTTTTTAAATTAATAAAATTAATACGTAGGAAATGAGTGTAAAAATTATTTATTTTGCTGCATTGGATCTTGTTGCTGCTTAGATTGGGTTCCTATAATGCAGAGAAACGAGCAGGTCGTATTACTTATTATTTTAACATGACAATTTGCACAAACGATTCCTTATTAATTTTATTTTTAATGTAGCAGTAGCTTTAATAAAGTACACAATGTGCTCATTAAGACAGTTGATAAATGATTAAAACTAACTGTATGTCTTCATTTCAATATTTGGAGAAAGTGGCAAAACTGAATATTTTAAACTCAATATTTTTTTCCATCACAATGATTATTTGCTAAGCAATCAAAGTTTAACTAAATACACCGTAGGTATCCAACAGGCCGGTCTGAAATATTCAATTATGATTTACACTACGTTTTCAATATGTGCATCAATGCTGCTTGATAGTAGTAATTGTTTGGTGTTCTTATCCCTGTAACATCATATTATTATTGATGGCCATTCTTTTATTTGAAGAGTACTATATATGTACAATCATGAAACTTTTTTTCGATACTAAAATTCTTGATCTCAGTCCAGTCAACATCAAATATAAATAAGTGTATATTTTTAGTCGGTCTGTGGGTACTTAATTTTTTAAAATTACTTTATTACATGTTTACAGATTGATGGGTGTTGATGCTACATTCTTATGCTTTCTTTGATAAAGTAATATAAAATGCCTCATTAAGTGTGGTACTGTACTGTAGAAGAAGGCCTTAATTTAATGTATTTATAGATTATATGTCGTCTTTGTGTATATTTTAATTTGATGTATATTATTTCTTTGGCTTGTTTCAGTTTAGACCTGCATGCCGTTGCACAATTTATGTTGATAATTTGAGTCAGCAGATACCTTTTAAATAATAAAGGTCTGATTTCATTTCCGGGTGACTGATGGCTGCTTATTTGAATCGTGCAACGTCCATGATCGGTGGAGACGGGGCACATAATCGTTTGGGAATGTTTTCTAATGGGTCTTCTCGCTCTATTACGACCACAACCACCGATTCTCCTCTGCAGGTGTTTGTGCGTGCCAAAAAAAAGATAAATGACATATTTGTAGAGATACACGACTATGCTAAGGACACCACTAGTTTTCTTCAAGGTAATGCATCAATACTATGTACTTATTTTTTACATTTGAAGTGATATATCTAAATTATGATTATCTAAGATATGTCTACATTTAAAATATGTGCTTGTAAATATAAATTATTATGAATATATTCTATTCCAAAGGGTATTAATAATTGTCATATTCCAATACCATTATTCTAACCTTTTCATAAATGGAAATTTTCTCTTGTTTGTATGTGTTAAATCCTGCCAATCCAATATCATTCACACCTCATTTTTTTAATCTGAATGTTAAGTCATAAATAGATAAGATTTTTCATAAATGGTTTTTCTAATGTTCTAAGGTCCTCTGTTAAATAATTTGATTTCAATATTATTAGTTAAGATGCAGGCAAAATTATATAATACTATACATTGGATGTGTTGATGTATGATTATATTTTCTTTTATCATAAATTATTAAATAATAAAGAATGTTGTCCTAAATCTGTTGAGAATAAACTGGATGGAAACCAAAATGGAAAAAATCTTTAATTCGTGGCAAATTGCCAATTCAAGTTAAAACAATTTTTGTGTATTTTTCCCTTGTGTAAGTTTGTATATTCTTTTAGGTATTGAAGATAAATCTATTATTGAAAATGCGGAAACATCACAGGTTGAAGCTTATGTCGAAAAAGTCAAAGCTATCCGTGATGTGTTGTGCAGAGATCACATGAAAGTAGCGTTTTTTGGAAGGTACTCTAAAATTATTGAATATAATATTATTATTTTTGTCGAATATATATTTATATCTGTTTTATTAAAGTATATCTTAAAAGTGTCACTGATCAATGTAACCTCTGTAGATCATGGTTAGAAATAAAAGACAGATGGGATGGACCTTCATCCCATAATTCTACAGCTCTGCAGTTTGCGATAAAGTTGTAACTAAATCAAGTAGCATATTTTTAAATTAGGGATAGGAGTTGTGGTACTTGTGTACCCGTGGGAGCCTTAGTGGACTCATTAGCTATCCGTCTCAAAGCAAATATATCTTTGACACACATGAAATATTTATTTGTTGAATCTCATTTGAATATTAGCTTAAAGTATCCTAAAAATCACCCTAATTTAAATAATTTGATGTTATTGTAAATTGAAGATTCAAGGATACAATAATGTTAGCAGTATACTCGTACCATCATATAATATTTGCTATTTTATATTGTATGTATTCCTAGGACAAGCAATGGAAAAAGTACTGTGATAAATGCCATGTTGCATGAAAAGATTCTTCCTAGTGGCATTGGACATACAACTAACTGCTTTCTACAAGTTGAGGGTTCTGACAACAACGAAGCATACTTGATGACGGAGGACTCAGTTGATAAACACAATGTTCAGGTAGAGTTTACAATTAACATATTTCTTTCTTTTTGTAGTCTGAGTCTCTAGTGATTTGGTAATTTCTAGAAGACCAGCGGTAATATTATTTAAATTGTTAAACAGAGAATGATTTTGGCGATGCTTATATAGGGCGAAACCTCTCACTTTCTCAATTAAAAAATGCTAGTAATTTAATTGTGTGCATATTTTCAGTCTGTAGGGCAGCTGGCTCATGCACTTTGTGACTCACGTCTCCAAGAATGTGAGCTTGTTCATATATTTTGGCCGAGAGAAAAATGTGGCTTACTTCGGGATGATGTTGTCTTTGTGGACTCCCCGGGAGTGGACGTGACCCCCAACTTGGACGAATGGATTGATAACCACTGCCTGGATGCTGATGTGTTTGTTTTAGTCGCGAACGCGGAATCAACACTTATGGTTACGGTGAATATATTTTTTTTAGTAGCTTAGTGGTTTTATTGAGGACTGCATTATATCACACAAATTTGGTGTGTATTATTATAACACACATTTTTAGAAGTTAACTTCATATTCATCATTAAAGTGAAACTTTCATCTACTAGTTTTTAATGATATCAGATCTTACTGATCCCAAATGTTATTAAAAGCGGTAAAAAAATTACATTTTGTGTTATTGTATAATGGGGTCCTCTTGAATCTACAATAATATAATCAAATAGATTATGATAAATTTTTTAATAATATCTAAATCTTTTATCATTTAATAATGTGTATTTTGGGGTTTTCCAGGAAAAAAACTTTTTCCATAAAGTATCATCAAAATTGTCAAAGCCAAATATATTTATACTAAATAATAGATGGGATGCATCAGCCTCTGAGCCGGAATTTTTAGATCAGGTAAGACACAGTTTATATTTTATATTGTTTATTTCTTTCCAAACATCAAAGAATAGACACTCATACAAATAATTATCAAATATTTTTTTTATTCAAAAGCTTTGCGATGAACAAGAGCAGGTCAGTAATAAATTTTTTAACTTGGAAAAGTTCTTGCAATGTATTGTTTTTAGCTTTAGACATTATTTTGGCAAAACTGTACATGTTTGCTTCTGAATGTGTAGTCAAGATGCACTTTCTGCGTTTAAACTCATTTGAATCTAATGCTTTTTATTGATGAGATGCGGTTTAATTAAATACAGATTATCATTCACATATAATTTAAATACTCTACAACTGTAATTCTGAACAAAAACATCTATTCAGGATTTTAACAAAATAAAAATATTTGTATTGAATGCGGTTCTCTAAAACTGAAAATTTTATTTCCAATAGGATTGAACGCTTATACAATATCTCCATTTTTGATTTATTCAGCTCTTAAGTTTTTTTTAAATCATGAGATGTGTCTTTTTGAAAAATTTCAGACCATGAAAGTATTTAAAGAGACTATTTTTATTTTAGGTGCGTAGTCAACATGCGACCCGGTGTGCTGATTTCCTCGTTAAAGAATTAAATGTTTATTCTCCTAAAGAAGCAGAAGACAGAATTTTTTTCATATCTGCTAAGGAAGCTCTTTTAGCTCGTTTAAAAGAAAAAGATCAAAAACCTGCTAGCTGTGAGTACAGAATAGTTATCTTGTGTTAGGTTTAATGTTTTATTTCGATTGACTGTTTATCAATATTTATAATTAAATTTCAGCTGGCGCTTTGGCTGAAGGCTTTCAAACAAGATATTTTGAATTCCAAGATTTCGAGAGAAAATTCCAAGAATGCATCAGTCAGTCGGCAGTGAAAACTAAATTTGAGCAACATTCTCAACGAGGAAGGTTGATCACGACAGATGTCAGGGTGGTCCTGGAAAAAGTCCATGATAGAGCTACGACCTCTCGAAATGAAAATTTGGAAGAAAAAAAGAAATTGCACGAACAACTCAATCACACCGAACAACAGCTAATGTTAATAACTAGAGAAATGAAAGATAAGATCCGCCACATGGTTGACGATGTCGAGCAAAGGGTAACTTTAATTTTTTAAGTCCCTAACTCGAGACTTAACACACTTTAGGCGGGTACCAAATTGACTAAACTGATGTGCGTAATGGGCAAAATTCGCGTAAAATTGCACATGTGAAATCTAGTCTATACACTCTTTGATTTTGCACTTTTTGATTTTTTTTTCTTCCGTTTAGCAACTCCGAGTTAATTATGAGATTTTTGTTAATAAATTAAATGCTATTGTTATATATTTATATTTTAAGCGGGTAACCAAATTGACTAAACTGATGTGCGAAGCGGATGAAATTCGCGTAAAATTGCATGTGTGAAATCTAGTCTATACACTCTTTGATTTGCATGTAGTCAAATAAATCGTTTCCTATAAAAAGTTGAACCACTTCATACACACTTTGCTGATTACTTGGCATCACAACAACACCACTTTGTCCTAAAAATTGTTCAATCATTGGAGGATTATCATTCTCTGGCCACTCCACTTCTTCATTGTCACTTTGTTCAGAATCACTGGACAGTATTGGTAGAAGTAACGTTGACGAGTCCTAAACAAACATTTCGAGCTGTAAACCTAAAGAATAAAATGACCTTCTGCCGCTTTTAGAGTAAACACATTCAAAAACGTATTAATATGCGCCCCGCCTTCAGGCAGCAGTCCGCGAAACGGGTACTAGTACCCACCCCGCCTTAAGTGTGTTAATATTAAGTATTTTCATATTACAATATTTTACATATTTTTTTTATTTAAGGTGTCAAGGGCATTAAATGAAGAAATAAGAAGACTCTCTAACCTGGTTGACGAGTTTAATCTGCCTTTTCATTCAGAGCAGCTCGTTATCAATGTTTATAAAAAAGAACTTCACTCTCATGTTGAGAACGGACTTGGGTCCAATCTCAGAGCTCGGCTTTCGACAGCTCTGGCACTGAATATTGAATCGGCCCAACATGAAATGACAGGTAATTAATATTGCTGCTTTACATTTGATGTAAGTTATATTGTTACTGCCATAATCAGAAAAAAAACATTTTTTTTGGTACCAGTTTTCCAGACAGAACAACAAATCTATGCATTCCGGATAAGAAGTGTTATGTTTAACCCATATTTTTAATATGATTGTTTACAGACAGACTTTGCAGTCTATTACCTGAAGAGAAGCGTGCAGCTGGGGGTGCTTGCATAAGTGCTAGACGAGAACCTTTCCAGGTTCTATACCGATTGAATTGTGAAAACCTCTGTGCTGACTTCCAAGAAGACCTACAATTTAGGTTTAGCTGGGGAATCACCGCTATGATTCAACGATTCCAAGGGAAAAATGCGCATCGACTAGCGTTAAAAAATTATACTCCAAATCAGATGGTTAGGCTTTATCAAATAACTATTTAAATTTTAAAACCCAAAATGCACACTAGTGTAGTTTTTTTTGTGTGTAAACAATCCGGTGCCCCTTGCATATTTATAATTAATAACAATGAAATTGCAGGTTCCCCGACCAATTTGTTCACCAGTTGATTCTATTGACATGAGTACCATTCCTTATACTGGAACGACTCCTTCAAATCAAATCGGTCCATTATCTCCGGAGCAGTGGAGTCTCGTCTCTAAAATAGCTTTAACATCATTCACCTCGCAAGGCACTATGGGAGGTTTGCTGTTAGCAGGATTTGTAAGTTATTATTAAGTTTTATTTATTAAATAATTATGTTAATTTTTATTCTTTGCAGTATTGTTAAAATTGACAATATTTCAAATTAAAATTTTATCAACAATTTGTTATTGTTTTTCTTCAGATGCTAAAAACTGTTGGATGGCGTGTTATCGCAGTAACTGGAGCTTTATACGGAGCTCTGTATGCCTATGAGCGCCTGACGTGGACAAATAAAACAAAGGAACGACTATTCAAAAAGCAATATGTTCAACATGCGACTCGAAAACTCAGGCTCATTGTGGATCTGACTTCGGCTAATTGCAGTCACCAAGTTCAACAGTGAGTATATCGCTGTATTTATAAAATTCTCATTTATATTTAAAATTCTTTCTGTTATAAGAATATAGTATGTGTGTATGAATCTATATAAAAATATGCCTATAAGTAATGAGCTAAACATTGTGTATGACTGAGTTTTAATTGAATTGACACTGAATCTATTGATCTGTGCAGTTGATTGATTGTATGTTTATTAATGTTTCAGGGAGCTTTCATCAACATTTGCTCAACTATGTCACTTGGTAGATGAAGCCAGCGGTGATATGGATGCAAAGTTACATGAGTTGGATGTCTCAGTACAAATGCTAGAGAAAGCGGCAACTTCTGCTAAGAAATTGAGAAACAAGGCCAACTATCTGAATAATGAGTTGGAAATGTTCAATGAAGCTTTCTTGAAGAATAATCCGTGATTGATGTGTTAAAATTAATAAGATGTTCACTTAATTGTATAGACTTTTATAAAATGTCTTTAATGTACTACTAATAATTGAACTTTTAGGCAATTGTTAATTAATCACGTTTATGTATATTACTAAATATCTAAAATGATGTTTTGAAACACGATATCTATTAGAATGTCCATAATCTACATAATTTTTACATTAGAGAATTTTTTTATTTATATAGATAAATAACTTACCATCAGTTGCGTTAGAATTAATTGTATTTAGCTAGTCATTTGCAATTATTTATATAATTATGATGATGAACTTGTAATTCTCGTTACAACTACAAATGATTGAGTTTTTCCAAACTTGTATCCTCTTTTTGACATAGTAAATATATGATATTTTGTAATCTTTTCTTTATAAGATGAATAATTTTACAAAGAAGTATAGTGCGCCAACACCTAAGAGTCTCAAACTATATGATAAGTCAGAAAGATACTGTATTAATTCTGCGTTTTGTGTTTGATGTATTAACAAAAAAATTGATGGTATGAAATTTATGTTTTAGAAAAAGTTGTATTATTGCAAGAGATAAAATTAATGAATTAAAAACTGTGATTTAATAAAAAAAACCTTCCAGGCATAAAATATTGTTCCTTCTGATGATAATTGACAAAAATATAATTATTTAACTAACTGCTGATACTACGAGGGTAGTATTTATTTATTTTGTTGCAAACAGAATTGCTTTTTGTGACAGTATTGTTTCCATTGTGCTGCTAATAGGATGTGAAATATATTTCCGTATATACCGAGGTTAATTTCTAAATATTGCAGATTTTCTTTCTAATTCAATTGGTCATTAAATTTGAAAAAGCATCAGACCTTCATTGTTAGTTTGGTTACCAAATGCATGCGGAAATTACATTTGATATATCTATCATAATGTTTAGACATGGTGCTACCATTTTCGTGTATTACATTTCACTGGATATTTTTTATACTTTGGATTGAAATTACTGTTGATAATAAAATGGCAATAATTCACACTGTGAATAGCTTCGCCATCATAAAAAATTAGTTTGTATATGTCTATTTTTATCCTGGATATATAATTTTTAGATAGATATGTCGGATGTATTCTTATCCACTCATGTTTAGGTTTCACTCTCGGGTCTCCTTTTGGCAGAAAAATCTCCAGGGTCCAAAATTTCAAGGGGAAATAAAAGCATAATTTGTAAATTTTTCCATATATATCTACATAACATATTTTTATGCTTTATTTGTCATACATTCACACGTGGAAGACCTCTTAGATATATTTTTTTTACTTGAGGGCTAACTGCCAGCACTTTCTCAAATATGTATGTAGTTTTGTAAAGTCAAACACTTTTTTCTTTGAGGTGTACTTGCGATACTTTCTCTTAATTTTATATTTCTGACATGTTCATTTCATGTGATAGTTAATGTCTGCAAAAATATTTATTATGGTACACAGAATTAATTTGTTGGTTTAATGAAATTAGAAATGTTAGTTAAGAAGCATGAAAATTGCTCTTTTGAAAGCAAATAATGCACATTGGAACCCGATGATTTTTTAAAATGAAATGAAATTTTTTTCTTTTAGATTATTTTTTATTACTAGTTTTACAGTTTTCTTAATATTAGACGTAAAGAGGTCTTTTTATATATTATGTATTTATTTGAATTTACTGTACAGTGTTCATTGTTGATTTTGTTGAAAATACATGTAAATACATCAAAGTAAATAAATAGTTCTATTAAAATATAGCAATTCTTTTATTGAAAATAAAATTAAACATTAGGGAATCTTAAGTATAAAGTACCATTTTTTTTTCCACAAGTCTAATTGAGGTGGTTGTAATTTGTCATCGTAAGTGAAGATGCATGTACTTTTTGCCAAAAACATCCATGAAATATAAATAAATTTACCCGAAAATTCAAAGATGTAGAAATTAAGAGGATTAGCAGATCTTGCATAGCTTTTTTATTTTTTTTATTTTATGGGGTGACATTTGCACCCCGCACCTGAGTAAGCTTTCTGGCAATCTTCTGGGTTGCAGGAGCGTATCCTTTATTCGGGGCCTCCTTGAAGGCACATGTGAAAAGAGAAAGACATATAAAATACATGAACAAAAAATTCTGGTCCCATGTCCTCCAAAGACTTTCTTCTAATCTGCCGGGGGAGGGGTTTCGCCTCCTTAGCGCTCCTCCTGGTTTCGTCTTCTTGTGCTCCTGCCGCTGGGTAGTGGCGGGTCCAGAAGACGACGCTGCTCTTCGTTCCCCGAGTGCTCGCAGGAGACGTGCGGATGGGAGAAGTAATCCACACGTGCCCTCCTTGGGCGGCGCACATCGGGCCTTTCTCCGGGTCGTGCCTGTTCCGCGCCAGGGTCCAGCGATTTGCGTCGCTGGTGGTGGGCTCCCTGTCGCGGCTGTGTCTCCTTCGTCCTGGTCCTCGGTTCCTGCCGCTGGAGCACGGCGGGTCCGGAGGACGCAGCTCTCGGTCGCCCGGGTGCTGGCGGTGGGCGTGCGGGCGAACCACTGCCCGGACGCCTCGCGTTGTCCGCTCTGAGAAGGGCCCTCCTCGGGCGGCGCACATCAGGCCTTTCTCGGGTCGGGGCAATCTGCCCGTGTTGGGCAACAGGCACCAACGATTTGTATCGCTGGGGGGTTCCCTGACGCGGCTGAGTCTCCATCCATAGAAGCGTTTTGGATGGAAAACCCGGTTGCGTCTTAGGTTAGCAGCAGCAGGGGGGTTCAGTCGGGGACTATTCGACCGTCTCACCTGACTGCTCCCAGGGTGCATCGCGAGGAGGTCTGAGTCCGACTTAGCTTGCACAGCTTGACAAGGCAAAACAACACCACTCCAGTGACAATAATACATCATCATTTTCAGATGACTCGTGAGTTACTCAGGATGTTAGGAAAGGTCATTTCAGGCTTTAAATTATGGAGACTGAAGTCTGAATAAAGAAATTAAAAAAGTAAAAAATATTGGCATTTATATTTTTTCGTTTTTAGTCATATTTTTATAAAAGTTTTTAATAATACCTTAAATAATAATAATTCATAATAAAATAACCAAATCTATTCAAAACAAAAATTATTTGAACTCATCTCCTAAAAGATGAACTTCTACTCTTTCTTCATTTAATGCAGCATCCAACATTTGAAGTCTTTTTGGTGGAAACTTGAAATAAACATGAATTTTATCAGTAAATTTAATGGTTGAAAAATAGAAATATCCAATGTTTTTAACTAAATTAATTATTTAGATAAAGCATTAACTCACCAATTGTATTGTTTGGTTTATAGAATCCTTGATGAAACAAATCTCTTTGTTATTGTTGATTTTTATACCATAATGACAGCATTCAGCAATCAAGTCAGAATCACAATTGAATAGTAACATGTCTCTAATATTGTCAAGTGGGTAAGTCAGATTTTTGCTGTTGAAGCCGTGTGACATTACCTCAAAGGTAAATCTGAAAAGTAATATACAAGATATGAGAATAAAATACATTTTTTATTGTAATCCAGTTTAAATATGGTGATTTTAAAATATCAGACTTGTGAACAGTGAGCTAAAGAGGAAAACTAAAAAGATAGTTATACAATATGTGGACAGTAGCACAAGACTCAACCTGGTTTGGTACCCTAAATTTCACAGTGAATAGTAAGTAAATATCAAGTTACTTTTGAAATATAGAAACACTATAATAATTAAATTAGACTCACGGTAAAGTTATGTGCATGCATTTTTAAATACTAGAAATTATGAGGTGATTACCAGACAGATTTGTATTATGCATAGTTTCATATTATTTGATCTTTTAACAATTCCTGTATCCTTAAAGTTATTTCAATTTAGTAGATAGCAGGAATAGAAATCTAGATACGAACTAAGAGATAATAGTATACCTTAGGGTTTGATTTTGACTTTTCCCAAATAGGGTCATTAAATTATTAAAATAGCCATTTAAAGTAAATTTGTCTTACATGCCATAATTTTTAGAGTATGCAATATACAAATAGAAAATGTACCTTCTTATTTTGGGAAGATTAAAAGCAAAAGCACAGAAGGCAAGTGGTGGTAGCCCATGTACAAGTTTGCACATTTTGACCCAATTTTTGTGAATATACAGTATTGATATTTTAAACGCTATATTGGAAACTTCAGTTCTGAAATCAAAGAATTTTTTTGTCAATAAAAATTTAAATGCTACATAGTAAAGAGAAAAACTTCAATTAAAGTCAATAACTCTTTTTAACGAATATTATAAACAACAGTAAAATTTGAATGTATTTAAGTGAAAAAAAATTATAACCTACATATGAATACACCAAAAATACTCACTTGTAAATATTTGGAAGATTCAAATACCTTTCTAAGGAACTTGTATCGCCTAGATTTACTAACAAATATAAAGCTTCCATCAAGGGTCGTTTCTCATAAAAAATGTGTTTATTTTTATTAGCATTTACTTCAGTAGATCCAGAATTTTTTTCATGTAACCTTAGTGATTGCATAATTTCTGTTAAATTAGAATGATTGTGTACTATATCGTAACACACAAGTAAATGTTTCAGATATTCCATAAGTTGTTTTTCATTCATGACAGGATCATATAAAGCTATCCGTTCTTCACAAAGCCTAAAATTTATTGAATATTTTATCTTACCGTTTTGAAACCAAGCTTTTATTTTAGCAAGTACTTTAGTGAATAAGCTGCTTAAAGTATACATAAAAATAATTTAATTATAGTTTGTGCAATGTATGAGTATAATGTAGCGGTGTTGTGAAGTGCATAAAATGTATAAACAGGTCTGCAGGTCTCGGTCTTTTAAGAAAAAATTATTTTGGAAATGAGAGCTCGAGTTTTAAGTATTTGGAATTCATCATTTTAGAAACAATCTGGGATGAAAGATATCGTTTATTTCTCAAAAAAAAAACTCAAAAACTAGGTTAACTGTCAGCTATTTTAAACGGTAAGATAGATGGTATTAATAAGACTGTTTACTAGTTTGCAGCTTTAATACTATTTATATATTTTATTTAGTAAGTAAACCTAACATTGTTTCATGACAGATATGAGTGAGGTGGGGATGATGTATGCACTTTAACATATGATTAAGGAAGTTCTTATTGAAAATTGTGGAGTAAAGAAGCATTTAAATCAAATTAACTGTAATTGTGAAAATATGTTTTTTGCTCTTAAATAATGAATTTTACCTACGTATAGGGAGATAACTTACCTATAGCCAAAAAGAACATGAAAACTAACGCTGGGTTCTAATGTTCTAATAGAATCCTCTGGCGACAGATTTTGTATTATTATATCCTGCCGTACACATCTCAGTCTATCCGCAATAAAATCATAAGTATTTATTAAATTACACCGATTGTCATTGACAATGCTAAAAGAATATATTTGAACTCATTACTTGCTGCTATAAATAGTAGGTAAACAAATAAATATTAATGTATTATTTATCAGGTGTTTCTGCATGTAATTAAATAAATTATACTCACTATGATAAAAGATATTTTACAGTTTTAAAAAGAGTTTCTGGAGTACGAAGCCGAACAGGACAAGTTAAGTCAACTCCTGCAGCCGATCGACAATAAGATTTCACAACTCTCGTGGGATCAGCTTTGGGATATTTTAACTTTTCTGTTCCGGTTAAAATCTCAAATGGATGCAATAATCTTTCATTTTCTCGCCTGTAATAATTAAGTCACATTAATATTCATGGGTAGAAAATTATATTTTTAGTGACATATTATGGTATTGTTGCATGTTTTGTCACATAAATTTACGGAATTTATATATTTGAGTATTTATTGTAGCAATTTTTGGACAGTCAGAAGCACAGATGGCTATGCTCACATTTGAATCTAAAAGTCTTATATTATGATTAACATTAGTGATATCAGTACACAATATGAAAATTTATATTTCACGTATGATGTAGTAATCTATGGAATTAGAAAATTCAATTATTTTTTCGATTTAGATAGTGTTGTTTCAAAGCCTACTTTTTGTTATTATTAAAGAAAGAACTTTCAGTGCGAATGTTATATTGGTGCATCGGAATACTCAAGACTGGATAAAATAACTAAAAGCAGCCTTGATATAAGGTAATAAAATATATGTAGACTTACATTGTTATTTCATCTGGAGGACACATATGTGTGCACTGACCTTTTGTATACATTATTTCTCACGTATTTGAATGTTAGAAAAAATGAAATTTGAAGCATCAAAGCTTATAATACACAAAAAATACACCAGAAAAAAACCATTAGTATTTAAACCAAAACTCAAAATAATATTTAGAGGTTAAAATATCATGTTTTGACAGTTTAAATACAAAATATTATCAATGGTTCAAAAAAACCATAAACATATGAGGCTTTGGTTTTTAATTATGATGGGTATACTCACAAAATAAATTCGATATGAATAAACGGTACTTGTCTTTTATCCGACCACCAAAAAACATTGTCCTATTGTTTTGCTTTTTTTGTTGGCAACAGTGTCTATTTTTTGCTTCTTTTGTTGGCAACAGTGTCTATTGGCGAGAAAACACGTATTGTTTATTTATTTAATTTAAAGTATTAACCTAACCTAACCTAACCTAACCGTCAAAGATAACCGTTTTTTCATTGTTTGTAAAATATATGATACAAAATTGAAAAAAAACTTTCATTTCTATGACGAGACTCGCTGTTGCCAACAAAAGAAGCAAAAAATAGACACTGTTGCCAATAAAAAAAAGCAAAATAATAGGACAATGTTTTTTGGTGGTCGGATAAAAGACAAGTACCGAATAAACGATTAAATAAAATAATTCAGATATAAATGTAAATTGTGAGGATTTCAAACATTATTTTGAAGCAGTTAACGTAATTTATGTAACTCCTTAAAAAAATGATTGGTATTATTTATTTAATCAAATTATAAAATTTTATTACAAACCAATTTTTTTTTAAAATCTTTTAGTCTTATAAATTATTTTACGTTTTTGTATAATTTTTTAATTCATGAGCTCGATAAAGCCATGATTACTTATTTTATTATTCATTTTATCATGTAAAAAATAGTTGTTTGACATAAAATTGAAGAAGATTTTAATCTTTTAAATTACAGCTATTATTTATGTATACTCACTTATGAATATTAGATTGTTAATTGATAATCAAACGTCATTTAAAAAAAAACTAACTGAACATGTTAACGAATATTCAAAGAAAATATTTATCACCACATTTAAATGTAGGTATATTGTATTAAAACATGTATTTCATATATAATTTTTAAAATATTGTATTTATTTTATTTTAACTTCAATGCACTTGGTTGCAATTGGAGCTAAGTGGTATTCATAAATATTTCCTATGCAGATATTTTTTTGTCTGTTGGGTGCTTATTATAAATCCTGAGAATCGTAAATAATAGTAAAGATAATCGTATTTATATATCATTGATAAAATAAAGATGTCAAGAGAGGGGTAAAAGGGGACGTGTACAACAAAAAAATATCGCGGTATGTAAGTAGGCTGCATGCCACTTGTGTGTTTTACAAACGAGTAAAATCAATTGTAATCATGTTTAATATTTTAATATACTCGTGAACAAATAATAAAATAATGAAATTGAACCCACGAAGTTTGTATTTAGTTTTAGAAAGACAGAAATATATGGTTATTCTTAGTTGTTGTAGTGTGAAGGGCACAGGTGTGTAACTGTTTTTGGCTCGCGTTCATTTTGATTCTTCGCAATATGCGATGGGCGAGAACCGAGTATTCCGGTAGATAATGAATTGATAGTCCTTGGTTCACGGCACGAGCACTACCGAGATGAGATGATGATCAGCGCACGGATGCGGGTATCCTCAATCCTCAGGTCAGTTGCGCAAGTGGAGAGCGCGCGGCCAAATAACGGTCCCCATTATTCATCAAAAATATTTTTTAAAAATGATGAGACAAAAAAATATATTAACTACCTCCACGACTAAAACGATGATTTTTTCTAATACAGACTTTATGTCCTTTTTTACCTAACACCGATTGCAGAAGCCGGTAGAAACCAATTTGAATCACTCTACAAGAGTAGAGTGATTAAATGATTTCGCATTCAGAAATCTTAAGCTAGATACTTCCCATAACAATAAGTAATTTCAAGTAAAAAAATCCGAGAGCTGTAACTATTTGGTTTTTGGGTGATGCCTTGTTGGAATGTTAGTGAAGGTATTTTACAATAAATAGTATTGAGTTATTCGTCCGCGAGCTTCTATCTTCTTGGAGAAGAGCTAAACACGCTAGCAGACGCATTTTTTATTCATAGAGGCCGTCTAGTTTCAACAGCAGGTGATGATTGCCATTGTAACTTTGTATTTTTTTTATGATGATTGATTTCATTGTCAGACCTTTTACAAGCGTTTAGAAATAATTACTCATGACCTAGCCAGCCGTCAAAACATCGTTTTGCGATTATTAAAATATTAGTTATGCATTTCTATCAAATTGGATGCACAGTAGCAATTTTAATAAGCATCGTCAAAATAAATAGACGTGCAAAGTGGATATGTAGATATTTTCATACATCTCAAAAACCTGACTGGGAATGATAAAAAGGAAATGTCCAAGGAAAAGGGATGCACGGCAAGCAATAAACCATTATACATGTTAAAATTATTATTGCTTTAAGGTATACAAAAAAATATTAATGGCTTGCATAGTATCAGTAAACCAGGCTTGCAGTTTTCAATTCTAAGTATGGTTAGAGTATGGTAATGGTTTCGCCTCATAAAAACATGGAAATTTGATGAGTTATACGGGAGTTATTAGCGTTGTCCTTGCCTTTTAGCATATGTTTAAGTAAATCACTTTTCCTTTTTCCACAGTTAAGCTGGTCCAGGTCATCGCTGCAGGGTGCCCCGGCAGCTTCTTCCGCCGGAAGTCCCGGCGACGAGGTAGGTCTGCAGTTATGCTTGGCAAATCTCATTATGCATCAGTTGGTGCACTCTCGGTGCGATGTCAACAACCTGTTGATGCTGTTTTTGTGATAAACTTATTTCGTTGTTTTGTGTTATGCGAGGCGTACGATTTTTTTCTAATAAAATTTTAAAGATAAATAAAGATTTTTTATAAATAATTCAAAATAAAAAGCGTGGCACGATAATCTTGAGACGTTATTAGGCTATTTACGTTGAGCTGGTAAAATCTATATGTTTATAAAAAAGTATGGAGAGTATATTTTATTTGCTTTATTTTTAATTCTTATAGCTTAGCTTAGATAATCTAAGATTAAGGAGTCCATAACCATATGTGATGGCGGTTTTGTTTTTGCCTCAATACGTCTCTGATATTTGATTTAGTTTTATACAGGTAAATCACTAAAGGTTTTCTTCGAAATGTAATATCTCTCATTACCATTTGTGTTCTTGCGTGAACATTACTCATTTACGTCTCATTCCGCTTTCCGCTAAAATAATAAAAAGTATTTTAATATGCTAAAAGAAAATAAAAACTATTTTATTAAACGTGGTGAAATGTTTTTTTGCTGTCGACTTGCGACTTAATGAAAGCGTGCTTGGAATAATTATGAGATTAATGTTCATCTCAATCGTGACTCCATTTTTATCGTGATCTTGATTTAATTAAGTATTTTATTGGGCAAATACCTCAGCTAAAAATGGCAGGCGAACTAAATACTAAATACGACGAACGAGAAATACGAAAAGATAATGGGATATTCGTCCTTCTATGTGCACCTGCGCCTTAATATAAAATTAATAATATGTATTTTTTTTTTTTAATTTTTAAGTATTTTTAAATCATCTCGCGCATGGATTAAGTTCATTTTCTTGGTTTATTTCAGTGGTCAAAACGATACTTATAAGCTTATACCGAAAAAATATGATTATTTATATATGTTGGGCAATTTATTCTAATCACATCTAACTTCACGGTTATTCTGTTATATTTTACCTACAGTCTCCGCTTTTCATAAGTGGGATATTAATACTAGACATTTCTATCTGGCGTCTTCGAAACATTATCAATATAATCATATATACCATGCATAAAATTAATTAAATTGTATAAGAGTTGCTGAGTTATTAATAGATTAATCACAATAAAAAGCTATTGCTAAATAAAGCTTCAAGCCTAATCTATATGACTCACTGTCGATATCGAAACCAATTTACGAAAATGGCCCGTTTGCGTAGGAAGTAAGTAGGCACACTTTCACTACACTTTTTCATTTAGTGTACTTACATAATAACAACGTTGGAAAAATATAACAAAGAGGCATTTTAAGACTCTCAAACATTACGTGTTAGCTGTTAGAAAATAAATATCTTGCTCGTACAATATTTTGTTATACTTTTGAAATGTATATAAAATAAATTCGCTGCTTCTATGAAAATCTAAAAATCACTTAATTATACGCAGTGTATTTAATAGCAGTACGTCTATCTTAATTATTGCATAGGTCTGCTTACACAATGCATTTGTAACGAAAATGTTTGTACTCATTTGATGTCGTTGAATACTTGAGAGATACACAACCGCCTGACTCCCACGCTTCTTTCCCAAACTAACATGGCATTATTACGCTTAATATTAATACTGAAATGTACAGTTAAAATAACAATATCCATAGTTCCTCAAACAGTTAAATAAGACAAACATTGAAGACTTCAGATGTTTAGATCATAAACATGTCATGCGGAATTGGTCACTTAAATGGTGACATATTCGGTTGAACAAATAGAAAAATGATGTCAGTCTGGAGTTTATTCAGTGTTAAGATATCCCCTTGCTTCAAAGGGAAAAATGTTGGCACATGGGATAGAGCAATGGTGGTTTGTTATATAAGCTGAAGAGGCCAACAAATCCTGAACTTCAAGACAGGTTCAACAAAAAGGGTTTGAGTCACCCATCTTCTCTTCTGACTTCCGTTTTTTTTATATTAACTACGTTTTTATGGAATCGAAAACTTTTCTGCTTTAGTAGAGCATTTGGAAAATCGTGTCATTTTTTTTCTGTTAATGATGATTTCAGCGTTCACGGAATATTTATAGCATATTCGAGTCATTTTCTTTTAGTACCTATAACTGCAACGGAATCAACATCATTTAACTACAAGTACTTTATAATCATTTCACCAGTAATAGCGAAAGAGAGCGATCAGAGATCACATGCACGATTTATATTTTAAAAAAAGAATTAGTTTTCATTTTGATAATTTTGTTACTTGATTTTGTTGAAAGTCTTGAATGAGGTCATCAAAAATAAATAAATAAATATATATATATATATATATATATATTATATATATGTATAGAATGAACTTTATTTTGTTCAATGTCCCAGGAGAGGCACTACAAGTGCTAATCGGCCGAAACATGTTTTGCAAGCGAAAAATTAGCAAATATTTGTTGACGAAGAAATGACGCCGAGGGTAACAAACTGCGAAAAAACTGAGAAAAACAATATCTTTTAATTTTAATATTACCCAATCGGTATAAAATATATTTAAAAAAATTAAATTTTTACCATATGAATAAAAAAGAAAAAAGTGAAAATTGAAACATAATCCGTACCGTCGAAAACAAATAACTCTTTAAACTTGTTATTTATATTTTATCGCATAAACTGTACATATGCGATGGATATGTAAATATTTTAACGCGCATATAGATTTAATTTTTAGTTTATTTTTTATGGCAGACTATTTATAACTAGGCAGCTTTGATAAGCTTCTAAGAAACATATTGAAAAGTGTTTTTATCTTACGATGAATATAGATATGACGTCGGAGTGGTCCATGGCAATCTTCGCAAAAATAGACCAAAACTATTTTTTTATTGGCCGACAAATCGTAGACTGATTTTCTTGAAAATATGGCAGTTTAACGTCGTAAGTTTATAAATTTAGTTATCTATCGATATACACATTTCTACAGAGGTATCAATCATTTGTAATATTACAAATATGATTTTATTAGATGATACAATTCTTCATGACGCTTCATTCTATTCGGCCTTCTCAGTTCTTGGTCAAGCTTATTCATCTCGTCAACCTACCAAGCATCACCTTATTCCAGTAGACATGCATATTAATTTATACATATATAATTAAAATAAATAAAAACGCTTTTAGTTTTGGTCATGCAAAAGATTTATTTCTTAATAATTATAAATATCACAATTTTTGAACGGCAAAATTGAATTATCTTTACTCAAAGATTATTTTATAATTTTTACCAGTAGCATCACAATTAAAATAAACTATAATATTGTCATTGGATATTAATGATATGTAATGCAATTACATTTTAATATTATTTGATAACGCCGAACTGAAATGTATCAGATAACACAATCATGTCACACATCCTACTTATGTCTGATTTCCTTTGTATACACACACTTTTGTTAACATAATCCGTTATTAATTATTCATTTTAGGATGAAGGAATCCTCTCTGCTAACTTTAATATAAATAATTATTTTAGTAAAAATAATTGCAAAAGTACCGAGTCTCCACGTAGTAATTATTCTTGTTGTTGTAAGTACAACGTGTAATGGATTCTATAAAACCAGATTAGACATAACATACCAAGTGTATTTAATTGTAAGAAATTATAATTCTGCAAACTTCACAAGAGATAAAGAATAAGCTTCCTTTAAAAATAATTACACCTAAAATATTCAATTCAATCAGTTTTATATAATGTGAGATAAAGTGTGGATTAAAGTGAATTATAAATTTATCTGACGTATGGACATTTAATAATTATTATGAAAATACAATAAATCGATTTCATCAATCTCGCAATTTTGATTATTTTTGGCAATTTTTATTATCACACGAGTTTAACAGATCAGAAATAGTACGCCAATACACTGTGAACTAAAAGTAATTATACCGATTCCCAGAATTAATGATGGTTACGAAATTATGATTCTGACGGGTGATCAGCTTGCCAAGTCGGTAAGACAACAGACGTTTTTACTTTGGAAATCGTTCAACTCCCAGTCGGACTGAGTGTACGAGATATTAATGTATATATGCATACTTATTGAACATTTTTTAAATATAAAGTATTATATGTTTGTCGTAATGAATATTTAACATTTGCCTTTGGAGAGAGAGACTGCTTTTACTTTGTTCCTTGGTGAACAAAAAAGAATAAGTCAACTTTATTTCTTTACACAAAAACACGGCAGAAGCAGTCATTCTCAAAAAGGCTCTTTTGTAGGTACATACTATTGATAAACGTTAATAATCTAAAGAAGGTATATCAGTCTAAAAACATTTAATACGAATGCTACGAGACTTATGGACATACTCATCGTAGTTAGATGAATAGTTGGTAGGTTATTGTAATATATTATTATCTGATTATGATTTAATTCATACGTTTCATTACTGAAATATTCTAATATTATGAGAATTTATTTTCAGAAACAGGAAACTACCTAATTTTTAAAGAAACGTTATTATTTTTACAGCAAGGAGAACATGTATTAATTATATTTGTAATATTCGCAATGTTTCCAATCATCGAGTGCGGCGGCTGCTCACCACAAAAATAATTATTAAAAATTTAAACGGGATATAAAAAAGTCTTACATTTTTATGCTTTTTTAAGGCCTTTTATGTTTGCATTATTTAGTTTTGTGGTGATGCCGTCCATATTGAATCGAGCGCCATTCGTAGCACTGTTATTTTGGTCCCCCGAGAGACTCACGGCCTCATCTTCACGGCCACGGCGTTCATTATTGTTACAAGCGCTTAATCAAGGCCACCTTTACCCAAGGTCGAAAGGAGTAAAGTAGCGCCAAAACCGCAGGCTTTCTGGAAAAATGCGTATTTACATACTGAGAAATTTATTCAACTCTTAAAGTTGTTCGTGCGATTTGGCGGACCACTTCTTCAAGCTGTCGTGACAAACGACGCCACCTTGTCTAGTTTAAAAAATCATTACAAATCTAGAAAAGTTAAAAAATTACAGCAACGAGTTGTAAGTTGGATATTTTGTATCCTCAATTATATTTTACTTTTACTTTTCACCTTATATATCGGGGGTTCCAGTATGATCAAAATACAAATGAAATGATAAATATATTCACTGTGTTTCTGTGAAACAAAAAGTAAGTACACTAAAAAATTCTTGTACAGCCAAAAGTAGGTTTCAAAAAACGTTGATCTAAACACAAAAAAAATATATCCACTAAAATATTTCAAACAATTAAAGCTTGACAATATTCACCTACCTATTGACATTGCATCGTACTATCTTATTTATCTGTATACAAATATCAATGTACAAAATAAATGCTTTGGCTTAGTTATATAATAATAGTAATTCCTATCTATGAATCTACTGATTTTTTAAAAATAACTAATGCAAGGCCTCTACAAGGCGTTCATATCGTCAATTCAATAAATTCATCTGCCTTCCTTGTAGCAGTGCCGAAATCCAACGCCCACAAAATGGCTAGATGTTTCTGAATAAAAAATTTTTTTTTTTCATTGTGATGCCTTCAAAAAAAATTAAAAGTTAGCCGCGCGTCGCAATAATGGTCACAATGCAAATGGCGCTACAAATCAATTTTATTTGTGACGCATTTCAGTCGCTACATTGCGGCCCTGCTACCGGGAGAAACCGTATCTATAGGAAATAGATAATATATCATACAACATCCGAAACCGTTAAGTATAAATTTATGGAAATGAAAAACATGCAAATGTTCTATGTACTGATATTGATTAAGTCTTATAATATGAGATGTCAACAATGCATCCAAAATAATTAAAAAAATAGAAAAATATACACAATACGTCATACAAAATTTTAATTACTAAGAATAGTTAAAGTTTCGAAAGTGTTTTGAAACTCATGCTATCAAGTTTTATAAAAAAAAGTATTTTTCTTGATAGGTATTTCTAAAATATATTTTTGGCACAAAAACACTCGAAAATTGACCAAATTCATGTTCTCTAAAATAGACATTCGGCTTACACAAAATAAATGTATAATCACGTTTGAAATTTTTTTTGTAATTTAAAAAAATTAAAAACCCATGTTTGAAAATACTTTCGACGTCAGAATGATAATACTCTGTATCCTCAAATAATACCATGAGTTTCAAAACACTGTATGTGTTGCGAAAGTTAAACGATTGTAAAGGATATGGACCGATATCTATACATAGTTAAATCAATCTACAATTAAGAGAGATAGATAATTATAATAATCTATTATATTAATAATAACACGAATAGTTAAAAATAATTTTAAAAAAAATGTTGATTCATCGAATTGAAGTTTTATATTATTAAATTTAAGAAGTTAGATGCTTTTATTAAAAAAAAACGCGCAACAATTATGGGATAGTGGAAATTTCCGTACCTAGATGAGATTAACATGATGGGAATTATTTTTAATAAGAGGAATGTCTCAGTACATGTAAAGGCCCATTTACACGGTCAGTTATAGTACAATCTTACTGTGTTTTATATCTTTGACCTACCCAGTGGGAAACACCGTTTTCAGTTTTCTTGGCGTCAGAATTAATTGCTGTTCGAGCTATAATTTTAATGCATAATACTATTCTCAAATATATTAGAATAGGCGACGAACTACTTATTGTTGTAGCCTTGAAGTAGAAGAGAGTAACTAAAAACTTCAATCGATACGTCGTATGAATATAATTACGTCCAAAATTAATGAGGAAACAGACATCTGAAACAGACATCTCCAACCAAAAAAATTGTGAATATATACTTAGAGATAATTTTAATTACAGGAACATTTAATGTAGAATATTGTAATTTCTTTAAACAGTATAATAATTAAGAGTATATTAAAATACGTAATCAAATTGAGATGTGAACGGACAAACCTGTTTCTACAATATTCAGTTGAATAAATTGTAAAATATATCGGTATTAAGTGGAAGTAAATTATCCGTTTATGTCATATTTTTCGTTGTTCGATTTAGCATTTCACAGCAGTATAAATAGATAACTGACCGGGTCCACGTAAATGAGTCTTCAGGCTTTATTTATAATTTAGTCTTAAATGAGAGGTTGTGAATCCCTTCCGCAAAGAAAAGTTCATGAAACACTGTTTCTATCGCCCCTATTGACCACGGCAGTGTAAGATAACAAATCATTTATAACAACAAAATACTAGTTTTCCATATCTAATCAAGTACTCACTGACGAAAGTTTTACTAAGCAAAGATTCAGATATTAATTATTATTACCACATGACGTCTAATTAATTAACAATGGCACTAGATGTGGTACTTTATTACTTAAAGTATTGAATATTAAATTATTTATTGAGCTGCTTAAGTAAGTCACTCAGTTTACAAAAGGCTTTACGGTTTATCGAGACTAAATTGGCACCGAACACAAACACTGCTAACTTTAAAGTACAAAGACAATATAATTACATGTGTTTGATCAAAGCTTGGAGCATTTTCCTGTACAATGACAATATTTTTTTAAATGAGCCGTTTTGACACACCCTCCTTTGCCTTTGTAAGGAGATAATCGACTTATTATGCCTAATATTTCAAACGTTTCACTGACATTATCAAAGCGAACTGTGGATTCGAAAACCATTTCTTCGGGATTAGTAGAAAAGACCACCAAATAATTAGTTGTATTTTCATGCTGCGAATACTCGTACTGATATATATGTAAAACTTTGTCCAGAGTAACTTTAGCGCACATCCTGCAACTCGGCGTATTAACAGTATCGAGTAATCGTTTTATTTCAGTTTCTATAATATATTTAACAGCAAGTTTGGTAATTTTATTATCTAACGACAGAGGCTTCAGTAAAATGCAAGCACACCAATGCGGACTCAGCGCGCAATCTTCGCACGAGCGGTTCCAAGGGACCGGTTGAAATAAACTTTGACAATTGGGACAGCCCTCACTCGGCACCAGCTCGTCTTTCCTGCCGGAGAAGTGGAGGATATCTTGAAGGGTCATGTGCAAATCGTACGGAGTGGTCAAACGTCTGGTATTAACCCGCATACTATTGTAAGCATCGGGATATTGCTCTCTGAATGCTGACGGTAGCCAAGCGAACATACTCGGAAGCCGTTCTTCATAATAGCCGTCCAGGGTTGCCCGGAGCTTTCCGTATCGAATGCCGTGATCGCTTATAAATAAAATCACGGTGTTGTTAATGATTTCTGACTTGTTGAGTGATATTAAGAAGTCCAGCATCTTTTCGTCCATGGTTGAGGGCGTATCGACATCATCATGACTGAAAGAATTCGCCCAAAAAAACCCAAAGAACGGATCGTTCTGATACTTGTTGACAAAGTTCAGAGCGTACTTGAAGAGGACTTCGCCGGAGGTCAGCTGGCCGGCACAGTGGACGTCCTGGCCGTTGGGCTTCCGCACGCGCTTCTCGGTGGCCACGAACAGCGGCCGCAGGTAGTGGTCGGTGGGTGGCTTGTTGAAGCCCTTGTGGAGGGACTTCCCGAACGTGTCTATGTCCACGTAGTCTTCTGCGTAGGCCGTCACGTAGCCCCTCTCCTGGTACTGCTTCCACATGTAGTCGCAGTTGTCGGGAGAGTACTTGTCCTTGCCGTCGCACGTGTACCTGGCTCGCGACTGATTGCGCCCCGTTAAAATTGCCATTATATTGGGGAAAGTATTGTCATCCATCTGAAAATATAATTACAACGTATTCATATAATATTTGTAAGAGACGCGTAATAAGAGATAAAAGACGCATAATTCATAATTGTTTGGTTCAACTGTTTATTCCATCGCAATTAAATGCTACCGTCGCAAGTTTGTAATCAAACATTGATTTCCTCGTTCTAGTAAAATAATGTGCATTAAATTGGATAATAAGTGAATAAATCACGAATGAATATCCATGATTGCAAAGTTGTTAATTTTACAAATCTAAAATTATTATATATTTACACCGGAGAAGAAGTAGTTTTTTTTACGTTAATTTACTCATCAATGATTCATTTTGTAACAAAAATATTTCAAATATTCGTTTTTGCTTTTGGGAGGCAGAGCGTACAAGCTTGAAAAAGGTACAGCGCTCACTTGCGATCATCACTGACCAATTATGTGGCAGGATGCCCGTCCCCGGGTCGCGACGCATCAGCAGGAAGGCTGCTCCAAGCGCGGCTGCGGGTCACTGAACGATAACCAGGAAGCTTATCTAAATCCAATACCCATTTACCTTATTGTAGGCCTGAAAATCCAGCCAACTACTGTTCTTCAGGAAATGGTGCGTTTTTGGCATGGCTCTTGCGAGGTTGATCCGAGATAACGTGTCAACGCCGATTATCAATACGTTCCACGCATCTTTGGTGTATTTTTCTGCGTTTAGCGCGAGCCGCTCCTTGATGGCGTCCGTGTGCTGTATGTTGGTGTGGGCACTTTTGTATATTTTTTTGGAAGAGAATAAACTACCGGTATTGATTTGACAATTCGTCACAACAAACTCTTCTGTGTTTTTGAGTTTAACAGAATTTTCAAATTTTTGACACGGCGAGCTTCTGAAAATGAAAAAAAGTTTTTTTAACCATACAAATTTGACTTGATCATTAACTAACTTTGATAAGATGATGTATTTAAATGTAACCTACACTATATTAGCTGCTGCTGTACTCGGGTCTTTTGGATACGTCACATTGTAATAGCAGCAAGAAAGAGATTTTTTAAGCTTGTGAAATGCTGCTTTATTAATTTGCAGTATTCCATTTCCTTCTGAATCATCATTCACGTATGTAAACACTTCTTGTCCACTTTGACACGGTATATATTTTTTTCTATGAAAAATCTTCATGGAACTATTTAGGTAAGGATCGATATCAGGAATTTTGCAACTCGGGGTCCATATTAAATATCCTGGAAAAACTGAAAGAGTAAACATAAATTGTATAAAAATAGAAAGTTTTAAAAATGTAAATTTAATACAGCTTGCGATATTAAAATTTGTTACATATCGATTAGATAACGAGATGCTAGTTTTATAATGTGTATTTTTAGTGTTTTTACGCAACAAGTGCCCAGGCTGTCGATCTCTGATCGGACTGACATCGACAGGTGCTTTTCCTAATATTTATTATTGCAACAACTGATAACTCAGCAGTACACTTTCAGAAACTTCAAACTGATATTCTTAATGAAAATTAATGCTTGAAATGTCGCAGTGGCTCAGTGAAATTTAATGTAATTATTGCCCAGAATTTTAAACTGTTGTTATATGTGAAGAAAAGCGTAGTTGAGCTTGGGGAATCCCGGAAAGTGCTTGAAGGACATTTCAAATAAAATCAGTTGTTATACACGTTAATATAACGCGTTAATATATTCAAAAGAAAAAGCCAACATGACAGTTTGGCCAAACCGGTCACAAGTAAAAACAAAATCATGGAAAAATCACAAAAGTATTTTTTATTTAACCCTGCTAAGTACGATATCCATACGACAACTTGTACCGTTCGGGTCATATTGACCGTGACCGTTTATTTTTCAAAATATACTATTTCAGCATAATTCTATAATTATTAGAAACACTACAATGTTTGTTTATTGTTTTTCTTAATGTTCTTTCTTTCTTATTATAATGACCCGAACTAAACAGCCGTATAGTAGAGCGGAACAGAACAGCAGAGCTAAAAATGTCCAACATCTTATAGAAGGCAAAATTTATTAGCAAATAGTGAAAAAATTCGGGAAAATTTTATTTTCCAATCTACTAGAATTGATGTCAATTCAAAATTATTTATTTATTTAATCATGCTATATCGCCTACAGTTATGCTATTCTTTCAGATGTCGTAAACACGTAAAGACGTCGGTGGAAGTATATTGGCAAACTTTGATTTTTTGGTTGGGTAGTTTTTATTTTTACCTGAGTCCATTTGAATGCGTTTTTTGTAAGGGTTGCTAAAGCCGAAGGGGTGACGCGCCGGGGGAAGCTGGGGTGGGCGGCTGAAGAAGTACAGCGACGAGAGCAGCAGCAGAGCCCCCGCCGCCAGCAGCCTCGAGCGTCGCCCCATCCCTCCCGCCCCCGCCCCCGTGGCCGCCCCCGTGGCCGCCCCCATGGCCGCCCCTCCTGCGCCCACCTCTTGCTCCATAAGCCGGACTGTTTCTTCCATACCTGCAAAGCGAAACGATTTGATTACATTAAAAAAAAAAATAAGCGATACAGGCAAACGAGAAAAAATATTAGATACTGCGTAATCGGCACACCAGCTACCCATTGGTCCGTACTTATCTGTGCCTATATGATTTTGATTGGACGAGATAATACTAATTAAAAATGTATTTATGTTTGCTCGTGTGTTTTTGTGTGTGTTATTGAACGCTTTAACACCGTTTTAACACAAAATTTCCAAAAACTCGTGAATATGCCCAATGCTTTCCGATGATCCCCGGCTTATGTGGACTGTATCACTTGACTTAAAATTTTAAACGACTGCAAACGTCTTGCACTACGCATGTCAACTTAACATGCACAGAGACGTCGTTTTCGGTGATGGATTTAATTAGCACTGTCTCTTTGGGACCCTTCGGCTATATTCACGATTTAAAAAAAATTGTTTACGGGATACTTATATCTAATATTTGACCGAGTGCACAGCAATGATAATCTAAAAAAAATTACTTACTTAAATAAATATAAATTTTTACATAAATCTTCTACAAAAAATATTTCTGATTTAACTAAATTTATTAGTCGTCGGATTGGTTACAGCTACAACAGACATCATAAATTTAATAGTATTACCACTGCAACTAAAAGAAACCTCTCAGTCCTGTACTCAAACTTAAAGGTCAATAGAAAATATTTAGTAAGTTAAGTATCGATTTATATGCAGTTTCAAGTTAAAAATTTATATTAATACGAAAGGAAAATGAAAATGAACAATTTCAATCACTGCGTGTCTAGTTATAACTAGTAGCTACAAAAATATGGACATTATTGATCTAATCATGATTCACATGAAAAGTAATTTAAAAAATGAATTTATAAGAACGAGTTGAGGATATTATCATAAGAGATTTATATAAATATAAATTCAAAATTTTATCTATTAGCTCTGCTCTGGTAGATAAACTGGTGAACAAACGCATTTTAGTTACACCTTGAGAAAAATAAAAGAAATCCTTTGATACGTAACTTAACGGACCAAGGACTCCAGCTGAAAAATCTAAAACAAGTATGTAGAAAAAAAAAACATTAAAAAAACAAGCCAGAGTTTTTGCTAGAAGTCAATCAGTTTCATGGCCAACGTTCATTAGTCGATCTTTCGAGCCTTCAAAAAACAAAAAACTTATGGTTAGTAGTTAGAAATCTAAATAATTATTTGAGTTAGTGTAATGCAAAACACTCACAAAACTGTATTCCATTTCATGCCGTTTTCTTACATGAGTTATAATAGAAAAATAAATTTTATTACATATAAGAGGAGCTACTGTTGTTTTGTTTATTTAAGACTTTAAATTTTTTTCTAGACGTCTTGTGCTCTAGAGGCTTTAGGTTATTTTTTACTCAACTGGCTAAGTAGCCAAGTGGCTAGCACGCATATTTTTATACATTTCAGTTTTATTAAATTCTTCTTGGCGGAATTTGTTCATACTCGTTTTCATTGTTCGAAATTTTACCCAATTTACATGTGAATAATAAGGCATATGCATGGGCTGATGTCTACTGTAAATGTTTCTTCTTTATGTTTATTCTGAATTCTTCCACTCTAATAGAGCAGTGCGGTTAAAACCTCGATAATTTAAAATCACCTCCACTTTTAAACATTACGTCTAAGGCTGACAAATAAAAGCTATGACTCGGTCATTTGCACAGTTTTGCTCTGGTGATTTCGAGCAAGCAAAAACATCCGAAAATAAGTGGTAGTGTGCCAGTGGCGTGCGTTTTGACTGTTGGGTGGCACAGACGGACTGCGTGAGATGAATTGGATCCGGCGGCTCTTCAGGTAGACCCAAGGCCTTGTCTATCTCGCAGAGCTGAAGAATACAAAGATGGCATGAATATGAAAACCGATAGTCGCCTCATAAGGCCGCGGACTTGTTTATGCAAGACCAACTCTGTTAAGCCATTGTTGGTAAGACAGTATACTTAAGCCACTTAATGACTGAAGATTGTCGGATGTCGTGAATTCGCCGATCCATTAAGCGGATGCGATGCTTTTTGTTCACACGGACACAGCGGTGAAGTATGAGACTTCTGGCTGGCCGTGTGGATCATGGCTGCTCGCGGTCGTGATTGGTCGGACGCCGAGTGTGCTATTCAAGTCGAATTTGTATCTGCAAGGCCAATAAGAATTATTTCAACTCGCCGCAACAAAGAGTATTCAACATTGTAAAAGACGTACTCAAAAAAAAAGGCGACGTTTCATAGATAGATATTTTTTTGTAAATAATTTAAATTAGAAGAAAATATTTTTTACATGGGAAGTTTATACATACCTAATAAGCAGCTATAAAATATATATCTTTTAATTCGCATTAAAAAAAGATGCTGTATTCTCCTTTACGCCTAGTTGAATGAACACTCATTGACATAATATTTTGTGTGTGTGTATTATTTTTACCCATGGGATTATTTTCTCTTAAAAAATACGGAAATTATGGACTCCCTGTTCAGAATATTTGTTTCTTGTGAATCTTTAGTGTTTTGTAGAAATATATGCCAACCAATACTTAACCAATTCTCATAATTTGATTTTATTTTTCATGAAAATTAAAAAAACATTGATGCGGTTAAACATTGATTACAAACATAGAGAATCGTCGCTTATTTCTAACGTTTTAGCTTTTTACGGTTGTATATGGAGAAAAACATATTTTTGTCAATAGGTTCATAAAGAAAATGATAGTAGCAGGAGTGCTTTGCACTATACACTAAGGGCTTAAATATAAACATAAAAGGCACGCGCTTTTAGTACGCAGGGATATCGTGCTTTGACGACATTATCAACCTTCAGCCTTTTTGGGAGCTACTGCCCAATATGAGGAAAGTATTTTAATCCCTAACCGGAATATGCACGTGATGGTAATAATTTAATTATCGACCTTGCTTATGGTGTTTGGTCGTTGCTTTTAACATATTTATAATACTGAATAGTAGATGGATCACGGATAAAAAATAGAAATAACAAACAGAAAGTATTTTTTTTACTTTACGTGTGTGAGAAAGAAAAAAGTGCATTTATGCCTTTATATGATTTTGCTCATTTTTATTATGGGATGTGGTAATAACCGCTTATCAAAGTATTGCCTACCACAAAACCATATTGTTTTTTATTATTATTTAAATAATGTTTTTGTTTCTAGTGTGCATTTGTTTTAATGCAATTTATATATTTACATCGATTAAACTAATTATGTGCAATATAATTCATTTTGAAATGTCATTTTTGATGAATACAGTCGATATTAGAAACTGGATCCGTGTATAATGATGAATAGATTCTGTCGACATGTCGAATTGAGCGAACCACTCCGGGCGCGCATGTCTTACTCAACGTTAATTTGAGTTTAATGGGTGCGTGCGGTCATGGGCGTAAATTTTTTTGTACAAAGACATGCCAACTAAAGCCATATTTTATTTAATCATTGTACATTTGAAATGATTGTGCTTCCTTTCACTTGTACAGTCCGTAAGTAAAAACGCCTGTCTTTCAGGTTGGCCCACTCCTCGTTTGATAATACGATGGCATTTGTAGGGCACAGTGATAATTCTACACATATTGATGTTTTAACGATCAATTTAGTAATTTAACAGTTTAAATTATACTTATAAAAATATAAATTTCACTTGCCGAACGAAATATGAAATCGTTGATTGAATTATATTATAACAGTATATTTATATTTTTGATTTCTTATTGATGCAACGTTTTGCAGCTTAACTCACGTACCATATAATTTTTAAAATAAATATATACTGTTTTTATACCCACGTCAATTTGTCGAATCTAATATTGAAGCAAAAATTAAAAAAAATTGATTTTAATCATCAACCGATTTGAAGATAATTACAAAAGTCATTAAAAAAACTAAATTATTCTATCAGATAATTTTCTTTTGGTTTATTATTTGTAGATCAAATTTATACATTTAACAGTTTGATTTGGGAAATAAAGTGTATAAAAGTTTTATCTAAAGCTGAATTTAGCAGTGACGTAAGAAAAGTGACAGTCAGTGGTCTTCTTGAAAATAGACCAAAACTTTATTTTTTGCTAGCTAACGACTAGCAGGTATGCTTTTTTATATTCAAAAGATGACAGCATTTAACTTCTAACAGATTTCATCAGACGTTCACGTATCTAAACAGGTGTCAATTCAGTGGATATTGTATTTTTATAATTCACTAAATATTCAATATAAAAATATTAGTTTACGATATTTTTGTGAACGTGGCCATATAATTTATCAAATAAATCAAACGAAAATAATATTGTCGTGAAAATGAATAGATTCCCATTTCATATAAAAAATTATAGGACTCATAATTCTTTATACATCGTTTACTTCAAGTCAGTGGCGTCAATCCAAAGTCAAAAATCAATGTTCCTAACCACTGGGGCATCAAGTTGGTCAAAACTTGATATAAAAATATATTTAAAAATTTGAACAAAATTTTACAGGTTAAGTATAAAAATTAAATTGTATCATATTCTACTTTTTTATCAGGTTTCTACGTGACTACGCACATAGCCCATATGCAATGATGTTCAAATCAGAGATTAAGTGAATATTGACACACGCTGAGTGTAAATTGTAATAAAATATCAAAGCAGAAAATCAACATCCTCGTTTAATACGCAATACTATTTCAACAAAAAAATGACTTATTTTAGCGGGCTCATATTTTATGGACACCTGCAAAAGCAGGTAATTTCATTAGAAAAAAAACCGTTGAAGTTGTTTCTTTTGGGCTCGGGCGTTTCTAAGAATGAATTATATTTTTTCTTATATTTATAAGGGGAAACCCCGCCGTCGATTGCCGACTCACTCCGGTTGATGCCGGCGGGCTGGACAACGGAGAGCATCAGCTCGGACGTGATGAATTTGTTGGAAATAATTGGACTTCCATTGAGGTTCCATTCAAAAATACATCTGCAAAAAGGTCTTGTGTCCGTCGGTCTGGTTGCTCGCAAGAATGCACGCCCGCGTCCTTCAAAATGATTTAAAAATGCTCAATAGGAAATAAGATACGTTTTGTTTTTATAATTTTTTTAGCGAATGACCTCATCTCCGTTTTATGTATCTGCCTAGATATTTATCTACATATAGAAAAAAATATACTTTGGTTTGTTCAAAGTAAAAAAAACTTGTTTATATTGGTTGGAACGAAGAATAAATAATAACGAAGGATTAGGTACATAATGTGATTAGCAGATCCTGGTGAAGTAAGCCAAGACCGCGGCATCATCCTTGCCCCTGCCCCTTGATGAGGCCACTTATCTATTATTATCAATTATAACATAAACTTTCAACATCGATGGCGAACTATTGATTAACTTGGTGGAAAACGTGCAGTCTGGTAATATATTAGACGGATATGTATTTCATTGCTTCGTCGGTTCAACTATTTAGTACCCACATATTTTATTGACTAAAAATTACTACCTCATGGACACAAACGATCTAAATTCCTTACTACAGAGATCATTTTAAGAAGAACTTATGAAAGATATATAAAAATATGTGTGTGTGAACCACGTTGGTATTTTTTCATTTTAACCCGTGTGAATGTATAGTCAGGCTTTTAGAAAGCTTAATGCATTACAATGAAACCTTTTTGGTATATATTTTAAATACACTATTAACAGTATTCAAAGCACTGATATCAACGGGTGACTAACACCATTGTCAGCAATCAGCTACTACAATCAGCATTTAATGTTTCAGTCTTTTGAAAAGGGTTTTCAATGTGGCTGCTATTAACAGTAATGTTATCGAATTTTTGAACTCAACGTTAATTATATGAAAAAAAAAAATGACATGGCTTTTAATAATATTTAAATATTTTGGTATGCTACTCTTAATCTTCTGCTGGCGGCTAAATATAACATACTAGTAAAATCACACTGTTAAAAATAGTAACTCAACCGACTATTAAATAAATTTGTATGAAAAAGTAAAAACGCTGCCAGTATTATGTGAATTTTTAGCTCGAATACCGATTCTGTTAGCAATATACCTGTTGATTTTCAGTTAAAGTGTTGTTTTTTCCACTTATTCATCACTTATAGTGTCCAAACGAATGACCTCCGAAGTTTTCTTTAAATTTAGATACAGCAGTTAGGAGGTACCTCGCAGGTTGGCGAACACAGTGCTGGGCTGTAATGTTAACAAAGCCTAATTATCATTTGAGCTTATCTCTAAAAGGATTTTAAAGATTGTTTGCCATGCATCATAAAAAATATGTTAGTAAGTATTTGAAAATATACTTGTGTGGTTATTGCGGGAAAATTTTACGTATCGCTCAAGTTTACACTTCGTTTTCATAATTATTAAATTCATGAAATTTTTATATATTCCATGGGAAAAGTATAGTTCGATGAAGTATATATATGTTGATTTATGATCATAGTGTTATTCCTATGACTGAAATTACTGCATTTGGCACTTTAACTATAAGATATTAATACACTCAAATAACATTCCCAAATATTCAATATTTTTTTTTTAACCACGATAGATTAGTTTATTGGATAATAATTAATAATCAATAATTTGTGATGGTTTAGATATTAGATAATTTAAGTGGTAAGGTTCAAATAATTTATTCAGTATTATCTAGGAGAATCGAGCTGACTATTTGCATAATTCATTAATTAAAGGTGTATCAATAATCGATTACCTATCGTATCAAAGAGTTGCAAACATTCGTTGACTCATTTAGAGAATGAAAAAAATAGTCCGAAGAACGAGCTGTTAAAAAATTACTTAGTTAAAACGAATTATTAAATAATATTCATTGTCCGAAAGGAAAGCCATGGATTTAATTATAGTTTTCAGAAAAAGGTACTTAGCACCATACGTCTCGAATCAATTACGCTCTCTCATATATTTTTTAGATATTTTTTTTTCTATGGATAAACATAATTAAATACTCATTTCAATTTAATACAGACATGCAATTAGCTTAAAATAATAATTAATTTATAAATAATTATATATATTAAATAAATAGTTAACGATTTGTTAGTATCTACAATCATATTGCAACATCTTCAGTATTTATTAGAACAACTACGTTTTGTTAATCATGGATGATGATGTAATACTGAAAGTGAATTCTCTGGTATCAATTGTAAATTGTATGACTAACACAAAAGGGAAAGTAAAATCTAGGGAATCTCGGTAAAAAGCATCTTTCGCGTCCAATTAGATCTTGCAGTAACTATCTGTGATTTTGTAGAATATAACCTTTGAGATGTATACGCAATACTTATTTCTCTCACGTTCTATATTATCTATTCCATAACCATATATAAGTTTTTGCTCTTTGTTTATACATAATTATATTTATTATTCTTCAAGTATATAGAATTTATTATAAATCGTTTTAGTAGAAATTTACAAAAGGAAATTATTATTTCACACTTTATAAATAACCAAGTTCATATTATAAACCTTGGAATTTCGTTATTAAATATATTTTATGTTTGTTTAGTATCGGTATAATTGCAATTATAAAATATCTTCACTCATTAAAAATACGATATTCTGTTAAATTAGATACATGATCGATAAAAAAATACTGGTTTTCCTTCTACAATTGGAATACAAGCGATAAAAAAATATTAATTAAAACACAGAGGCATGTTCATAAATACAAAAAGGCCGATGCTAGCCGATCAGAGCCTATCGGAATTATTTGGCTTGCTTAAAACCAAACTATTGTGATGTCCCTTGAGGTCTGAGTAATCCTTCGGCATTTTAGCGCAGGTTCTTGACTATCGCCATCACTCGTATCTCAAGGATATAAAATATCGCATAGGCTTACGTGGATTCATGTATTTCTGTAGCTTAGAATTTACTTTGCATCTTTGTTTTAGCTGCTAATTTAAAAACGTTTCAAAAACTTACTCTACAGTGAGATTTCCTCCGGACTCCTTCCATGTTTTTTTTACCCGAGAAAATTAAGTAACTAAATATTTCTCAGCATTTTGTCAAATAATATTTTCAATGACTTGAGCGTTATCTATGGGTTTAAGTCCTGCTTGCTTTATCGGTTAATTTCTTATGTAGCTCGACGTAATCGTCTCAAGTGCATTGCAATTCTTAACTCGCCTTGCATACTTTATGAATAAGGATTAGTAGCACTGTAATACATTTTTATTATCAGGGTTGCACTAAAATAATATATTCAGTTTGTATTATAACTAATTTGTATCTAAATATATCTACGCCGCAAATTTTTTTTTGAGATTTTGTCTTTTTATCAATTGACTACAGAAATTCATAATTGTCTATAAAATTTTATTTCTATAGGTTTTTAATGTTTTCCACAAAAACATCATAGACAGGTAGGACTTATAAGGTATACGAATGCGGTGTGTAATATATTAGATATTCCAGTTCTTTATTAAACAGGTTTGCTCAAAACATACTAAGAATGAACGCACTGACAAGCCGATTATTATAAAATTGTTTCTCTGATCCAATGGATTGCTCATAATCTAGGAAACCAATGAGATTTGTAACTGAGAATTCACTAAAGGAAATTATAATTTGCCTAATAAATTTAATATCATTTGCATTAAAAAATGACATTATAAGTATCCATAAAGACGAAGTAGCGTAATAAATTTTTCTGCAATAATTGCAAAAAACAAAATCATCATTTTATCTTAAAATGTAAAATCTGTTGCGACGTTGCAATTTTGATATAAATAAAAAAATATTCACTTATACCACAAAAAATGCGCTTATTCGAGGTCATTGGCCTATTCAAAACTCATAAATATAATTAAATATTTATTTAAATTATCAAAACAATATTCAATTGTCGCCGAGATCGTTAAGTAGAGAATTTGCACTTGAAAACACACTGTTCAAAATAGTGCACAGATATTGCCTTCAAAATTTGTTTTTCTTAAAAATTCTACAAATATTTAAGTATAATTTAAATTTATTGTGACCAGTATACCGAGGGCTCAGATTTATTCGACGGATATGATAACGTTTGGATTTTGCAATATGTTTTACCATAACAAAAATCAAATAATCGTTTGTAAAACTGCAAGCGCGTATTAACACTTATTTGATTAAAAATATATAGAGTTGTTAATTTTCACAATTTTACACAACTTCGTTGAGCGTAACGAATTCATCCGATAATGTTGCACTGCACACTTAACTCGACGCTGCGAATCCTTTGTTAGATTGTGAAATAGAGTGTTTTCAAAAACTAATGGGAGTTTTACCACAGGCGATACCCGAATGTCTCGACAAAAGAATTTCTGCACATAGTGTTTATGATCGGGGGCGACAATAATATTATTGTGCGCTTCTGCAGCGGCCAGGAGTCGACTCACCGGTTTCGGCGGCGCTCGCGGCCACCGGCGGGGCGAGTCCCCCTCGGAAGGCTGCGGCGCGGTGCGGCGTCGGTCCCCGCGGGCGTCTGTCCGCCGTCTCGGCCCTGACTCCCCGCCTGCCCTGGCCTGCCCTGCCCGCCTGCCTGCCCGCCTGCCTGCCCGCCTGCCTGCCCGCCTGCCTGCCCGCCTGCCTGCCCGCCTGCCTGCCCGCCTGCCTGCCCGCCCGGCGAGCACTCGGACGCGGCGATGGCTCCGGGAGGGAGGCCCGCCGAGAACTAGCGGCGGCGCGGCCGGGCGGGGCGGGGGCGGGGGCGGGGGCGGGGGCCGCGCAGGCGCCCCGGCAAGCCCCCGCCCCTCTCCGCCCCGCCGCGCCCCGCCCCGCCCCGCCCCGCCCCGCCCCGCCCCCGCCCCGCCCGGGCGCCCCGGCTTTTCCGACCAGCCGCGCCGAGCACGTGGGGTTATTTGTAAACACCGAGCGGTTCAATATTTGATGCGTTATCCCCGACTCTCTATTCTCGCTTCATCTCAGAATAAGAAAAAAAAATAATAATAATTGAAAGATTCTTTATTTAAATTAAATATGATACGTTACAATACTTCTTAACACGTTGACTGCCAATAGGATTTTCGTAGTGTCCAAAAATGGTTTTCACGTTTTTAGGTTTAATTTAATATGATGGGTCGAAATACAATTATTTCATTAATGGAACTGGTATTTATTTTATTATAATAAAATAAAACCAAGTGGTTTTGGAGACTACGTTAATTTCACTATCAGCGAGGGCTCTTTCGCCGAACACGGCATCTTCAAGACCTTAAGATGCCGACTCGAAGATGCCGTGTTCGGCGAAAGAGCTCTCGCTAATAGTGAAATTAACGTAGTCTCCAAAACCATTTGGTTTTATTTTATTACAATTATTTCATTTGTTTTGAGATATTTTTATCGGGCATATCGAAGGAAGATAGAAGAGGGCCGCGCCGGCCATGTTCAATAGTAGTTTAATACAGGGCGCAGAATGACAAGCTAAAGTCAGATATGTCGTCGCTATGTGTCGGCCACCGGTGGCCGACGCGCCCCAATTGGAATACCTCCATGTCGGCCACTGGTGGTCCATCCCCCGTCTGCCACAAAAAAAGGACCGTTTAGCCTGGCGAAATCGTGTCATTTAATTACCACTTTATGTTTCTATGTCGAAAGTTGATTTTTTTAATAAGAGTATTGTAAAAACTACAAATTATATTTATCTATTTTTTATTATTTAATTAACGTCCATTTTCAGGGTAAAATAAAATCTTGAAGATGTTGAAAAATTGGATAAAATGACGACTTTACAAAACCAAACTTTGTTAAAGATTTTATTTATTTTTATTTTTAAAATAATATATCACACAGGGTTTATATTTAATCTTTTAATTTCAATTGAAAAAAAGATTTAAATGTTTAGGACTCATAGAACGGGGACACGACGAATATCCAAATTCCTACACTTCAATCGGAAAAATATCACATATTTATGATATTAAAAGTAAATTTACAAGAAATGAAAATATTTTCTGCTCGGAAGAAGGGATGTATCTAACTTTTTGCGTTTAAATTTTTTTGATTGGTGCTGTCTATTTTTCGAAAAACGGACCAGAAAATGATCAAAAAAACTCGAGTATGGGACTTAGACCCTTAAAGCTATGTCTTACAATACGATATATTTTGCCCCAGCTCCTGCGCGCAGTGTCTGGGACTTACTTACGAGTGAGGTTTGTTGTAGGTGCAAGGGAAAATATGTGTTAAAAACCCTTTTATAGCAATCTCCGATTTTAATTTTTTTTTAATTATAAAAGCTGCTGTGACGCTGATTCGGAGATCAGCGTCACAGCAGCTTTTATATTAAAAAAAATTATATCTGTGATTTTTAAAAAATATATTGTATGTATAGTAATACCCCGCTTTACGCGAGGGTTCCGGAAAAAATCGCGTTAAGTGAAATTTGCGTATATCGGGGTTTACGATTAAACATACATACATAGTCAAAACTTAATACGAAATATTTACTTTAATTATTAGAACACTTTATGCAGTATTACATGTTATTTTTACTGAAAAATATATTTATTGTCTTTTGGGTAGCGTTTCTTGTAAAAGTCGTTCATAGCACCCAACGCTGTTTTTAATTGTTATGAGAAGTCAATGACTACGTCAATTAGTCAATTATGTTCACACATATTCTTAAAATAAGAAATTCGCGTAATGCGAGGCATTTTAACGCGAAATTTGAAATTCACGTTATAGTGAAACCGCGCATAGCGGGATCGCGTAAAGCGGGGTATTACTGTACAGTAAAACCTTCATACAACGGAGCTCTATTTAACGAACTTTGGAACGTCCCGTTAATATTATACATCCGGCGAACTGATCGGTCCGACATGCGAAGAGCACGAGCATGCTGTACGACTGAATGTCGAGGGCCGCTTTCAACTGCTTGACACACTCTTTCCGTACCGTTCGGTCACTTTTCAACCTGTTCGTTGAAAGTTATTTACCCCCTTCATGATGGTGTCAAACATCGGAACACGACCGTGATGGCCAACGTTGAAATGATTTGAATGACAGAGCGGCCCGTTTCAGTAAAGGTGTTGTACACGAACACACGATGCTCTATCTACCACGTCTCCATTGCTACTGAAATGGCAGCTCCTGAGGAGCAGATACCCTCACTCTTTATCCACCAAGGTTATCCCCACCGCGCGTGGCGTCCCGTTCAAGTCATCCATACCTCCCTGCCCAACCCTGTACATGCTTAAATTTAAGTGTCGCCGCATGTAAACAATTTTTAACAATAAGTTCAACTATACTATACGCATTTTTGTAATTACCGAGAGTTGATTATAAAAAACAGCAAACTTCAAAAGTGCTTCTTTATACCCTTTATGTACATTATTATTAGTTTTAAAAATACTCTATACAAAAGATTCAACATCAAATTAAATGTGCAGTGTAACATCATTGGAATAATTTGTAACGTTCGACGAAGTTATAAAATTATAAAAATTAACAATTATATATTTTTAAACCAAATAAGTGTATATACTAACTTGCTATATACTCGTACTTACCTATTGTTTTAAAAATTATAATTGGACTTTTGTTATGGTATAACATATTGTTAAGGCCAAACAGCATCTTGAAATCACGATCCAAACGTATGTCGACTGCTCTAGGAATAAGCAGCATTTTTTGTGAATCTGAGCTCTCGATAAATCTCTTGATCATAATAAATTTAATAATACTTAAATATTTGTAAGATTTCATAAAAATGCAACAAATTTTGAACGAAAAAGCTCTTATGGCAATATCTGTGCACTGTTTTTGAGCGAATTCAGAGTGTTTTAAACAATGTGTTAACTCTCTACTTGGGGATCTCGGCAACAACTGGATTTTTATTGTTTTGATAATTTAAACATGAATATCAAATTTATGAGTTTTGAATAGGTCAATGATCTCAAACAAGCGCATTTGTATTGTGTAAGTAGTGAATATTTTTTAAAAGTCAAAATGGTAATTTGTCTTTATACATATTTTAAATTTTTTTAAACGCAAGTAGACTTGTTTTGAGGTTAAATTTATAGCATGCTATTGATTGATAGAGTTCATTTCGCTACGTAATAATAAGTTATTAGTTTGTAGTCATCATATTTGATTGCAATTCTTGCGTAAAAGCATTAGATTGTAAAATTCTACAATTAACGCTGATAACTCTGAGTGACCTTTCGTTTTTTAAATCATTTAATTAGAGTTCAAGATCACAGCAATTGCTTCATGTTACGTGTATAATATCAAACACACGCGTAAAAAATTGTTTGATTCGTATTTTATATTATTATAAAATATTTTTTTGATATGTATTACAAAGATATTACAAATATTTTTCACGTGGCTGATTTCCAGTTTTTTTCTTTCCAGGGTCCACAGTAGGCAATCACTTCGTCCTGTAATTAAATTTTCGTTTCTAATAATAACATACAGTATATATATTTAGAGGTATATATATATATATATATATATATATATATATATATATATATATATATATATATATATATATATATATATATATATATTTATAGTATGTATATTGTATGATATTATTAGAGGTATACCGTGCTGTGACTAAGGTCAAGGGCGTCGAAAGTGGTTTTTAAAATTTGATAAAAAATATGTGATTGAATCTCATCTAACCAGATTTTCCTTATGATATTTTTTAATTTCATTTGATTCCTCTGGATTGCGTAAGAATACATTAATTTTAAGTAACTGGTTCGATACATATTAAAAACAAAAAAAAGGTCGTTACTTTCAGTATTGTATTGAAATTATTTTGTTTTAAATGAAATAATATTTGTATGCCATATATTATTTAATTGTCTATAATGCTACATAAAAATGCGTAGAAGCAGATTGGCACGTGCTTCTACATATATACGTATTGCTTATCTATAACATATAAATTCATTTATATATTTATAGATATATACATAAAATTTAATAATAAATACATAAAGAGTGTGATTAAGTACATGGATTTTAATGTTTTATTTTTTTAACTGTGCTATCCAACAGTCGTTATATTTGCAAATAATTGTGTTTTTAATCAAACAAGCGACGTCAGTAGTGAATGTAAGATAAGATACGTAAGTTTCATTGAAAAAACTTTATTTAATGGCGTGATAGTTATCATGTGTAAAATGGCGAATTGCGACCTTAATTACGTTTAGTAAACCAGAAGTGTACATTTTTTATCTACTGTCTAAAATATACTCAAAAATTCGCCTTTACTTACCATTCTACGGAATCGGGGACCGCAAGTTGAGGATGGGGTGAATAATGAGACGTAAATATATTCGGTAATTGCTTTATTGCTTATTCACAGATATATTATATTTTATAGGTTTGTTTGCATGAAAGGTTTTCCTTATATTTTTTTATCAAAATTTGTAAAGGTTTGTTGTACTCGAATTCACAATAAAACATGGACCCTATAGTCGATTGGCGAATTTCTAGCAACATGATCGCGAGGTAATAAACTGTATACGGTGGCAAGTGCGGTGAATACTGGTGTCCGTGCATTTAAACAATATACCAATAATAGCTTCATGAAGAATAATGGCAGTCGGATGAAATGGGTCGGAGCGACGTGACTGAGTATAAATAGTACGCAAAATACCACCTTATCATTCAGACCGAAAGTAACGCGTTAACTGATCCGACTTGGCAACTGCGGCGACTGCTCGCTCTGGGCATCACTGGCATTAAATCGACGCTGGAAAGCGGAAATCACCGCCACTGCTTCAACAATGCAGTACGTTGAAGATTATGCTTTGATGAATAATTTAAAAAAATATTTTGATCTCATCTTCAGCCAAAATAATCACGATGCGGTCCATTCTCCATTTGGTCACATTTTCGGGCTGGATTTATTTTTGAGATAATTCATTTCTCAGTTTTTGTTATAAGCTTTAAGGCAGTTGCTTCCAACCGGACACCAGAGGCAGCCATTACCTGACGAAATCGTGTCATTTAATTAATTTAATTGTCACTTTATTTATATATAACGAAAGTTGATTTTTTAACAGAGTATTGAAAAAACTATAAATTATATTTATCTATTTTTTTTTTATTTAATTAACGTCAATTTTCATGGTAAAATAAAATTTTGAAGATGTTGAAAAATTGGATAAAATGACGACTTTACAAAACCAAATTTTTAAAATAATATAACGCACCGGATTTATATTTAATCTTTTGATTTCAATTGAAAAAAAAAACTTTTAAATGTTTAGGACTCATGGAAAAGAGAAATGACGAATCTCCAAATTCCTAAACTTCAATCGAAAAAACACATATTTATCATATCAATAGTAAATTTATAAGAAATAAAAAAATATTCTGTTCGAAAGAAGGGATGTATCAAACTTTTTGCATTTAAAATTTTTTGATTGATGCAGTCGATTTTTCACAAAACGGACTAGAAAATGATCAAAAAAACTCGATTATGCGACCTAGACCCTTAACATGTTTATTATTGTGATACGACGAGTGACGTTATTCAATTACATGTTTCTTGTAATAGGTGTGGGTTCAATAACATCAGTTTGGAATTTAGTTGTTGGGCCTTTAAAAATGTCAACTGTTTAATTACCCAGTTTTTAGTTAACTAAACTACCGGGTAGACAATTAAATATTTATATATAGCACATTTATACCTCTAATAATAAGTCGACATCTTTAATTAATATTATATTAATATGGACCTTGTAGGTTATCAGAAAATACGCTCGGGTGTCTGTTTAGTTGTTACGATCTTCTAAATTTATTGCAGATTCTATAGACCTAGGAAAAATAAATCTTATTTACGAAGTTGTCTTGTGCCGACTTATATTTTCTTTTACTCATAAATTTTGGCTGCATAAGTAGCTAGCTACGTTAACCTTTAAGAGAGGTGATTAAACGGCTCTCGCGCTACATGCTAATTTTCAAGTTGAGCGGCGAGACCCAAATAGATATATATATATAAAGAGATTTATTATTTTGGGGATTCCTAGATCATCTCCACGTCGTCATTTAATTATTGACCCTGGACACGTGAAACTTTTACCCCTAATCTCTTAAATACATAACATTCGGTCTGAATTCCGTGAACCACACAGCAAGTAGTCAACGTTATAAAAAAGTATATATTACGGTACTACCGGATAGAATAAAATAAAAACACAATTTATCATCTATTTTAAATACTAATGTACACTCACTAAGAAAACAGATGCTTATATGTGAAATTTGACGCGATTTAATTAAGTTTTGTTTAGTATAAAATTAAGTCTACCACAAGTAGTAAGTACTCGACCCGATTATGTAAATATTATACTCAGCAGGTCTACTAAAAAGCACCAAAATAAAAATTTACAACGTAAATATACTTTCACAGTTTCGTAAATAACTTCTAACGCACCTGAAATAACATCCATATTTCCTGTAGGACTGATTAAAATGAGAAAGAGGAAATTGAATGATACCAAATTCGTACAAGTCATATTAACGCTTAGAAAAAAAACATGACTTACGTCGTAAACTGTCGAGTGTAGCCCCGATCAGAGACACTAGGGAATTCATAATAATTTACCCATGGAACGACTGGAGGTCCATGAAAGAACGGACAGTTGCAATGTAAAAAGAGATAATTACTTATAAAGCCGCATTAAAATAAATCTGGACATGTGCGGTCCATGGTACATACACGGGACATGTGACGATGTAGGACTATTTTAATAATAGATTATTTTAATATATTATTTGCATTTCGTGTGTTGTGATGTCTACCGCCCGAGTTCTTGTAACAATGTCGGCAACGTGAACCACGAAAAACCGAAAACCATGAAAAAACTGCAAAGACTCATGGTCATTATCCATAAACGAGTAAAGCAGTTTTGAAGACAGCTTTTAAGTTTGTTTCCAAATATATAAATAAAATCAATAATAATTAATAAATACTTTTTATAAAGCATTTGAGTAAAATATGGCGATTGGCTTATAAGAAATATGTAATTATCTAATGTTATATTTTTGTGGTTCGATAGTTTCATTAGCCTTGGTATATGACGTAGATACAATTTTATGATTTTGAGTCCGGTTTATGGTACCGATTGTATTCATATCATCATTTATCACGACTTTTATTTACTCGCGTCAAATCAACTAAGGACTATGGTGGTCTCAAGTCTGCATCGTCTTCGAAGACTAGACTCGACTATGGGAGTGTTGAACTCGAACACTTTCAATGTGTGCTATGTCCTTGTAATTGGTGTTATCTGACCTCGCAAGCTCGCGAAATATAAATGATATTACGTGATACGCGAGAGCAAGTGCCAGGTGCCTTGATCGTGAATATTACCGGCCATAATAATTTTTTATTGTTGCGATGTAGCTAAATCAATTAGTGATTGTACACGGGCTCGTGAATTTTAACGCGGAGTTACGCAACTGCTCTGGAATTGTGAATTATTGTATCTACTCGCGTGGGTGTGTTTGTGAAATTTGTCTCAAAACGAAGAAGTTTTATTATTAAATTAAAATATATCTAAATATTAATAAGCGAAGACTTGCGCAACCGAAGGAAGCCGATCAGAAGTTGAGCAATATTTGATGAAATATACAAGACTGATATAACTAGCAGGTAGGTAGATGTCCATCCACTCATCCGTTACCATGTTCAGATGTTATTGGGTAACGATGGAAAGTACGGAAGTTATACATATTTATGCGAAACTGTGGACAGATTACGGCCCAATAAATTATAGCATTTCACAAAATATATATGCTATTTAGAAGTTTAACACGATGAGCACAAAAATTCAATTTCAATGAAGATTCAGCTCGAAGTTATTATCGATTTTCTTTATTACGAGCTAATGAATTAAATATTGTTTAGCAAGTAAAATTATAAGAGCCACAAGTATTTGTCACGGATGTTATTTTTTATCGCATACACAGAAAAAAAAAAAGGAACACTGAATACACGCGACCTCTAAATGTTTATGCACCTATATTAAAAAAATATGATAATTTATCAGTACTGATTAGTTTTGTCGAGGGTCTAATATCTAGGTGATATTAAAATGTGTGACCTTGTATCCTGAAAAGGCTGATTTTTTATGATCAGCTGCATCGTCAAATTACTATCAATTCATCTAGAGCCAATTCCTTTTTAAATTAGATGGCTTTCTACAAATTACTGGACATCGTGACTATTTTTTTGTCAATAGAATGTTTTCACTCCTTCGCCAGTCTCTGATGTACCATGTGATGCAACAAATGGTACTATCACGCAACGGTATTTTCGCCGGACTGAAAGATTAATAGATTACAAAGTGACTTAAATAAGGCAGGCAGACTGTGTTTTTTGGATGGTCAAATTCTTCTGTATGGACTCGATCCAAATAGAGAATATGCAATGCGTGGCTCGACGCCATCGTTTGGGCATGTGCTGCACATTCCGGATCTACATCTTATTTGCTCGCTTTTTACCTGAGGGTCTTCATTCCGGGCAAACATTGGCAATACCGATTGCTTCTTCATCTATTCTGCGACTCATTAAACCAGTACGAAGGTGCGGGACCATCATCTGGCCATCTTATTAACCAGGATCTGTTGGCGGCATACACTTGTTTAAATCAAACAACCCAACATATATAAGTATTATTTATTTGTCAAAAAATATGTTTCACTTTCGACGTTTTGTTTTTATATAGGTACCTAATGTAATAGGCTAGTAGAGTTTTGTTACATTGATAACATTATCATTATTTTTGCGCAACTGGTTACTTCCGTTTCCTTTGTTTGTTCCTATAATTAGGATGCTTTGTTATCATAGCTTATTTTTTAAATGTATATCGAGAATGAATATTCATACCAGTAATGATAAAATTCTTTGCATCACGTTTTTGTAAATTTTAATATAGTAATGCCATCTGTGTAGCAATAGCTGAACTAAGTTAGTAGCTTAACACTTAGGACTGAAAACGCTCAAAATGTTAAAAGCTATTTATCTACTAGCTAACAAGCACACAAGAACAAGACTATAAGATATATTATTTATAAAATTAATATTGATTGAATAATTTTTAAATAATTAGAAATTACAGTACTGTGTATTTGAAGAATCGTTTTGAACAAGTATGTTGCTTGTATTTACATCTACTTGTCTGCTTCATAGTCCAGTCCTTGAAATTTTTCTCGAGGAATATGACAACTCATCTTTTCAATGATCTCAAATCTTTAAAAGTCATGCAAGATAGAAAGAAAACCAATCATTTCTGGTTTAATCAAGGTTAACGTATATACTTGATTTTATTTTTTGATTGTCAATTATGAAAACCTTTTTTCAGATATTGAATGCACATTATTTGGGAAGAGCAATAAGCTAAGACTTAGAAAGGGTCCAATCATTAGTTTACTTATAATTTTCTACATATTATATTGGGTTTTAGATGTCTCGCTACTTGTCATTGCTTTGGAAAAAGATACTGTTTCATCCACTGTCACTTTTGTAATGATAAAGAGAGATTATATCAAAGTGAGTGAAAAGGTGGGGTTATATTTCAAATTCATAAAACACAAAAAATTATAATTTTCAGTAAATCATTTGAAAAGCAAAAGAAGGATTCCTGTAAGTTATATATTTTTATTCTTTGAATTATAATACATCTCGGAAAGTATTGAGTATAAATTATTGTAAAAGTATTTTTATTGTAATAATATTACTTGCTTGAATCACAACATAAGACAACAAAATTCAATGCTAACCTAGATTTCTCAATTATTTCTGAAACAATATTAATATTTCACATAAATGTAAGGTATTTCTACATCTAAAAAATAAATTAAATTATTTAATATTTACAACATATTCAAGAGGTATGAAAGTTTTATAAGTATGAGAGGTATTTTTAGATATTTTTCTCAGTTCATCTTCTATTATTGTATCACATTTAATTAATTTATAACTAATTCTATTGATAAAATAATCTTTTTTCCATACATGCTGATCTAAATATTTTTTTACGAGTTTTTAGATTTTAATCCTATATAAGCGCCTATAATGACAATAAGTTCAAATTACACATAATTCTGAAATCTATTATAACATAAATTACTACGAGTAGGCACTACACAAGATACTACATACAAGAAGATTCACACCTAAGTCATGTAATCTCATATTAAGATTTTCAAAATGCTCAGTTTCTCAATAATGCCAATTGTCATGCCAATGTCAAAATCATTTATAGCTTTTAAATTTGAATTAAAAATAAATGTGTTTGTACGTTTTATTACAACTATATTAAGCTGTAATACAAGTTAATCAATATTACTATATTCTATTGATAAACGCTTTATTTTGTGACAATAGAAATGTAACCCTCAACCCGTAATAGAATTTAAGCTAACAAGCACAGCAAAGTCGGATCGGGTACATCCACCCACGCCAAGCAACTATCTGAGGATGGTGGATTAACTAACATTACGAGTAGAAGGTTAATTGTTTTTTGATAAATTATTTGTTTCATTACAAGAATACCTGAAATATAATAAATCTTATAAATACAGATATTAATAGACAAAGTATAATGAATTAACATTAACATGAATTGTGTTTATAGATAACAATAATGTTTGTATGTTTTCCCATCCAGAAGTTACCATATGCTTTGTCGGCAATATAAATGATCTATTTAATTGTTTTGACTGATTGGTACACAATAAAAGAAAAGTAGTAAAAGTAAAAGACAAATAAAAAATTAAAATGAAAACTTTACATCAAAATTAAATTATCATATGACCACAAGTACGGTCTGCTTAATATTATACAAAACATTCTAGGAATATACAAGACGGCACATACCAAAAGAATGATAAATCATTTCTCTTGGTATTTTTCTAAAAGGTTGCAACAGGTGATCCAATTTTAAGGTGTTATTTATTTTAAGGTGCTGCTGAACATTCTGAAAAAAAAAGTTAGGTCATTAGGTAGTTATTATTTTTAAAAAATCTGCATTCAGTCACAAATAACTTAATATTTGATACATTTTATTACAAACTTACTGCAAATTGAGCAAGCCATTTCATCGCTATTATCACCACAGCCATCGCGGCCTGAGCAGGCTATTGCAGAAGAGCGACATCTTCCATTGGCACACCTGAGAGGGCATTGCGCTCCTTCCTCATCACTGTAAGCATAAATAATATATATAAAAAAAAACAACAAATGAAAGCACTTGATGATTTTAATTATTTTGGTGCCTGATCTTAAAGCTTAGATATTTTAGGAATTTTAGGAGTAAAAGAAATTAAATGATACCTTCATATTTGTTTATTTGAAATGAATAGCGTTGCTAACACTTTAGGCATATATATTAAGTGACGATTATTAAAAAGTTATTTTTTAGAAATTTACTGAATATTTTATTAAAAACATTTTAAAATAAAGTTCACATTCAAGCATACAGTATGGTATTTGTATAATAAATATATTGTTAGTGGTGATTTTTAACAATAGGGCTGGGAAAAAAAATTGATACCTTGTTTCTTGATTGCAGAGGTGTGGCGGCTCATCGGAGCCATCTTCACAAGACACTATGGCATTACAGAATTCATATTCCGGGAGACATTTTCCATTTGCACATTGGAATGTGTATTTGGGACACCTAAAAATATTTTCCATTCAATTTTAAAATATGATAGATAGAATGTGCATATAATTATTGTATTATTTGTTCTGGATTGAAAAAAACAAATTATTGATTATGTTTAGCCGGAAGCCGAATTTGGAAGGCTGGGAGTGAAATAGGTAGGTAACTTTTGCTCCACCTTTGGATTTGAACAGGAAATCAAGATTGATAAGCGACTCCTCACTACTGAATCGCGAGGCCGCTTAGCTTTGAATAGCTCAGAGCATAGGTTCCCAACGGAGGCGGTATTGTCCCCTAGTGGGCGCTGGAGCTTTCCAAGGGAAAACGGGGGGCGTTATGAAATACCTCTATGGTATTCTTATAAAAAAATATTTTATCTAGCGGTCAAAAATGTGTTATTCTTATTATTATGGTCTAAATTTCAACTGTTAAAATCTCAAGCTAGTTTTATAATTAACAATATAGGAATCTAGAATGATTTTCAATAATGTAACATTTGTGTTAATAAAGCATTGAATCAACGCATTGAAAAATAATAATAAAAATAAAAATAAGAATAAAAATAAAATAAAATAACATGATATAATGCTCTCAAAAAACATTTGTTAATAAAAAAGAGAGAGAACTAATTTTAAATTTGTGATTGTTAATAAATAATATACAGAAATAAAATTGGTATAATTATAACTGTTATGTCAAAGGGGGCGTTGGAATTTTTTTTTCTTGTTAAGGGGGTGGTCAATAAAAGGTTGGGAGCCTACGGTTCAGAGACTCTGACTTTGTGACTTGCATAGCAGGGTGGTTATAGTTTCGAGACGCGGGGGATGGTGCTTGATGGCTCACTTTCTCTTGGGCGTCGCCCGGCAGTTGCGCTCGTCCTCGCCGCCGGGGCAGTCGCGGCGGCCGTCGCAGCGAGCACTGCGCGGGACGCAGCGGCCGGAGCGGCGCGGGCCTGGAGAGGCGCGGCGCTGGGCCGGGCAGCGCAGGGCTCCGCTGGGGCAGCGCGAGCTCCCGCCGCACTCCTCGTCCGAGCTGTCCGCGCAGTCAGCCCGCCCGTCGCACACGAAGAACCAGCTGATGCACGCGCCCGACGACCGGCACTGCACAATAACACACTCTTGAGTCGCTGCCTGACGACAGGTGACAATTCTCATGAACGTTTTCAAAATTCATTACTCAAAATATTCACGCATGATCAAGTGGTCAGTCAGGTGTCGATTTCGCCGATGAGGGGTCCATGAACTGTAAATGGGGGTCTACGAGAGTGGATCCCATTTAAGCAGGTCATCACCAAAATTTAGACATTTCGTAAATGTCATAATACACAGATTGTACCTATGTACTTTGTGACGAATCGAAGCCCTGAAGCGTAGAAGTTCGTGCCAAATGCTCGAGAAACGAGACTTTTGGCATTGTAAAACTATACCGACGTACCTTTTTGGAGCTTATGACATAAGAAGACTAACCATTACGATCGTGTTACCTTTTTTTTAAAATCATTTACAGGGGCTAATAAACTCGAATGGGCAGCGAGCTAATTGGTTGTACGGTAATAAAACAAATTGATTTGACAAATATTCCGAGAAAATAAGGACACCTGTACGGCTTAGGAACGAGGGAACTTTCAGACAGACCCTTCCAAGGGAGACAGTTTTAAATCGAGAGCCATTCAAGCCCATAAACTCACTCACTGTACAGTAAACCCAATGAAAGTGAGTTGTTCTATATAAGATGTCAAAAATACGTTTGAAGTTGATGAATTTGTAAAAAGTCAATATTAGCAAGGCAGGGGGTCGACGAAAAACAGGAAAACTCGACAAGGGGTCGACGGGACAAAATAGTTTGGGAAACTATAAAGAATTGATTCAATATGACGATCAATCAATTAGTTTGATTTATCAAGATTATCAAGAAAAAATATAAGCAGCTCCACACGTGACTCCGATCATACAAATATTTGTAGTATCGGATTACAGTATGGTCTCCAACTTTATGGAGAAAAAATGAAGTATCCTTGAATATAGTATTTTGCCAAAGTACGGGTAATCGTGACATGAAGTTTTGGTAAGAGTCGCAATTGAGAGGTGAGGGATTGACGGGGAGCCGTGGCTACCTGGAAGGTGCCGGCGAGGCAGCCGGTGTTGGCGGCGGAGCAGGAGCCGGTGGCGTTGGAGGGGCGGCAGTCGCAGCGGCCGGAGAGGCAGGCGGAGGCGGGGTCGGCCTCGCGGCACTGCTGGTCGCTGGAGCAAGCCTGCCCCAGGGACAGCGCCCCCGCGTCCAGGCGCACCCGCTGCCCCACTGAGGACACAGGCGACACATTGCATATTTGAATTTAAAAATCCAGTCATTTTAGAGTATTTTTTTGGGAATTTCTTAAGACTTCAGGTCGAGTTCCTTTCCCTCATTTTCGTATTGTTTTCCGGGAAACAATTTAAATTTAAAACTACTAGATCGTTTTTAAACTAGATTGCCACTGAAAATTGAAAAAAAAAAAAAAAACACCCCAAAAACAATTTTCATTTTATTTGTAATAAATGTTGAGTGACTTCAACTCTGAAAAAAATATATTCAAGCTAATATCCCGAAACAGCCTTTGAATGCGTTGACATGTCTCTAAAGCTTTACTTGTATTTCAATAATTTCACTATAATGTAAAAAAAAAAATTAAAATAAATAATGGCATACCTTGCTTCTTGTAGGGATACTGCGGTGCCTTCTTTAGTTTATTAGTTGCGGAGACCACGGCCGCTTTGGGTTTCGGCGTGGAGACCGGCTCTGTGGCGGTGATCCTCGTCGTTGTTCGGACGGTGGTCGTGGTGGTGGTCTCCGGAGCCGCAGTCGCGGTCACCGCCGCGTGCTTGGCCGCGGTCTCTTGCTGAGGGCGCCTGGTGACGGCGAACGAGGGCTGCTCATTGGAATCGAGCTCGTCAAAGTTCAGGTCGTCCGCTATCAACTTGAGCATACCGTCGTAGTTGTGCTTGCCGGGGTGGGGGTAAGCGATTTTGGACGAGTACTTTTCCGTCGTGCTGGAAACTTTCAAATTCATAAGGAGGAATGACTCCTGGGACTTTTCGTGAACGACTTCGTTCGCTATCGCCGGCGGGCCGTTTTCCACGTCGTTTATCGGGTACTGGTTGATGGCCGTCGCCACCGCGGCCACGTTCGGTTGCGCGGCCGTGGGCTTGGAGCCGGGGCGGTCGCTGACGACTTGAGGCGGCGTCGACAGTTTCTGCGGAGATCCTGCCGTGGAGGAGACGTTGTCGGGGGCGTCTACCGCGACGGCGGCGGTGGCGGAGGGCGGCGGCTTCCGGTCGACCGGCGTCGCGTGGTTCTCCTCCTCTCCCACGCACTTGTCTCCTATTTTACGAAGAGGCGCATTGCAGGCGCATCGGCCAAACAGGTTCGGAATGAGGAATTCACAACGGCTCTCGTTGTCCCACAGTCTGCAGTGGGCATTACTATAGCACACTTGTCCCGGTCGGGCGGCTGAAACAGGAAATACCACAAGCGAGTCAGCCGTCTGGCAAAATAAGCTTTCAATTAAATTGGCGAAAATTACTCGATATTTTAATCGAACGAATGAGATCCGGCTTTTCTGACATTGGCTGGTTTTTCGATGCAGTTATGCAACAAATTCAGAGACACGTCTGATAATGCGTCACGGCTCTCGGTGAACACTCAGAGTCGAGAAGATTTAGTAAAAGACAAAGATTCTTTTCAAAGGGAAACACAGAGTGACAGGTCACTCGGTTATGCGGCGACACTTTACCGGTGTGATCAGCGCAAAGCAGCTGTAAAACTTATTGAACACTGTGAAATTTTAAATGCTATTCTTTTCAGTCGAAAATTTATGAATAGGTCGATATTTATTTAACCGAAGACCTTTTTCGGAGTGAATGGCCATCGTTCACAGAGACAGTTACGGCGGTCGCCCCGCGGACACGTTCTTGCGGCCGCGCAAGGTGTGTAGAATACCAAAAATATTACAGGTATGGGAATACTGCGCTGTACCGTAACTCAGGCTTGGACATAATGTAATAAGCGAATAAGTATGCGTGTCAGAATAATTTGTCGCAGAAATTGACCATATCTGACAGCAGCAGGGGGTCACGGAATTGGGTTAGATGATTTACAAGTCTACCGATAATTTTAAGGAAAAGACTAACGGTCGGCTTTATAGCTTTTAGCGAGGAATAATAAACACAAATTATTTTTAAATTATGTACTCTGAGCACCGATGAATCAGAATTTGATAGCCGCAAGAGATTAATAATGTATCATTTACCATTAAATCATATTTTCACGGTTAGCCGGCGAGCAAACAACGAAAAATTGGGACAAAAAAGCTATTGGCAAACACTTTCAATTGTTCACAGATTCACATTATATAACTGTTGGATGATTAGAATATGATATAACTCACATGAATGTGGGTCAGCTTTTTAAAATAATTTATTCTCATGACTGGTTATGACGCGCTATTATTCATCGTACTATACTTGCCTAGGTGGGTGCTTCACAAGACGTGAAATTGAGGAGAGATTAATGTATTTTAAATGCGCTACCTTACCATTGTTGTTGTATAAATCAAACAGTCATGAATGCGGTTACAAAAAGGGACCCAAACATAATGGGAACAAAATAAACTGTGACTTGGTTTGTCGGTGGACGGCACTTGAGGAGGTTAATGCCCAACATTAAAGCATTGTTTGTATTTACAAGTTTGCAGGGCTGCACTTGTAAATAATTATTCTCAATATACTGCGTTTCAACACTTAACACGTTACAACTTAATTCGTATCAAATATTAATGTCAGAAGGGATCAAACAACAATGAGAATATAACAAACAGCGGTTTGGTATTTCTTGCATGGCTTTGCATGGCTGTGAGGTTGTAAATGTGTTTAAATATTGCTTTCAAGAAAAGATCCGAACATGACAAAAATTCAACAAACTATAGCATGGATTAAATATGTTAGTTTGAAATGCTCGTGTGAGCACGTATTTTGTCAGTTAATAAGTATTTATACATAATCGTTTTACCTGAAAGTTATACAGAATTGCTTAAATTATTTATGATATACTTAATCAATCAATGGTTAAATTGAATTGTGTGGGGTGATAACTTTTTTGACTATTAAACTGGAGTAAAACACTATTAAAATATTTTGAATGTGCTACCACAAAAAGTACGTGTTGTGGTAATAAATATATATTATGTTTAGTATGATTAGAATCTGAACGTGATTTAAGCATATATTTTATTAATGTTCCAAATACACGCCTCCAATACAGCACTATCCATCAAAATTTATCTTATATTACCATTATTATTTTAATAGTTGGTTATTGTGTGCGAAAATAAACTAGTATCTTTCCCTAGTAATTAACATTCGCATGTTTACTTGTTGAGAAAAAAAATTGTTGAATTAACAGAAAGTTGAAAAAATTCATCATCATTAAGATAACTATGAGTTCCGTAAAATTAAAGACGTTAAATTAATTTATATCGACTTTTATACTAGAAAAAATATTAGAGAATGGTTGACAAGTATTTTCTCAGTAAATTTGTCTATACTAACTTGGGTAAACGTTCAAAAATATTCAGACAGGGCAGTTGTCTGTATGTCAGGTCATAAGTAGCTTTTATAAACGGCTGGTGATGGAATATGTTGTATTATGATATTATTACGGTAAACGCTGTCTAACGACGATGTAGATGCGTTTAAGTATTCGCCATTTTACCCAAGTGAGCTGTAAAAAAAATGGGTCACAATAATAATTATGGTATGATGTCCAGTCTGCTGTATATGCACTCAAATTATTGGGTACAGCTACAGTACGAGTACATACTTAGTGGCTATCAAAAGTAATGTAACATTTGAATACGCCTTGGTTTTAAATATATATTTGTAATACTTTTTACATGAATTATTTTTTTAACCATATATCATTAGGGACTCACATAATTTCGAAGTCCGTCTCAAAACGTTTAGCTTAAAAATAAGTTTTTTGATAATATACTATATGTACTTTTTGTAAGATGTAAGATGAGAATGAAATATTAGTCCAATTAAAAAAAAAAACATAAAATTGTGTGTTCGTATATATTTTGCTCTAAATCATAAGGAATTTTGGTGATTTTTGGTAATTTAATCCCAATAATGTTGTTTTCGTATCTCAAATGTTATAAATGATAAGGGAAGGGGAGGAAAAGATAACAACTTCAAATTGTAAATTGACAATTTAACAGAGGAAAAGAGGACGAGGGATTACTTCAAGCCTTAGCATGCTTAAAGATTTTCCCGAATCGATAAAGAGAGATAAAATTTCAGTTTAAGAATCTATAGTGAATTAATATAATTTTTTTCTCCTTTAAAGACTGATATGTGTTGAAAAAACTTCACGGGTCAATTATATGATTGTCGGTTAGGTTTGAATAGCATTGTTTTTTTTTGTAAAGCGCAGAATGGCCGATATCTCTTTGGCTACTGAATCTAACAGGTTTGCGTACAATAACGCTGAAAGAAAATAATGCCCCTATTTGTTTAAATACAAAAATCAAATTATGTTAATTTCAAAATTAACTATTGATTATATTGATAAAAATACTATAGCATAAAAATAAATGTTGTGGAACTTCTTGATATTTGATATAATCGGGTGTCCATGTATTATAACTGTGATGTTGTCAAATTCAAAAAAGATAAAGTAAGTATCGTATTATAAAACATGAAGATGTTTATGTGAAGCATGGATTTAACTGAATACCACTGAAGATTGAATTCAATTCAATAAAGTAGAATAAAAAAAAGAAAATTGAAGTGTACGCTTAATTTACAGTGCGGAATTGTTACAAAAGGAAAAGTGCTATCGTGATGATTTGACAATATCGAAACGGGCCGAGCCGCTGAGTGGATGTAATTTACATTGCCGGATTTACCCGTGCCTAGAGTTCAAAGTCTTGAGATGGTGCACAAAAATGCTGGTAATATTTTGATGTGTGTGCATATACGGAAATCGTTTTGTGGATGTTTTGTTGGAGTAAGCGCAACGGTTGTTGCGATTTTTGACAAGCCGAACAAAAGCTCCCCCGGCATGACGGTCGCAGCCGGCCATTTTCGAGTTTCAAATAAATCGTGGCGTGCACCGGGATGACAGCTCGACCCGAGTCGGGACACAAACTGCGATACAAATCGCAGATAACAGACGGCAGTGGGTAGGAGAGGACCGGGTCGGCCGTTGTTGACCTTCAAAGTTCACGCGGGCGTCGCGTGGACGGAGACTAATCATTCAGCGGTCGCTCTCTCACGACTCGGGAGGCGTGCGCTTTCCTCGGCGGCTCCGTTACGGCTGCCGTCTGCACGCCGACTGGCCCAGGCGGCCGTTGTCGTTTTCAATTCAACGCGAAACGGACGACGCTCGCGGAAAATCCACATCCGAAAGAGACGCGCTCCAAAGCTAACCTCGGCCAATTAGGGTCATAAGACTGCAGAGCGGTATCTGTGCAAACACAACCACGCGATGCACCATTAATCCCAATAAGGAAGGAAGCAGCGTTTTTGTACGCGAATAAGCAGTTTCAATTTGATGCTGTTTTTCATTTGTAGGCACGTGATGCTTTCGATGTGCTCTATATATCGTAAATTTGTAACTTAAATAGTTGTATCTGATTATTTGGAATTCGTCAAACTTTTCAACAGAAAAAATAGCAGTAAATTAACCGCTGCAATATCTGCAAAAAATTAAAAATATATTTGTATTGTGCACGTCTGTGCTTTCCAGTGGCGTAGCGTGACATTAGTGGCAGAGAAACCCCGTTGGCACTCATAATGAGCAAAAGAGCACTCTTAGCAGAAATACTGACTGATTAAGTTCGCACATTTTGCTTCAGAACCATATTTGTTTTCATACATTCAAAAATGACGAACATATGGTTGTGTAAATTGTAATAAAGTAAAATTAATAAATATGTTAATGTAATGCAATTTTTTTAGATAATGATCGTTGTCTAATAAGATAACATTTTTACAAATCGCATTAAACATGTAATTGAATTAGCCGTTTGCTACCTTCTGGGAGGTGTTGACTTGAACATGCTTTTGAGGCGGTTTTTTATGTAGGCAGTTGGAATATTTTTGGAGTGTATCCGACTTCTTTGGTGTGTCCGGAATGCGTTTAATCAAATCATGGAAAACTTGTGCGTCGGTGAAAATTTTTCTCGGTTTGATGTGAAACGAAAGATGCGGATTTTGATATCATAGCTTCCTGTGAGTTGAATATGTTGATTGGTTTCTCGTTCAGTGAACATGTACACGAGCTAGCCATGCTTCTTAAGCAACGGCACGTCGCTGTTAAGCAGCTAGGCTAATCGCTTGACCACGAAGTGAATATAATAATATTATTTCTGAGAATTTCACACTCGTAAAGTTGTACATGCACATATAAAATAGCAATAATAGCAACCAAGAAAAAACTTTTAAAAAATAATACGTAACATGTATATATAGAAGGATTTTTTTTGTGAACGGTAAAGTTTATTTAAATATTATGTGATTTATTAAATAAGTTTTTTGTATTTTTCTTTATTTTTAATGTATTATATTATATTTCTGAAATTATAAATTAAATTTTAAATAGAACGAAAATCATCTATAAAAATAATCAAAGCATACCTACTATTAGTTCAATCAATTCACATATGAAGTTATGAAAGTATTCTTTACAAATATTTTTCTGAAAGAAAACATATTATATACACAATAAATGGTCACAGATTCAAAAATCAGAATTTATCACACGCTTAATGATAATCAAAACACGTAATGTATTAAGTAAACAATTATTTGACTACAAGAAAAGTTGGCAGTGTTTTGTTGTGAAATTGAAAATCACGCAATATACACACAGCATAATCAATTAAGGTAATGTTTCCAATCTGCATAGGTGAGCCGACAAGGTCAACGAGGGGAGCCCGCCGCGGGAGGTGTGCGTCCCGTTACATTATATGTGGGAACACAATACCTGCATTTCCACCGAAAACTGTACATTTCATCGCATTTGATTGCAAACGCCCATAGCGCGTGCGCTCTTCCTCGTCATTGGCTCGGAGACGATCGGTTACATCGGTATTTAGCAGTTAACAGGTACAATGTTTGAACTCCAGGTGTGGCAGCCAGCAGCGGCGTGCACTCTGATATGTTTTATATTAATTTAAAAATACGTTTTCAAATATTTTGCGACAAAATTTTATGTATGTTTATTTTTGGATTGAACTTTAATCAAATGCGTATGTATTACCTATTACATGTTTATATATGATGTGATTCGTTAGTACAAGGGTCAGTACACCGGCCATGTAAGCCTGGGGATGTGGGTTCAATCCCACACAAATCACGATGATATTTTTCTGAGAATTTCTTTAAATCATCTTCTATGTGTGAACTAATATGCCTAATTATATTAGTAAACAAAATTTTAGTTGATTATTACCTCTTTAAATTATATATTGAATATTGACTGAATAAGATTATATATTGTAATGAAAATTATTAAAAAATTGAACGTTTGAATTCCAGATATAAGTAAAGCACTTATAGATCTAAGTAATTTATTATCTGCGTTTAGTGCAAAAGTGTACGCGTATGTTTAAAACAATCTACTGGCCACTATTATTTGCTCTATTTGAAAAAATATTAAATTTCGGCTTGCACTCCTGGTTAGTTTAATATTATATTAAACGTTAATTACACACCTAAAACAGACTTTACGATGCTCTCTCATTGAATAAAAAATCAACTGAAAACTGTTGATTGCTTTTCTTGATACAAAGATCAAATTCATTAATATCTGATAAAGAGCGCTTATTTCCACACGATACTCTACAATACGAATGATTGGTTTCTAGTAACTGCTGCACCTTGAACCGCAGAATTTCTTCCAAGTCTATTGGTAAATTAACAGGTACAGGAAGTACAAATTCAGTAAATGTGCGCTAACTTCACAGGTAAACTGTAAATCATTTGTGCAATTTCCTCACTCCATTTTGTTTTTGTTTAGTTGGAACTGAAACTCTATTTAAGAAACTTAATTGCACTCAATTAAATTTTATAAAAGCGTTTTCTTGCAGCTTACTTTTATGATAGCTCCCTATAATGGCGAAGTCTGTGTTACTTGCCACGGGAAATAATACGAGTTAAAGAATTCCCAAGCAATCTTAAGATTGTGGTATAGATATAATTCAGAGAGAAAATTGCTTTTGAAATTTAATATAATCTGTCATTCTTTTGTTTGAAAAAATGCATGTTGATTTTAATTTTTATATTGTCAATTCTTTGATTGTTATGAAAGATTTTTAATTATGGTTATAAACGGTGAAACAAAAATCATAATACGATTTTTTAAATTGTTAATTTTATTTTAAGTATTTCGTCAGCATATAATATTAAATAATCTATGTATATATTTATAAAAAAATAACTATTTTTATAAAGGCTCGTGGTTTAGTTGTTAGCACGTAAGTTTGCAAACCAACATAAAATTATTTTTTTTAATTTCAGTTCAAAAAAACTAAAAATTACATAAAAGTAGCTTTCTCTGACGCAGTTTATGTGAGAAATTCTTGCATGCAACAAAGAAAATTCCAGAGACGGACCAAGCCGACGACAGCCTCTAAATGCTTTCTACAACTTGTATACTTGTCATTTCCCTTGCAATGTCTCACCCTTATAGGGTAGTACGGTTTATATACTCTTCGTTTTCAAACAATTATAGTTTGGATATTTCCCATCAGTAAAATAAAATATAAAAATTAATTTCCGGATAACATTACAAACGAGCGAAGCATTCTATTGTAAAATAAAAAATTGTCTTTTGGTTTGATTGTAAGTCGTTCTGCATGCATGGGATATCATACTGCATGCCTCATGAACAGCTTCAAGCAACCAGAAGCTACGTTTCCGTCGGCGTGAACTTGGTCCGATACATGGCCGCTGAGGTAAAGCCGGCGGATGTGGAGATATGGCACAGGAAATTAAATACGCAATTACACTTATAATCCAATATATTTCTTTAACTGAAACTATTTTATTATTTATCTAATTATTCTGTATAAGTACATGGTTTTTTATAGTTTTTTTTATTATATTTATGATTATTAAAGATCTTGGGAATGGAGTCTACTGTACTGTCTACTGATTATATTTGTATTTAATAATCATCTATAGCTTATTTCTATTACTTTTTGTTAATTGAATTTGTTATGACAGGACTAAAAAAAAATGAGTGTCAATTTGAATAAATTGGCAGATAAGAGATTAGCTTTAAAAGATAAAATAAAAGAATGGCACATACATAAAGACATTGTGGCGGGTCCGAAGACCTGGAGGAGACACTCCAGTAAACCATAACACCACTATCAAGATGATTCTCAAAAACATTCCTCTGGTGTAACTTTACAATAAAGAAAATGGCAAGCTTCAAATCTGCATAGATGATTTAAAATTCGACGTATCTCGCTTTCATAGATAGCATGAAAATATAACATAAACATTGTAGAAACTAGATTTTTACAACTGACTGGAGCATGGTGTTTTGTTGTTGCGTGGTTTTGGCCTTAGGCTCGTGGTCGGCGCCATCGTCAGACAGTCTGCTTCCAGAGCTGCGTTATTACAAGTTTGTAATGCCATGGGAGTCGCCAGATCGGCCTCTGAGATGGATTCCTCAGGAATGCAAGCAAAGGTCAATAATTTGATTAGTCGAAATGAACTCGATCTATGCCAGATTGTAAGACTGATTTGTATTGACGGGTCGATTCTGGATTTTGTGTGTAATCACAGGTTTGTATTGAAACTATGACAAAAGAATTATAGACGTAGTATAACTACAGTATCAGATGATTAAGTGATTATAAAAAATATATATGAAAATAAAATACAATTAAAATAACCAAATTATATTACAAAAAGTATTAACAATTTTACATGTACTTATAAAAAATAATTATCTTCCAACAGTAGCCGTGTACTATCTGGAGATAAAATCTCAGCATGCAATGCTTTGATTTAAGTGTAAAATATACCAAAATTTTATTGGGTACTTAAACCATGGGAAAAACTACTTAAATTAATATTATAAGATTAACAAAGTTCAGCATTTGTGTCTATTAGAAAAAAAGAAACTACTAGAAAAAAAAATTGCTTGTTTATAACGCATGCGAATGAAGTATTTTTTAAAAAATATAATTACTTAGCTAGCAAAAATTTTTCTTTTTTTCACGCGACAGTGTTCACAAAAATTTATAGAAAATATTAAAATATATGTTTTTTCTTATATCTTTGAAACCGAATAAACTATACAATTGATATGTAAAACTTGATATAAATTTAAAAAAAGGATTTATTGTAACCCAAACCTATATTAGATGTCTCGATGATAAGTCAATTATTATTTTTTAGATAAAAGGTGTCAAATATAGATAGCTGTTAACCTAATAAATTATAGTTTTTATCACATTTAAAGAAGAACGTTACATTTTTTTTATTTAACGATATTTCTGCAATAAAGATAGCAGTTTAATTAAAGTTACTTTTAAATAAACGGAGCTTCTTTTACGATCCATAGCCTGCGACTTAACAACGATTTATTGTCAGGTGGTCCATCACTATTATCAACATGGTCAGTTTACTTCTACTCGGACCGATTAGAGAGCCCGAGCAGTGTTCCTATATTATAACGTTATACGAGTATTACCTTCAAATATAAATCACTCCGGATTAAGAGGTAGTCTACGGCCGTGTTATCTATGAGAAACATTAATCTGATTAAACCAGGCTTAACGAGTGTAAATTCAACAGTAAAAAAAATTTACACCTACATATTTTTATGTTTGAATTCAAATAAGCATTATATAATAATGCCATTGTTTGTGATACTCGGTATTATACTTTGGATGTTGGTATAGTGTACCTGAGAGCGACACATCCTCTTTTTTTAAAATCTTAATTCCATTAGAGAGAGGAATCAGGCTTAGATCATATGATAACGTGTAGTTTATAATTTACTTAATAAGAATAGGATGCAGCAAAAAAAGAATAGGCTAGCAGTAGGGAGCATTTGCAGAAAATCTTGAATTTTTTTTCAGAAAATATTTTCCTATAAACACGGATACAGCATTGAATTTTAACAATTAAAAAAGAAACGTCTTGTACTCAAGCAAGCTGTAGTTAGCCACTATACAATAAGATAATAAATACGAAGCCTTGTGTGTAATAACCATATAAAAGATGCACATAATTAAATTATTGTATTTTCATTGTATATGTACTTATATGCAACCAAATGCGAAATGAAAATACCTCGTCTGCAAAATCGACATATAATTTTTGTTCTTGGGTTACGGTTTGAGTTAAACTGAACAATAGAAAATAACTTTTATTTAAAAAAAATTCACATCTAGAGGCAGCCAAAAGAACTACATTTAATTCAAATCTTTGGTCAGTAATTTTTCAAAAAGTTAATATTACAGTGATTTAAAAAAAAATTATTGAAAAATGAATTTGTAATTTTTGATTCTAACAAATATCGTAAATAATAAAAATAAAAGCCTTGGCTAGAAAAAAAAATAACCAAAAAATATACAAAATCAATAAAAAAAACCTCAAAAAATGGCGGATTAAGCAGGAAAAAAAATTGTTCCCAATTTTTATATCATAAATTCAGATGAGTCTTCGCCACTGTATATTTTTAAAATAATATTTATGCTTACTAGAACGTAAGTACAAACTCAGGTGATATTCTGAAGCAACCTACTGAAAAAACCGATTGTAAAGCTTCATTTAATTGGTTTGCCAAGTTTTTTATCGCACATTAGTGCTACACTGAGATAAATAACGCACGGAGGATCTCACACCAAAGAAACACACAGCATCACTCTCGCGGGGCAGGTATCGCAGATTTACAACAATATTCTGCTTTTTAGCACCCAAAGTAGCAGAAAAAACACGCGAATGCGAAATACGATAATAACTTAACTTTTAACGCAAGCGCGTTTGGCACTCATTAGTAAAAAGTCGTCAATTTTTTACAAAATCTTGAAGTTGTCCGTATGTTGAAAAACTTGTTTCAGATTTTTAATACTGAAGTATTAGGTAGCCTCGCGTTCACATTGGGATATTTTATTAATAAGGAAGAAACATTGGGAGTTCTGATCTCTAGATAGACTCATTTAAAATCTGTATTTTATAGATTTACTCGAGTTGAATGGTTTTAAGGTACTTCAGGTCATGGCGTAATCCGTTCTGAGCGCACGATAATCAATTCAGTGAATGAGACGCTTCCTAGAATTAGGTGGTCACCCGGGCTTACAATTAAATAGAATTTATTCATTGAGACGATGGCTGGTCGTAGGAAGATGTGTGGACGCTGCTCGACGGACGGAACGAGAAATCAAATTAGGACGCAGCTTCCTTCCCTGTGGCTCGCAAGAACTCCGAACCTCCCAATATGCAACCGGCACTGATATTTTGACTATGATTCAAATATAAGCTTTGTGACTACGAGATGCAGCATTCATACGTATCTTAGCTAAAATCAAAACGCCTGTAGGGCTATTTTTATTTATATTTCGTTAAAATTCAATGTTTTTTAGTTCTATCCTAATAGAACTAAAGCAATTAAACCATCCCAGCTGTTTCGTCTTGTATTTAGAAGAATTTGTAAAATAAGCATTTAAATTTTCTGCTTCACAATACAATACAATTTCATTGCGCCATTTTACTACAATTAACAGAGATATGTTGCATTCTTCACTGTGTATACCGAAGAATGCGATATGTGGGGCCTCTAGCAAAACCAACTCAATAAAATATGATGCGCTATTTGAAATACTTTACGGTAGATAGAAGTAAATAATAGATACAGGAAAAACATTCAACAGGTCAAAGAAACAATGAAGCATATAAATATTTCTCAGTTTATTTGCAAAATATACATTTACAGTTTTTGATTGTAATATTCCGCATTCAGTTTTATTAGCAAAAATGGGCTCCGCATTTATGTGAGAATATAGACGTTACATGTCTAAAAGTCTATACCTACATTGCATTTATTAGCACAGTTAGCGGTGAGGGAGGGCGTGCCATCTTATATAATCTTTGCGAGAAGATAAATCACATCATAAATTGTCTTCAAAACCAAACATTGACAGAGATGCATATAAATAAAAAACAAAGACCTAAGGTGTTATTCACAATCGTCCATTCTAAAACTCGTGCACTCGGTAAGTTTTATTATTTTCTGATATGGGCACGTTATTTAATTAAATAACAGAAAACCATACCTATGAGTTAGTTTTATCAGAATCGGTCTCCTTAACTAATAAAAAAATTGTGTCTTCATCGATGCAAGAGATCCGTCGGCATCTACAGCAATTATTTATAAAGGTCTTGAGCACTTTTAGTTTTTCACTGGAATGTGTTGCCATTTGTAAGGAGTACGTAATGAATTAGTAAGCAGCGTGTTGAAAGTCACTGAATCGGGATAAGAGAATCAAATCAATTTAAAAGTGAGTAGTACGATAAGCCTGACGGATTCCGATCACTGTACTTATAAAAATTTAATTGAATACGCGAAACCTACACGAACTAGTAGCTTCGGTAAGTCACGACCAGAGAGGTCCAGCTCCATACGAGCACTCATAAAAACTGTAAAAAAGTAATTGATTATAAATATATTGATTTTTTTGACAGTTCAAATATTGAAGATTAATGTTTGTTATTATTTTTCAAAGATATAATTTAGTTTTGCTACTAAAATAAACTTTATGATTTATATACTAAGTCATTAAACTCAACATGTACCTAATTATTTCGTTTAATAAATAAATATAATAATTAAATATCCAAGTAGGAAGCATTGATGATTGCGAACGGCGAATGATTTTTTAGCTTAATAAGTTTATAAGTTTATGATGACGAGCATCTGGAATCGTTCTGAGAAATATCTACCTGCATGATACAAGTAAGCATAAAATAAGCTGTATTATTCATCTTTACATATTTCATGCGGTTGAAGAACTTTTAAAAAACGCGACAAGATTTTATACGTCAGTGTAAATTAAATAAATTTGCTAGCATGCTGGTAACAACACTACTACAGCCTCGAGGAACACGTCGGAAATCGACGTCAATGCGTCCCAGAACTAGTCGTCAACCGGGGCGGCTTTTAGACCAGCGATCGCCATTTGCATCTAACGCTTTTAAATAACAGATAATTTATTGTAATTACTATTTGAACTAAATATATGATAAATTAAAACGGGTAATTTATCTACCTACTTTCCATCTGTAACAGTGCCATCTCTCTTTTTCGACCTGGAAACCTCATAATCTATCTTGAGATAAATTTATAATTTAAAAAATAATATATATATATATTCTTATATAATATTCAGTAATTCAATATATTGTCAATAGTACAAAGGGTAGTCTTTTAGGTGGAGGCGCGTACGAAAGATAGAATAGCATACGCAGAAATGAAGGAGAATTGATCTCAGAGGACTGTATGTAATGGAGAACGAGTCATGTCCAAGTGCTTTCTGGAAACTTCTATTGTCGTGCAGACCTCTGCCAAGCTCAATGGGACAGTCAGTTGATATGGTTTATAGTATAACGGTGGTTTGGTTAGCTTCTATAAATACATGTGGGTTCAGCTGTCTGGCTAATAATACCAAGCATGGCTGCTTTTACAGGACTAAGGATGAAATATCGCTTCCTACAGTCTTGATGTTAATACTAAAATCTCAGCAATTATCACCAGAGTACATAAACTTATTCAAACTAATAAATTATAATTTCCAAATCAGACAAGGCCCTTAAATAAGAAGAAAGTGAAGGTGCCCGTGGGTGTTATGGTTACTGACGCTATCTTGATTGTGGTTTACAAATTGTGGCTTGTTGAAATTATGGGTTTGTTAGTGATTTATTAAGAATAATAAAAAAAATACCTGTGAGATGGTTTTTTTGTAACAAGATAAAATGGCAGTTAACTGCCGCCATTATGTTTATACCCATGCAACAATTAGCGAAGATAATTAAGCGAAAACGTTGTTAACTGAACTGATATTACGAGAAGGGGGTATGCACGCAACGCGTACAATACACGAGAGTACCTCAGAATAAAAATAAAAAACGACCGAGCAAAAAAGCGCCTTTGAGGTTTGAGATACACCAGGGTATACATTTTTTTATTTAAATTTTCTATATAATTTACAATATTATAAAAAAAATTCTTTCCTAAAATATAATTGAAACCCTTGCTACCGCACTCGAACTGGGATGCAATATTCAGTACAACTCGCTTCGTATATAGGTAATCTTATATTAAGTATTTTTTAGCATATATATTATATATATATATATATATATATATATATATATATATATATATATATATATATACATACATACATTTGTGTGTGTTTTACTAAGCGCATGTAGAGAAATATAATTATTTTGTATTGGACATATTTAAAAGTTTTTCCTGCCCTGCAAGGCAATCATAAACCTGTGTTCATGCATTTTCGTTTGCATTCATAGCATTCAGCAATTTAAGGAGCAAGAAATACTGACTAGTACGAGAAGAAGTTTAACCCTTAAATGGACGCAGGTATTTTCGGTATAAAATTAAACCAGTAAGGCTGCTTTTACTTAATTACGTTACAAATAAATTAAATAATTTTTGAAATTCTATACATTTTATCCTTATTAAGATGTGTTGTTCGCTTTTATTTTGATTTCTACTTTGAAATTATTGATAAATTGTAACATTAATAGTTACCAGAATTACCAACCGAAAAAAAATATTTTTAATTAATCAAAAATGCCTACACAAGCTAACAGACTAATGTTTGAAGTCTATAGTGGTGTAGTAAAATAATCATTGCAGTAAGTTTATTTGTATCCTTTATGTAAACAAAATTCTAACAATAAACCAGAAAAAGTCAGTAAATAGAAATTAAAGATGAATTGCTTACTGACTCATTTTAATTTTTAAAAAAATCAATTCTATCCGTTCGTCGTTAAATACATGTATAGATTTATTATTGTTATTTAAATAAATAAATTTTCTCAAAAAAATTATTACTAAAAGTAAAAATTAATACAAACATGAACAATCGATAATAATAAAAGGGACAAGACAATGAATTTGTTTATCTAGGCTCTTAATTTTGATATGATTCAATAATAAATCATTTATTTTATCTATGATTTAATCAGGTATTATTAAATAGTACACAGGCTTTGAAGGTTTATTTCCGATCCATGATTAATACTCGATAGATACAGGAAATTGTGTAATCGTAATATTTCAACTGAATTTATTGGTTTGAACAATTAATAGGTAGCTTACAAGCCCCTGTGGCCACATACATCAACGTGAACATCGCATGTCTTCCAAGCGTCAAATTACTCAGCCAAGCCATATAAATCATTACAGAAGAAGTTACATTCGTGTTACAAATTATTTAAAAAAAACTACTCCCAAACAGACATCTTAACGCAGCGTGAGATGTGTGTGATGGCCATCCAAAGATCAACATTTTTTTAAATTTATTAAATGATGTCTGCTAAGTCCAGTTAATTGTCTCCATAAAGTTATATGGCGAGAGGAATAAAAATATAAACTGCGGACAGTTACACGTAAGTGCCTTTTCTTTTGAAAGATTTATTACTGCTCACACAAAATAGCGACACTGGCTTTAGTGTTCTGTAAGAATAAACACTATCAATATATTATCACAAGCTTTTGATACAGTTATGAACAACATAAACATTATATGTAGTCACATTATTATCTTTTGATTTTTACAACTTGTTTTATTTCAGTAAAATAATTTATTTCGCAAAACATAAGCAATATGTTACAAATCTGCATCAATTTAAAAATTTATAATGTTAAATACGTGTCTTGTTGAAAGTAATTTACTGTTTAAAAATTAATGTAGAAATATTACTTCCCCAATGAATTTTTGAGCTGTATAATTTTTGACAGAATAATCGATTTATGAAATTGCCTATAATCTGCAAATTACAATAGATAAAATGCGGAAAGCTGTCTTTTTCAACATAATTTGTTTGGGAACCTTTTTTCAAATGAACGAGTTGAATCGAATTAAACTTTGACAGGGGAATAAAATTAGATGTTGAGAATAAGTTTGATTCTCGACAGTACTTTTTAATTATTTATACCGTTTAGAATAATGTGAATAAAAAGCAGAAAACTTTTGGGTTAAACTTGTACTGCTGTTATTTATTGAGATTTTCACTATCCTGTATATCAATATTATTACATCAACAAACATTAAAACACATAATTCAGATCATAAACAAATGTCGCATTAAAAAAAAACCCACTTAAAAGTTTTATAATTTTATAGTTCGATTCATTTTAATAAATAAGAAACATTAAACTTTTTTTCACCTGTGTATTTAGGCTATACAGCTTTTTACTTTGCGTAATCATAAACATTATCTGATTACATCTCAAGTGATAATTTCAGTTTAGTTTATTGGCACATATATTATATACGTTGACTCTTATAGCATAAGTGTAGACAACTTTTTAAAATAACTGATCTGATTTAGTAAAATACTCCTCACCAGGAGAATCAATAAGTTTTTTCATTCTTATTGGGGTATGTGAAGTAGGTGGGGAGGCAATTGGGGTCGAATATATTTTCTATCTGTCTCTTCCAGTGTGGTTACCCACTCATTTGAAAGCTTGAAGCCTTGTATTCGCGGAGTAAAGTTAATCATTGTGCTTTAAAGAGCTATCGTTCGGTTCCCTCGCCGGGCGGTGTCTAGCCGCTAGCCGTTTGCGGGGACAGCCACTCGTTTTGCGCAGACATGCAAGTCGTGGAAGAATGCAATTTTTAGGAAATCCGATTAGATCCGAGGCGGCTCACGTTACAGATATTACGTCCGAGCGGGTACTGCTCTCGCTCGTGCGCCGCGCGGGTCATTAAGGCATTCCCACGGCGAATGGGAGCTTCAACCGGTGACTGTCTTCGGAGAACGCGGCTCCGTAATCAGCGCGGCGGGCCCCCGTCACGTGTGGCGGCCCCTCCTGCCAGGGGCTGTCGGCCTGCCCGCTTCCTGCTCTCGCGGGGGATCGGAGTGAGCCTTATAAATAATAGCGGTAGTGAATTTACTCAATACTTAAAATATTTAGTACTTGAAGATCTGCAGTCATGACATCAACTGAAAACCGGTATTGCATGTAGACCGCTATGGCTTTAATTGTTTATTTAATTTCTTTGGTCCAGTATAAAATCCTGCACGCTTTTATATTCCAAGCACACTTTTAAAATCTGTATATCACTGTAGGAACGTAGGAGTAAAATCTGGTGAAATAATTTGGTTAAAAGCATGACTTGACATACATACTATAATTTATTCAAGTGTCTTAAAAATAATGATTCTTAAAATTGTTTTTTTCTATAATTTATATATTTAATTTAACATTTGCTCTGTGCTGAGGCACAGGTTAGATACTTTTAAAAACTTTAACATATTTACGGTCGATTTTAACTTGTAACAATTATTTTTTTTTTGAAATTTGCAATGCAGTACCATACAATCCTAGTCAAAAAAGTGGTGACCTCTCTGATGAAAACGCTCTGCTATAAGGGTTTACCGGCGCATCAATAGAATTTACGGAGATCATCGATATTTGCGTTCGGTCATCAGACGGAGAACGGCGATATGGGTGGGGGCATTGTCTCTCGCGATTCTTGGATTTCAATTACTCAATACGCCGCTGCGCTGAGAACAGAACTGCACGGAATAAGGAAGTTTGCAATTCACAACAATACACCAATAAACATAAGCAGCCGGAGAAAGGCATGGGGCGGTGAGGGGAGGTGAGCGGAGGAGGGGACCACTTACGATCTGCAGAATGTGCGGGGTCGCTCGAAGTTCAGTGAAAACAATCCTTATAGCGATCCGGCTGGGCCGTTCTTTGCATCCAATTCGGTTTCCAATTCTACATTTTCTTTTATGATTACGGGTATTGCCTACATAAAAAAGTGTGTTTTCAGCGAGTTCCAAGAGCCGGAGACTTCTATCTAAAGTCTTAAAACAACCTTGGATAATTTAATAATTAAAACTATCCTACTCATACTCATTAAACAAGCAGGAGCGCACGTACGGTCGAATATTCAGCTTTTTACGTCATCAACATTTACCTTGATTTAAACAAAGCAACCACGATATCAAAAACAGATATATTTTTCATTTTTGACGTTGAAGGCAGTGCATATTTATATAATAAATTAAAAACTTGAATTGTTTTGCTTGGATTGAAAGCGGGTCCCCATGGTTAGTCATCAAAACTCGGTGACTTTATGAGAAGCACAATTGGCTCTTTGTCAGGGATATTTTGAATAAATTTGGTTAACAGGATGAGAACACCGTAGCTTGTAGAATAATTTAGAACTGTGATATAAATATAAATGTAAGAGCTCGAGTTATGTATATTTCAATGTTGGTGGGACGCGCCCAATTCTGTCCCAGAGATCGGAATTGTAGCTTTTCAAAGGAGAATTTTGGATTATAAATGATTAGTGTCAAATGAGTTACTCTATACTTGTATATTATAAAACAAAAATATTTCCTTGTTCATTTGTGTATAGTAGGATAAGCAACCTTATTAGGGCCATATTAATATGTATTCCGTGTAATTTGACAAACAAATTTGTCTCCGAAGCGCACAGTGTGAGTAAACATTACTCTATGAAGACAAAAACTTTTAAACATCGATAAACACAAAAAAATCATAAATGATTGCATCGTAATTAATGATGATTTACTTGTGATTGATAAATATTTTGTATTGTTATTTTAAGTGTGTAAATGATTATAAGCCCAAAAGCAAATATTGGTCGTTTGGAAAGGAAAAAATAAAATGCGTAGTGACAAAAACATATGAATAAAACAACAAAAAAATTAAATAATAGAATCGAAGCATTGTAATAGTGAAAACAGAATAAATGTTATTTTAACACACAATAAAAAAAATCTTAAAATCCTTACATACAAATTGCTTATTGTGTAATCTATTTTTTTTTGTTAAGTACTCCTTAGGCGCTTTGTAACTTTTTACATCGTAACTAATTAACAAGTTGTCGAGAATTGAAAAGAAAATTCACAACACAATACAATACAATTTACGAAACAATACAATTCCTTGATTGCAGTGTGATAAATTATATAAATATAATTACGAATTCGGTTGTACTATATATATATATATATATATATATTAGGGTGTCCCTTAAAATTCAAGTTCAATATTTTTTTACGCGTACCTTCTTAAAAGTTTAGTAATAACCCTATATTGTCTAGAAAAAAATATTAGTTCGATTTATAAACGGTAACCCGTGCCGACTTGCGATTTTAACTTGTCCATACAAGTTGCGTAAGTACTGCGCTGTGACTTGTAACTGCATGTTTTATTTGTCATTTCATACGTGATTTTTGAGATTAGTAGTGCTCCATTGTTTAGTGCGTTAACATGTCGGTGGAATTACGGAGTGATAAACAAAATAATTTCCTTATCGGTTTGCCTAGATATCAAATAAATGGTGCAAAATTACCATCTAATCGACAAATTCCCTCGGTCCTATTTTACAATATTCGTGAAGTTAAACTGATTGTTAGTGAAAGTGCAAATCTTGTGATTAGGGAGTGCATCATATATTGGGAAAAAACAAGAATTCCAACAAGGGCATATCCTAACTGCGTGAAGAAACTTGTTGATTTATATCATGTTTGGAGAGAGTTGCAAAAAAAATTGTAAGAAAACTCAGGTTACGTTCAAGAGACGTGAGAACAATTTCAAAATTGATCTTGATAATTTGTTTGATATTGCACATGCTGATGCTTTTGAGAGAATGAAAATAGAGTAAGATAAATTATTTTTAATGAAACAGAGAGAGCCAGATCGACCAGGATGCTTAGGTGGTGTTGATAAAAAATTGTCGGAAAAAGAAGATAGATCTAAACAACGACGATTGGAAGAAGAGGAAAGGGTTGTAAGACAAAGATAACCACTAGCTGCTGAAACTAGAAAATCAAGGGCAGAAGCAATAAAATCTGACTTCTTTGGAAGTAATGTACCCGACGTAGTCACAGTCCATTGGGATGGAAAACTATTACCCGGGTTAGATGTACGAAGTTCTAAAGAAGAACGCTTGCCAGTTATTGCTTCGTTTGACGATAAGGAACAGCTTCTTGCAGTGCCAAAACTAGAACATTCATCTGAAAAACATCAAGCTAAGGCTGTCTCAACAGCTCTCTTTGACTAGAACCTTCACGATAAAGTACAAATAATGTGCTGCGACACAACAGCTTTCAATACTGGCCGTTTCAATGGAGCTTGTGCTATTTTGGAGAAACTTTAGGAAGAGAATTGCTGCTCGTCTGTCGTCATCATGTTTATGAATTGGTCCTAAAAGCTGTCTTTGAAAGCAAAATTAAGTAAATTACTAGTAGCCCAGATACTCCAATGTTTAAAAAGTTCAGAGAAAATTGGAAAAACATCGACGCTAGTAACATTGAACCATCTCTTAATTTCGTAAAACAACGTGTTGCCGAGACAGACATTCAAGCTTTTTTAATATTTTATAAGGCAGAATTAGACAAAGGTTATGTAAGAGATGACTACCGCAAATTGGTCGAACTGTGCGTAATATTTTTGGGAGGAGACTCAGAGGAAAAATTAAAACTAAGCCCCCCCAAAGCCATGCATCAGGCACGCTGGATGGCGAGAGCGATCTATTCTTTAAAAATGTGTTTACTTCAGTCACAATGCAGAATAACTGCGAAGGACAAAAAGACTACAAGATGTTTGCTTATGTTTGTAAAACACTGGATGATTTCGTATCGGAAAAGAGCAAACAATTTTTATCACGACTGCAGATCGACGACAGTTTTCTAAAGGAAGATGTATCTTCTTGGAATAATAATAGTGCTTTTGTGGAAGCTAAAAGAAATATAAGTTATTTGAGGGTTGTGAATGATACTGCTGAAAGGGCTGTTAAAATGATGCAAGATTTTAACGGACTTATCGCGGCTGAAGAAGAACAAAAACAGTTCTTGCTGCGCTGTGTCCAGGAACATAGAAAATTGTATCCGGACTGTAAAAAAACAACTCTATAAAAAAGTTACCCTGACTGATTGTTATTACTTTATGTTTTTGATTAAAGATTAATGTTCATTTAATTGAATTTTTACTATTATTCACTTAATTTATTGCATTTATAATGATTTTATACCAGACCGAAATATCAAGACAAAACACGTTTTTTACTAAACTTTGAAGCTCGGTCGGCACTGGTTGCAATTATGCTAGAAAGATGAAATTTTATATTTAAGACTTTTATAGCATTACTAAAAAAAGTAGAGGGTACCCATTTCGAAATTTGAAAAAAAAAATTTTTTGGTCATATAAGGGACACCCTAATATATATATATAAGCCCGCATACATTCCATTTGTTGTTATTTTTATTCATAGTTGCGGTCCCGCATGTACTATTATATATATATATATATATATATATATATATATATATATATATATATATATATATATATATATATATATATATATATATATATATATATGCAAGCCGTAGAGTCTTTAATGTCTTCTCGATCTCCGCCCACACACGCGTAGAAACCAGAACAGACCTAATAATATTCTTCTCGGCAATGTGGCTCCACAAGCGGTACGTGTCCGCCATTGTCTAGAGCCAAGCTACGATTGGCGTGCTTTGTATATACTCGTAATTTATGAAATAATATTTGTCTTGTCTGACACGTTTACAGTCCACAAATGTGAAACGCCCATAAGGCCTATTTCGTTTACCGACAGACGATATTCCCACACAGAGTTTTCATTGCAGTTTTTAGCCATGCAAGTTTTATAGCTTCTCATTCTTGATCTACAGTCAATGTTACGGCGCACCACTGTACATTGATGTGCACTGTGTGATTTACAGTGTGGCTTATTTAATATATATTTTAAATAAATACCTACGTTAAAAATATTATTTTTTAAAAGCAGATATGCAAAATAAATTTCCATGTTAACCTGTAAAATGTATTTTATTATAGATAACTGACTATTTTTTAAATGTAATTTTTAATTCATTTATGTGAAAAATCTTTTGATATAGTATCTATATTTTTATTATATGTGACAAAAGACACAATTAATTGCGAAAACAGGATTATTTTCTAAATAACCGTATAGAAAGATATTAAATCTTAAATACTTAAAACGGGAACACAATCAACCACCCTACATATTTAGAAACTACTTTGATAATAAAACTTTACGATGAAAAAGGAAAATCCCTTCAATTAAATAATATATTTTAGAAAATAATATATTTTAGAAAATAATATATTTTAGAAAATAATATTAAGTAAAAAAAGAAAAAAAATCCTTAAAGTTCCGTGCGATTTTTTATTTTCTAGCATTACCGACTGCAATTCTAAAGACATCTGCAAATACGTGAATATATTTTTATTACTCAACTCTTTTGAATGCGAAAGAGTATGACCAGAGAAAATGATTACCATAAAACAAAAAAGACATTCGTCACTGTCAGGATCGGATACAGCCGCGCAAGGATGTCGGGCACTCCGTTCGAACGAAATGTGATTGCTTTTCATCAAAACCTTCACACACCCACCACAAAAACAACAAATTGGCCGCCAGAGTGATTCTGTTTTGCTCATTGTGCCGGGCTTGATAGAAACGCAGATTGAAATTGAGAGTGGCTTTGCAATACCTGCATCTCGCGAGAGTGAATTACTTTGAATTGCGTAATATAGACTTAAAAGCATGTTTTTTTTACAATCAATATTTGGTAATATTTTCAAATTTGTTTCATAAGTAACGGTATCACACAAACATAGAATATTTTAATTTTGAAGTTTTTTTTTATTAATATTTTAGAATTTTTAAATCGAATAATTTAGATAGCTCTTTAAGATTAAAGATTATTTAAAAATTCAAAACTTTATCATTTGGTTTTAATTGAAATGAAAATATACCATGCATGCATAGCATGCTTTAGTTACATTACATTTTTACTACAATTCCGAATTGAGGACCAAGTATTACGGCAAGCCAACATTAGTATCTCATTATCAAAAAAATTGTACGTTCCGCGCGCCATTACAACACAATATTCTTTTTATCTTGAAGTGGGCGGAGCCAAAGGGTACCATACCCCTTACACTGCGGCCTACACCTGTGGTAATGCACATGTGATAATGTTCCGATCTAATGACAGGGAAGGCGTCAATTCATCTTGCAGTGTTTTATTCGAGCCGCAGAGAATGTGCATTATTATCATAGCCTGCAGTTGGATGCAAAAAAATATTTTACATACATAAATATTGCCTCATAAACTTTCTGCTACTCGTACATCAGGTCGATGACGTATAGAGGTAAATAAGTTCGCTCCCATGGTGATTCATTTTATGCTTTGCAAAATTATGCATTCTGACCATAGACTGCACGTTTACCTGCCATTATTTTCCCTTAGACAAGAGTGCTTATGTATTTGACTCAGCGTGCTAATTGCCAAGCACAAGCACTTACATGGGATTAGTGGGAATTGTTGTAATCCTCGGAAATTTAAATTAAGTTGAAAGAAAACTTCAGTAAACGTTGAAATAACACCAATTTTTTTAATATTAAAAGCTCAATTGTAAACGTTAAATGTCTATTTCGTCGTATTCTACCCTATAAACTAGTTTATATTTATGGGTGCAAACTTTATTACGCTTTATGGTTTTTCGAGTTTAGGTTAATATTTACAATTATCAATATATATTTAATAATCAAGTATCGCATTAAATATGTATATGCTAATGAAAAATATTATAGCATAACTGAAAACGTTGCCATGTTAATTTGTATTTGCACTCTACTGAAATTAAAATTGAATCAGACTTACGTCCAAGGCAGGTGTGCTTTCGGAACTGAAGAAAGCCTTCCTTGCAACGGCAGACCAGGTCCAGGCATCCGCTGTGGGCCACCTTCAGGGAGCACTGCTCCTCCACCATGCAGTCGTAGCCCAGCAGAGTAGCTGCAAGAAAAACACAAAAACATTACTCACAAGAAAATAATTTGATATACTAAACCAATTCTTTCTGATAGTATATGAAGCAATTGGCGCTCTGGTGCTGCACGGTAGGTACTCCAGGTAACCAGGTTTTTACACTGGCCACAGTTCTGCGCTACTCTCGTAAGTACATTCAATATATTGTTTATAAATTATATAACATATCATATAAAAGTGCAAATGAATGATTAAAGAAGTACGATTTAACTTAAATTGAACATGCGTGATACTTAATAAGATTAATGGTCAATATGGGGTAGATCTATTATATTGTCAAAACAGCGATTGAAAATATATCAAAAGCAACACCTCATCCTTGTTACAATGCTAGCAATTTCCAACACGTTTGCGGAAACATTCTATAAAACAGCCTACACACCATAAAATGGCATTAAAAGACAGTGTTCATGTCCGGATTGGTTATTTTCCGAGAATATAAATATCATCAGTAAATAATACTGAAGACTTCTCGTTTAAAAAATAATTATTTTCAAATAGTCATGTTTACACCAGGACTAGCGGCTGTTCAAAGAATCCCTTTATCGGGGTCTTGTGTATTTAGGTCGATGGTATCTTAAAAGTACAAATCTTTAGATATTTATTTTTCCATACCTATGCTTATCGACTGGAAAACTAGGATATATACATATATATTATTATATATATCTTTTAGTCTCATTGGTTCTTCCTGCCTTTATTTTTGAAGAACTAATAGTGAGTTGATATTATAAATAAACAACTATAGTATTGTAGTTTGTATTACAAAGTATGGATTGGGGATATTTTAATACAAAGTAAGCGTACTTTAAATAAACTCGTCGTAATTACTTGTTGTAATTACAACACTTAACGAGCTTGACAGGTGGGAAAATTGTGATTGCAATATCTTCAGTGTAATGAATTGAAATCTATAACATTTTAAGTATAATGTAACTTTTTAGTCTCTTTGAATAAAGATTGCCGTTTTGATGAATTTTTGTCAAATAAATCTCAATTTTATAAAAATTATTTGGCATCTCGAAATTACCAGAGATGCCACTAGGAATACACACGTAAATTAAACTTTACTCGAAATATAATTACCCTCGAGGGTGATCGCGGTTACAATTACAACATACATAATAAAGATGTTTGAGTTGCGGTGGATGTTAGTAAAATAATACTGATTTCATTATTTTAGTTATTTAATGAATGATGAAAACTCTACTTTCAGAATAAATTTCTAAGATTGTTTACAGACGAGCACATTTTTAAGAATCTATTTTTTATCTCTCAATGCAAAATATTTTGACCAACCTGAAACATTTGATAATAATAATAATATAACAGAATAATTCATAACTGGTATAATTATACAAGTTATAGTTTCGCCTATTGCTGAAACGAACTTTTGGTTAGGATGAATGGTTCAACTGCAAAATCAAATATATGCAGTACAGCACGCGTTGATAATTGTTAGCAAATAAATAACTATTAATAGATATGAAATAGCTTTATTTTCTCAATCTTTTATGTATGGAGTATTAAATAATGCATGATGGAGGGCAGGTAACGCATACGTACTGCTTCGCCGTCCGTGCCCATGTGAGTGCATCTTATCGCACGTTTCTTTATATGCGGTTCCGCTCTTGGACGCCAAGTACTTACCCCGTTATTCGCAAAACAGGTTTAAAGAAAATGAGCAATAAATAAATCCATAAGAATTTAACGTAATCGATCATTATACAAAATGTTATATTTTTGTATACTTCATGAGCAAGTTAAATCATTCAATTACTTTCCCAGAACTCAAACGTACTTTTAAATGATTTATTTTTAATATTATTACGTCGAATTTACAGTAATTTGTGATATTTTAATTTATTAAATGTAACTGTTAAAATCATTAACAGAAAAGTACATTTAATATGATTAAAGGTTTCAAATAAGGGTAATTTGAAATAAATACATCGACATGATTGAACAGGTGCAAGTTGAACGCGGCTGAGACCGAACGGTTTACAAATCTCTTTCTGAGTGTTCATGAACTTGTCTCACGCGTATTTAAGTGGGCGGTTGCAATGTTGAACTGCCACAACATACCAAAATACGATTCTCACTACCTTCGCACAGCCACATTAATTAATTAATTTATTTTAAACATTTATTTTATGTAAACATGTCGAATTTCGGCAAAGTTGTCGATGTTCGGGTTAATGGACAATCAAACTTTTGATTTTTTTAAAGTAATTGGTCCAGTAATTGTTTAGTTGCCACGTGAGCTTTGCTAAGCTATTTTATAATTGTATATATATTTTGTTACAATCAATTAGTATTCGGATAAAAATTGTAAAAGATAATAAAATTTGTTTAGTATGTAGTTATTTTATATATTCATTAGGAGACAACAAGTATTTCTACCAGTCGTAAAATATCGATTTTCGATGCTTCTTATCGATAATCATAGCATGTATTAAAAACAGTACTTAAGATAGCAGATATGGGTTTTTATAACATAATCGAAATAAGTTTCGAAACAGAACTGAATCGATCTTCGATATGAGAGCTCGCCTTTGCCGCAGTGGACAAGCTGGAGTTAAGTTATCACATCACGGATTATGTGAATTATACGAGACTTGCATTATCACTACAGGCGTTCACCGCTACAGAATGCATTTACAGGTGATGCAAACATGCTTTGAAATATTTTAAATTACTTTGTTTTACAAAGCATTTGTTTAATGCAATGTTTCTGTAACAATTAATATTTGTTATTATATAGCTTTAATCATTGATGATTAACAATCACTTTTCAAACAGGAACGTCCCAAGTTTACGTCCTTATAATACTATTATATCAAACATCATACATACAGCTCTGCTAATTTGCTAATTTTAGGCAATATAGTAATACAACCATAGTTATTTCATCATCATCAAATATTTGTACTAGGTTCTCGATTTTTTTAAATTTTAAATAGACGACGCGAAAAGGGTGTGATTTTATTGTACACATAAAAAAACGCATAACGTTTACTACGAGTATCTCTATCTTTATGGCTTTTTCGACGGAACAGAAAAATGTTAGTTCCCTTAACGCCTTCAAAAATCACTGGGTGACGTGTATCATCATGGGGTTATGTGTTGGGGTGGGTGGTTGTGGGTGAGGGGCGGGATTTGGGGGGGGGGGGGTGGCTTTGGGCCTTTTTTTGAAGAGGCAGTCCTCGAGGTTATCCTCGAGGAGGGAGCTTGTCGATGGGTTTGGGACTAAGGGGGTCATGAAGTAGAATTTAATTATTACGTATATATGTATTTAGTAACTATACTAATAGAAAAGGAAAAATGATCATTGGCATGAGTAGCACGTCACTAATGTATTTTTTCCCTTGATAGATATAAGTAGTGCTAGCAGGTCGAAATGTGTGTAGCATGTTGGATTCACCCTGTAGTCGCAGCGCCAGCTCGGCTGCTAACGAGGTGGGAGTTTGTTTCGTCCGTCTCGGTTAAACCAAAGATAATGCACACAGTTGGTACAGCCGCCACGGTGCCCTTTGCCGGGGCTCTCGCGGGTTAAGTGGATAAGTACACGCGGCCGGAGCGCAGGCCGGCCCGGGACGGTCTCGGCGAGGACCGCGGCAGAAGCGCCGTTTTCAACACCAGTTTGACTTAATCATTAATTCAGTGCGAACCGAGCGAGCTGCCCGCCTGTCCCCGTGCGCCCAGGTTCTAGGATAATTGAATTAAGTGGCAGCTTCAACGTACGTACGTCTTAAAAAAAAAAAAAAAAAACAAACAAATTTGGCAAGTATTTTTACAATAAAAAATAAGTTTATTTTGGCAACGTAACAGTGAACCGAAAAAATAGTGACGAGTGAAATTTTCATTATGAATACACAAATATATTTTTACTAATAAAAAGTATATATTTTTTTAAAATAATAAAATGCCGCAGTAAAATATTTTAGTGTATCTTCTAAGAAACAGAGGTAAATGTAAATAAAAAAATAAAAAGTACTATCAAATATATATTTTATCGAATGCTGTATTTTTTGTAGATTGGTGGGTATAATATGAAAGTTATATGTTTGGAGGTGATATTTAATTTTCACTTGTAAAAGAATAATGTATAATGAAATCACACTGAATGTATGTAACAATTTTATTTCTAAAAATATTAAAAATAAAAACCATTAAAAAATAACTCCGAGTTACGCCTTTTTTTGTAACGTAGTTTATTTTTAAAAATACCGATATATTTTAAATCGATGCTACAAGTTACAAAAATATATTTTTTTAAGGTAGATCAGTTCTTAGAAATTTGTAAACTCTAGATATAAATAAGTAATTTCTTGCATTGAGACAACCGATGAGGGTCATTGGCAGAGATGACGGAACTTAATGATATTTACTTGATTTCTGTATCTTCTTAATCGATTTGAATGAATTATCAGAAAAAGACAGGTTTTTACGATTTGGCGGCAGATCTCAGGCGCGGTTATAACCAGAAAAACGATAAATTAAACTTGACCGCGAAAGTTTTATTACTGAAGGCAGGGCCGGCATAGGATGCCGCGAGGCTGTAAGGCTTCTACTCAACGGAGGCTTCTACGCAAAGCTCGGGCATTATCATTACCAGGTATTCCATGGCGAAGGTGAGCAAGCCTCATGTGAGTTTGATTTTCCGAAAGTGTAAGTCGTCAGTGTCATACAAAAACATTTAATGTGTTTATACTAAGCTCTCAGCCCTTCCCTGCGATTAGACTAAAGTGTATCATTACCCGAGGCCTGGCCCTAGAACGTGCTCGAGAGACACTTGTGGATTAACGCGATTTCATAATCTAATATGACGAGATGGTCCCGGGAGAAAGTTAATCGAGGTTGCCCAAGAATTATTATGTGTTCCAGACACCGCCTGTTCCGGTGCTTAGAATAATGTACCGCCGATGCTTCTTCAAGTTAATTTTCAATATATTAAAGGCAGTGGCGTGCTGCGATTTCAGCGGAAGTTACCCCGTTTTTTATTCACACCGCACAAAAGAGACTCAAGACGTGGAAGAAATTAAAGTCAGCATGCATTGTAGCGCGTCAGAAGTCAGAATTCCTATTTCTATGTTAATTATTATAAATAAATAGAAAACTTGGGATTTAAATTGAAAAGATGGTACCGTCACTGGTTATTTATCCAAAAGTCCAAACGTAGGTCCCAAATGCCTACAATGGTTAAAAAAGAATACCCCATGAACTCGGTTCAATATTCAACGTTGATTTATTGACAAATATTTTATTATAATTCTAAGTAAGTTATGATCAGTTTTGATACTTAGATATTGAGATCAAACTGATTAAAACAGACAAATACATTTTAATTAAATTTACTCATTGTCAAAGTAATCACATAATATTAACTAGCAAAATAGCATTTTACAAAATATTTGTGACATATTTGACAGTAATGTATTGCGTTCATAATGTTATATAAAAGTTGTTGACCATGAAAGTGGTCGCGTCAATAAAACTGTGTGAATGTATTACTAAAATGAAGTTTTTAAAATAATGGTATTTCACGGAGTATTTTCTGTAAAAATATATAACGTTATATTTTGTACTGTGGCATTTATGAATGCGCCGCGTCTCCCAGGAAATGTATTCACCGCATTGATATACATAATTTAGTATACCCAGATTGTCAACACGGATTTAAAATAACTTCACGTCGTTAAAATGCTCCAACGATATTTAAATTAGCCAAACTTGTAGAACTCCCGGCAATTTGGTGACTCGGAAATATGCACATAAAAGAGAAGAGGTCATCAAACCGCTTAATTATCGTCTGCAGCTTTTCAGGTGGAGACTTTGAATTTTCTCTGGGCATTGTCATAGCGAGGAGAGAGCATCATTGTTAATAAGTGGAGCTCAAAAATACACGGAATTGAGACACGAATACTCGTGTTTATGCCTATCAATTGCAGATGGTAATTTGCATTTATAATTATTTTGTACTCATTACCAGTTAATTTTAAAATTAAGGTATGTGTGACTTTCGTTACAAGCGATCGTTAGTGAGACTTAAACAAAAGCAATAGCATTTGAAGAATGCACTAAAAATACAGCTAGGCTTTTAATAACATGTAAGGTTAAATTTACTATTAAAGATTTTATCAAGAAGATACTGCTGAGAATGTTGCGTCACGGAAAATGATTTTGAGGAAATCATATATTGTTTGTATTAAATATTTATAATATAAAAATATAATTCTGCTTAAGAGTCCATATGTTGTCACACTAGACTACTTACATGATAATCGGTCATATAATTTCGAAAGGTCTATAATAAATACTTAATAACACTCCATTGATTATTGAGAAAATTGTTGTGAGAGTACGGATATTTTTTTTATATCTGAAGTGACTTCTTGTATTATTTTGAGATTAAAGCACCCAATGCAAGGTCTAAATATGATCTCATACAATGTCATCGACACAGACATGCAATAAGAAATAAGGTGTCGGAGATGTTCAGCCAAAAAAGGAGAATACGGGTAGTTTTTCATCCAGCAGTACGTAAATAACGCCTACTAATGATGACGAGAACAAACTTATATGGATATAATTTACAAGTTGATATAATTTAACGGTAAATGAGTGGCCGGTCGACCAGAGGGCAACCGACGTGAAAACATCACTTACATTAGTAATATAGACAGATACTAAGTACTCAATTTAATGACGATACATACTAGTATTTTAACGAAGAGTAAAAGTCATTTCAAGAAATGGAATTTGTTAACTGTACATTCATATGTATCGAAGTTATAAATATTCTTTTAGGAAATATGACATTTAATAAATAAAAAAGAGCAAGTTCTCTGGAGTAAGTTATTTTTTATTTTTTAATGTCTGGGCGGAACAGGTAATTAATCTAGTACGAAAGTATCCAACAAAAGTCTTAAACCGTTTTTGCAGGCGGGTTTTATACATTTGCGGAAACAATAGGTTTGTTAGCCAGATGGAGTACTTTTAAACGATGTTTATCTTAAATAGTTGACCTGTACCCAAGAAAAGATTTGTTATGGTGAAAACAAACTAATTTTGTAATCATTATATTGTTGGCTTATTATTTTTTTGTATTGAGTGTTTGATACTGTAATAAATCACTCTGAAGTTCCTTGCAGTAATGCCATCGCACAGTGGGTTATCACGTTATGAATACTGCAGCAGTAATGATGTGAATCACGATGCGGCGCGGACCGGATCGGTCTCGGGTTCGGTCTGCCGAGCGGCGGGACGAGACACAAACGCGCATCGGGAAATCAAACTCACACATGCCCCTCAACGAGGGTACAACACAATAAGATCATTTGAGATATTTGCACTAACATAACATACATTTTTTATAATTTAAAATCACATTTATTTACTATGTCAATATGTTAAAAACAGAGTCTAGTAAATATTTTCTTAGTTGCATATTTTTTAACCTAACCTAATTCAATCAACGCCAACCGCAAATAATTAATTCCAGTGTAATTAATAAGAGCTAAAGATAACAAAGAAAAAAAAATAACCCGTAAGACTAATTAAATTATTATGGGATTCATTTAATTGACTTGCAAACTTTAAGTTCAGAGTCAACGGTTCTAGCCGCGAACGAACATGCTAACGAAGTAGATAGTATCAATATCTAATTATAAATAATTTTTTTACTATTTTTATCAGATTATTGATGTATCTTCAAACATAAAATAATATGTAAATATGATCCGCTTTCAAGCAGATAGTGAAAAAGTACCAGCTATTATAAAGCAACTCATGTTGCGATGAGCGTATTTTATTATGTATAATATTTTCTGCGAAAAAAAACTCGACGTACCACTTCAATACAAATAGGAATTCAATTTAAAAGAGCAATTCAAAGGGGAAGATACAAAAATCATTATGGATTTTTTTCATGTTACTGTATAAGAAAATTACACTTGTAAATTATTTATTATTTTCTGATACGTTGGTAGATATGACTATATTTCATACGTTGGGAACTTCGATTTGCTTTATGGTGGGTGTAAAGACATAAATAACATTTGATCTGTCGAATGTCGCTATAATTAAGGGGATAATTCGTTATTCGGATTAATTGCGGAATGAAGAATTATATTCTTTTGCAAATACAGACGATAAACGAGAGCACATTTAATGTCGTTGACAATAACAGGATTTCCCCTTCGCAACGCGATGAAGCGACGAGCAAATGCTTTATTTTGAGAAGCTACTTATGAATATTCAAATACTGTAGAAATAAAATTCTGTTATAAATTATGATATAATATCTTTTTTAAAAAACAATTTTTGATACACACAAGCATATTAACAACTTAGTGTATTACTTGAGAATTTTCGTTGGTTAAATATGAAACGGAATGTATTCTAAACAGATCGATTATAATACTACTTAATAACTATAATTATCCATAAATATATCCAACACTTTGCATATCAACACAAAGTGATTGATATATAAAAATAGCACGTCTCGAATCGATAATCTCATACAGATCGATAAGAAGTTGCGATTTCAAATTTGTAAAACAAAAAGTTAAAATTTGCTTTGGTAACCTTGACTTCTTGACGAATCAAGTGGTGATACAAAGTATACCAACGTAACGCAAGAAGCCTTTTCCGGAGGGGCCGGCTTCCATGGCGTATGATGTGACCATTGTCTGCGGCGTATTTCTCATACCGAATCGTACGCGCGACAGTCGGTGCGGAGTAACGGGCCTGGCGGGAGTACCTACGCTTTCGTTTTAAGTAACGTCCGAGGCTTTAGATTATTTTGTTTTACAATTTGGGCATGTGCGTGGGCAGGAGAGAACTGGAATATTCTCATGAGATATGCCACGATTCCAATTCAAAATGTTGGATTTCGAGCGTTCGAAATTGGTTGAAAAACGTAAAAATATTTCAACCATAATATAATATGGTATTACTAAAGTATTAGTAATGAATTGAACAATATGAGTAATTATACTATTAGTAAATTAGTATTTTTAGCCGACTAGAATAAATTTTCTTGGAAGACGATCACATGAACGATTATACATTTCTTCTATTATAGATTAGAGTTGTACATATTGAGATTCTCTATTCAAAGGGGGGACGGGCAAAAAGGATTAAGACAGCAGACCGCAATAGCTAAGGGTGCGGTTACAAATCCCATTGGTTGCCCGTTGCACTTGGGTTCTATCGTGCGTGTGTGTGTGATATAAACATACTATATATGAACGTCAAAATATAATTAAAAAAAAACACTTTTAAATATCTGCTAAATTTTGCTGTTTGCCTCACAGAGTCTAAAATTCAAATGGCAGTCTTCCATTATAAGCAAGGGTTACATAAAGAACGTAGTTTATAAATATATAATTTTTATTGTGTTGACTTACACTGTAGGCAAGTGGTCTGGTTGTAGGCGGCGTAGTAGGGCTGGCAAGCGCAGCGACCTTGGAAGCAGCGCGTGCCCACCCCTCCACAGCCCGCCCCGCATGGCCCGCCCAAGAGTCCGCCGCCCTCCTGCAACAAGGGATGAAAAGGTAGCGTACAAGGTTTGGTACAACAAACGTCTAAACAATTCCCTCAAACAAAATAAGCCATTGCGTATCACACAAACGGCAATAAACCTTTTTTACAAGGTTCTTGAAACCAAGTTAAGATGAATTGGTGTGCTCCAGTTTCAAGTCCTACACATAGTAAATTTTAATACATTTAAATTAAGGGTCACCCACAGTCGTTTTTATCTGGAAGAATTCAATACGCATGTACTCATGCGTCGTAATATTAAGATATAAGATAAAAATAAAACAAAATACTACGCAAGTAAATCATCAATTTTAAATGTTCTTTAATTAACTATAACTAAAATCAAAACAAAACAAAAAAAACATTTTTCGGTGGCATTATTTTAATAAATCTATTCTGCAGATGTATTTTTATGAATGCATTGCATAGCTATGCTAATTATATGGTTTATTCATAGAAAATTAACATATTTTTTACTGGTTTTTGAACCCCTTTGCCGTCGGGCAAACACGTTCTTTCAAACAGTCAGATTAAAATATGGATAGCCGACAACAAATTAACGATAGGTTAGTGGCAACTAAAGTGTTGACGAGTTTAAATTCCGCCGAACCGCACCTTTTTATTCAATATGATAATAAATTATTTTCAGTGTAAAATACGTAAAAAATCTTAGGTGCATTTTATTGTTGGATTTAAAACTCAACGATTTACTATTTTATTAACAAAAAAGATTATTTAAATCATTCAGTTTGAGAAAACTACGATTTAATAATTAATAATATAAATTAAATATATAGAATAAAAAAAACTCTTCTAATCCGATCATTGTTTTTATATAAATATGTATATTTTATAAATGGTATAAGTTCTATTGTATGTTTTTGATAACATTTTATGTACAGTGATCTTTTTTAATAATCCGCTGGGAATTCAGCCGAAAATATTAATTTTTTTATTTCCACCGTAGGCCACATAATTCGAGTACTCAATTCGTTGAAAGCTCGTATTCAGATTAACTATTTATAATTTGATAAAAACAAAACTAAAGCACATAAATCAATCCAGCCTGTCGAAATATTTCATCCGAAAACATTGAAATAATACAATTTAAAAGTGTTTACAGAGATACCACAAATATTTACATTATTTTTGGTAGGGGATGAAATTGTAAAGAAAGGACATAATAACATTATTTATACTATGAATACAAAGTTTCCGAGACCCCGCGAGGCTCCAGCGCTATCTGACGGAAACACGCGGCAGGAAAATCGTATTTTGACAGCCGGATGTCAGGGGAAGCGGAAACGGGGATGATAACATTAGAACGCTCTCCTCCGTACAATGTACAAACTCTAATTTACAAATATATATTACGGCATAATACTGCCACCCCCGGCGGGGATGAGATTCGGGGGTAACAATGACCAAGTTGACGCTCCGCAGTGATTTATAGCGGAAGTCTCCCGTTATCCAATTAAATCATCTCCTTCCGCAAAGTTCCTTTTTTGAAGTTTTAAATCGGTTAAGTTTGATTCCATTTTCAAAAATACAACTCAGGGAATATATTTTCTTATTAAAATTATCATTTCTTGGATAATTTTTTTCATTATAATCATAGCTTATTATTTTTTTGTAAATGTATAAAGTTATAAAAAAAAATCTATAAAACACTAAAGTGGGAGTTAAAGATATTGAATAATAGCAATAAAAATAGCCAAGACGCCTTTTGATACGTCTCATTCAAAAAAACCACGGGGGATTAAAGTCAATATAGATAAAATTTATTAGTATTTAAAGAAACGGAGGTACCTCTGTTATCTATTCATATAAAATTAATGAAACATGGACGTTTCACGTCTCTAAATTCTGATGATTGAAAAATCTGTGCTTTTAAATTCTTTTCGCTAAGGTTAAATTGAGACACAGAAAACGATGAAATATTTTTTTCAATTTACGTAAAATATTCATTAAGAAATTAATATTACCTAAAAATGTTTAAGTATAGTTTAAAATATTGATTAAGCTTTGTTTTCCAGTTTTAAGTGTTAAGATAAAATGCAATCGTAATTATATAGTTTAATACATAATTTTTTTTGCACATATTTTCCCACACAAGCAAAGTAAGTAAAATAATATTAAAACTAATAATAAAATGATATTTATTTACCAATGGGGTCAGAATGTATATTTTAAATATTTACTGAAGTTGATGCAAATGAGTATAAACAAAATTAAAAGTCGCATCGTTTTCAGATAGTGATTTCGGAAACAATTTATTTTCTTGGCAAATAAAAAATAAAAAGATTATATGTATTAGAAACTTGTATTGTTATTTATTTAAATAATAACAGTATTTCTAAACCATGATAGTCGAATCCCAGAGCCTTCAAAGAAGTTCAGCCAATATTGTGAACTTAGGAAGGATATTTATTGCACTAACTGTATTCTTTATAATACAGAGGCCACTAAACGGTTGTATTTTCGCAAATTTGGTTCCGGCTTATACATGTTGGGTTGCACATGTCCATCATAATCATTCCGAGAAGCGGCGATCCTTTTATAAACGTGTGAATGCCACTTTTTACTGTGGGCATTTATATATTTATGGCAGTTGATACTATGTCGGGGGAGTTGTTGGGCAGTTTTTAACGTCTAATTTGTTTTAGATTAGCGATTAACGATTTGATAAGGAAGGAATCTCCGAATTACCGTATTAAAAATGCGTTAGATCGTAAACCGTTTAGAGGAAGTTTATGGACGATCTATAAAATATTGACGGTGCTCGCAGACGGTCGGAGAATTCCTTAACATCACTATCAGGTAATTCGACGCAGGTTATCGCAAAACAAGGAAATTAGCCAAGTCCCGCGTATAAATTAAAGGAACGGAACTGTTATAAGGCTGATTACGGAATGTGTAAATTTTTCTCGCGTCCGAAATGAATATTCATTCATTCAAATCGTTAAGGCCATCCGTGGTAATTTATTGGGATATTGTAGGAAACGGTACATTTTCGTTTTATGATAAGCTCTTATAAAGATATATATATATATATATATACACATCAAAAAAAATAAGTCAAATGAACTGCAGTAATGAGTATACATATCAGCAAGATATAGATAACCGACTAGGCTAAATTGATCAGAACTGGCACACCAGCAGGTAAATACGATACCTTTGGACCTATAGATAATTTATGCTCACGAATTCGGAACATTTCTTTTCAGATTTACAAATCGCAATAATAATGATTCGGTAGGCTAATTGACTTAGCGGTTGATAGTTCGCTGGTTGAGCACTTGTAAATCCCCGTCTTAACATATATATATCCCACACTGATATAATTGGGCTCCCAACTGGTTTTGCTTGTGTCGAATGTGATTTGTGCCGATATGGTATACTGATTATATTTTTATGATAAAAAAATCCCTATCGATTCAAATACTCAAATATCCCAAAAGAAGACTCGATTATCTGGGCCGAAATATCAAAAACAAAAATGACGCGACGTATGAATCAAAATCCCACGGTTATAAATTATTAAAATCTATTTCTACCAAAACTGAAGTCTGTATATCAAAACATTAATTAAGAAAGTTAACTTGTGGATTGTGCATTTTAGCATAGTATGCCTCTTAAGTTTGTTTGGTGGTACCGCCTAATATAATAAGGCGAGTTTTTATACTATTTAAAATTTATTAGTATCACAAGTAATTCGAATGTAATCCGGAGTAATAAGGCTGTTAAAATATTTAACGGCTGTTCTTCTCCGCGATGCGCGTAAATGGTGTAAAAGCACAGTTATCGCTAATAGTTGATAATGATACACCCATAGTACACCTGTGGCCTCCGCCTGCTCCAGTCAAGCTCGGGGGAATTAATACGCGGCGAGTGCGGCACAACTGTACTTATCAATTCTTCCACCGGCAATTACTTAGCGTGTGTCGTAATACAGGTAGTTCCGTGCGCCCGGTAGCACGTCGGGCTCTCGGCTCGTATTTGGTGAGCAACGTCCAAGATTCCACAGCCACCGGCGACGCCGCTGGAGACGGAGCTGGTGCTGGCCACGACGCGACCAGTATCGCCGAGTAGGTTCCCGTGTGGCTAATGGCTAACAACGACGAGAAATAGCGGATCACTTTTACTTGTTTTTTTAGTTGTTATTTTGATTTACAACTGCATGTCAGCATACTGTCAGCGGTGAGTTTTACCTTCTGGCTGGGAAAGAACCAATTGTAGAAGTGTTTTTTTTGTTTGACAGATTTATCAGTATGGTTTATACGATCTTTGTTTATTACGTTGCAAGTAGAGTATTTATTTAAATTTAAATTATAACTGTCAGTAAAAGTCTGTTTTTGTTCCTTAAAACATATATTAAATTTTTAAAACATATATTATTAGAGCAAAAAGTTTTTAATCGGAAGAATGCTTTGTACAGATTGAACAACCGCGATGTCTGCTACCAGAATCATAAATTGATACCTACATCCATCCATCCATTTTGTCTGGTGGAAGTTGCTTGACCTTTAACTCGGAACATCGCGAGTCACGCGCTGGTTGCCGCCGCAAGTCTTATGAATGGGTAATGCATGCTTATATGCACACTTGTTGGCTAATAGAAGCATCGGAAATTGATGTAAACACTAAGGTTAAATTTACACATAGCAACGATGTTAAGGTATACGTGTCTGTACATTTAAAACACCAAATAAAAAAACTAACTAGAATTAATAATTAATACAAGGATTAAGGTTGCACGTAACATATTTCATAGCTCTAACTCATAAATATGACTTAGAAACTCTTTTTGTTAATGTAATTCTAAAAATGTACGATATTAGACGTTGAACGCAATCGGGGTATGATTCCTGTATATCAAATCAAAATTCGATTGCTCGGTGTCTGTAATTGACTTTGTTATTACTTCAAAAATAACTAGGCAATATACATTAGGCGTTACCATTTAGTGGCAATAAAGACCCAGAATGGGATACAAAGCCTTAGATAGGGGAACAGAAATAAACGCCGCGCGAAATAAATTAGATTCAGCACGTTTTTAGCCTTTATGAATGTATAGCACGATTTGTACAAATACACTCTGATTTATATTATATTAATCACAATAAGCGATCTTAATTCCGACCCAGATCCATTGAATAAAATTTGTGAAATTTATCACTTATTAGCGGATGTATTCATATCGTGTTTTTGAATAAGCAAACCGAATTTGAGAAAAGCTCTATTCTGTTTGTTTTTACTTTCTAAGTTTCTCATTCGAGTCGCATTCGCAGTAAAACGATGTAAGTGAAATCGAAATGTAATATATGCAATTTGAAGCAAATTTGGCAGTGTTTTCACGTCTTTTAACGCGTCCGTGAGAATAATTTTAAACGGTAGGAGTTCTTCGTGTGAAAACAGTAAAAAAATATATAAACTTGAAAGTTTTTTCATAATTTGATGTAATAGTGTGAATAACCAATTTTCTCGCCGAGTTTTCTCGAGAAATTGATTAAAGTGCACCGAGTAATTTAACCATGATTACTCCAGATGTTTGCAAGTTAGTAAAGTGGTAATTACAGCTATTATATTTTTTAGTATTCAGGGGTAGAATAACTTAGTTAAGCGAAACATTTGATTTTATATTAGATATCTCAAGCAATTTTGTTTTTATTAGGATAATTTCAGATTATATAGATCTGACTATAATTAGAAGTTGTATAATAGGCCAACAAGGAAACGAAGTCCTCTTATTTGCAGTGTAGTCAGAATCGCGCGCTGTCACACAACATGCTCGCAGAGGAATTCATCCAGAAGTGTCATGCGAAAAGTCCTCACAATGTAATATGTTGTGATTGTAATTAGACGCTAACAAAAAGAGTGGCTTCAACTCCGAACTGCCATTCAGTGGGAAGTGGGAAGTGGGAACGACACGTCGCGTTCATTCTCGTCCATCACGAAGCGGCCGGGCCCGTTCCCCGCACAATGAGCGAGGCTGATGGGATCGCGGTAGGCTCGCGCACAATGGCTTTAATTACACCCGAGCCAACAATCGCTGCGAAGACTCTGAGTACGAACTTTTGACCGACTTGGTGGACGCTCTTCGCGAGTGCCCGGAACCTGGCGAAACCGGGAACCCTGCCCTGCGGCCGAGGCGCGGTACTGTCACGCGAGTGAGGCCGCGGCGGGCGGGGGCGAAATCAATTGCAGCAGGGTCCTTTCTACTCCATGGAAAATATTTAAAAATTAGATGCTTCCTTTCTCTATTCCTGAGTTTTAATTTCAAAAGAAGCAGCAAAAAAATCCAGCAATGATCAATGATTATTAATTGTTTCATTGTACTTCAAGAGAAGTGCTTGTGGTGAGCTCGCTCAACACCCGCTTGACAAGCGAATCTCAACGTTGAAGTATGCGCACTTAAGATTTTTTCAATTTGCTTAAAAAAATTGTATGTAATTTTAATAATAAGAAACAGGTTAATGATGTAATGAATATCACAATATTAAGTCAATATTTTGAAACAAAGACAAAATCCATTCAATGTCGTCTGCAGAAGCGAAGCCATCTCGACAACACTTCATGAAGATTCGAAAAAGTGAGTTGGATTTTCGGCGCCTTGTGCGGCTGCATTTCTGAGTGGTGCGTTCAACTTGGCGGCCATGAACTTTTTTAAATGTATCATTTTATCAAGAAGGTTTGAACCGCTGAGTCAAAATACAGGAAATAATGTATTAGAAGTGACGCGGCATTACACTTAATAATATTTTTGAATCCATCTCAGACGAACCATTCTAAACGCAAGTGTTAGGTCGGTAAGTACAATAGCAATTAATATTACTTGCGGCCTTCACAACTTGAGCAAAAACAACTAAATCATGAAATTTAATTAGTTAAACGCATTATAAGACAGTGTTTAAGAGGCAATATTTGAGTTCATTAGCGGATGCTCCAAGGACCTGCGAGTGGCTGTGTACGAAATAATTACACTTAAAAAAATGATCTCATTCTGAAGAGTTCACACTGTCCGTGCTCACAGCTACCTAACACTTTCCACAGAGTATGCACTTCAAAATACATGAGCCATTCTTCAACGTGCTGAAGTGTGAAATACTGACGGGAAAATCAATACGGCATGGATCATCAATTTCACGTAGACTGTCTTATGGATTGTATCACTTTATTGTTTTTTATATTTTTATAGAAGAGCCGTGAAAACATCTATAAATTATTTGGAAATGTGGTTTATTATTTTAGGTGTATTTCGAGAGCTGAGTTCACGGGTTTATGCATCAGCACTAATTGCTTAATCTCGCGAAAACCGGTGGCGGCGTTTCTCTGTTTACCGTCGCATTACCTTAGCGTGGTTTCTGATGTGGAGTAGCGGTGGTCAGTTATACTGGTGAACTAATAAAACACTAAACCAGATCGCAGATGCACTGCTATTGCAATTATCATGTACCGGGAATGCATTTGCGTTTGCCGTGTAAGTTCGCAAGATGGTCGCCGCGGAGGCACAAAGCAATAAGACCAGATTTTGCGGTAAAGACACCCACTTTGAATTACACCAGTAATCATAATTTCCATACAGCAAATAAAATAAATAAATATGAAATATCTGACTTAGTATGATGAAAGAAGATATAATTTATGAGATTGTGGGTGTTCTGTACATAGCACAAGTAATTTTCTACGTTTGAACTGTCAGTCTAAGATATAGATTCCAAGTAAATAAAGCCTATCTTTATTATGTTCATATGAAATTGGTTTTATGTAGGCGCTTGTAATATCTTAACGCGTATTCAGAATAGGTGCTCGGATAGCGTAATGAGCCAAAATATCTATACTATGAATTCACGATCATAGCATAACATTTATTAAAATAATTTTACCGTGAGATGCGATAAATTAATGACGGTTAATTCCACATTCCTTTTAGAGGAGATAGCATTATACAGGCTTGATAGCACCTTCGTGTGCAGTGCAAGGCGAGATAATCTAATACTCCATACTGTTAATTCTATGTGACGCTATCAGAAGCGGGTCAGTATTTATATTTAATAAAACTTATCAAATCAGCTTCGGCATTCGTTGTTGTCATCTCTGGCACACTTATTGGAAAGGCCGAACAGATCGCAATAACGTTAAACCAGGCGTGAATTACCGTGAACTTGCATTGTACCTAATGAAATGTTATCGTTTATTTGGTTGTATGTTTATGGCTGGGTTTTGACGGATTGAAAACGTTCCGTTAAGGTGTGTATGCCTTACTTGGGATTAGTATTACTATTCAAAAACACGATTACGATCGTGATGCAAGCTTTTTTTGACTTAAGATTCATCTATTTATCTCAAGGTAACCAAATCAAGGTCGATTTAAGCGTAACGTTTAAACAAATTAATAAATTGTTAAGATATATGATAATGCTTTTAGAATAAAGTACATCGTTAAACACTTTTTTATTGCTGTGATCTATGCATATATCTTAACATCATATGTAACGCTATTGGAAGTCTATTTTTTGTTATCTCTATGAGATATAAAGAAACACGACATGTGGGTTTTTAGATATGGATGATTATTCTCAGTCGAAATTTATTAAGAAAAAAATCTTACCGATATGCTTGATTCTTTCAAGTCCAAATAAGCATCACGGATACGTAATAAAAGCTTGCGCAGAAAGTGAGTGGGCTGCATTTAATATCATAATTAAACTCTATTGAAACTAGCCGATACATAAAAACTAGAAAATACACTCGTCTCACAAAATCAATTAGTACCCACTAAAAAATAAGCCAGTAGCGGTAAATGTGAACCGTGTGATTGTTGCAATTAAAAATTATTGATTAACGGGGGATTTTACCATTTTATTGGGAACAGAGAAACACTGAATCCTAAAAAAATTCACACAGTGAAAAGAGTATTTTTTTCAAATAATTATCTTGTCGACTTTGGCTTAACTTAACAAAGCTTGAATTAAAAACGAGACCAACCGGGTCATGCGGAAGAGTTGAGAATACTTCTTCTGGGACCTGCGACTATCTCCGCATAATCTCGGAAGTTGTGCGAAGCAAGTACCATATGCCACTTATAAAGAAATTTAATATACCAAGCAATTACTTTGCTGAGATCGTGAACCGGTTGAAACATCTGCGATACTGTGTTATTATGTTTCTATCTATTCACTTAAATGAGTAGTTAAAATCATAATTGAGTACGAGTAGTCCAGTCATTCTAGAAGACTTCGCGTGAAAAGTATTAGCAAGTAAAAGTGTTGTTAATGATAAAAAAAATTGCTGAACTAAAACTTCTTTGGTTATTCGACTATTATGAGCAGAAAAATAAACAAATACTTTTTGTAAAATAGAATCAATAGGAACTTTTGGTTTGTAACTGAAGAAACATTTATAACGATGTATATAAGTTTGGTTTAATGATATTTTTTTCACAGTCGATTGATTTCTCCCATGATTTGATAACCATCCTCATATGTCCTTTTTATTTAAAACCTATTGTTCAACATCTTTAATATTGACTTATTTTCTTAGATTAAAAAAATCACTTAAAGCAGTTAAGCCTATTTGGATATCAAATTGACTAATATCGGCATGTAAATTATATAAATTCATATAATTATTTATATTCAATAATACTCAATATAATTCATTTTAATGTAATAAATATATCTGCATAATAACGCAGTTATTTGAGATTCATGGGTTCATATTATTTTTTTATAGAAAGAAAATGTTTCTTAAATATGTGAAACGGAGTTTAAATATTCTCTTTTATGCTTTTCTCTATTGTTATGTAGATATGTAAGATATAATTATAGTGATTTCACGTGCAGTTTCTACTTGCAGTAAAGAAATATTTAGTGCGGTGGTATCTTACAGCAGATACTGATGTATTCAAATCAAGATGGTAATTAACCTCACTTATTCAGAAAGAAACTAAGTGAACTTTAGTTACTTTGAAGATAATGATGGGTCTGGGTGTATTACGAATAAATGCATATATTTTTGTTAACTCTTATGCAAAATATAAAAATACATGTAGGATTTTTCAAAACCTGCATATATTAAATCAACCGAAAATGGGAGACCGTGTATCATCTCTGGGTCACAAGTATAATACGAAAAAATAAATTTCAAGAATTTTTTAATGTATATCATTTTATGTTGTTTTAAATATGCAACGGTTCTATTTTTAATATTTATATTTTGTATAATTTAATTTTTGATTAACAATGCCATGATTAAATATTGAAAAATACAAAATTAAAATTTATTTTATAAAAATAGTTCTATTTTTGTCTCTTTAATATAAAAGTTTTTTTTTATTTAATGAAATATTTATGCGCTGTATTTAAAAATATACTTAGAATAAAATTGTAAAGTATCAAATATTGTTTAAAAGATAAAACAGTTCAGTATATGTGACATAATATATATCTTTTTTGTATACGTATAACTAATTATCTAATATGATTTATTGAGAATGTTTGTCAATATTACAATACACAGACTACAAATTAAATTACAAATGCTCCCTAAATGTGGTTGCAAAAAATAGCCCTAACAAATATATCAATAGGGGGTACTAAAGTAGTAATGTTATATGCCGAGATTACTCGCAGATCCTCCATCATGAGCGTCCTGCGAGGACAAAGTGCAGAGACGTGATATATCTCCTCCATCTAACGTATGGCGGAGTCGGCAAGGGGGCCCCTCGATCGGAGACACCCTCTCGGGGTATTATTTGCCCACCCCATCTCATAAAATTATCGATTGATTTCCTGCCCAATGGCAGAGCTAAGATTGTGGTATTCGAATTCAATAATTACCCGGCGACAGGGGGCGAATGTCCCCAGAAAGCAGAAATCGATGGCTCCTGCGTGGATGGTGCCATGTGCGATATGACAACTTTGCAGTATACCACTGCGAAAGTTTCCTAAGCTGGATATAATAAGTATCGCCATCATAATAAATTGAATGTTACTTTTTAAACATACTGGTGGGTGACCGATTTTATTTAAATAATAAATCAATCTCACGAAAGAGTACGTATCCACACATTTAAATTTTAGTTTTTAGAAACATTTGAAAATAATAAAATTAAAGCAACGAAGATAAAAAGATCAGTACTTTGAACATGTAATGACAAATGTATAACTATTAAAAATGGAGTTGACCACAAGTCTACATGCTTTGATAAATAATTCAGAGTATAAACAAAAAAATAATAGGAGTAAAATAAAAAATACGCTATTAATAAATAAAATTTAAACTGTTAGGCGTCCATACGTGCTGCTATGTGAATTAAACAGTGGCGTGCAGTGAGTTTTGAAGTGAGACGCGTAATTCTAAGTAGTGAGTGAAAAGCATACCAAATTAATAACGTTATCTCTTCGAATTGATTTTGCCAGCAAAAAATGGCACCAAAGTATGAAAAATATATTTTAAAATCAGTGAAAAGATATTTCAGGAAGTTCAGTGTTACAAACTCCATTATAAAATTTTGCAAGTTTTATATTTATTTTTTAATTTCATACGTATGAAAAAATATGTGAACGATAATTAACAAATGCATATCATTGTATTTAAGTGCCCATAATTATACTTTATTATTATTTCTTTAGGGTTCTGGGTTGAAAAAAATTATAACATAAATTACGAAATATTTTTACTTTTTATCTATAATGTCGGTATAACAAGTAATATTAATTTTTATTCTTGTGGCAAAGAAGAAAATCCGAATCACTTTTTTTTATTTACTATCGGAATAGGAGTGAAATAAATATTTATTAGTACAACCGCAGCAATATATTTTATTTGAATTCACGGAATAAGTTAAAAATGCATTCTTCGGATTAAAGAAAGCAGCAAACAAAAAAAAAACTCTTTGGGTTAATATAAAAATAACTGTCAAAGTACCCGCCGCCCGTGACAGTTATGATTTGCGGTTTACGAAAATAAGTTGATCGGAATAATGAAATAAAACACGGGCGTTTATTGGAAATTAAACGAAATATTTCTACTATTGGATTTACAAGTGGGTCACGCCATTTTATCTCATCTTCCACGCTCGGCGGGATTTATGGCCAACAATAATATTGTAATTACTCAAATATTTGTCGTACAATACCGCTATGTTTGTAATACATTTGAATATTCAGAGAAATTATCCAACTAGTTTTTTTAAATGTCCGTATAATAACATTTATTACCTGTCCTATATGAATAAATAACACATTATTTTATCAAATGGAGTCTTACAGCTTTTTTAACATGTTTTGTGTCGATTTAACATTTTTTTTCAATCAGTTGCTATATTGATACAAATCTGCTTTTAAATTAGTTTATATTATAATAAAATACCCAAAATAAACAAGTTTCATGCAAAAAATAATTAATTTTCCCGCGTAAAGCTTTTATCCGTGCACTTTTTTTTTTTTAAATATTACAATGTATCATCACTGAAACTACCCTTGATTTACGATATTTATCACAAAAAATAGATATTTCAAAGTATTTACAATACAAAACCACCCTTAATTGCGATAATAAATTTAAAGGTAATACTCACAGCAGCCACAAAAACCACAAGCGTGAAAAACAACCCAAACAATCTCCACCAGCTGAACGCCATGTCGCATATATGAGGAGTTCAGTAAACAAACAAGAGAGGTTCGGACAGACGATGGGCTGCTCGCGTGCGGGATGAAAACTCAAGTGAAACTCGGAAGTGGCGGTGAGGAGTGGAGGAGTGGAGTGGAGTGGAGGAGTGGAGGAGTGGAGGAGGCGCGCGTCTCTCGCGGAGCAGAGTCGCCGACTGAGCGGGCGGCCGGCGACTCTGCAGCGAGATGGTCCGCTGTGCCGCGACACGGCCGGGGTGGCTGCGGCGGCATGCACGAGCCTCCCGCAACAGCGTGGTCCCGAAATCGATTACCATATTCACGATATTATCTAAATCATTTTCACATGTCTATTTTTTGATTAAACGTCAATCAGATGCGTATTTATTACCCTGGGCATATGTAGAGTATGATTGTTAAAAATTCTCGATAAACGGAAGTGATTCGTTAGTACAAGGGTTAGTACACCGGCCATGTAAGCCACGGGACGTGGGTTCAAATCCCACACAAATCACGATGATATTTTTCTGAGAGTTTCTTTAAATCATCTTCTGTGTATGAACTAATGTGCCTAATCATATTAGTAATAAAATAATTTGCATTTTTCACGCATACAGGTATTACATGATGATTATTCGAGAATTTTTTTCGTCGTTTCACGAGTGAATTACCTGAATATAAAAAAATTAAACTATATTAATTTAGGCTTCTTTAAGAATATGTGGTATTTTATCGTAAGACTTTTCATAGTTTTTAAATACGTTTTCCTGTTGATCATTATTATTTTACTACAAAAAAAATCAATATACTCGTATTTTGTCAAAATAACAAGAAAAAAAAAAGTAATGTTTAAAAAGCTTCGGCTTACTTTTCAATAATGATATATTATAAGAAGTTCATAGCTAGCGCGTATCAAATTTTGCTTAGGATTCGCATGCCAACGGATCGATGATACACATTAAGAAAAATACCAAGAAATCTAAAACATAAGGTGTACGTGTGACTTTTCTCTTGTGTTTATCTTACAACGGGCATGAACTGCCGTTTAAGTCACGATACGCCTTCAGCTGTGGTCGATTAAACATAATACGCTTACTTAGTGTCCGTTGAATTTAAATTTAATATTTTTTTTATTCATCAACATATCTGAATAAATGAAATACGACGTGTGCACGATGATCGTTCATAAGTGGAAATTGTAAGAAATATAATTTTAATAATCATGTAATGGGATATGAGCTGTCTGTTTCTAAAATAATTAGATTGAGGCAATGTTTACATTGGAAGGGACAGAGATTAAGCTCCGTCATAAGTTAGGAAGCTGGGATTTGACAGGTGCGTGTGAATGATGATGGCTGTGTGAGAAACCCCCGCGCAGCGAGAAAAGTTCAGACCGGAACTTAAAATGATTTAAGCTCCCTGAAAGGCTAGATAGCTGATATTTGACAGGGATGATGGATGTTGTGCGTTATTAATAGAACATTTGAAAGACAATTCATCTAGCTACCATGTAAACCTTAACTAATATTCATTATTTATTATTTCTTAAGTGATAGTTTTTAGATAACAAAAAGTGAGTAAAATTATAATCTTAAAAGCACCTCAACGCACATTAATTTGGGAGTTGAATTTAATTCGTTATAATCATAATTTTAGTATGTCAGAATTTACTGAATTAAAGTTTGATCTTTATTTGTATGAAACCTATTTATGTGACGAGTTTGTAAGTACATTTCAAAGATACGTTTACTATTATAAATTTATATATAAGGTTAGAGGTGAAGCTGAGTCAGTCACGACTGAGCACTGTACAATGGATATAGCCCACACAAATTTTATCCAAATATCTCCGTTATAAATAAAACGAATTCTCGCGAAAAAAGGTGAATCCATCTGCTTGGATTTCGAACCACCCTGTAGGTTCAATGCATATTGGATTGATAAGGCGAAGTGACGTGTGGCGCTGCAGTGACGTGCCAGCACGCAGACAGTGCGGCGGCCACCGCTGAAGTGACAATCGGTGTTGCCAACTCCGAATGCAATAAAAGCCACCAATGAAATAAAATTCAAAAAAATACCGACGTTGACAAAGCTCACTCGACCCATGCTTGCTTTATTTTCGGTCAAATAAGGTATGGGTATTTATTGCCCTCGGATTTTTGTGAGTTTGTAACTTTTGTTTCTCTTTTATTTCATAAATAAAAGTATTGCTTTACGGAGGGCGATCAATTTCTAAACACAAGATTATTAAAGCATTGAAGGTTGTTAAATTTTTTTTGCTTTTTCTTGGGCTCCTACTATTAGGAATACCCAATCTAAATGCTAGACATTTGTAAGGAAAAGATTGTATTATAATGCTATTTGGCAGCAGAAATACGCAGATCTTTTCAAATATAAAATGCGGTGTAAAAACACTCGGGGACCCACAACATTATTTTCATTTAAAAAAACCATGAACATACTTATATAAATGTTAACTTTTTTTAAAAATAAAACAGAATATTATTTATTGTTCTGCTGCTAAATTTTGTTGCAACACTTGTATAGTCAGATTATAATCTTATACTGTAAAAATTATTCACATGATGTGATAAAAGTATTTTTAGTCAGTATGTATTTAATTTGAATCAAAAAGTTTTTTTAAAACAAGAACCACCCTTAAATTTTGATAGTATTGGTAGCAAAAAAATTCCCATGGGCCGGTGGAAAGCTCGGCATTGGCAACACCAGACACAATGACAGATCCGTGTCCCCGCGTGGATGTGCTGAGAGCCGAGAGCTGCTCGTAACAACGATGTGGTATTGATTATGGTCAATATAAATAACGGAGACACGAGTAATTGAATAATGCGACAGCGCACAGTAAGAATGTAATGCACACAACGATATAATGATAATGCAACCATAATTCGAAAATGCATTCTACAAAACTAACTGTACTCTGCACTGCATTTAATTTGTATGCGATTTTAATGCTGCAGTCACAAATACGGTAACTATAAATTTATTTATTTTCCTTTATTAAAAATTGTTAATTTATGATTTCATCGTAAATAAACAATTTTCTATCATAAAAATATTATGGAAAAATGTGGAATTATGGAATTAAAATAGAAGTAAACGGATATGACGGGGTATATCTTATAATTGGAAATCGGAAACATGTAGCAATAAAGTACACGTTTTGAATTAACTACTAAGAAAAATATTAAACCAATGAATAAAGATTTATGTAAGTAAAAAACTAATTATGGATAATATTTAAAAAATATATATGAAGGGTATTTATTTTTTAAATTACTAAACAAGCAAAATTATACTCGTACGATCTTTGAGCGTTTATCAAACATTAGAGAAAAATAATAAATAAATCAGTGCTATTTTTTTTCTATCAGCTTTCGATGACTGAACTTGAGTTGTGGACTAATTTTTGTGGAATAAGAATTTTCGTCGCCAATCTTCCGAAGTACGAATAGCACTGTATTTATTTTCAAATAGGTTTCGTGGGACGAAAGTTTGGCTAACTTTAAAAATTATTAAGAAAAATAATTCTTACATGGGCTTGGAATATTGAAAAGGGAAAAACTTAATTATGCATAATTTTTTATCAATTGATAGTGAGAATATGTATAAAATTAATATTGAACAAATATAAGACCTATGAGACAAATATAAAAGCTAGTTGGCGACGCATTAAAAAAAAATTTAAGCCAAACAAAATTCAAACGGTTAAATTTAACAGTCATATAAACAACTATCGTGCAAATAAAAAGTAAACATAAATAAATACGTAATTGAATCCGTGAACCACAAATCAATAAATGTAAAGTTGTAAGTCTCCATAACTATAATAATTAAAACAATAAAAAAAACAAAGCCATCTTCGCGCGTCATTATTTGAAAATTATAGCATTATTTATTTCGAAATACAGAAAGGCGCAAATATCTGATCCTAAAACAAGGGATACTAATTATTTCTTAAATTCAAGTAGAATATTTACGACATCGTAAAACAAATAAATATAAAACTTACCGGAGATCCTGGAAGAATAATATGGCGGTGGATTCATTTTTATGGAGTCTTGTAAAACCATCTGAAAATAAGGAGAAACAAGTTTTAATGGATGATTATTACTTGTAGAATCTTACATAACAAGACTATCAACTACCAATTAATCATCATAAAATCCTCTAAGTTGATTTATACGTGTGTATAGAATTTATAGGGAGGTAGATCTTGAGATATTAATATACAAAATATGTTGTTTACAAGATTTTTTTTTTGTACTGTTTTTATTTATATAAATTCAATTATTATAATTGGTACTCACAATAAATAATATCTAGTAATTTAGATATTTAAACACAAGACCAAAAGGTTGTTTTTGTAACAATTTTAACATTTTTTAATTTAGAGCAAAACATATAACTTTAATTTAGCATTATCAACAAACAAAAAAAAATTACGTACAGTATACTAATGGAAAATTTGCGCAAATATTGTGATAATTTTAGCGATTTTTTTTTGTTTGTAGTTGATTTATTATTATTTGTGTCCTCTTTCATAAGAGTATTATTTTTAAAGTAAGGGAATATCATGTCACACCATTGTTATTAACTGATGTAAAATAGGTCTATCAATTGATTAATATTAATGTTGGTTAATATTAACGCAATAATCAACATATTTTTGTTTTGAAAATATTATTAAAAAAGAAGAAACTTTTGTCTCGATTTAAATACTATCCTACAACGAAATTTTATTTGTCTAATAATGAAATAAGCCTTTTGGATAAACAGACAAACAATTTTGTAAGTAAATTTCTGAAGTCTTAAATTGGTATCGGATTAGGCTCAGAGATGGCGTTATTGAAAAAATGCAATCGATAAATAAATTAGCGAGCAAGTATTTGCAATGTATATTCAAAATGATCTATATATATATTTTCAAGAATGTTATTTTCAGATTATGAATATACTAAAAAGATTGAAAGCGGCACTTTTTATATTGTATAAAATTGATTGATTTTTATTATTATGATATGAAATTATTGTGATTTTAATTGAATAAAAAAGCATAACGAAATATACAATAACTCTATAAAGTTAGAACTGTGTAAGTAAGCAGTACGTATATAAAATAATTTGTGAATAATAAGGTATTAAAAACTAATTGATATATTAGACTTTACTGAGCGCCAAACTATATCACGAAAAAAATTCAAGGAAAACATGTTTCGGTACTATTGGTATCAAATTTAGTATTCTAGATCACTTCTAATAAAACGGAACGTTCCCAGCACGTTTCAATATAAATAAGATTAAAACTTTAACATTGAAATGTATTAATCTTTTGTAAATTTCGATAAAAGACAAGCATTTTATAAAAATATTTTATATTCATATTTTCTAGTGAGAACCATGAGTTTTGAAACACACGTAAATTTACGCAAGTTCATTATTTCGAAACGAATAGAAAGTTATAAATATTTAGAAGAGATACTTAGCTTTTCTGTAATTAATATAATTGATGTGCTCATTCCACGTAGACTAAAGATGAACTCGAATGACATTTGATTAAATAATAAAATAGGTATCTTTTGTGTTTTTGTTTTTACTCCCAAGTTTCGCAGACAAAACAAATCACATAGTTTATTATTTTTTAGCAAAATTTCATTATGATGTTGCCGGCGAAAGATAATAACAAAAGAAAGTGAGCAAAGAAAGTATTTCTAAAGTTTGAAAGAATATTAAAGTTTGAGATAATAAAGAATTACAATACGAAATGAAAATTTCCCGCAATCCGAAGCATTTGCAATACAACAACAATAAGCAACAACCGAGAAGTCTTTGAACCCATTTATGTTGTGGATTATCTTGCATTGCTTCTCAAGAAATTAAATGATATCAAGTAATAATATGATGCTCGTAAATATTATATCAGTAAATTTAATTTCCTACTTGAATAAAATCATTGACTAGAATTCCCATTCATAATACACCACATCCAAAATTAGTGAAATGAAGAAATATTGCTGTTCACTCTCTAAATAATACATAAATATTTATTATGCAAAACACGCTACGTTAAAATAAAATAACTAATAAATAAGACAGGTTTAAACATACGTTTTTTCTTTCATCTTTATTTGTACAAATTTAGTCACCAATAATTTTTTTTTAAATAATTAATTTCATATAAATATTTTCACCTTTCGTATGCAAATAAATGCTCAGTTAAGTATGTACTATTTTTTTAAATAATATGTAGGTGCAAAATTTTGAATGCTGAAAAAAATAACAAATTGGACGTGTTTGATATTTTACTCGTAAGCTGAGAAGTTTTCATTTCGTGCTTCTCAGTTTTATGTTTTAATTATAAATGAAGGGAATTTTCGTGTCTACACCTCGCGATTATTTTAGCGACAAGCACAGGACACATTGTATTATCAACAGCGTTGTATTTGTTCACTGTCCATGCTGTACTGCGAGATAAATACATTTATTTCTTTAGATTTATTTGCTCATATCATTTTTAAAAAAAAACTACTCAAGAGTGCGGTCAAGATCAGCCGGATTTGTTGACAATAACTTGTTTTGACGTAGAAGCTATTGCATAATACTATGGTTTCTTCGCAGACAGAAGAGGTAATACGAGAATTTCAAGTCGTGGATTGATCTTTTCCTATAATGAAACGAAGACCCGCAAGTGCCATTAAGGTGTGGATTTTAAAACAAGGATAGCATCGTCGATTTTCTTTGATAACGAAAATATCAGAACGTACTTAAACTGTAACGTTTGGCGACTTTCTTTTAAAGGAAATATTATTTATGAAAACAGCAGTTTTTGTATTTAGTTTATTTATACAGGACTTTTTGACCGTGACACTCAAAAATTATACATGTCGAACGTCTATTGCGAGTGACTGCCGAAATGTTCACATAAAATTTGAATGCCATTACACTGACCACACTGGCAGACAAGTTTAAATGCCTCATGCGAGTTAGATAACCTTTGATCCGTTTTGTTCTTGAGTTGCTTTGTCGTTTGTGCCCCTGCATAAAATTTAAAAATAACGGCAGATAACTCAAACAATGAATTCTTTTATAAGTAAAAATTTAGACTACCTCGATAACACGTAATCATCGCAAAAGGCGCATATAATGTATATAAAAAAATAAGATTTAATCATAACTCAATAGTATGGACGTAAATACTCAAGTGTGTATATCTTACAATAAGTTTACCTAAATAATAAATTATAATAATCTGTAAAATAACGGTTTTTTTCATGCAATGGCCAATACTAAAAGTTGTTTGTTGACACGGAAAAAAGCAGAGCTGTGAGTTTGAATCAAAAAGTAAAAGCCAATATGCGAATAGTTAGATAGGTATGTTTAAAACAACAAATATAAATATAATCAAAACTTAATATCCATTATACCACTTGTAGATATTTTTTCAGTTGCTGTTTTATTATATCAATTCAAGAATCTACAAAAATAAGCTACTCATTTTTTTCTTATAAAATTTATGGTACGTAGATTTAATCACTCATTATTTCTCACTCATGCGAGAAATAGTTTTTTTACACATATTTTTCCCTACACACACTCAATAACGAAAATAGAGAAACGTACACCACCTCTCAGAAAGCCACACACCTATTGCAGGGGTCTCCAACCTTTTTGCACCCAAGAGCACATTCTAAAATGCCGGTCGGGCGGCGGGCATCATTTATTTTTTCAAAGTATATTTATAGTTGGACATAATCAATAATACATAAAATGCACAAAAAATATTTAATTCCAAAAATATTGTTTATATTTTTATGTAGAATAAATAATAAGTAGTAAATAATAGTACAAAAATTATAACGATATAATAAATTTCGCGTATATTTCTCTCTTTAATTACTAAATATAAATTTTTTCATAAACTTAAATAATTTTTTAACGCGGTAAAACGGTCGGCATGGTGCCCGCGGGCATAGGGTTGGGGACCACTGCCTTATTGAAAGCATAGCCCTAGACATAAAATAAATAAATAATCTTATAATTTCATTTCTAATTTTGTATGGCGTGATACAATGGTATTTTACTGATATTATATTTAAAGTTAATAGATGTCTCACCGGAAATCTTCATACAGTAAAGATAAATAGATTATGAAAATACCTAAGGAGATTTCTATTGAGAATGATGTTGTTTGGCCTTGTATGAAATCCGGCAGTCTCGGAAACGCCCGATCGTCGCTCGGCGGCATTCGTGTTTCGATCGCCGGGCCGGTCTGACGTCGGCTTTGACAACCGCAGCGTTTCACGCCCGCTTTCTCCTCGGTGCACAAATTTAACTCAATAATCGTAAGTACAGCAATATCGTGATATAAATGTTGTAAATAATAATTATGAAATATTATTTTTTCATCTGATGTATCTACTTTATAAGCCTAAATTGATGATAACGCCATGTCATCAATTCATTCGCTCTGTCGTTCGAAAGAAAACGGGAATTTAAAGCCCATTTCACGAAACTTTTACGCTGATCTTATGCAATAAATAATTGGTAGTAAAATATTAATTCAATGTTCGTACTGTTGTTGAATGCGTATATTCATAGACGCTTTTTGATAAATTGACCTTTGCTTCTAAAGTTAGAGGTAAATCTGGATTTTATTTGCTAATTATTTACCTGGGTATTTAAAATTACAAAACATATCTAATATTTAGGCTACGCAATTTTCAAGTAATTTGTTTCTGTACATAATCATGTTTTTATCATTGACAATTTCAGATAAACATGGTGAAGATAAAGGCAGGACCGGTTGTCGACATTCTGGGCGATGAGATGACGAGAATTATCTGGGACCTCATCAAAGATAAACTCATTTTGCCATTCCTCGATATTGAACTGCACACTTATGATCTTGGTATCGAATACAGAGACAAAACTGACGATCAAGTGACGATTGATTGTGCTAATGCTATTAAGCAGTACAATGTTGGAATTAAATGCGCAACCATCACTCCAGATGAGAATCGAGTGGAAGAATTCAAATTAAAGAAAATGTGGAAATCTCCTAATGGAACTATTCGTAACATTCTTGGTGGCACCGTTTTCAGGGAAGCAATTATTTGTAAGAATATTCCCCGTCTTGTTACTGGATGGGAAAAACCAATCATCATTGGACGTCATGCTCATGCTGATCAGTACAAGGCAACCGATTTTGTAGTCCCCGAGGCTGGCAAATTGGAATTCACATGGACTCCTAAATCTGGAAGTTCAGCAAAACCAATAAACTTTATTGTGCATGAATATTCCGGCCCTGGAGTAGCTCTCGGTATGTACAATACTGATGAATCGATCATTGATTTCGCTCATTCTTCATTGAAATTTTCTTTGGATCGTAAATATCCTCTATACTTGAGCACTAAAAACACAATTCTCAAGAAGTATGATGGGCGCTTCAAGGATATCTTCCAGGAAATTTATGAGAAGAATTACAAAGCTAAGTACGAAGCAGCTGGAATCTGGTATGAACATCGCCTAATTGATGATATGGTCGCCTATGCTATGAAATCGGAAGGTGGATTCGTTTGGGCTTGTAAAAATTATGATGGAGATGTACAGTCTGATTCCGTTGCTCAGGGATATGGTTCCTTGGGACTCATGACATCCGTTCTTATCTGCCCTGATGGAAAAACTGTTGAAGCTGAAGCTGCTCACGGAACTGTCACACGTCACTTCCGATTCTATCAACAAGGGAAGGAAACATCCACTAATCCTATTGCTTCAATTTTCGCCTGGACAAGAGGGTTGATGCACCGTGCTACACTTGACAATAACAAGCCTCTTCAAGACTTTGCTGAGAAGTTAGAGGCTGTTTGCATCGAAACAATCGAGAGCGGCTTCATGACAAAGGATTTAGCCATTTGCATCAAGGGAATGAACGGAGTTACTCGTTCTGATTATTTGGAAACTTTTGCATTCATGGATAAACTGGCTGAAAATCTGCAAAAGAAACTTTCTGTCTGACTATATGACACTAAAAGTAATCTGTAGACTCAAGACTAATAATATATTATTCAAGTCGTGGTTTGGTGTTTTTCATTTATATATTTCTATATTTTATATGGATTTTTACTTCAAGTAAAATAAAAATAAATATTACATACCTGTATATTATTGAGTATCTTTTACTATCCATCAGCATATTCCTTCATCAGATTATTGCACAAGGTATTATCAAATATCATAAAACAGCTATCTTATTTTAGATAAGTCAAATGTAGGTCAGTACTCTTAACATTATTTTTAAACTTTGTAACATCTAATATTATCTTTAGGGGACATTTTAACTGAGCGGAGTGCGATTTTTAGTGCCCACTTTTAACTTACCATAGACTACGATATTATCGATTTCAATCTATCGACCAAAAATATTTACATCGTTGCAAATTCTGTAACAAAACTAAGCTTATAAATACATGTAACAAAATTGTAATTTGATTTGTAATAAATTTTTGGGCGAAGAATCTGACCTATGAGAGCAGAGATAATTTAAATTTTACGAATAGTGTTGTTCAAAATGTATTATTTTAGTCAAATATTAAGTGTTATTAAGCTATTATAGTTAACTTTTATATTATAGCAAACTTTTTCTATTATAAATGTTATGGTAATGTAAAAATCTAGTAGTTATTTAAAGCTTGACAAATTTAATTTCATAATTTATTATATTGCGTTGTACTTTTGCATGGGCAAAATTCGCAAACAAATAATATGAAATAAGTTCCTAAAATAATACCTCTTTGCAATTGTTAACTTGATTACAAAAATTTTTTATAAATATAAATCATATCAAACCCATAAATATTTTTTCCCAAGATAACTCTTATCATTTGTAAATTATTTTATATACAATTTTTGGGTACTTCATTTTGCAATTTTTCAGACAAACAGCAATTAATTTAAGCGACCAACTTCCAACTAGGCAATAGCGTCCTATTTCGCATTTCTTGCTTAGGCAAAACCATTAAAAAAAACACTTACTATAAAGAAACATTATGGATGATTGTAAGTCAGTGGCAAGTGTGTAGAGGACTTTATGATTACTTAACATTTGTACGTTACAGTTGTTTATGGTCTTCATTGTTATGTTTATTGTGTAGCAAGTTTGGCCGTTCGTTATTGGGATGGCGGTGCATTATGTTTTTGAAAATATTGTAATATTTATGAAGTTATTTTTAAGTTTTAAATGTTATTAGTAACATCCGAGCACAATATGCCACTCAAATTACTGTTTTACCGAGATCTTACGCAGGCGTATAGTATAAAATAATGAGAATGTAAACTTGACGTGAGGAGGGTCAGCTGGTGTAATACGAGTGCTCTTTAAAACGATAGCACTTCAAAATCATCACATAGACCATGGTTATTCAACGCAGCTGGAAATCCTCCAATTCTGATGCTTTGCTACAGAATTCATCTTCCGAAGATTCCAGTGGTTCATGGCAGTTAGCACCCTCAAACAGAGGTGTGTCAAATCGAGATTCACAGGCGTCAACCAATATGCCAAATGTAAGGACTCTTTTTTATTATCAATGTATACGATCACATAATTGCCATAAAAATAATATAATTTAAATAGTCCTTTCATAAATGTATTTTTTCATTTATAAGATAATATTTATGAAAATTATAGTTCTTAATTGCACAATTCATGTAAATAATATTTGCAGCGGCATGTGATCAACCGGCAAGTAGCGTTGAATACTCTAGCAGCAATGCATCGAAGGTTTGGCCTTCCTGGAGTTATTCAGACTAATGGGCGACCACCGGCTGAATTTCGAGCCAGTGCAAACAAGTCATTGGATATATTACGGCAAACTATACAAGCTGCGGTAACTAAAGAGATTGATCAAGTGATAAAAAAATACCTTGAGGTAAATATTACATTCCCTTTTATTTTTAATTGCATTAAGATCTTTTCTTGGAGTATTGTCTATTTACATCTTATATTTTTTAGAAATTTTTTGTTCCTGCTGTGAATAATATCAGATCAAATCTAGGAGAAGAATCAGTTGGTGAAGAGCAGGTGAGTCACGTATATAACATCACTTAAGGCATTATTAGAAATGGAGACATCAACTATCAGGGTTGGCACTTGTACAAAGTCAACCCAACATCTGAATATGCATAGACACTGTTTTTGTTAGAAAATTTTGTTGTTTATTGATTTGTTTCTTTGTTGATTGTTTCTTTAATTGTTCATTCTTTGATTTAGCAGATTCAGGGTTGTATAAATCTGAAAATTTAAGACTGTTCCAACGACTTTTATTTTGCTATATTGAGTACTTAATAGTTTGTGTCCATTTCTAGGTGCGTGCAGTATGCCGGGCTATGCTGGATGGGGCGCGTTGCTTGTATGCAGCCCCTCCACGTCCGCCTGCACGGCCCACCGCTTCCCCCAGTGAACTTAGTGATTCTGAGTCTAGCAATGGTGCTGACTCTCGTTTTGGACGACCCAGTAGTGTAAGTTTATACAAAATATTATCAATGAAACTGGATGAAAACGGAATGAAGATTTTCCAACAATATAAATTGTAGTCAAACTGTTTATATTGTAAGACCTCTTATAATGCCAATGTGCAGAGGCCATCTAACCAATGAAGCAATATAAATTTAGATTTAAAAATGTTTTACCTGCAAGCTAAAATATAGTAATTGAAATTTTGTGGAGATATTTCAAAACATCATGTTTATATTTTTTGCTTTAATTTTCAGAGCCCGTCATATGGTAAACGTAAAGAGTCAGATACAGATTCGGATGCAGGAATTGGAGCTCGGCGAAAGAAACGTACGGACGGGGTGGTTTGTCCTGCCCACAAATGGGACCCGGCACGACTCACCCAAGATACTCTCTTCATCATGGGATCAATAGCTAACAAGGTCTCTTATGTTTGTAATATTGAAGTAGAGTAGTTATCTAATATTAGTTTCTTGATTTTTGTTTCTCCTCCAGATAAAGCTTAAAATATAATTTCTTTTATTATAAACAAAATTTAAGTTTCTTCATTCCGAAATCACATTGTACAATTTATAATTCATACATTGTTCTATTAGCAAAAAGATCAGACAGTATATACAAATAAATATAAATTTCTTGCTTCATTTTATATATCGAGACATGTTTATTGATACATAAATTCTAATCAATAATTTTTAATCAAAAGGTACTTGGGCTTGGGCAATCACGAGGTCGACTTTATAGTAAGCATGCTGGACTTCTTCGATATCCGGCAGATTCAGCAGACAAGGAGTGGATAGCCAACCAAAACATGACAACACCAGCAGGGGGACGAACTTATATAATGGTAATGAACTACTTTTTAAAAATATGTTAATATTAAGAGCTTAAGTGTCTGAGTAATCTCTATATGGAGTCATACTCATTATTACATTTAGAGACTGGTAGACCTGGGGACGAGTAGAGCCCAGGGGATTAAAATGCTCAGAGTAAGTGAAAAAGAAGATCCATTGAAGATTGAATGATCCTTTTACATAACTGTCAAAGAATTGTTCACCAAATCACTGTTGATGCTTTCTAAATATAATGATATTTTATATCAGAATGCTAACTAAGGTAATTAAGGTAAATATTTATTTCTTTTCAGGTCTTAGAAGACATTCAAGAGTTAGTTGCAAGTGAAGACTATCGACATAGTCCTGCATTGCAACTGAATGAATTATCAGGATTTCGTGCACCTCCTTTCATGTTAAAAAAAATTCAAGCCTTTCTCAGTCGCCGGGGTGAAATAAGTGAAGATTGTACATCCAGTACCCCTACCCCTACACCACCTCCTGGAGAGTCTTCCAAATCATCTTTTATCAAAACTGAACTCATAGAAGATTCATCAGATGCTCCCGTGAGCATCAAGATAGAGGAAATTGATGATAAAGACATTAAGACGATAAAAATTGAAGAAGGTATAGACGATCATTCTAGAATTTTAGAATCTGCTTTGCTGAATCGGACCATTAAAGTTGAGAAAGGAGAAGCTTCTTTCAAATTTGACAACCAAAAAATACAGCAGTCTAACACTTTGGGAAATTTTACTTCTGTTGTGGCATCTGGAGTTTCATCAGTAGATGGGAATTACTGGAAAAATATGGGAGCCAATCGGCAGTCTAGTGATTCTATGAAAGTGGAAATAAGTTCTGCTACTGAGTTTATTGATGCTGATATAGAGTTCCTGTCTAGTGACTTCTGCAGTTACAATGACAGTGAAGCTGATGTGAAAAAGAGCTTTGATCGATTGTCTGATGGTGGAGGGGGAGGTGATATTTTCACTGTTGCAGATAATTCCAATTTACTCGGATCTGTTGAAAAAATACCTGCCAGCACTGCAAACTCTGTAAGTAACTGATATATAGAGAGTTTTATTAGTACTTAAATATTCTATTACATATTTATTTATCTCTTTCTTTTATTGATTTTAGGTAAGCTACATACAGTCTAATCAAGCATCTGTAATATCAAAGCCGACAATTATAAGTTCATCTGTTGTGGGAAATATTGCGAGTGGGTCTTTGGCTTCTAATATTATGCAGACGTATGCCACAGCTCAAAATACTTCAGTTAAAACTTTGACGTTGTCATCCAACTTGCCTTCCATATCGGCTGCATTCTCTTCCCAATCATTTCCGGTTTCGTTTTCTCAGACGATTCATTCGTTTCCACAGAATTCATCTCCATCCCAAATCCAACTGGTATCGCAAGTACCGCAATCTACTTGTTCAAATACCATTACTTTACAGCCAAACATTCTTCAACCCGCAACTAGAACTGTTTACAGGTATTTACTTTTATAATTATTTTTTGTAATAGTGATGTTTACAAAAAATGTTTGGGTGATATTATTGTTCATAAAATACTAATGAAAACCATTTTTCAGTTTGGCAAGTACCACAAAATCTCTCAACAACACTTTGGGTCCTGGATCAACCATAATTGGATTTGCAAATCGGCCAAATATGTCTGGGAATATTATTAACACTGGCAATGTTATCAATATATCATCGAAGAATTTTGCATCTGGAAATATACTTCATAATGCTATAGTCTCCCGTAATATGGTAAATCGTGGATTAAATCGGTTTGAAATGCCTAAACCTTCACCATCCAATCAGAGTCCTCCTACTACCAGAGTTTCTCCAGCTACAGTACCTTGCGCTTCGACATTCCCAAATAGGTGTGCGGTACCAACACCTTTGATAGTTGATTTAAATGATGATGCATCTATAACAACTACAAAAGCAATGATCGACAATACCTGCAATTCATCGGCAATGTTAAAAAAAGTTCTCACACTAGGAAGTGCTGGCGTTAATAAGACCTTTTTAACTCCTCCTACTCAAAAAGGTTCCTCCAGACCTTCCACTTCTTCAACTTCGAGCTCCCTCAGTGCTTCTCACGCTACTCTCTCTGCTCTCTTGTCAAGTGGTACCGATTCCACCCACCCAGAAAAAAAGAACAATTAGGTAAGTCGCTAATCTCCAACAAAATTAATTTTATGGACTCAAAGTACCTATCACAAGACCAATGTTATCTTATATTTATAAACCAAATTATTGCATATAAATTAGTAATCAGTACATCAATAAGCTAAATGTTACCTTCTTCTGTTTATAAACTATAAATAAATCTTTTGAATATGAAAAATTGTTATGAGAAAGCAGTTATTGCATTAATGTTAAATTGTTTTCTTGAAATTGGTGTATTAACTTTGAATTAATTAATGTCGTTAGCTGAGAGTTAAAAATAATAATGATTCGTAACAAGGCCATCTTTATACAATACTGGAGAAAATATATTGACTAGCACAAGCAGGTCTACACAAAAAAAGCGTATCTGCTTAATATCCAAGTCATTCGTGTATTTTATTAAGACTACCCACAGGCTACTGAGATGCGTGGTTGCAAGTTTTTTTGTTGTGAGAAACATGGTGTATTTCTAAATAGTTTTTAAATAAAATGTGTCACAAGTATTATGGGAACTGTAGTGTATAGTCTTTAGGTGACTCTTCATTTCCAAGTAAATATTTATTTTTTTTAAATTGTGGTTTACTCCAGCGGTCATTTACTAATCTGGCTTTGTGTAGATGTGGCCTTTTATGTTGTATTGACAATACTTTCAGTAGACTTCTCACTTTGAGTTAGTCAATTTGAGATGGTAATAGAAAAATTGATTTAGGTTGAAGTTTGTTTATTTATTTCATCAAAATTAATATATATTTACTACGCACTATATTTTATATATATATACCTGTTGAAAAAAAACATAATTGGGTTGTTATGTTATATAATATCATTTATTTGATAAGTTCCGTTATTCATTACATTTTTGTTTTTTAATTCAACATGGATAAATTTGTACCTGTGAAACATTCTGAATGATGTTGTATTTTGAGAAAACTGTTACCTTATACTTTTAAATGTATTTTGTGATGCTATTTATTTTTGAATATCTCGAGACTGTCAAATTCCATGAATCAGTATTACATTCTTAATATATATATAAGATTTATTCAATAGTGACCTACTTTTATTATTATATTAATTTGTTTTATATTTATTTATTCATTAATCTAATGAAAGTACAAAAACGTTATACATAATAGGAATATAGTCATAAATAATTATCATTATTGATTGATGATTAGTAAAATGAGTTTTAGTTCAATTTCGTTATCAATATACCTGTTTTTTTACCAAGTTGATTGTTTACTGTTAAGTTCACTGTGTTCATGTTACTATATGTTTTTACCAGAATATTAAGTGTCTATTTATAACTCATTCATTTGGATTTTCATAGTTAATCCTGTGTTTTGACAAAAATATTGATTTATATGAAACTTTACATTGATAAAAAATAGTTTTTCAGATTATTGATTGATTATTCAAACTCAACTGTGTTAGGTTATATAATAATTATTAGGTTTATTATGAGTACTTAATATTTTTTTAACTTTTGTATTACATTTAATTTTTGTTGCATATTCATTTTTAAATAAGAATCTTGTTTGGAATTTACCGAACCCTCAATATACACAGTAAACTAGTTGTATAAAATGTAGGTGTAAATTGAGACTAATATTTCAATTGAAAAATTTAATATTGGCTCCCTTATAGGTATTTTTATTAATAATTTTTTTTGCTGACTTGTTAATTTGTTTTGAAAATTCTGAAAATAAGACAGGTTGTTCCTGAAGATTCACAATGCATAAACATACTGTTGATTTTGTACTGATATAGAAGCACAAATGAATATGTTCCTCAATGTGTTTTTGAACCATGTTTACTAAAAATTGTGCTAATCAAGTATTGTGCATGTTGTGGGTTAGGTTTTATGAAATTTTCATTAAAAAGTATGATCATGTAAAGCAGTTTATAAATGTTATTTTTATTGCATTTTTTTAATTTAAACTGAATTTGTTCGTTTCAGTGAATATTTATATATTTAGAAAAATTATTTATTCTTATAATATTTTGCACATTCTCAAATAATCTAGATGACATGAGTTATGTGTAAAGCATTCCCTATATGATATAAATATATATATAATTTTTTTACCGCATTTAATGGCTTATTTTTAAAATATATATATTTTTTAATGCTTTTGCTATTATTTGTATACGGGTTAAAAATAATCTTAGGGTGTTTTTTTATATATCATTTACCTGTGATTAGAAAATAATTTTAACTAAGTATTGCTATTTGCTATTAGCTTTTTTGCTTATTAATTTTGCCTGTGATGATTTAGTGCTTTTTAGCTAATATTTATTTGACTGATGCTTGCTTTTTTGCATTTGCTTATCTGTGATTAAAATATTTATTGTTTACCAAATTCATAGCTTTAATGCTTTTATGCTTAATATTATTTTAAAATTTATGCATTTATATTTATAATTATATATTATTGCTTTTGCATGTTTAAACATTTATTATCTTTTAGCTTATGCTTGTTGCTTAATTATTAAAATTATCAAAAAACGCTATTTTTATTCTCTTCATTTATTACAAAATGCTTTAATTTTTTATGAAAGCACCTCGTTTGTTTGAAAAAAAAAAATTGGTTGAAGAATATCTCTTTATGGATTGTTTTGATTCTTGTATTAGAGATAATATTTTTATTCATTTACCAAAGGAAGCAAACTCACTGGAATTAAATTGGCATAATTGAATTTGTCTAAGCATTTTACTTGTTACCATATTTTTAGGCTCTCTGTACCTTGTCACAATTGAGTGTGACTGATTTATAAGAAAAATTTAAATGAAAATAATGCAGCATGTATTCATTATCGAAATTGCGCATTTAGTAGATTCCATTACATTTCCATGTCGCTGAGGATTTGACTGAGCGGTGACTAACAAGGACTTTAGTCCTCTTGTAAAACTTAATCTTAGTGTCTATTGTATGAGGTATTTATTAAAAATAACACTATCATAGTATGCATTTAAAATGTCAAAATGAATCCACTAAGTGTTAATCTCCTGTTGTAATGATGATTTCAGATATATTTATTAAATAAATCATATCGGGGTTGCATATCAAATAATATGAAATCTGTAGTTTTTCCATTAATTTGGAAATTTTGTGTATTAATTGTCAGTTTAAAATGGAGTTTAACTTTTAAAATATCATTACTTAAAACAGTAATTTTTAGATTAGCATAGAAAGCATTTATTATGGCTGTAATGTTATAAAATACTGAAATAAATGTACTATGTTAAATGTGTTAATTGTAAAACATTGATAGTGATATAGTTGTTGTTTAAACTGAAACAATTTAAAATGTTGCACATCGCTATGAGCTACCTTCAAACAAAATGAATCCTTTTTATTTACTCAGTTGTTTAATAGTTCTTTCGTTATCTCTTTAGGCAGTGAATATAAAAATAGCATGACAGAATAAAAACAATCTAATTATTGTAATTAAATGACCTAGTTTCATTACCAAATGCATGCATATTCAATGCCAACAAGTGATTTATGTCCAGTTTCTGAAAGGCTTATCAAAAACTAACAATAGTTAACACGCTGTGAAATATGTCACATGGGTTGCATTAAGCATTTTTTTTTGCCAATAAGCTAACTGAATTATATGAAAATCACAGGTAAATAGTTTTTATACAACCTGTGTAATCTATTTAACAGCAATTTTCCCTTGGTTTTAGTTGACCAATTTTTCAGAAACTGGACGTTCAGAAAAATAAATATCTGTGTGTGTGAAATGTTGATTGATAGATGTATAAAAATTATACAATGTTCCCCTAAAAATAATTTATTTCCTATTCATGTTACAAAATGATTTGTTAGATTATAAATTGTTAATGAAATTCTCCACCACGTGACAAAATATTTCTTCAACTACAAATGCCAACACTTTCTCAAATTACGAGGTTCTCAATAAAATAATGTCATATTTCCTTGCCAGTATAATATGCTTATTTGTTTTCTTTTAAAGAGCTTTTATTGATAAACTTGAATGTGACCACAAATATACTGTGTTCTCTTATCCAGAAGATATTTTTATATAGCTACCATAATAACCTATTTAAATATATGAGGAAAAATAGGTTATCTGAAATAAAGATGATAGTAAATGTGATCAAAATAATATTTCCTATAAGAACAAATAAGAATCAAGTACTAGCAGAGAAAACATATTGTATTTTATTAAAGTCTTCTTAAGATATTTAAACTGCCCTTATTTTATTGAATAGTTTGAATGTCAGTTTTAGACTGCAATGATGGATTCGTGTAAATGCTGTTGTACCCGAGAATTGTATAAAATATGGAGGGGTACAATGTCGTATGCTGAAACATATACCATAAATATATAAATGCATTTGTAACGTGAGAATAAATGTATTGTACAAAAAAATGTTTTATTTTATTAACAAATTTAAAATTTATTTTAGACATATTGACTTTTAAAAAATATATATATATTCATACATTTGTTTGTACACAAATATTTTTGCACATATAACACGTGGATTGTAAGTCCTATGTCTAGTCCTAAGTCCTTTCCTATGTAAGTCTGCAAGCCACGTGATGAAATATATTCAGTAATATATATTTAATAAAATTTCTTCTGAAGTAATTAATAGAGGTATATACAAAATACTAAACTGTCTAATTCCACTGATAAAACTAACAGGTGATTTAGTACGGCGACTTATCGTAGATGGGGGCGGTTGCTTAGTTGCAAACTAAAAATATTGTTTTGATAAATTTGAATAATTAATATTTTTTTATGAAAATAGAAAAATGCTGGAGCTTGTGAGATAAATGGGCTGCTCGGTTACGCGACGCCTGCATCCTAAGAAAGTGCCAACTGCCACGGGAGTCTTGTCGACGGATGCCGGCAATTTATTTAAGTCGTTTTTAAAACAGATTAATGAACTTAACGCAATCAAATGTCATTTTTTCAAATTAGTATTTTGTTATCTTGAGCTTTGGTCCGCCAGAAACAGGAGGAATTCCCCATTCTTCATAGTTCATCACATCTTCATTTGGGTGCGCTGCGTAACGGGGAAAAACGGACCGGCTGTTGCGTAAATAGTCAAAACCCATTTATACATCTTTTTGAAAGGCTCATTAATATTATTTTCAACGCTGAGATCTAAATCTCGCTTATTGTGACGGGTGTGAATCATAAATTAAAAATATCACGAGTTCGTATTAATAGGCCGCTTAAATGGATTTATCTTTATTATCAGCCGTTGTCTCCTTTGCTAGATGAAGACTTCCCCATAATGATGCCATTCTATTCGACTCTCGGCGGCTGGGGTCTAACGTTTTACCTACTTTCGCGATCTGCTCAACTAAGATGTAGCCTGGTTATTGATAAAATAAAAGGCGAATCGTATTGCTGTGATATTTTTTTCTTATGTATATAAATACACCGATGTGTTTCGGGCACTGAAAGCAGTTTTCTAGAAATCCAACTCGAATCATTCGTAGAATTGAATAACGACAACTTTGTTAAGTGACTACTGAACATAGTCTTCATACTACTGTCATCACGAAATAAATACTCATTTAATTATTATTGCATCCAAAATTTAAAAAAAATGCAGGTCAAACATGCTATAATACCTTTTCACATTTTTTTGTTTATTTTATAAATATTTTTTTTTGCGTACGATGTATTTCTCTCCCAAACGTGCAATGTTGGTGCTTGGGTTTACAAAGTATTTTAGCTGAATTAAATAAATAAAAAGGGGAACACTTTGTCAAAGTCATCTCTCCGGTTTTCGCTTCCCCTGACGAGACTGCGGCTCCGACGGGTCTCCCACTCTATCCCTTTGACTGATGTTCAATATTTTATTATATGGCTTTTGATTTTCAGTGAGTACACATTGACTTAAATGATGATAATATAAAAGGTCATTTTCATAATTTAAAGTAGAATTTGCATATATTTTTCGTCAATTCATTATTTTAGAAATTATCATGGAATTGACCGATTGATACTATTTTTATTGCTACATGGTATATATTCAATTACTTATAATGATAAGCGATTACGCAATTCTTGCGTGTAGTTTTTATTTGGCTTTGATATTTAGATTAGATTATAATTTCGATTTTAAGCGGTCGTTAATAGCACTGTTTAAAACCGTGTTCAGATCGGTTAGTGAACTGACAAGTATTTCTAGCTTTATTAACGTTCCCGGCAACATCTTAAACTTTCAGAATCTAGATTATACAAATATTACCTTTCACGCTCAGCCTTAATGAGGTTTTATAATTGTTAAACTTCCGGGAATGGAGCTTTTAAAGTGCTTCATATGTTGCAACCGGTATCAGTTTTTATCAGTATGACCTGGTTTATTATTTGAAATTGCAGCCGAGCGCACCTTTTTACAAGATCGTTAGAAGCAATTTTATTGAAAGCTCTGGCCTCGGATAGAGACAACGCATCCATTTATGGTGAGTAATCTACTCGTAAATATGTTTACAGCTCCGGCTTGCCCCGATAAATAAACACAAAGCGAAAAGAAAAATAATGCGGCAAAACAATACGGGGGAGATAATTTACTTTTACAATAGTGCTGAATGAAAATGTTACTATTTGTTTATCAGATTTTCGGACAGCAAATGACTGCTTTTTCAAGTTTTGGTCCTGAAAAAAAAATTCAAAAAGCCCAATTGTTAGTTTTTATTTTTACAGTTATATTATTTTGCGTATTGTTTTTACTTGTATTGATTTTGTTACTGTTCGTTGTTTAATTTATTTATCTATTGCTATTTTGGGTGATTTTCCTCGAAGGCTCTTTTATTGCGTCCTTTCTTTCACGTGAAGTCAGATTTCACTAACTGGTCATCCTCTTACTTTATATCACGGCAATAGCAGAATACGAGATGTTTTATCTTTATCCAATGAGAACGTAATATCTTTTTCTCAATAATAGGGTCTCAGATTTGTAACCAGGTAGAATAATCCAACCTTTTTTCAGTACCTCTTCAAAAATAAGCCTCTCTAATATCTATATAGTGATTACTTTGTTTACAAAAATGAAAATGCCAGCGTCGTAACTGGCCAATCTTCTTTCCTCTTGCATCACCTGCTGCCTAAATTGTTAATAGACTCCTCAATCAGTTCGAGTGTCCCACTCATAAAGCTTACATTGAATTACAGGCTACAGAAAAAAAAAAACAGAATTATTACAGACTACAGAATATTAAAGATAAACTTACATATAATAATCACAAATAAAAACGTTCTTCAAGATAGTCAAATATATTAATAACTGTAGACATGTATATATATATGACTATTGTAAAACAGTGATCATAATATTCGTTTGATTATTTTTATTTGATTTATAATAATATTTTTTAACAAATATGTTTACTTTAACACTTATATAAGAAGTCAAATTCAAGACGAGCCTTCAGTGCTATATTTATTATAGCTCTTTAAAAATGAACGTAATAAAAGTACTTCGATCAAAATATTCTTTGCCTTATGTCACCTGCAACATTTGAATGGCCTTTGAAGAAAAACAGTTATTTTTATTTATAAAATAATTGTTTTACTTTTTATGAGTGACATCAAACTGAGATGCGTCGTTTAGAGCGTTATGGTCCACCCCGGAGTACCGGCGGGCGGGTGTACGCTTTTTACGCTCGCTTTAATGCTGTCAAATCTCTCGTTATATGAATAACCCTGCGGGTTAGAAATATGGTCTTTTAAATTAAGATTAATAAAACTCAGAATATAGAGTTTCCACAACAGGTGCTTAGAATATTTTTATTATCCAAATACAAAGCAATTAATATTAATTTATATTTTTTCACCGCCCTGATTGGGGACGGCCTTTGGTGAAAATCCAGGGAGAATATCTATCCTTGTAGTTTTTTATTTTTTTAATCTTACATCTAATTCCGAGTTCTATTGACAAATATCTTTATCATAATGAAAATAAATATGGACTAATCTATTAAAATATTAAAATAATTGCATGCTTTACTTCCTTTAATTAATGATGTTAACCCAGAAGAAAATCCAATTAAAGGAATTTGCTCAGAAATTTTTTTTTTTATCTGGAAGTAGTAACAGTGAATATTTAAAGTTTTTTTTCTGGTTATCGTGGGTTAAACCTGGAAATTCATTTTAGAAAATTGGCCATGCCTATCACTGAACCACGAGCCGTTTATGTTTCCTTTCGCACTAAAATCCATATTATCACATATGGCAGGATACTTAATTTGGTTTGTTTTTTAAACTAAAATTAAGAATTTAAAAAAAAAAAAATGAAATATTACATGACCTTTTGCAGAATTTGGATTATGCAGAATGTAGTTTTTATAAGACTACAGATTTATTTTTGACAAATATCGTATTTGTTGTTTTCTAAGAATAATAACTAAGTGTTGATGGTGTATATAAAATGAAGGATAAAAATGTCTAAGCTCATTTTTTCTTAAATATTGAATTTAAATATTTCTAGTAAATTAGATTCTTTATCAATTTTAACGCGTGTAGATAAATCTTTACCTACATATCGTTATCAGATTGTTAAAAAGACTTTGTGTGTCTGCTACAAACATATTTTCATGCAAATTTGGGTCGCTAGTAGGTTCTTACCACATAATATCATTATCTCTAAATGTTCAGTGTAAACTTCAGATGTTCGTCTACTTTATTTATTGTAAACATAAAAAAGATAAGAAATCTACCTTACACGGCCAAATATCCAAAGAACTTTTAACTTTGTAAAAAAGGAAAAATTATATTAGGCTTTTTCAATTTATTGTTCGGAATTTTTCATTTTTATCATAAAGATAGAATGAGGCTTTTAAGATCTTGCATATTATTTGTATTTAATTTATATTAATAAATAAATTTATCGGCTAGTATAGTAATAATATAAATATGAGTATTAGGATTAGTTCAACTTTAATCGGTCTCTTGTCTTAATTGAAAGCTACTTGACTACCGATTATGAGCCCTAAATTGTTAACTATCTCTAAGGCAAGAAAAACTTCTAGAAAAACACCCTCTTATGATTTGTGTCATCACAAAAAAGCCATGGTCGTGGCTAGTCGGACACGACTGCAATTGCTATTGATCGCTTGCTTATCAGTTACGACTGTTTGCAGTCTCCTACGTTTAAACAGCTGTACGGTTTATCAACTTCTCAGAGTAATACACAATCTCTAAAAATTTTTGAAATTTAATATGATTTTATCTTTTAATAACTTGCTAAAAATCTCATTAATGTCAGTAATATTGAATGATTATTTTGTAATCTAAATTCTTCGCGGGTCGTGATTGACAGTTGACAGATTTATAACACTTTATCTTGAAATAAATTAGAAGATAATAACAGCCACATTAATATATATATATATATATTTGGTAAATTTTCCTGATTGGTGACTTGTCCGACGTGCAGTACAATTCTTAAAATATAAAAAAAAAAATTATATACACCCAGCCACTTCTCAAATTGAATGTAGGGATATTTATTATTAAGAAGATTATATCAGACTTTCAAAAGTATTGCAGTTTTAAGTGTAACTTATGAAGAGTGCTGAAACTTTACGCCAAAGGCTCCTGCAAAGCTTACCTCAAGGATCTTAGTAAATGTTTTAGTACTATGCAATTTGTGTATGATGTATGAAAGACCATGAATGAATTTGATAGTGTATATACTGTGCAAAATTAATTAAAACTACAAGAAACCACACTAATAAGGTCGGTGGCAGCAAATTGTGCCGTTGATTAAGTTACCAATTCTCACCGAAAAGTCGGCTTTTATTTTAATGTTGTCTTTAAAATTGAAATAAAGCTTTATTATATTTTGAAAATAAGCCAACAACAGCCTCCAAATAACAAGTTATTACAGTTAGTATTATGAATATTATCACCATCATAACCATCAACTCTAACGCTTCGACTCACAGCTAGATAGAAAAAAAAAGAATTACATTTAAATATCATAAAAATAAATAATTGTACCATTATATTATTAAATAAAAGTAATGGGTTAAAAAAAACGAAAGATATTGTGGTGCTTATAGAATTGGTTTTAAAGTTTATCGTTTATTTCAGAAAAAAATAATGCCAAAATTTCTATACGTAAATTAATTCAGGTGAAATGATAATATGAAAAATTACTAAGCTTCTAAGTATTATAATAAAAAAAGCAATCCCATAAAATATTACCGTAATAACATGTGTTCTTTACACTCGTATTTTTTCGTACAAAATAAAGTAGAAAAAAGAAGGCCTTTGCACCGCAGCATCCTAGCGTAGAGTTCATCAATATTTGCACATATAAATGGATATTACTAACGTACCCACCTCAAAAGCAATCTTTATATGATACAAATAAAATATTTTTTAATATGTCTGTATAATGATTTCCTCAGAATGTTTAACATTTATGAACATAAATCGGTTCTAGCTGCTATAACTGGAAGAAACTAGAGTCGGATCCACTTTTGTATTTGAATAAATGCGTCAAAATATTTAAAATCAAATGAAAACATTGTAATAATTTTGATTGAAACAAGTTTAATTTAAAAAGTGGTAATGAAATAAGTTCTTAATTAAATTCGTTGAGATTTGGTTTTCATTCGATAAATTATGTTTAATCTGTCTGTAGATACACACACACACACACACACAATAAATAAATATTTATACGTACACTAGTACGAAACAGTTATACTTGAAATAAAATATTTGGTTTCGTTGTGATATATTGTAGCAATACGTTGAGTGACGTCACATTCAGATGTAGCGTTATGACCGGAGACACGACCTATCCCAAGCACGGGGTGAACGTAACAATACCATTTGTTCGGGTGCAAGAGATTGCCACTTGCCATGAGCTCGTGTAATGTTAAAAATTACTTCAAGCATTAATTATAATATTTGAGAGGCAAACGTTTAGGGTTATTGTTAAAATATCAAAAGCACGAAACATAGTATTTATTTTTTATAAAATATTTTTTTATCGATGTTGAATTTTTGACTCGAGAGAAATTGTTTATAATTTTTTTTGACATATTTTGAACAATATATTTTGAATTTTGACGAGAGTCAGGTTAGGTTAGCGCGTGATTTTGATCGCGGTGGATTCGGGTCGGGAGTCGGTGAGGCCAGGTTTCAGGAGGCGAGGAGTTTCCTCGGGCGGCGGACCGCGTGCGTTATCAGGGGCGGGGGCGGGGCGGGCGGGCGGGGCGGGGGGTGCGCGCGCACGGCGGCCGCCCGCCAGTACCGCGCTGCCCGCGTGCCCGAGCGCACACGTCAGTCCGCCGCGCGCGCTTAGTCCGTAGTTAGTCGCGCCTTCCGTCACTCCGGCAGCAGCCAGTGCCCCGAGATGGAACCCCAGAGTCAGGACGCGGTCGTCGCCGGCTCCCCCGCCGAGGTGCCCAACGACCCCGGGTAAGCCGGCCCCGCGCCCCCGGCCCGAGGGCCCCCCGCCGCCCGGCGCGCCGACCGTCTCTCACGCCCCCTCTCTGATTGCAGGAAGATGTTCGTCGGAGGACTCAGCTGGCAGACCAGTCCAGGTACGTGCGGCGCGAGGGCGCCTCCGCGGCCGCTGTCACCCGCGGCGGGCCGCCCGGCGCCCGGCGCCCCCGAGAGCGCCCCCGCCGGCGTCCGCGCCTCCGGCTCTTCGAATCCGCCGCGAAAAGTCGCGCCGGCCGCGCGAGATCGATACGCTAGCGAGCCGCCAGTGCGTTTGCCCGCTTCCGACGCGAAAGTTTTCCTCGGTCCGAAAGTAAGTTCGGTATAGGTTATGCGACCGTTCCTAATATTTATATCCGGCTCCGCGCACGCGCGCCGGCGTCCCTTCGCGTTTGAAACTTTCCGCCTCCGGCCGCGGTGCGCTCGAAGTTCGCAACTTCTCCGGCAAGTTTCCGCCCCCGAGGAGAGGGCCGAGGAGAGGGCCGAGGGTCGAGGGCGTCCCGGCGCCGCCGCCGAGGAAGTGCTGCCCGCCCGGCGCGGACGCTCGGCCGGGATGACAGAATCGCGGCCCGCCGGATCCGCCGAGTGCCGCATTATGTATGAAGGTTGGCGCGAGTGGGTAGGTGCGCGCGCAGATTGCACTGTGCGCAGGATGTGCAACATTTCCACCAAAATATTCTCGTACCCCCTCCCCCCTCCCCCCGCCCCCGCCGGCATCAGCTGACATAATAATGTTTATTCGGGCCGAGTAAATAAGCCAGTGCAGTGTCATCAAATCGCATCGTATTTGACGATTTCAAGAACTCGAGCGAACGATCGTCAATGCACGAAGACCGTGACTTTGAATAAACCGTATAACAATAAGAAAGCATTGCAGCTTACGTTTTATTTACAAATATTCCTTAGACGTAATGCCGTTTTGAACTGTGGTTTGAGATAAATTTGTGCGTTGTCGGTGAAACCGTATCAAAAGTACAACGAATGCGCTATTATGAAAATTAGTGATGACCGTTTGATGTATTCTTTCAAACGAGCCGACCTGTCAGTGCGACTATTATTGTTGTAAGTAGTGGTGTCGCGCGGAGGACCGGCAGTGACTCTGGCCGCTCTCGTAGTAACGGAGACCGCGGCTTCCGCGAGGTCAACGCTTCATCGCCTCGGCGGAGACTTCCCGGGACAAAAACTTGCAAGTGAAAAGTTTTTCGTCTGAAGTCGAATGATTGTATTATAACGATCCACTGCCGACACGACGAGCGCGAACCGAGGGATCAGACAATTAGAGTGTCACTTGAGGATATCAAATACCAATCAAACCTAAAACTTTTCTCGAGAATCGCAATATTGTTTTCCAAATGAAGCCATTCATGTTTTACAAAATATTTACTTAAATTTAGATAGTGCGTGAATTAAGTGATAAGACGTTTGGCAAAAATAGTTATTATTTTAAAAAAATATTTAATATTTATTAATCCACTTACCTAATTAAACGCTGTATTATTACGACACACGAACTTAAATAAATAGCATTTTATCAACCGATCGTTGTATAAAATAAGTTAAATACGATTGATTATCAAAATAGTTTTAAATAACTTTAAAAACCAAGGTTGCCATAAATTCATAGAAACAATTCATTCCTTTTAAAATACTAGCAATAAACTATAGGCCATCTCTGGTTTTGAATATGTATATTATGGAAAGTGCAGGGAGGGGGTTACTTTCCTCGCACCCCGCATCCTCCGGTCTCAAAAACACAAACAGGGATTCTAATTTCCCTCCCCCTCCCGCTCGGGGTCTCTTGCCAGTATCTCCGCCTTTTGTTTTCACAAGTAATGATTGCGGCCCGGGGTACTTATGGCGAAAATGGAAAATGGGGCATTTTTATGTGTTATGCGTTAATTAACGGTGGCTTTGTTTTTGATACACGAAATTATTTATTTTAAATTTTATTAACATTCAGTATTTTATAAGTCATTTTGGATCATAAAATAAATGTGCTCTGAGCACGATCGTCAGCTGTGTCTCGATCAGCAGGTTGATACGTGTTTCTTCATGTAGACGTAATATCCATCGTATAGATATAATACGGAGTTGAAAGGCACAACAATTTATACGACAAGCAACATGTATAGTATGCATGTCTTTAAACTTTAGAGGTTTTCATATAAATTTATTTTAAATTGAAATATAATCCCACTTGAACTTCCGATGATAGAAGTTATATTTCATTGAGTTTTCTAGATAAATTAATTGATAGAAGTATCAGATATATAATACACAAGTTTTTTTAAATTTACTTACCTACATAAAATAATAACTGTGCTGAAACATAGTTTTAAAAAATAATTAATTACTGGTTTATACTTTATAACTATCCGGTAAATATTCTGATTTAATTATTATTTTTTTTGATTCAATAAGTAATTTTACAAGAATGGAAGAAAATTGAAAAGGACATCTTGAAATTTCGTAGTAAAGTATAAAAGAATTCGACTCTCGCGGATGGCGTCCACTTCACGTGGAGATTTTTTTTTGCTTTTAAAGACCTCTAGCATCTCTTGAAATATTTCAGTCAAGTACTAGAAAAAAATACTCGCTTTTTTGAAGAATGAGAATTTTTTGTACGCAAAATACTATTCATATTTAAATAGTATACCAAAAGTTGCTTCGCATATTATGGTTTAGTGAAAATAACAAGTACAATTGCAGCAAGGGAATTCATACTTTTTTTATACTCTGCGTCATTATTTCTTGGCATTGTACTCGAGAAATCATCCGTATAGAAAATCTTAACTACTTCTAGAATATACGAGAAGCAATAGGAAAACAATAAAGTGTGACAATAACCATCTCTACTCACAGTGTGCGATTGCAATCGCATTTAACAATATTATAACGTGTGAAGAGTACGGACATGCGGCGAAACGAGAGGGAAAACGTTACATAGTGCCGTCTCGCTCCCTCCCACGTGACTCGTGTATTTATTAAATCAGCTGATTCCGATCCGCCATATTGACTCCTACCCCAGAAGAGGTTGCGGGTAGGAAGGCTGGGTTTTTCAGTTCACGCGGAGACAGGGGAGTAATGTATGAAGACGATATACTTTTAGACGTTATCTCATCAGTTTGCTGTTTTAAAAATTGTGGTCTGTTTTAAGTTTTCATCTTCTGAATGTTTTTTGACAACCTGAAATTAATAAATTATAGTCACCTACTTATTGTCCAATTTAACATGACAAGTCTAACGGTAACAACGGACTATATATCATTCTTTTTGTTGTGAAAACACACATTTCTTTTTAATCTTGATGTGAGTGTCGTTGTAGAATGTTTTGTCAGACATAAGACAAGCCGAAAATTGCTTGTCTGTCGGTTAACTTCTATTCGTATCTAAGATTCTTGGGGTCAGATGGATATGTTGACATTTCATTTGAAATCGAGAGCTAAGAGATGCCAATTTTCAAAGAAGGAGCTAGCCGAGACCGAATGACATTAAAGAAAACGTTTTTTCCATTCACTATTATTAGAGTTGAAAAAAATATATAAAGCTACACGTTTCAAATTCATTTTATTATTTTTTCAATAGTGTAAAATAAATTATATACATCTAATATTTAGAAAAGCACCTTTAAAGATATAACGATTCGTAGACTTCAGATATTACTCACACGTTTTTTTTTTGTTTGTTAAGTAAATTTCATTTTTAAAATTGTTAATAAACAAAATAATTCAAGCTGTTTGTCAGATTTAGCATCTTATAATAAAAAATTTACCTGAAAAACTCACTGTTTTGAGAACAAAATAAACGTATGCGCATGCCCAGACTATTGTATTCATAATATTAGAAACATGTGATCAATTTCATATTTAAAAAATGAAATAAACGGTTAAGAAGTTCTTTTATATACATATTATTAGTTTAATTTCACCTACGTGTAATATTTTATAAAATCAGTAAAATTAAAATACAAAAACTCAAACTTGAAATGACTGAATCTCTTAAACAAATAAATGAAATGAACGAATTAAAAGCGTTAATATTTGTAAAATATTTTGGACGATACTAAGTCTTTGAAATTTAACAAATATTTTACGAGCATTATATTTTATTTATATTCGTTTTTTTTTGTTTGACAAAATTAAAATGTTCAATAAAGTCATTATAAAGTAATAGATTTAATCACCTGTATTTATTTAACGTTAAATTAAATTAAACAAAAAAACCAGTTATCACACGAATAGCAAATTTACTAGTGGATTACTTTTCTTTCACCTACGTTATAGAATATATTGTATTTATTCAAGCCAAGAAATGATAGATTATGATATACTACGGTAACATGGTTTATGCGAGTTGTTTATTTTTACTCCGGGCATAGTTTTATGTTTACATAATTTTAAAACTGAAACACCTTGAGATTCTGAAATGCAGCGGTGCAGAGTGCGGAGTAGTTAGAGAAGTAATTCCGTGCACACACTGATCATAGGAACTGATTCTCATTTTTAGGTTAGAATGTAAATGTTGCAGGAGAATGTCAACGACTTGAAACCGATTTAGAAACCGCACGGATTGTGTTACTAGAGTAAATATTACGAAGATAAGGTTTCTATGCGAACGATTGTGCTGTCTTTAATACAAATACAACTTACCATAAGTTAAAACAAATAAAACTTTAATTGATAATTTTTGTCGAAGAAGGTGGTTGAACTTTTTGGAGCTTTATTGCTGATTAAAATATACTGCAATAGTTTTTTATTTATTTTTAAATTATGTGAAAATAAAATGTGGAGGCATATTGTAAGTGGCTCCTGAACTTTTCTACTAGATTTCCGTTTATAAAAAAATTGAAACAATACGTAATAAAAAAGAAACTTTTTTAACGTCAGAGCAGCCCACGTTTATCTATTCAAACAGAATTAAACTAACCACAAGACTTGACTGTCTTATCCTGAATAAACCGTCTGGGAATAAAAAGTATACGATCAATATCACCTCTGTATCATTTAATCGAGCTGTGATTACTTGTAGTAGTATTTTCAGGGCCATATATTTCAGGGGTGGCGTATTCCAACAATTATTTACGTATAACGTAGATATATATTATTTAAATATAGTATATATATTTTATGTCAAATAAAATTTTTGAAAATAAATGATTGTTTGGATTTTAAATTGAAAAAAATCGAATTATGAATTATAAATTCTACACTTGAAGGTTTGAAACGTTACTTTAATTTGAAGTCAATTGGGAATTGGATGCGTCTGTAATGCTTTTTTCTGTTTCTAAAAATCTAAAAATTCTTACAATTCTCAAGTACTGAGAACTCTCGGCTATCCACGTGTACAAAAGCATATCACCAATTTCCAAAATTAGATATGAAAAAAATATTATTGGATATTAATAAATTTATTGAGAATTCTAAGTATTAAAATTTTACTCGTGCTGTTAATTCGGACGTAGTCATAAAAATATATAAAGTCAAGGAATAAAAATAACGTCGAAAATATTTTCATCAATATTATCTGCCTTTACTGTACCCACCAAATTATGACGTATTAATTTTCTTATCAAAGTTGAGTCTTCATTGAAAGTCGTTGAAGGAGCAAAATATTAATATTCCTGACGTCATCGTCATCTTACCCCTACAATCTTTCGAAGATAAAAACTTAGAATATTTAGTTAGAAAATTATAAAGATAACGAGATAATACTTGAGTGACAACTTGTATGAATAACTTTATTAAACTTTTTTATCAGTTTCTTGGCAACTTTTAACGCTTTAATAGTTTCTTAGGTCTTTTCAAAACGAAATCGGATCATTTTTACAACTTAGGGATATCAATTTTTTATTTATATTCAATATTTTTTAATCTCAGGTTTACAGAAACATTTAAAAAAATCATTAGATTGTTTATTACGTCTTAAGTTTTTTACACTTCTATTTTATTATTTAAATTAACACGTGTTACTTTTTACTTTACTTAAAAACAGATGATATTAATTTAAAAGCACTATAATTTTTATATGTGACTTAAATATGTACATGTCCTTTTAAAAATCACACTCAACATTACATTGCTTATTTTAAACATAAATACTTTAATGTATTTGTGTAGTTTTTTCATTAAGATTAACGCCTGAACGACACACAATACACTCAATGTGATATTTTATGCTATTTTTAATAATACACGTAATTTAATATTTATAGCATGCAATTAATAAATCTGCTTTATTTATTCAACTGTACACCATTAATATATTTTGAAAAAAAAAACGCTTAATAAAAAGGATTTGTCGAAAATGGTCCAATTAATACCAGCTTTTCTGCTTTGCGTCTCTTTTGCACAGAATGTAATTCTGAATGCAATAATCTTTTCTGCGCAGCGATGCACGGGATTTTTTAGGACAACCCTTCTTATTGAAACATCTCTTCAAACTTGAATAGGTCTCAAAACTGTGAAAAGAATTCCGGAAGTTGGACACCTGTTTTTGATGAAGGCAGCTGAGGGTCAGTGGAGCAAGGAAACCGAGTCTCGAACAAATAATATTTTATTACCGATCAGTGTTGGATTCCCAATTGGCATAGAAATAATATTTGTATTATTTTACATGAATAAATCAAGCTTATTGAAAATAAATGTGAACGGAAAACTTCCCTGGTAAATATATACAAATACACACACACACATATATATATATATATATATATATATATATATATATATATATATATATATATATATATATATATATATTTATATATATATATAATTTTTTGGACACTTCTAGTGGCAGACACCCGGATTCAATAAAATTGACCAAGCGTTAAAAGCAATTGCGTTGATCCGGGCACTCAGCTCATTTGAAAACCATTAAAAAAATGTTTATTTTTAAAAGGGAATATACTTTTCAAGAAATTAGGAAAGTAGAAAGATAGTTCCCAAAGATTCGAACCTGGGATGCCATAGTCGATGGTTGCTACACGGTGGCAAGAAAATCAGATTTTGGTTTTGATGATTGCTTTTGCAGATCTAAGAGGCTGTTGACTGTTCTGGATTATATTTAGATTGTTTAATTTTTCGTACAAATATTAACTGGCTGCAGTGGGAGGTCATTGGACTATTTAAATTTGTTATTTTTGAATATGAATGGTGATCGTAAAAATCCGTTTTCGCCATTTTTATAATGAACTCCTGACAGCTGCTGCTGCGTGTTAGACTCATATTTCATGCTTTTATATTGCCAATATAATCTTTTTGCGTTTGCGTAATTACTCAGTATACAGTTAAAAAAATAATTAACAATTGATTACTCATTTTTTTACATTAAATACTACTGAAGCGAAACATTTTGTCCTTGTCTACTTTACAACAAGATTTTAATAAATCTATATATCTCGGGGTATTATTGATTAAAATAATTATTAAAGGTGTTTTTTTAAAGATATTAAATATATAATAAAATTGTATTTAATGTGAGCCCAACTTTTATGAATAAAAACAAGTTTGTATTATTAATGATAATCGTGGTGTGCAAACACTACATGCCCTTAAAACGCGTTTTATATAATTTAAACATTTCAAAGTTTTAATAACCTAAAAATAGTTTAGCAGTTACAGCAAAAAAACTTTTTTTTTCTTACGTATCTATGATTCTGTTGTTTTAAAGGCTTTTTTTAAATAAATTCATTAATCTTTGATATACGCTAAATACAAGTTTTACTTTTTATTATGTAAATGTGTATTCTCACCTAGCTATAGTTTGTGTGTGAGTGACTAACAATGGGCAATGAATTATTTGTATGGAAAGTTATATAATATCTTCAGTAGTAGGTGGAAGCAGAATTTTCTTTCAATGCAAAAATTCTCGACCTTTTCAATATTCTAAAGCCGCGGAGGAACGATTGGAATTCTTCAGGAATTTCTAAAGAATGGGCTGCGCTCTGAAGGATGTCACACGCTTTTCAAATTATTACATTTCCTCAAAAAATTAGGGGTTATATATAAAAACAACTCGTGTCTTGGGAGAAACCCAATTTTTAATAATAAAACATCACTTTTAAATGAAATAAGTTATGCAATGAGCAAATATATACCCAGTCATTATTTTAAAACTAGAAAAATATACATTTTTCTTTCTGGCGTTATATTATTTACGGTATTTGTTAGATTTTTATTGTGATACAAATTTTGTACAAGTGTTAATGCGTAGTTCAATATTTTATTTAACCAACAACTGAAATCGATGACTTTCCTCGATTCAAACACGCTTTGAAGTCATAGTTACTTTTTACATCATCATATTTTACAGTAAAATTTTAAGATAATAGGTTAAATAAATAAAGCAATATTTTACTTTGGCAGCTGTTATTATAAATGCTGTGTACACGAGTGATGTGCTGCGTATTTGATTTCCGATGTTTCGGTCTGGGGCTATTTTCAAGGATTTTGAAAACGACCAAAATCATAGGAAATAGCCTGCAGTGCTGGCACAGAAACATTTGCAGCATTTTTAATATAACAATAGATCGACTTACATTAAGACATGTCAGTGAAGCTTTTCTGGTCACCGTGACCTGTCGCCGGCAGTCGCGTGTAGGAGGCCGAGGAGGCTTTCAGCTCGCGGGGGAGAGGCAGTGGTTTGTAAAATTGCGCCTCGTTAATCAATAAAATCTTCCTCCCACTCCGCTGTATCGGAAAACCGTCATACGCAATGCGAATTAGATTCTTATTAGATTCTGCCATAATTCAATATCGGAAATTATAATATATTAAAATGCTCATATAGCTTCTTAGGACTTTTTAAATTTTATCCAGAGGGAAAATCTTAATTTGGTTTCCTGGGAAAATTTCCGCGTTTTTCAATTTTGTTAGCTATACATTTCCCGCAGAACAAAAGTATTCCCCTTTGTTATCTACTTTTTCTGGTTTTATATAAGGTGTTATTATTGAATTGGGTTTTTTGGACGTTTGTACTGATTTTTTATATTTTCTTCATTCCGGTTTTTAGGCTCTAAATACGTAGTCGTCCTATTCCCTCCATTGTTTTGAAAAGATAAGCTCTGCATTTGGGGCCGAAATGATAAAAAAGTTCGACGAATTGTAATATCTTGCTCTTATTACAATTACAAATACCCATGAACGAAAACTATTTTATTATATTTGAGCAGAAAAAGAGTCTCGATTGTGAAATATTAGGGGTTGAATTAACCCTACCATGAAAAAGCTGTATTTTTTATATAGGCCACGGATGAGATGGAGATAAAAGTTTGCTCACCCTCATAGGTTTCAAATTTTTAAAATAGTACTAAGATAATAACACCAAAGTTGGAATTTTGGGTATTGGCTTTATATTAGTGCCAGTATAAAGTAAGGTTTCTGTATCAATATTATTCGTATTTTAGTGTATTGGAAAATTAATCATGGATTTCTGAGAAATGTATGGGAATATTTTTCTAAATGTGATCATTCGAGGTCAAATGAAAAAAAATCGAAAATTTATTATTTTATCTTTTTTGTGCTTTCGCTTATAATCATTAAGCGATTTAAAATCGTTGAGTATTTTCACTAGTTTCGATCTGCTGAAAAAATTTCCGTACGCAGTCGGTGATTTGTTTAATGCTTAAAGGATATAGATCTGATACATAAATAATATCCATTGAATGTTTAAAAATAGTAGCATAGAATGCATGAAAGATGTTGGCTCGTGTAACTACCCTTTTCCGGATGAACTTGAATATATATTGTATCAGGTGATTTGTTGAAGGATTATGTTTTTGTAATTCTGCCAACTCTTTAATGTATTCCACTACATCTACTTCACAAAACGGCCTTTATTCTGTTATCGCCTCACAGATCAAACATGAGATGTACATAACGTGTTATCACGTCACACGGAGCCCCGCCGCCGAGGTCCGCTTATCTCTGACCCCATCCGCGCGGGCCCGCAGTGTGAAGTGCACCCGGCCCATTGTCGCGCCGGGCTCTATCAATCTATCAATGAAATTAAATGTATTTCCATTGGGCCACGTGTCGAAAGTGCATGTGCTTGAGAGAGTAAATAATCTTCATTTTTTTCTGCAAACACAGATATTTGTTTGACTATGATTTTATGGTCCTTGGGATCCGAAGGAGTTTGTATACATAGACTACTGTATGTTTTACACCACTTCGTAATTCTTATGCGCTTATTTAAAGCTGAGCACGATTTATGTTAAAAGTATATTTTGAGTCACCCAAGTCCTTTTTATGATATTATTATTTGGTAGGTTATAACAAAAATCAGTAAACATATTAGTATTTAGTTGTATTGAAAGGTTTTGTTTATATTAAATGATTGATGAATGAATTTCTGGTATTACAAAGTTGGGAATTTCCATGCTCACGGAAAATGTAAATAATGTTTATATTTTTTGGTATTTATCACAACTAGATATTTGGAGTATCCATTACATCATATTTGAAATAAAAGAAAACGGTGTTATGTGAAAATAACGGGAAAGAAAATCAATCAAGACGAGCGCTGTGCCGCGCGGGCGGGAGAGGCGCGCCTGTCGTTTCATCACGTTAAAAGTTTTTCAAATAAAAAGCCAAGCATAAAACTTTCATTTGAGACAATAATAAAAGAATGTAGGGGAGATAAATAACGGGCGCCGCTGGGTGAAGGTCTCTGAAGATTAATTCCTCTCGGTTCCTCGAGGCGCGCTGACACGTACTTCCGGCCAACTTAATATCAATCCAGTGGCCGCCGAGCCGACCTTTTGATCTTTTACTGCCTCCGGGGTATCCTGGATGACTGGGTCGCCGGCCGGGCGCGCAGATAGTGCGCTGCATGCCTCCGCTTATCGCTCTTTAACGCTAGCTTTCCCTTTCCTTTCAATTAAGCTCACTCCTCGGCGCTGCACTGCCGTGTTAACCCACCCAACATTAGCGCTTTATCAGCCTAAATAATGTTTTCGGTACTTTGATAAGCAGGGACGTGCGGTGGGTTTTAAATCTACGCATGCAGTTATTCATAGTACATAATTTGGTATTTTAAAACTATCAATTTGTATATTTTCAGATACTTTTTTGAGTTAATACGATGTTATAAAATATGTGATATAGTGTAAGAAAGTTTTTTATTGCCTTCATCACTGACTGACTGAAATTTGAAATTGAACGATTTGATTTAATTTTATGATATTATGAAAAAATAATTTCCAAAATGAGTATTTGTCAGCAACTTAAGTCATGCTGTATAAATAGTAAGACAGTGACATGCCATAAATAACAAATTGAGAATTATTGATTTTACAACTTTCAATTCACCAACAACCACTTTGTAAAAAAAATCTTCAAGTATTCACTGTTATGATGATTATCAATTACTTAAACAATGTTTTTAATATTATGACATTTCAATGTCTTTTGAATAAGTAAAATAAATACTCAAATAACCACAATCCTCTTAAGTAATGTAATTTTAACGTGATTGTTTAGTTTCCCCAGCAATAAAGTTACAATACTTATTCTGCTGAATTATTAAATGTCTTTTGCTAAAAAAGACTTGAGAATAATATAGTAGAGACTATTGTTTGCCGCATATGGGCAAAATTTTTGCACACGCCATATGTCTCCCTTGAAGGATGCCTCTTTAGTATTATTTGTCGGTATTGAGCTGTCACGCATTGTTTGTCCATTATCTTTGCAGTAGATTTTCTTGTCAGCGAAACAGGGAGCAATTAACTTCAGTATCTTAACTCTGAGATCTCACCCGATGGCTTTTTATGAGTGTGCACACAATGTTTACATTTCGCTAACGTAAAACATTGGAAGGTGTCCAAAATTGGTTTAATTAGAAAAAAATCTCGCCAGAACAACTTTTAAAAAAGCAGGAAGAGACTCTGATTTATTGGATTTCTGTTTGTATAATTTGGAATTATTCTCTTGGATAAAACGCTGCATGCTCCGACTTCGCCTCTTGGAAGAAATTCACGTGCGAGTTATCTAATATATCAGGATGAAATATTTTCAGAATATGAGAGCATTCACGTCCGAGTGTTCGGGATCATTCGGGACCTCTCGGGAGAACTCGGTCCACCTAATGTATAGGTCTATCGAGAGGAGCCGTTGATAGATGCCATGCGATATTAATGTGAGACTTCATGGAAAAGACGTTGGACATTTGTTTTATTGATTTATCCGAAAGCTTCAGAGTTGTTACACTCACCATATTTTTCACTCATCTAGTTTCCTATTTAATAATAAATTGTCATGGATTTTAGAGCTTTATTGCTATAATAAACTATTTGTATAAGGATTGATGAGCATTTTATAATATTTGCCAAGTAAATATTTATTTGTCTATGTAAAATCTACGAACTGTATAAATGTGAACTAGTGTTTGAGCGATGAGTGAATAAACTATTCTTTTCTTTAATCGTAAAGCCCGCAAGTGGTTTGAAGCAATAATAAATGTAGCAATGCCTTGTATACAAGAAAGTCAGAAATATCATGTTGACATGGAAAATATCAAATATTTTACCATAAATATTGTTTTTTTGTTGTTCCATCCGAATTCATCAAACTAACCCAATGGTCGTAAAATAAAAATGCCCATCTCTGGACCTGTAAAAATTAATGTAGGAATATTCTATTACTTAAATCAATATAGCTCTTGACATTAATATTTGAAACGCTATCAACAAGACGATGTTGTTATGTTTACTTTGCGTTGTTCTGAAAAAGTAGTTTGTAAGATTTTAAATTCAGGTCTAGACTACATCACAGTCGCCATCAGCTGTTTAAGTCCATCAGCAGGCGAAAGCCTCTCCCTCGCGTTCCCAGTTCTCTTTCAATACTTCAGCCTATCTGCAAATTACCTCTTCCGAAGAGTGAGCCTAACAGAGAGTCTGCCGTTTCAATTCTCGCTGATATTCTTGAGGTCTGCTCTCACCGGTGATCCGTTACGCCACAGCCTCTTTTAACCGTGAGCCTGCCTTAAAAATGATGAATTTACTTACTGCGAAATTTATATGAATTTTGTTGCTTGATACGTTATTTGAGCTTAAATGTTTCATAGTAAAAATACTATTGCGTTTGAAACAATATCGAGTGTAATATAGTTTCTGAAAAACAAATTCAATAATGCTATATTTTTAATCAGTAAATGATATTTTATATATGATATCTTCGTAGACAGCGACGATCAGAAGTAAAAATAATGCCTTTTTAAGATATTGTCTGCACCCCAAAATTAAAAAAAGCACTTGGAAGTATAACTCTGTATTTTATTCATTTAAATTAACCCGGCATAAATTTAGATTTTTGCTAAGTTATTTCTATATAAAACAGTTTTGGGGCTCACGACATGTAACTTGGTATATTTTGTTTTGGGTTAGGTTAGGTGTATTCCCACTCAGTTTATTTAAAAGTGCGTTCTTTTGAATTATCTTCTTCGTCAAGTGCCTCTCCTCAGAGGAGGCGGGCGACTATTTCACTGAGCGTATACTCATGCTGAGCCAGTGTTCACAATTTTCTAAGGGGGAAATAGTGTAGTGGATCTCCGGGTCCTTCATTTGAATTATAAGTTTATTTTATAGATGTTAACGTTTCTCCGGTTGTTGTATAGTGGTGTCGGTCGATCCGTCTGCCTCGGTCGGCAGAAGTATTAGTGCAGAAGCACGAGGTAACCGGGCCCTCAGCTCTCTCGGCCGGGCGTCGTGGGAACCGGGCGTGTCGCTAGAGCGGGTCTCGTGCGAAGTGTGTCGCGCACCGGGAATGCCTTCTGCACTCTCCACTAGAAAAGGCTTCCAAGAGGAAAACGAAAGAGGCATGCGATGCACCAGTTCATGCCTGGAATCAGCTGAAGGTTCTGCCTCACACGAAGCGGAATCTTCAGGGTATATTTATTCAAATCCATATGTGGCGTGTAGCCCACTCAATTATTGCGTGTCCTAAAGTTTACAAGTGTTTGTAATTGATTTCTAAAATACAAGTTTAAAAAAATAGCGCTATAAAACTTTTCGTGTATTTCTAAATATTTAATTATTTTTTTGATGTTTATTCGGTCTAAAACGAAATAAACATAACGACTTCTGCTTATCCTTAATATAGTATATAGCTTTAAGTAATTTGACTAGAAAAATCTGCTCCAAGAACATGTTCAGAAGCCCCTTTTACAAATCTAGTTCTATCCGCTTATAATTTTTGCGTGGATGGAAGTATGTACTGGTTATAAACTAATTAAACGTCTCGTTCGCTCATTCGTTGTCCCTTCATACCAAGTATGGTTGTTGACTTCCACAGCTGCTTTAGCTAGCACGTGGATGAGGCAACTGTTTTGCGATCTGCATTTTTAGCAGAAAGCTGGGTTGTTAGTTTTATGATAGACTAACCAGTAGTATTCGTGGAAGCTTAAATTGATTTGATAAAATTAAAACCTACTTGTTTTTATGAAAGAGAGGTGTGGGAAAGTGTGTCCTGGTTATTGACTAGAATTGCTGACGAATACACGACGTCTGGCATGTTCTGGAGCACATTTCTCATACGAGAGGCGTCTTCACAGTCAATAAATAATATATTTATTTTATTATGGAAGTTTTCGGAATCAGCCGACAAGTTCATATGTAATGCATCACCGGTGTTCTTCACCTGTCAACTTATCCCCGTTTCTTTTCTTGGTAATGGAAAAGAAGTCGCAATAAAATATTTTTGATTTACAATCAAACATTATTTTAACTTTGTTCTTATTGATGTTAAAATTTGTGCTTGAAAGAAATATCTTTAGAATTTTTGATTAGATCATGGAAATTACAAAAAAAAATACATTAGGATTAAGATTTTCAGACCCACATAATAATTACACTTCACTGCAGTCGCACATCTAAAAATAATTAATAGCGCATTTTTAAATGCTTATCTGTTTTTGTAAACAGGTATTTAAGTATGGCCGTGGGAATTCGCACTAACAACCTGTTGAGAGACAAGACACAACTTCAATATTATTTCAATGGCTAATTGCGTACTACCTTACTTGCGAGCATAGGTGCAAAGAAATGTATCTATCTATATACATGCTTTTACTTTTTGTTAAGTGATTACTAATTTTTGTTAAGTGATTGAAAATTATGCATTTACTATTTTTATTTACAAAACATTCTCTCTAGGGAATAAGTAATTACAAGAAAAATATTTAACAAGTTTAGTATGCGCTTGTTCATTATTGAATGTCTATGAACTTCGTTATAAAGTTCGTGTTTACATGTTAATTTTGTCGTTTTTTGATGTTTTTGGTTTTCCTACTTGTAGCTCCACGTACTTGGACCATTTTCAACAGTCAAAAAATCACAAAACCTTTGAATTTCTTCATTTACTTAAACATTTACTTACTATATATAATAATTGTTCTTAAACAATAATAGAAACGGAACTAGTCTGCACAGCTGTGGCTTTACTTGAAACAAATAAATTAAAACTTCCTATTTGCTGTAAAAGTCCCATTAAAAATCCGGCCATCATTCAATCAAGAATAGTCCAGGAAGCGTCCAATGAGAGTTCAATTAGCGAGGCATCGGGCCTCCTTCACCACTCCACTCGCCTCCTGAGACGACCCGGCGCAGTCCTCGCAGGGCCCGGCACTGGCTGTCCTACCGAGCACCTTCTACCGGTTACCTGTGTCGCTTACCTGTGTCACTTACCTGCGTGCCATGATCTATTGCACGGTACATTTTAAATAAAGTTTCAACGTAAACTTGGACGCAAAGAGTCAACGGCCTTGCAATGTAATGTAATTTACGTGTACATTAAATATAATATATTATCGAAGTAACACATTAAAGTGCTGTAAATGAATTGATTTTATGATTGTTGCACGTGCTGGTAAGGTACTTCTATTGTGTTTGATTATGGTATTGTATAACCTGTTTATAACCGTGATGTTGGTATCCATCAAAGTATCGATGTACGCGGTTTAATTTTTAAATAAATCGTGTTAAATCCTTTGTCACAATATTTTATAAATAATAATTGTTTATATAAATGCGCCCAAATATAATCCATTACACATATTTATTCTTCGATGGGCTGTTTTGATTGCAGATGAGAAAAGTTAGCTCTTATTGCGTGTAAAAAAGATGGAAATATTTTCAACTTAATGTATTTGTGAATCAAAAATAGTAAGCGAGTTTCAGTAGTCTGATGTTATAGTTAGACATACTGAGTTTTCGGGATTATATGACAGTATTGTATATGTTGTGTTTGTTTTAAAACACGATGTTTATAAAACATTAAATACGAAATTAGCTGTTTATAATAATCGGCGACGACTCGTGACGAGTCAAGTACTAAACTGCGTAACGTAATTTAACAAGGTTGTTTTAATGAAATCCATCTGCTTGTAATTAGTTTTTATTTTACGATGTTTACAATAAAATAACAAAAACAAATCAAACGCCAAGATACAAGATGAGCTACGCACTGTCAGATCCGCTGGACGGACGCCCGGCCCAGAGGGAGACGCCGCGGTTGGCTGCAGACCTCGGAGACGAGAGACGAGAGACGAGAGACTCGGGTCTCAGGCTGTTTGCCTTTGGTCAATGCCAGCGGAGAGCCATTGTCGCTAACTCGCCGAATCGCCGAGTCACGATCCGTCATTGTATCGATCCACTGTGATTTTATACACAAACAGATCGATAAGTTTTATTTATCCGAATTGTGTGAATTTTTACTCGGCTGTCATAGAGCTGCACGTCTGTCATCGATAAATAAACATTTCTCATTGCTATGGAAACATTATTTTATTTGTTGTATGTACTCAACGTTGGCTCTACGTACCATGTACTATAAAATGTAGTTAGATTAAGCGTCAATTTTTAGTATATATTGCAGATAAAGGATAAACGAATTCATTAACGCGTAGTCGGCATGAGCTACAATGTTTATAGTTGTTTTAATAACGCAGAAGTACTAATATCATAATATTGATTAATGTTTCGAATTGTTCATCAATCAATAGAGAGACACGGAGATCAACTACGTGCATCGCTCCAGAACTAAAACACTGATAGGGGTTATCAGGCGAACCCGTTCCAAATAAGAGAGACCTCTGCGTCTGCTCCACAACCGAGCTTCTATTAGTGCCAGGGTTTGATCGCCGCTGCACACTATCGGAGCGGAATATTTCCTTCAGACAGGCGAACCGTAAATGCTCGCGCCTCGACAACGAACCGTTCCATGCTTATTAATATCTCGCGTCTCGAAGTGTGCGTACTTGAATAATTTATTACATAAAAAGCGTAATATGTTACGCCGTCAGGCGGCGGTTTTGCGATGATTAAGGCTAACTTGACACCGAATGTGTATAAAAACACTCCGCCTTAATGCATCGCGGAAGTCGGGCTGGGGATTTTGCTGTCGTTGTTTCGCCGCCGCTTTCTGGGAACATAATGAAAAGCTAAACTCTAAATTTAATTTCGATTCTTTTTGCACCCTCAGAGTCTTTAGAAATTGTTGGGAGTATCGCTCCGTCCCGAACCACACCGTTGGAAGTTCTGGGCTTCGTAATTTCGCTACTTGTATATTATTTAAGCGAGGCTATTAATTTTTATTATTCTGTAAATATCACCGTAACATTTTCCAGGAACCGTTTGAATATGACAAGCGTATAAATATCACAGAAACTCAGAAACAGAAACGTGTTTAATTTCTAGCTGGGAACAGACGCTTTTATAAAAAACAGTTCTGTCAGAGCTAGATTTATCCATACAAATGGCTATTTAAGCTTAACATAATTTTTTTACGGAAACGACTGTAAACACTTTATTAGAAAAGGCAGTATGAATACTGAAATAAGTTTTGTCCTGAGATAGTGTTTCAATTTTTATAAATATTGGCTGCAAATATTTTTGACAACAGAACATATTTCTTCAAAGTTTTTAAAGTCTCAAATTTATTTTAGAAACCATAAATAATGTAAGTTTGTCTACTTGAGTATTCTATAACACAAAGTAATTTGAAAATAAACCCTATCATACTCTTTTATTATTAACTTTAATGCTTTATAAATTATATAGCCAAAACAACAAGAATATATAACATTGTTTCATAAATAAATGGTATTTCAGATTACACGTTATTACCTCGGAGCAAATTGCTAACTGAAATATGAAAGAAGTCATACCGACTCGCACCGGAATCTTCGTATCTTAATCTGTTTACTTTTTTTTATTATTATTGAAGTATTTGTTTATACATACTCTTATTATTTTCTGAATTAATTACCGATTAAACATGCCGCATTGAACATTGCTTCTGCATCGCCCGGTTATGGCTTGCATATCAGATGCCTGTAATTATTTAGTTGTGGTTAATTGCACCCAACGAGGCCAATCGGTTAACGACATGTCTATTTGTATTATCTTATCCGATGCAGATGCGGAGTGACGCCCGAGCCGCGCCGCCGGCCTAACGGATACCCTGATGAATGAAAAACTTCTCAGGAATACTGTTTCCGGCTTCACGGGCGCCGGCACACTGAGATTTGAAAATTAAAGTTCACGAACCCCAGCAAAAAGTAAAGAGTTTTTGTAAACCTTAATGCACGTCATGTTTTCTCGGGAACCGTTTGCCGTGGACGCATTACTTTCGAATTTTATATCAGGCGTACAGCACCACAAGAAAGTGTGACGAATTTTGTGCTTCTAGAATTTTCCGCTTTATTTATATTTCATAAACGCACATGCTTCCGTAAGATCTATCGGATAAAGAATATATAAATATTCGAGTGAAAATGACCGATGTCACATTCCCGGGACATCAAAGCATCGCGTCGCGGGCGGGGCGGCCGCGGCAAGTCCGGCGATTAAAAATGATTAATTTTCCTTCGCCGTCGATGCGAGCCCCTTTGATTTCGCGGTCGATATCTCCCCGCCAAGTTTTTCCGCGGGGCCTTTCGAATACGCGTTTATATATATCGCGAGTGGCGAATGATTGACATAACTGTAACTTAACGCCAAACATCCAACCGTGTCGGCCGGCCGCAAATAAATCTACGTGTCCGGTGCAGAAATATTCAGCCGCGGCCGGAGCGCGCGGCGAGGGAGTCGCGGCGTCAGCGACTGCCGTCAAATATCAAAGAGCGCTCTAGGAATAGGTGCTCCACTTTATTCGCGGCCGGCCCCGTTTCGGGAAAAGATCTCACCCGAAAACTGTCCACATAACCATAAACGATCGCAGCCGCCCTTCCCCGCCCCGCCACGCCCGTCCCCGCCCGCGGCCTTTTCCGAGTCTGCCGGCATTCTGAGGCGGCGCAAGAACGAATTTGCATGTCAATGAACGCTCTATGTAAATACGATCTTCGGCCCAAACGTAAATACTGCGAATACGCCCCGGCGACTGCACCCGCCCGCCGGACCCCGGGACCGCGGAGATCGACGTCTCTGGAGATAGTGTTAATGTCTTTAAATAAATCAATTAGTCGGGTTGACAGAAGCGCAGGAGCGAGTGACGCGGGAGGAGCCGAGAGGTGCGTGTAAAGATAGACCCGCTCGGCGATCAATCTCGACCGCTTACTCACCGGGGACAGATTTAATGTTTACAATCAATCAATATTCTTGTATTTATTTTGTAATTCAGCTAAAACAATGGGATTAAAAGTGACATATAGCTCTTCAAAATGAATTGTGGCAATAAATTAAAGAGTGGCTTTGGATGCGTCTTTTATCGTGAATTTTAAATAAACACCTTGGACTTCTAATTCACATTAAATTTATGCTCAGTTTGAGTTTAAAAAAATAACGAAAAATATCTGCGATGATATAAATTATTTTACACAATAAGTCTTCTTAACTAATAGATTCTAATTTATTTCAATACAAACAACAAAACCAGTGATAAGAGTAAATGTCGAGTAAGATGTAGCATTCTTGGAGGATATAAAAGAGTCAACCTTCCGAAATAATTTAATTTTAAAAAGTACAAATGTAGTTATTGTAAGAACTCTACACGCATGGTGTTCAAAGAAATATATTTTTTTAATTATGTAAAAGTGAGATTATCTGCTTAAAAATTAAAAAAATAAATAAATAAGAAATAAAGATTATTTTAAAAAGTGAAATATCATTGATATATGCGTCGACATATTAAGCAAGATTATTAATTAGAATTAGCACAGAGCTAGAACAAAACAGCACTGACAGTATTGCCGTAAGCTAGATTAGCTTTGACTATCATTTCTATTCGATATAAAACATTGGTTAAAACTCACAGATTTATTCATAAAAAAAGCATTATAAACTAGAATATAATTAATAAAAAAACTAGTTTTTTCTAGACTGATCCTCACGTTGATTTGTACGATATATTCAAATTCATATTAAAAAAAAGTAAATTTGGCGGTTAATAAAATTTAGTAGAAAAACATATCATATAACATCAAAGTGACAATGCTTGCCCTTCAAAATAACAACAGCAATAAAATATTCTTCTGTTGAGAATGTTAATAAATATAAATACGACTCGCTGATGTATTTATTTCTCATATTGAATGTTTTAAAATACACGATTTGAAAATCAAATTGATGCTAACCATAAAGCCTGAAAGCCCGCATGTGATGGGCTTTCATTTAATTTATTTGCCATCCCAGCTGCAGTGAGCTCGGCGAGGCAGGGACGAGACATAACGTTACCAAGACATTTTTTCTTCGTCCATTAATTTATTTCTCCCAACGCGTCAGATACTGAATTATTATGTTGGACATTTGCGTTAGACAAAAATTCGAGTTATTTCTGATGTTTCTCCGAGACCAGAATATGCACGGGTTTATTTTTGTTTCGTATGCGAGTAGCGTATCTTATTATGAATGAATTTTGGTTTTTAAAGACCCGTTAGAATATATTGCTTCATGTTACAAAAAAATAAATAATCTAACATGCTCAACGCTGAATTGCGAAAATGTTTTTCTTTAAAAAAAAACACTTCTAAATAATTCTTTTCAACTTTAATTTTGAACGAAACAATATTTTGAGAAATAATAATTTCTGGTCTTAGAAAAAAAATGTAACAAGTTTTAGCACCCATTAGAAGAATTTTATATTACTGAGGTGTTGAGTCGCATTCTAGTTACTGTCTTTGAGATCTGACGTTTTGACTTCGAAACTGAAAAAGTAAGTTTAAACTGAAAAAGTATTAAAACTTACATAGTTTTGTCGATTTGAAGCATTGAATACCAATAAAATAATGTATATTGACCGGACTCATTTTAATACACAAGGATATAATGATTCAGTTAAAATAAATATATTTGAATATATTAAGGCTTGTGTGTAAATATTTTTTTATTTTTATCAAATAAAACTAATTATATTTCTTACGAGCTATGAAAAGCCCTGTTTTTGACGAGGGTAGACTCCGGCAGATCTATTAAGCAGTGAATAAAGCATATGAGCACCACGAAGCCTTTGCTATTTTTATACTTTGTTGTCTTACAATTAATAAGTCATAAATTTACTTAATACAACAGTAATACCATTTTAACAAAATTCGCACCGAACTCTCGTATACTTAATAAAAAGCTTTTTTTATCGGTATGTAAGGTCTGATTCTTTCTGCATGATACACAATTTATTGTTCCTTGTATCTTCTTTATCAAGTGCCTCTCCTCAGAGGAGGTTGCCGACCATCTCACTAAGCATAAATTTATGGTAAATTAGTGTTCATGGTTTTCTAAGGGGAATATATTGTAGTGGGTCCCCGGGTCTTTCTACACCGCAGTTTTATATTAGAAGGAATAGTCTGAGTATTGCTGCTGCCTAATAATATTATTATTAAAGTTCTGGCTTTTGGATCTGATACTATTTCTGTAGAAAAAATGGCAGGAAGCCCCCCATGCACAAGCAACAGAATGAGAACAGCGGGGAGGTACTGGGAGGACTTGTATAGCAAACATATAAAAAAAATTAAAATTAGATGTTTTTTTTTCATTTAACAGGATATTATTATACTCTTTCTGAGAACCTGTCGAGTTTACGGAAGATCTCCGATCTTAAAGATCTTTCTATTGCAATGTTAAGGGAACTTACTATTAATTGTGAACGTCTAAGATAAATCCACTTGTCTTGCCGTCGACAGAGGTCCGGACCGATAACAGAGATACTAGGGCAGAGATTAGCTACCGATAAAATAAACAATCGCCGCTCTGGGCCGCTGTATCGGCTGTTGCTATCTCTCCCGGAATGCATCGCTGGAAGTGCATTTCCACTCAGACGGCGCACTGCACTTATGTTGATGCCTAGCAAGCCGTCAGATCGGGTGCACTCAGGAGTGTAGCTGTGTCATCCTAAATATTACACTTAATTGCATTAAAATACCTTTTTAATAATTTCCCATACTTGATTAAATAATGAATCATTTTATTTTGAAAGTGAAGAATTTGCGCCAGTGGCTGGAGATCGGAAGTACGGCCGAATTGGTGAGACTGGCCCAGGATAGAGATATGTTCGATGAAATGGTCACCAACCTCCTATGAGGAGAGGCATCAGAAGAAGATATACTTTGATATTAATAAAGTCGAAGTCACAGTTTTCTTTATGCGATATTATATTATAATAATTATGATTTCAATATTTTATAGATAAGTAATTTCGGATTGACGTTGGAAAACAAAAAAAAAATGTGACAGTTTATCAAATATTAAAATGATTAATAAATTAATAAACTTTACACATAAATTCACACATATATTTTTAATTATTTGTGTATACATCGTCATCGAGTAAAAATATGGCGTTTCTTCTTAAAACATGAGCTTTGACTTGACTAGTCACAACCGGTATCGAATCGGAAATCTTTCGACCGCGGGGAACGACTATTATAAGTACTATGCTAAAAGTCCAATCCATAAATTCGTAAAAATTAATTGCATGGTAAACGAATAGATTAAGCTACCCTGTAATAAATTAAGATACTTCAAATCATATTCGTAATCATTACCATTTTTTTCATCATTGTTTCAACAATTTAAATTTTATTATAATTTTGCGAAAACTAATAAATATGCATATTTAAAAAAGGTAGTAGATAAACTGACCCGGGGACCAACTACACTATTTTCCCCTTTATGAACACTAATTCAATATAAATTAATGCTTAGTGAGATGTTCGCTAACCTTCTCTAAGGAAAGGCACCAGATCAAGAAGTAGAAAAACTGACTGTAACCTGAATAAAATAAAAAAGGTGTTGAAACACTGATCATACTAAAAACGAAAACAGATGTTTTCTAGGCTTTTATCAATGAGAATGTGACATAGGAAGTCATATTTCACTATTTTTATCAGCATACATTATATTGAATGCAACAGGTTGCTGGTTTTCTGTATGAATACATTACTATACTGTGAGCCTTGTCTATATAATAACAAATAAATAGTTTATAAAATCAAATCATAACAATGTCACTTTTGAAAAAATTTTTTTTACTATATTTATGTTTCTGAAATATATTTTAATCATTTATACTCATTTTCTTATTTGTTAAAGTACTTGTATGTTATATGATAGGTTTTATATAAATTATTATTATATTATATTTATTTATAGATTTCGAGAAATATTTAGTTAGTATATTGTGTCAATTATGATTGTGTGCTAAAAGATAACGTGTTCTCGAAGTTCTATTAACTTAATGAGCAGCATATACGGGTTTATACCTATCACTTTTCATAAATTAAATTTATCTGAATTACTCAGAACATGGCAAACATTCCTTTGTACAATATATAATTCGTTACCAGCACAGATGATGTCAGACACTATTGTATTGTTTTGACAGTTCCTTTAAATATTTATATATGTAAATATATATATATATATATATATATATATATATATATATATATATATATATATATAAATGCTTATATCCTTATATATATAGATATAGAACACATAACTATGTATTTTCCTGTTGGTATTGGAGTGGTTTCAATGTTCTGTATAAAAACATTTTTTAAGAATTTATGTTCTTGACGTCGAAGTTTAAGAAAATTTATAATATCGAAGCATAGAAAGGTGGATATTTCTAACGTATTTACACGATTTAAATGTTAAAAAAATGTATTTGCTTAGCCACCGTAAATAAATAATAACCCAAATTTTATGACATTATCACGAACACGTGGAAAAATAACATTGTTGTATTTTTAGCAACATTAATCATGGAGCATATTTTTCCTACGTTCATTAATAATAAAGTATTTTTAGTTACTTTGAAACAACCTGCTCTAGATTTTAGTTTCCCAGTTGTGTTATTGTAACGAAATAGTTAAATATAATCATACGTTCTAATAATATTACATTTAAAGAACTTATTTTGGCAATACACGACTAGTCATTAAAAATACTTATGATCTTAAGCGTTAATCTTTTTTATAAATTAGCTCTAAGTAGTCGATATAAATATGTTATTGATTAATTAATTTTGGCAATTACTGAGTACTGATGTTAGAATCAAAAGTAGAGAAGGTCCACAAATCGTTTGATATTTGTTGAATGAAGAAAATTATTTATTGTAATCAAGGAACTCTTCCCCTGGTTATTAAATTGAATTATTTAATTTTAGAATAAACATAATAGAATCACTAGAAAAAAATTGATGTTGCATAAAATATTTTCGTAATATTAAAAAATATATATTTGTGCCCAACTTGAAACAGTGAAGTTGTAGTGAAATAGTCGATAGTTCGTGGTTAAAAGAAAAGGTTTTTTTTGAACTTTTTGTTTTTTCTATTTAAAAATGATAAAGGCCTACTTCATCAGCCATTTTTTATCGCTCTGGTATTGTGCAGAGGTGGCTTCGCTGTGTGTTGCGGCGGAGGAGGCTCTACAAAGTAGCGGGCTGGAGATGCACTCTGCAATTTTGCATACGCCTTTCTGTGTTGCGCTTTTGTCGGGATGTTTTACGACGAGTCGTTTTATTCTCCGCGGCTCTCGGTTCGATTCCACCCTCGGCCACGTGCTTTATGCCGGGGTTAAGGCTGGGACCGACCAAGTAATTCCTTTTAAATCCACTGCCACCTTAATCTGTTTGCAATGAAACAACTCGCTGCTGAAAAAGGCTTTGTACTGCTTGTAATAATGCCGGAATAGTATTAATGTATTGTACAGTATTTATTTGGTTTTGGTAACTATGTAAAAATATTATATTAGCTTGATATAAAAAGAGGCAATTCTAATTTTCTAAGTAAATATTTATACATATTTTTTGTTAAAATAATCTGAAATTTTGAATTGTTAACGCTGATATTTACTTGTTTATAATTAGTAGAAGTTGCTGTAAATCACCCTTTTTAATATATTGAGTGTAAGATATTTACATTAAAAAAAATATTATTCAATAATGATATGAGTATTGTTAATATTTTGTAAATAATAACAAAGTTATATATTCAATATACAGATATTTTGATCAAATGGTTAGGGATCTATGGTTATGTTTGCGCTTGAATGAATTAAACATTATATGATTTGCCAGTGCATGTAAAGCATTGCTTCCGAAGTTGGCATTGCACTGCGTTCCTCTGTACACTAAGAATAGCTTACGACAGTAATCAAAATCTTATTTATAGACTCGGTGTTGAGTTACACTGCGGTTTTAAGTTAGAGGCACGGTGTAGACCAGCGCTTCTCAAACGGACTTCAGTGTATCCCTGTAATTAAATTTTAAGTTTTTTTTATAGAATACGAGAAATATATTTATAAACAACTTCATTATAAAACCTCTATAAAGTGAAAAATAAAACAAATACATTAATAAATTATGAGAGACATAAATATCTTCAAATAAACATCTGGGTGATTTATTACTTCTACGAGTATCTCTTGTATAAAAAGGATGTTTTTTATTATTCATTAAGTTAAAAAAATAATATTTCTGCTCATAATTACACTTTAAGCTAAGTCATTTAATTCATTAAACTATCGCAATATTTTTTTCAATACGAAATTCTGAAAACATTTATTTTTTAAAAAAATACTACGCGATTATTCAAACTGACTGAAAACAAATAACAAGTATAAAACAGCTGTTCAAAAATAGCTATTGTTGCCATAACAATTTTGGCTTTGTTAAAGTAACTGCATTGCACTTTTATCAACTACTGGATTCGGATAGCCTAGGGGCAGATTAGATTTTTTTTGATACATCTAAGAACATAATTAATAATGAGATACTAAAATCTTTTCAATATTTAATTTTTTATATACAAAACACAATATGTAACAAATACAGAATTCCACACTACCCATACAAGAAAAAAATAAATGCTTAATGAATATTACGAAAGAAAATAAATTAGAGAGTCAAAATGCGTTACTTAAAACACGTAGTCTGTTAAAGAGTAAGAATTGCTCATATTCGTGAAAACGAGAAAGAAATAGCGAAGTACAAAATATCAAATGTAGGACATAAATGACATCATAATGGCATCGAGCGCATTAAGCTGATAATTTTATATGAAAAACGTGTTTTTTTATGGGATATCACTTGAATTTATGTTTTATGTATCGATTGCGTTTGTAAGTGAAGTAGTGCTGTAAAAAAATGAAAATGCCACAGCATGATTATTTACAGTTCCAAAGGAATGCGTCAGTATCTGCGTCTCACAGCGGTATAATTCATCTAGAAGACGGAATGGTTAACCACTTATTTAAACTGTGAATTCCTTAATATACACAATGTTTCAAAAAATATAACACGTGGTATATGAGGGGCGCAAACTCGTAAAAACAATAATAAAATAAAAATTTTAAATTAACATAAAAAGTCCAATTTTCAAACTTTTTTAAAATTAATAAAAAATTATATTGGATCAAATCTTTTGTTTTTTAGGGAGATTATGATGATTTTATTACAAATGCACCTTCATTATTCATAGAAATGAAAATCTGTATTTTTGTAAGGAAGCCCGGCAAAAGCAGCTACCCTTGAGTTTCTTTCGTCTTAGAGTATTTGTATTGAATAATTCGATTTCGGGTTATTCAAGCATTATTGTTACGAAGCCATCATCCGAGCGTGCGATGGACCGTTCTCCCTTAAAAAAGTGATAAATGCAAAAAAATAAAGGGTTTTTTTTAACGGGGGATTCTCCTCAAGGACGTGTGATGCGTCCCGAGGAAATAAAAATCTTATTCCAATAAAAATAAAGCGGCCGCGGATTCAATCGAATGTGGGTCTTATCGGCTACCGGGCCCGTGGCGTTTGCGGCGAGACTCGCGTGACGGAGGCGGGATGGCTTTTTTACGTTCGATGGTCGCTCCGCAGATGACCCCCAGGGGTAGGAGGGGGGCGAGGGGGCTAGGGTTGCCATCTATAATATTAAATTTTCTGGGCCAAGGAACAATTTTATATATTTTTAATATACGCTGAGATATCGGAGTGAAATATAATTCGCAATACCCTATACATATCATATAGCATTCTGGTGGCTGTGCATATATTTTTAATATTCTTTTTTATTTGACTTAAAGCGATATGGCACAGAATGTTGGAATGCATAAATTACATTTTTTACAGAAGTTTGACTGAATTGAAAATTTATGAATTGGAATGCGAGATATTTTTTTACTTAAAATAACTTTTATGCTGTGATAGAGTGTGTTTTAGAACTCGTATTATAACCCGAATATATGTATAAAAATATATACATATATATTCATTTTTAATATTTTTTCTGGAATTTTATTTGTATTATTAGTATCTCTAAAGTTAAGTAAGTAATATTCATCAAAATATAATGTTTATATTTAAATATTAATTTCAAAAATTCTTAAATTAAATGTTGCGTAAAAAGTACCGTTTCGATTTTTGGAATCATGGACGGTTGAATCATACAATGAATCAATATATTACAAATACAATTATTTACTATATAGTTTTTATAGTAACTTAGCAGCGTTTTTTTAAAGATTTTCCGTGAATGGTTTTTTTTAGAAACAAAAATATTATTTAAAAAAAAATGTTTATTCACTATGTAATCATTTATAAAAATAAATTATAATTCAATCTGTAATGTAATTGTTTGGATGGTGTGGGAAGGCCCTGAAAGAGGCCTGTGCGGCTATAAAAAATCTAAACTCATTCATCTGGTCCTTGTGACGTCACAGTGGCGGTATCTCGTCACTATACAGGGCGACGTAACAATACGCGAGATTCCATTAATCCAGTGCGCTATTCACATCCACCTGATTACATATTCACGGGCCACGAGCTCCACGGAGTACGACGCCACTGACAATGGGTTGCTCCTGGGCTAAGCATGTGTCATGCTGTTAAAGTTTTCCCTTCCATCAATAACTTTCAAAATGCACCCCAACACTAAGTATTTACTATATACTGAAAGATAAGGGCATCGCTTAGGTTTTGCATAGGAACGAAGCGTGACGGACTGTGTTCAGATGTTTGTTTAAAAATTCCTGTAAGAAAACTCAAATATGAAAGTCGTTAAAGTAACTACAAGGCGTTTAATTATCAAAGTAAAAACACATATCTCTCGCTTCGATCTGTTTGTATACCATTTTAAGTCGTTCGCGTGTGAAATTGAGGATGTACACAAAAGTTTTTAAAAACGATAAAATAAAATTAGTTCAAATTAAACTTAAGCGAGCCAGGTTTTTAAGTTTGCATCGCGATTATTGAAGTCACGTCCCATATCTAAAATAACCAAATACACATTTTACAATATGTCGAACTCACATATATCGAAAGTAAGGACGCTGCAAAAAAACCAAAGGGCCCTTGACATTATCGATCGGAAAATCTGCATATATATGAGGTTATAAAACACGGTGATATTTGGAGGAGACGTTGTAATTTTGAGCTCTGTGATTTGTGATTTTATTAAGTATTATATTTAGTTCAATAAAATACATTACAACGTCCTGACTGCGTTGGTTGAATCATCTGCATCGCATGGATGATTAAGAGCAGGTTTTACAAGGACTCCAAAATACATCAGAATGTGGGGTGGCCAAACATAAGATGGCTTGATGGTTTGGACGTAATAAGTGGGTGGTCAGAAGGGTAAAGCGAAATAGGCCAGAATCTATCTTGCTGCAGTGCGTTATCTGTATAAATTATTTTTATAAACGAATACTGTTTTATTTAAAAAAAATGTTTTGTTTCAGTGGCTGTAAATTGTTGAAATACTCTTTGTTCTTATGATAAAACTACACAAAGTGATGTTTATATGTTTTCGAATCATAATTTTATATGTCAATAAGAAATAGTTCTTTGATAATAGTTTCACAGACATCCACTCGGAAAATTTGCGAGTGCTTGAGATCACATTTCATTATATTTTATTACTTTGTGTTCGTGAAATTCTCCAAGGTTTTCTATTCTCCGAAATTTTCCAATGCACACAAAGCAGTATACTTAGAAAGTGTTCTGATGCTCATTCTTTCAATTGATTCGCTGTACTGTACGTGGATTTGGTCAATTAATTTTATGGCCCAGGCATTTGCCGCTCGGTTAAGACTTCCCTGACCAGAACTTTAGGCCCTCCCCACCTGCTCGCAATGCATTTATGCTGCGATTGATACTGCACTCCTCAATGGCGTTCAATCACTCAAAACAAAACGGCAAAATTAGAGCCAAATCTCTTTTTGAAGAATTCGGAAGCAAGCGATCAATCGATTATGTATAAATACTATTTAAATTTTCACTAAAAATAAAATCAACCATAGATGCTTACAAATACAACGATTATCTCCAAAGTTTCGATAATATTATCTATTACAGCATGTTTTGAATAATTTACTTTCTAAATAGCTTTAAAAATGATATTAAGGTATTTTATTTATAAAGTGGGTATTGTTTTTTGAGGTATAGAAGTGATATCTATCTCAGCTCCCTTTGATATTATGAATCAGATCCTGTGAATTGAAATACACAAGAAATAAACTCTTTGTTAAGAATAATTAATTTAATTTCTTATTTGTGATTTGACTTATTGACAAGCTATTCAAATTATACGTCTGTCCTACAGAGGGTAAATAACAAAAGTTATAATTTTATAATTATTAATAAACAGCTATATTTTTGCGTTAGTATGAACATGAAATATCTATTGACTTTTTGGTTAATTATTACGATATTTTATGTCTCAAAGTATTTAAAACATTTTTATACAAATAAGAGCAAACGCAATTTTTTATATCTATGATTATTGTTAGTTTACTTAGTTAATTGTGTATATAATATACTTTTTGATATTGTGTACTTGAGTACGAGCAAAAAATGCAAAAATGCAGATTTATTATATATTAAATAATAATCATTGGTAAGACATTAGTTCGCACCACCGATACGTAATATAGAATAGACCTAAAAATATTTATCTATTCCACTAAGACTGCAAGCTTCGATCAACAATAAAGCCAAAAATATTTTCTAGTCATAAATATACATTTCTGGCCAAAACTAGGTAGCTCAGTTGGCAAGAGCACAGGTGTTAAAACAAAAAACTTCGAGGATTTTCTCGTCGGAGAATAATATAATAAATATTCAGTGCAATTCCCAAAGTCGAATTCCCTAAACAATTTTTATAAAAAAAATGACAGTTACAATCGGGTTGGAGTGAGGTGGAAATATTCCAGTGGACCTGCCGGCAGGGTTTATTGTTTCGCGGGAGATAAAGCTCACTTTTAGTCAGTCGCCGACCTGTTTCCTCCGAGGCTGGGTGACCGTTAAAAGCATTATACAAATTGGTGAGCCTCGCGAGACGGTCCCGGAGGTACCGACTTAGTTCTGCCACGGAACAAGCGCACTTCTTTGAGACGCTCTGAACCGTGCACTTCAAAGATACGAGAGATCTTTAGCAGAGTTTTTTTTCAAGCGAATAAATAGGCGGATGACAAGTATAAAGTATGAAGTCATAAGCCGTAATCGGTTTGTGTTTTGGTTTTATTTTGAATTGGTTTAATTGTGACAAACATGTTTTAGAGTAAAGTATTGTAAACTGTTTTTTTTTTTTTTTACGTCATTACTTATTGCTTGGAATCTTTTCAAAGCTCAACTTCATAATGTCAAAATTTACCGTTTATAAAGCAGAAGTTTAGTTTGTATACTTAGATTGCCATATTAGTCTAGAAAATATCATCTCGAGTAACTGCTTTGAAAAGGTTCAAATTTTAGACATGCCTTGTCAATAACAGCTTTCTTACATTAGATAGACACCATCTGACTTGGCCATCATTAATACTTTGGCTAGATCGTTACAAAATATGTGTTTCAAAGACTCGTATAATGAATATGTACTTGACATCAATATTGATTTATGAGTTGAACATGGACTTGATTCTCAATCGAATGATATGTGTATACAATATTAAATAAAAAAGACATCAACATCGTTAAACACGGATCCAATCCTCACGAAATAGAAAGCGAATCCGACCCTTTGTTTTACCCCCAGAAGTTTTGAGGTAGTCAGTAGATTTGCAGTGTATTGAATTCAAATTTTATATTTTCACATAGAGTCTTATTTAAAGATCAGCTGTATCTGAAGTAGAGATGTGCTGAGAGCTGTCCTAGTCGCATTACACGCGGCAGCAGCCGACAATGGCGCAATCAGGCGGGCTGCTCCGCGCCGCACGCGACTGCAGCCGAGGTTGTCGCTTCAGCTCCCACGGAAGAGAGCTCTATTGTTCAAGGCGGTCCGCGAGATGGGAATATGAAAAAAATAGCTCTCGCCTCCTTCCCCTGGGGTATGAAAGCCACCTGCGAGGAGCGCCGGGAATGTTAAATTTTTAGTGAAATATCCGGGTTTTTCGTACGAAATATGATGTCTTTTATCTTTCGTTAGCGCTGGTTTTTTCAGAGCGGGTAACACGGGCGGGCTTTTTAAATTGCAGTAAACGTGATATTTTTTTGAGTTTTAAATTAAAGCAATCGCGAAACTTAGCAGGGGTGAAACATCTCATAGATATATAAAGGGATCTACAAAAATATATATTAAATATGAACAAGCGAGATAAAAAATGGTTAATGGTTTTGGTTAATTTTATTCGCGCTAGTCGGTTTGTGCACAGAAATATTACTCTGATAAATAATAACTATAATAAAATTGAATAAGAGTCTAACATAGAGAAGTTGCGGGTTGCAACAAAGTAAAAATTTACAAGGCCCGGAAACGACCTGTAATTAGCATCAAAGGTTAAGGAAGTCAGTGTTATTGTTTGCAGGAGACACGAGTGCCACTCGGCTGGATACAGCGCGCTATGTATACTTCCATTGTGGAAATTGAACAATTGCACATAATGTACTGTTCTCAGATCAAAAGCAAGGCAGTGAGATAAACGCCGGGTCTGATTCGATTATTAAGAGCGTTCATTAGTTTTAAGAAGTCTTGAAATTCTAGTCACAGTTCACCGACCGTTTATTATTTATTTTGTATTCGAACTCTTAATGTGCCTTTATATAGTGATGGTCACACATTCGATTCGGTCGAGCGATCCGATTGTATTCAGCGTATCGATCCGTTCAATAGATAAAAAAATCAACGCGTATTCACCAGCGAAAAGTTACAATTAATGTCGCAAATACGATTGAACCAACTTCCCGTTAAGCACGGTGATTTCGGTGATGTATGAGATTCAAATAAAATAATACACCAATTCGTTTAGCGCTAAAATATTATTCAGTTCATCACGCAATACCGTCGAAACGAGTGAAAACATTATTAAACCTCAGGTTATAGAATACTGAATGGAACTGGTACATTAAAAACTTATCATTGAGTAGATGCTTATATGCATAGTAGTGGTTTTATTACTGTTTGCTATGAAATAAAAAATCATTGAATAACATACATTTGTAACAGAATAATTGAGCAAGTCACTCAATAACGCATTAGTCCGCTTTTGAGAACAAATAATAGATATCCGCATGTAAACAGAGGCACCGACGGCCGACGCGGGCCGCGGGTCCGGGCGGCTGTCCCACCTCGTTTTCCTGTGCGCCCGCCATTAGCCGGAGCGTCCGCCTAATTGTAAAGGTAATTGCATTCGTTGACTTACCTGTGTCAGGTGCGTGGCGCTTGAGTCTGACGGCCGGACATTCAGTGGATTACAAAGCGGACCACGCGGGAGCGACACTCCATTCTCGAGCGCCGGGACTAATAGCTTGGGGAATTACCGTACACTGTTGAGTGTGGTCTTTGTATAATGATAATATCCTGAAGCACACAGGAAAAGTGTTTATAAAGACTAGAATATTCTTTAATATGCTGAAAATCTATCAATCAAAACCGGCTCCGTTTTGATATTTATGAAAAAATATAAAAGTTGCTAAGCACGAAATGTGAAATTTTATTCTCGAGACTATAATATTTCCATAAATAAAAAATAATTTCCAATAAATAAACAAAAAAAGGTTCGAATCGAGCAATTTAGTAAATATTATTCAAAAGAAATGAAAATATTTTTCCAAGGTATTTTGTACTTACTATGCATTGCACCTGTAATCCTAATGTCACATTCAATTTTTTCAGTTGAAACATACTTTCACAAGCTTAAATAAACTGTGGCATTTCGTTACATTCAAATGGCGTTTGAGCGCAGAGCAGCCCACCACCGAAGGCTCGATTCGCTACAAAGCCACCGCACTATGGGTGGTGTTCGAAGCGGTTTAACGGGCAGCAGTAAAATGCGCGCTTTGAAGTTTGATTATAATAATAAATGTTATGGGACTGACCACTTACGGCGGCAGCTTCCCATGGCGGACAGCTGCGCTCGATTGGGTCTTCATTCATCGGCCGAGTTGCATAATTCCCGGCCGCCGGTCTATTAATACACAACAATTCCATCGCGCACGTCCCGAGTGCGCTCGCCGGGCCCGAGGCTTATCGACGATTGATCGCCTTCGCTGTAACGGACGTCCGCGTGTTTCAAGTCCGCAGTCTTCAATCGTGCGGGGACGCTCTTATTAATTGGACATTTGTTTGACAGAATGTACAATCCACAAAGTGTTGTAAATCAGTCAGCCGCTCTGCATGCTATGATGTCGCAATAGATTGCAGTCGTTCTCCATTCATTCTCCTCAAATGAGGTTGGTCTCAGCAATTCGGTCGTACTTCCGATCTCCAGCTACAGCCCCCTCTTCCTTCGATTTTTCCTTGTAGGATACCATATTTACTGTAACGAAAAATGTGGCCAAAATCATTGCCAACGTCAGGAGTTCTCTTTCTTTGGGCATTCCGTGGAAGACTCTCTTATTTGTGACGCGGTCAACCCATGATATTTTATATAGCCACATTACTGCCGCACAGTAGCTATTTTGTATTACGTTAATTATATTTTTTTTACAAAAAAAAAGCTTAATAGAATTTGATTAAATATGTGTGTCCTTATTTTTTTTTAAATTTTAGGCTGAGCACAGATATTTACATTTACAAATAAATAAGTTTTATCCGGCGTCAATCAAACAAATGTTTTGTAGATATAACAGATTAATTAATCAGTTTGCGTAAAGTTCTTTCAATATTGAATAAGGCGATACAGTGTAGGCGTTTTCTTGTTTAACTTTATCATAAAAGCACTTTCAATATAAATAGTTGTAAAGTTATAATTTCCGCTTTACACAGTTGGTCTCGGTTGGCGCCGCGAAGAACGATTACACAGAATTAATTTAGAATACACCCGAGGAGCTGCCTGAGTTTCGCTCTCCTCTTTCACGTAACGGTAAATAGAAAATCTGACGGGCGATGCCAAATTACTTTAATTTAAATTAGATGTAGTAAGCATAATTCAGACGTTGTAGACTGCCGCCCTTGTTTATTTTGCTCGGGAATGGCGGGTACTCGTACATATCGGAGCCATTTGAAGTTTCAGGAGATATTGCGCCAGTGCACGCGCAGTTCGAGTCAACAACGTGCCAGTGCATTCGGATTTGGGACAGCTCAGCGCAACGCTCGTCGCAGGCCGCTGCACACGCCACGCCTGCTCGGACTCCGCGCACGGCGAGCGTTGGAGCCGGATTGATTAGCGATGGGCATTATCGACTAACTTTTATTAATTAATTTAATTTTTAATTTAGAAGTCTCGCGACACAATTTTTTTTGTGAAGCTTTTTAAAAATTATAATTTAAGTTATATAGATAACATTTCAATTATTGCACTCGTAGTATACATTAATAAAAATTATTTGATCGTCGTATTAGATTTTTCCCATCAACCGACCAGATTAAATTGCAAAGTATTTTTCAGTCATGTGTTCATATTCGTACTCTTTTGAATGTTTCACTTTTTATGACATTTTGGTAGACTTAGATAAAAAAATAAACACGAAGAAATGTGGACGGCATGAAATTTAGCGTTTTTTTTTAAATTGTTACCTCAAATTTGAAGCGATACTGTGCTCCGTATAAGATATCGTTATTTAATGCAACTTTTTTTTTCTGAAGACTGTCAAATTAGTAAAAATATTTTGTTATTTTTTTTTTGGAAAATATTAGCACATGTTTTAAAAAAGTACGAATTTTTCAACAGTTATACTAAATATTCTTTTACGATTGATTAATATGATTGATGACGATATTTGATAATATTCGTTTATAGTTACTTACTTTTTAGTAAATACATCAATAAATAAATTTTTTCCTGTAAAAATTTAATAACAAGCGCAGTGAAAAGTAATGTCTTTATCTACCAATGCAGCATACATTTATACAAATTTTTTCGTTTCATTGCTCATGGTTGTATTCGTTTATTAAATGTTTTCGCGGTTTTCGTATGTAGCCGCGCAAGTGTCATCCTCACTCTTTACCTTCAATGCCTCTCGAGCTATTTATTAGTACCGTTCAAGCACTTCAATAATCATTTCTCGTTGTGTTCAAACAGTGGGAAATAATTGTATAGAGGCGCTTCGGAGCCCCACGAGTGCCTCAGCTATAGAAAATATTATTTCGGTACATTAGTGCCACGAACAATTCACTTGCCCACAAATAATGTTTGCTATCGCCCCGGCGCAGCGGCGGTGAGTTTGTCCCGCGGGAGTAGCTCTTTACTCCGCACTGCGTTGCCCACAATCGGATAGTTGTGATGAATTCTACTCTTATGAATATCAAGTAATTCAGTAAGGTAATTGTTTAAGTTTCAGGGGTCTTTATTGTGTTATTACTTAACCATTCACTTTAGCAGGTTCTTGGAAACTTACTCTTGTTTGAACTACGTTCTTGATTGCAGCGTGCGCTGTGTTTATTCTTCGTTTATTTGTTGCATCCTGTTGTAAGACCTCTGTATTGTTTGCTTTAGACGTATAATAATAAACTGAATTCTGCTTTAGTAAGTAAATAGGACGTTAACTGCCTTATACAATCTATTTGCTAATAACTTCCACCCTATCCATCTCTTCTTACTATATTTGTCTAGTTTTATTTAATTTCTTTTTAGAATTGATTACCGGTATTGTTGTATGAAATCAACATTAATTTTTATTAAATAACAAGTGATAAAATAAAAAACCGAATTTAAAATTTAATAAAATTTTGTAAAAGTTACTTTTTCTGCTGGAGGTGTCTATTTGTATGAAAATGTTTGAAATATGTCAAATAAAATAGTTATTAATATGAGAATGCACAGAACAAATAAATCATTGTCCTCTATGTATATTTATATATAAAATTTGCCACATTTCTAATTTATCCCTTAAATTTTAATAGTGGAATACAATAATATACAATTATAATTTATTTAAAAATAAATAAGAGAAATCTGAGAATTATTTATACAAGAAGTTAGTTATTTTTTAACAAATTGAGACAGTCAAAGATTGCCTAATATAGCAGGTCGTATCTGAAATGAGAAAAAAACGAAATATCCATTCAAGCAGAGCATTAAAGCAATTCAAACTGCCGTATTGGCGACACTGTATTATTTATTATGTCATAAACAGAAAAAAGTCAATAGAATGACTGTTGACGATTTGCTATTGAAACGTCAAACGCATTTCTTTGCGTCTCCTAATTTATTCATTTACAATGCAAAAAATGAAAGAAGTGGAAAAAAAGTTTATACAAACAAAATAATCCGGCAGAAAATTTACAGTATACTAAGTATTAGGAGTGTAGATATTCCGTAAGGACAAACGTTTATCAGTTGTTTAGAATATATAGAATTTTATTTTTTAATAGGTGCATAAAAACTATTTGTAAATTTTGTTGCTGTTGCTTCCTCCAAAATAATTTAATACGTAAAATCAGTGTGAAATCAATTAGTTCTTCGAGCATGTGCTCTAATAATACTATATAATAATACTTCATAATAATACTTTATTGTTTCCAGTAATTAAAAAATTGTAAATCAATAACTGTTTATTATTCAGATAACTTAGTTTAAAATAATATACAGTTGAACTATAATTAGCAATTAAAGCTTCTTCTTGTCAAAGCAATGAAAAAGTAGACTCAAAACAAAATTTGAAAATTGTAATATATTTCATATTTGCACTTATATTTGTGTTTATCAATTCCAACTTACTAAAAAGACACTAAAATTTTGCACGTTTCAGGTAAATTGTATACACACTTAATACCGTGAAAAATTCTGGATTTAGATTACAAACACAGGTGTGATTTGAACCCAAAAATTCTGGCTACCGCGACTAGTGACCTATGCCATATAAATTTTTGATCACCTGCCAACTTCTTTAATATAAAAAGTATGAGTTAAAGTATTACTTTTTAAAAAAGAAACACATTTTTTTGGATATTTTCATATTCCATGTATTATGCATCCATCCTTTGTGTGTAAAATACGTAAATAACTTTGTACGAGATATTAAGTTGGATCTTTTGAACAACAGATCATTGCCAGAAAGATAATTTAAATTAAATTTTTCCGAAATAAAATATAAACTTTTAAAATGCTATGTTTCATTTATCAATAAAAATGTTCAGAGATTTTGCAGGTAGCCTGAGATTTACGAAAATAATAATAAACTTTTCCTATCTGAATAGTTAGCTCAGGAACTAATCTATGGGCAGAATTAATGCTCGCCACGTGCAATATTTGCCCACTGTGGGCGATACGAATCCCAGATAAGTCCCGGGAAACATCTTTCACGGTTTCAATTACTGTGGAATCCACTAGGAATTTTATGATTCATTGGAAAAGTGTTATTAATCTGGAGTTATTGCTAAGTCTCGAAATAGCCCGAGAGTAAATAACAAATATCTGCTATTGCATTATTTATACTGGATTAATGATGTGGCGGAAATATTTTGTGATAACTACGAGTAGTAATTAAATTTTGACGAAGTTCTTGAAAATTTTCCATTATATTTTCGTACATATATGACGGCGTTTTATCATACATTTTAGAATGATTTGATTTGTGTAGGACAATTTTAATTTAATTAAAATATTTGCCATTATAGAAGACTCTTTAAATTGTGTAAAGTCTTTGAATTTTAAATTTACAAATTCTTTGTATTTGCAATCAAATTGAAATAAACGTGAGTTTAGTCCGACGTGTATAAATTGCGACTGTCGTATTTTCGTTTAAATAGTGTGTATATAAATAAGGTTTAAAACAATCCTCTTAATTCTTACAAATTATTATTTTATATATGCATTTGTCAGTTTGGAGCTGTAGTGTTGGAAATAGATACGTGGCTCGGTTTCTGAGTAATTTGTGCTGCCTACGTAATAACTTTTTTAAATTGAAAGCATGGCATCAATGCATCATGCGTTAAGCTTTCGTTAATTAGCTTTAAAAACAAATAAGTTCGTATAATTTTATTGTATTATCTTGAACAAAATGGTAAACGGTTATCATATTACCGTTTGAGTTTGTTTGCATATTTGAATAATGATTGCCAAATGAGCCTTGCCCGGTTGTGATTTTATTCGTAGGAATTTCCAGATGTGTTTAATTTCTGCCTCGATAGAATAATAACCGCGGAGAGGTCTGAATATCAAAACACTCTACGAGAGTATCTGGTTCCACCCGCTGAAGCGCTTTCAGCTAATTCATTCAGCGAAATAAGCATTCGCGTTTCGCGCCGTTCTCCGCTCCACGCATTCTCCTCACGTTTGATGGACATTTTTTCACGGAGCCTGCGAGATTTCAGCGCTCGCCTGAAACGAGACATTAATGTTGTGTAAACACTACACTGGACTTTATGCGGGATTGTCTCGCTGAAAGATGGCGTATTGCGAGAAATGCGGCTAGGTGATTTATAACATTTTGTTTGGTGTGATAATTCGTTTTGATATCACGAGTGTTGACAAATTAGGAGGATTTACGTGTAACAATTAAAATGACGAAAACTGGAAGTACAAGCCAATTTAGTTATATTATTTGAAATAATTAAATTGTATAAAAATTTTTAACGTTATTTTTTACTTGATAGAAATATTGAAAGTGAAAAGAAAAGAAAAGGGAACAATGTATTTGATAAATTATCGTATTTGATATACTAATGAAAAATATTAAAACAAATGAATGGTCTTTATAAGCAATACAAATCATACAACTACTTATTTATTGGACAACATGAGGATTTGAAAATTGACCTAAATTTATTCAGTATCAGAAAGTTAGGCGACATTAGCTGAAAAAAAGTAGGTTATGCCCTCGTCTTGCAGGTTGTGGGGCAAGCAGGGTGCGTGGAGACGCAAAAAGGAATGTGTTCACTGCTGACGTTAAGGCCAGGTGTTTTTCTTGCAAACGAATCCATCTTATGGTTCTCACCTCGCTCGTGACAGTTCTTGAAATATTCTCTCGTAAAAAAGCTAAACATCTTGAACATCCATTCAGTTCTGGCTGAAGATATTGTGAAAGAAGCACGTGATATTGGCCTCACCGATATTACCGAAAATTCACGATCTTGAGATAGATGAAAATTAACAAAAAGAATTTTCACACTCGATAAAATTCTTGGAATGAATCTATAAAAACATTAACATTGGCCTTGCGGGCTATCGTTACTTGCAAAAGTTACAATACGGTCATAAAATAATCTCGTCTGTGACGCTTTGAAATAAAAAAAATATTATATAAACACAACTCATTCCGAGTCAAATGAAAAATCATCTAGCTGTGTTTTTCGCACTTAGTGTTATCGCATGTGTATTTGAAGCATTCGTTCATCATGAAAATGTGTATTTTCCGACACCACCTAAGGCGAGTGAACTAACCTTTGGAATCTGCACATCAGGAAAAAACTTGCCTTGACACTGTATGCGCCATAATCATATTCCACAATAATTCCGCCAAGAAACAGAATGGCACATGTTTTTTTAGCTGTGTTTTTTTGTCTACTCTAAGTGAAATGTGCTGGCACGGAATATGCCGGAGTCTTTCTATGATTAAATATTAAACGTTCTGTAGCTCTGTTGATTTTGTGTCAGTGTGACAGTGTCCCATACCGCGGCATGATATGTGAAAGCTGTGCTTCCTGCCTCGAGATAATACTCGGAAATAAAATATAATGCTCGACTGTCGTCAGAGTGAAGGTATTTTTAAAATTTGGTGTTATTTTTAGCGGCGTCACATTAGAGAGTCTTTGTGAAGAGAACAACAAGAGAGTATTTATAGAGGGGAGTTATGATAAAGTATTGTGGATTTAAATGTAAAGCATCTTGTTTTTTAACATCTATTTAGAGCGATGAGTGATTGGGAGATATAGTATATCATTAATAAGCTGTACATGATTTTGTAGAATTTCGTAACGCATAAACACAACAATAACATTGTTGCAATCTAAAAAAAGTAAATAACATCAACTACAAAAAACGCCAGTGTACAGAAATCATATTGTGTTTTTCAGAAACTGGTAAAACTAAACAAAAAATGAAAATATTTATTTACTGAAAAATATTTACGATGAAATTTTTTTTCCAACTTTCGCATGAGGTAACGAAACTTCATTTATATTTTTTTTTACCGCGCGTTTATGTCCCTAACCATGATACACTCGTTCAGCTGCTAAATTAACATGAATACTTCACGACATGAACGTTGAATGACATTAATTAAGGGTTCTTCAACATTTTGTGGAAAAAATACAGGGGAAATGTGATCAAAATAGCACATCGCTACACGATGGAAATTAAAAGCAAAGCGTACTTACGAACATTACTCGCATCGCGCTTTGTGAAAATATCGGTCGTTTGACAGTATAAACGCTTGACATTGTTTTTGAAAGCTTCAATATTGATTGATTATATAACATCTACAAGTCGTTACTAGATCAAGTTGTTTACGTAATAACTGTTTTAATTATCTTAATAATTGAAAAATTAACAAAACATTGTTATGAATAGCATATTGTAACTGAAACGTAAGTGGGGTGTTTCACGGACACAATCTTTTCGGGCATCAACCACGGCGTGGGGCAGGTTTCACGAAACGTGCGCTTTGTGTGTAAGGATATTGAAATGTAAAACCACGTGACTCGGGGTGGGGCTGGCGAGGGGAGGTCGTCACGTGGCTTCAGGAAACCAATGGAGAGCTTTCCGCTGAAAACGAACTTTTCAATACTGTTATGTAATTACGTTATTTAAGCGAGCGCCCTCTCAAACTGTTCTTGTTTTCCGCACAAACTTTTAACGTGATTTACGTTGACATAAATACTATTAAAATACAGTATTGAAAGAAAGTCTTTTCGCCTTGTTTTAGGTTATTGACAGCGCTTTTAATATCATTCAGGATTAGATTTACATAGATAAAAAAATATATATCTTTGACTAAATTACATAATACCTCTTACATTAATAATTACACCAAACGAGTTAATATGTCCTATAAGACAAAGATAAATTTCAAAGTTTAGTCATGTAACTTACTAAGAAACTAGCTATAACAAGAATTATAATAAGCGTATTACAACCGATAAACAATATAACAATTCAAATTAATACACATTGAAAAGAAAAAAGAAACTTGAATTACTTTTATCTTACAATCAACTTGTATTATGTAAGAATATAAAGTAACGATTCTTGTAGGATTTTTTTTTGATAAAAATGAGATATTTTAGATCCTTCACAACTATAAGTAAGTTAGTAATAGCTATTTGCAGCGAAAGATTGAATTATTTTTTTCAAATTTAAATGAATATTTAATTTTAAAGCTGATGTAGAGGTACGGTTTATTTTATATGATTCCTGGTATAAATTTGTCATTCCCAAGCCACTTTCCTGAGTCACTTGAGCTGATCTTGCGTACGCATGATTGGCGAGTTACTGTTTAGGTGCGCTAGACTGTGATGAAGAGCACAGGGTTGAATCCAAAATTTACAAATTATTAACTAAAATTATATAAAAAAACTTACTTTTCCGAAAAGCAAAGCTATGTTTTCAAATTATAAAAGCAGTTTTTTTCGACTACAACGGCTCACGACGATTGTTGAGTTTAAATTTACAAACAGTATTTTTGGATTATTGTATTTATTGGATACAAATATTATAGTTTATATATAATAGGACCAGTTCATTCAGCTAGTATAGAAAAAAGAGCTCAATAATTCATACATGATTTCGTAAAACAGACCTCGAGTACTTGGTAAACACAAAAGTCTCAAATATCACCTGGACAGTGTAGGAGACGTCAATATAGCAAAGAGGCGTCCCCTCCAGGCGTTTTACTCTCCCGTGCAAACAGATAAACACGTCGAGGGTATCCGTCATCAGGGGTTGGCAGGGAATTTTAATGCCCGGATATAGGGGGTTGATTTTCATATTTTTCATCATATATTGGGCATGGTGGGTGTGATTTAGAGCTTTTTGGTATAAAACAACAGCATAATCTTGATAATTCAATATTTATCGGACGAGCTCTTGTCGAATAATGGAAAATTTCAGACTTTTTTGATGGCATTATGTTCAACAACTTATTGATTTATGACATTTGTAGCATATTTTTGTGACGTTATATTTACTGACTCAATTCTGAGATCTTTTTAAAATAAGTTTATTATACTTTAAAAATAAATTCTAACAATGTTTTATCATGAAAATCACAGCACTAATAGATTTTTACTGATCCAAAAGAGCACGCAAAATTAACTTATGAGTTAACTGAAATTTTATAAGCATGTTTTTAGTTATATTTACATAATAATAGACTGTAATAAATAAATTGGAAAAAAACTCTACAATGTATCAGAAGAATCTATTCATCGATTTATTTTACGTTATAAATAAAAGTACCACCTTCTTCATCAAGTGCCTCTCTTCAGAGGAGGTTGGCGACCATTTCATTGAGCATATACTTATGTTGAGCCAGTGTTCATGGCTTTCTAAGAGGGAAATAGTGTAGTGGGTCCCCGGGTCCTTCTAGACCGCAGTTTTACATTGGAAGGAAAAGTCTGCGTATTGCTGTAACTCAAAAACATTATTATATAATCATTTCCGCACAAAACTCGGGCGTTTAGATCTGATACTCCTTCTGCAGCAAGCTACAGAAACAATAGCACTTTGACAGGGTACTTCCAGAGCACATCCCTCTACAATCTTGTTGAGGGTCAAGGCATTTGATTGGTGAAGATTCATTATTGAAATGATAAAAAGTAACTTTGTATTTTTGTCTTCACTTTGAGTTTATTAGAATTATTTGCATAGCTAGTTTCGAGTTTTATGCATGACTAAACTGCATCTGATGATGACCCGGTGTATAGGGTCGAAACTAGTTATGCAAATAATTCTAATAAACTCAAAGTGAAGACAAAAATACAAAGTTACCTTTTATCATTACATCTACAATCATTCCAAGTCTACTACTGCATACGCTCAAGGTACAGAATGGCAGCCACGCACAAGCAACAGAATGGCGAGAGTGAACAGTGAAACCAGGATTTTTGTTATAAGGATCTGTGATGTTTTTTTAGTTATATTAAGTTAGATTAATGTCAATCAGAATGCGTTTTTATTTACCCATGCAGGTATTAGTATGTTTATGTGATTAAGCACATTTTTTCACACATTGAAAACGATTAAAGAAAACTCTCAGAAAATATCATCGTGACTTGTGTGGGATTCGAACCCACATCCCCAAGCTTTCATGGCCGGTGCATTTATCCAACTATGCTAACGAGCCACTGCAATTTTAGTGAGAACTTTCTAATAATCATATTCTACATATGAACCATATTGATTAGCCCGAGCATATTGGTTCATATGTAGAATATGATTATTAGAAAGTTCTCACTAAAATTGCAGTGGCTCGTTAGCATAGTTGGATAAATGCACCGGCCATGAAAGCTTGGGGATGTTTGTTCGAATCCCACACAAGTCACGATGATATTTTCTGAGAGTTTTCTTTAATCGTTTTCAATGTGTGAAAAAATGTGCTTAATCACATGTTTTTTTAGATATAATAAGATGATTTTAAAACATACCTGCGTTGCAATGACTGACTGTTGCACGCTGAGGGCTTGGTCGGCGGTGTCCGCGCCCCCCGCCTGGTCTCCAGTGGCGGCGTATCGATCTCGCCACTCGCCACTCGCCTCCACTTTCCCCAGGCGGGCGCTTCACGTGCCGGGCCTCTCGCCTCGGCACGTGCCCGGTGCCGCGATGTGTGCCACTCGGCTGGCGTCGAACGGGGGCTCCTCGGCGCTACAATATGATTTATGCGAATGAATATAAATCTTTATGTATTTCTTCAGGGACGAGGAATCACTCTTTGTAGCTGTGTGAATATATTTTATTCATGAAAATCTATTTTTCTGTACACTGCTCTTCCATTAAATATTGCTTAAATATAAATTACGAATACTACCGTATTTATACGTTATATGATACAGAAATTCTTATTTCTACGCTAAAAACATTATTAGATAGTTCGGAAGAGACCTGAAAACGAATAAAGTACGTGAAGTGATGAAACGTCAGCAACAGAAATGACGCGCGTATCAACCGAGACTCGTAAATCTACAAACGTTTGCCGCGCAAGTCACATTAGCAAGGATAACTTTTAATTTGCTGTGTGCTATAACGGATATTGTAAAATTTTGTTTAGATGACAATCATTCTTTTAAAGATGACATGCTAGTAATTTCGGAGCTTATTATTTTTTTAAAAACAATTTGTTCTGACACATGCAATGTCAAATGCGCGTAAAATATGTCTTCAAAATGAGCGCTACCCCAGTTCCATTAGATCGGAATTTTCTTGATTCAACGTTATATCGGTACAGGTCTAAATATTGTGCTATTAGACTAAGCCAATGATGCTGACTTTAAAATTTTATTTATATTTATGTAGTGCGTAGTACGATTTAAATATGAAATATGAAGGTAGAAGAGTTAAACTATAACACGAATGTTTCAGATACCGCATGCCTTTTCTAATAATAAGTAGTTAAAATATATACATTTGAAGTGCTAAATTGAATGACATATTCTAGAAAAAACACTGGAAATTTATTTTTTAAATACATAATTGGCAATAACTAATAGTATTTTTTATTAATATTTCATATTAGTTAAACCATTTTTTATTTTTCCAATTTGACATTTGCGATGACTCATGGGGCGAAATTACAGATTCCCGTTTCAGAGTGAGTTTTGTATATTTTTAAATTTGAACCCTAAAACTAATTTTTGAGTTAAAATCCAAAACATTGTCAGAAAATCTAAGTTTTATTTTATATTTTTCTACACGGATTTAAAATCATACATTTGCGGTAAGTAAACAGTTATGCTAATGACTTAAAAGCGATGCACGAAGCCAGCCAGGCCAATAATATATTAGTTTGAAATATATTAATGCATAAAACTTTTTACAATTTGTATGTGTTTTATTAACTATAAATAAAATTATTCGTAGCTTATAAAATAGTTTAACCCGTTTTCGCGGTGTTTTATTTAAGTTTTGATTAATGCTGTTATCTAAAACTGCGTGTACAAACATAATATAATTTGTGGGATAAGCCTTTTCGACTTTTAGATTACAAATTTTTAAATTGCATAGAAATCATTTTCTTATTATTATTTAAATAATACATTGTGGTATGAGGTAATTCCAAATTGATTTATGGCCTAAATTTATGAAGATATGAATTATACGCGATTAAAATAAATAAGTGTTATTTTTATTAAAAGCGATATTATTTCTTTCATTGTCATTACGTATTAATTTTTTAGAGATTAATGGTGACTATTAGAACAGATGATTTCAGATGTTAATGTAGTAGAAAAGCTTTCTTGGAATGCCTATTAGGATTCTGAAATTAATGCTTCGTTGATTATTAATTGTGTAAATATTAAATGGAATCATAATATATTGAAACTCGCCTAAAAATCCATTAGTATGAAGCGGCAGAGTTTCTGGTTAATGACGAGCGTCAAATAAAAGTAGCTATATTTATTTGAAAGCAGAAAAGCGGGGGTGCTGTTTAACTTCCGACAATAAAATAAAAACAATCATAATTTCAGGCGGCCATTTCTAAGGTTCTCAACGTTGGGGTAAATCGTAAACATGTAGCAAATTTGACAAATGATTTCATTTAGTTACCGAGATTAAGGCATAATGCGCGGCACGGAGAAAAAATACCCGCACGTCAAACGAGAAAGACTACTAAAAAGAAGTCAGGCATTTGGCACGCTTACAAATTAAAATTTAAATAAATGTTTTAATTTACTCTCACATTTATTTGAAATTGATATATTAACTTGTGCATATGAAACAAAATAGAACATGGTTGATTTACAGGTTTCCCAAGGGGAAAAAATCTTCATGATTCTTCATGGATTATGATTTAGTATATTTTTAAGACTATTTAAAATTACTTCGAAAAAGTAAATATTACATGCATTAAACATGACATGTTTTTTTTTTTTTGTTTAAATTATCAACAAAAACTTTGATATACATTTATAAAAATTAAACTTGGATTGTACGCATTATTTTGAAATCCATTAATATTAAAAATACGTTCACTACATTGCTTCATAATTTATTTTAATATTTGAAGTAAGTAGAAATAAAAAAACTTTGTATGTTCTCTATTGCACACAGGTGTCAAATATAGATTAATAATTTGATTACCAACGCCAAAAGTGAGTGCTTGTCAATTTTTACTGAAACTGGGAGCAGAGAAAGCTTTTATCAAATAAAATTGAAAAATATTTTTATAAAAGGTTTTATTTCTGTCGCATGCGTAGGGCTTAAATACATTTTTTTGTAAAATTTATTTAATGCGTTCAAAAACTTATTCAATTAAAGTTCTTGAAGAAAATTTGTGAAGTAGTACGAGCTGTGTTTATTTATTCTTATTTTATTATTATTCAACTCCAGTACTGCGCGTCCGTGTATGAGAGGCAGTTATAAAAGTTATTTAATTTATTTCCTCCATCTTTCAACCGCAGCATCCTCCGTACACTTTGGGGCCCTATTTGATAATGCAAAGATTTATTATACGATCTTTCCATCTTTGGAATGAATTAACTAGCCGACACCGAGAGGTTAGAATGTCAAGTTACGTATTACATGATATAGATAATACAATTTAATGCACTTGAAAACATTTGTATATCATATTTAAAAATTATATAAAAAATATGCTCACAAAATTCAGAAAACATGTAGTTAATCGTGGAATATGAGTATAATAGTATATTATTCAATAGCATATTCAGAAATTATAAATATATCATCTAATACAAATGTTTTGTGGAATAACAGTAAGACATTTTTATTCAACATGTAAACGAAAATCAAGAAAAATCATTAGCACGTGTCAGTTTATTACAGATCAGATGTTTTAGATCAGGATAAAGATCAACAACCTGTTGCGAGCCAAGCATTACAAATAATCAAAGAATTTTATTACTTGAACTTTGAAGAGATACCAGAAATGTTTTTTGTTTAGTAATAACAATGTTGTGGATGGCGATAATTTATTTGCTGGTTTCTCAAACTAAAATGACAAAGTTCACGGCATGTTGAAAAATTTCAGCGGTAAGAAAAATTGTGGGCAGAGGAAAATGCGGCCCGATATAACAGCTGTCGGCCTGTGTCATATGCGAGTCTCGCGACACATGTAACGTTGACAAAGTAACATTCTAATTTATATAAATTGAAATGGTTATATTTGTACGATTGTAGTTTAAAAATAATAAAAACAACTTAAAAATAAACCCCACGAATCAAAGCAAAATTTGATTTATTTTTTTCCTCGAGAGCTAAAATCATAGTTTTAGGATTATAAATCATGAAGCCAAAGCTTAGAATTAGAAAATTCTTTATAAAAAAATTACCAATTAAAAACCCTCCCTTGTCAATTAAGTTGTAAAATAACGTTTTTCATTTTCATTATTTTAATATTTTTTTGGCACGGGATACAACAATTCAAATAACTTATTGCATAATATTTCAAGAGTACAAAATTATTGTCAGCTCAACTGTCATCTGAAGCCATCACGGTCACTTTGTTTGACTCTTTATTGACCAACAAAAGGATAAATGGAAGCATCATCACGCTTTTGCTCGAAGCGAGATCTCAAAACCAAACAAACTTTTGACACGCGATCGCGAAGAACGAACGGTACTAAAAATTAACATCGCCTCTCTGCTGAGCATTTCGATATTCGGTATTTATTTGTTCCCCGAAAAAGTGTTCAGTTTAATTAAAAACAAAGGATAATTGCGTTATTTTTTCTTTTGTGTTTTGTTTGCATGTACACAGAGGTGTTGGTTTGACTTATAATGATAATGAATAATGACGCAATTCCACCGCTGACAAATTGAAGTGGCAAAAAGTTTGATGCTTAGTGCCAAAAGAGGAGTGATTAAATTGGCTCGGATTCAATAAGGAGGGGGAGGGAGACGCCCAGGAACAGGCAGGACTGCCATACGGCATGCAGCCAGACATTACTGCAATTCTTCATATTAAATATAAAGTAATTAAAAAAAAAATATTTTCGAGGTAACTTAAATCTAGAATGAAGCACTCGCATTGAAAATAAAGACTAGTTTTTTTTTTATTGCTGTGTTATTGGGCAATTTATTTTTGCGCTTTATATAATATTTTCCTCAAAGTAAAGTAAAAATCTGATATGCATCATACATTTTTCTAAAAACATTACGTATCGGAACTAATTAATCGCTGCGAGTATATAACGCCAAAGTGGGGGCCGCTCATTAAAATTTGTACCTAATACCCCATCGGCATACAAACGGGTCTCGCAACGACTTACGGCCGCGGCCGCTTAATATTTTATAATTCCCAATTAATTACGCCGCTAATCCGCGCAGGGCTCCGGGGGGGCTCCGGGGAGGCTCCGGGGAGGCTCCGGGGAGGCTCCGGGGAGGCTCCGCCCGTGTCCAGCGCGTGTTCCCGCAGAGGTTGTAATGAACATCGATGGGCGAGTGCACCGCGGCCCGAGCGTGAGCTTTGCGGAATAATCAACCGGCGCAAGGCTCTGCGGTATTTATTACCCGACCGCCTATCTGGGATACTTTGAAGATTGCACGCTTGCCCCGCGATGCTATATCGCTATTATAAATATTAAATCTGGGGATACGCTGAATAATTAGCAATTACGTTATCTAAAAATTTTTGATATTATAATGAGATTTAAAGGTATTAAGCTCCTCGCTGAGTTATTGAGCTTTTGCGTTATTACAGCACAAACATGAAATTGGTTTTTCATATACATTACCACTTTCTATGTGATAAAAATACTATCACCAGCACGATATGATAGTATGATATTTGTGATAATTTATTTTATTTTGTTTTAAAAAGGGTCGTTGCCTGGCAGCAGTCACCCTTAAACTTTAGTAAAGGATTAATATTATTTCATTTAAAAAATAAAAAAAACCGAACATTTGTTTTTAAACACACTAGAGCACGAACAGTATACGATTGTATAAACATACATTTTATTATCACTTAAGACATACAGACTTTTTTTTTAATTTTGAAAAAAAGAGAGATTGTTAGATATATAAATGAAACATTTTATCAAAAAATAATATACTTAAATTGTGAATAATTTATTTACAAGTTCTAAAGTTCTGTTCAAAACAAATTTATTGTTAAAAAAAAAAACAAAATAAAGTGAATAAACTAGATTTGTAAAAGTCTAATCATAATACTTGTAGAACTTAATTTTCATAAAAGTTATTTTTTGCCAATGAAAAATAAAGTATCATCGATGTTCAAAGTTCAATCGATGAGTAAATATCTGGAATATTGGATTAATACAATGTTCAAAACATACGAATTACATAAAATCATGCTTATTATAATACAAATATAAAATCTTTTATCAATATATTTCAATGAGAAATTATATTGAAATAATGTCATATTACTAATTTAATTTTTTTGTTGCAGGTACGTCTACATGTCTACAACTTAAGAACAGTGTGAAATAGTGCGACAAAATTTAGTGAATGATGAAGTGAACAATCAAATTAAAAATTTGAAGTGAAAAGTGTTGAATGTTGTTAATAATAATGGTAAGTGTTTTGTATTTTTTACGTATTACAAATAAACAAAGTTATACCTGGAATATTAGCTTAAAAAGCAATTAATAACAATAGAAATTTCTCGAAATATTTTTTTATAAAGTTCTTTATTCCATATAAAACTTTGGTGATGCTTTTTTAATTAGAATTTTAGGTGTTGTTAAATGTTACATAGATTTATTAATAGTAACGCTTTGATAGATTGTAAATGTATAATAAGGGTTTTTATATATTTTATTAAAAACAAAATTATCTACAAATATTTATTTAGTCATATTAGTACGGAGAACTGAGCTCAATAATGATGCTGCTTACCTTTGATTCTTTGTAAATAAATTATATGTTTATAAAATATCATCAAACAACAAAAAATACGTCAGAGCACCACCTATTTAAAAAAAACTGACAATTTTATAAAAAAAAATTGATATTTTTGGGTAGGTTATTTAATATAAGATCAATTTTAAAAATACTAGAGATGCAAGATAAAGTGTACCATTTTAAAAGATTATTAGTAGTATACCATTAGGATGTTTATTTTATTATTATTGAAAAAGTATTTGCTCTGTTTATTCACGTTCAGAGGTATAGAGATGTTTACAAAACTTATTGGATTTAAATCGAGACACAAAATGTGTAAATTTTAAAAATATCCATAGCGTTTGAAATGAACCTTTTCAATAATATTTTTTTAGAGATCATTGCAACTTCGTTATACGTGACTTTTTTTAACCAAGCATTTCTTGAGATGATTTTTAGTTCGTTTTCTAGTTTTAATTGTGATTATAGTATAAATAGTTATGTGTGGTTGTTTTGTCATTGATAATTTATGATGATATAACATTTTTAATCGTAGTGATTTTGAAAAACGTATTTTTAAAAAAAATGTTTTTATTGATAGCAAATAATCTACCACTTGAGAAGCACAGACGCTGCGGATTTAACAGCAATATTTTTCTGAGTTTCTCATAACAGGCTTTTGAGCAGAATTGAAAGACTTCGGCCGCCATAATAGTTCTTCAGGCGTAGTTGACTTATTTAAGCGCTTTCCCCTCCCCGTGGGGTTGCCGTACTTTGCCGGACTTGGCCGATGTTTGCCGAGCACTCCACGGCCTGACGATGTTGTGGTTATTACCGGCCATGTGGTAGTGACAGTCCGTGTGTTACAACGCGTGCTTGTGTGGGTGGCGTATGAATGCCTTCCCGCAGTTGAAAGCAATTTTCGTTGTAACGTGAAAATTTAATTTTTCATTCAATCGCATAGATAAAAACGACTTTGCGTTTGTAAATAACATTACATGCAAACTATTGGTTGTTATTATGATGTAGTTACTTTTTATATTATTTTATGCGGTTTAAATATTATCACATTTGTAATGTTTCCGTGTTTGTTCTCGCATATTTTTATATAAAAAAAAAATTTAAAATTTCACGAAGTCAACTTTAAAGTGATATCTATTTATTTTATTTTTCTTTTAATTATATGCACAACATATTTTATTGGTTGATTTTGTACATATCTCTAACTTTTTATCGACGAAAGAAATTAAAAATGTCCCTGGTTATGTTATTTAATGCACTAATAAAATAATCAATACTGTTTTAAGGGCTTTTTCCCTATTTTTTTCACACGCAAGAATGATATCGCACCACAGTAATCAGTAGCAACAATGCTAAGAGAAAACACATATTAAAATATACAGTAAAAGAAAAAACAAAACCCCGACAATAAGCAACTGGGTTTGTTTGTTCGAGTTGCTAGCACGGATATTACTCGTTATTAAGAGCGTCATACTTTTAATTGTATAATCCTAACGGAAATGCAGCAAGTATTACATTTAACTAAAGAATTGTATTCTTTTACCTGACTCAAGCCAGTTATAGTACACAATACAACAATGGAGACTCCGCAGAGAAAATACAGCAGAATGTTTACATTTGGTATGCGCTAAAGAATGCCTCATCCTATAACGTTTTTAAAGTCTTTCATCTTCTTAGAATTTCGCAGATTTTCTTGAGCCCTTAATGCCTCGTGACATTACTCTAGAAGCTGGAAAAAATCAAAACCGTAAATAATAAATACTCTGACAAAACACGGCGAGTTGAAAGCAATTGGCTTTTCAGGGGGCGAATACTTAGGGATGGAAAATATTAAATTCATGGTTCGGGGAATTGGGGTGTTATCACTGTGCTCCCTTGCCTCCGTGCGTGAGGTTTTAAACTATATGGACTGAATTTCGGTATATTTAAGTTTGTATATAAAAATATGTAAAACCGACCTACAGTTTTAAGGCCACTTCTAATGTAGTTAATTTATTTTCTTTCGCCTTGGTTCTTCAAGTAGCAGTTGATTTTAATCAGATCTGTATCGAATAAAGTGTGAATAGAGTGAAGGTATTAAATACGCTGTGTGGGCATGGAATATTCAGTTAAAACTGTGGGAGTTCAGCACAGCATACTTAAAGTAATTAAAATCGATAAAGTAAGACCTTGATATAATGCGACTAATGTCAATTTGCAGCAATCAGGCATCTTCTACTGAGACAGCTTAAAGTGTATATTATAATGTTGTTTACGTTAAATGATAAGTTAAAAGCATTTTATTTTCATATTAAAAAATAGTAAATAAAAAACCACGTGAAAAATAAATATTCTTTGAAATACGAGGTTTACAAATCTTGTCGAGTCGTGTTAACGGAACTGTCCACTAACCTTGTAATCAGGTTATTATCCAAGAGTGAATACAAAAGCGGTTTAATTCACATTTTTATCATTCAAATATGAATTTTAAAGGAATAATGATCAGCGAAGGAGACTCGAGGGATAATATACGAACGGTTTTTCCCTTTTCCATCAATCATCTTTGTTAAAATCGATGGTATTTTGTGTGGGCCTTTGACGCCTGAATTGATATTAAAAATCAAAGTATATCCGCAGTTCACTGGGACTCGCTAATCTCGATAAATAAAAGATGAATTGAGATCGATCAGGGCGGATCTTATCTTGGGATTAATCGTCGGTCGGGTAGTCACCGAGCTCGGAATTTTATCGTATTTTTTTACACCTTCTCGCGTTATTTATTCTGCGAAAATTCTGTTATATCCTGAATATGGACATATAATTCAGATTTCAAAGGCATTATGAATGGATAAGATATTCATTCAAATGATTTTGAAGGATATAAAAAAAAGCTTTAAATCAATTAGATATCACGTAACATTTAAGTGTGAAATATCGCGCATAAATATTTATAGTAGTCTCCATAGTGGGCTCCATTCAGTCTTTTGATAGACACACAATGTCTGCTTCTGACTCGATGCAACGCAATTTACGTACAATTTCCATTTTACAAAAACGAATTTTCATGTACGCTTTGAAAATTGCGTCTATGGAATGGCGTGCGTTGATATATCGGTGACGTTGGAAATTCGTTCCAGAACATTTACAGTAGTTATTATTTAATAGGTCGTAACACACGGGGTATAATTCAGTCGGCCCTTTGGCATGTAATGGCCATATTTTTGTTGCGCTGTCAAATAAATGTTGAGCTTCATGGCGCTGTGGATACTCGCGCCTGCTGGAAAGTCATGCGTCAATTTTTCAATAAATTAGTCAAAACAAATATAGAACTTTACTTCTTAACATGTTTAAAGTTGTCTAATAGACTACAATATATTGACTTTTAAAACATATTTTTTTACAGTATGTTAGAGTATTGATATAATGGGAAAAATGGATATGTTTAGTCTGTTACAAAAGTAATTTTTGGAAACAGATCTATTTTACTATGTATTTATTAATGTCGATATTATCTCTTAGGCGATGCGATTTATCGCATGGTTGTACCAACATATTGCAGCCAGCCAATAGCGTCCTACATTTTAGGCAAAGCCATAAAAAATACCCAAAATAAAGGGACGGCTTGGTACGTGTGTAGAGCGCTTTAAATGAAATGATTATCATGACACTTAAAATATCGTAGAATTCGCGATTTTCCCGGACCAAAGTAAATTATTAGTTACGGTAAGCCGCAGTATGACGTGTGCAATTAAATAGTAAAACGCGTAAATATTTGTGCAATTTATTTATAAATACAGCCGGCGGTTCTCGAAAGCGGGTCTCCTGGTGGTCTCTCGCACGTGGCGGCACATAAAGCCATTTTAGCTGCGCACTTCCCTCGGTGAGATTTGCGATCGCCGGCTTTGTGGGGAGTGACGGTGTCGTTAGAGATCGCGCGTACTTTGGTTCACTCCGCTGTCGGTCGGGCACTCGGGTATTAAGGCGCCAGGAATCTCCTCCCCTCCGTGTCGGATCGTCTTGATACTCTAAACGGCCCATTCGTACTAAATGAATCATAAAAGCTATTTATTTAAGATCTGCAGCAGCTGTTAAATCAGGCAAACGCTTCGTATTCTTCGATCGTTTCTTATGAACTCTCATTTATAAAGTATCGGATCTGTGCCTTACAAAATATTTCAAAACTCTGTATTTGGGAATTTTAATGAAAATTTATTAAGTACTTTGTTATTATCCATATATACTTTAACTACGATAGTCACTTAAAATAGTAAAAGTTCGCTCCTCAAAGTGAAGTTATTATGTGCTGAAACATAATTCACCACATTTATGCCAAAGCAGATACGTTACATGTTTTTTTGTTCAGTTATATACCTGTATAATATACCCATAGCATATATGATATTAAAACACCTTCGATTGGTTACAAGCTAAAATAAAAATATTTTCATTAAAATCTATGTTGAGTGACAAAAATATATATTGTAATTACTTATTTTATATGGGTGTATGAATTTGAAAAATATATTGATAGCACTTAATTTTTAGAGTAAATTAAAAAAAAACAAATTTAGAAAATAAACAGTCATAATAACATTGTTGGCCAGTTATGACCATTGACTCTTGAACAATTGTACGACTATACTCGTACTGACGGATGATTCCCAATTGGAAAACCAATTGGTTTATGTTTGTGTCTGTTGGGTCATAAATATTTATTCAGTATTACAATATTGTATCTATTATTTAGAAAAAAATACAAGCATAAGGTAAATATTGGAAGCGGAATTTATTTGCGTAAATTCAAAGAAGGTGTTTTTGTACAACAGAATATGTTTCAAAAATATTATAACAAGTAAACTCGAAGTAAAAAAAATAACTTGTCATGTTGGCAATCGTTTAACAAACTTATTTGCATATTAAGCGCTAAAACCGTCTCCGGTTTAAACTCGCAAACTATAATATTGATTGTATATTGTATACACGTCTCACTGTCAGATCACTTATAGAAGTCAGTACTGACCGAGCATAACAAATTTCAAAAACAGTGTGGGTGGCCACTCAGTAATTCTTCCTTCCTTCAGTAATAGCCACGAGTGACTGAACCGGCACGGGCGTTCCCGCACTTCCCTTCTGAACTTTATGTTTTCACTTAGAAACTACAATGGGGTTGGCGTTTGCTTAATAAATGATTATATATTTATTTTAGAACGAATAATAGCTCATAAATCTATTTCTATAATAATAAGCTTTGGTTAGTCTTAATGCACAAAATAAAATAATACGACGATGTGTCTATTAACCACTGTACTCCGTAATAAAGATAACCAGCAAGCAAATATTTTTTTAAAGTTGTTATGTTTGTTTTCCCGTATCGAAGCAGGTTTTTGAGCGGTAACTACACGAGGCGGTGCTTTGATTATATAAACGCAAAGTTTCAACATATAAACTAAACTTTTTTTTCGGCCTTCCGTGGAGTCCTTAAAAACACGAAGCAGTCCATTTGAAGGGATGTTTTTGCATTATCTAGGCGAGTAATGTTCGGGCCGGCGGGAGAGGCATTCATAAACGTCCAGCCAGGCCGCCTATCGCGGGCCGGACTTCCTGTGACTCCGCGCGGAGACCGAGGCCGCGATTATTTATGAACACGAAATATCTTCATCACGTAAAACTCTGCTTATTATATTATTACGTTTGTTTTGTGGATCTTTTCGAATGTAACGGGACCGCATTATCGCAGATAATTTCACGCAGAAATTATTTCGGCGAATTTATATTTCAAAATCTCAAGAGTAGATTTCAGTTTGCCCTCACACTTTGGCGGATGTATTTTTAGTGAATGTTATTGTAGCTAATCAACTTAGTGAAGGCGCGTTATAAAAATAATTGCATACTTAATATAAGCTCTTTACTTGGAACATTCATAATGACGAAGTTAAAAGGTGTTTTAGAAAGTTTTTTTTTTTCATAGACCAATATCAAATCTTTGATATTGCTGAGGTTTTAGCTAGAATGTGTTTTATTTCCAAAATTCTTAGCAAACTCATTTGTACAGTGATATTGGCTTATAGTAATACAGGATGAGTCACACACTAAGGCGTTGCACTCTTAGAAGACAATGTGGGCTTGTTAGCTCAGTAGTGAAGGCCGTCGATGGTTGACGGAGAGTTCGTTAGTGCAGTCCTGTCTACTGACAGGCGAAGTGATCGGAATCTCGCCTGTCTTGACTTATTAGGAGATAATTTGTTATGACGTTACATATATCATGCACGATTGAATGCATGTATAAATATATCTATGTATGGATTAGTCAATCAAGATGCGTATTTATTACCCATTACAGGGTTATTATATTTACTAATATGATTAGGCACATTAGTTCATATATAGAAGATGATTTAAAGAAACTCTCAGAAAAATATCATCGTGATTTGTGTGCCGGCCATGTAAGCCAGGGGATGTGGGTTCAAATCCCACACAAATCACGATGATATTTTTCGGAGAGTTTCTTTAAATCATCTTCTATATATGAACTAATGTGCCTAATCATATTAGCATGTATAAATAGTAAATATAAAGTTGTTCTACGAATTGTTAATTGATTTTTAATATAATAGTATAATTTTTATATATTGCAATAACACCTTTTCAAACTGCAAGATTTTTCAAAAATAAAAAAAAATTGGTCAATTTCTATATAAAATTGGAAATATCATTGTTATTTTATTTTTTTAAAATATAAATGGAATTCAATTTCAGTATATATTTCTCCAAAAATAAAATATTTTGACCCCCAATCACTGAAGATTTGTCTCGTTGATGCTGACAACCACTGATGGTTTCACAAACCATAGTGAAAAATACGTAGAAGTATCATTCAATATTTAAAACAATACTAAAAGGAAAACGTAGTTTACATTTCGTTAACGCCCACGAGTTCTAAAGAGTCCAGCATCTCAGACTTTACGCTTCAAGGATTATCCGTCTTGTGTAATCGGCTGTCCGTAGAAAGTTTATTTCCCTAGATATTTTGTTTATTTTCGTTGAAAAACATGCGTGTTTACTCTAATGCTCTTCTTTCCCTGCTCCCTCGCGTGCGCCCGCGCGTGGGCGTCCGTCAGTCTCTTCGTTTTCTGGATCGTGTCATCAAATTTGTTCTTATTCGAGGTGAAGTGAACCAATTCTTAATTCTAAAACCGTGAATATTCTGCAAATAAAACGTTTCGTCTTGTGACTGGCACTTTTGATGCAACCTGGGCTTAAAAATGATTTTTACTGATACCTGTAAATAAAACCATGTATGGATTTTGCATCACGAGGCGCGTTAGTTTAAATGAATTTTTTTAATGTTCGAACGCTAAAAAACGGCAAAGGAAGGCATCTTTGCGCAAAAAGCGGCTTTTCGTGTTTCCATCCATCAAGGCTAATGAGTTTTTAATAACCGTACATTGTGTGGTAAATTACGAGACACTCTGTGGGCAGCTGTCACACGACTCGGTATCACAAAGAATTCGCTGTTGACATAAGATTTAGCACATCAAATTTTTTACTGTCAACGGAGTCCGCCGCGAGATTTCATCCGACGGCGTAAAAATCTGCAAGAAAGCGCGAGAATGATGGCGCCCGGCGGCTGCGATGCTCGGACTCGGACTTTAAAATAATACTTGTACTGAATAAATAAAAAAACTACTTGGGAAAATCGCTTGGGTGTTATATTATCTATATAAATAAAAATAAAATGTTAAATAAAAAAAAAACTTTCATGAAAACACTATAATGTTTTTTGTTGTTGTAATATCTTCTTTTTCAAGTGCCTCTATTCAGAGAAGGTTTGTGACCATCTCACTGAACACATCTATATCCTTAATTCGGCAATACTTCCAGTAACTGCTGCAAATTATGCATATCCACGTTAGCTTTCTCTTTTGAATGCCATTTTTTCCTTGAATTTGCCTGGACAATCAACAGCAAATATGGCCAAAATAGCCTTTTTTTACCATCGTCAAGAGTTATCTTTTTTGCGTATTCTGTGCAAGACTCTCTCATGGTATTTTAAGTATTCCTCCACAAAGTTACATTTTAAACGTCTCAATTTTTTCACATTTTTGCTGTCTTGAGAAGAACTGAGACAACATGATATTTGTTTATACATGGATAAGTAGAACTCATGACTCCATAATACTAAAAATAACATCTTTTTTTTAAAACATTAAACATTAAAAAAATAGAAAGCTATGGAGTAGGTTTATTTGTGTTTGGAAGGACAGTCTGGATGAATAGTGTTCTCTCTTTTTACCGTTCATGCTTATACATAATTTATATATATAGACTATAGAAGCAGAATCATCTTACTTTGCGGGTTTTGCTTTCTCGGTGAAGGTATAAGCCTCCCAGCTCCTCGTGAGTCGTGACCCTGTCTGTAATCGTGACCTCTGCCTTCCTTATTCTTCTCTGAATGCGGAAATTCCAGATCTTCTGAATAAAGTTGTACTACAAAGATAAAAAAAAATCTCTATTTACTAGATATAACTTATACAATTAGATGATATGATAGATAATTAAACTTCTTTGGGTTGAATAGAATTTTTAGAAACAATAGTTATATAGTGAGTTTTTTTTTATTTTTATAAGCATTTGCTTATACGTGTATTTATAAATTTAATACTTTTTGACAGATAGCACTTGCTACAATTAAATTTTAATATTTTATTTAAAATTAATATTTTAAGTGATGTTTAATTTTTTATTGGTTGACGCGACTAGATTCGCCAACATCCCAGGTTGGCATCTCCAAGCAGAGTAGAATGCTTCTCTGCTTTATAACATCACTAAAAATATTTGTTTTAAAAATATCGTACTAGTATTTGTTGGAATTCTACGAATGTAAATAATACGACAGAAATAAAAATAACTTTACCCAAGAGTGCCCACTAATGTTTGCGAGTGTCCCCCCCGGCCATATAGTAAAACATATGCATAATAATAAATATATCCGTATAGTTTGTGTATGGTAGTGCTTAAAAGTAAATTTTTGGCATAATGAAGACATTTATTACGAAGACTTATTTGTCGGGTGCTGTGTTACCAGATTACGAGAGAGTTGACATTTGTAAAAAGTCTCCTCTTGTTATTCAATTAAATTCAAATGAAAAGCCTCGCGAAGAGATTAATATGCCTTTAAAAAAAGATATATTAGATCATATATCATATTATTCTTTCTAGTATGCAAGAAGGCAAAACACATTCAGATTTCATTTGCTTCAGCTCTCGTAGTTAGCAATAAGTCATAAAGAAACAACTGTTAGAGAAGTGACAGTAATTCAGAATATTGTTACAATACGAAAATTAGCATTTAGTAAAATAAGGCCTGTTTATAAACAGAATGAGAAAAAAATAACGTACATTTTATTGAAAAAAGCACAAAAATACAAACTTTAATACATAACTTTTTAAAACGTTTACAATAGTTTCATGATTTATCACTTTGCGTTGGTGTTTATTCGTAATAGTATTTATGGAAAGTTTATTGCACTCTAATGATTTTAACTCAGGAAACTTTAGTAAAGGTTATTGAAGCTATTATCTAATACTTCGCCTTTACAACCATGTCCATTTACCTGTAGTTTACGCAAAATCAAGTTTGTAATCAAACTTGTTAGTTTCAAAGCTGAATATAATTTCTACTACCTTGCCATAACTTTGTGATACAAAGACCGATGTTCGTGGAGTATGCCGATACTTTTGTATCAAATTATACTACTAGGAGTAAAATTCTATTCCAGTACAGTTCTCCGATCAGATGCCTTATATTAGCGGCATGTTCTCAGAAATTAGTGCCGGTAGCGTTGAAGTGCTTATTTATAGAATTAAGTGATCAGACATGACGTACTACCTACTGCTAATTGACATAGCTATAAATAATACTTAAGAAGAAGATCCGCGATGTTAAGTTTTAGAATATACAATAAATTATATACGATTATTGAATATAAAATATATTCGTTATTTTTTACATTAGTAGCTCTTTCGTGTCAACAATACGTTTTTATAACAAGTAAAATAAATAACATCAAAGATAATTAATAAAAAAAAAAAATTATAAACTAAATGAAAATTCGATAAAACTTTGAAGTATATAAGTTGTGATGAAATGTTTTTAACTTTTAAAAGTTTTAGACATAGCTGTTTTAGCGCATATCAGCAACAATAAAGCTGAACACTGAATAACAAAAAATCATCTCACGCATCACGTCTGAAAGCGATATTCAATTTTTTTAAATTTTCCCTTATAGATTTTACGTAGGAAAATGATCACCTTTTTATGAAATACTTTATAACTCATTTGACTGTACAAAAAAGTCAAAAATAACTTAAAACCTTGTACAGTTTTTGATTCCGAGTGATGGAAGTTTGGGTAACCTTTTTTTTTTTATTTTACTCAAAAAGAAGATTGGGTAAAGATTTAAGCCATATTTTTTATTTTATACATTTTCATAAAAAATAGATGTTTTTCGTAGTATCCATATCAGTGCTTATAATTTTTTGTGTTTTTATTTTGTTTTTAAAACTTTCGCCATTGACAGTTTCACTTGTGAGTATTGAATCTATCAGAGATCTTCCTGTGCTGCTTGTATGTTAAATATATGATTCTTTCCTCTCTTCTCACTTTGCTGATTCAGTACAATCATTTCAAACATAAGAGTTTTCACGAGCGTATATCTTGAATATTAAACATAAAATACATATTTGATAATTTGAGTCATTTTGAAAAGTTTGCGGACTGGCTGTTTTCTTTGGGTTACGCGCTTTGTTTAATGAAGAGTAATTATTTACGGAATGACGGAAGAATTATACGAAGAGTCGTGGACTGATAATACTATTGACTTTGACAATATCACAACTTTATAAAAGTATGATTAAACACAAAGAAGTTTTCTATGGCAGTTTTAACAAATGATTTCCAAGAGACTTTCAAAGAACAGAAGTTCATTGTGACGTAAATAAAACCTTCTAAAAAACCGTAACAAAACGCATTATTTTTATAAATTTTGGACGTTAAGATAATTATGTTCTTCTTTATATATTTTGAGCATGAAAACTGTATGTTTTTAATACTCTTACCACAGCGTAACAACAAAAATCTTCAGAATGAATATAGAACTATTTAGAGATAATAAACAATCAATATTTAAAATCAATTTATCAAGAACAGATTTGGACCAGTATCTTTTAACAGGCTTCGATGTGTGTTTTTAATAAAATATCAGTTTATAATATAGCAATTAAAATTATTTTTTTTATGTTGATAAAAGAAACCCCGTTAAGTACAACGATGTTTCTTTGACGTATGCAAAAAGAAGAAAGATCGGAAAGTTATACAAAGTCGACACAGAAACAAACAAGAGAAGTATTGAGAAAGCTTTGTTGTCCAAAACTATGACCTATTTTCAAAATACATTCTCAAGGCATTTCTTACCTTCAACTCTTTATGACTTGCTCGACTATTGGCCAAGACTTGCACTGAATCTCGAGTAAAAGAACTACACGATTGATAATGCTCATTCTTAAAGCAGAGAGACGGTACAAGATAAGCTATGAGATAGATTTTATAACTTTGTGTGATAAAATTATTTCACAGCAAAGGTTTTAAATTAAGCATAGATATGCTTTAAATCAACGTATTATATCTATAAAAATAATATTCATTGAATCTATTGTTATTTTTTATTACTATGGTTTTTTTTCTATTAAATCAACAAATGAGTCTTCAATGTAATTCTATACATTGTAAAATTTACAATGTCGACACAAATGAATCTTGATTTTTTAAAATAAATTTTTATTATATTTAATAAAATAGTTTTTAACCAATTAATTAATATTTGTTCGTGATGTATTCAACATTTTTTGTACAATTTAAAATTATTATTAGGCGACAATACAGGTTCAAAAAAATGTTATTGGAAAAACACAATTATTAAGTTTAAGATATACCTATAATTTTTTAAATAAAAGTACGTTTCCTTTTTATTAAGAGATTGTGTAGTTTCCATAAGAAAACAATTTTTTTAATAGAAATTTTATGTGACAACGTTTCAATTATGACAACTATTTGGTGATCGTTGAATATTTAAATACTCTAAATTATCAATAGAAAGATAGAAATATAAAAAATATAATATACCTTAATTTAGTAATTAAATCAAAATAGTTTATATGCGTCACAATAACGCATATAACGTAGATTGTATATTAAACAATAAAAAATGTAGCGATGAGATTATGTCAGATTAAAATTATACTTAAAAAACAAAGTGGTTATATTGAATTGACATGTACTTAAAATGTAAAATAAAATGCATGTAAAATACGTACATGTTATGGCAAGCTTTGTAACGTAAATTATTGTGCGGTAAAATATTTTCTAGAAAGTTTATAGTTGTTTGGTTAACCAAGATTATAATCAACAGCTGCCTTTAAAATGACCTTAGCCGCAAGAAATACAATCGCAGTAAATAGAAAATATTTCAACATCAATATTTGTTTTTAGTAGTACAGTAATACCCCGCTTTACGCGAGGGATACGTACCGTAAAAATTCGCGTTAATTGAAATTCGCGTATATCGGGGTTTACGATTAAATATACATACATAGTCAAAACTTAATCTAAAAAATACGAATCATTTGAATCAATCACTTTAATTTGAAGAACACTTTATGCAGTGTTACATGTTATTTTTACTGTAAAATACATCTATTGTCTTTTGGGTAGTGTTTCTTTTGCGTTCTTGTAAAATACGTTCATAACACCCAACGCTGTTTTTAATTGTTAAGAGAAGTCAATGTTATGTTCATACACATTCTTAAAATAAGAAATTCGCGTAATTCGAGGCATTTTAACGCGTAATTTGAAACTCGTGTTATAGTGAAACCGCGCATAACGGGGTCGCGTAAAGCGGGGTATTACTGTACACGTAATTATTTAAATGTTGTAATAAATCACGTCTAACCGTAAGTCAAGCCGTATTCAAAGTCATGTTAATCTCAAGACATGTCTGTGTTGCAAATTAAAATTTATCACTCAGGGTTTTAGCTGTGCACTTTAGTTAATTTTTTTTTTCGTTCTCTCAATACGAGCCTGCACTGACCCGCGTGTGCTCTTGCTGACCTGCCAGCCAGTGGCGTTGTTCTGCCAGGGTATCGGGTTGCCGAGACCCACACTGCCGCTACTGCAATGTTGTCTAATTGGTGTTGCGGCCGGCTACACCTCTCCACAGGACTCTCACGTTACACACTGGCTCATATAGTACTATTGAAGTACCCCGTTTGTATAATACATTCACTTTTAATCATAAAACGTATTTAATGTTTATCTAGCTTCACCGGTTAAGTAAGGGCTGCGAATGCGGAATGATGGTTTTATGATTTCAAAATAAAGTATTACGCTATCATATCTTACTACTCAATTTGATTAAAAATATATTTTGAAAAATCTTTGTATTGTGATTTTTAAAAGTACTAGAAAACAGGCGGTCGTCAAGTAGTCGCACTAACCATTGCACAACCAGGCGTGTTTTCATTTAGAGCTTGAAGTTTGATTATTTTTATTACTATAGTAAAGCTATTTAAAAAAAAATATATATAAATAAAACGTATTTTATGTGTTCATGTATAAAATATATGTATATCTGAAATACTTTAATGCTAAAAGAATGTGAAATTTAACAAATATATATATAGGAAAAAAAAATCCAAATTTTTGATATCCCGGGCAAATCTTTTGTTATTTATAAAAAATCAACGTGAAAAATAGCTCAATTGTTAATTTCTTTACATAAAGCAGGTTTTACATTAGTTGGGCGAGTTATGGTACCTCTGAATAGTTTGTAGATATTTCCTGGTAATATTTGAATGGCATTATCTTTGTTGTCTATGATTTGATGCGACATGACAGAATTCTCGGGTCCCCATTACCAAGTCTACAAACGGACAGTTGTTGTTTGATAATGATGTAAAAAATTTCTAAAATATTACCTTAACCACCACAGCTATAACAAAATAAATTAGTTATATATTATATAGTTAAATAAGAAAACAAACGCGGCTGAGTTATTAAAATTCCTGCAATTAATTTTACTTGTATTTGCTTAAATATTTACTAAATTTAAGATTTAGTTTATTGAGAAAATTATTTCGAATGTTATATTTCATTATATAGTTTAAGGTTAAATTAAAATATTTAATACATGCATATTATTTAATATTTTTACTAAAAAATATATTTCATTTTCTTGTTATGGTATAACATTTAAAAAAAACACCATTTGTTGATTTATTTGATTTTAAATATAAATTTAATAATATTATGCAGCCAAAATTATTTTTTATTTTCAATCAAATGTTTATTTTTTTATTATTTAAATTTAATCTACATTAATAATTGAACAATCTCATTTTTTTTATTCAATATAAATAGACATTTCAAAGTTACAAAGTAAGAGTTAAGCATTAGTGAATTTGACTTCTTAGTGCAGTACAGTTTTAGTACTTCGTCTAGCCAAAAGGAATTAAACTTGGTAATCTGAATTGCAATTTGTAGCCGGTGGATTATTTTGAGAAGTCACAGTATTTTAAAAGCACGGCGATACGAGAAAATAGTACGTGCCAAGAAATACTGCATACCTATGAACACATTGTCGTGCATTGAGGACAGAAACTAGCTCAAGTCAGATAAATATCTCAGCATGGCTGGCGCTGAAAATGCATCGAGATCGGAGGTTACCCAGTCAGATCGACTTGTAAATTTGGCATATTAATGCACCGATTTAAAGTTTGTATTCATCAGTTTGTCAATTAAAATGAAATACAACTTTTTTTTTTAATTTACAGATTTGTCATATATGTCTTAATAAAGTTTTATAGAGTTTTGAACAATCACTGATTATCTATAAACATTAAAATACAATTATTTCTCTGTGGTATAAGTTTTTAACTGCTGTTGTTCCTAGTCAATATGAAATTGTTTTTAATGCAGGGATACGATCCGATGAAATAGGTTATTTTTAAAACGTATTGCATTATTAAAAAAAAAAAAAAACATTGACAGCATTTCATAAATTTTCTTTAGAATGACTAAAAACTTGTCGTGAATTTCTATGTATAGCCGAATCTGCTTATAACTAATAAATTTTTACGGATCTTTGTGGTATTTTAAAACTTCAACTTCGTCCTGCAGTTTAAAATGATACCAATCCAGTAAAATGTCTAGTATAATGCTATAATAAACCATATGAAGGGAACGTGGCTTTAGAAAAGTGATTTGCGAGGTGGTTCACATCTTTGAAACTCGTGGCATGTTTATCGACCGCTAATCAACGAGAAGAAATTATAGGTGAGGCAGCCAATATTACCACCATCCTGGCGTAGTTGCCAGAACCTGAGAATAGCGAACCTAGTGCTGTGGCAAAGTAACTGTAACGTGCACAAAATATTCACAAAGTATATGCATAAATCAGCCGTGATATTTGATTAAATTTTGTTAAATAAATGATCTATTACAGATATGTGTTAGTCTAATTATGGCGCTTTTTTATAATAATTCAGTAATATTTTTAATGTGCTTCATACCGCATTTCCTAAAGTCAAGTATTTCTTATCTTATCTGAGATTTGAGTCAACATTCTTTTAGGCACTGTTAAAGTTTCTGATAAGGTTCTGAAAATTTTATATCAAATATTACCAAAAAGATCATTATCACTGCTTTTTATCTGGAATAAAAATCAATCTCAAGTATATTCGGAAGCGCTTGGATTTTCTAATACACTCACCAAAAACCTTCAAGGTTACGGAATATCTATGCATCATCAACGAAGAACGATCTGACACTTCTTAAACAAGTGATGCTAATGATAGATGATAGGTAATTTATGTTGTATATTTAAAATACAAAAATGTCATAAATGAGTTTGTGACCGACTTGTAACGATCAATTGAAATGTTTGTGGCATACAAATCGCTTTTTGTTGTCGTCCTGCCCCTCTCCTCGCGAGCGTCGCGCGTCAGCTCTGAGGGTCAGCGCTCGCCGGGATCACGCAAATAAGGTCTTTAATATTAGATCGAGCTGAATAATTAATCGCTCCAATGTGTAACTTCTAGTCCCAAAGTTGAGGCATAACTATAGAGCTTTTCTTGTTATTAAGTGCGGCCTCAGTCGGTACCCAACCATACGGCGAAGTTATAACGTAACGTAATGACAAGATAAAGATAAACATTAGAGTCCATTCTCGCCGGTATCGAGAGATCTGAGATGCGGCCGGGCGCGTCTCGCAGGATGAATGACGAGGCCGAGACTCTCCACACCGGCCGCTGCAGGAATTACAATCAATTACAGCTCGGACTTGATGAATAGGAAGGACCAAAATAAACCAGCGGATAATGGGCATCGGTCATTGAGGCTCGGCTCCGCGCAGCCGCCACGTGCAAGCGCGCTTTAATGATGCAATACATTCTATTATTACGGTTCTAAATTAAATAGCAAGCCAATTGACTATAAAGATTGTGAGTATTGTTATGCGTTACTTTGCTAACTCTAACTCTTCGATATTTTCGGGTGACATTTAATGTGTGATAAATTGACTCGTTTGCTTGATAAGTCACGATTTTTTTCCATTTTTATGAACCGAGCGTATGCATTTACAGTTTATCAGATTATAAAACCGACCTCTCAATAGAGTAAAACATAATATAAAACAAATTATTGAATTATAATTTTATCAAACTGTTCATAAGATTTACAGGCAGTTAAAATTTGCAGCACAATTAGATGGCACTGACCTTTTTACTTTTTTTCAAGGTTGAGTACTCGGTTTCACGCATTATTTGAAAATAGGGAAGATGATTGTGTGTACGTAGTGTACCTGAACCTTCAAAAATATGGTGTTGCTTTTATTTTTTCCTTTGAACCATTTGCACTTATCGCCTAATAAAAACGTCATGAATAATTTCAATGTCATAGACAACAAAATTTAAGAAATCAATATGTATTAATATTTTTATTTATTAATTCATAAACATCAAATCTTGATAAACAGTCATAGAGATGGGTTAAAATATACAAACATTTGCTTTCTACAATTTTCTATCTCAAAACTATGAGTTAAAAAGTGTCAAGGGTACTAATAATTAATAAAACCACTGATTGACTACAAATGTAATTAAATTTATTTTTATGATATTTTTTAAAAAATATTGGTTTTGATGCCTCGTAATCTGTGAATTGTGAACAAATATTTATATTTCGTATATAACGTTTTGTGATAGATGTTTACTATTTATTATTATGAAATTATGGGTTATTTTGCTTTACACACTTTTAATGAAAGAGGCGTATTATTCTGTGGTGTAGTTGTTAGTAAAATATGGAGGAGGGTTTACAATACACCGCGGTGTCATGTACAGATGTACTCTCGCTGATAACGAGCTGCGTCCGCACTGTTTGGATAAAGGTACGTGAAATGCAAATATGGAACTGCTCTATGTTTTTATGATGCAATATTCATTATTAATTTTATGAAAACGCAAACACATACGTAAAATAATTAACAATGAAAATTAAATTATCATTTTTGTAATGTTTATGTATGTCTACAATGCAATTCATTGAATTTACTATAGAGTAGAGAATATAAAAAACATTTTTAAGTAGTGTATTTAGACAACTACCTGTTGTTTTCTTTACTTACTGAAAGAAGGCATATGTTTTAAATTAACGTGGTTATACCAGGTGTACTCCTAATTAATTTCCGGTTTTTTTCGATAGATGGTGTTCTGTATTTTGCTTTGCTGTTGGTAGCACTTATATGTCATTTTGTTAAGTAGTTATCGAGTGTCTAAACGGCGTTGAAGTTTTCCTAAAAAATTATTTTAGAAAGTTTTTATTGCGTGTCAAAGATGTCTGCATTCGTACCGAATTTTGAACATATGCGCCATGCATTGCTTTTCATGGAAAAAAGTGTCCGAGAGCCACCGTGCGCTTGTGGAAGTTTATGGCAATCATGCTTTAACACTTCGAACATGTGAAACGTGGTTTCGACAATTCAGAAATGGAGATTTCGACCTGAACGACGTCGCATGCTCCGGAAAGCGAAAATCGTTTGATGACGTCGAATTGCAAGCGTATTGGATGAAGACGATACGCAAACGCAACGACAGCTTGCAGAAGCGCTGGGAGTTCAACAGCAAGCAATCTCCAAACGTCTGCGAGCCATGGGGAAAATTCAGAAGTGCGGAAAGGGGGTGTCGCATGAACTGACCGAGAGACAAATGGAAAATCGAAAAGTGACATGTGAAATGCTGCTTCAACGATACAAAAGAAAGTCTTTTCTGCATCGTATTGTTCCTGGCGATGAAAAATGGATTTTTTTAGAGAACCCTAACCGCAAAAAATCGTGGGTGAGTCCAGGTGAAGCATCGACATCGACGGCACGGCCAAATCGTTTCAGTCGGAAGGCCATGCTGTGTGTGGTGGGACCACACCGGTGTTATCTACTTTGAACTGCTGAAACCTGGTGAAACTGCGAACGCCGTTCGCTACGAACAACAAATCAAAGATTTAAGCCGAGCAATTGCGGAAAACCGACCAGAATATAAAGAAAGACAGAAGCAGGTGATTTTGCTCCATGACAATGCACCATCGCATAAGTCGAAACACGTTCGCGACACGCTGGAACAACTCCAGTGGGAAATGCTTGATCATGCGGCTTACTCACCAGACTTGGCCCCATCGGACTACTACCTCTTTGCTTCGCTGGGCCACGCACTTTCTGAGCAGCGCTTCGATTCTTATGAAAATTTTCGAAATTGGCTCACCGAGTGGTTCACCACCAAAGACAGTCAATTCTATTGGCGTGGTATCCACAAATTACCGGAAAAGTGGAAAAAATATATAGAAAACGATGGAAAATATTTTGAATAAAATATCTTTAACACTTCTCTTGCAATATTGTGTTTTATTTACAAAAAAACCGGAAATTAATTACAAGTACACCTGGTAGTATAATGATTTATTGGTAGGTTATCCGTTTTTAAACACATATGTTGTTTATTTTCTCGCAATACCAAAAGAGTTTCTCAGAAACACCATAAAAAAGTTAAAATTTATGCCTAATATAAAATTTTCCCAAAATAATAAATAAACTTCCCGGCGAACGCCTTCTAAATTTTTCAAAGGTTATTAAGTAGGTATTGTAGAAAGAGGCAAAGTTTTAGGCTGTAAAATTACCCACAAAATGAGTGTCAAAAATTGTTAACTTTTAGAATATTTTGTTTATTTACGACCCATTGTGGAAATCACGCCAAATTAACAATGCAAGTGTTTCCTACGACAAAATAGTGTGTACTTCTTTGAGACCAAATTTTCAATACATTAAATTTATAATTTATGTTTTTTATTAATGGATCATAAATATTATGCTCTACACTATATTCTCCTATTGCTTACTTGCTTTTCAAATATGAAATATTGCACAGTAACTGTAAGAGTTCAAATTATCGATAGTTATACTTTTTTCAATATTGTCAAAGTTTTCCGCATCATGTAAGAATCTTGTTCAATTCTAAACAATAAGCTTAATGTGTTGTTTTTAACGACGGGTTCAGATTATTTTGTTTCAATACTAAAGGCGAAAATTTACAGATAAGTACAAAACAGCCCTAATAATGACGTTTTTGAAAACGCTTAAAATTTGAGTAATTATTTTCAATAAAGTAGAAAATAGAATTTTATATTTTCATTGATTATAACCGAAACGAATACAATTACAAGCATGTTGTTAAATTTCAATAAACTTCCGTCTGTGTAATACTATGATTAGTTTTATTTTAATACTGTTGACATTTAAAAATGCATGGCTTTATAAAATCTTATTCAATTCAATCAACTCGACACAATCATTTCCCGATTCAAAATATCAGTGAACATTCAAAACGTTTAGCCGGTAGAATCGCGACAGTACAAAAAAAAAACATGTAAAACATTTTCATTCCTGTTACCATACGAAACCCCTTATCCACACACGCCACATGAAATATTTTGTATTCTAGCTATGGCGAAAAAATATTTACACAGGTAAAATGTGTTCGGGGACAGAATATGGCCAAACTCCACACTCGTGTTCCTGCGAGTGACGCAGTGGAAGGCGGCCATATTAGAATGATGTACACGGAGTAAATATATTTCATCTTTTCTATGGACTGGGTCGGCACCTTATCGCTCGTACAGCTTTTTATGTGAGCCGTTATCAGGGCAGCTAAGTTCTCTGTTTATTTCCAGTCGATTTTCTTGCCGGAGTCTACGGAATACGCACGGGGCTTATCTTATCTCCGGATGAAATTGGTGATGCGTCTTTTAACACAGATTTTATACGCACCTGAAACGTTTATAAAGTCTATGTTGATTTTTGTATATAAAGTGTGTGAGTGTGTTTAGGTAATTTATGGGTTAAAATTTGTTAGTTTTATAATGATAGCGGAATAAATGAAAATTCAATTACTTTTAGATTTGTAGTAAAACCGCTTATTCATTATTGATGACGTTTCTCTCATAATTTAAATCAATAAAATCACGCGAATGTCGCAAAATATTTGATAGAATTCCACGTAATTAAAAAATATGATTTTTTTCAACTTGTATTAACAGTGATTATGTATTCTTTAAAAAGATTCAATGCTCTAAACTGTTGATGATTTATACGTCTATTTCTTGGTTTATTTAATTCAGATAATTTTTTTTGTGTAAAATAACCGTCAAACTTTGCTGTGTATCTTTATGCAAAGAAAGCGCAGATAAAATACCAGAGCAACATCCTCAGCTCGCCGTCTCGCACAAATAATCGAATTTCACTTTTGTCGAGTTAAACCGAGTTTTCCAAAAGCCATTCTAGAAGTTCCCTACGTATGCGCAGAAGGAATAACAAAATGTCCTTCTCTGAAACTCCCTTTGATCATGTGCAAACTTTAATCTTTTAAATCGTTTCCGGAAATTTTAACCGACTCGCCGCCGCGCCGCTAAACGACACTTTGTCATTAGGGCTCTCGCGTTCTTTGCGCGGCGCGGGACTTTCTTTTTTAAGGAAGCGAGTAAATTTGGAAATAGTACAGGCCAGTTCGGCGGGCGGGCGAGGGCGTGAGGGGACGGGCGAGGGCTTGAGGGGGCGGGCGAGGGCTTGAGGGGGCGGGAGGGCGGAAAAGTGGCCTGCCACGTGACGGATACGCAAATGGTCTTATTCGCGTTGCTCTATTATTCGACGCACAGCTCGGCCTGCTTTATCTTAGAAGCAGTGCGTTTGTTTTGTTTTCTCTAACGTCATGTTAATAACACTTGTATTTTGTATTTTTCAAATTTATACGTACATTCTTGAATATAAGTATTGTCCGGGATGTCTTGATGTCATCACTAGCGGTGTTGTGGTCGCAACTGCAAGCTGTCGAATTTGCAAGACATACGTTGAATATCGGTATGATCGGACTGCTATCAGATATACAGGTGATTTCAGTGATGTATGAAAATATTCGATATCACGAATATAATTTTCAAAATTACGAATGATGTTTATTTAATCTTAATTGAATTCCCATTGTTAAGTCTTTGATATTAACAAGGTTGTTGTATTTTCATCGCGAGGCCCCCTGCCTCCCGATCCGACACTGATACGTTTACATTTTAGCATTTAAGTGGGTATACTCTCATAATAAGTTAATTGATGTTTACAAATTGTACTTACCCATATATGTAACAATACGCTCTTTATACACGTACTCGTATTGAATAGGTTAATCTGCTGTAAATACATTTACCGATACAACTGTGGGAGAGGCGGAGCACGCCACAAATCAGTAATATCACTCTATTGAAGTTCCCGTAGACGCAAATACATATTCTTTCCATGCCATGTCCTTACGCATCAGACAGCCGCCGCTTTTGTCCTCAAACAAATAATGAAACATAATACAAAGCCTTTACTAATCCATCATAATACATCAGTGTTACGTATCACGCGACCCAGAAAGTCCATGGGTTGTGATGATACAAGCACTAGGGACGGGCTCTCGGTGAGAAGTCCGAAACAGCGACGTGACTTTTTATTCAATCGAAATTATTATACAACAGAAAACTTAATTAAGCAGCTGTGATTGGATGGCGCAAGACACAAATACATAAATTTAATTGAAAATGTCTTGCGACATTTTAAAAAATCACTGGGATCTATAAAATGTATGTATAAAAATATATATATGTTTATGAAAATACGTATACTTTTAAAATCTGCTTCAATTAAAGAAACAGATGCATTATTCAAATGCTTTGAATATAACAAGTTGGGTAACAGCTACTGCTGTTTTGGCCCATCACTATCGAGTACTTACTATGCTGGCACTCTAACCACTTTATCCATATTATTGGCGGGTTTTACGTAACAATAACAGAGCGCCATCTCAGGAGGATACCAACACTGGAGTTATGTCATTAATGATCATAGTTGACGATCCATTGTAATGGAATTAATATAATATGGTTTGCTATTTTCATAAAACTTCTATTTGTAAACAAATTATACTACAATATATACATATATTGTGGTATGTGGTTATGACTATAGAGGTGTTTTATATAAAAAAGATTACTTTTTAAAAATCCTCGTAGCAATCGGGGCCTGGCGCTATGGCCCTTTTGGCTACCATGAATCGTTATATGCAAGTGAAAAACCATCCGAGTTAAATATTTTAGAGTTTTTCCGCTGTTGTATATGTGAATCATTCAATTTTATTTTGAATGCACAAAAAATCTGTTAGGTTAAAAATGCATTTTTATTTAAATTTATTAAAAATAACTGGTGAAAAATTGACATTTAAATTTTCCGTAAAAATTACTGTTTTTCATTTCAAAAAATATGCTAGCGAATACAACAGTGAGTTTCATGGGCGATTAAAAAAGAAAGCCTTTCAAAAGTACTAATTTTAATGAGGGGTTTCTCTTTCAGCTCCAACAATAGCTACAAAATGGTCGCTTTATTTTTACTTTGTAATAAAACGCCCTTTATTCGATTCCCAACACTGCGAGTTCCCACAGCCCCGCGCCCGCTGCACCGCCGCCTTTTCTCTTTACGCTACACTGATTCAGATCACAATGGCCGATCGTGAACCTTGCGGACCCAGGCGCTTGTCACGCCTGGGACTCGAACCCAGCACCGTCACAGCTCAACTGTGTTTGTGGATAGCTCCTCATTTCTAATACAACACAAAATACGAAAAAATCTTACAGAAAAATACCATCGTAAAAAACTTCCAAGCAAAAAAATAAACTAAACAATTCATTTGAGTATAAAAAATAAAAATATTACAACAAAAAATCATTTATTCTCGAACTTTTACTGATGTTTTTTATATGCGCAAAGATAGCTTACAGCAGAAAAGTTGTTTCAGCCTGACAAATAATATTTACCTCAACGCAAAATAATGCATAATACACTACAAATTGCTTGAATGTATGATGAATATTGACGTGTGAATGGAGAAATGACTCATTTGCACTTAAACTTGGTAGATTTTTTAGAAGTAATTTTTTTTTGATACCTTTATTTATTTACTTTACTATAAATTCTTTTTCAAAAGTTAAATCATTTCTAAGATTTAGATTGAGATATCCTACAAACTTTCAAAAAATAAAAGTCAAAAATAAATCAGCTTGTATACTCCAACAGAAACTTTATGATATAACCAATGACATTAATTTCTTATGAAATTAATGTCATTTGTCATTGGTATATATGATCTTATGATCATATATAAAAATTATTAAGTTGAAGAATATAATAATTTCTATGAAGTAAAATGATGACATAGTATTTCACTGGACGTCCTCGCGAGGCCGCAGTCGCATATGGTATTATTCAGTTGATTGTGATGTTCCGAGAAGCCCAAGTACCGCCGTTATTTGCTCTTTTGTATAAAACCACGGACTATAATTGCCCTTTAATTTTTCAGAAAATATAAACACGAACCATCACTTGCGGCTTCAGAAGGAAGCAGCAGGATATTTTGTATGGCAATTAATAATTAACCTAGTTTTTAATTGAGCTTTGTGATAAATTAAACGAATGAATATAATAAGAGTGATGTAAATACAAAACAGAACACGTAATAAATTTACATTATAGAGGCTAAATCTAAACTGCAAAAATATGGTTTACGTAGTTAGTTTACGTTACATTTAAATAAATCATATTTTATGGAATGCTTGTTAAATCATTTCACATTTTTTTAAAATTTTATTTGCGAATTGAAATAACGTAAATGAAAATATTCTAGAAGTAATCAATTCCAAAACATCCCGCTAAATTTTTTATATTAACTACTTTTTCATTTCAAGACATCGTTTCGTGCATATAATTTTATTATTTAAAATGTTTTCAAATAAATTAATAAAAATGCTAAACCAAGCTAAGTTTTATGAGTATATTAGTATGAACAATGTTGTATTATTTTAAAGAGAGACTTTTTTGTAAAATTCAAGCTAGCGTTTGAATTTAAATAAATTATTACATAAAAAAAAGAATTTCAATCGCTGAAAGTCATTATAGAATACTTTTGTGACAAAAAATATTCGTTTACAATGTTCTTTGCTTTTCAAGTTAAATCTCCTTTACGTTTTTGAAATACGTAATTTTGAAGCCACGGACTTTATCTACTTCAAAGAGAAAATCCTAATCTCTCACTCAAGGCGATTGTATTTGTTCGAGTAAACTGGAATTCCATTCGAAGTTATACGAATGTGTTAAAAGCAGATCACCGGAGCACTCCGGCTTCCCAGACGCGCCTTTTGTACTAATGAACACCTCAATGACTCACACGTCAAACCACTTTGTTCTTCTTCCTCGCGGGGCATATGGCCCGCCAGGCCTCCGCAGCCGTCTCCATGATCCTCTCAGAGCCGAGGCTCGCCTGGCTGAGGCCTTCGCCGGGTCGATCTTCCGTCGGCTCGACCGACCGTGAACCGAGAACACTGCATGTCTTGTTGACTATGCACTGCGCTCGGATTGGCGGCTGTGAGAAGAGGGTGAACATGAGGGTGGTTGTATGCTGTCGCTAAGATTCTGACTGGTGAAGATGTACGCTTTTTTCAGCATTTTGTGATAGAGCAAAAAAAGCTTGTTAAATTTTATTTACTGTATCCCTTTCTGCCAATAAAAATGTATGTTTCAAATATATATATATAAATAATTCGTACGCATAAAACTCAACTAATTACTCAATAACAATATATGTGTAATAAAATGCAGCAAACATATTTTTTAGTCTCAAAGTTATTTTTAAATTTTATTACAAACTACTGCTATAATTAAATGCACCAGTTGTTTGTACTTACCTTCGCGGTGCTCTCGTGCGATGAAGGCATTCGCCCGTAAATACTTTTCGTAATCTTATACCAGCGCAGTTTTCGCAATTTATTTTAAGTAGATTTCGGTAATAAAAAAACGAACACCAGCTGTTCGCGTTGTGTTCCTATATTTATTCACAACACCACTTTACAATATTACCATCATAAGGTTATTTTAAATTAATTTTCAATTTGAACAAGTAGTCAAATATTAGCCCACCTCAGGGAGAGTCGGTCGGTTGATTCAGGTTTACACAATGGTTAGAGAGAGCACTAAGAAATCTCCTCTCGGCAGACAGATTATAATATATTCCGGGTTCTATTGTGCCATTATTCTCGAGCCTATACGGGTTGGTGTGAAGATGGAACTGACTGGCAGCAGGACGAGGGGCTCACGGAAGAGGGGCGCTAAGGGTCTCGGAGCCCTTATATGTGTCCCCGGAGAACCCGCGCTTAAGGCGGATGGAGTGAAAACTACGGAGTATATTGTTAGTTACTAGCCAGCGTTTAGGAATAATGAACTGAAATTTGTAAACTAGCTTAAATAAATTTTATTTAGTAAATTCAACCGTTGGTATCAAATACGGTTTTTGGTGGTAATGCTAAAAATCAGAATTGTTTGATTCTTTGTGTCATTAATTTTGTGTCATCAAAAAGTTATTAAATACAGTATTTACTTTGAATGTATATTATATTTTTGCTATTATTGCTAAGTATTTAATGTTAGAAAATGAGTGGCGAGTCATGCAATATATTAAATAACTCGAACAGTATCGAGAATGCGGTATTTTTTGAAAATGTCTGATTTTAGGACATTGGGTATAACACAATGTATTAAATCACTAGTACTTGATTGCACGGGCTTGCGGATTTGGTTTACTTACGTTTATGTCAACGCAAAAACAAATTTTACTGTACAAACTTTTTTTTTTTTATTAACAAAATTTTAATTAACGTAAAATAGCCTTTGTTTTACTAGCTCTGAGTTATTTTGTGTTGACAGGTATTGTAGGAATGGACGGATCAAAACAATAGAAAAATTTCGGTACGACTATATATTTTACAAAATTGAAATTATTATAATAAATTTACGTTTACTTCCTTAAGTTTATTTGATGAATATTTCACTATTTAACGACATCAATTTCCGTCAAATCAGTGAATGCATCTAAATCTGAAATAAAATTATTAGCTCTAAAGTAATTAAAACGAAATTCATCGGTCTTGAGAAGTGAGTCACAGTCATAGTTAGTAATCGCTCCATCTCGTTGGCTCATCTGCCTATCTTCTGCTGCAGCTCCAGACTTTAAGAAAGAAGGGCGATTAATAGACGTTTCATTTAAATAATCTGACTATTTGTCTTTCGCTCGTAGCTTTAGCGATTCCCACAATAAAAAAATAACCACGAAGAAAATCATGCATGTGTTTCACACCTTGAGAAATTTTATCTATGAATGTTTTTATTAGTATGTACTGAGTCGGAAATCGCGGCACGCAACTGATATAAATTAATATTAATGAAATATTCACAGTTGTATTTGTAAAAACTCAACATTAAAATACGATCTCAAAATGAATGGAAAATTTTAACGTTTATTCTGACTTTTTTTTTGGTTTCCGAGGAAAATAAACAAGGGCCGCACTGGGGCCGACAAATTACCTCGTGACGTCACCAAGGTCAGCCCATTACAATAAGCCAGCATGACGTATCCCTGTATTGCCGGCCGGGCGACCTTTTTATTTGATAGTTTTGTTCGCTACCTCACCTGTGATTTGACCCGTGTCATTTAGACGGACGCAATGGCTCAGGACAGGTCCTGAGTTATGAGATTCATTTTTTATGTCTTTCATTTTATGCCCCGTAAAATGACCGAGGAGAAGCCGGGTCACTGGGACGAGTCTCGCGGATGTCGTGCTTTTCACTATTTCATTTCAATAAGTATGGATTATGACAGGTTGATATTTTCCTACTCATCTCTATCTAAAACAAAATCTTTTTGTTTATGTAGCTCGTAAGTACTTAGCATATAATAATATTTATAAGAATACTTTTAGAGTATAAAGACGTACCTAAAATTCTGACAATCCCAGGTTTACTTGCTTATCCTTTTTTATGTTAAATTATACCGGCGATTTTGCGAAATATGGTTGAACCTCAAAAACATTATCCGATTTAAAAGTAGCTTTTGTTTTCTTTCTTTTTAAGCATATATTTTTATTTACAGCAATGATTTTTATATTATACAATGAACTCATTGATAATATTTTAATGATTTTGTATAAATACTAGTATAACTAACGAATAACAACTTTTGATTCAAAACACCTTTGTATTTTACTCCTTAGGGTTAATTCTGTATTTTGAGATGATAAATTCATAGTAAAATGACGAAAATAATCATTGAATTTTTTTTATGATAGATGTCTCAAAAAATCCATAATTCTCGAGAATCAATCTTATAAAAACAATTTGATTACTTGTATAGATGGCAATTGATAAATTTTATTTATAATGTTTTATCATGTAAAGTCTATTATGATTTTAATAAGACAAGAAAATAACTCCAAATATTTGCTTTACAACCCATAAAAAGACTATCATTGATTTCTCAAGTTTTGTTAAAAGTTCTTTTAGTATTTTTTATTTTCTTACGAGCATGAAATAAAAAAATATATTAAAATCGTTCTCAGTTCCTGTGTGTTTTTATTACTCCGCATGAAACCAAGTTTTATGACTTTGTAGGAAACTTTGAATGCAGGGAATCCTCTTACAGGCAAAAGGTTGGCATAACCAGTAGTAATAGAGCTAGAAAAGACTAAACTTTGAAGCGAATAGTCAAAGTTGAATGAGTTTTATTTAAAAAAGCGAAGGAAATTTCTAACGAGTTGATATATGATATGCCAGTATGGCAGATTGTGTGAGTTGCACGGCAAGCTAGGCTATTGACAATGCCTGATACATGAAAGCATTTTTTCAGGTTCATTTAACACAAAACTATTTTTTTGTTAAAATATTTCGTGACAGGTGAGAATAAACCCGGTTTAATATATTACGCTTAACTTAAGAAAATAATTCAGTAGCATTTTAGTTAAATAAATATATGACTCTACAAAAATGCGTTCCGTTATTATGCGATAGCGTTATCAAACCACGCTTTAAAAACCTAAGTTAGCTTTAGGCAGTATTAAGTATCATAAAAAAATAATATTTTATACATGGTAATTCCAAACTAGTAACAGATCTTTTTACTTGTAATTTATATTGATATATTAAATTAAAAAAGTCTAACATTAAATACATATATATAAATCCACTTTTTCTTAAAATCTAATAAATTTGCGGACATTCTAGTGAAAACAACATGGTGTCTGTACTTCATGCATTTTCGTATGCTAGGGCAACCACGAATGAAATAAGTTTTGGGAATGTGCTGATTTTATTATAATGAAAAATATATATTTTTTAAAAACGGTCTGTTATACGCTGAGACTCACTTTGTAAATAAACTAGTTCGGAAATAAATAAAACATTTATATGTTATTTTTTTGTCGTGATTAATATACTCACAATATAAACTATGTAATGATATCGGATAGTATAAAATCATAAATGATTAATTCGGATGATTTGGATGTCGTATTAAACATCTAATTCTGTATTAAGTCTACGACTTTACTTATTTGCTATGAATGGAAGTCGGCGAGGGTGGCGGAGGGGTTCGCTAGGGGAGGCAGTGGTGGCAGGGGTGGCGCACCGAATCCAATGAATTATGCTACATCATCGAAACTTTAATTCAATGATAAAGCGTGAAAAGTTTGACGCTCCATGATACCCTGACTGGTAATTTATATTAATTTATCGATTCGCTTTCATTATGTTCTTATATCGCTCCTTTCAATATGCTTCGGGAATATAGCGAGCTTAAAGTTGGAGCAAATTGGCATGACAAGGAAGAGATAATAATCAATCAAATGTATTCAACCTAACAATTCTAGCTCTTTATTATATGAAATTATTATTAAATTGGTGTTTACTTACACGTAACAACTTTATACTGCGAGCTTTATATAAATATACATCACCCCTTTCCGTGCATTACTGACGAAGCGTTTTAAAGCGATTTTGCAAAATTCCAAGGCATGAATAATTATCTTTGACTTATTTATTAACACTAAAGAGTTTATACACTTAATATTGTAAATCTTTTTTAGTAAATGTTCTAGAATATGGCTAATGCTTATTATAAACGGATTGCTTTCAAATCCATCAATGTTACTTCATAATTTATTTCCAAGTGATCGAAATGTTCAAAAGATCGTTTGATTGCTATTCACACCCCCGATTTACATTATTTAATAAAAAACGATGTGACGCCTTATTAGTTTACTAACTTACTAGTTTCTTATACTTATTTCTATATATATATATAAAACAAAGTAATAAATTGTAAATTGAATAAGTTACGCTTAGATTGTCTTCCACCGTGTAAAATTAACTGATTTAAATCGAGTTTTATATATACACAGCTCACATTAGCAATCGCAAGTTTCACGTAACAATTATTGTCAGCATTGCAGTGTATTTATTAAAAATAGATTTAAAATATTAATATATTATTGATTTTTGTGAAGACCGTCTCAATGTGAGCTGTGAGCAGCTAACAATCTAACATTAAAATAATAATAGTTATTGTTAGAGATTGAAGAGTTTGTTTCATATAAAGGGATTTGGAAAATGCTTTAAAAAATATAAATGCATTTAAATCAATTCATACTCGTTTGTATTGTTTCTTTAAGTCATATCTTTATTAAAGATATAGGTCACCCAGATATAAGTAATAGATTCACAATAACTGTGGGTCCAACCCGTTCTGTTGCAACTAGCAGTCAATTTCACAAAGTTTCTGAACTTAATTGATATTTTACGACAATATTTATATCATAGTTCATCCTTGCGATTTTACGAAGTGCGTACTAAATGGTTTGTGAGGGATAACCGACGATGGATATAAAAATAGAGTAAAACCGACCGACATATGCTTTTAACATCAATGAAGCTTCCCGTAATAGTGAAATGGTACCTACATGACTATACCATATATTCTGCAGTAAAAGAGAAATACTATAATAAACGTAGTTCATTTACCCTTTTTAATCAAATAATGCCTGCTCCATTTTTCAAGAAAAAAGCGTGACAAACCCTAATATATCTTGTCATAAATTAAAAAAAAAATCGCTCAGCACATATGATTTCATTAAATTACGAAATCCTTTTCTCATATATTGATTTAACGTTAAATACACATCACATTTAAGACTATTTACTCTTACAACTTACGTTCAGATTCTGTAAGATCAAACAAATTAAACTGTGATTATTAAGCAGCTAATTAGATACGCTATTTATTTAATAATTGATTTGCAATTCAAACAAAATTATGCAGTGAATTGAAAACATATATTTTATTCAAACCACGTGAGGTGTGACGGTTTGGTGATTATTTTGCTAAGCTTAAGCAGAGTTAGGGCGGAGGGGATTTCTGGTTTGATTCCCGTCGTGATGTTTGCGAAGTCATGAATGAGACGCGCAGCCCTGAAAGCGACACCATAAAAGCTAGTCGCATCGGCGAGATAGAGCGGAGGCAGAATCCGCACGACTGGAGGAAGTCCCTCATTACCGTGCCAACAAAGGAGCTGCGACCACAGTGCGGGGAAAGTGTACGATCGCTCGCATTCACACACTTCTCCGTACCGGCAGATATAAGTCATTGAACCAGTGCAGGAGCGCTGCGAGGATATTTCTTCGTGTATCTACTTTTATTTTCTTTGTATAAAATGCCTCATTAAAAACTTGCTCGATACGTACAAACGACGGCTGAAGGTATCGGCGGAGTTTATTTCTATGCAGGGCTCTTTCCCTTTGAGGTTTGATTTATGATGTCGTTTTGGAGAATCATTGCAATGCTACGTAGTCGCAGGTGTAGAGATCCTATGATAGTTAGTTTTGTATACAGAGTGTTACGAAAAACACAACGTATTATTTGAGCATTGTATATTGATTGAACGAAAACTTTTTATAAAAGTCGTGATTTCTTATTATTTAAAAAATCTTTGTAAATTTTTTTTAAGTCTTTATGAAAGCATAAAATAAACCTTCAAAAAGTGATAAAATTTATACATATTTTGTAGTCCAAAAGTGTTGCCCAGTCGGCGCAGGGATAACTTCCAACCCAATGCGAGTGCAGTTTGAGTCCACCGTGGCTGTTGACTTTTGTCTCGGCGGAGATTCGTTATTTACGTCTATGTATAGGACCGCTGATGAATGGATTACTGTCCGTGACGCGGATGTACCTGACTTGTCAACTTCTGTGGGGCTATTTACTCCGAGGCTCTCATTATCGCCGGCGCAATTGTAACTGAAATAATACAGCCTCTGCATTCTTATTCTTTGATATTTTTAAAGCAACAATAAAATAATTAATATTACAACAAAAATTATTCTGCGAAATATTCTTGGATTTTGATTACAAGATTGAGGTTGTATATTTTTCATAATATAAAAACGGCTATAATTTTTAGCTGCAGCGTGAAATTAAAGCAAATACATTTCAAAAGTCTCGTTTTAAAACTAACTCTAATTTGGTAAAAAAAGATTTTTTTGGATTTGTGATTATAAATACGTAAATATAGTGTGGTTTTTTTAAAAGTTGTTTATGAATTAAATAAAAATAAAAATAATAAATAAACATTCTTAGTTGAAACTGTCTACAAAATATCGTTTTAACAACACCAATAGCTCGCAGATTTTCAAAACCTTCTACACGATTTCTTTTATTGATCAAAATGTGGTCAAAAATATAAAACCATGTTTTTTGGATATTATAAAAAACAAACTTTTCACTTGTTATCGGTATAAAGATTATTCGAAAATAACAAAACTCCTAAATGTATTTTTATTGATAAAGCATCTAAAATGTGCTCTATGCTTCTCTAGCCTAAGAGCACGTGAATTAGCGGTCCTTTCCATAAAGAGATATATTATCCGGCTGTTTTCGCTGCTAGTCTCGGGCTCGATACTTTACGCCTCTGCACTTACTGTCTCTCTGAATAACGCACGATAGGCAATAAATTAAAACGTCCAGAAGTCACGTACTCGGGTTCGCTCTTTAGGTAACAAACACGTTTGAGAGGAAAATCTGAGCATTTTTAGGTCAATTGGAAAAATCCATGTCACACCAACGGCGGTGCTTTTAACATATTTTTTCAATGAAAAGGTATTGAATACACTTTTTCATCGGAAAGTTTTATACAAACTATTTTTGAAATAAATAAAATGTGATTTTAGATAAAATGAAAATTTATTGGAAACTTTATATTAATTGAAGGTTTTTTATATCGTACATATTATTGTCATTCAGGTACTACCTGATATTTTCTCATGGGATTGAGATGACCCTAATCATCTTTTACAGTCATCGCTTATCACGTATCATTGATCTGATGGTCGTCATATCTATGTACCGCTTCAGTGATAAATTAAGGCATTTTAGTATATTTTCGGTGATCTGTGTTTTTAAAACTCCTAAAATCCTTTGATTACTCTTAGTTTTATGACTTAATACCTTAGCATTTTAAATTGCAACTTATTCATATATTGACATGAATAAATTGCAATTTAAAATATTATATTAATTTTTATCTTGACAATATTATTTACCTTGCTATGCTTGAAAATATAAAAAAATATTAAAAAAGGGAAAATTTTTGTTGAAATAAGAACAGCGCTTAGACCTTCTGCTTTTTTTCTACCTAGACTCTCTTTATTGAGGAGTTAGAACGCATAATAAGAGAATACCTTAGCAGTGAAAGATGGTGTGAGGTTCGTACTATGTCCAAGCTAAATAAATGAAAGTCCCCTATTTAGTGACTGTAAGTACCAGTTATAAGAACAAAGCACCGAGTGACTGGGAATTATTTTAGCATATTTATTGCTTTAGAAGCATAACTGAGTTATGACGAGGCTGCCGCAATAACAACTTATCCAACGCGATGATGTAAATAAGTAAAACTGCCATCATGACATCGTCTTTTGTTATTTGGAAATGGCTTGAAAGTAATTTATTCGCGTAGAGTAGATAAAGTCGGCGTTATTAACTGAAAAATGCGAGAGGTGAAATGCGAATGTCGTGAAATGTACTGCTGGAGAAGCGGACATATTGCGGTGATGCGAAACTTGGATTTGAATCGCAAAACAGTCCGATTAAAAAGCAACCCTAAATCACTTTAAAAAATTCGCTTTGTGTAATGTCTATTGTCATGAAAGCTCAAACATCGTACACCAGATAAACTTATATATAAAATACAATGTTAAATAAATGAACAAATTCAACAATACCAACACACACCAGAGCATTGTATAAAAAATAACTACTATAGCAAGTATGTATTAATACTGTTTATTTTGAAGCTTGCAGCACAGTTGTATACTTGTCTTTGAAGATGCATCTATAATACATGTATCAGACTCCATCCTTTTTCTGTTTGTAATACATTGTAATATTTATAAAAAGTATCTTTGTTTTAGATAGATTATCTGTCAATAAATATCATTTGATGGTTCAAACACACTTCGTATTTTTTGTTACAAGAGGTAATTAATGATTTTTCTCAATTTTAAATTGTAGGATTTTAAAGATAAAAGATAATTAGATACGTAAAATATATTATTTTAAAGAGGATTTTTGATATATTTCAAATACTCCTCATTTGAAAAATTGCAAAAGCCCATTAAAATTACAGTATAGTCGTTGTTTGTAATGGAGCTAAAATTTATTATTTAGTACGGACTCTAACACAGTAAATCTAAATTATTTTTTTTATAATTATTATTTCCAAATATAACAGATGGCATACTTAAATGCAATAAACTACGCATGATATGATTTAAAAGAATAACAAGTTCCTAACCCTACCGTTGAGTAAATTCTAGACTAAAAAGACAGGCCACATGTTTTTATATATTCTTACTGTAACCCACTTTAAATTGAAATAATTTTGACCATTTTGAGAATAAAGAATATGAACTTAATATATAAGTAAGTTAAGCCTCTAATATATATTTTCTGTTTCATACATTTAAAAGAGGCGGTTGTCACCGTGGCGTTATCCTCTGGTCCCTTGTAACTTGTGACATTTTTGCGAAATCCCCACCCTCACTAACCGCACACTGTCTCCACAATTCCAGTAAATTATTTATGCCGTGTTTCGTGGAACCCCTTTTGTAGTCCGGTAACAAAATTTCCATGATAATATACGTAGCATAATAAAAGCTGTGTTCTCCTATGGGATCTGGTACTTTGGAGTTCAACCTGTTACACGGCGAGCGCACGGCAAATAATTCTTCATAATATATTATATTTTAAAATCAAAGCCTCTTCAGCTTGCGTTCTGACATACTATCGACATACTCTGATTTTATGCTGATAAAATATTCAAAGTTTCGTATAATATTCAAGTTGTAAATATTTTTAATAAAAATATAATTCTAATTATTTTTTTTAACTATAAAGAATACATCTCAGCAAGAATTAAAAAAACACAATATGTCAAAATTACTTTGATTTCTCGATTTCAATCGTTGAAATATTTTAATAGCATGTTTTCTTAAAACTTAATGTTAAGTCAAGCATACAAACATTCTTAGAATATAATTTTGTGGATTTTAAATTATACAAAAGCACAGTAGCTAGCACTGTCTTGTAGTAATTATACTTGTTTCACTCTTATTTAACAAAAACAATAGACTTGTGGATGTTAGATTGAAGGGTGATAGAAATACAGCGACATCCACCCTTACACGTGACAAAGCTTCGTTTTCCGTGTCTAAGAAGATCGATGAGAAAAATACGATTTTTTCGCAAATAGCGCATATAGACTATCACTGATTGGCTACTTACGTTGTCGTTTTATATTATTAAAGTAAAACTTTTAGTATAAAAAGGTATAAAACTTCAAAATATAATACATCAAAAAATAAAAATAATATATAGACAACAAGGTAACATATCAGGAGGCTATGCATAGTTATAGAGGCATTCGTCAGTAATTTTTTATAAAAAAACGAAATCACCACAATCCATCAATCATTCACCAAACGGATTTTTGATTCAGGCATTGTTAATGGGTCTTGTATTGATACATCATGAATATCACCCTGTCTGCATAAAACGAACATGAAAATGCCGAGACTCCTACCCTTTCAATCACGTGAGATGTCAAAATTAGTATGGGAGTATTGCCGGCCAGCAGATTCCAACGGCTAGGGAAATTGATCGGGTAATGTTGATAAATTGTCACGCTTGAAACAAAGTTTGACTGAGTGGTGTGAATGCGTAGCGATTTTTCAGGAATTGAAAAATGAAAAATACACGTGAATCAATCGCAATTTAATTAACAAAGAAAAAATACAATTTTTTAAAATTGTCGAAAATGTTTTTTACAAAATTTCGTATACATATGCTAAGAAAAAACGTTTCGATGAAAAAAGGTTTGTTATTATACATTTTATAATTATTTTCAATTTACTTTTAATATACCATATACTTTTGACTATTGGTAAAATATGGTGTTAGTAATTTATCGTACTAAACTGTATTACCTATCATATTAATAGATAGTTTAACAAGTTTTTTTTATTGATTCAAGTTGTATTAGTTTTAAGTTGAATATTTTTTTAAAATATGAATGTACAAAATTGCATTTAATTGGTATTAAAAAAAATATAGAGAGAGTGTTTTAAAAATAAGTTTCAAAAAACTATTTTATTCATATTTATTTTATTTATATAAAATCTGAAAAAAAACGTAATTTTAGGTTAACGACCGCTTAGAGAACTTTAAAAAAAAATTATAATTCCCAATAAAAGTTAATTAAGTACGTAGATATAGCTCTTTTAGTATTCAATAAAGCATTCCAAGAAATCTTATTAGGAGTTTGTCATTCGTAAGGGAATAAGAATAGGTAATTTCGCAGGGACTCAGCAGGATGGGCCTGGATTTGAAGAGACTAGAAGCAATGGCATGTAAAGAATTCTGATGGCTTACTGATTCTTTCTCGTGACGAAGCTTCAAATGGTAGGAGCTTTTGTGCTCATGGGTTCTGTATGTGCATGAGAAGCCAATTCATTAGAAAGAACGATGCCAAACTCTCCATCAGTCCAAATTTTATTGATATATTAAACATATATAAAGAAAGCGCTGCTTAAAAATTCATAGCGTCACGTTTTAGAGAAACGATAAAATAAATTGCCAATTTATCGAAGATTGTTCTTGAGATAAAATGAGATGAAAATATTTTGGCGTTGTTACAACTAAAAAATACTCACTTAATGAGATAGTAAATAGAAGACAGGAGATAGTGAAATGAATTTACGCCCAAATTAACTAACAGTTGGCCGACTGTTTGTAGCGCATTTTAAAGAGGCCACTCAGACTGTGTTTATGTTATATAAAATTTTATGCGCATTTAAAAAAAGAGAACTTCTTGCGTAGTTGAATAATTTTTTGTCACATAACATAATGTAAAATAATCAAATTTTTAAAAATATTTTTGCTTTTTGAAGGATATTTTTTGAGGATGTTTTTAATATTGTGTATACGAGTGGATTTTTTTTTTTGGTTAGAAAATGTTGGTTTTTATATTGCATATACTTTATTTTTTTTTGCAAATTATGTATGTAAATAAATTGAAAGTGGTCGCCCTCAATTGTGTTGGGAGCATGACACTGCATTTATGGCCTCGCGTATATCATGCCGATGCGACATCTCGCCGGTCTTTTCTCCCCGTGCGTCCGGCTCAAAGCACCGCTGATAAAGCCGAGGCACCCCGGAGCTAACAGACGCTATCACCGGTGAATATAACTAACGATATGATTATGTCTCTCGCCTCATCTAGCGAGATTCATGGGCGCGTTAGAGGCTATTGCATACGCGGACACTGCCTCTGGCAGGACGGAGAACTCCTAATTTACGATGAGAATTCCGCGGATATATGGGGCGGACTATTCTCAGGCCGCCACGACGGTCTGTATCTCTCCCAGACGGGCAGATGAGACTGCGAGATAAACTGTAACTAATGTTGTTCGAAAAATGTACAAATGTCATAATGTGGACGGTGATACTTTGGCTTTCAAGCTGGATTCTCTTGTGGCTAATTCGGGGTGATTTTTTCAAGTCATTTATCATTATTAGTTAAAGCGCTTATATTTATCCAAGAGATCTGAGAAAAATTAAACACGATTTGATTTAAGTAATACATTATAAATAGTTTTAGTTGTGTTATCGACTCTCTCAAATACATTTTTTTAATAAAACATAAAAATAGCACCAAGTGTTCATGTGTTATAAATAAACGCCAGCAGCGCAGCAATTAATCATTGCATGCCTTAAATTATCTGTTCATAAATTAAAGCATATATTTTCTAGTTATTCACATAATTTTCCAGCCAAATAGGCAACAGATAAGTATTGAGCTCTATTCGCATGGCTAATTTTAATTGTTAACTCCTTTGATATTTGTACCCAAGGCCATGTTTTTTATTAATTACAACAAATAGTAAATTCAAATAATGACGTTAAGTATTTGAAAATATTATGAAAATAATCACAAAATATATAATTTTTTCATTTTTAATAATATGTTGGATTTGAATATGTTTTATTATGTAATATCAATAGACATAAAATAAAAATGAAAATTGTGTTCAATATTATGATATTTTTTTATTTAATTATTTTTATTTGAAATGTTCTTGGGTGTGGGGGAGAGTCTGCTCAGTCAACTGTCAGTCGAGATCACGAAGTTGTCTTTTTCCGTCGCAATAGTCGATCCCGTGAGATGAAATCTCCTGTAGACAATTCCTGTAACCCCCTGGACATTCCAGTTACTGTTTGTGCAGTAAGCCGGCCTTCCCGCCGCCCAATCGGAGAATTGATCCGAGAGCAGCGTGGAGTAGAGTGTGGAGTCTAGAGTGTGGAGTGTGGAAAGAACACGCCCCCCTCCATCGCCAATGCTCGGGTTTTATAAGGAATTGGTTTTCACCACTTCGTCGAACGAAGCGGACACCAACTATCTCTTCATCTCCTTTTTTATATAATAAACAAAACAAATTTATAAATATTATGCAATTAAAACAAAAGACAATACATTGATTTAAAAAAATATAAATAAATCATTAAAATTTGCGATCAGTTTTAGGTGATAAATTAAACAATAGTACCGTTGTTTCAGTAAAAGACCTGGACAATTAATATCATCGATAAAAGTTTATTAATATATTATACAAATTATGATTAAAATGTTTACCTAGTAAACCATGCTCAATCAAACGATGCACATTATTTTGTAATATAAAATGGTTTAAATTAATGAATACATTATTACGATAATTTTATATGCCACTATGTACGAATGCCGTATACTTATTGTATAAAAAAATGCTGTAAATTAAATTTTAAATATTTCGTTTTTACGTGTTTTTGTGTTTTGTGCTAAATATACGAATTATATATTTATTATTAAGTGTTCAAACAATAATTCTAAGCATGTCTAAATTAAAAATGCCAGAAATACAAGGCTGCCAAAAAATCGCGGCAAATAAAACTTTTATAAAAATAAATAGGGCTCTTAGACCGCCGATTTCTCTCTCGCTCCCTCGCAATCTATCTCATCTATCAGCCGGCCTGGTGTCCAGTGCCGGCGACGGAATTGAAATGGAATATATCTTCAGAGGGTATTAAAGGATATTTATATGGAGCTTCCTGGAAAGCCTGGAGATTATACTTCTCGGGGGACGGGGATCTCCCGAGCCATGTCCGCATTTATATAAATATTATAATTCAATTCGATTTCATATTTGATGCGATCTCTTTTAAAATGTTTTTTTTTATTAAGTTTTAAAATTGCTCTCTGAAATTCACGAAACGTAAAATGATAATAATATAAATATTATATGGACTTCATATACGTATTCTTTTTGAAGGAAGAGATAAAAAAGGTTTTGATATTATTAAATTTTATCGATTTTATTTTTATCGAAATAACAGGAGTTTTTAGTTGTAATAATTTTTTACATAAAAATAGTATACTGTAAACATATAATAAAATAAAGAAGATGAGTCGTGAAACTTTTTCTTATTTTTAAATATATTTTCCAAATCACCAGCATCATAAAAATAAGTCGTGTTTAAAAACCAGAAATAAACTATTTTTTCGTTGTTTTTTTTTCAAATAACTTATATAAAATACTAGCTTTACATTGAAAGTTGTGGTAAGTTTGCATGTAAACATACATTTCACGACATTCAATTTCAGTAAAATAATTTTTATTTTGTATAAAATTTGGCATTTTGACGTTTAAACACAGGGTGTGAACATCAACTGCACCTAAAAAGACTTTCGTTAAAATATTATTCATAATGAATCAAAGATTTTAAGTGAGCATTGATCAGTAGTTTTTACAATGTATAATATGATAATTTTTTACATTGATTGAAACATACCAACATTTGCTTAATAAAATATAATCGCTTTTGTTTGAAAGTAAATTGATAGTCGGTTAGTTTATTCGACCGCTAAATAAGAAATTAGGAATTTTTAAAAGTATGATCTCCACAATGTTGACCAATTTTTTTTATCCTCAGTATTTAATGAATACCAAAGAGACTTTTCCCCAAAAATGATTGTGTAATATCTAGTGTGAAACAAAGGATTAAAAAGCTAACAACACGCTCTTTATAATTAATTTGCAAAAAAATACAATATTTTTCGTATTCAATTTTATTAAAACGAAGTAGGCGATACACCATATCATTCATTAATCATTTTGCGAGTGTAGAAAAAAAAATGCTTTGTTCATGTTTGACAAAAACTGGCCATTTTTTGCTACAATACCCTCGGAGAACGACGCCGTTGTAAAGGCTTTTTATGGGAGTAACGCGAGCGAGGCTACAATCGGATGTTGAGACTGGTAGGCTTTCTCATTAAGCCGGGACTTCACGCATCTCCTCCTGAAACTGCCTCCGGGACGCTCGCGACGCCGTCTTTCAGTTTATTGCCGTCTTAATGATCTTTTAAATTAAAAAGACACCTGACTGTCGTCTTCCTTGGCTCTGCGAAACTACTAGGAATTAAAAAAAAGTAATTTGCGAACTGTGAGTGAATTTATGTTGGCGTTGGAGTTTGTTAGACACGACATATTATACGGAGGCGAAGGTCAGGAGTTTGTTCGCTCGGAGTACTACGGCAGGAAGTGCCTGTCGTAAATTATTGAGTTATTTCATTACACAGTCTGAAAAGTGTGTCTGTGATAATATTTTTTTTATTTCAGAATACTTTGGCTGAAATTGTCGCATTCTTCGTGACTTAAAATAAACTTTACTGATTTTTACACGTTAATTGTGGTTTTTATTTATTTACTTTAGAAAATTAATTTCAATTTTCCGGTTTTTAAAAATATTGTTGATCTTTTGTCTACCTTGAATGTGTATAAACAGTTTGTGCGGTGTAAAGTTGAAATTAATTTTGGGTTTTTCATTAAAAAAATATTCGTCCTAACTATTTGCTTATCTGGATTTTAAGCAAAATCAAATGGATTGTTACTGATCAAATTAAAAAAAAGTTGCCGTTCATTATTTCGAATGACTTTTATAAAAAATCAATGCTCTGATTAAACATTACATTTCTTCAGTATTGTGTTCATTAATACATATACTAAATACTAAAATTCATTATTAAAGTAAGAAGTTACATTTACAGAATGCCCATTTTATATAAACTATTACATATTATTTAAGAACATATCTTATTAATTTCATAATATTGTGGGTGTGTAACAGGCAAACAAATTCCAAAAGTCACTCCCATTGTTTTCCGACCAAACTCTTATCAGCCCCTGAATGGTAATTTTAATATTTTTATACACGTGGAGGGGAGTTATACTTCCAACTCAATCACACAAACCCCAAAACCGCCCTTAACGCCTAACCTCCACCCTCACATGTAAGCCAATCGATCCAAGGAGACCGCAACACAGATGTGGCGTACCGATTCTCGTATCATGTGACTTTGAGGCTATCAAGGTGGAAATAATCTGTTCATATTCGAATCAATCAATCAAAATTGGTTTATATTTAACTTCAGGATTTCATATTGAACCTTAAATTTGTGTTTGGCAGCAAAAGGTTTATTTTTAAACATTGTAATTTTATTTTTTAAAAGACAGACTTAAGTTTAATATTCTTTTACTTTTACGAATTTTATTGTTTTTAATGCGTCGGTAATTTGTTTAGTAAACATATAAAAATATAATGAAATTACAAAACTTAAATATTTTATGTAAAATACCATATTTAAATAGGAAAAAGTTTGTAAAAGATCAACACATTTTTTATAATTCATTGAACATTTAGATAAAATACTTAACTACGAAAAATTTTGTTTTTCTTATTGAGTGTACACTTAAGAATACTCATGTGTGAAGGATAACTAGCAAATGATTTAAAATATTATGCTACATTTAAACATTGATGAATTCATGTGGTAATCATTCTTAGCAATCCGTATATTTTATTCATTCGATTAATAATAAACATTTAAATCTATTCATATTAATATTTATAAATATGTTAAAATCATTAAATATCCAGATGTAAAACAAATATTTAAAAAAATAAATGTATTAGTTCTCTACCATTCCAGAAAATAAATGACTGGTGCCAATTCAGCTCCTCAAGAGAATATGTGACGACATTTTTATGACAACCGAAATTTTAAGCATATAAGTACATATATATATTTTTACATATATTACTGAAAAAACTTAACAAACAAACTTAACTTAACAAATAATCCAAATATTACGCAGACAAAAATCCGCATAAAAAAATTAATGCGTATAAAAAAACATCACATCCTCATCAACTTCAACCCTGAAAAAGAAAATACCGCGTCCTTTTATCAATGTAAACAGAAGTATAAAGTACAATTTATTTTCATGTAACAACTTATAACCGAGGAAAAAAAAGGTTTCTGCTAAGGGAGTTACATAAATCCAAATACGGATAATGCGATACCATAAAAAGCGTGTTAGGGTAGGACGTCCGTTCGGTCGCTCTGACAGCGGTGGACTAATCGTTACCTCGGGGGGGCGGCTGACCCCCCCGGCCCCCTGCCCCCTGCCCCCTGCCCCCTGCCCCCCTGGCCCCTGCCCCCCGCCCCCCGCCCCCGGAGCACGTGGCCGCGGGCACGCCCCCCCCTGCGCGCGCACCCGCCGGCCACTGCAATTATTATTGTTACATCACAGCATATGATTTATATATGTGTATGTAAGGCGGTTTCTCTCGGAAAAGTAATTATTTTTTCGCTCCTCGGAAAAGCGGCGAAGCGGGAAATAAGACGGCTTGATCGATGGGCCTCATTGGATGCTCGTTGCGAATTACGACATCTTGTGTTTTCCTTGAAATTTAATTATTACCCCCCCCTCCCCCCTTTCTCGCGAAGCTGTAGCTAATACAGTGGAAATAAAACGCCATTATTGGTGGAAAACGGATTCCTGAGTCAGCAAAATTTTTTTTGAAATTACAGCATAAATGCTTTTAAACGTAGAAAGCAGCCTCCACTTGTTCATCATCAAATAAAATAGTTAATATTTTTTCATGTTTAACATATGTTATTAACTATAAAATTAAATTTAAAATTAAAACAAAACTTTGATATATTCAGAGATTATTTTAGAAATGTATATATTAATTTATATTCAATATTATCTGTCGCAAGGCTAGCTGCAAGCTTTGGATGTCAATTTAAATGGAGAGAAAGATATATGGTTGCTTTACAATCATGTGTCGGTGGGCTTTATTAAGGTATTTTGTGTTGTACATGCAAAAAAATCACCAAGATGCACCATTAATCAATCGATAAATCAGCCTACCAAATTATCCGGAAGCTCCAAAGTAAACGGTTAGTGTCACTTTATACTTATTTGTTTACACTTGAGAGATTTGTTCACAAACAAATCAGACCAGGCCTCGATGGTGCGGTAAACAGACCGGAGGCTCTCGGGGCTGGCGTGCTCGCGGCGAGCACTCCACGAGTTGTAAGCCCCCGCAAAGGACTTTCAGCACGGACGGGCATTTCATGCTAATCGCCCGATCAATCCTGCGTTTTAGAAAAGTGTCAAGTGTACGCCTGTTTACATTGATTTTAATGCGCTTGTAATAAATTGCAGAAGGAGTATTTCCAACTGTACTACTCTGCAGAGCGAAAACGTTCGTTGTCAAATAAAGGCTTGCGCTTCTATTAAAAACTATTGTTTCATCAACGTACTTGTACGCTTATAAAAAAGCGCTGTTATAAAATTTGGTATTGGTTGAGAATAAACTTGATTTTTTATGCTCTTTATTTTTAAATATTATATATGATGCTTATAAGTTTTACTGACAATTTGATGGATTAGAAGTATTCTGAAGAATGTTTTGACATAAAAATGAGCTTGAAAACCAGTAGTGAACGATCCGAACAGAAAAGCAGTAAATTTCTTTTAAAAGCTTTTTAAAATAAATGTATTGTTTTTTTAAAATTCTTTTTTAGTTGTTAGATTTAAAAATATACACAGAACTTATTTGCAGATGTACACTTTATTATTGTTCTTCTGCTCATATAGACCACACAACAATGATGCCAACATAAAACTTATAGTATTTTTAAGATATTATATTATCTTTCCTTTCAAGAAAGTATAACGTTTTTATGAATAAACCCAATTAAACGAGGTATAATTTATATATTCCAACATCTTGATTTATTTTATAGCTGAGTGTTAACTGATAATAACAAAGACAATAAATCTTAATTGCTTCTGAAGTGAAAGACGTTATAGTTTTAATATCGCTAAGCAAGAGCGGACGTGAGACATTTAATTCAAACTAATTCTTTTCGATCAATAAAACGAAGCCATAAAATATCCAGCCAGTAATGCTAGCGACGCATATAAAATCACGTAGACTTCATAAATAAATTCTGTAATTAAAGCAACGACGAACAACACATTTTCTCATTTCCCTCCCTGCACTTGGTAGAATCACAGAAGCATCTGGAGGACTTGGGACGCCTTGTGTGTGTCCTGTGAACATATTAGCCATTATGGCTCTCGAGCATGTCCGCTAATGTACATTATCTGGTAAGCGCTATCTAAATACATGCATTATGTTGTATTGAAGACTACTTGCCCTACATAAACACACCACTTGACCGCTAAAGATCAATTTGACTACTATAATGGAGTATAATGCTACAAAATAATAAAAAAATTACAATACAAAACTTCCCATATCTACTGTTCATCACTTTAACTAATGAGCTTTGATTAAAAGATTGCTTAAAGATTTAAGACTCTAAATTATTTTGTAAGAAACCATGGACGTTAGGTTATATGTATAAAGACTTTTTGTTGATATAAGTTTTTACATTTAGTACACATGTAATATTGGTATAACATTAAGAAATATTGAGTACTTTTTATTTTTTACTTAAATTAATTTCAAATTCAAGGTCACACTTTTTTGTGTTTGAAAAACTTGAAATTTTATGGAACATAAAATTATTACAAAGTTTTCGGTTACAATTCGCTTCTTCAAAGCTCTTTGAATTTTTTTTGTAAAGTAATCGCAATAATAGTCCTATTACATTTAGCGCTTCAATAAATAGCGACAAAACAAAAGGTATATAAAAAAATCTTTGTAAAATTACATAAATTTAACAATGTTATTCATGCTTTAATTTTTTTTGAAATTCGTCGGTATTTATTAAATCATAAAAAAATACATATATTGATTTTTCTAATAACAATAAATTATTGAAAATACATATACCCTATTCTTACTGTATTTGTACATATAATAAATAAATTGATAAAACTATTTAGTTTCTATAAAATCTATTAAAAAATATAAACAAACAAAATGAGTTTTTCTTCGTATTATTGCATTAGAAAATTAATGTTTTATTTGTCATCCATAATAAATGGACAAATAATATATAGTTTTTTCCTTTTTTTAACACATATATATATTGAAAATATTATTTGTAAATATAGAAAACGTAAAACAGAGGACATAATATGTCTTTTATTATACACTTATATGTTATATTAGTTTCGATGAAAATTGTATTAGGGTACAGTTTATCTAAATATTCATATTTCATTAAGCTTACTAGAATTTTGAGGTTTTTTTCAAAGTGTCAATTATCAGTTTTAGAAAAACTTTTATTCAATTAGATGTTCCAGAAATTTCAATATGTCTATACCTATAAAAATGTTTCCTTGTATGCATAAGTAATAAATATTTTATACGTAGTAATAGAAGTGATCTCAATCTATGTGAGCATACCTGTTAAAAACACACAATCACCATTATACATTTTTGAATAGACTTATGGCTTACGTAAATATTTACAAAGTGAGAACAAAAAATCTCCCTCTGATGTATCTCCCCCGAATTTATTTGTTAAAGTCGAGTGTTGTAGCCGCTTATAAATGCTTAGGCTCTGACGTTTGTATTTATTAGTCAAACAATCCCATTTCTTAAATCCCTGCCTTACAAATCTACCAGCGTGATTTAAGAAAGTTTATATTTATTTTTACAAAAAAGATTTACTTGGCACGTCTCCGCTCTCTCCATTGATTGAGATTTTAGTTTTATGAAGACTAATAATAATAAAAATACTTATATTCGGATATGTATAAATAACTCACCGGTCTGATGGAGCAAATGTAATCTCGAACCCAGTCTGTACTGAACATAACGTGGAAAATTAAAATCAGCCAATTCATTTATACGTATGTAAATTACTAATTACTGAAGCAAATTATAACCGTTGGGTGTGAAGTTTTATATTGCACAGTGCATACTGCTTTAAATTTATAATATTTGCTTACCCTACGTCTAGTAATGGACGTTTTTTTACCGGGAAGTTTATTTTTTAAAGATATAAATACCTCTACTTTGTATTATTTTAAGTTGTCTAGGCTTTTATATTATTAAAAATAAGAGAAAGATATCCCAAAAAAACAGAACAGATGAAAAAAATACTTAACGTATTATAGAAAGAAGGTAGCCAAAAAACTTTGTTTTGGTAGTTTACATACAGAATTAAAAGAATGTTGTACATAACAGAAGGGTTTGGGTGAATCCTGTATATTTGCCAGCGGTAAACATTTGACGCCACAAAGAGGCGGATAGTGGGCATAAAGATAAAACCTATGCTAAGGGTCGCTCTGCTGACCCTACTTTTCTCACCTGTGGCAGGATACGCGGCTCACGGATACTTCTCGTTTCACTAACTGTAAGGATGATGTCATTGCTACATTGTGGACTGTTAAAAAATACTAAAAAACCTAGATTAGGCTACTAGAGACCGGTGTTTTAAAAACCAAAAAAGTTAGGCTTGCGTAATTTAAACTTCGTTTGGGGTTAGACTAACTATTTAGAATTCTTCTAATGTTTATTTAAATTTAAAAAATATATAATAAATAATCAGCAATATACAATATTTTGTACGATTTATTTAAATCAGCAAAGCTCCTATGTAATATTCTACTTAACGCGGTAATGACTAAATGATATGTTAAATACACACTGTAAATCAGTTTGATCTTATAATTAAACCACTAACGAAGTATTATACCTGTAATTAGAGCGGGTTACAATTTGGTCATAATTTACTTTGAAGTATCGCAGTATTATTCTCTAAATCATTTTCCATGGTGACTGCGAATAAATCAATTAACTGCGACTTTCCCCATAATTTTACTAGTTTTAAATCATACTCTCCCCATTAATTACCCGTTTGATAACAAGGACATTTTTAAAAACTTGTTTACGGTGAAATAAAGAACATGAATAAAAAACAACTATAAATAACAGTAATAACTCAATATAAGGATTAAAATAAATCTACGTAAGAACGAAAGTCAGGGCAAATGAAAAATTGATATCGAGATAGCATTAAGAAAAATTGAAAAAATTAAATAAACCCAAATAAGGTTAAGTACATTAAAATAGTTAGCTCAGTAAGAATAAATTAATTACATGTAATTTATAAAATATCCTTAAGAGGAACAAGCAAAAAACAATTGTTGAATAGTCTGAATAGACAATGCCCAAAACATGGTATGTAATTTTTAAGTTTATAAAAATGTTTGTCTACCACCTAAAAACCCACGGTTTTTAATAATGCATAGGTTCAATTTGATTGAATCAAAGATTGCTTTGAATTCTATTCGAAATCAAATGACTTAAGCATCATAACGCTTTTAATTTAATTTTGAAATTAATGTGACTTATCTCGTGGACCTGCCGTACTCGCATTGTGTGAATAATGGTGATGGATTGTAACATTAAGTGGGTATAACCCTTGGTTTATTTGTACCGAGGCATCTAGCCACCGGGCCGCGCGGTTCCCTGCTCGCTGGCTGGTTATGGACTGCTCTATTTTAGTCAGTGCGTATATCTCTGTGGAAGATGTTTTGAGTCTATAAATACGATCAGAAGCAGACGCTCCTAAAATATAATCTGGCGTTTACATACATAGCTTATTAGTGAGAATTCAAAAAGCAGATCTTAATAAAGCTGCTCTGTGTAAAATTCAAATGCTATCTTCAGTTTTTTAAAAAAGTTTATAGGATTTTAAACGATGTTATTAAGTTGTTAACGGCCGGTAAAGTGCCGCGTCGCCTGCTTTCTCTTATCGCTAACGGTGTTGAGAAATGCAAATAAAAATACAAGACAGGTGCATACATTGCAGTGAACATCGTCTGCTTAAAATATGTCTTCCTTCTTGCCCAGGGGGTTCGCGCTGTTTCCGGTGTTTTGGGAATAATTCTTGCAACGTGAGACTAAAGCATTCGGTCGGGCATACGGAACAAGATTGTTAATTATTACACGAATTATGCTTTTATGAATTTACATAAATACATACACATTTTATAACCAAAATTTACGTTGTTAAAAGCTTTGTTCTCATTTTGTGAAATGAGTTTGTATCGTTTGATATTATTGTGTGTTATGATGGAGATTTGTTATTTATTTTTTGGTGTAATACAAATACTAGTTTTTATAGTAATGCAAAAAAAAAAATGTTAAAACTTTCATTTTCTGTTATATTTTCAGGAATTAGAATTGGCATTGTTTGAAAAGAGAAATTGATGTTCATTATCATTATAAGTTTAAAAGTAAATCACTATTTTTTAGTAAATTAATCACAATCAGGAATTTAATTATTATATTTCATAAAAAGTGTTTACCGAAATAATAATTATAAATTATTAATTCACAATCCAAAAGATATCACAGGAAAAAGTCTTGAGGTGTAAATTGATATTCCTCCATCTTCTCAACCGCGAAGTGTTTTCTAAATAAAGCAACCAAAACTCCACCGACGTCTGATGATTGATACATAAACAAAAAAACTTTCAGCTCTGTGTTCCATTTGTACGATGGCTGTTTTGTAAATTTTACGGTAGCTTTTTTCTATATCTATTTATAATATCAGTTATGTGTATTTTTATTACTCTACAGTCCCAAGAACACCGAATTGGCAAGAAGGAAGTCTTGTTCATTTTCACGTTAAAACTCAACCGACAACCGAACGGTACCTAGTCAATGGCATCCTCTGGTTTGTCTGTTTTTTATAGTTTTGTTTAAGTAAACAGAGCAAAAGAGGACGCATTTGGATAATCGCCGTTCGGTTGTCAGTTGTGTCTCAGCGTGTGTAGACAACCTCATATTCCACAGGACTTTATTTATATGCTAAGTCTGACGTAGAGCACCCCGGCGGCTACAGGATGTATGGTTGGTTTTGATGGCTCATTAATAGTATTTTTACAGCTTGTAGGTATGCTCATGTCTATTTTTTAAATGGAGTGAAAGTTGAGTGCTTAGTGAAAGAATAAATGAGCTTTTTAAAATTTGGTATAAGCTTTATGTATCTTCGATAGAATTAATTAAAAAGTGAATCTTGTTATTTTATTTTATGAAAATTTATTTGAGACATTTTTATGAAATATAATCACAGTGCAACAGAAGCCACTTCCGCAGAAGGCCGGAGTTGTAAATGATAAATTTTTGCCGTGGTCTTATATTTAATAATGAAGCACTTTCTTTTGAAAATGAGATTTTAAGCCCATTGTTAAAATTTCAATTTTATATTGCTGTGCATCATTTCAATCTTTCATCAAAAAACTTACTTATAAATATTTTTTACAATACTTGTTCATAAACAGAGTAAAGATAAGAATGATTATGTTTTGTTACTACAAAAAAGTAGTATCAAATAGTTTGTAATATCTAAAATATTATTTATCGATATGCAAAGATACACATTACCCTTTACAGTAATACATGTTTTTAAATAGATTACCTTCGCGTTGTGGTATAATTATATTCGTATGGTAAAAGTGATATAGAGGATCTATACTGCTTTACTACCAAATCTAACTGCAAGGTAAAAGTTAAAATTAACGCCTCGCTTTCAAAAGACCAGTGCTTATTAAATAGACAAATCCAACAACAGTGCACTCGCGTGGGATAGTTGACACTGCACGTGTCATCTCCCTCGCTCTTGCATCCCGTTTTTGCCCCCGGAGCGCCGAGGGGCTCTTCACACCCCGTTGTATCTATTTACGTCATCTGTCTCCGGCGGGTCTGAGACGCGGGGTAGTCTCCAGTGCGGGGGGCGGGAAGACTTATTCAGTCGGAGGGATTAAATATTTCACGAGGTGGGATGGAAACTGCATCCACCGCGTTTTATACAATGTTGATGTTAATAGTTCTTAACAATTTTTATCAAACCATAGGAAATATAAAATTCCATCTGTATATTTATTATTGTATAATATTTAATTTTAGGTTAAGTGTGGTTAAGGTTTGTGTGAGACTACAGTTCCTGTTTTAATAAACATTTTTAAAAAATACACCAAATCAAATAGTAACTCGCCACAAATAAAAAAGCAGGTGTGTATAAAAACTACAAACAAGATAAAAGCTTAAAAATGATAAATCAACATTGTTAGAGTCAGAAGTCGGTGGATGGATTATAGCACTCATTTTGATATTAAAAATTGAAACTAGCACGAAACTGACACCAACGTAATTATTTTCATGTTAAGTTTATCTATTTGCTGAATAATACATTGTAATAATAACCATAATTAAAATAATGAAAAACAAGAATTAAAAGTATTCCATGGAATAGTAATTGGTGAGCAGTTACGGTATTAAAAATAATAAATTAATATTCTCAATAAAAACAGCAGTATGTGCCATATTTTAATAGCGTGTACGCACTGTAATAAGCACTGACCCAATTTTTAATTTAGAATTTCTATTTCCTAATTTAATGCAGACATTTAATTTAAAGAAGATTTTTTTACTAGTGATGTTGAAAGTACAGTGACATAAAATATTGTTTTTCGCTTAAGCTTCCTCTTTGATCATTGAAATGTTGTTTGTTGCGTGGATGTATATATTTTTTGAAATTTCTAATATTAAAGCCTGATAAATGTAGAAAAATTTCTCTTATCAATTTTTAAGTAGCCAGTGTTGACTCTCGAGGTACTAACTAACTCGGGCGATGATTCGAATTGCTAACAGTTGTGTCGGACACAGTCAATTAGCACGGCTGATGCTTGTCTCCGGCGCCTGTTCTTGTATGGCTAGATTTATGGGACGGCGCCACATCCGCCCAGGTGGGGCGGATCACTTCTCAGTCCTCAGGTGATTTGTTCGCTCCGCTGATAATAAATAATAAAACTGCATGTTATTACACGCAGTGAAATAATGGATGGAATTTTTATGTAAACGTTTATTGGATGCTGATTTCGGTTGGATAAGCAATGCGAGTACTTAACGAGTACGTTTCAGTGAATGTTGATAGCATGAATTGAGGTTTTTTCCCCCATGTACTGCATTTGCATATTATCTCTCATATCTATTGTTCGATGTTTTTAGCTTTGATGATTATACAAATTAACACATCATAATTATGAGTCTTTTTAATTAGGCGATAAATCTAACAGAACTGTAAAACTTTACATTTTGTTTAGTGTGCAGTTATTTTATTGTTATGTAACCCCATCATTTCCACCAAGTGTTTATCATATAAAACTTAACACACGCGCGTCACGATCAACTAGGAGCTCTTTTTAACAAATTTATATATATATATATATATATTTAACATATCGAAGAATACCGGATCTCTCTTTATCGATAGGTTATTTTCATTTGCAGCAATGTGACTCTCAATGTATTTTTTTGAAATTTTCATAGAAAATAAATTCAGGAATGTAGCCTGGCACCTGCACTGCTGGCAAAATTTTACAATTTTAGTCATCACCTCCAGCTGAGACTACGCACGAAAATGTTTTATTATCGTACTGAAAGCAGTGTTTATTTTGATTTTAATGTAAATTTTCAAGTTATGCCGGTGCGTGTCCAGATGTGTTTCATGGAGGCGCATTGTGCCGCCGGTCTCGTCCCGTCTCAACTCTTGGACTCCGCCTGCGTCTCCGCTAATGACTCGAGGCATCGCAACCTCGCGGTTGAAGTATTTACGACCAGATAGAGCTCTCCGCCTGGCATGTTTATGTCCTTTACAAACGCAAGGAATCTCCACCTCCTCATTGCTTCTTTGGAGAATGTGTTTGAATCTCCATACATAATTCTTGATTGTTTTAAATACGCATAGCTTCAAAGTAAAAAAGCTAATATATATTGTATCTAATAGTTTTAACAACACCAAAAACATATAGATCGTCGTATGATTTTTGATAACCATTATTAACAAATACGTATTTTAGATCTTGAAAAATGATATAGAGTAAAATATTTTATAATTTTATTGTTTTCATTTGTATACATTTTAGTGACAATTATTACATACTCAAATCATGTCCCCCGAAAATGTCTCCGAACAAAAAATAACCATTAATAATTCACTATCTTAATTTGTTTATAATAAAAAGAGTGTGAATGTTATTATTGCCGAATAACAGATGTCAGTAAAAAAAATATTTACTAACAATATTTTTACAAAAATTAAAATTATAAAATTATTTATTTTTATAAAAAACATTTCATTCACGCTTCTTAAAAATATTTTTCTTATTAAGAGAATATATAAAATTGCATTGTAGCATATTTAAAAAATGACTAGTCATTATTGACAGTTTTAAGATATGTGTTTTGACATACTGTAAAAACGCAGAAAATTTTTGACGGTAATTATTAATTAACAAGTTTTGAGGCTTGCCGTTCGTAGAGTCAGCACTTCAAAGCTCAGCGAAATTTCAAATTATGAAAAGCATAATTTGCGCAGGTAAAAAAAAAATCACTCGCGAAACAATTAAAAGCGTTTCCGGCGCACACTCGCCGCTCTCGCTAAGCTCCGAAGGAAAAAAGTTGCAAAACCCAGAAATAACGGCGCTCCCCAATTATTCACCAACAAGTGGCGGTGTGTTAATTTAATTGCAACGTTTGGTTGAACTTGTAAAGCAGTTTTTAAGCAGAATTTATGGAGAAAAGGTAATAATGATGTTGTGCTGTTTGCGCGTTCTTGCTGAATACACACTGCGATTTTTTATTCCGTTTCCGTTAGTGGATGCTGCACGTCTGTGGAGAGATGAAATATTTGTACGGGTCTGAATGCAAAGTCTTTTTCATATGAGCTCGTCGTGTTTTCTTTTTGATAAAAATATATATTGTGACAACCACTTCGCAATACAGAAGTAGACAAATCTGATGCAATTTTTTGTGTTTTTTTCAAATTTTATGACGATAAACATTTATTTTAACTATTTTATGAAGTTATTAGCTAAAATTATTTTTTAAATTTGTGACCCATTAAGTAAGTTCTTTAGTAAAAACCAAACAGTATAGTAATTTAAGTTAATTATTCATGTCAAGCATTTACGTGTAAGATATGAGGTCGACGATAACAAATTTTTGCTGTATATATTACATTACCTAAATATCATAGTTATTATAGTAAAAGTGCAAAATAACCTGAAGTAAAAAAAAATAAAAAACGTTTGAAATATTATAAAACAGTGTAGATTGTATGTACATCAGTAGTTTGTAGATTTTATATTCTTAAGAATTTTTTTTTACTTCTTCTGAGATGTTTACGTATGGAGATAAAAATAAACAAACATTCTCTTTTCGTGAGATTTCAATTACTATACAGTAGAGTGACTCGCTCCAAACTGGACCATTTCTGAATGTTTAATATTTGTACACAGCGGTTATCTGTGTGTACATTAGACTTGTCAAAAGTGGAACTATTTGCCAAGAAGGCTTTATACTCTGATGTGTTTCATAAATATTTACGAATAGTGACTGGTTTATTAGACGAAAAACGAAAGATATCACAGCCAGCACTTTATTAATACATACCGTAAACTGTACGAGTACACCATAGAAGATTAAACATCAAAGGTGTTCTCTATATTACTTAATAATTTTAACTAGATTATTATTTTTATAAAGTTTCCCTGTGCATTCAAATTGAAATGTTTTAACTCTTATACGTTATTAAAGTTTAAAATACAACGTATGATTTTACCAATGTTTTCTGACAGAATCGTTGCATAATGTTTCCGTTAAAGATGTTTTCGACGGAGCCAGTATTGCCAAAACCCTGTAATTCCACCTAAGATTCTACTATTTACAGCAGACACTTCAAATAAGCATGAACCTAAGAACTTATAGTATTACTATATCTCCCAATTTATATATATATATTTATAAATATTTATAAAGTGTAATTCAAATTAACTTTGTTAGAAAACACAGGTTCATCATTATAAATTGTAATTTTTATTGATTCATAGTGTAATATTTCAAATAAAACACTTACTATAAGTTTTACTTATAGTATAAACATGTGATTTTTCTGCTGACCGGTTCCGCCTTTCACATAGTCATTATCAAATGGTCACCGATAAAATTAAACACGTGGAAAAATTCCACCTAGTACTCTCTGTCAGAAATATTTAATATATTCATAAAGTATACAGTAAAGCGAATCGAGTAATAGCTTATATGTATTAATACACACACACACACGCATATATATATATGTATATTTAATATTTTTATAAAAAGTAAATTTAAAAACAAAAAAGTTCTGAAAAAAATTTTTTTTTCCAGACTTTGATAGATGTTTTAATAATTTTTAAAAAATTAAGAAAAATATCTGTGACTTAGTGGAGAAATTAATTTCAATAATCCCCACTGCACCGAGAGCCCCGCCGGCCCCCTGTATCGCCCTGAAATGCAAATATCAAAGTTCCGGTCCGATTTCAATTTGAAACTTTTAAATGAAAACCGATTTCCTTTTGTTTCAGGTATAAAAACGCGGAGCGCGCCGCGGCATTAGCATATCTCCGGCGCGGGCGAAGCGCGGCGGTCGATACCCCTCAATAATGACCCCAAATCCGGTAAGCTCCGCGGGGATTTCGCCTCACATGCCATTGCATATCCACTGCCAGGCCCAAACCAAGGAATGTTGCTCCATATCGTTTAATTAATGATCAAATCTACGCCTAAGCCTGCTCTTGTGTACAAGTAGATATGTCAAAGCTTTGAACATCCTGATATTTATAATCATGAAAATGCGGCATAACGTTGTTGTACGTATAACCTGCATGTAGAAATGCAGTTTTCGTATATTCCACAAATTAAATTATTTTAGATTTAATAAGGTGTAGAAGGACCCGGGTCCCTGTGTCCTCAGTGAAATGGTCGCCAACCTTCTCTGAAGAGAGGCTCATGGTTAAGAAGTGACTTTAGGTCATTCAATGTACGACTAACTGAATGTAAATATACTAAATATATTATGTTTTCACATCCGCTGACATTGAAATTCTATTTTTCGTGCATACATTCTTAACCAATGTAATGCCGCGTAAGATCTAAATATATTAGAAATTTTACATATACCAAATACATATCCACATATTATTTATGTTAACCAATTTATTATATATACGAAACGATGATAACAATCAATAAAAACAAATACATTACAAAATTAGGATTTGAATCTATATTTTCAAGTTAAAAGTGTTAAATGATGTTAGATAACTGAAATGGTATTAAAATTGATATGTATTATGAAAAATATCTATCAATCAAAACAACGCGGCATTGTTTCGTCGATTAAATTGAAGTTATTTAGAAACATGCTTTAAATAGTTTATAATGTACAAAAATAGAAACAATTAATACTAAATAATAAAGTATCAACGTCCAAAAATCTTAGGTTTGTATTTGCAAAGGTACGTCTAAAGTGCCATGATAATGGTGTCCTTGTTACTATCAACCAGCTGAGATGATCCATTAAGTAACTAAACTGACCAATCATATATAATCGACCTTAATTGTAGCCATGGTTGATGAATTGCATTTAAAAATATTACCGATTAGATCCGACCACACATGAAAACAATATATTACTGTGGCTTAATATATGATATTGAATAGATCGCTTAAATTTACACCCTTAATATAATCATTATGTTAAATGATGAAATAGAATTTAAATGACATACGTACGATAGACCAGCTTAATTTATAATACAACAACAAATGTTAATAGATCTTTTAGATATATTTGTTGTTTACATGAAATATATAAATACATTTTTTTTTACCATAATTTGACTCTAAGGAAAACGTCATACAGCATTGGGTTAAAAATGAAAAGTTAAAGAAAAAAATAAGTACAATACTTTTATAATTCATTTGAAATATTAACATGGATTCTCCCGTTTATTATAACATATTGAAAATTTCGAATGCTCTGAGTACCGTCCTGTTTGTCCTAAGCTCTTCAGCCTAAGCAGATTTACTTACATTACGTAATTTGGTGGTTGTGTGATTTAAGATATTCGACTACTCCCCCTGAGGGTGAACGGGGTGGGGGAGTGCTTATTTGGTTAGGCGGAGGCAGGGTCGGCTCGGGGGGGTGTTGCGCCCTAAATATATTCGCCCCCCCGGGGCACCCCATTAAACTGCGTTCATTGAAAATTGAAGGAGGAAAGGTGACGATTGATTCCCGATGAGGGTGACTATATTTACGTATTTAACTTTTATCGCCTTAAGCCACAAAAAGTTTTCAAATTTATGGAATGAATTTACAAAAAAATATTTTTATATGATGTATATTTTTATTTTATATAAATGTTAAAAAAATAACGTTTTGAATTATGTAATGCTATGAGACATAAAAAATATCCCGACATTTATGGGTGATTTTTCACGGTCACTCATCCGTATACTAACTGCGCCGTGCGTTGCTTAACTCCAGTAATCGCAAGAGAGGCGCTGCTTACAAAATGCTATTGGCATAATAACTTACCCCGAACCTCCCCGGGGAGCGGAGGGGTAAGACAAGAGTCTTCCACTTGTTATGATCCGCCGCATCCAATCAGGACTCCCCTTGAGCCTCTACTCGACTGTGGAATAACCTGAACATTGGACGATCGGAGGCAAATACTTGATAGTGTATAATTATAAAATTAAAAACATACTCGCACACTCGCTTCAAAAATAGGTTTATTAAAAATATTGTTAGGCAGCATTTTTTAATTTCACGACCCAGAATTGTTTTTGAAAGATTCTATTTTAAGTTATTTCAATTTTTTATAGGAATATTTTCCAACAGTTTTAGAAATATTAAAATTAAATGTTAACATGAACTTTGATTGAAAAAAAATTATATTAAATTTAAGTAAAATAACAAAATGTTTATCGATATAAAATATATTTGTTAGAACTACAAAATAACTTGCATTTTATTTAATGTTTTTTATTTAACCATTAAAGATGTTTTGACTCAAAGTCCACTATTAGTAAATTTCCAAAAACTTTTTTGAACATAACACGTTTTTGGCAAAGATAATTTTAATATGACATTTACGCATAAAATAAATGTATTTGGAATATAGTTTCTAGTACATTTTATAGAATTAGGTCTTAAACCACATAACATCACCTTATCTTTGGGATGCAGGTTTTATTTTGTATTAAAGATTTTGTTGATATATATTTTTTATATGGTAGAAAGTAAATAGATCGAACGATGTTCTAGTATATTATGTTTCCCCAAGAATACGCAGAATATCTGCGATAAAACTTTTATGGCTAAAAAAATGTAAATCCAGTCTCCGTTACCCGTCGTTCACGGAATACATAAAATTCTTTCTTATGGAATCCATATTAAACTAGAAGAATAAACGTTCCTTGTAATAAGTAAGAAAGGCATTTTTTACAAAGACACATATTCTTACCACCGAACAGCATTTATCTACACATTTGCATTTAATTTACAAAAATATTACTAACATAAAAATAAGATAAATTCTTTACTTGTTAAAATTGTAGACTGTGCTGCTTGAAGTCTTAAAATATAATATATAAAATAATTTTATTTTTGTAGTGTACTAAAAAAACGTTTTGTATATATGAAACAAATACGATCACTTTATGAAGGAAAAAAAATTGTGAGTTATTTCAAATTATAATTAAGCCGCCCATATCATGAAACTCGAATATATTTTTTCAGATTTTCTGAAAAAAAAACCAGAACAAACACCTGTTTTTTTTTGCCTAATTTAAAACATAACAAACAATACATCACGGCTAATATTTTTCATGTGTTGAAATAAGCAGATTTTGCTATTGAAAGTTGTTTGATTACAAAAAAGCGACCTTGAATGATTTTATTTATTGCTGAGTCTTATGCGCTGAAGAGTTACAACACAATCAACGTCATTTTATAGTTATACCGATGAGCCATTTATAAAGTTCCTTGTTGTATTCTGCTTGCTGTCCAATTCTTTACATTGCTGCCAACTTTAAAAATAAGTTATTACATTCGCACTAAAAGTCTATTGATTCGGAGAATGGCGACATACGATTCTTCGTATTGTGAATTTTTAAACTACACAAGAATAAGGGAGAAAAGAGCTTCGTGGCTTTGTTGGTTATTAAAGAATTTGTATATGGAAAATACAAAATATATCACGATTGAATTATTAGGAATTCGATAGGTTTTTAAAACAAAAAAATAAAAAAATCATGCGTTATATATATAAGCGTACTGTCTATATTAAACGGTACTAATTTTGATTTTGGTTGTTTTAGTTGAAGATAAGCACTTATTTTTCCTCCTGTAAACTGCATCTACACTTTTAACCAGTTTTTTTGTTGTTATAGGCATCTTTTATTTAAATAACCAGGTCGTAGTTTAAATAAATGTAAAGAAATTATACTATAAAGTATATACTGAATGAATTATAAACCTGTGTGAATTATAACTTTATTGGTTTTATTTTACTTATATTCCATTTTTTTATTTAAATTCAATTTTTTACAACATTATGAAAATAATTACGTATAAATATATTATCAGAATAAGTGAATTTTTATTGATACATAATATCTTTACGACATACAATTGAGGTTGCTTACCACAAATTTTTGCTTCAATCATGCATCATGGGAATTATTACACTGTTACTAACCTTAATATTGTACATCCCTATTCTAATAAATGGTGAATAAGACTAGTTTATTCATACTTGTAAAAGTGAAACACGAACTTGTGTTATTTATTATTATTATAATGAATTATAGTATTTGGGACTTATTGTATTTAAATTAAAACGTCAATTCACTCTATCGTCCTTTTGCCTTGTCTTATTGAGAAAGTGTGTTTGCAAAATATTCTGTCTTAATACATTAAGGTCAATGCAATTTGTCTTTTTATTAGATTTTTTCAATTTCAAAAAACTAAAAAAAATCAAGTTTTACATTGATATGTTCATTTTTATATATCATTTATAAATAACGCCCATAATATTAAATGATCGCTTACAGGTGAAATAATTCACTTGACAAATGCACATAAAAGCATACTTCTTAAAACGGCCATACAATAAAGTTTTCAATTATTTTTAATTAATACAGTAAGAGAAAGACCAAGACTAAGTTCAAGAAAGTATGCCGAATTCAAAAAACTCTCCACTTGAAGGAAGAAATGACATCCGGTTGATACAATTTGAAGCTTTTCTTAATCCTGAAATAAATTAAAACAAATACAGGCAAGAAGCGCCCAAAGCCTGATTAGCAAGCGGGATCCGAACCCTGGATTAGAGTTAATCGCCACTCCGGAAGTGGACCGACCCTGCAGGGTTCTAGTCCACCGCTTAACTTACAATTTAGGCCAAACTTATTAAGTTATTGTTTTTCCGTATAGTAATCAACCGACACTTCTATTATGTCTAGCAAGTACTCGTTATATTAATTAAGTAAATAATAAATTTTTTATACGTATAATAGCTGATACGTATTAGCGTGCGAACATTGCCAGAAACTCGAGTCTCCATTTTGACACTCTTTTATTTAAATGGAAGATGTCATTGCAATGTTTATTTAGTATTAATTTATGTAATCGATACAAATAAACATGATGTTAAAATATGAAAAGTTTACATTACTTAATATAATTCAAAAGACTGCAATTTTGTAATCTATATAAGTCCCTACACACACACACACACAGATATATATCACAGACTTAAGTGTTTGTTAAAATATACAGGATTAAATAATATTTAGTTATCTGATCTTTTTTCAATGTATAAGGGATGGTTTAGTTATTATGTTTAATTGTTCAGCCTTGCGTAGTTGTAATAAATTAAAGGGCGAGGGTGATTATGATTTATGATTTTTTTGTTGTTCCTATTCAAGTACTTAGAACCTGATTAAACACAGCTTGATATTGTTATGGTGTTATTTTAAATTCAAGTTTTAGTAAAATCTTTTGGATGTTAATGAATATAACACAGATAAAAATATGAATGGTACTTCTTTAATAATTAAATATTTCACAACATGCTACGCATTTATTCTGATACAAATGAGAAAATCTCAAAATTACCATGAACCATGTATTTGAAAATAATCACAGAAGAGAAACAATTGATAATGTAATTTTTATTGAATATTTTTTTGTGGCATCTTTTAACTTTTAACAGTTATTACACGGATTATTAAAGAGATAACATAGTATATCTATTCAAGTAAATACTAAATGCTTGGTAAATATGAAAATTCACTATTTTTCAAAGCACAATATATAGTAACCGAAACACGTGTGTTTTTAATATTCTTAAGATTTAAAAAAAAATCTGTCTGAGCGATGACAAATATGACTGTCTCGATGTCAAAGACGAGCGCTGTCTCTTCAGAAATTGAAAACAAGTTAAGCTTATTGCGGCTTGTCAATATTTATGAATTTTACAGACGTTTAAAATTATACAACAATATATTCAAATTTATATTTCGATTTACTAATGTTAAACATTTAACAAAGCTGTTTCTTATTTATTACGATGCCAAGAAATCTTGAGTATAGCTAATTTAAAAACTAATTTTTGTTATATTTAACCTCTGAAAAAAAGTGTTTTTTTTAGGTTCTTTTTAGAGTACGATATATAAATAAATCACGAAAAAAACAAATATTTTCGTAGAGATAACGCAAACGCAATTCCAGCAATCAGCTAGTAAATATTTCGTGATCGAGTTGACAAACGAAATATTTATCTAGCAAAATATTGTGTGCATTGGCTCCGTATTTGCTTTTAACAAGTCAAGTTCTCGCTCAGTACAGCGATACAGTAGCTCAATCGGTATAGACCACTGTGCCGCAATAGCCGTGGAGTATAGGTTAGAATCCTATCGATGATTATATAGTAATCAGATTTAAAAAAAATTAAGTGTTATGTTTATTTCGGCAGATTCTCATTATATTCTTTAAGGGATAAAAAATAATTTAATGCGAAATTGCATGGAAAACTGGTTGGCATCTCCGCCCCAGACGCACCCCCCTCAGGGCGGGTCTGGCATTCAATCGATAGCGTTACTCATTTCAGACTAATTTCAACCCTTTAGAGCATGTTTGCCAGAGAATAGTTTGCCCCGGGATATATCTTTTTTTTGGCTTTCTTTGCTTCATTTCATAGTCTGCTGTGGACGTTGTTATTGGGTAGATTACGATGTCATAATCTAAATATGAAATGATGCTGGAATATTTTCATATATTATTTTTTATTATAATTTTTATGAGATGATACTTACGTATATTATTTAGAAATATCATATTATGTTATTTTTATTTACATGAAACAAGAACATGATAATATAGTTAGTATTCTTGAAGTTATAAAATACATTATTAGACGTTGCTATTGGGTTCACCATACCATGTTTTCGTTGGATCTTTTTGTAGAGTTAGTGATTGAGTTTTGGTGGTTAAAAGAGGCTAAGAGTGTGCGTGATATTAATATGATATTATAATACAATATTATTACATTTTGAACTATAAATATAGTACCTGTTTTCACGAAGTATTTCGAATTATTTAATATTCAACATTGCCAAATAATCATGAATAATAAATGTCGCGTTGTATGAAAGAAACACCGTATCAATAGTATTTATTAAACATGAGTTTATGGAATATACCAGTTTTCTGTTTCATAAATACTCAAGAGTCTCGTAAAACAATTTTTCTATATTAATATAAAAAAATGATTGAATACCACAAATGGGTTTATGATTGAAATGAGTGGTGAATTCATAGAGCAGTGGTTATGTTCATTGCTCCCCGGTCGTGGGAGCCTCCGAATCACCAGGCGGATCACCCGAAAGCGGGGAAGGCAGCCTTCCAGCCTTCCAGCCTGCCAGCCTTCCAGCCTGCCAGCCTGCCAACCGGGCAGGTGCGGCCCCGACACCTCAGGGACTCAAACCGACACTCTATTTAACAGGTGTTAAGCACTTCTACACTCATTCACACTTTCTCGAACCGATTTCCGAGTTACCCCAATAACTGTCTTAGGAGCTTCCATGACATTCTAAGACAATTTGATTGTCTCTAATAATTAACTTAATACAATTTATTTATAAAATTTCAAGTAAAATGTTTATTAAGATTTGCATTAATTTTCAAGATACAACTTAATTTATTATTGTACAATAGCTCCATTGTGAAAAGTGTATTTTAAGCACACCTAAACATTTTAAGGCTATCCAAAAATAAGCAATTTCAATGATAAATAAAAAAAATGTAAAGAACGTAGTCCTCCGATGATTTGTTGGCGGCTCGCCACTACCAGCTTTTGCATAAAAAAAATGACGTACAAAAATTGAAGTTCGGATAATCGAATATCATTATTATAACCACACATTCATACAAGACTGATCTCATATTTTTTATAACGTAAATCAATGTAGGATACACTTATATAAAGGGAATCTTGAAATCCCTTCGGAAATTTTAAGAGCATATAATATATATATGTATATATAAATAAATTAAATACTATTTTTAGGTATGTTCCCATTTATAAAATTTAATGGTTGGGGTATTAGTGATAAGTTGTTTGTTATAAAATATCCTTCGATCAAATTAAATACAGAAACTTTTGTTTTTTTTAAAGATTTTTAATACGCATGTATTATTTTCATAGATTACATGTAATTCAAATAAATTATTAGACTTTCCTAATTATTTAAGACGTTGAATTAATTGAAAGCCACATATAAATACCGTATTACACAGCACGAGAATAAAAATCCCATAATCTGATTCAGCTCAGCGATACGATTTCCACGAAGATCAAAAAGGCTCCGTTCATTCACACATTCGCTGGCTTAATTTCTGAGATCCGAATTTCCCTCCACACCTTTTGAGGAGAGTATAAATATTGTTGTAATTTGGAGAGTATAAATAATAAAGGCGCCCGGGCCGGAGAGACGGGCTGGCGGCGCCGCACGTGCCCGCGCCACGCCGGCCCGCCTTAGGGAAGGTCGGAAATGTGTTACGCCGGGCTGACTTCATTACAATACAACCACTCGGCACAGAGCAACCGCATATATTCAAAGAAAATTAAAAATTAAATTACAAATTTCTTTTATTATCATTTGTTAGATTTAACATAGATCTAGTATTGTGATGAGGTGTATGGCTATCCCCGTCCTGCGCGCAGGTTTCGGGGCTTGCAATGTGTGACTTAGGCGGTAGCTTACATGAATTTCTTAAGTTACAATAATGTGGTAGGCAGGGAAAATGAGTGGAAAAACCCTTTATTTGCGTGAGTATATATGTGTAATAAATAACTGCGAACTATATAACAAAGATAAAAGTTTATAACATTAACAGGTAGAGCGGGAGGGTACAAATATCACCCCTGGATGTGTTTGTTGACTACATGGCGTTTTTTCTTGTATATAGTGCCCCGGGAGTCGTCAGAGCATATATTCATTACGCTTAATATTTATAAGTAAAAATTCAGTAATATGTTTATAATAAATAATATTCCTTGTTGTTCCCACTTTCTTTTGACGCGTATAGTTTCGGCCACATTCTTAGCATACTCTGCTCAAACCGCATATATTCACTGTGCTAAATATATTTTTATTATTGTTCCCACTAGTTTTAGTACTATGGTTGGCTTACTCTGTTTAGGTCGCATACATTTTAATTACTTCATAATTATTTGATTTTTTAAATGTACAAATTAAATAATATTCATTGTTATTTCCACTTTCTCTTGACGCGACTAGTTCCGGCAACGTTTTTTGGTTGGCATTTTTAAGCAGGCTCTGCTAAAAGACGAGTACTAATAAGTACATACACACTAATATATTTTTATTTTAATGGTACTTTAAATATAAGAGGATTGGATACTAGATTTAATTGCAACTATAAACTTTTATTGTTGATGAAATTCAAAATTGTCCACTGCCAATTCTTTGATTTCAGCTATTTAAAATTTAGCACTGGGTTCATTTTAAATCACTTAGATAAATTAACCAATTATAAATATTTATTAAATGCAGTATGACTATTACGGCATAAATATGACCATGACTATAAAATATAATTTAAGAATATTTTATATGTGAATAGGACTATTTTATTAATTATTACGGATACGTAATAACCCAAAGAAAATTATTAAATATTTTATTTATCACAGCATAAGAGCTTAATTTGTAACGGTTTGGTGTCAAATATACAATATGGTATAATGTTTTTTTAAGGATTATTCAGGACAAGCAGGTTTAATTATTATTAATCCACATTAAAAAAAAAGATTTGGATCATACTCACACTCTTTTAACATTTTGTATTAAGCGATTATTAGAAATAATTTAATGCGTACAGCTGTTAAGATTTTATTAAAGTAAATAATTGTAACCAAAAAATCTTAGTTCATATGTCTATATAAATAGGCAGGCTTGTTAGACCGTGGGCTCTTAATCGAGAGGTCACCAGTTCGACCTCCGCTCGGACAGGTGAACCTCAAACTGATATTATTGGGTTCATGCGTGTTATTAACGCTTTTTGTGTCGGGACAAATTGTTTTTGAAAATGTCCAAAAACACATTGATAAATTTACTAAGAAGAAATTCTTTTACTTGCTGGGAAAGCCATCATAATATTAACACACTAAAGGCGGGGCGGGTACTAGTACCCGTTTCGCGGACTGCTCCCTGAAGGCGCGTATTAATACGTTTTTGAATGTGTTTACTCTAAAAGCGGCAAAAGGTCATTTTATTCTTTAGGTTTACAGCTCGAAATGTTTGTTTAGGACTCGTCAACGTTACTTCTACCAATATTGTCCAGTGATTCTGAACAAAGTGACAATGTAGAAGTGGAGTGGTCAGATTGGCTCAATTATTGAACAATTTTTAGGACAAAGTGGTGTTGTCGTGATGCCAAATAATCCGCAAAGAGTGTATGAAGTGGTTCAGCATGCAAATCAAAAAGTGTACAGACTAGATTTCACATGCGCAATTTTACGCAAATTTTTACGCGAATTTTTCCCGCTACGGACATCAGTTTAGTCAATTTGGTACCAGCTTAAAGTGTGTTAAATACTTTTAAAAAAAAAATAGATACTATGTAAATGTTTGTTAAAATTAATGCTATATGATAAAAATATTTTTTTAACATAAAATAGTCCTGAAAGGTTGGCGTTGCGTCTGGTCGGAGGACGCAGACGGGCCAGCCGCCTCCCGATGATGCATCATCTCGCAGCCGCGTCACCGAGTCACCGGCAGTGCGCGTGCACCGCGGTGCTGCTGTCTCCGTCGCACGCGCGGCCCGCGGCATAGGCTCGTCCCTCTCGCACATCCCGAGAGGCGAAAATCAATAGCCCGAGACCCGGCGCTGGCGGCGCGTGACGGGGGCGGAAAAAATCGCCAAATTATCAACGAGATTTGTTTTATTAGAATGTTTTGATCCGATGATCCAACGGTGCGTTTTTACACATTGGCGTTTATGCACTCGATGTAACATTTCAACAGGTTTTTTTTTATTCTATAATTATTTTAAAAATATATATAAATTGTTGTGTGTGCCTGCATATTTAATGTTTATTCTATTGAAAAATATAAAAATTGTATTTATTATCGTTTTTTTGTTAATGTTAAGAAATAGAATATTGCCTATCTTTACTTAATTATAACCATTTTATTTACCTGTCATAGACACTATACACCATTTAAAACTATTATCAAACACAGTTAAATAGCTTTGGTATATTATTAAAAAAAACACTATATTTATCAAATTAAGTGTCATAATGTCGGCATTCAATATTTATCTTAATGTACATAGATAGAGTGCCTGCATCGTAAAATAATTTAATGTTTCTTGTTACGACCTGACTAAAGTTTGAATTTTGTGGTTTACGTCCGTTCAGTGTATCCAACTAAGTTCTCTTTCTAAAACCTTTCACTCATGGTATGTGGTAATTTTAATCTAAAATCTACGACGTTTATACGAAAACTATCGATTTGAATAATTCACCATAGATTTAAATGAACAATCTTTAAATTAGGCCTCATAAAACAAACCCCGCCACTGGTGGCTCTTTTACATTCATCACACACCTACGCCATGCTTTCGTGAAAATTTAGCACTGGTTGTCGAAAAATTTCCATTAATTTCATAATTACATGAATTACGTATTTTCTAAACTTATCAGCGTTAATATTATTATCAAAAAAATTTACACGCAATTACGAGGCGCCCGTGTACATTAACTATCCGCAGGTCTGGAGGAGTACGGGAGCGGTGGGTGGTTGGCAGATTTTTTGTTCAATATTTTACCTTTTTCCAATACCGTACAGTCCCGCTGTTCATATCGCCATGATAAATAAATATTTGCCGTCGATTAAGTGCGAGGAAATGCGGACCACCGTACGCACCCCACATGGGCGGATAAATACGCCAATGTTTTTATTAACGCCGCTACTGTTTGTAGTTCTCAGAATTATGAAATGTTGTTAATGAAAAAACAGCACAGTTTTGAATCGTTCAAAAAATATTTTTAAAATACAGGCTTTTCAGCGTTTTGACCAATGTCTTTATTTACACGTGTTAAATGGTTACATCATAAATTATTGACCGTGGGTTAGTCAGTTCGATCTTATTGTTTAGAGGTGAATCTGAGCGTCATGTGATTGGTGTCTACTTTATTTCGGTAGGGTGGAAATAATTGCAGGGAAATATTATGTGGCAGTATTTATTATTTGAATAACGCGAGATATATTGTATACATCTAATGCTATTTTTATAATATCAATATCAAATGATTTATTTTGCAATGACACTTAATAATGAATAAAATAATATAAATGAATATTTTTTGCTTATTGAGTAATAACATGACACCGTTGACCACAATAATGTCAGATGCAACTCAGAAATATTTTATTGTTTCTTAAGAAATACTAACAAAACGTCTTTTTTTTTATCGCCTAAAGGTAATAATCATATATATCAACTGAGTTACCAACACACTTTCCCAGCGTTTTTTAAATGAGGGTAAAAAAAAATTCCTGTAAAACCAAACAACTCGCTTGTACTAAATTTGTTTTTAGTTGAAAGTTAAAACACAACCTAGTTATGAAATAACGTTTTGTCCTTTTGTTTGAAGATATTTATGAGGACACAAAGGTTAATTTAATTAATTGCTTAATTCTCAAGCCATCAGAATACCAAAAGTTCAAATAAGGGATATTAATCCAAAACCGATGCAACTTTAGAAAATTGGCCTAAGTGGGGCCCGGCCGCACCGAGTTTGGTCACTTTTGGAACCAATTAAAGCCCGAGTTATGTCCTCTTATCTTAAAGTTGCTCAAAGCCGTGAAAATTGTTTAAATTTCAAACCATTGAGTTCCTGAACCGAGATCCTCGGTGCTAATTGCCGGAGTTGAAAACCTCCACATAAATTATTAGCCCCTATCTGATAATGCCACCACTCACTCACCCTAATGGGACCAAATAAGATAGTCCGAGTTAGGAGCATACGCGAGGGGTGGTTTTGATTAAATTCTATTTTAGAACTTTGTAACACACATATAAACCTCTTAAGGTCGTATGTTACTGCGTAATACAATTTATTATTTTTTAAGTTTTTGACAAGTTATAAAGAAGTGATGTTTGTAAAGGGCCGGAAATCTATTGGAGTTTCTCAATAGAAAATAACCATTTTCATATAATATGAGCATAAACGTATATCTGAAAAAATATTCAAGACTTGTTTAAATATATAGGTAACGTTTTTTGACATTATACATCCGTTAACATTTTGAAAGCAAAATGACCTGTCAAATAACCTGTAGAATGACGCAAAACTCACTAAGCAATTAACACTTAATTTAAAGTATTGATTTTTGGTTTTACTTTGCTTACACCATTTTGTGACATTTGAATAAATATATAATGGTACCAACTTATATTATAGCCGCGAATGAGACATTGATCTAATATATTTCATGCTTTAAATATAATTTTAAACTTTAAATTTATTTGAACAAAATAGCTAGTGGATGAACTGGATTTACATTAAACATTGATGCTCAATTAAATCATTTTAGATAATGTTACAAATGGATTTTTTGAATAGTGTTACAAATAAAAACAGTCTTGCTTTTTTGAGTTTTCTACACCGGTTTATAGTAGTGATATTTTGTATATAATGTTTATTTCTTTTTCTAGCTTTATCGTGTTAGATTCATTAAACTGAATACATGTGCGGTGTCACCAGGCTTAAGTCACTCAAAGGGTTAACTTTTGAACAGGCGCTGCCGTACTGAACAGATTAGCTCAGACAACAAATCGATTCAGCATCAGGGTAACAAATTAAGGTTTTCACCAAAATAATTATATCGAATCGGAAATTGGAATCCATCAAAGAGTTTTACGTTTAACACATATAATAGTAAAATATAGTAATTATACAATTTAATTCATTTTTATAGCTGCAACGCAAAATAATATTTTTTTAAATGTATACAGTGTCAAAACAGGCACACCTTAACTTAAAAATGATTAAGGAAATAAATAATTAATAAGATTAATTTGTTGAAGTTGAGCATTTTTTTTTTAGAATTTTAATTATTCTCAGGAAAAATAAGTTTATCAGAAATGCACTAAAAACAAGGCTTCACAGTATTTGCTTGCATATTAAACGATCTTATTAACATAGACATACAAATACAACCCTGCATGTTATTATTTTTAAAATATACAGTGTGTATTTTAACGCATATAAAAACTTAATAACATGAATATTAATTAAAAAATAAAATTAGGACAAAATACTTTTACATAGTTAGTTTGTGTTTTCCAACATTAAACATTTAATAAATTTTGTACAAATGACTTTGTATTTTTAAAAATTGTTAATATATGAAATTTTTTGATCGCACGTTTTTAAAAATACATTTATTAAATAATTTGTATTAATCAGCCTGCTTCAAAACGCGATTGAATTAATCAAAATACTTTCTTTTAAAAACTTTTATAACTTATGAAAATTTTATTGAATTATTTTAATGTGATAAATATAAATTGATTTAAATTAAGCGTACGTGCACATTAAAATTCTAATAAATAAGTAAGAAGGCATAAAAGCTTTCATTGGTAGGAATTACTTATTGACGCTATCTAGGATTCTATTCTTACCTTCCTGAAAGAGGGTTGATCTATACATTATTAGAGGTAAGGGAGTAATACTAGGAATTCTCATTTATTGCACCTCTAAAAAATATTTGAATGTTTACAATTTACTTGAAATTATTCGGTACAGTTTTTTTTGTTCAATTGCTTTTAAGACTGACATTATTACAACCTTAAATCTTTCATAAATTAAAAATAATTTTACTTGACATTGTTTAGTTAAATTATGTTTATATGGATTTTTTTTTATTGAACTTGATTTGTTAATTTTATTTTAATAATATAATTTTTACTTTTAAAATAAGAAAAAACTAAATGATAGTTCGTAATTTATTTACTATTACAGATAACGTAAAGAAAATTGCTGTTTTGATAAAAACATATTTAGTACGTTGAACAAAGTATTATGGTTCAAATATTATTTTTTTAAGTGTATACATCAACAAAGAGACTGATTAAATGTTTCAAGTTATATTTTAAAACCCATATAACAAAACGTAGCCTACACAACTGGATTAATCAAATAATTCCACCAGGAAGTAGAGGCTGGCAACTCGGACAAGTTTAACTATCTCCAGTTTATTGCAATGGGGGGGGAAAGGCGTAGGAGGGACCGGAAACTACCCCTCCATAAGGGTAGCTCCGTAAGTACCATTTTCAATAAGGTGAAGATGGCGTGACGTCTTTTGGTACTTCGATTTGCAGTCACTGACGCCATTTACACGATTCTACGTGATTTTTTATTTCATTGAAATATACGAACTGGAAAATAAATTTGAACTTGAACTTTTTAATATTATTTAAAATAGTTTGATTTTGTTGTATCATGAAATTGGCAGTATGTTTTAAGAAAACCACGAATAACAAAAGTCAAAACTAAAATTAAACAACAGATAACCATTAATAATAAGAATTATTGATTGTAATGATGTTTTGCATGATAAATACAAGCGTATTGCTAAATTATGCATTTTTTAAAATACAGATTTACAACGTTTCGAAAAAGGTATTAATCAAAATTTAATTAATTTCACAAACTTGCTTCTGGTTTTATTTTTTCTATGGAAATTATAAAACTTAAATTTTTATGACGATTATTGATTTATATATAAATAATATGTTATGTTATATTTTACATGAAAACACAAGGTTTTTTAGTTGAATTAAAAATATATATAGTATATGTGTTCATATTTTTTTGGAATTTAAATTTGTTGGCATTGGCCATAGAAATTTAGAGAAAGTTCTTCGTTATTACATATATGTTGAAGATATAATATCAAAAGAGACATTTAGAATTTTGAAGATATAAAACTCGAACTCCTGTCAGATTTATTATCTGGACCGATTTTGATACGAGCGTGGGTGTATAACATTGAAAAAGCATCACATTTACAGTATTATCGAACATCGCTTCCTGTTCGACACGTCCCGCTAAGCACCCTTTCTCTGCTGACACCCCCTTGCTATCCTCCACCATCACCCTCCCCCGTGCCACCTATAAACATAAAACTGCCGGGGATTGCCCAACGAATGGAGATCATGTCCCTCTACAGATTACTAAGTCACTGACTGTAGAGTAGCACCACTGGGGTTTGAAGGTTACTAGAATTTAGTAAAATCCTTTATTTCAGAAATCATGCAAATACACGAAACACAACGAAAATGCTGAAATAAAACCTACGATCTGCAGTTGTATTAGTAAATGTTTATAATTGAAAAAAAAAAAAACTAAAAATATTTATGGAGACTTTTGAAATGTTAAATTTAGTAAGTTAAGTTATAACTTAATGGTATATATATTACAGTTATTTTGTAATATCTATTATAAAGTTTATTCAAACAATAGACAGTGATTATAATATTGAATATTTATGATCGTTTAAAACATTGAATATTTTTTAAATTAATATTATCTTCAACATCAAATCAAGTAAAAAAAACGTGATTAATACTAGTTTTTCGGGTATTAATAATATTTGATTGCTAAAATAGCAACGCTACATGTAATAATAATTCAGGTATTAAGCAGAATAAAGCGTTTAAAAACTCAGTATAATTATTAATACAATACAAATACACAAACCTTCACGGTGGTAAACATATTCAGGTAAAATTTATTATAGTGTACAAATAGAAAATTCGTTTATAATAATGTAGTAAAATAATATTGTTGTAATAATTCCAATAGCAGAACGTGATAAATTTTAATTCAAGGGAGGTTCGCAAAAGCCTGGATACACACAATGTACACATAAAGCCTGTTTGCTACAGAAGTGCTTAATTTTAAATCGACGAGGGTTAAAGAATTAAGCAGACCCATTAATTTATTTTAATGGGAATAACGTTAAATTGTGTATGGACGTGGTTTAAGCTATTATCATTAGCGGAATTTTCATCCCCTGTTTTTTAAACCAAATTAAATAATTAAATTTGAAAAGGCTTCAACTAAAAAATATTTGCTACCCCCCATTCGTTTTAATGCGCGTTTTGTACAGAGTATTTTATTAGAAAATATTAAAACAGTTCTACAGTACAAATTTTTTTTTAATATATATTTTAATTCAAGTATTATTACAATTTTGATTTACTCGTTTTCAGTCGTAGATTTCTTCAATAGATAATTGTTATGTTTGTTGATAAAATATTTTATACTCTGCGTTGTTATGTACGAAAGTAGAAAAAAATATGATATGATAATAAAGTTAATCTCCTGATATGCAGTATGAAGGAGAAGGGAGCGGAATAGCGACCCTGTCGGGGGGAGTGAGAGGATGCGGGAAGGTTTCGGCGCCGGCCGCAGGGGCGGCGTGGCGCTGCAGGCGGCGGTGGCGGAAGTCGACAGAACCTTTTAAGGTTTTCCGTAACTCGAGAAAAAGGCCGCAAAAACTGTAACAGAGTGCAGCACTTGTACCGGTTACGAACTCAAATGCACATCTCGCGTTTACGGTCAATGAAATTATACTTTTTGCATAAACGTCTTCAGAAAAAAATCTAAGGGTAAATATATAAAATCAGCTAATAACAAGTCTATATTTAAATATACAAATTATTTTTTAGTAATTAAAAATACTGATTTTTTTGATGACTTATTTCTAATACGATACGTACTTTTTTTATTTTTTAATTTAATTTATTAATATTTTTGAGTAAAATACTTGAGTGATTTTCCACATGTTCGTTTTTATTTGTGACCAGTTTCGCCAACCTTTCACGTTGGCATTATCAAACAGGGTACTCTGTAAACTCTGTTAAAAAATATTAAAATCGAATTCCACCAAGTACTCTCTGTCAAAAATATTGAATTTCATAAAATTTATTATCATTAAAATAACAATCCAATGGATGTTATTTTTTTTACGAATAGTAGTGTGAGAAGAAAAGCAATAAAAGACATGTGCTATTTCTCGGGAAGTTCGTAAACGTCAAATTAATTATGTCGGGACAAGCGTGTCTCTTGGCCGATCACGTAAAGAGATTAGTTCCAGGCGATGGCATCAGAACCGATAGATTGCGATCGATGCTCCCAGGCCTGTCTTGTTATCGGTGTTCCGTTTCATATGTGACGAGGTGAGTTCTCTGACAGTCCCTCGCATGATCTGCTGTTAAATCTTCTTGATCCAAACGAGGAGTTAATAAAACTAAAATTATGATTAACTTTCATTTCGAAGTGGTGATTAATCGGATTTTAGTGTGTGATTTTGTGGTAAAGCGACGATGGATTAAGCTTTTTTTATATTAATTTGAAATTATTAATACAAACACTACAAATTATTTGAAAAAATATATAATTTTTTTTTATTCGCTGAAGACTTGCAGTTATGCAGCTTGCTTTTCGAAGGTAAATAATTGAATATAATTTACGTTATAAATTTATATTTACTGAAATTTTAGGGTAGGAAAAAATTATTTTAGTTTGTTGTTGAGTTGAGAGGGAGCGTTATCAAAACGAATATTTTATTAAAAATAAAACAGGTTTAGAATAGATTAATAGGTTAACTGCAGTAAATTTAACTCACTGCAAGATATCTTGAATAATAGTATGTACATTTTTGGTAATATGCAATTTGTATATCTCATTATTTAACAATATTATTCTTTTGATCCATATTAAGGAAATGCAGTAAAATGTTTTGAAATACATAATATCTATACGAAAAGGGGAGAAAAACTTTGTTTTATATTATATAGTACATCAAATAAATGCATTTTAGAATTAAAAGCATAATTTTTTTAAAACAAATGAATTTATTATCAAACTGACTTATGATTTATAGTTAGTCCTATATAATTATTTGAATAATATTAAAAAAATAAATCTTGTTCGTAAACAGAAAATCGTGTAATGCGAATCTGACAATTGTCACCCTGCAAAAAATACAGCTCAATGGGGTGCTGAACGCTTTTCATAAGATTCACCTAAGATTTGAATCGAGGAAAGGCGTTCATTATTCGGCCTTATTTGTAGTAAGCGCCATCACCGGTTATAATAAACTGAATAGTGTTAAAATATAATTTACAATACGTCTATATATTTATTAGAGTAATGCTAAAAAATATTTTTCGTGTTCGTAAATTGGCTTGTTCTGACAATTGTCACTCGGCAAAAAATACAGCTCAATTCGGAAGCGGGGTGCTGAACGCTTTTCATTAGATTCGCCCAAGATACTAAAGGATTACTAAAAGATTTGAATGGAGAAAAGGTGTTCATTATTCGGCCTTATTTGTAGTAAGCACTATCACCAGTTATAATAAACTGAATGGTGTTAAAATATAATTTACAATATGTATATATATTTATTAGAGTAATGCTTAAAAATATTTTTCTTGTTCGTAAATTGGCTTGTTCTGACAATTGTCCCTCTTCAAAAAATACAGTTCAATTCGGACGCGGGGTGCTGAACGCTTTTCATTAGATTTGTCCAAGATACTGAAGGCGTTATTAAGATTTGAATGGAGAAAAGGTGTTCACTATTCGGCCTTATTTGTAGTAAGCACTATCACCAGTTATAATAAACTGAATGGTGTTAAAATATAATTTACAATACGTCTATATATTTATTAGAGTAATGCTTAAAAATATTTTTCTTGTTCGTAAATTGGCTTGTTCTGACAATTGTCACTCGGCAAAAAATACAGCTCAATTCGGACGCGGGGTGCTGAACGCTTTTCATTAGATTCGCCCAAGATTCATGGGCGGTATTAAGATTTGAATCGGGGAAAGGCGTTCATTATTCGGCCTTATTTGTAGTTAGCGCTATCACCGTGTGTGCTCGCCTCCGGTATAATGCAAGTCGGCATAAATCAGTCAGGCGCACTATCGAGAGGGCCAATCTCCTTTTGTTGCCCGTCGGCGGCGGAGACCTCCCGCAGTCCGCGGGACGTGAGACACTTACGGCGCGATACGGGCTTGTAATGTTGCCGGAGCGTTTCGGCCGATTGTGTAATTCGGCTTTATTTTTCAAATGGGTTTGTTTGTTTCTCAACGGTAAACTCTTTGATAGTATTGAAACGTAATTGGCAATTTAGCACGTCATTTTCATTGACGTTATTTATGTGCAAGGCTTTTGTGCTGTGTTGCTTTCTTCCCAAAATAACCCGAAAAAATATATCTTATCTTTTTCATCGGGTACCTCTCCTCAGAAGAGGTTGGCCACCATCTCACTGAACTTAAATTTATGCTGAATTAGTGTTCATGGTTTTCTAAGGGGATTATAGTGTAGCGCTGCTGTTGCCCAATAGCATTATTATATTATATAATCCTTTCATAACAAAGCTCTGGCGTTTAGATCTGATAATCCTTCTGCAGCAAGCTACAAAAATCCCTTCACAATCATTGCAAGTCCACTACTCCTTTACCGATCCTTTACACACGCTCAGGGTACAGAATTGCAGTAATGTACGAGCAACAGAATGGCGAGGGCGGGGAGGTTCAATAATAATACAATAAAACTATATCCACTGCGATATTTAACTGAAAATATAATAAAAGATAGATTGATTATAATATTTTCTTTAAAATAACATATATATACTACGAAAATTTTAAATATTTTGTAGTACTCTCAAACTGAAGGAAAAAATGTTGTATTTACAGTTTTTGTAGCCGTTTACCTGCACATGCAACAGAATTCGCTTCGGAGTAACGTAAATTCAACTTCTTGTACAAATATACCTGAAGGAATTTGCAGAAATGCAAAGTTAAATAAAATTCTGAAATCTCCAACTGCCTCCCCGGGGGAAACGCTCCACTTAAATCGACGAACAAGTGAAAACCATTTCTTCAGAAGAGAGAATTTCTTTACATATCGTCCGTTTCAGTTTTATACTTGTGCCTTTTTATTGGGGCGAATGCTACGTACATTCCTGTATTATCTCGAGTAGCAATATCGATAGCGATGAATTCTCGAAGCGTTTTGAGAAATAATAAAACTTCGCAAGTGTTCTGATACATTAAAAAGTAAAAAGCTTCCACGTTATCTGTCGAAAAGTTGAACAATTTCTCTGGAATTCATATCGAACGATACATGTTTTGTACGGCTGGAGATTTTATATTCACGTAAAAATACATGGATTTGAATCTATAATAAGTCGTATTACATATTATTTATTATACGAGATTTAAAAGAAGTTGTTGTATTAGATGTCAAGAAATTCAATATTTTTGACAGAGAGTACTTGGTGGAATTCCATTTTAATATTTTGAATAAAAATACTTGAGTGATTTTCCACATTTTTGTTTTTATTAGTGACCGGTTTCGCCAACCTTTCACGTTGGCATTATCAAACATTATCAAACAAAACTCTGTTTGATAATGCCAACGTGAAAGGTTGGCGAAACCGGTCACTAATAAAAACAAAAATGTGGAAAATCACTCAAGTATTTTTATTCAAAATATTAAAAAGTATTAGATGTCATCAAAACCAGATTTTTAACTCAACGCTTTTTAAAAGTTATTTAATTAGTTATATATAAATGAATAAACAAAATAATATGATTTAAATTTTTTATGATTTTAAGCCGAAAACTGAACGGTTATATAGAATATTTTCTGTTGATTTCTAAAAATGTAAATACATTCATTTAAATACCGATACGTACTTGAACTAAAAGCTCTCGAGTTCAAGTCTCGATAAAGTAAAAAGGCATCTATATTTATCAGAAAGATATAGTCAAAGACATAAATATATTTTTATCGGTAAAATAATCAGTTGGTAGTAATTTTTTATCAAACGAATATCAGAATTTTTTTCCTGTAATAAGAACGTAAATGTATTAGTTTTGTGAGTCTTTTTAGATAAAAAAAATATGAATTTAGTGATTTTTATATATTTTATGATATAAAGGTGTAGGGCCACTTTTTTTATTTGAATTGTCAGGTGTAATATTTTCGTACCCGAACAATCATAACGCCGAGGCGCGGGGCGTGCGGAGGTAATCCTCAGGTTCTTTAAATTAGGCCGAAAGGTGATACGGCTCTTGGATTATGGTCACCCCTGCCGGGTTGCATGAATAATTCCAGCTCGGTTTAATAAACCTCGGCAACCCCCGCCCTGTGTCAATACAAGAGCAGGGCTTTACTCGCGATCCAGGAACCGGGGGGGAGCGCGGGCCTAATCAGAGTACGGCTTCTTCGAAATGTGCGAAATGAAAAAGGTATTTTTTTACTTTGAAAGACTACTACAATAGCGATTGTAATATTTGACGTTAATCATCGAAAATGAGTGCTCAGTGTTGTTGATATTTATTATTTATTTATTAAATCCTTTTCAGATTTTCAGACTCACATGAAATCTTTATACAATAACACTGAAGTTCCATATGAAATATCAACAATTAAAATAACATAACCCCTCACTGACTAATTATATCATATCCTACTTATATACATGCAATAATATTATAAAAACTTCACACATTTTCTAATAATTACTTCTTATTTCATAAGTCAGTTTTTTGATACACACATACAATTCAACAGCAATCATTAAAACTGTGTTAGTAAAATTGAAATAATTAAAAGAAGTGATGTTTATTTATTTTATACCGGCATAAAGCTGTTGGATATATTCTTGAACTGTAAATATTGGTACAACTGTTTTGAAGAACGTTGATAAAATCTGATTCAAGATATTTAACTTTTAATTACTAAACGAAGCACATATGATTGAGAGACATATTGACGTTTCTTTATAGAACGCTAAACTGGTGGAATCGTATAAATTCATATTTATATAAATTATATAGCATACTTTACTGAGGCACAGATAACTGTGTCTCTCTAGTTAAATAAAATATCATTCTAAGAATATACAATTTCAAAATGAAAATATTGTTTTTAATATTACGTGCGGTGACTCACAAAATTTCAATACATTTGTTAAATTTATTTCGCAGAATTACAGTCTAATCAAAACAAAAACTAAAGAAAAAAAACATTGATAGCATAAAATGTAATAACTAATAACTGCACAATTATATAAAAAAAAACCCTATTCAAAGTTAAAAAAAAAATAATTTGAATACTGTTTTATAATTTATCGACATCGACTCAATAATCACATATTCAAGGTATCTACGACGCTTTTAAAACGTCTATAAATCATAGGTTAGATTTGAACTTATATTTTTTAGATAGCTTGTGATACTTAACACCATTTAAGCCATTAACTCCGCTATCCTGTAACGATTTACTTCAATATACTAATTTATAATTTTCTTGTATGAACTATTTAATTTGTGTATTAAACAGTGACTCGAGTTATTTCTTTTGAATCTCATTAAATGTAATTGACAGTAAAGTTTAGTTTCTTGTGGGTTTCATAAAAAATATATTTTTGCTTAGTATACCTGAAATTTCAAGTAAATAATACATTTCAACAATAATTCACCTCTCAATATTCATCCCTAATTTTAATATAAAAAAATAAATATAGATAAATTATGAATGTTCACAAAACTTGATTGCGTTAGTTTGAGTGTACTTATTTTTATAATTCTTCTCAAACAATGTTATGTTACTTATAACAAATAATATGGCGTGATGTTACTTATATTGCCAAAAAGTAACAATGCTGGTTTTGTATTTGATTTCAGAGGTACAATGAGGCGCACTTTTTGGGGTAACTTTTAAACATTTTTTCATGTAACTTCGGAGGTGCCAGTTTGTTGCCCGCGGGCCGGAAGTTTAAGTGTCCCACCTTTCCCGCCGCCTGATGAGCCCCTCGTTAAGAGGGTTTGCCACCCCCGTGATATAAAAAATGCGAAAATGGGCGATTTAGAAGGCTTCAAAATATCGAATTTATTCAAATTTTATTTAAATGTTTAGTACGCCTAGCAAATAATTCAACCATGATAGAATACAGGCGTTTTTTCTTCCTCAAAAATGTATTATTAGGCATAAAAGAAAATTGAGTGAGAATAAAGAGTAAAATTTATCAAATTCAGAGAAAAAAACTTTTTTTGGGTTTTTTAGATTTATTAATTTTATTCAGATTTGACGGTGTACCATTTTTAGCAATAAACAAAAAAATGTCTGGCTTAAAAAAATATACTCTAAGACAGTCAAATTAAATGATATGTACTTACTTTTATATCATGTCTAACATGCAACCATTAAAAACCCTATTTTAAATTAGTAGTAATTGTTGTCTTTAATTAAAATAAATGACAACATTACATATATACATATATGCGTTGTACTATATATTAAGTTTTTGATGATTAGAGCAAGAACGTTTTTTTATGAAAATACAAGGAATGTGAAACATCAAGATTATAAACATTAACCGTCTTGTACAAATTTTTATGTGATTAAGCATATTTTTTCACACATTGAAAACGATTAAAGAAAACTCTCAGAAAATATCATCGTGACTTGTGAGGGATTTCTTTAATCGTTTTCAATGTGTGAAAAAATATGCTTAATCACATAAACATACTAATACCTGCATGGGTAAATAAATACGCATCCTGATTAACATTAATCTAAAATTAATATAATTGAATGGTGCGCGTCTCGGCTAAACATCAATAGATTTTAAAAATAATAATAACCAGCTTTGGATATAAAAATGCTTCACTTGTTACTTTAATTAAAAAGTCCAGTGTTTGCAAATCATTAAATATTGATTAGCCCGAGCATATTAGTTCATATGTAGAATATGATTATTAAAAATTCTCACTAAATTGCAGTGGCTCGTTAGCATAGTTGGATAAATGCACCGGCCATGAAAGCTTGGGGATGTGGGTTCGTATCCCTCACAAGTCACGATGATATTTTCTGAGAGTTTTCTTTAATCGTTTTCAATGTGTGAAAAAATATGCTTAATCACATAAACATACTAATACCTGCATGGGTAAATAAATACGCATCCTGATTAACATTAATCTAAAATTAATATAATATGTCTTGTACAAACTTTCAAAATGTTTTCTTAAAAGCAGCATTTTTGTGTTAGTTTGATTTATCTTTTTTCGTCGGTTTTAGTGGTTCAGCAACATATATAGCCTTCCACCGCCGAAGTAGTCGGGCTTCGAGAGGCTGTGGCAAGTCTCGGTAATTAGGAATGCATAAAACCGAAGGCAGATTGGAGCTTGCGGAGATGCAGCGGCCTCGGCAGGCGGCCAAGGGGCGGGACACGGAATCACCCGAAACCTGACGGGAACGGCCGGATGTTATGACGATGCCAGGAAAAATGCTGTGTCATTCCGCATTAGAAATATTTTTAATACACAATTTTTAAAAATCACTCAATTCATTTAATAACTAGACTATAAAATGTATTTTCATGAGCTTGAAAGCCTAGTAAAAATTATTTCAGACGATATTATAACACACGGACTCATTAGAAGAAAATTCGTAGTTTTGACGTAATTCAAAAATTAAAAAAAACAACAAAGAATATACATCATATTTTTTATAATTTTTTAAATAGTTATTCAACGTCTATTACATAATATTTAATAATCACTCTATATCTCAAACGTACCATTATTTCTTCTTAGTTATGCTTAATGTATCCAAATTAAAACGTCAAGCGAAAAATTTATTGCTATTAATTTAATATTTTTTTTACTATTTACATAATATATTACAATTTCATAAATTAATATACCTTTAGTTTCGTAAATAAAATATTCATTAGCAATAGCAGATTGAATACTGTGATAAATTGTATGTTAATTAGAAAAGCAGGTGTTTGATGTCAATGGATTCAAATGTTGTCACTTTTCAAAGTATTATTTACTTTGAATAAACTTTGAGTTTTTATAAATAATACTGTGCAAAAATTTTAAACGGATTTATAATTTAATACAATGTATTGAATGTATAAAGGTTTTTGGAAGTATTTCGTATACAGACCTTAAATTTAGAGTTCATTGTGATTTCTCGAAGCAGGCGTTCCGTGGACAACATCCTTACGGTGTTGTTTTTGTAACAAGTAAATTCGAAGGAGTAAGCATTCGCAGTGCCAAATTCAGTGCCGGGGACAGGCGGGCTCGTTAGGCGGCCCCGGGGACTCTCCTCGGCCCTCGTCGCACTCCGTTTTCCGCCCCTGGAACTTCTCGCTCGGGAAATATTCTTGGCCGACGCTTAGAGGCCGTTTAACTTGAGGAATCTTTCCAACTTGAAGTTTTGGCCGCTTCTTCAGGATCGGTTCAGTTATTAAAAGTATTACGGCATAGTTGCGCTTCATGTAAATTTTATGTCACCTCTGTACGTGAAAAATGTTTTACTTGTAAAAATAGTTGAAGATAGTCTTAGCTATTATTTTCTTTCATTAAATACATATATAAATTTACTTCTATGCGAGCTATCTTTACTGAAGCCAGACTTAAATATAAGTATGTTTTTGAATGTGATTTATTCGTCAGGAAATCAATGAAAATTATGATCATGCGCGGGTTGATTATATTTTTATGAAAATATATCAAAGGAATGGGTTCTTTTATGGATTCATTTTCAATGTTATGCTGCTTTTGATTTTAATATTTACAGAATGCAGAGTACCAAATCAAATTTTTTCAAATATCAATCAATGTATTTCGATCTCACCAATGTTGAGTGCGTTATCATTATATATAAAAATAATATAACCTTTGAGTATTAATGACGTATTAATATAATTACATGTTTAACAAAATGGAAGGACTTTGTGACGTCAAAAGCATTACAGATTATGAAGAAACTGGCGTAATTAGCTTTTCCGGGCAATAAAGCCTTGTAAGAGTTGCACTTAAAATTTAATAATGTTCCCGAGCTGCAAAGTTTTCTAAAATGTGGTTCTTGTGGAAAATATACGCGTCCTAGAAAAACGTACAGGTCTATTGAATAATGTGCCTCCGTGTACTTCTGGCACAATGTTGTTTCCTCGTCACATATATTACGTCGGGCCGAACGAAAGGCATGCGCAAATTGAAACTGCATGGGTAAACACATTTATTATTATTTATTTATATAAACAAGTAACGTTTAAAAATAAATTTGTGTTAAGAGTTCTAGTTTATTCTTTGAAAACTTGTAATTACTTTATTTACGCTTATGGTCTTAAATGGTTTCGCGCAGTTGGTGATGACGTTGATGCTTATCTTCCCCACAACAATTTAGAATCTGATGGACTTGTTCAGCGGTGTCAACTTTGTTCCCCTCGGCGCCGAGCGCACCGATGCGAGAGCTCTTGCTACCTGCCACATATGATTTCAGAGCCCGATAACGTAAACACACTTAAGTGATTTTTTAACAGAACTTCCACACATTTAGTAAACTACATATTATATATAACATGCGAGTTATATCCAAAGAATAATAAAAAAATAGAAAAAAAAAAATACTTACATTAAAGATGTCCAACAAGAATCTCCAGTTTTCTTTTTGTATTAAAGAGTCGAGTAACCAGATGAAAAAAAAAGGTTCTAAAGTTTGTAAAGTTCAAGGCGTCCTGCGCGATAGAGTGAAGGGTATTGTGAAATTTCTTGCTCACCTGAATCCCGAACCCTTAATTCTGTACCTAAGTAAAGTTAATTCGCGCAGCTTCCTTGCGGCCTGGCGCGGAGTCTCTGGGAGCTTTACCGTTCTACTTTATTTCTCGCCTGAAATTTTGCTCAAGTGGTTATTTACTGAAATTGGTTACCGGTTCTGACTTAATGGGCTGTACACTTTATTCCAGCTTCAGGAAGCCTATAATTTTATAATTAGCTTTACTCTTAGCTGGAATTTGATTGTGACTTGTGTAAGTTTTGTTGTTTACTGTTTCTTATTAAATTACTGTAATTAAGAGTACCAATGGATAATACTGGTATTTAAGAGAAAAGTGTTTTAATAATTTCAAATCTGAAAATAAAGGACAGCCCCAAAATGTTCACGGATAAAAATGTTTTTATAATCTGTTTTTTTTTAAATATTTAAACTAAAAAAATACGAACACAGATGGAAATCTAGTAATTGTTTATTTGAATATTTTTAACTAACTATTTAAAAAAAAAGTACTAAACTTCACCGCTGATCAAAAAAATTGCTGAAATATAATGTTTGTTCTTGTACTCAATTCTTTATTTACATTCACAAGCTCATAATTAGCACCAAAAAAAGTTTTTATTAATAAATTGAACATTATTTAATAGTTCTTTTTTATATTATAGTATATGGTATATTGCTTATTACACTTAACCGAATACTTTTATTGCCTACCTGCTTGTATTTATGTATTTTCAATAATGTTTTATGAACTTGATAGCTTTTTTTGAGAATTGAAGAGTTTTTGCGAAGTATTGGAAATATATATATATATATACTTTTTACCAATATAGTTTTATAAAAAGCTACGAATTGTTGCATCAAAGATTAGATGATAAGTTTTCGTTTGAAAGTTTACTTAATTCAGTTTAAAAGTAAGTTTACTTTATGTTTATATTATTTCCAGTAATAAGTTACCAATGGCAGTGATTAAAATATTGAAAATTCCGAAAAAGTGCCCATAAGCAAATAGATACCATCTTGTCTCAACTTGTATGGAAGTATGAAATCTGTATTAGATAGATTATTCTATATGATATTTTATTGGAAAGTAAGCTAAGTAAGTAATTAATCGTCTCCAGGCAGGGAAGCTCAACTAGAAGTTGCCTCGTTTTGTTTGTTTAATTTTTTTATTGAGATCAAACCTCTTTGAATTAATATTACAATAAAGCAGACTGTGGTATAATATCAATTTAATTATCTGGAAAAAATCCATTCACGCTTGATGATTAAAATTATAAATTATTTATATCTCTATATTTATTTAACAAATAATGATTATTTATAGTTACCATGAAATGTGTCGAAAATAGTTAAACAAGACAGGTCACCATTAAGTACTTTTAGAAGATTTATTGGATAATACTTTCTCAAAGGCTGTGTATGACATGTATGTCATAATTTTCAGAGAGCTATGTACAAAATTTATTTAATTACAAACCATTTATTTATGTAGTAGTCGTAATAAAATACTTTTTTTTATAATAAAATATGTTAATGTGGAGGTTAGCACCTATCGACAATTTTTAAATATAATAATATATATAATTGCTACCCATGGGATAAATCATTAAAAAAAAGTTAATGTAAAAATTTGAATTTTATATTTTGTTTGATGATTGGATGTACTTCGATAGATTTGTTATTTTTAAAATCAATTTATACTCGCTTGTTATTTAATAACTATAATATTTCCATCCGTTACCTGTGTTGATCATACCTGCCCCAGTGTATGATTGCGCCAAACTATCCGTGCCGCCTGTTCATGATTTATAGTTCCATTTCCTTCCCGGCTTTATTTCACCCCTGCTCCTGCACGCCACCCCCGCGCCCTTCAAACTATCGATAAAGAAGATAATCTCGCCCCCAGGATAAACTTACAGACAGGATTTTCAGTTGGCGTCTAACTTTCAAGTGAGGATATCGTCGGCAATCATGACTATTGATAGCGTTCATCGGGTATTAGAAAAAAAAAATTGCGAGTGAGTAGGATCGATTTGTATATACAAAAATTCAAATTGATTTTTTGTTATTGGATTTTGAATCATCTTCATCAAAAATCTATGTTGATTTATATTATTAATAATATGATTAACGACCATAGTACATGCATTGACCACACCTGACAATTGCGGTTCGGTCCCTTAATCATTTTGACTACCACACGCCCCACTGTTTTTAATTTTTAAGTATTACTTTATAACTTTTTTTGCTGTATAAAAAGTTGTGCTAATATTCATTCTTGAAAAGAAAATATGTGTAGCAATATTCCCTGTATTGAATTGAACATATTGATAATTTTTAATCATGTTGGTAAAGTAACTCTTCATGAAACGAAATTGAAAACGAGGCTACGTCTGTATTGTTGCCCTTGAATCGAAGAGAATTGAGATTCAGTGACCAATAACGTCGCAGGAGACGTCAGCTTTGAATTTTGAATACATATTTTATTTATACATATGAATACATACATAAGCAGACACGCGCCGCGTTACAATTCCACCAGATGCAAATTTAGAAATAACTGAATACGTTTTATATTTACCTTTGATATACGTTACTACCTTTGCATATCGTATAGTTACTAGTTTAATAACAGTTGTAGATTAAAAACATATATAAATAAATAAAAAAAGCTTTCTATAAATATACACTCATGTATTATTTATTGTCCTTACTTGAGCTAAGTTATTCTGGTATATTTTAATGTTTTTAAACATTCGTTTATAGTCTGTTTCAATATATTTAAATTTAAAAACAGATTTAACTTAATTTTAAATAAATTTGTTTTTAAAATTTTGATTACTTGTTATTAATTATTATAATATTGATTATATTTAAAAATTCCAGGGATTGTATAATTTTTTGTTTATAAAGACAAACTTGTTACGTCAATCTGAAACATGAAATGATTTTTGCAGTTCACTGGTTTAGCAACTGCAAAATTTTTATAAAGATATTTGTATCTTAACGGAAAATGAGTAAATATTTTTCAGTGCAAAAAAACTAACCATACAAATAAATATTGACTATAGTCGATTTAGTAAAGTTGTCATTATGGCACAACCTGCAATTTCAATAAAGACTACAGAAATAAAAATGACCACAGAAAATATAATTACATCGCTCCTTAAGAATTGATTAAATAAGATTCTGCTCTCATACGCGTAGTTTGAAAATGTAAATATTTTAATATTTTACTCTACAGGAAAGGTGTGCTATGAGCACATAAAAAAATCGTCCACTTTCTGTGCGTCAGAGCTCCGCAAGAATTCTTATTTTTCTTACAAAAGTCGTAAAACACAAGATTATTCCTTTGAAAATAATAACGCACCCTGAACACAGTAAACACTGCGGAAATCCTCCCTTAAGCAGTTACTAGATGGAACTCAATTTTTACAGCTGACATTCGTATCAACACACGTCTACTACCGAGGCTGGGTGTGGCTCCGTATTCTCATCCAAAAATTCTAAATAATAAATGCACATTCAATACTCGTTGTGCTGTTTGGATATTTATAAAATGAAAAATGATTTACAACAGAAAATTGGCATACAATTGATAGTGAGGTTGCGTAATCGACAATGTAACAAAAATCACATGTAATATCTATATAAAACAAGTAATGGTTTTACTGGTTGCTTTTTGACTGTTATTAAAATATATTAATAGTTAAAGGAATATATTTTCTTTTGTAAGGGAGATACAACTACTTAGGGTTTTTTGATAGTTGACCATAAGTCCATTATTTGTAATTCAGAGTGGCTATCAATCGTAAGTTCAGTATTTACAATATATTTAAAGGCAGTTGATTCATACATGGATCTATGAGAAATTGATAAGACTTTTCTGGAGGGATTTGAATTAACACCTTCTGAGTATTACCAGCCAATTTAGTTTAACTAAGTACACCAGCTTACATCTGCATGTATTGATTTATCGTAAGTAATTAGACAAAAATTAAAAAAAAAAAAAAAAAAAACAAAACAACAAGTATTGCCGTAGTCGGTAGTCCCTAAACAACAAAGTTATATTTTACAAAAAAGTGCGTAGTGTTCAGGAAAAACAGCCATCAAACAATATTGACCTGAGCGAGGGTATTCCCCGAAGCAGATCCAGCGAAAGTGATCGCATGATTTACGCGCGCACCAATCACTGCGGGGCGCGGGGAGGGCGCGGGGCGCGGGGAGGGGCGGGGGAGGGGCGGGGGAGGGGCGCGGGGAGGGGCGGGGAGGGGCGGGGGGGGGGGGAGGGCGCGGGAGTCCCCGGGGGACCGTTACTCAAGCGCGGTCACCGCGAACGGGGAGCCCCTGGAACATGCGTAACTTGCAAGATTGCTATTTATCATAATAAAAAAAAATATTTGGATAAGTGCCTACATGTATCGAGAATTTTTTTTTGGATTGACGTTCTAAATATCTTTATAGCACGTTTGATCACAGATCTCAGGGTTTGGAGTAATTTTACGTGAAAATGTATTATTTTTCGTAAAAATTGTTTGATGCACAGTCGCACTGCTTTTGATTGCTTTTAAATAGCGTACCTATCAAAAAGCAGTACTAAATATGTTTTTTTTTTCTTGTCAGTGTTACATTTATTTTACGTTTGCAACTCTGTTATGCGTATTGTTGTTATTGTAAAGGTACAAGATTTCTACGGATTCACCTTTATAGGTCAAGTTTCATTACAACTCGGCCAAGTCTCTACTAATCGATTTCTAGTATAATTAATATGCATTATTAAATTGATGTCAAGGGAAAGTCACAATTTAAAAGATTACATCAATTTTCCTTGTTTACTTGTCTCATCCAGTTGCGGCCTTTTAGTTTTAGAGACTATTGTAATTTGAAGGCTCTTCGTTTAGATTATATGAAATGTATAATAAAATGATTCAAAAAGTTCTTCAACTAGATTTTGAAAATCACCTGTCAAAATACTACGAAAAAAATACAACCCTGTGCTCTGGTACTCAAGATGTTGTCCAGATGGTCCAATAAAATATATTCTAGGCAACGAATAATTTACGCGGTGCTGTAGTTGCGTGATGTGCTCCTCACGGGATTTTATCATAAAGCAGACAAAATCTCTGCTTATTCTACAAGTTACACGTCAAATGACTTTCTATTGGCCTACATTATAACCCAATATAACTACCCTTACCCCAGAGATATCAGTCAATAGTTTGAAAATTATACGATAGTGAGTTACCTTTAAAAAGATATATCCTTATCAAAATATTCGAGTATTGCAAAAAAAAAATTTGCCCCATAAATATTTTTCAGCTATAAAATTTTTTTTTTTAATATATTTTATTATCAATTGTTCTTTAGAAAATGTGATTATTATACCTAATTAATTAAAAAAAACATATAGTTCAATATTTTGTACATACTACATTTATTATTATTGACTTATTATATATTATTTTGAAAAACTGTTTTTTTTTATTTTTTCTTTCAGGTATATTAAAAAAGTTAATATTTAAGTATACTTTATCAAAAAAATTAAGATGAGGTTGTTATATCACCCAGAATTACAATATAGGCAAGAAAAAATCTTGAAATAATCGTAAATTTATGTAAGAAAACACGTTAAAAGAATAAAGCGCTTTCGTATTTATTTTCGCAAAGTCAGATTTAGTATTCAGAATTCAGAATAAAAAAATATGTAGAGTCGTGCGACCTTCTACTCAATTATGATAATTGCTTTCAAAGGGAGCGCCTTCACACGAGCCGGTTGATCGCTTGCAACTCGGTATGAAGTTTATTTTTTCTATTAAAGACCGCATTAGCATCCAATGTATATTTAATCCAAATCATGCAAGCGGGCTGGGGGCGGTACGGGGGTGGGGCGAGGCAGGGGCGGCAGGTGGAGGGCGAGCACTGCTCTCGTTACTCCGAGCCTTCCACCCTTTGCTAGGATAATGACGGCGCCTCCGTCTGAAAAGACACGGCCCTGACGGAAGAGCCCAAAGAATGTCTGCAGCCTCCGTGGAGCTGTAGAGGTGTCTCAGAAATATTGAAAGAGACCCTTACGTGTTGGGTAAAAGTTTTGTATATAGCAAATTGGCTGTGCGGGTTTTTTTACAGATTTGAAGACGGGTTTTTGATTAAATATTTATATGTATTAAACTGATATATAATAGAATTAATGATTTGTTTTTTGAAATCAGATATAGCTTGGCCATTTGCTGCTTATCTACGTATAAAGATAAGTTACACTCAGTTATGAATTTGTTTTCACCTTTAAAGTACATGCAAAATACCTAAAAAAAATACCACACAATGTTAGTGGATATATTAAATAATATAAATTAATTAGAAATTGAAATTCTTGCTTGCGCTTTCAGATACGTATAATAGATATTATTGACTGAAGGCTTATGTGGAAACGAGCGGTTTCATCGATCAATGATGATCATTGATAGATAGAGTTAATTAGTTATCAAAAAAGAAAACATCTAGGTATGTAGGAGGTTGCTCAGATTTTGCTTATAATTTGCTTAAAAAAGAAAGTAAATCAATATAGAACCCCAATGATATCCAATGGTTAAGTAGTGATAATCAACGTTGCGTAAATATGTTTTATATTTTGTTATAGTCTTAAGATTTTTATACGCTAAGACTTTTGTCAGTTTTCATAAGTGTCACCTTTTACAAAAACAATAAAAATTGTCAGCGTAAGAGTAACATAAATTTGCAACTTTAAATTGAATAATTCATATAAAAAATAACTTCGGTACAACTCTAGACGTAGTAGCCTTGATTTTCATTAGAAGAAAATCCAACGTGTTGAAAAAAGTTAACAAAAAGCATTCATAAATAATTGTTACCGTCCAGGCTTGGAAACTTTTCCCCTATTACCGTTTATAACTTTCTTTGGCAGGAATATTCGCAGCAAAAAAGCGCCCTAGCCGTCAAACAATTACAGAGAACTTAGCTACATTTTTTATTCACTAAAGAAATATTATATCCGAGCCATCGCCCCTGTTTGTCGACGGTTTGCTTCAGTTCATATAAATAGCTCGGCTCCGCTCGGGCGCACTCGGGCGCGCTCGGGCGCGCTCGCGGCTCTCGCGCAACGATTTAATTCACAATCGTCTCTTAAAGGATGAATTTATTTTTATCTTCGACGGGTTAAGGAATCGCTTTTGTAGTGATTTCATAGTAAAACTGGGAGCTTGATTTAATCAACGTTTATTTTTTGTGGGCATGTATTCATATTTAACTGTGAATTTACTTTATATAGTAGGTAATATTTTAGTGACAATGTTTTCACGTCTTGTTAAAAAAATATTGCATAAAATTTTAAATATCAGAGGATTATATAAACACTCGGGTTTTTTTGATAGACCAACGGCTTTAAACTGAGTTTTCCGCTGGAAACCTTTCAAGAGTATATTAATTATTCAAAATATTCCAAGAAGTGTAAGTCATAGAAAAATACAGTAAAGAATAAATATTTTTAAAAATTTATATATTGTTTTAAAATAATAAAAAATTATGCTGAGCTAAATACATAAGCACTGCGTGTATTTTAATAAATCGGTTTCGGTGGCTTCCATCAATCATGGCACAGTAACCGACTGCATTTGGAAAGTTCCCTGACGTGTTGCACCCGAGTTACAGCGCGAGCGGTGCAGTTCCGCATCCTCAAGTAATATATTATACAACTATTGATGCGACTAACTGAGCTCTTTGGCGGGATCGCTCTGTATGGACCCTGCGAGGGTGAATTTTACATGAGGAGAATTTAAATCACCCGGGACGTATGGAAATGCAACACGCAGACTGAATGATTTGCAGTATGGCGCTTTGTTGGCCTTGTGGTAGAGCGTCTGTTGATAAATAAAAAAAAAACACTGTTAACAAATTTTTAAACGTTTTGCAAAGTATTACTTGTTTTTCAGGTTTTATACACTAAAAGCTTGTTTTAATTCAATATACATGATTATCAAGACATGTTTTTTTACTCTAACATATTGCCCCCTATGAGCTTTAGAGTAGGTTAAGTAATTTATCAATTGCATTTTTAGTAGTTTTAGTGTTTGCTTTTAAATTGGGTTCGAATAAAATTAGTCTCATTCTGATTTAATTCAATTAGGAAAAATAGGATCGGTCGTTATAGCTAAATTAAAACTATTTCACATTATATCTCAACGACGAGTAAATTCAAAAACATTAAACTTTTTATTCAGAAGAATTTATAATACTTCGTTCTAAATATTTTATCACGTAGAAATCATGTTTATTATTATAAATCATTAAAACGAATAAAAGTATAACCTCCCATTTGTATTATTTTAAGTTAAAAGCGACAAATATTTTCTAAAATATATTCAATGTTTTTATCAAAGCGGAAATCTGAAAGTAAATAATCCAATAAACGATATTAAATATTTATGAAAACTCATCGTTTTTTTATGAAATAGATTTGAATTTTCTGTTATCTTCACTAATTATTTTCGATGTAATTTATCTCACACCAAACTGAAATAGCTAAAACCTTAATCAGTCTAGGATTTACAAGTTAACAGTCTAAACATTTAACATACAAATTAACAGTGTATATTACATGGGGAATGTTTATACAGCACAATCATTTCATAGACTTTAATCTTTTACAATAAAACCACAAAATATTAACAAGACATCGTTGTTGATTATCAAATGCATAGTTTGTTTATGAAATATTTAGTTTAGAGTAAACTATGTTGTTGGTGTGGAAAACAAAAAATATTGTCTACGTTACAGAGAATAAACTTTTGTGAGAAATTATTTGCACAACGCTAACAAGTCCTAGTGCAAAATGATTGATCGGGTTTACGGCGAGTAGTCAAAATTCATTAAAATTTGCTGCATGAAACACCAGACATTAATTAATTAAGCGATACATCATAATCCAATTTTCGGTTTAGTTCGGAAATACGCTCTACGCAATTCTAGAAAACAGATCGGAGCTATTTTTGAATCTCTGTTGCAAATTCCCATTCTGATATTAAAGGTATTTGATATACACAAACAAGCACGTAAGCCGGATTTCTTTTGAAATCTCCTTACGTTTCGCAAAGGTTTCGAGAAATTCATAGGAATATTTCGTCTTTTCAACTAGTAGAAAACTTAGTATTCCTTAAGCAGATTCTGGGCAGGCATAAGCGCCGATAAACAAACGTAAGAAATCAGAAGCACCTGAGGCGCCCGGATGCTCAAGTTTTTCCATATTTTTTACACATAGTTGTTTTTCTGAGCCCTTTTCAAAAATTTGAATGAAAATACATAAAAAGGTTAAACTTCAGATGTCCTGTTTACTTTTCTCGTCAATGTTACTTACGGATACATTTTTTTTATTTATGGCATTAATAGTTGAAAAGTTTTATGTTTTTTAACCAAAAACTTTTTATGTGATTAGGTGATCAATTTTCATAATAAAAAATTCATTTATTTATTTTGGCTGTAGTTGAGATTTTAATATAGTTCACATTCCTTTCCCATTGAGGTTTTTTTTTTGTTTTAAATTATTTTTTTAATGCAGGATGTAATGTAATGCAGGTATTTCATTTGACATCTCAATATTATTGACCATGATTTCTCTAACGAGAACTATGTGTCGTTTTTAGAGTTTTGTATTAAAAGCAAAACATTTTACATTTATCTGACATAATATATTTAAATTTATTAAAATTTATCGAAAGTATTTATTTTTCAACATAATAAAATTGTAAGTAACAGTATCCGTGGTATGAAACATCAGCCTTTATTTGTAACATGAAAATAATAAAAGCGATAGCCAAACTGCTGAAATCTGCGCAGTAAATTAAATTAATTAAAGTAAATAATATGTTTATTTTTGCACATAGTTATATTTTAAAAAATATTCCAAATCGAATTTTTAATTTTATTTAATGGTAAAAATATATTTACGGTTATTGCTGCCACTCAGGTATTACGTTAAATGACAAACGTAATTATACAAAATGCATACATTCTAATTCTGATATCAATTGATACTACTAAACAATAGAAATTCGTCTATAAAAAAAAAAATTATTCAATAGATAAGTAATTTTGTAATTGTTTTAATAAATGTTGTAACATTTCAAATTTTGACCTCTGTCAAAAAACGATCACCAGTTATCTAGCACGATATCACTTAATTAGCAGTTAAGTTGCAACTCGCCATCCATTCATAAGCTACATTGCATTTCATTGTTGTAAAACAAAGGTACAGCAGCTTTTTATACAGATGTATAATAATGCTCTCACCAGTCTGTCTGCTATTATACCATCAGAGGGAATTTGTTTGTTTGGCCGGCATGTTCTCCAAAATTGATTTGAGAGAATCCATACATTATTGTCGCTGACAGGCAGTAACGTGTAATATGGCAGACGTGCTTAGTAAACAAGAAAATCACTGGCCATTACAGCCAGAACGTCGTGTCTACTAAAACGTTAAGGTATGATTTGAATTTTCTGAAGTACTTTGTTCGGTCATGGATATGAACGGAATAATAAATGCTCTCCTCATTGTGTTCGCAGCCGCGGTGATTATGGAGTCGGCAAGCTTGTTTTCATAACATTTCGAAAGACTCGAGTAATACTTTTACCAACAAAAATAGAAAAATCTTGCGCTGTGGTGGGAATGGATTTCGTTTAATATTTTAATCTGGCGTTTGCAGTGCTATTATTTAATTTAAGAAACATAATACTCTTCATCTCCAGGAAGACGTGGGATACTAGCGGTCTTGCATTTATTTAACTTTACATTATCTTGTTTCAGTGTTGTGTTAAATCGTTATTTTTTGGCTTGTATCTATTTTCTAAAATTATCTTTGAAAAATACTAAAAAACTAATAAATTTACTAGTACTAGTAATTTACTTTTTTTTTTATAGATGGTTATTTAATTTATCTCATGATAATGAGATACCTTTGATGTCAAATTATTTATTGTTGTTTAGTGAATAATTTGTAGTTCTCACTGAAAACCAATATTTCGGAGAAAAGCTTTCCGGGAATAATTTGATTCATTTCATTGAGTGATAAATTAATTAAATTTGTATTATTAATTTAATTTGGTTTATTTATTGTATATTACAGTTTGTTGATTTATTTTGGATCGCAATATTCTGTTAGGTTAATCAACCAACAACCTATAAGATCAACCGGTAGCAGTTGCGTTATGTTTAAAACAATTCAACATTAGCCGAAAGGCTGAACTTGTGGTGATTTTTTTGTTAATGTAGCGATATATTATTTCAATAAAAAATATATAAATTGTGCTTCTTAATTCGCGTGTTTTTTCTTCTCTAATTAATCGCTGGAAGCAGCGTAGCGCCACCGGTAATGAAACGCCCGAATTATCATTCCTTTTCAAAATGAAGCCGTACAAAAACGGTTTTAATCAAAATCTCATATAAATAAACAATACCTGGGATCCTGGGAAGCCCTCGGCTTCAAGGGATTACAGAATATTAAAAAACGTACTCCGCTCTCTCGTTAATGAAATAAAAATGTTTATTTGCAGAACAAAGCAGGAGTCGGGCTCAAGCGCGGCGTGGCGCGCGGGGCGGGGCGGGGCGGGGCGGGGCGCGGGGCGGGGCGTGGGGCGGGGGCCGACGCCCCGCGATTTAATCTCAATCGTTATTTTTGAGTTTTTATTTCGAGATAAAAATGAGTTTTGTTATACGCGCTTTTTTTTTTCTTTAAATTTTTCCACGTTTCGTTGATTAACGATACACTTTTTTAATGAAAATTTTTTCTCTGGAACGAGCTGTATTTCATTTCGAAGAAATTTCAAGTTGACATCAACCAGCGACCTTGACTCGATGTCAAGTTCTCATTCTAATTGTGTCTGTAACTCCTACGGTCCAATGATTACAAATGTGACTCATTTTTTTCGACGGGGAATCATCCTCAGTCACTGCACTTATTATATCTTCTTCTACTGAGTATCGCAACAAGAACGCTTCCTATGTAGAGACAACATTACACCTTTATGAAACAATATTTACAGTTATAAATAACCTCATAATAAATATATTTTAAATACTAAATTTTACAAAATGTATTAAATAGGCGTCAATTTAAATGATAAGTAAATAAGCTATTAAAATTCAACAAAAGGCGATAAACTAATAAAGCTCCTCTGTATGCCTGAAATCAATTCAAGGGTAGTATCCAAGTAGTCGGGGATGCACGGGGGCGCATCCCTTTGTGGAGCCAGGCTGAGCGTGGAGCCGCCTCAGATTGACGAATCGGAGATATTGAATTGTCCCTTACCGCCATCCGAGTTGCCCGCATGTCTGGATTCTTCTCACTGAAGAAAAGCGCCGTTTCAAAGGACTCGCTCTTTATAAAGACGATCCTGCGAGAGTTATCTGCATTGCATATTACAGATAAATTTCTTGAATTCTCCAAGTACCGAGAACTGCTTTCCAGGCTCGAATGCTTGATGTAGGTGCACGGGGTTTATTGAATTGAAGAAATGTCTGTTTAAAAATCAAATAAAACTTTTTTTAAATAAATAAATAAATTTTCAGCGTCCTAAATAAGCCTCAATAAAACAGACGCAAAAGATCATTTGTAAAATGAAATCAAAATAAGCCACCGTCAAATACGATAAAAAATTTAAAACAAGTATTATTTAGCAATTTTAAGCCAGTCGCGCAATCAATGTTGCTGATTTAAAACAAATAATATGGATTCTATGCTAGTCTCTATTTTAAATGGACACACAAGAGATTCAAGTTTTAAGGGACATTCGTGACAGAGATATCTTTATAAGTTCTATTTTGTGTTAAAACATATTGAATTAATTGCTATTTAATAACACAGTAATGTATCCCGATGTCCAACAGATCCATTAGTAGAGATTAAGCACCATAAGTTCAGATTTACACGGTAGATGTTTTAATGTATCATTTCTTGGGTGTGTTTGTGTAATACATTCTCCGTTCCATAAGCAATTATCGTGTGTGCGGCTGGCGGTCATTAATGCTACCATGTAGTGTGCAGGCACCATGGAGCAGAGCATGTTCAGAAATACACTTCAAACAAGTCGTTTCTAAGGTTGTCGGTTCATCCGACCCGAGAGGACATATTATTTCTTGGATTCATAATAACAGTTTTTTTATGAAGATATTTTTATATAGGTATGTCGAGATAATTCATGTGATGAAATTAACATGGATAAATACGTTATTTGATCAATTGAATAAAGCAATGTAAAAAGTATATTACTTCTTAATTAAGTGTTTTTATAAAATGATTTAAGTGATATTTTCATTGCATTTTTTTTAAACTGCGTATACTTTAATTGAAAAAGCATTTCTGTTGATATAATAACATATTTCAAACTACCCTTTAACGGGTTGGAGTGTTATGGATGTAACCTAAAAATAAAGATCACGCGACCCTTTCTCTATAAATAGGCGGTTTTAATGATATGATATTTCGGTAACCATCCTTTGGTATGTTCAATTCCGTAGAGCAGATGGGGAGATTGGGGCTCCGCGAACATTTCGAGGAGTTACAGCATTATCGCCGGCTTCAGACACTGTGGCCGCTTCTCAATTTTTAATTAACGATGAAGATAGTTTGAGAACGGCCAAAGGTTTCTAGCAGAACTTGTAAACATGGATTCTAGTATGTGTCTAATGAATGTAAAACCCTTTAAATTCGGATTCGTATTTATACAGATATAATTTTGAAGATAAACCTTATTTGAAAGCACACACAGAACTGTATACAGACATTTAATGAATACCTAATATCTTTCATCTATGACAAAATTTATGTAAGTTACATAATGACAACAATATGTGTACATAAATACAGTTTTAAGTCATTTGATGTAATAAAAATATAATTGAAATAATTTTAGACAAGTATTTTGTATTTGAAGAAATACACATTCGTTCATTCGTTCAGGTCAAAATTCTATAAAAAAAATAAACGTAATATTTAGTTTGATACTAACACATAAAGTGATTCACGGTTTTGCTTCTTAAATGTTTGATTATAACCAGTCAAGTCAAATTAAAGGAGTTTCCAAATATTTTAAAAGTGCTAGCTAATTATATTATAAATCTACTTAAGATATTTAAAATATTCACTTTTCTCTCTTTTTACTTGTAAAAATAATCATTTATAAATTTTATTACCCGGAGGCGAGTTTTTGTAACTCGGTCGGATTAGTAAGAATAGTATAAATTATGTAAAGTGGCCATGAGATAATAATTAAAATAACGATTATCAAACCTGGAATGATGAACGAGATTCGCATTCAAGAAAAGGACGAATAAATGCCGAGAAAGAGTATTTTACGCAAATAATCTCGAATAAAAAACGAAAAGGTTTTAAGTATATTCGGGCTAAGCCTGCTTTGAGGATACATTATTATACGGAATTTATAAAGAAAAGGAGCGCTTTATGTCTACAGCGTAAGACTTTCCGTTAAAATGTATTTATGAAAAATCAGCTCAAAAAATACGCGCACGACCAACTCCACCCGCATGCTGGCGGGCCAGGTAATCGCGATGAAAGAAAATTGAGTAAAAACCTCTTTTTTGATAAGAAATCAATAAGAAAATGTTGGCTCAAATTAATCTGAGTATAGCATGCACGGGCACTGCGTGGAAATCGCTTCATACACGAACCAGCTGCGAAGTAAAACAGTTCTCGATTCATAACGCATTAGCAGAAGGAAAAATGAATTTCGTAAATTATTTGTAAGTCGGAGTCTCGTACTAACGACGCAAACAACACGAAAATACACGCCAAACGTACTTATTAGTGGCTTTTTTTATTTACTTAGGCCGGTTTACTTTGTTTTAATGATATACTTTTACTGTTGACTCTTCTTGTTAATGAATTATAATGTTATTGGTAGGCGTGATCATTATGCACTGATATATTTGTCTGTTTTCTAAAGAATGACGATCCAATGCTGCTAGCATTTCTTATGAAAACTAAGTATCAAAATAAAGCAGGCTACACACGCAGCAAGACAACTTGCAAATAGCCAATAGCTTAGCTTTTTTTTGGATGTTTTCATATATAGGTAATCAACACAAAATAGTACGATGTTAACTAATTGCAAGTCGATTGCAAGTTGTCTTAAAGCGTTACAAATTATATCGACAAAGTGATGAAGCGATGTATATAAAACAATTCCGTCATAACACTCAAAACTATTCTAACATACAATAGTTGGAAAAATTTACAATTGTCTTTATATTAAAGCGATCGGCCAAATCATTTCATTCAGTTTGTTACCGTCAGCTTCAAAGTATACTTTTATCTAAAATATACATTTTTATTTCAAAAATGTTTTTCTGGCTACTTGTTAATACAATTCACTCTTTAATTTATTTCGATAATTTCCAAAAATATACACCATTTCCAGATGCCTAATTGAGCTTATTCTTTGAGTGTTGAAATTGCTTACTTCATTTTTTCAGATTTTTTGTTCTTCTTGTAAATTAAAACAGATACTTTGTTTGTGTTATTTAAGGTCATCTGGTTTGACGTAGTGAATAATATTATTAATCAGTATAAACAGAAATAAGATTGGTTGTAAATTGACACGGACAAGGTTTCTATTTATTTTGAACTTATTATTGTTAACATTCAATCTCGTGATATTCTCGTGATATTATAACATATTTATGTTCAATTTAAACAGAAAAATATTTTAAGTTTTTAAAATAAAAAATACATCTAAAGATAAACATGAATAGTTAAATTGTAAAATTTAGCACACTATTTCATAATAAAACAAGTATACAAGATTCCTGATTCAGACAGTTGACGAGAGTTGTATTTGCATGGAGCCCTGTTGCACTTCCGGTGCATCCATTATTCAGCTCCGTCTGCGAGTCCTGGCGTCCTGTTCCGACTGGATCCTGCAGGATAACGAGTTGCATCCATCCTGGATAGGAAGCGACTAACGACCCTCTGCCAATGACAGAATACGACTGCACCGGTGGTCTGACAATGCAGCCGTGCGTCACACGGTCGTGACCTCTACCACTGGAGGGTTTGATGGGGCCTGTGATTGCATTTATGATTCTAGGAATCTCAATACAGCCTTTGAGCTACATTGTATTGTTTGAATAAAACTCGAAGAATATCTTATTGAATTTACAAATATGTATGGTTTCCGTTTTTCTTTTAAAGATAAAATACAATTTAGATTTGAATATTACGTTTAAGATATAATCCAAAGACTACTTTAATTTAAAAATGCTAATTTAAAACAAGCAAATATAATTTAGCATTTAGCAAGGAGGTTACGGACTTTGCTTACAGTGATCCATGTCGCTTTTTGATCTAACGAGCCCGCCAAGGATAAACAGTTAAAAAAGGTTTTATTGATTCATATAGCAAATAAATAATTACTGAACAAGGACTTCAAGAACTTTATTAGAATTCTTTAGTCTGAATAAGCCCATTTAAAGCAACGGCGTTTATAAACCAAAATTATTATAATTTTTTGCCATTTGGCAATTCATATATGTCTGCCCTTTCTCAGAAGAAATAAGTGACCATCTCACTGAACATATCTCTGTGTATGTTTATGGCTTTCTGTAGTTGGTCTCCAGGGTTTTATTTACATACGATATTTTTTTATGCAGACGTGTAGTATTACGTTTAAGCAATTTTATATTTCAATTTAAAAAAGGCGTGACATAATTGAAACGAGGTAATGAGATTAAAAGGCAGGTGGACGGCGGGCGAGGCGGGTTCATCTCGGCGGCAAGGCCGGCAGGTGTGGCACCTCCGCATTGTGCCCGCGGCCGCGTAACCTGAGCGGCCGGCGCGTTCCCCGGACCGTGAGCGACCAACCTAACCTAACCTATACCCCACTACCTGCAACCGACTTGCAATAACCCAATAGCGACCTATTTTGCGTTGTTTATTTGAGGAAAACCGCTAAAAAACACCAAAAATAAAGGGGTGATTGGCTGATTGCAAATCGTTGTGTTGAGCGACCAATATGAAGCCCTTTACACGCGTCGCAATACAACCTACAACCGATTTGCAATTAGCCTATAGCGACCTATTTTGCGTTGTTTACTTAGGCAAAACCATTTTAAAAACACCCAAACTAAGGAGACGACATTGGCTGATTGTAAATCGGTTGCAAGATGTGTCGTGGCGCGTGTAGCAAGATTTCGCGAATCATATATTCTTCCATGAAAAAATGCTTTAACACTATATTTATGAAAATACCAAAATTAACTTTTTAATTTGCTTCTTAGACTATTGGAATCGTTGTAACTAGATGTCCACCTTTATTATGAAACTCAAACTAAACACTCTATATTTTTGATATGTGCGTAAGTGTGAAGTAGGTGTAAACTATATGTGTTTTTTTTATCTTCAGGTTACAGCATTGATATTTGTGATACCAACGCTTCATAATCATTTGCTAAAGAAATAAAAGTACATGTCTATGCAAGAACTATGTTCACCGCATGTAATAAATAGTTGTTCAGAAGTATGGAATTAAATTGATTGACAACCGTTATGTTTAGAATGATGGTCTCAACTGTACTGAATGACTTCCCTGATGACTTCCTTCCATGCTTTACTGTGGGTCCACAGCGAGACATACAAATTCATGGTTTTGATATTGCATGTATATGTCGTTAGACCATTGAACACGATAAAGGGTTATAAAGGAACATTACATGTTATTCACGATCCCAAACAAAATGAAGATCAAATCTTAATTTATACTCATACAAGTATCGCTGAAGACATGACTTTTTTCTTAGAGGAAAATGGTTCTAACAAGTGTCGTGAAAAAAAAACACATTATCAGTAATTTTAAACACCACTGCTATTTTCAAAATAATTATTAGAAAATTATTTTTTTGTTATTATTAATTTAGTATAAATCTAAAACTGCCAAAAAACCACGGTAAACAAAATTTATCTTTTCAAATTTATCTCTAATTACATCAAAGCAAAGTAACAAAAATCTTTATACGAATGTTAATATTGATTTTACTACCTGCTTTAAATATAACGCAGAAATAGGTCTGAAATCGATAATTTCCTTTGCCCCCGGCCGAGCGCGCCGGACTGCCTTCACCTTGAGTATTTTTCGATTGCCGCTGAATATGTGATGAGGTTCTTGCTGTCGCACTAGGCTCTGATGTTGACGCATTGAATTAGCATACTCCTCGTGCGCCGCGGCTTCCCCGACTGGCCTGCACGACAACATTGTGTGACTTTTTGTATAATCATGATCCATCTCAAATATGGAAACGTAAAAATGCTAGATGACTTTAAGTAAAATTAATTTAATATGCCGATTACATCACAATAGCAAATTTATATGAATGGGGTCAAAAATGTTATCAAAATTGAAAGAGACTGATGTAAAATAATTTTTTTCTTCAGGTGTCATATTGAAGTTAAATTCCAAATTGATATAGTTGCGCGTACAACACGCAGCATGTCAGAAATTTTAATAGAATTGTCATCTTATGTTTTCGGGGTGGCCGGGGGTGGGTCGCATCATAAATACAAACTAAAATATGCCACCATTTCGGGCAAGAAGTACCGACATCGTAACCTTAATCATCCTACGGCAGTCATTAATCACGCTTAATTCGTGGCGTTAACTTTTTCCTTCCAAATGTCCGAGCCGAGCAAATATTTGAACGCTCGCTGCCGCAGTAGAGTGGCGGAGTCCTCGCGTAGATTTAGCCGTGAGTCACAGATCTGGGCTAGATAGAATGGCCGGAGTCGCGTACACAAAACAAATTTGAATTTTAAATTATTGTCTGCTGGGGTTACCTGTACTCGGGGTGCTCTATACAGCTAAAGGTTTTATGGAGAACCCGGGGACGGTGTTTGCTGTTTAGTTTTGCTTAAGTCTCGGGCTCATTTAAATTCCTGATTACTACAGCTAAAGCTGACGTTTATGTATCACATTTTACAAAACTATAAATATAATATTTAACTATCGTGGATTGTTCTCAATGCATATGCAAATCATTAAGAGCAAATTTCTTGATAGGTTTTATTTATACATGGGTGAAACGCGATATGCAATATGTCTTGGTCTTCGCAGCGTATTGATTTCAATAATTTTAATTACCGCATCATTGCGCGTGGTCAATTTTTTTTAAAAATATATAATATGCACCGCAGATGTCAGTTATGAAAGCACGTCTGCAACATACACTACTGTGAAAAAATATTAAGAATCCTATCTAAATAATATATTGCCAGAAAAGGATCATAGCATGGTATATTGTATTTAGGTTATTTTTTTGCATTGAGTAAATATTGGTGTTTTTAATTAAAAGTCACCTTTTACTGCAGCAAAAATTAAAATTTGCGAATGTGGTGTCGTTTACTTCTTTTGCTGGAGCAGGCTGCATGGATAAAGGGCAAACTGTTTTCCATTGAAACGATCTAATTACTAGCGCCCTGCGTATCCTTGGCCAGCATCTCCGTCCCCTGACCACGCTCAGATGTTCAAAGCAGCGTTGGTGTCTTGATTGTAAAATATGACAACTGTAACTTGGCGAGCGTAGCTTAAAATCTTCAGTCATTTATTGAAGATTTTAAACTGCCATTTGTAAGGTTTTTAACCAGTTATAGTGTTGTTTAGTATAACAAAAGTCCTTTTGGTAATTTATTTTCGATTCACTACAGTAAAAAAACTTCTTGCTTACTTTAAAAAAAATGCTTTTATTATATTTAAAAATACCGGTATTTCACATTGCATAAACCAGATGCTGCAATACTAGAAAACATGTTAACATTCATACATTTTATTTTGTAATAATAGGTACATACAAATAAAAATATTTTGTTTGTACTACAATCCTTGATATGCCCATGATATTTAGGTATGCCGTATCATGATACACGGCGCGGCTTCATTTCCCCATTTCGTAGAAATGCAGTAGAAGGAATCCGCCAAACCAACGAAATATTGATTTTCCTATTTTTATTTTTTTCATCAAACTGGTGGAAATGATTTTTTTTATTATTTGATATTTATTTGTTGGAAATGGCCACGTCAACTATTTGAGGCCAATTTTCATTTTAATTTCCGGTAGTTTAAAAAATAGCTGCTATTATATATGGATTAGAAATATTTTATTATTTGCAAATAAATAAAAATATATATTACTTTTTGTTCGCTGTAGAAATCATTATTATGAAGTTTCAGGCTTGATGCATCGGGTAATATTTTGAAAGCAGATACGATACAAACTTGCGGTTTTGGTATTTTTAATTGGTATCGTGTTACAAATGTGGCTCCACGTACGGCCTTCAGTTTGCGCCAAGTTAAAAGTGAACAACTATACTTGCATGCATTTATTCTCCGTTCATTATTCTGGGGCTTTTCTTATTGTGCTCCGCCTCGAATATGGCCGTGCATGTAGACTATTGTGAGATTTACAATTCTTATTTCAGTAACAATGAAAGGCAAACTTACAAGGCATTCCGGTCTACGAGTTTTTTTTTCTAAGATGCGATGTGCCGTCACAGTCTTATACGCATCGCGTATAACTGTCAAATATTTTTCTCAATTTTAAAATAATATATACCACAAAAAAGTCATAAAAAATATGAAGTTTTTATTTGTTTCAACATTTTGAATGTCAATATGAATATGTAATCACTCTAACATATGTACACTGGATATAAACTAATTATGATTATTCACATTTTAATCACATTTGATGCACCCAGTAAACGAATTTTAATTTTTTCATATAATTGGGTGGTCAGTTTTATCAACTAAATTACTTCTTGATTGGGTTGATAAAGCGTTTTCTATAAAATTATTTTTACATAATTACTTTTCTATTTCAAATATCTTCATAGGAAGATATTTTTTAAAATAATAGTACAGATGATAAATAAGTATTTTTTTAAGATACCAAATATATTTATAAAAAAAAACTGGGTCCGATATGTGATTTGTTTAAAATCTATCAGATTTTAAAAAATGCTATAAATAGTACAATTTCGGCTTAAAACACATGATCTGATCCATATAGGACATCTACAATAATTTCAGACTATGTAGTCTGGAATAAAACGAGTGTTATTTTCATTAGAAAAAATTAAAACAAAAAAGAAATGAATAACGTTTGTCGCGGCGGTTTATGAAAGTTATGTATGCGAGGCCTCGCGGCCCTCCGCTTCCGGCCCTGGCCGGATTTCAGGACGACTTCCGGGACGGTGGACTGTTTCAGGACCAGCGATAGGGTGGTAATGCTATTGGAAGGGTTCGCTTGTTTTACTGCAGTTGTTTATAAAATTTAGTTTATTATTAATTTCAAAGCACGTGTAGAGGTATTGCTGTTGAGGCTGTATTATTATAAATACAATAATGTTTATTTGAAAGCAATAATATTCGTAATTTCCAATAACATAATTTTTCATCATACAAAAATTATTTCAATATCAGTTTTGATGATTATTGAATCAAAAAACTAGTCTTTTTTAATTTATGTATCAACTAATATTTTTTAGAATCTATTGATAACACTTCTTATGAAAAAATGCTCAGAAAACAGTAAAAGTTTTTTTTATATACAATATAAAACATAATTTTATATATAATAATACATGCATGCTATTTTTTGGTATGCAATAAATGTTTGCTGTGCCTCTTTTAAATAATTTAAAAAAAAAAACAACAAAATGATATAAAAAATATTTTTTTTAAATAAACACAAAATTATTAGAATTCAATTAATGGTGTGAAAATAGAGGAGTTCTTAGCAAAGTTTTGACATTGGCAATGTCAGTGCATTCATTAGTATTGTAAATTTTATTTGTACGTAATGATATGGTTTTTAAAGAAATACCTTTGAATTCATCAATCAAACGTTATGCTTATATTAAACATTTTTCCAAACAAATTTTTTTTATACACCATTAAGGTCGATTCGAGACTCGTACCAAGATGAAAATTTTTACACAAAAATTGGAAAAGTGCACGAAAAAGTTGATTTAGCAAGATGTAGTAACAAAGGCGCACTTAATTACTACGTGCGACGTCGTATCGCTGGATCGGACAGGAACACACGTCCGCGCTATCTCCCATCATTACGAGGTTTTTGTTTCGGCCCAGCCATGCGAATAAATTAATTAGCTATTTGTACAGCGCGGCCATTTGCTAAGAGCCGCAAAATGGAGCCAATAACTCACTGGCTTGATTTACGGCTTGCTCCGCGAGCGATTGATTAATTTGGCTCAGATTTATGATTTTTTGATGGCTCGATTGTATTAATAGATTTGTAGAGCAACAATTGATTGTTGATTTGCTTGAAATTTACAAAAAACGTATATTTTTATACCTTAAAAGATTACTTCTTGGTCTAAAACATATTTTTATTTTGATGATTGACATTAGCTTTGTAAAGTATTCTGCTGAATGCAATAGATATTTTTTTTGAATCGATTTGTTTAAGTATTAGTTGTTTCACCTCATCAGAGTGTGAATATTTTCCTGTTTCTACTTTTTTATTATGGTGAGCGAGCACCTGCAACGCATATCGATAGTAAAAAGGTTTTTTTTTCTCTTTTCAGTTTATAAATTTAACATCTACTTTCCATAGATAAAAATAGAAAACACAAGGTAATTCTAATGAGCTAAAAATATGTCTAATAAAAAATATATTAAAGTAACGGAAATTCACACCAAAGTGAAATTGAGTCCCTGATGGCGTTACAGTTGGCACATGCACGAATTTCGGTTTAGTGTCGTCATAATTTATTGCTAATATTTGTCTAGGCCTTCGCATGCATCCCTATATGTGACATTCGTACGATGACACATTATGAATGCCTTCGAGATTCTGCGTTCCCGCCGAATGGACCGCATTCTGTGGCCATGGCTGACATGCTCGAGGTATTTATGGAGCACCAACGTATGCAAGCTATGCACCGGGATATGTGCATCCGAATATTTCCACCTACGAATCAACCATGCCTTCAAGGTCACCCTAGAAAAAATATTTATTTCTAAAATATCAATTTTGTAACAAGTCATTGTGCACATTTTTAATTTTTAAAAATTATAAAAAAAAACATTTATTACAAATGTTTTCACAACAAGTTGATCACGTGGTGACTCCAGTTTTTAAAATCATATAAAAAATCAATTTTACTTGCTACAGTTAAATTTCCTATAGGTCTATACATATGTTCATCATACGGTCTTCTTAGGCAAATATACATCACCTTATTTACATACATTACTAAGGACACGTTGCGTTCAATTATGTTAACATAGTTACGTAAATTGTGTATGTTATGTTGCATGTTCTGTGTGTACGATACGTGAACAATATGTTCGATAAAATATAATTCGTCTCGTTCATTTGAATTGGCGTCTGCCCCGATTCGAGACGAACGCAAATAAATATTGTTCGAGTAAACCAGACGCGACCAACTATCTAAAATATACGCCTCATCTGGAATTCGCCTATTTTAGACTAGTTGTTATTCCAAGCTCATTCAGTCAGATTTAATCTACTTTCGTAAAATATACATTTGAATACAGTTGTTTTATTACTAACATATATAATTTTTATATTAAGCTTCTTTTTTTAGAAAAAAAATCTGTCGGTTACGGGTATTTTGTTGTGAAAAATCACAACAAAAACCTGTAACCGACACATTTTTTAAAAAAAACTTTACAATAAACTAGTATTATAGATCTAATAACTGGGCATAGCTGCAAATGCTCTTAATAGCTTGTGACTGACTCTGACCTACTCACCAATGATCCTTGCTACCTGAAGAGTGAAGTGTCTAATAACCATTATATATTATTAGGTTTCAGTCATAGTCCACCTGTAAGATATGATAATATCGATAATCTCATGATATTCAGCTTAAATATCAGGTTTGAAGCGTAAAAAAAAATAATAAATCTTTACTTACAATTCAATTGTCTGTCCTGCTTTTACGAGCTTTTAAATTTTCTCAGGAAATATAATTAACAAAATAATATAATTTTTGATTGAATACGAAAATGGTACCGTTTAAGGAGAGAATTGTGCTGTGAAATTTTAAGATGGTTAAAACTCTGTATTTTTATTCACAATGGTTGCCAACTTCTGCAGTAGACAATGGCCCAGACGTCGTGAGAGGCAAAGAGGACAAGGGGCAACGATAAATAGAAAATAATGTCGCCGTCAGTCGAGCATTTGTCACGGTCAACAGTCCGGCTCTGCTAAAAATTGTCCGTTTGTCGATATAACAGGTCTCTGTCATTGTGTCCTATACGTATTTACCATAAATGCATTATGGACCGTAATTCTGCTAGGAAAATATTTATTTATAAGCATAGAAGTTTCGTATATGAAATGTATATTACCATAGCAAACTAATTGAGGTTAACACCTTTTGTAAAACTACTATAAAAATAAGTATTTATACCCAAATGCTAATTTACAATTAACTCAAGATAGTCTCATGAAGTTTTTGTTTTACTTGGTCTTTAGTTTATACAATATTTTAGTTTACACGTATAAATACTTATTGCAAGGCAAATACTTAAATATAGAGTTTCATCCAAATATGTGATGTTAAATTGATAATTATTACTTAAATGTGTTCGTTGTTGATATATGTCTGTTGATATAAAAACTAATGATATATTTTTTTCTTTACAGGTAAATTCTAATTGGATAAGAAGTCAAAGGATTAACATTTATCCATATTTTTGGAATTACTTCGAATTGATTGCATGTAAGTGGTTTCATTTATAATATATAGTCTGGATATTTATAATTATGAACTGGTTCTGTTTTAATCCATGTTAAGTAAGTTTTGACCAATTTTCCAACGTTTTGGTAGTGTCGCTAATTTATAAAAATATTCATTAATAAATTAGTTTTTAATACCTTAAAAATGATGCATGTAGTAGAGACAAAACTTTGTAATGGTAATAGCTAAGCCTGAGACATGAGAAAGCTATACTTTTACATAAACCTTATTCAATGAGCATGCTAATAATAATGTGTCAGCTGTATCACAAGCTTTGCAAGTAAGTTGTAGTAAATTTAACGATACAAAATACGCGTTTTAATTGATTATTAAATGTAATAAATGTGATGGCTTAAATTAAATTTAATAACACGTCATTTGATAGGCGCTTTAATCACCGAGCGTACTATTTCTACACGGGAGCAGTCATAAAAGCTTAATATCTCAAACACGCTCACATTTTTATACTCAGTCGTATGTCGTTAAAAACATATGAAGTAAACACACGTCCCCTGTTAATTGAGCGCTCGACAAGGCACGCACCGCCACTGGAACCGAAATGACTCGAGTTTTAATTGTTCATATCAAATACAGAGCATTATACAGATTGTGAAGTGTAAGGCAGCTTAGTGAGTCTCCCGAGAGACTTTTCCGGTTCGGTCGGGATTATTCATTGAAAAGATATTCACCGTGAAAATTCACCGCAATAGATACAACACAAAAAAAAAAACATTTGGAAAGCTTTGTTATACCAAATATTGAAAAATGTTTTTAGTTTAAATATTAGTATTAAGATATTTGAATACAACTTTTCTTTCAGATATTAGAGATATTCAATGAAATTATCTTGATTGTCGATAAAATAACATATTTAATCACTTATAATAACGAAGAAGATGTATTTGAGCAACGTAGAGCTCTAGAATAAATACTACTAAAATTTATACTTTGTTAACGTTTGTTGTTTTTTTATGATTATTTTATTTAATTGTATATTAAAAATATTTTGTCTTGATTTGCTTTATTATATTATATGTACTTGTTTGATATAAATTAATCTATCAAATTCATAGTACATATTTTTACGGAGAAATTAAAATTTTATAAACACGACATAGTATGGATTATATAATTATTTTTGACTAAGATGAGTTATGAATGTGAAATGTTCGGGGCGTAATTATTGACATGCATAAATCATATTTTTATATGACTTAAAAATTTCACCGATGTTAAAATATATGATTCACATGAACGTAAGCAGTTAAAAGTAATAGAATGCTCAAAATGACGAGAGTAAGTAAATCGAGTTGTCAAAATTAATCTAGAGCAAAAAACTAACGAATAGCAATAATTTAATACAACATGATGAATGAACCGTTTTGATGAATTTTTATAAATATTTTTCGTTCTATGATTGAAGTCAACCAAGGAAACACGACGAACTGTTCCGATTCGACGAACTCACCTTGGCAGCCGCCGGGCTCAGGTGGAAGTTGCGCTCGCGGCGGGACCGGCGCACGACGCCGCCTCGTAATTTAGTTTGATTACTCCACATCCACGTCAGCGTGACGGAGTACTGACGACTTTAATAATTTCAACAAAGTACTTCGAGAATTGTCATTATCCGGCAGTAGATCGTACTATGATAAGGCTCTCCGAGTGTTATACTCTGATGTGCAAAAGGCTTCGCGAGATCGTTTGACGTAGTACTTTGCATGTTGTGTAAGGATCTAACGAATATTTTGTACAGTCAAGGTAATTTAAAATTAAATATATTAACGTACTGATAAAAAAAATTGTTTTTTATTTAAATTCATTCATTTAAAAACTTTGCAATGCCGGTGATTCAATAAGAAAAAAGAGCAATATTGATTAAAATCTATGATATCGATTATATTATTATTAGTCAAATTGTACTGGAACTGGATATAATTTAAAAAATAAAAATATGCTATTTAGTTTCGAGTTGAAGTTATTGGTCACACAAGGTAAAATTGATAGTATCTTCTAATTATGTACATATGTATATATTTGATAGCTTGACGCTCATTAAGGGCCAAGTCCCACTTCTCGAGTTTTTTTGATCATTTTCAGGTCGATTTTGCGAAAAATCGACTGCACTAATCAAAAAAATTTTAATGCAAAAAGTTAGATACATTCTTTCTTCCGAACACAATATATTTTTATTCCTTATAAATTTACTATTAATATGATAAATGTGTGTTTTTCCGATTGAAGTGTAGGAATTGTGAGATTCGTCCGGTACATTTTCCAAGAATCCTTAACATTTAAAAGTCTTTTTTTCAATTGGAATTAAAAGATTAAATATAAACCATGTGCGCCTTATTAATTTAAAAATTAAAAAAAAAAAATCTTTATCAAACTTTGGTTTTAAAAAGTCGTCATTTTATCCAATTTTTCAACATCTTCAAGATTTTATTTTACCCTGAAAATGGACGTTAATTAAATAATAAAAAATAGATAAATATAATTTAATATTTTTTTAATACTCTGTAAGAAAATCAACTCTATCAATAGAATAATAAACTAAGAATTAAATAAATCAAATGACACGATTTCTCCAGGTAAAACGGCCCTCTATTTCTGTCAGAACGGAGATAGCCTCCAAGCGAGCATGACGCCAATTCGTTTCTCGGTATTTAAAAATCGTTATTGGTTGATTTATCGCTGTACAAGGCTTGACATCTATTAAAAAAGATATTTAAGCTCATCATGTCACTTTTTAAACATTAATTGTATTAAATTTGTGCGTATTTTGCGAGTAAAATACAAAAATGTATTTTATTTAAAAATCTACTTAGAATATTTGTGACGTGTCAGCCATGCTTGATCCATAGAGAACGGAGCAGATGACAGCTTAGGCTACTGTGCTCGTTTGTCGTTGTTAGTATTGGCAACATTGCATTGAAAGCATGTCTCTCTCTAAGATGTCAATTTGGCAACATAGCTACTTTGTACAAATGACAATTTCGACACAGGAGCATTTGCGACCGTAATACCCGACCCAGTGATACTCAACATTTTTTTTCTTACAAGTCACACATGCAATATTTTTGAGTAATGGCTTTTTTCAGGCAATTAGTTAGTGGGGACTTGGTTTTACACTTATTTCCCATGTATTAAATCTTAATCTTTAAAACCTAAATATATCCAAACGCCTATTTCAAATTTAGTGTGATATTGAGATAAAACTTTTTTATTTTAGAAAAATCGGGTTTATAATTGCTACACACTACTCTCAATACGTTATCAAGGTGAGAATCAGTAAGTCGATTTCTATATACATTTCTTGCATATTTCACTTTGGAATACGTGTTTCGGGCTGGAGGTTGAGGATGCCTGGTCTAACAGTCATTGGTCGTGAGATCATAACGAAGTCTAACCTAAAAATTCATAATTGCATGTACAGTGGCGACGGACAGTTTGTGACAAAATTCAAAATGCCAAGAAAATACTCGCTTTCATATACATACTAAGAATCCAAAAGCGAAACGAGTAAATTTATTTTATATATTACTAGTGTCTTGTAAATCAATCGATTGGAGGAAAAATAAGAAAACTGTCGTGAATAATCATCTTGTCAGTTAGTAAATTCCTTCTTTTTTTAGAATTGTGTCCCTTTGATAGATCGTCAACACCTGATGGAATTAGTGGTGATAAAATTGTGGAAGTAAAATATCCACTATCAATATCGGGAACAAGTGTTGAAGAAGCAATTCTCAACAAAAAATTAAAATTTTGGAAAATAGATAAAAAACAGAATATTACTATAAACGTCCACCACGAATGGTATTTTCAAGTACAAGGACAATTGCACATTACTAAGCCTCCAATGAAGAGAGGCACTGGATGAAGAAGAAAAGAAATAACCTGTATAATGTTCAGATTTCTGTCCAGTGTCATATATTTGTTCAATTAATAATAAATAAATGTTTTTGGTGAGATGTGTGTTTTCATTATATATATTTGGGCCTTTTTATTATAATTTACATACATATGTCTAAATAAATATATATATATATATATATATATACATACATACATATAAGTATATATATATATGTATATATATATATGCGTGTATATATACATATATATATATATATATATTTATATATGTATTATGTCACTTTATTTTTGTATGTTGAAAACTGATTTTTTTAGAGTATTGAGTATTTATTAGAAATAAAAAAAAGCTTCCGTTTGGAAGAAGGGATTTATCTAACTTTTTGCATTTAAATTTTTTTGGTTGGTGCATTCGATTTTTCGCAAAAGGTACGAGAAAATGATCAAAAAACTCAAATATGGAACCTCCAACAACGGATTTTGACTTCAGTGTGAATATTTATATTTCTTGTTTGGAATTTTTTTTGTAAAAAGGTAAAGTAGTGGTCGATTTATTGCAATTTTACTGAATTCACGCAAAGTTTACAAAAAAATCCCATGGAAATGTGGCTTTATAGCATAATTTCAATAAGTTAAATATGACAATAATTATTTTAAAATGTTTATAAATATTTATTCCTTTTTGAATATTTGAAAAGAAAAATCAACAATATAAATTTATTAAATATTAAAAAAAAAAAATTCTTCTTTGATAATTGACCATAAATAACAAAACTTAGTCCAACTAGAACTGTCATTCAGTTTCCAATTGAAAGCTACGCTAGAGACCTCTGGTGTCCGGGTTGGTGAATGAAAACGGAATTTTTGAAAAAGTAGCCCTCTTAAAAGTTTTATTCAACATACTGCTAAAATAGAATTCCAAAAATACGCTCTGCGAATTTAGTGGATAGTTGCTAGTTCGCGCTGCAGTGAGTTGGTGTCGCGATTGCGACGAGGATCCCTTGACATAAATAATTTAACGACTATAACTGCAGCCCATTATGTGGCCTATTGCAAGCAGTGCACACGACCGCGCAGCGCGTGGCTGCGTCCGCATATGCACTTGCACGGTGCGTCCTTAATTGCAGTCAACACACCAGTGAAATGGGTCCTTATGTGGGGCAGAATATCCTGCAGTCGCAATTAAACACAGTGAAACTGACATTATGCGATTTTTTCTAAAGAGGTTTTTAAAAAAATATACCTATAGAATCTGATCTATTATTAAGAGCGATTATTGTGAATGGCCAGCGCCGGCCGTGGGGACGTCTCCAATAAGCCTATATCTGTACCGCGTATTGGCATTTCACAGCTCAGATAAGGTATGCGTAGTTGCTATAATGATACCACACTGTTAATTTATTTAAAAACAGATATTCACTTACGAAATACCATAGTTAAAAATCATGCTTGTAAAAAGTATGATCGAATCTGGGGTTGAAAACTGATTTCTCGTTAATTGCGATAAAAATCAATTCGATTAAATTTTTTAAGTAATCTCTTAGTTATTATTCTGTTGAAAAGCCTTAAATACTAGAGTGCTAATATTTTGGGTGTATACGTGCATATAATGATAATAAAAGATGATCAATATGTGGGGCAGAATATCCTGCAGTAGCAATTAAACAGAGTGAAACTGACATTATGCGATTTTTTTTTAAAGAGGTTTTTTATAAATACACCTATAGAAACTGATCTATTATTAGGAGCGATTATTGTTAATGGACAATTAAGTATAGTCTTGCGATTCGCAAATAAGTCTTCGCTTCTCATCGTACGCAACCTCAAAGTTATAAATCATTGGTTTTTCGGGTTATTTCTTAAGTTAAAAAAAAAATAAAATTCTCCGAATTTCACTCGGTTAGAATAAAATTATTTAATGAACATTACCAGATCGAGGCATCATTGCCTTTATTACGATTTTTTATCGTTGTGCAAAAATATTATTTTACTTTTTGCAGCTAACATTGAACAACACAATTTCAGTAATACAACAATAAATAGAAAAATTCCATGTCATTATTGTTAATTACACATCCATGTTTAAATAAGTATGCTCGTACAAATTTTATGTATGGGAATATTGCTAGCGTATTCGTTTGAAGGTACCCTTTTTTGTAGCGAGCTAAACTCTCAGAGTGAAAAAAATGTATTTAGTGTTTAAATAACACGGATCCCTGCAATTAAACCAGAACTAATCACGCCTAACTATCCTTTTAATTCGAGTCCTTTTTGCCTTAACAACCTGCAGTTGGTTTTTATGAGTTCTCCCTTCCCAGCCATATTCCTAATTATCATTATTACTAGTGTATTCATTCCCGTGTTTAGAGGGTTAATACACGGAACACGAAACTAGCCGTTAACCCTTCAGCACAGCTAAATCATAACTCCATTCCGAAACTGTTCACATGTATGCTTCTGAAATATCTGTTGGGCCACCGTAAACCTTTTTCAGTGAGTCGTTAACATTTAACGATATTTAGTTTTCCAGTGGACTTCAACTTTGATTCAGTTATATTTGTATTTATAGTTCCTCTGAAAAGCAGATGTGGCCGTTACTGAGTTGTAGGTTTTTGTAATTATTTTAAATCATATATAAAAAAAATATTATTGTTTACAAATTTATTTTTATTTTAATAATTAATATTTCAGTACAATTAATCAATTGACTTTGCTTGGACATACTAAAAATACATTCACATAGCATATAAAAATAAAAATAAATATATAACATTCAGAGAGTATTATTGCGAAATTTCTTAATTTCTTATATTCATGTGATTCTATTCTCATAATTGTTAAATTTGTAGCACGTAAAAAAAGTTATGAAAGGAAATTTTCAACATGTAAATACGTCTAAATCGAAAGAAAAATTAAAATTAAAAATAAACAATATCTGAATCAAGATTATTTTTCCATGTCTTGTATTTTTTATGATAAAGTTTTTAGAAAGTTTTTCTGCTTTGAAAGCATTATAAAGAGTCGATTAAATTAAAGTTTTTTACAATTTAAAATTTGTAGAGATAATACAGTCGGTCACTTTCGTTAGGCTTAAAAAACACATATAAATAAAACCCCCTGATATTATACAAATATTCGATGATGCTTGGTACACGTGTTGTAAATAATTGATGTATAACATACTAGTCTCTTAAACTTAGAATATTAAATATATCATCTCTTTCAGAGCTAGCAGACATCATTACTCAAAATTTTTAAATAGCAATTTGTCACATGTTAGAATAGAAACACAATACCTGGCAGGTATAATGATGCTGCTGATACCTTTTCCTGGCAACTTATCTCCATTGTATCTAATTATAATTATTATTAATTAATTATTCGTGATGTAAGTGGCACCGATAATTTATTTGGTGTATATCTGGCCGCTGTGGCGCACACCTGTTCTACGTATAACTGCACTTCCGTGGTCGGTCATATCGTCATTCCTCGGTTGATTTCTCGAACATTTGCGCTTGTATTGGATTCTCAGTCGGCAATGGCTCCCCATTATTGCTCCTTCAGGACACCCTCCATTAATAATAATAGTCATGGTTGAATCGGTACCGGTGCTTTGAATGAAAATAAGTATAATCGAACATGCATAATGATCGATTGTTTGAAAGATTGAAAGGAAAAAGTGAAGACTATCTAAGTAGTGAACAATTAATTTACTAAAAAGTAACTAAAGTAAACGTTTTATAGAACAAAGTACAATATTTATACAATAAATATCAACAAAAAAATTCGTACAGAACTATATTTTAAATCGTTAATGTATAATCTTTTCAATTATTTAAATAAAATTATAATCAATCTTGCCAATTTATATTTACTTGCAAAATATTTGCATTGCTAGAATATTTAAATACATCAGTTATATAAACGTCGAAATAGAATTTTAAATAAAATAAAACATGACTAGTATTAAGGGAACGCAGTAAATTCATTTTACATTCAAAAGTAATTTTTTACCTGTGAAAAGTATTCAAGAACTTTAAAAAAGTTTTGTTTACCTCAAATGAATACAAATATTTTTTCTATCAGCTTATGAAAAATGTAAGAAGTCTCAATATTTTCTCAATTTAAATTTTTGTCAAAAATAAATATTCCGACTGTAAAATGTAAGTAGAGGCTGTTTTAGTAGCTGTTTAAAGTACGAAGTTTTTATAGTTAAAACTTAAACTACCGGTTTTTTTATTTGAACTGTGTAAGTTTATATTTGATGGAAAAGAATGAAATCGTGCAGTTTGCAAGGAAACACTTAAACAAATTATCAAATAGAAATGTTTAAAGATCAAACGATGCACAAAACTACAATAAACATTATCTTCTCTTTCTAGATGAATAATTCTTTGAATTATTTTGAGAATAAACGTAGAATCGTGAGTTGATCGCTCTGATGATAAATGATTAATTAATGTGAGAATAGCAGATTTCTCTTCGCTTCTTGTTCTTCATACAACTTTAATGTTCTGATTTACAAGTAATGAGGTAGTCTACCAGATATCGATGACTTGGCGTTTTTGTCTCGGGTTCAGCAATATTTAACTAAATTATCGACTCTGAATCCAATATTTTTTGCCGAAAGCTTAAAATCAACTAGAGCATTAAAATAAAATCGGTTGGTCGTTGAAATACTTTCGAAAACACACCAATATAATTAATATTTATTACAAATGATGAAGTTGGAATTTAATAAGATATAAGCTACTCGTAGACAATCTCAACAAAGACGGATTTTTTTCTTTAGAAAAGATATTTTTACAAAACGCAAGTTAGTGAGTAAATGAATACATTTCTATACAACTCTAAAACTACATAATTTTATATGCAGTTTCAAGTTTTTGTTTGCGAGCGAACGACACGATAGTGTTATTAATTTGACTGCAAACACGAATAAAAAAAAAACATTTCGAAAGTCACCTACAAAAAGTACATAATATCAGAAATTTTATGGCATTGCGATGGCGGCGCGTTTATATTTCATATCTTACGATATTATTTAAATTCCCGTTGTTACTATGCGTGTAAAACTCGAGTAACTTCTTGCCTCAAATATTACCTCCGCAAGGTCAGAGCTTCGCAGGGGAAAGCTGGGGACTACAGGGCAGGAAGTGGCGTGTTCTCCGTCGATTTATTCAACACGTTCGGGGAAGATAGATTAAGGGAAGCGGCCGGACAGGCTGATGAGGCTCCCAGTAAGTGGGCCTCAAACTTACCCCAATTTATAGCCTTAGGAACGTGCCTTTGTTTTTGTAGCGCCGCTGCCAGATTGCGCCATCGGCGTCGATCGGAACCACCTTTATCTATGAAGCTAAGGAATTATAAAAATGGCCGCTCGCATTAACATTTGTGATTTTTAAAATCATACACATTTTGCAGTGAAAACAAATTATTCCACCGGGTAAATTTTATCATACAAATACGTTTGAATGTTTTGGAGTTTATTGTTTATATTATTATATTGTTGGGTGCTTTGTCACGCCAAGGTTTCGTTAGTCGTTCGACCCAGTCCGGTTTTAAGAATTAATGTTATATTATAAAAAAATTGTAGCTTTTTATCATAATATTTTTGACACTGCCTTTAGAAGTAATATGTACTAGTCTTAGAAAGTCCAAGAAAATAAAATTTACTGTTCAGATTTAAAATACATTGCATATCACCGTAACATATGAGATATATGTACTTATATAATAATACACCTAACAAGCAGTCACGGTCAAATCAGATATGCAGAGCATAGCGGACATCGTCCTCAATAAAGGTAGCGTTCATTCTTAAGTATATTAATGAGAATTAAGTTAAACTATTAGGTTGCATAAGTATGCAAATTCATCGCGGAAGTGATAGGACTGCAATAGTAAAGCTTTCAGTTTCTGCGGCTAGGGGCGTAGGCTTTAACGATATCGCTTTATCTAGATTTAGGTGGCTCTACTTTTCTTTGATTTGAAAACAAAATACCGGTTAATGCTAGAAATAAACATTATTTTATATAAATAAAGGCATTTTTTGAATGGTGGCTTTGTATACAACTTTGATGCTTCTGTTCAGTTTTTGAACTGCGCAGAATAATCTCGTAGCATTGTTTGTGCGTGTCGAAGCTAAATATATATTTTTTATAGGCCATTCTGGTAATGAAAAATATCGGGAGCATACAGTCACTGTGTTTTTCTCGGGTAAAGCATGTTTATTTTGGTAAATAAATGTATCGTTTTTTTCGGAAAAAGCTGATCGATTGGCGTGACTCTGGTATTTTTTGTATGAAGTATAAATACTCGTCAATCAATAGCTATGATGACTGGACGGAATGTGTTTTTTGGGAAATTTTATATTTATGTTCACTAAGAGGCGCGGCAAAAGAACTAACATTATAAGATTAAGAGGAAAGTCTTTGAAACACCCCTAAGCCTTCACATGTATATTATTGGCTTTCTATTTCGATGTTTAGCTAAAAAAAGGTTATATATTTTTTATACTTAATAGTATGTCAATTATAGGCTTTTTCTAATTATTTAATTGCAGAATGTATACATGTAATATTTTTTACCAAATATCTGAGAATCAGATATCTATAATATTAGGGTTGTGATACGAGATCTATCAACAGTATTGCAGAATAATTAAAAATTAATTAAAATAAATCATGCATAATGTGTTACGAGCTTTAAAGTATTTTAATTCTGTCATGGAATGTAATTTTTATTAAAAAAGAAATGCAAAAATTCCAAGTTCTTTTAAGTTTCATTTTGCTGCAGCTAATTAAATATCTTTCAACAACTGGGTACATTTTTGTGCATTAAATAAATACACTTACCACTTTTATGTAACAAATGTAAAATATTTGTTCTTATTTTATATTTAATAAATATAATTTTTACAGGTAGAAATAGGTACTTATGTATATATTAGATACATATTACAGTGTTTTATTTATTGTCGCAACATCTATGCGGTGTTTGCATCGGTGCACCAATCGTTTTGTTACTGTTCAAACAAACATCCACTGACAACGAAGCTCTATACTGGAGCACCTTTCATATTGAAGCCTAGCACACAATTAATAGAAGCACTCTAACTTCACGCGGCGGCGCTAAAACTGGCTGCAAAATCTATCACCTGCGAGGTTGTCGCAAACAAGCAGAGCCGCGGTACAAGCCAATTGCATTAGCACATCGCGGGCGTCGCCCTTCATATTCCGATGCAAAAAGACGCAAACAGCGCATGATTTAGAAATATGGCCAGCGCCGGCCGTGGGGACGTCTCCAATAAGCCTATATCTGTACCGCGTATTTGCATTTCACAGCTCAGATAACGTATGCGTAGTTGCTTTAATAATACCACACTGATAATTTATTTAAAAACAGAAATTCACTTACGAAATACTTAAAAATCGTGCTTGTAAAAAGTATGATCGAATCTGGGGTTGAAAACTGATTTCTCGTTAATTGCGATAAATATCAATTCGATTAAATTTTTTAAGTAATTACTTAGATATTATTCTGTTGAAAAGCCTTCAGTGCTGGAGTGCTAATATTTTGGGTGTATACGTGCATATAATGATTATAAAAGTTGATCAATATGTGGGGCACAATATCCTGCAGTTCCAATTAAACACAGTGAAACTGACATTATGCGATTTTTTTAAAGAGATTTTTAATAAATATACACATATAATCTGATCTATTATCTGGGGTTAAAAACTGATTTCTCGTTACTTGCGATAAAGTTCAATTCGATTCAATGTTTTCAGTAATTACTTAGATATTATTCTGTTGAAAAGCCTTCAGTCCTAGAGACTTCGCACATTCATTTGGTTATACTCTGTATCAAGACTATGCATTTTTTAAAATATTCACGATTTTAATTTCAAATGATCACCCAGAGATACTTGTCTAATGTGATTTCAACGTTTTTTATTAAAAAACCGTAAATTTTCTTTTATGAAAATATAATCTTCATAGGGTTATACCAGTATGGAAACGGACGGTTTCGGTCATGTTTAAATCTACTTGTCTAATAAATTCAAAATCATAGTATGTTTATTATTTAATAACAATATTTTGCGTGTATACGTGCATATAATGATAGTAAAAGTTGTTCAATAATTGGGCGAATTTCATTCGAAGGGGATACTAAGTAGAGCGTGCCACCGACTTCATGATTAAGGTCGGCCGGTACTGAGGGAGATCCAGACCGATTGTTGTGAACGTATTTATTAAATGCAAATCAAGGATGGATGAGGCACACTTGTATACGCCGGTACCTCACTAAAGAAATATACTTACAATGGCATATGCAAGTATGGTAATTGTTCCAGTTTTGCATACGCTGAAATGGATAGCTCGGATTTTATTTACCTTCCTAATTTTTACGGAAGGTAAAAAAATATGGCATAGTTTTAATTAAAAAGTTTCACATTTTGTGGCAAATGCCAATTTTTTTGTTTCAGTTACTTTCAACACACCTGGGACCCTAATTTGAACCTGCTTATCAATTGATCGGCTTTTTATGAATATATTTATCTATTAAAAAATTTGGCACCGTGTTATTAATAAAATCAAGACCCTATATGGTATATTATAATAAATTAAGTCTGTAAAATTTTAAGAACAGATTTTCTTGTCACATTGTTGATATTAAGAAGATTTTACTTTATTATTAAAAACCCACCAAAATTTTAGCTTAATTCATTAAATTTGTATTTCAGACAAATATTAAATAGTACGGTTTTGTTTACACTTGGAAAAACGTATTAAATTCCCTGAAATATGACGCCGCAAACAAAATGTACCTAGTTTAAACAAGTAAAACAATAGTTAACGCGTAACTATCGACAACGAGCGGCTAATTGGCATGGACAGCAAAAAGCAGAAAGTATTTTTTTTCACAGTTGTGCTTTTTTCTACTTTTTTTCTCTTTTTATCTCAGTATTTAAAAATTTCTACTAGGAAAAAAATGTCGTTTCGTCTAATTAAAAACGTGTTTTTCTACCCTTTGTATTAAAATACAAAATAATTGTTTTGTCTCTCTTGAATAAGTTTATAATAAACAAAGTAACGATAAATTGAGTTTAATATTCAAAACAATAAATAATTCATATGACTCAAATACTAAACTCTTTCCCTAAGAATTTTTAATCATTGGGTACTTTTCAGTAATTCAAATTCTAAATTATTACGACAAAGCTCTCGAATTCTTTAAACTAAGCCACATAAGTATGGCTTAGTTTAATTAGTTAAGGATTTAGTAATAACGGTGTTTTTCTTATTTAATCTTATTTATTTAATATACTTTTTTACTTGAAAAGGATTGAAGCGACTTGTTTTTTAAAAACATAGATAATCGTAGTATAGCTCTGAATTCAGAGAAAATAAAGATAATGTCTAGCTATTTTCTCGACCCACCAATCTTGAATGATATATACACTGGTTTACAAACAAAATATTAAAAATACACGATTTGCATATCAAATATTAAGTTCCAAGGCTATGATGGACAAATCAATTAGGCCATGCCGCTGAGATATTCAGATTTAAACCCCACCTTGCTATTTTACTGATATTATACTATATTTTTCATCACTTTATTTGTTAACTTTAATACAAAACGTATTCATAAACCAACAATATGTAATAACAAATATTGATAATTAAGCACATATTACTAAACATTTTCGAGAAATTAAGATCTTTTCAAGACATAAAATAATTTAATTCGCTAAGAAATATTTCTTTAGTGTATGTAAGTTTGCAAATTACTTGTTGATAATATATAAGCATACGATAACAATGCCGCATAAACTATGCGATACAACAGCGTAATATCCATTTACACACGTGAAATAAACCCTAACCCGTTCCAAAAACATTGCAAAATCCTATTTAAATATCTCGCACTTTAGAAGGTGCGATAATCTAAGGGTTGAGGCTTGGGGGGGGCACCATAAATGTTGATAAAATCTACAAGAAATTGATTTAATTATCTTAAGGCTCCATTGTTGATGTAGATAATGATCGATCAACTTAATTGCGATTCCAAAAGCAACGTTTTGCGTAAGCCCAAATTTATTCGCCTTATCTCCGGGCCCTAAACGGCGCTTGCGGTCCCCGACGCTGGCCCGGGGGTCCGCGCGGGTCCCATAACGCGCCCCACAGCTGGGAACCCACCGCCAAGCAAGCAGACTGGAACCTTTGGCGACCAATATTATAATTTTAAATGATAATTTACTGTATATTTTAAATATGAACTAAAATACTTCAGTGATTTCATGTTGGCATTATCAAGGTTGGCAAAACCGGTCACCAATAAAAATTCTGTATGTGGAAAAATCATTCAAATATTTTTCTTCATATTTAAAATGGAATTCCATTGTACTCTAAATGTCAAAAATATTTAATTGCTAATTTATTTGTTGTGATTTCTTTATTATATTTTAGAACAACGGACAGGCCTTTGGGCGATTGTTTGCGCTTTTTATGCATTGGTTTTTTAATGATATGTATAATTTTAGAGATACAAAAATGAACAAAAAAAAATTTTTTGATTGCTGTGATTTTGGTTATATTTTTTAATTAAACTGTATTTTTTATTATAACGAAAAACAAAAAAAATGGTTGTAGCTTAAATCTGCTATTAAACTAAACGATTAAGAACTCTTTTCCACTACCCGTAATAATTTCCATTAATTAAATGCATGTTTCTTCATATTGGATGTAATTCACAGTTTTAGGTAAATTATAACGTCGATCAATTATAATATTTGATTTAGTAATTACATTTTTAATTATTTAAGCATTAGCATTATATTATATATTTTACTGCCGGAATACTTTTATCTTAAAAATTTCTCTTCTAAAACGCTGGGAACAGGAAATGTCAAAAAAAGTGAGCCATCTGATATTAAAAAAGGTTTTTTAAACATCGCTGTGTACATTACAGTTGTACACCGGAACGATTCTGACTTCAGATGAACAATGTAGCCGCGGTTAAAGTTTCTTTTTTATTTTTAATCATTTCATTCCACGTTATTATATTTTTACTGTTTAATTTCGCGTTGTGCGCCGCACTAAATGTTAACATTATTTTTTGTTTATTCTTCGTTTCTAACTATCAAAAGAAAATTGCTTTCCAACTGGAGGCATTCGCGTTGCGGTCAATTTACATGGAATTAGAATGGCTCTGTTTGGCCTATCTATTTGTGTAGATGGAAAAATTGCATTATATTATTTTTGATTTGAAGTAAAAAATATTTTTGTCCAAGCAGTGAAGTATTCGTGACTTCTTATAATTTTTACGACCAATCAGAACCAAACATACGATTTAGTAAACTGCAATTTTTGCTCATGTTTTGTGAACGAGAATTAATTCAGAGCAAGCAGTCTCACAATTTAAAAAAATACATACAAATCGCCCAATTCTTTGGGGTCATATATGACTGAATTGTTTTCAAAAGCTCTTGATTATAATTTAGCAGCTACTGAAAATAAAATACATAATTCTTTGAAATAATCAATTCCAAGAATACTTTGTCTCATTAATTGAAATATGATATTCAAAATTTAAGTATTATTCGATATTTCTTAATAGAAACAATACATATTTTTAAGAATTCTTACGAGAGTTAAATTCAGAGAATCTCGATTTATTTTCTTTTCAATATTATGTTTTTGAATAATATTATTATTGGTCGTTCAAGTCTTCGAGATAACAAGTTCCATGGAATTTTTCTCATCGGTTATAGATTGTTTCTTTGAACAAGAATACTCTTATGTTATACATCTGCATTTATTGCAGATTTTGTAAATTATTCTCCCTTAATGTTAGTGAAATGTCTTGAGTATTTAATATCTTCTCAATTAGCACTTAAAATAACGTTGAAATATTTGTACAGATATTCTTGTTGGTAACAAACTGAGACTCCGCGAACGGTGAAGTTTTTTTATACCTGGAACAGAGAAACTTTTGCAGTAAACTTGGGTGTGTTAAAGACTTTAATTTATGTTAAACAATCATAAATTATAAAGCAAAGCAACAAAGTATATTTCTAAGTAGATTGTTAAATAAGTACCCACATTGTTATAAGTTCAAAGTTTTCATGCATTTGTGAATACTGCGTGTACTGAAATTGCTGAGGGAAAGAATGTAAGGAGCTAAATAACCGACATGATTATGTTATGAGATTAGAATTTTTGAGGATTTAACAGGAACATCTTAATGAATAGCAGTACCCTTAAAAAATATTTTTGTTTTAAACTTTTAAGAATGAAAAGATTTGCAGAATAAGTTGCAATATCCTAGTGCATCTTGTAATTGTAAATGTCACTGTGCAGTTTAATTATATAATACGTTGTCAATTCATCATCACATGAATCAAATTTGATATGCACTCATAGTAAAATGGCGGTCTTATCGCTGGAAGACATCGAGAGACCCACAATTTTCCGAAAGATCTACACAGCCCGAGATTTGACGATTAATAAAACAACTCCGCGGAAAAGGAGGCTATGAATATGCAGCTATAATGGTTAGTAGAATGGCTGCTGTCGTAAAAACTCCTCTCGAATTGTGCGAAGAAAAGAATGGAATAATGACGGGGCCATAACGCTTTACGTAGTTGTGTATATCCATGTCGGCTAAGTGCGCCGAGTGGGCGCTCCCCGGCTGCTCCTCGGCTGCTCCCCGGCTGCTCCCCGGCTGCTCCCCAGCTGCTCCTCGGCTGCTTCTTGTCGCGTCGCCCGCGACTGTCCGACGGCCGCGGGGGACGAGAGCTTCTTGCCAGAAGAAAATTGCTTGTTAACAGCAGCTAGATTTGTGAAATTCTCAGAGAGAACGTTTTAATATGCTCTCTGCCGGGCGGGACGTCGCGGAGCGTTTCATTACCATAATGAGTAGAAATAGGAAAATATTAAGCTCTTCTTTTAAATTATGTTGTTTTTGCGCGATTCTTGTTGTACTTTATATTTTTTATTAATACACATTATTTCTTTTTTATTATGTGATATCAGAATAATATATATTTGGTAATACTCATATGAAACAGTTATTATTCTTTTTTTGTTTACATAAACGAATATTTTTACTTTATGAACCATTGAAACGTGAGTTATATTTAGTTGCTTTACAAAATAAATATTTTTTGTTTATGTTGATCGATAGCAAAGCGGTAATTAACAATATTTTTAGGTGTACTTTAATTCGACACTCTTTGGAAATGACAAAACCTCGACACTCGTCGAAAATGTATAAATTAAAAAAAACGTGATTTGATTTAAAATAAAATAATTAAAGTAATGTTACATGCACACGTTGCTTTTTAAGGTTTCTGACGCAGGATTATGTAGTTCTGCAATTACACGTCTGATAGTTATAACAGACAGGTTTTTTTCTATGAGTAAAATATTAAGGTGCTTGATAGTAAAATCGAATGAAAGTTTCCAGCAAAAAAGCTAGAAACACAACATTTCATCAGTAGGTGATAACGCCGCGGCCACAAACAAAATTAAATAAAACACACACACACGAGTATCCGTGATCAACGTGATCGTGAGCACGCAGTCCCTGGGACATAAATATCCTGCGTAAAACTTTGTTTATTAACGTCGGGATGCTAAACGCCGATCTAGCCTTGTTTATTCCAGTCTTCCCGGGCGCAGCACAATGCGCGGAGAGTTACTGCTGCAGCGGTCCCGCCCGAGACGATTTATGAGGCCCGAGTCATCACTCAGTGGGAGATATGCATCTCCGTGTCTCTCTCGGTATGTTAATATCTTCTCTCGTCTGTTGCGCGCCGATCATGTGCAGTCTCGGCTTGAATTTTGTTTACATGCAGCTTTGATGATTTGGGTCCTTCTTTTCAACCACAAAACATATTTTTAAATATCTATAAAACGATACTAGACTTTGATGAATATTAGAAGTTTTACTATTTACTCAGTTTATTGTTTACATTTCAACCCGATCCCACAGCGTATCGATATAAGCTTTTCTATAAAACTCCACAGGTAGATTCCATGCGAGAACACATGAAAGGAAGCACAACTTTATAAATCCCATATCTAAGAGAATTACCCGGGATAGTACATTATTTTATAAATTATTTCTCATATATAATCACACTCGATGAGCACGTAAAGTAATAACAGCGGATCATTATCTCCAGCCTGAATCGTAGTAATTCACACTTCGAGGCATTATAATATATGTGTGCAAAATAAAGTTTCAATTACAAGTTTCTCGGCTTAAGGTACGAACTGAAACAAGTTGAAACAACAGTGCGGCGGAGCCAAGTTGGTCCAACACAGATACTATGTGAAATTTGCACCATTATTTTCCTCCGCGCCATAACGACTTATCAAGAATCTTCCGGCTTTAATTTCTAACTTTGAAGTTTATAATTATGCAAGCGGAAGTGCACCGCGAATCCTACTTCTGGCTTACCAATCACCGCGCGATGGGAATTTTATTACCAGGTATTAAGTGTATGTTTTATCGGCAAATAAAGTAGAAAACATAAGGAATTGAGAAACTAAAGAACAGACATATCATGACAAATTTATCGTTGAATTGATGTACCTCTGTTGTTATGTAAAAAAAATTAATAAATCATATTTTTTTATAATACGATCACCTCTCATGCATAGTTTGGCCAAGAGTTGCATTGAAAAATTAATTAGTATATTAGAGACCAAGTGATTAATTGTGATATTTATAAATAACCTGGTTGTATCTTTAATAAGGTTATTCATTGAATATAAATAAGTTAAAAAAATAACTTTTAAAGCTTTTGGAATTTAGGAGTGAGTAAATTTACGAGTAATTTGTAGAATCGCACAGTGGTTACAAAGTAAGCAGTAGTCCGCACTGCCATTTTCTTGTACGCCGGAAGGGTTCATTTGTATGTGGTGCACGGTTTTATTACATACAAATAATGTACTCCCTCGCTGATGGCTATAATAATGATTGCGGACTGAATGTGTATTTATATGTGAATGAATGAGATTATGAGCACTCTATTTGTAAAAGAACATCTTTATATAATAAAACACGTTTATTTCGGAATACTAATATAAATAAAACTGTATACACATCTGTCTGGATATTATAATGAAGGCATTGATTATTTAATCTTTGATTATTCTTAGATAAAGTATAGATTTGTTATTGTTTATCGTACATTAAAGCACGGTATTCTTATATAAACATAAAAAAATAGTTTGATTTGTAACTGCTTATTATTTGTTAAAGAAACTTGCCAAAAAAAGGATACCAAAAGTTTTGCTGTTTGTTAGTAAAATACGACTTTAATACTGTAGAGTAAAAATGCAAAACACATATATAGAAAAAAATACACGATTATTTTGGAATACTGATAAAAATAAAACTGTATACATACCTGTCTGGATATTATAATGAAGGCATTTATTATTCTTGTTTGAAGTATGGATTTATATATTTTTTTCGTTCATTAAAGCATGGTATTCTCGTATAAATATGAAAACAATTTGATTTGTAACCGTGCTTATTATTTGCTAAAGGAACTTGCCAAAAAAAAAGGATACCAAAAGTTTTTCTGTTTGCTGGTAAAATACGACTTTAATACTGTAAAGTAAAAATGCAGTGAGTCGTCTATCGTTAAAATGCATCCTTTAGCGGCTGGATTTTTGCGTATGAATATTCAATGCAATGTGAAGTCGCGATGACTCCGATGATATGCAGAATGCACCCCCGTATCTGCGCACCCGATCATCGCCGCATAGAATTTTGTTCCCGCCGTTGTCACAGGGCGGTGCACAGGGGAGGCTGGGGGGCGCGCCCGTCCCTCTCGCACCCGCGGTATCTCCGCTGCAATCATCGTACTGTCGGCAGTCCTGTATCTGCGCGAGCAGATCTGAGCTATCCCCGCGGAGACAGGGCCGCACTGGGACCACATTTTAACATGAACTGTCACACTTGAATAAATATATTTAAATTATTACAAAACTAGAAATGTTGCCCGTCACAGAATGACGTTTTCAGAGGCATTTTGAATTATTAATAATTTCTAAAGCAATTTTGATAAAAAAATAAAATTGGTACTTGTGTCAAGTTGCATTAACTGAAAATTTCTAAGAAGCATCAAAATTTGTTTTTTAACTAACAGAATCATATAATTCGTACATATTGAAACTCGCTAAAGCATATTTTATAGTTTTATTAAATTAGTTTATGAATAAAAATATTAACCTATCGTCTTGAAATTCGGCACAAAAAATCAGCGTTGTATCTTTTAAGATATTCTATAGAAAACCAAAAAATGAAACATACACACACACAATGGATATTTTTATAGTAGATACTATCTTTTAATAGACCTTCTGTTTGAGATCTTTCATCGATTTATGATACGAGTAGTTAACACACTTTAGGCGGGTAACCAAATTGACTAAACTGATGTGCGTAGCGGGCAAAATTCGCGTAAAATCGCGCGTGCGAAATTGCACTCTTTGATTTTTTTTCCGTTTTGCAACTCCGAGTTAATTATGAGATTTTTGTTATAATTTTTGTTAGATTTTTGATCATAAAACAAATTAATAACATCTTTTTATGATATTGTTATGATTGTTTAGTTGTAAGGTAATAAAAACAGAAGAGATAAGAGTCTGTCAATAATTTATTTTGCACACAATTTAAAGTTTCAAACATATTTTGGTGTGGTATTTTTTAAAACCCTCTATACATTTAAATTATGAGTGATCGGCATGTAAACAATAACTAATCTTTATTATATAAACAAATGTTAAAGAAGTAACGTTGCCGAGTCTAAACAAACATTACGAGCTGTAAACCTAAAGAGTAAAATGACCTTCTGCCGCTTTTAGAGTTAACACATTAAAAAAATGCACAGATACCTGCTTCGCGAACTGTTGATAAGACAGCTCACGAAGCGGGTATTTCAGTACTTGCCCCGCCTTTAGGTAGCAGTCCGCGAAGCGGGTACTGGTACCCACCCCGCCTTTAGTGTATTAAGAAAGTATTAACGGTTATAGACATTTCGTTCAAGCTTACAGCAAAATCTCAAAAAATAATATCTTAAATGATGATATGTAATGTTTTGTGGATCAAATAGTTATTGTGGTCCGGAGAGATATTGAAAATCTGTAGGCCTGGTTTAATTTTATGTTATGGTCCCACGTATTTATATGTGCGGATACCCTGTTATAGGCATAATTCGTTGAGTAAACATCCAAATGTTCTTAATCCGGTCCTGGCACGTACGTAGGTGAGGTCCCTCTCTCGCGCCAACAGTAGCATTAAACCATCAAGATACTCGCTATCAGCCTGTGCCATCTCAAAAAATGAATAAAATTTTAACATCGAGCCGACTTGCTAAGGTGGCAATCATCGTGCAAAGGACCTTATTTCCGTTTAAGTGGGAGAGGCACTGGAACAACGAAGGTCGCCAAAGGATCTCTCCGTCAATTATAATTTATGCTAAAAAGAATTAGCTTACGATCCCTTTCTAAATGCCACCTTTGATAAAAATTCAAATTCATATTTCAGACGCTTAAGCTTTAAATTTTTTTTCCACGTTGAATCAAATATTTCAGATTACATGTTTGAATATTTCCTACAAAGCGTTCATCATTACAAACCCATTTAAATTTATTTGCAATTAAATTAAAGAAATCATTTTAAATTATTTAAATGGTCGAATTTTTTCAGAATTATTTATATTTAAAAAATGTCATATTCAGAGTTCTTTCCACATAAAAAGTACGACATTTAAGTTATGACAGCTTATTTAAATAACTAACGAGATTATGTTATGAAATTAGTTATTTATATTTTTGCCATTTGTTAAAATGTGGAATAGTTCTGATAGGTGCACCTCAAAAATATGAGACAAGACTCATAAAACCCTTATCGATAGGCTTATAATGATAGGTTTCATTTTATCATTGATATAATAAATACAATTTTTTAATGGTGTTATCTAAAAAAAAAACTCACGTAACTTGAAAGTAAAATGTTGCTCACGTCTGTAGGGCGGGTAAGAAGGCGCCTCTCTACGTCCCAATCAGCCAGGAAGCCTCCGGCGAGTAAGGGATGAAAAAAAAACCGCCCTGGGAGTAGGTGGAGTATTCTACTCGAGTATATACAAGTTACACCTTTACATACAAAACGAACGTGCATTCTTTACCACTGCACCGAGCCAAAACTGCAGTTTGCCTTGTCCAAAGAGCGTAAATAAAATAATTTTGTAACTTATGTGAGGCTTATTTCTATTTGTTTATTTTATAAATATTATTAATTGTTAAAATATTTATATAAAATATATATATTTGAAATCTTTTTTTATACTTAACAATAATTGTAAATATAAACATGTGACGATAGCATACATTTATATTTAAGTAGTCAATTACGCTAAGCAAATTATTAAAATAACACTGCCCAATTGTTATTTAAAATTATTTTGAACGTATTTGGAGTTAACTGTTAGTGTATTCTATTAAAAATATAATAAAACACGGTTACCTGAGCAGAATATTGGTATAATCTTTAAAAAAAAAAATAGGCCTAATACTCTAGATTTATTTATAATGAAAGTAGTTTTTATATAATGTTTGACATCTAAGATTTTTGAAAATCGTAAAAAAGTAGTGTTATAATATGCAGAATTTTTTTGAGTTAATTTTTTAATATTTACATAAATAAAAATAAATATTTCTTAATTTACTGCATTACAGATAAAATCATTTATTGACTGCAACTCTATTCCCAACCATGACTCAAAAACACCATAGAAGTTAGATGTAAACAGTTGCATCTAATAATTAGAGGAGAAACAACAAATCCATATATGAAATAGCCTACAGCAAGACAACTTAACATAAAGCCAATTTATGAGCGGCAATCTTGAAACCAACTACATTTTACATTACAAGTGCACAGGTACAAGTCTTGCGGGGTAAAGCATCTTGTAAGCACTTAAAATCTTCCTGTATTTTATTTAGCTACTTTGCTTTTTACATCATCATTAATCCTTTAATTAATTTTCAAAACTAATTAAATTGCATTGTTATAATATTTCACAATTAATATAAAAAAACCATTAATTACCCACACGAAATATTGATGTGAGATCATAATGCATGCATACATCTGTATTGAATTTTAAAGTCCATGCGTTTTTTTTTGTCTTAAAGTTATATGTTAATTATCATAATATAAAAATGTCAAATAATATAAGAGAAAAGAGAGCAATAAGCTCTTAGTGTGAACCTTTTATAAAACTTGTACGGATCAAGTATTTAAGGTATTAGAAACAAAAAAAAAAGTTTTGAATTATATTGTTGGCACCTCTTATTAGAAAGTTCGTAGCAGGTAATGGCCATTTTCTTTGTAAATTATAAATGGGTCCTAGAAGTATTTTTTGAAAGCCCAAAAAACCTTTGCTTGACCTTTTATAGTGGAAAGTTAACTTAAAACTTATTGTTATTTTCCTGAAATAAATCACTTAAAAGTATCGACGAAAATACCTCAAATAAGGTCATAAAATTGAGTGAAAATAAAAATAAAAATTTTTAAATTGCAATTTTTTATATAAAGACCCATTTTGTTTACAACATTATCTTTATTTCAATGAAAAAAAATGTTTAAAATACTATGAGTTTAGAATAATTATAAAAAAATATTAAATTTACATTCAAATAATAATCATGATTGAATAAAAAGATTAATTTAATTGATATCAATAAAACATTTTAATACAGCATTTCTTCAGTCGGTGATAACCAAAAAGGTAAAGGGCTCACACTATGATAAATCTGAACAATTAGGTTTTATTCAAATTAAAAAGACGAGCGAGTAAGAGTAAATAAATGTATTATTAGTATACTGTATGCGGCATATAATTTTGACATTTCTGGTTGTGTCCACGGTTAAATTCCTATTAAATTTTCCTGTGAGCCTTGAATGATGACGAAGAAATTATAAGTCAATTTGGAGGAGTCCCCCCCAGCAACATTGTAGCAAATTGCTTACATAGCGTACTCGGTTCCGGGGCGGCAATAACGATTCATGGAAATTTCGGATAGATAATATTACGCAAAATGTCGGACTAACTTTTCGCCGCAAGATGTTTTAATTTCACCCCCGAGACTAGATACTTGAAATTATTTGAATATTCTTACAGAGATATTTCTAAAATACGGGATTGTTTTTTGAGGTTGTTTTAAAACGGATTTGATTGCTTAATAACAGATACTTTATTGAATCGCGGTGTATGTATAAATATTAGTTTAGAACTTTAAGCCGGCTTATTTAACACAGTTTGTTTTGATTTGATCTTCATATGTATATAATCTCGAAAAGAGTTTTATATATAATGAAAATATTTTATTTGGTTTTTTTTTAATTCTATTGAAAATACCGCTGAATTAGACTACTAAGATAAATTATTTTATATAATACAATATAAATTTTAAAGTTGTTGGCCATTTTAAGGGTATTTAAGAAGTAATTTACATTTTTAAAGCAAATAAGCTAAACAGGTCCCAAGAATTTTGGAACAAAATCGCATGAGACTATTCTTTATCGTATGAGTAAATTACATAACAAAGAGAAGAGTCCTTACAAAATTTCAAATTATGCATATTACGTAGCATTAATTAAGATAATACGAGGATAGCATTTTCCTTTGTAAATTTCTTACAATCTAGATTTGTTTTAACACGTAACACCCGATAATGTCATCATTATCATCCCTTATTTTAGATTATTGGGTGCTTACCTTCCCCGAAGACCGAGCATACTCATCCCCGAAGTGCTGGAATATGAAACACTGTGCTAACGACTCTTGTTCAAGTTGTATTACAACTTTCTCTATATTGACTCGCAAACCTGAGGCTGCGTAAATTCGATTGAAATGTTTATATTAATACACAAATCATCAAATGAACTATACAATAGGTAGATGATTATTATTAACACCCTACTAGAAATTAAAAAGAGCATCTTTTTGAACAGTCAGCGTTTACGCTGATAATAATATTTTGGGATGGGAATCGAACCGGCCAACAGTCATCCAATCATCCAACTACTGAGACGACATATAATATTATAAGCGTATACACAAATAGTTATGTTAGATGTAAATAAATATTTTTTTAAGTTGTCTTAACTGTGCTCTGGGATATGGATTATATTACACAACCACTAAAATTTAGTAATAATAATATATAACGTTGTATTAAAAAATATTTACATTTAACTAAAATTCTTTTCTCAAAACATTAGAGCGATTTCTCTGTTGTGATAAATTATAGGATAATTCATTTGGAATATGCGATAACAACTTGTGCAAGAAGGTTTTGGGTTACTTTTGCGTAACCTATTTGACTATTTTTGGGTAGTTTTAGTTGCGGTGAACGATAATACACAGTCATTAGCCGAAACACAGCGAAGCCTACAAGAATTTACGAGTTATAAATAACTACACGAACAATATTTGACAGATTACCCGAGTTAATACTGTATTAATACAACGCGATAGCGAGACCTCGTTTTCGAGTTATACGCACCGTATTTGATCGATCACAATTCTGAGAAAATTTACAATAATTAATCCTAAGAATGACGACATAAAAATAGTTATTACTACATTCTCTTAATTTTAAGGAAATAAGACCGAAAACATTGGATGAAGTTGTTTAAAGTTTAATGTGAAGGTTTTACTGTGGATTTATATTGATAAATATTTTCAAAGTGATGGCTTTGCTAAATAACTTTTTTATCTAGAGACTCGAACACAAACATATACTATTACTCTTGTATTGGCTACAAAATAATATAATCCAGCCAAAAAAATAGAAACGTCAGGCGTGCAAATTACTCACGGTAATTTTTTTTATATACATCAATATCTATTTGTTTTTTGCGGGTAACTTCATGACGGCGCAGTTGAACATATCTGTGAGGTTTAGTTGTGGTCGGTTGATTTTGCTCCGCCAGCATTCCTTAACGCGAATCTAGGAAGCGGCAGTGACGGAGGTGTTTTGGGGCGAAAACTCAGAACCTATTTGTATTCACCAGCCCAGCTGGAGCCCTTAACTTTTGATTAATTGCACGTCTTTCATGGGGCACGTTAAAATATAATTGACATAAGTCTTATGTTGAATTAGCAGCAGTGAGTGTCGCGCTGGCAGGGTGTGTGAGGTCACGTTATTCTCGCCAGAGAAATAACAAAAAACCTTAAAAATGTCCCCATCAAGTAATATTTTTCGGTGACTATATTTTAGTTTTAGTTATAAAATACCAGGGAAGCTTTAAATAGCTGCCTCAGTTGCTTGAAGAAGTACGTATGCCAATATAATGAACATTTAGGTGATTCGTTTAGTGAGACTACACCTACAGAAGGATAGGTTAGATTTTATTTGCTTTGCTTTTAATTGTATATTTGGTAAAATTAAAGGGAGTTATAATTTTTCGAAGAACAATATAAGTAAGAGAATGATTTTTAAATATTAGTATTTTAGATACGATAAAACATATGTTTTATCGTATTGAAATATTAATACAAAAAATATTATTGAAATATTTCAATACAATTTTACCATTTTTTAATACTAAATATAAATTATTTATTGATCCATCGTTAATATTTTATTTTAAGTTTTCTATGAAATGTAAAATAAACAAATTAACTAGATTACGTTATGTCAGTTTTTGTAAATATAAGTACACCTTTCAAATATTACGTTTCAACTTGATTGCGTTAATATTCAGGTCAGTGATTTTACTGTTCTATAAATATATTCTTGGTTAATAAAAAAAAGCATAAAATATATGCAATCTTACTCAACTTTAATTTTATATATTCACTAGTATTTTATATTTAAGTAAATGAGAAGACTTAGAACTTTTTTCGCGTTACATATTATATGGTATTATATTATTTAACATGTATGGAAGGAAGACTTATCAACATTCTGCGTCATTATGAACAATTTTATTAATACTAAAAAAAGTGTAAAAGCTTTCTTTAAGTACTCATACAAAAAGAGTCTTTATAGGTTCTAACTTTATTTTTATACGAAAAGGCGTAATAAATTTGACAATGAATGTGACACAATAGCATCAAAAAGACATAATCTAGAATAAACAGTGTATCTTCTAAAAAAACCTTTGAATATACAAAGTATACTCAAGCTTCTAAAATAAACTTTACCGAGTTAAACTATATCGCATTTAAACATTTAACAAATCAAAAGAAATAAACAGGCATTCTCCTGTCCAATTATTTCATACTTCTGAGATTAAATTACAATATATACAATATAATTTCTACTTCTCAGTTATTATATCGCCAAATAAAACTAAGTATGTCCTACTTTTTGAAGAAGAAAATTATTAGTTAAGTAGGATATAATTATGAAAAATAGGATTTAGGATTAGGATACATTAACTCAACTTTATCATATTTTTGAGACAAACGATTACTATTTATAGGCTAATTTTTCTACTTATTAATGTAGAGTCTAACACTAAAAGTAACATTTTATATTTAATTTTCAAATCTATGAATAAATAATTGATATGAAATAACATAAACACGTGTTGCACGATAATACAGCGTAGAGTGAGTCTTTATGGCCACACAATAGCTTTAATAGGCATTGGAATGTTGATTATATTCAATCAATTGATTGTTGTCGACTTGACGGAATGACCAAAGATCGATAGAGGCTGAGACGGTCGCAATATGCAATCACAAGTCACTATCTGTCTATTGACACTGACTTGATATGCGGTTGATATCGGTACAAATTTTAATATAAATTATATCAATTATTACGAAACATCATATTTTAAAAACTATCGCTAGATATTAGATAAATATTTTTTGTCTCTTTAACCAAGTGAAAAAACTGTAAGTAAATTAATGTTTGATACTTTGTTGTGTGATTATAACTTTAAATATTATATTTGTATATAACATTTAAGCTCAATATGGAATTTTATGCTTTAAATTTTATCAACATAGCATAAACAAGATGACGATTCTTTTTGGCAACAACCTCCGCAAGTACTGCCAGCCTCGGGTTAGAGCAATTGCGATTCTTCTTAATGCAGAAATGCAAGATGCAATATGAGGAAATACGCTTTGTTATTTATGCACTATTTAAATTCAGCAAATTATCTTAAGAGTCCATGTTGTATTTATTTATATAAATAAATAAACATAAACGGAAAACATTTATTCCACCTATTTTTTAATATTTAAGTGAAGATGTCTAAAATCTGCTTGTTAACAGTTGGAAAAACTTTAGATGATAGACTTAGAATCCTATTTCGTTGTGTTTATTTTGAATGACATACACCTTGTTAATACCAATCGGTATCAGAGAATACTGGATAAAATATGTTATTGTGAATCTTCTTTTGAGAAAGTTTTTACTTTTCATTCTAAATATAGTACCTATTGTAGGTGCAACGAATTATTCTTCCAGTGGCAATTATTAAATGTTCTCAAATAATTATTAGTTGATAATCTTTGTTTTCGTTTTCAACGTACACGTATCTTTATAATATAGATTTTATGAAGCTGTATTGAGTTAAAAAAAACACTTAAATATCGTATGTCGATTTTTTGATTAAACGTCAATCAGATGCGTATTTATTACCCATTACTGGTATATTATATTATTACTAATATGATAAGGCACATTAGTTCATACATAGAAGATGATTTAAAGAAACTCTCAGAAAAATATCATCGTGATTTGTGTGGGATTTGAACCCACAACACCTGGCTTACATACAAAAAATATTGGTTGGCCTGGGCTTATTGGTTCATATGTAGAGTATGATTGTTAAAATTTTTAGATAAACGGAAGTGATTCATTAGTACAAGGGTTAGTACACCGGCCATGTAAGCCAGGGGATGTGGGTTCAAATCCCATACAAATCACGATGATATTTTTCTGAGAGTTTCTTTAAATCATCTTCTATGTATGAACTAATGTGCCTAATCATATTAGTAATAACTTAAATATCGCGTAAACGATTTCATATATTTTAAAAAAGAATAATTCTTTAGGGAAGTCGAATGATAAAAGTGCAAAGAGAGATCGACAATGCAGCGAGAGATTCTCGGCTGAAACAGGATTCGGTTTTCCCGGTGCCGCTGTCCAGTTGTGAAAAATACAAACTGGCGGTAGCCAATCTTCGATAGGAGAGGGTGCAACAAGAAAAAGAATATGTCAAAGCGGAGCAAACACGCTCAGGGTGAGGCCGCAGAGTGAGTAATACAGGGTGTTTAATTTGGCCGCTGATCGGAAGCCAGAGCCGAGCTCGCCGAGTCAGCGGCGGCCGCGCCCGGCGATTGGAAATGCTCGGACAAAGGGACGGATCGGCCGGGGAATTAAAAATGCCCACTGGACTAAAACGGAGGAGAATGGACGCAGGGCCGGATGGGCGGAAACAATGCGCTGGAAAAAATCATATTGTGTTCTCTTATTTTAATCCAGTACGTTTTTGTCATTGACTGTTACGCTTCGTTAAATGGTGGAATTCTGTCGGTTTTGTTGTATCTCTCGATGTCGTTTTGTGCAGTTAAGCCGGATTAGGGGATACGCTTTACTCGGTTTATCATTTGGGTGCTTGCCGCTCGATCCCGCTTAGGGGAATCGGCTTTTCATAAGGGAATGTAGGGCTGTTTAAAATTTTCGTTAATTGTTTTTAGCTTTATCGACAGTATTACACCCCACGTCAATAACTTGAGCTTTTGTATACTGAAAACAAAGCTCTATTTTTTTAAATTAAAACTTATCCATAATTTTATTTATTGTGACATTAAATTGTCAAACATGATTTGCTAGCAAGCAAATATATTAATTATGAAATGCCAATTAAAAACAAATTGAACATCTGTATAAGCCAATAAAATGTATTACAGGCATATAAACCATATGGAGGACAAACAGATAAGTCACCAGGCATTGGTTTACTTAACCTAAGAGGTGCTACCACAGGCATTTAAATTAATTCCATTGTTAAGTTATGTTAAAAAAATATTTTCTGCACAGGTATTAAAACGCTATAACGAAAGTGCACAACTGCACGTTTATTTTCATATTAAGCAACAAAAAAAAATCCCCACAATATGCTAAAACCCGCCTAAAATATGCGACGCCGTAGAAGCATTCTCCAGCAGAGCACATTTGTATGTTGTCTTTTTATCTCGCTTTAAAGGAATATGCTTAAGAGAACATAGAAAAACAGTTTAAAATATTCGCGGTTCATTTGTATGTAAACTCGATTTCACGGATTCCGCCGTGTTTGCTATGCAGGCAGCGTCGTGGCCCATTTCCTTTGGAACTGAAAAACTGTATTGGGCCAAAGTGGCGAACGCCGCTCGGCCTATCTTTCTCGGGCCGAACCTCGCGTGGCGACCAGCAACTGGCAACTGGCAACCGGAAACTGGCAACTGGCAACTGGCAACCGGCAACCGGCAACCGGAAACCGGCAACCGGAAACCGGCAACCGTCAACCGGAAACCGGCAACCGTCAACCGGAAACCGGCAACCGGAAACCGGCAACCGGCAACCGGAAACCGGCAACCGGCTACTGAGTAACCCGGATTTCAGGCAACTGATGTGCTGTAACTAAAAACCATGTACCAAACCAAATCTCATGCATTTTGATAATTTTTAAAAGTATTTCAATTCCCGTTTTGAGATAGATAAACTATTGAAAATAGTATTTTGAAGTGTAAATGAGATTAAAAGATATGTATATTCGGTAATAAATAATTTAAATTTAAATTTGCATATATTCAACTCTAAAATAATATTATTTTTATAAAATTATAAACACATTTGATAAGTTTAGTCTTTTATTTTAATTTCTGACGTTAAAATAATAAATTTTTGTGCGTAACTATTATTTTGAACCCGGTTAGCGGGCATTTCGCAGTCGTTGTTGTTTCAGTAATGATGATAATAAATCAACGTGAATTTACTGCGAAATTTCTAAATCCACAAATAAAACATTAATTATGACAGCTGTGCTCAAAGATCAGATACCGAGACGTTTTACTGAATGACCGAGCATGCGGCTGATGCAAAATTAGTTGGCGAAACCGAGAGAAACGTAATGTTCCGGTGGCGATCAGCGGGCTCTGCGTTGTTTGGTATAGCAAATGAACTCTAAGTAACATTTAAAATTGTTTAAATGCTTATACTGCGTGGTAACTGTGTTCATATAATTTAAAAAAAAAAGAATTGGGTAATAAGTTTTATGTGATATGTATAGTGAGAATATGCATATATATATATATATATATATATATATATATATATATATATATATATATATATATATATATGTATATATATATATATATATATATATATATATATATATACATATATAAATATTTAGAATTTGAATTTTCAAACTTAATTATTTATAAAATAAGGTATTGATTTACTACCTGTATTTTATTTTAAAAACTCCTATCCATTTAAAAAAATTGTAATTTAGATTTAACTTCACTATTATACTTTATGATCTTTGTCAAATGTATTATTAGTTTCCTTTCCCTGAGTGAGGCTACTTGAAATGAATAACTTTTATAGCAATTTTGTACTGTTTGTTGAATTGCTACAATAAAGTATTTTACACTGGAATGTTTTAATTCCGATGTTTTAAAAATTCTTTCATGATATCTTTGATATAAGGCTCAAGAATCAATCATAACACAAAAAAACTATCAGTTTAAAAAAAAAACATGCATTAAAATGCAACTCCAGATTATGCGTTTATATCAAACTCAGCATAGAAATTTTTATTTCTGATACTTGTTTAACGCACAAAAATGTTTGTAAGTACAATCTGCGCACTAATTGGGCGAAGGAGGTTGTTTCTTGCTTGGAGGCTCTGCATAGTAATTCTGGATCACGTCTGCATGGGGTTGGAGACCGGCGAGCAAAGAGCAGCCGGGAAATGTATCCCGCCCCTACGGCAAAGGGCGCGGGATGTATTCACAAACTTACATGATCGTAATCTGTTTACTTTGAGCGTCATTAGTGATAAAAGCTATCAGTTGCAATAGAACAGTAAATTGGATGTTAGCTAAGACTAATTGAGAGATTAAATTAACAAGTGTATTGCTTCGTTAGTAAAGAGGGTGGGTTCTATATCAGATAGTACCAATTTTTATTTATCACAACATGTTATTTTTTCCATTGGATTATTATTAGTCTTATATACTACACACAAAAATATGATATTAATTTTTGTGTGTATTATTTACCTTAAATAAAATTTTACTAAGTTGCAAGATTTCTTGTAGCTTAACAAATAATGTTAAAAGCGAGGAGGATATTTTACAACAGTATCATAGGAGTCCACAAAATAAGAAAACAATGGACAAACTTTCAGCTGTTGCTAAAATTATGCGTCTCCGGCATTTGCACTTTATGCACTGGGAAATCATAAAAAACATTTATTGGATAGAAGATTTTACTTATGGACTTTCTTTTCTCTAGACTGGAAAACTAATATTTCATGATAGCCAATGAATTGCGATGTAGTTTTTCTTTGCCTTCGTATTCCCATCACAAAATTAGATTTTTTATGAATTTAAATTTTATTCCGAATATTTACCGTCAATTCATTTTTCTTGTCTTGAAAAAAGTAATAATATCATTATTAAATCGTCTACGTACAAATTATAATTGATATTTTCGTTCTCAACTTCTTTATTTAAGATTCAATAATAAAACACCGAAAAAAATGATCAAGATAAACACCAACAGGTTGAATTCATAATCAAGCTAATTTAATTTAAAAATAATTTTTAATATCATATAAATTTTATTATTTTTATAATAAACTTAACTGCGGAGTCGTACACTCACGTCACATAAATCAATTAAAATTGTCCAAGTGGGTAGTGATGCCGTCTTATGATGGAAGTGTTTATCTACTACAAAATCGGATATTTACTTTTAAAACCGATATAAATCACAAAAAGTAATAATAACACTCTAATGATAATCATCTTGTGGTTCAAAATTTTATATACAATATAATAAATCATTAGCCTGTCATTCAGTAGCAGCAACCAAAAAAATATGCAAATAAAGAAATAATTTATAATATGGTTGAGTAAAAAAAATGGTTTAAATTATAAAGGTAATAATCATTGCAGTGCAGTCAATGTTTCATCTAAAATTAAATAAACATGTTTATATGTTACGTCAATTACTTATTGTATGTGGAAAATTAAGTAAATATCTTCAACAATACACAGCATATTTTTCAAGCATAAATTTTTATACAAAGTGGTATTTTAATTTAATAAACCATGAGTGATTTATGCTAAGATTTCGTATCATGCACGTCATTTGCCTGTTAATATAATGAAGTTATCTACTGTTTTTAAGCTTTACTATCTATTTCATATATAACATTTTAGAGGCCTTTTTTTATTTAATGCAATTATCTTAATACAAAATAATAGAGAATGAATTATTTATATTTTCAATAAGAGTTTTTTATACTTTTACCATCGTTGCTACATGTATCTTCTGATAAAATATAAATGAACATATTTAGAAAATACAATAGATTCTTATGACTTATGAGTGATATAATAATATTATCTCTCCAATGTTGTTTATATGCCCAACCTACTCAATTACACCCATTTTATATCTCAAGTCATTTATCACGTCGACAATACGATCGATCCGTACATCAGATACATCATAACAATATTATTCGCAATGTGACTGATGCTCTGAAATGAACCTCTAGAAGGCTCATCATAAAATCGCAACCCTCAGATAGCCCTGCACTAAATGAACCCTTTCTAAACGACCGAGAATGTTTGTATCGGTCTGTCTTCATAACTTGTGCACTTTACGAGCTAACAGAAAATGTTACTCGCGCTATCTTAAACCTATCATAACCTTGTCAGAAGTAATTTATATCATTTGATGTCTGTTAAAAATACTTTTGTTAAACGTTTTTATTATAAGTTTATTGTGTGTACGATATTTTTAAAGATGCAGATTTTTGAAGTTTTTTCTCGTCGAACAATAAACCGGTATGGGTGAAAAATCTTGAAATCAAAACATTCAAAAATCATTATTGATTATGTTACATTTGTAAAGATTAATAATTATACATTATAATAAAACTTCAAAAATGTCATAGGAATTCAAAGTTAACAGTTTGGTTTATTCAATTATCTAAAAGACTTTTTGCTCAACCTTGTAGAGATATTTTAGATATTTAAATTAAATGAATATAATAATTATTATAGTCACCTAAATTATTCCATAGTATAAAGCGGCGCTTGCTGACAATCCAAAGCATTTTCATGCAACAAGTGACAAGTTTAATTTCCGTGTGTATAAAAGTAATTTTCCATACGACAACGTTGAACCAATAGCGAACTTATAAAGTACTAAATTTAATCATTATCAAAAGGCGAGAGTTCTTGTAAACGTTTAAAAAAATGATTTTATATAATTAATTTGCAATGGAATTCTGAATTTCCACGAATTAGCCTGGATCTTTTCAATTATTTAGTCTACGTGGATTTCCAAATTAAAAGCAATTAAATAGTATTTTACCCTTTTATTGAAGCAAGGGTTTATTGTTTTATTTCTTTAAGTTGTTTTTGGAAGGGGATCATTTAAATTTTATTGCCTATTTAATTCTATTTACAATTTTGTAGGATCTCGGCAGAGGAAACAGATTTCGTGAGAAAACCTTTAAGATGATAATAAAATGGAGGAAGAAAATTCTCTCTTATTCTTTTCAAAGGAAAAAATAACCTATTCAGACGTTACACAATATTTAAACAATGTAGTTTATTTATTAGTAAATATGTAGCTATAAAACTTATTTTTTTAAAAGCTTGTAAAATATAATAATATAAAATTATTGGTTGATACCGTGTTAAAACTGAAAATAAATTTAGTACAAAAGCTGAACGTCAAAAGACAGGTAAAATTTTAAGGCGCGTAATGTCTAAGAACACATTTTGGATAAACAACGCATGCCAAAATATGTAAACGCATCAGTCACAATTTTCATAAATAAACATGAAGAGCTTTGTTTAAAAAAAAAATTAATGCTAATAATTTTAAAATTGAGGTTCATTTATATTATGTGAAAAAACTGCTTGCCTTGATTTTGGACTCACTGCACGCCACTGTATTATACATATATAAATTTGTTTCGATGTGTGTTTTACACGTACATCAGAAAGAGGCAGAGAAACCTAATTTATTTCTCATTTAGTTTTGTATGTAACAAATACATTTTTCAGAAAATGTTAGATAATATTATTTTCTCATATCAAACGTGACTCGTATGGCCGCGGTGTTATCTGTTTATGTCGCTTTTATTTGATTTCAAGAACCTTTCTTCGGTTTGATTTACTTACTACACGAAACGGCAATAATTTATTACAGATATATATTTCCAACTTAAATATCTAGAGTTTGTTTTACTTAAAAAGTCTATTATAAATTGTAGCCAAACAAAATAAATATTCTGAGTTTATGGTTTATTCTATAAATGTATATGAAAATACTTTGTTTCGGTGAACATCAGGGTGAAACTAAATATTGTTTTTTTTTAAAATAAAAATATTATTCATTTCATTTATTGTAACTCTATGGGAAAATATTGATTGATGAAATATTAATATAAATACAAATTGTTAACACCATCTCACTGCAATTCTTTTCAAAACGCATGGTTTTTGAGTTATCTTCTTGTTGCTCTTTAGTTAAATGTATAATTTTCCCTCATCATTATACAATATGAACAAAAATAGTTATATTCATTGTACCGAAGTTTTTAATACGAATATTTAAATTTTCGTATAAAATTGGTCAAAAAAGTCAATTTGCTGACAAATAATAAAGAGTACTTTACTTGTACTTTTAAAAAAATTCTGCGAATTAAATATTGTTATATTTAAATACAAATTCTTTTTATCACACGTTTTCAATTAGCAAAATGGAGCTTTATGAAAGTAATATTGTATTTGACAGCTTATTTTTTTTTGTTGATTAATTTTTCCAAAAACCGTCTGTAAATATGTTGATACAACTTCAACAAATAAAATATATTTTATATTTCACTGTATGCCGTTTTCATAATAAAAGTAAAATTGGAGAAAAATAACAAGCATAACTATATTACAATTAAATATAAGTATGATGTGTATAAGTTGTACTTATGTACATCTTTATATATATGCCATTCTAACAATTGCTGACTTGCAAAAACGACATCCTTTACGGGCATGTATCTGGTATTATGGGTCCATTGTGTCGGTGCAACTTTATTTTCCAACTAAGTACTGGGAGTCTGAGCGGATACTTATTGTGAGCATTAGTACGAGCCCATACACGCGAGGGCTTAACGCAACTTTCAAAGGAACTCTCTAAGAGATATACTTTTGTGTCACATAGACAATTTTTTAATAGAAGGGAGGGGAGGACTCACTTTCTTGTCATTCCGTGAAGTGAAGCGCGGAGGGTATTCTGTTTGGAAGTATTATGAGAAAAGAGGAGAGATACATTTCTCGTTTAGTACGGCTTGTGTGTATATTTTTAATGTCTGCTATATTTCTTCTCCACCATTATCTAATAGAGATATACAAACAGCCAAGAGAATATTAGAAATTTGGTACATTATTGTTTACGATGTTTTCCTTTTAAGTTTTTAAAAAATATTTGAATTGCTTTACAAAACATTTTAATAAATTTTATAATTTTTTTATATAATTCAGTTAACAAAATTGTCGCCACGGTGCAATCATTCCCGAAAGAAAAATGCACAAAGGATCACATAGAGTTGTCTTTTTTTCAAATGCCATATGTACATATATTTATATTTCAAGTAAAATGTATATTATTGTATATTTAGAGATATTTATTGAGATATAATAAATTACATCTGATATATTATAAGCAACAAAAAATTAAACAATTAAGTGTGAGTAAATATCAGGAACAAACGTATAGTCGTACTTTCATGCCAAATAAATAATAGAGAATAAAGTGGACAGTGCAGTGGTGGACAGTGCTCTAAGAAGCATTCGTAAATAAGGCTTTCAGGGAGGCTTCTCAGGCTGCAGTGGACAAGTACAAGCGAATCATATCTTATAGAGACACTGATATGCGGAACCTTCTGTTACTGAAAGATTGTATTACTTTTATTATTTACCTATTTGTATATTAACATAAGCAGTGAAAATTACTTACATTTTACAAATGTCAAATATTGTTTTGCAAACAGATTTTTGATTACGTTTCATTTAATGTTTTTCAATTTATAATTAGGAATGATTTATAAAACGTAGAAATGATGTTTTTTTATTTATTTCTTACCTCTCAAAAAAACACAAATAAAAACAGTATTTACTAAAAGAAGGGATTTTTTAAATATTGGGCCTTGAAAATTACTATTTGTAATTTTCTCGGTGTATTATTGTCGAAAATATTTAAAGGTTTATATTTTGAAAGGTTTGATTTAAGATCATACACTTAAAATTTGAGAATTTTAAGACACTAAAAATTTTATTTTAAAATATAAATAAAATTTGTGTATTTGTAAAATAGATAGTATAATCAAACTATAAACACATATGTTTGTCAGATGGGTAGTGACTTATGCATTGAGACATTACTATGTAGTTAAAAGCTTCAATTATTCAAAAAAAATTTTTTTTAATTACTTAATGACAATGCACGTGTTAACAGTGTTCATAAAATTTAATTACGCCCATGTTACAATGAGCCAACTAAGATTCACGATCGTTAACCCCGATACTTTGTAAAGTTGCACAACTGCAAGGACTTTTGAGGCAATAGCCGAGTCATTACAGATTTGTTTATTCAGTAAACAAAAACTATTATTAGCCTTTTTACGAGATTATTATGTTCATTTAAACATTTGTAATAAATTTGTAAATAAAATTATTTATTTATATCAATATAATACCACTCCGATGTTTAATAAAACAACATATTAGTCTTTAAAATATTTAAAATTGGTTATCACCCTCCCTGATGCTGTAATTAGGGTGGGTCTTGGCTTTATTCAAGAAAATTCACCAGTAAACTCTTTTCAATGCTGCCATTTTCCAGTTCTCACCCGAAGCACGGCCGTCCTCATCTTCATGTCCTCAACTTATTTTCTATCTATATGTACTTCGATGCTCATAAACAGTATAAGTTATATTGCCAAACCATATTCGGGGACTCCGACCATAAGTGAATAAAATACTTTCATTGTGCGCAAAGTTATTAAAATCAATGATTTTGTCTATATCAAGATTTATTTTAATGACCTTTACACTTGTTACAATTATTTCAATAAAAACATTGTCTACCTGGATTAAATGTTTTACATCGGTGGGTCTCAAACTCTTTTGGCCTACAGACCCCCGTTCAGAGTCAAAACTTGCCCACGGACCCCCTTTCATAGTCAAAACTTGCCCACGGACCCTGGGTGAAAAACTACATAAATTCATATTATAGACTAGTTGGTGCAAGTATCGACTCTATTGCGTTCCTGTATTAACCTACTTGACTCACCGCGATGCCTATTATTACTTGTATTTTATGCACCTGTCTATATTTATATTTTACTTAGGACGTAAAAATCGCTAATAATGTATTCATTGTTATTTATTTTAACTTCCATATTAATAAAAATGTGTCACAATTTTTTTATTTTATATTAAACCATGCGCGGACCCCCTGACGTTGTTCTGGGACCCCCAAATCGATATAAATTTTCTAAGGACCCCCTGAATGATTTCAGGGACTCCATGGGGTCCGTAGGGACCACTTTGAGAAGCACTGTTTTACATCATAAGTATTATTTTTTTAACTTTTTATTCGTTTTTTTTTGTAAATTACGAGTCAAAGCTCAAAACGAGCGTCTAAATTAAAATTAATAAAGTATTTAAAGGGGTATTTTCTTTCTTGTTTTAGGTGAGATATAAAGGGCTGCAGTGCCGTCTACTGAGGAGGTGAAGTCCTCTGCGGGGCGCAGTCTGCCCGCACGCGCGACTGTCAGCATCTGTGAGATATTAAAATATTTTACATTGTTTGCATAAAGCAATTTGTTTGTACAACAACTGCACCGGCGTCGGGGCATTCCCGTGCTTCTTTTAAAGATTGTAAAATCTTCATATTTATGTCACAGCTCCAAGTTTTATGCTCCAAGCAACAAGAGCTATCTTTAATGGCACGTTTGAGCACGGAGGCTACATATTGTAATACAAAGGAGGTATTTCATTTAATACAGAAACACGCAGCTGAGATATTTGCAAGTACTTGCTTATTAATGTTATAAATAGCATTGTTTTTCTTGCACATATTGCTTGTCTCGTTAAAAAGCAAGTTTTTACTAAAAATAACTGTTTAACTCAAATTTAATATTTAAAATCTGTTTCTATTGTGTACAATGAAAACTGTTAGTATTAGTACTAAAAAATATTAGATAAAATTTCGAGTAGAGTTTCAGAAAAATCGATTACGATATAATATGCATCTTGAATGAACCAAGAAAATTTTAGGCCTTATTTAAGTAAAATATCATAGGTTCTTGTGATTGGTAAAAACTTTTGATTATCGTTGATTTACATACACTAGTTTGTTATATTCTATTCTTGTAATTGATTTTTTATCAAGATAACAATAGAATCAAGAAAATGTATGCAATGTTAAAATGTGCTCGAAAAATACTATCAATTACTAGTTCATTATAGACATAAAAAAGGTCACGCTTTTCATTAATTTTATAAATTTATTTGATGAAAAATTATCCAAAAAATATTCACGTACATTGAGATAAATCTTGCATGTAACTTTGCAGTGCTGATTACTACATATCATATTCCCAACCCTATTAAATCATAATTTTTTTACACAAATTCTAAAAGCACTCATACGTCATTGCATGTTAAGTATTGTGAGGGGTGAGTGGTGTAAAATAATTAAATAAAGGTTAGTACTTAATCGCCTGGCTGATCACGTAAGCTTCTAAATGGACACGGCAATCGTTTCATGCGGCTCACAACACGACAATGCGCTCAAAATGGCGGCGATTGACAACGGCACTCAAAACAAACGCTAATTTTTGCTGCACTGACAGAACTTTAAATGAAATGCTAATGTTTGACGGGGCGGGAGCCGGGGATTCCGAGCGTCCATTTTTAATGATCAGTGCAATTTCAGGTAGTAAAGTAACTAGTTGGCAACAAAAATATAGCTTGGAAAAAGCGCTTACGCTATTAGCTTAGTACGTTTAAAAATAACGCAAGTTGAAGCATGTAACTTTTCCCGACCCGTTTTCAATTATTCGAAAAGGTTAAGTTGGGGAAAAGGCTGAACTAGTTATTCGAGCTTTTTTCTAAGTGAACACTTGCATGCTCCAAAATATATACAGTAAGCCTTAAATTTAAACGAAAAGAGTACGACACAGAAATGGTATATACATAGTTATTTTTTATGTGAATATTTCATTTTGAAAACGTTGAGTCTGAAACTAATTTTGCAAATACAAAGTCATAGTATTTTTACGATTGGGTGATTTTATTCACGAATTCAGTATTTGAAAAGGTTTTAGTTGCAATAATAAATGTGATATTTTGATTTGAGTTATGATGTAACTACGCATTGATGGATTTTTAAACTTCAAGAAGAAATTTGCTTTTTGTATAAATTTATGTATACAATTAATAATAACTAAGAACTAGATAACAAAGATAACGTTTCTCAACAAGAACAGAACGCTGCACGGTAATTGATACAAATGATTTTGTTGACGACTGCGCTACCAGGTATAGTTCTCGCTTTCGAGACTTCTGGTAGACATTCGATTTTCTTCGATGTGACTCCACGAATTCGCCAAAGCTCGTGGATACTTAGTGGACTGTATTGTAGGTGATTTAAAGACTTCTTTCGTGTAAACTTTTATTCAAACATTTATTACAATTTTACACTTTATAATATATGATTTCCAGACATGTTACATTTAACACTTTTATAAGACACTTATTTAAAAGACATTCACTTTGAACCGACAACAGGGGTCGGTAACTTAACACTTTCGCTTTGATCGCGAACTTCTTTACGTGACTACGAACGTCACAATATACTTCCGAACTCGCGGCGGTATATTCACTGAGATTTGTAAGATCTCTACTTTAATTACGGCAGGTACGAACATTTCGTAACCTGACCGAACCTAACGGCGGAACGGAATTCGCGTTTTTACCGGAGCGTCATCTTACGGGCATCGTAACCCCGTGAAGACATGTTGAACACTAGCCCTTTGGGGGCTCTCACTGGTCTTTATACGGTTTAAGAACAAAGAAACCATGTTTACAAGCTCACACGCTGCAAACATATTAAATTTACCAATCAACGAAAATATCAATTGACCGTATCCAGACCGTCATAAATATAAACTTCGGTTCCTTGGTTATTCCAAATTAACGAGGTCGGTATTTAAACACAAAGACGTATAGTATTTGGCCATATGCAAGGCTTAAAATAAAATATAAAATATCCGTGGGAAGGATAGATTTTAGAATTATTTCTCTATATGAATAGGTAACCGTAATATTAAATGTCAAATAAATCTTAATTTTATAGGAAACCGTATGCCTACAAACCATAAGTTAATTTAAACTTGGTCGCTAAACACATATGTTTGTAATAAAAGAATATTAGGATTTTAACCGTGACCAAGGATTATACCCCGATCGCCTATGCTGGTGTGTTCTCACCATTCAAAGGCACAAAAAATCATCGTAAGAAAACTAAAATTCCACCCTTGTGGCATAAATCTACTTCAAATTTAAAGTCACTTAAATCTAAGAAAATAAAGATTATTTTTATGGTCGCGTTGGTAACAGATTTAAATGAAGTTTTCAGCGTGTATTGCTTTAACTTAGCACTGCAAAACATAGCGGCATATTTACAGGTGTAATTGGCACGAAGTCAAAGTTGATGGCGACAAATAAATAAGTGTCGTGCATGATAAGCCGCCAGGTGCGTTTGGCGTCCCGCGAGTCCTGCGTGCGGCTCTCGGCAATTAGCGCCGCGTAAGGTCCGCGGGGAACATCGCGCGGGGTCGGCCGATATTTTGCATGTCAAGAGGCCCTACTAACCTTGTTCTGCGGGAATGAATGCATGAACGCGTTGTTTATTGTAAAGTAACTACGTTAAAATAAACCGTGAAACGGTCCGCGCTCACGCCCCGCCGCGATCAAGCGAGGGCGCTGCGTTATCCCAGCAATTAACTGGCGAAAACGTTTGCTTTAATTTATTACAGCAATTGTCGACCTTTGTATTTATTGTTAACGTTTTACTGAAATAACCTGAAAACAGAATTATAGGCGCTACAGTGTAAATATGTATATTTATATGCGTAATTAACTCTCATTTAAAAAAAAAAACAAAATTTTTATTGTTGTAGTCAACGAATTGAAGAAATCTATATACTAAAATTTAAAAAAAAATAAAATATTTTGTTAAAAAAATTAAGTTATTAAATTAAAAACGCCCATCACAGACAATTAAATTTTAGACCCATAACACCAAGCAAATATCTTGTAAATAAAATTTGATAAATATATTACTTTGTTGGTCACGCTAAATTAAAATTTTGTGACCGGTTCAAGTTTTAAAATAATATTAAATTGCTCTTTCATCTCAGCTTTAATTTAGTTATTTCTGACTACAAAGTGTTTTATATCACTTCATGTGCTTTACAGTTCACATTAAAAGTTTTTTTTTTATTTTAACATTAATCCGAACCGCGTGACTCCCCGCGGAGAAGCGAGGCACGTGCTCGTATTTTAGACTGAAGTATTGATATGCTGTGTCCCACGCGACCAGGCATTACAAATCTTTCATTAGTGACATGTTGCCAAGTGGATCGGGATCTGAAAGGTCAGGGAGCATTATCTGAAGCTAAAAGTAGAATGAAAATCCAAAGGGACTTCCGACTTAGCCGCCTATCGAAACTTTCTAAGTATCTATCTGCTCTATCTCAACTATTAAAAGAGAATAATATTTTAGATAGAAGTATTTCTATAAATAATAAGCTCAGTCTACAGCGAAGATGTTGGAGAGCAGACGACCTAATAAAACATTTTACTATCACATATAATTGATGCCATTATGAGTTTCATCGTTTAAACATTGTTTGTTTTGTAAAACTTGCCACCTGGCATGATTATCTAGGACTATTAAAATATCGACCAAATTATCTTGTTTAAGTATTAAAAACTTGTAACGTTTGTATTCATAGTAATATTATACACTTCAAAGAGAGTTTTCAAATTTTACCAAACCGATAGACACCTGCGTGTCTTTTCGATGCCCATATATTAAATAATGTTTAAAATTTAAAAAAAAAATACCGTCTATAAATATAATTGTGGTAAAACTTTATATTTGTTCGGTAAAAATATGAAAAGTTTACCGTCAGTTTGGTTAAAAAAATATTTATATAAACGCGTTACTAGATAAATTGTCATAGTATATTACTTAATGAAATAAGAGGACGTATTTTTTATAATGCCTTCATGTAAGCCAATCTGAAATATTTATGAAAAATCTTGTCGTTCACAGCGATAAAAAAGTTTACCGCTAACAAGTAGTAAGTAAGAGATATACGCAAAGTGTATTTTCAAAGATATCAATTTTCGTTTTGGTTCACGCTCAGAATACACGGAAGGAAGATTTGAAGAGTTTGCAAAAATAATGCGAGCGTTTCGCTCCAGCTTCTGCCGAATCGCCCGTCTTAAGCACTCTAAACACCACGAGGCTCAATTTCAAAAGTCTATATTTATACATCCATATTATTTGACGCAGAATGTTCTCGGCTGTTCGCCTTGACGCGCGGCTGTGGCCCGCGGCGTCGCCGAGAAACTCTTTCCGGAGCGTCGAATTATAAATGAGTGTCTTCACAGCCCCTATTTGTGTTGGTTCTCCACACGCGAAAGCCTCGAGGCTCCGCGCGCTGGAACCTTCTCCGAGACAAAGTGGATTTCGGTTCGCTTTGGCAGCGCAGGAAATACTGCAAATGATGTCCCTGATGTAACAAATACAGCTGCGACAAAAGAGTCGGAAGTAGCTCGCGCGAGGCGTGCGGCTGCTTGTGGATGCACTTAAGCCAAACAGGTAGTTTTGCATAAACAAGTGCCTACGAATAAATGCCTTTTTAGGCTTCTCTTTGAATCCATTTATCCGATATTCCACTCTTAGATAAAAAAATATGTACATTATTTATTTATTTTATTTTCATTCTCATACTATCGTCTACTAAACTAAATTACAATATAACAAAAAACAAATATATTTTTTACAACTTTTCATCCTCGTTCTTGAGGCAGTCTTTCGCCATGGCTGTTGGCTATAAAATATTTTTTTAATGTAATATGACAAAGCATTCTGTCTTTTGAATAAGATGCTCGTTTTTCAGTCCTTGCGCAATAGTTTATACGTTCCGCTGCGTCATCAGCAGAAGCTGTTGATGGTCATCTCTCCCCGCCCGTGTCCGCCAGCGCGCCCCCGGCGATGATCTCGTCCAGAGCCGCCGCCGATGACAGGCCGCGTCCGCCCACCGCCTCTCGGTGCTACGCACTGCTACGGAGTGTAAAATATGACTTGTTAAGTGGACGATAAATTAATCTCGGACTTCAATGAAAAACCTCCCAAATTATCCTGAATTAATGGATATCTGAAAATGACACAAGTTATTATATAATGCCGATCTATTTTTGTAAGGCTCATATATTTTTAAAAATCCTTAAGACGATATTTTGAAAATATTTGAAAAGACTTAGATACTTATTAGGTTAAAATGTACAAAGATTACAAAGTAATGTTTCGAAACCCACAATTATTTAAAACTACACGAAAACTTGTTCTGCTTTAAAACTATATACACTATCGTTATAATGTTTTGTCAAATCAAATAACCATTTCTCAGCAAAGTATGCATCATAATATTAAAAATATTTTATTTTCATAAACATGTATCATTTGCTGTCGACGTTTCCATCGCATGACACTCAAAAATCATAATACATCATCTCTTAAGAAACTCAATTAAAAACTATTTTAATAAAATCAAGGGCACGTGTATAAAATGCTGTCAAAAAATATTCATATCAGTTATTTTAAATTAAATCGAGCGACAACTTCCCAAAAAAAATGTCTTAAATATTTTATCAGTGAATCAAAACAGAATTAAAAAAAAAAAAAAAAACAGCACTCGAATAGTGAGAGATCGCAATATAATGCGATGTATTTTGAGAGCCATTTCGGGGCCTTGAGCTGTTGCCGACAATGTGCTGCTCTGCGAATTACTCTGAGTGAGTGCCTTCAGTCTCGGTGCTTGCATGTCAGACTCGGGATTATTATTAAATGAGAAGCAACCGTGTGATCTTTGTCTCCTTCCTTTTACGACTCGCAGCGGAAAGCGCAGATGTCGCCTCGCGTCCTCAGCCTGCTCGGATCGAGAAAGTATGTCAAGGGTAAAATATCAAGCGCGAATGTGTCGCAGGAAAACTACTCCCCTTGAGTGATGTATTATTTCCGGCTAGTGCTGTTCATACACTTCTACTGCCGAGTAATAAACTCGGGGCTTAGAAGTATCTTCATAATTTGTTTACGATGCATAATAATGTAAAAACACCTACCTGCGAAATCACAACCCTACAGATGATACTTACATTCAAGTCAATTTCGTAAAACTGTATAAAACATTGACATCAAACAAAGCATAGTAAAAAGCCTTGCATCGGCAAAAATAAAATAAAATATTTGCACAATATATATTCAAAAGAAAAACGGTTGCGTTCTTATATTTTCTATCGATAAAACTTAAATACAAACTTCTAAACTTCACCATAGAAAAATACTAAACTTCTCACGGGTTTTAAAATAACTTCGGGTAAATCGTCTCTTAACCTTGTTCGTTTAAATATTTAACAATTGCGCCAGACACTCGACATGTGAACTTTGCCGAGCACTCTAACTTTGGTTTGCAATGAAAATCAAAGTAGGTCATGATTTTCCACAGAACTTAGTAAACAATATTAAAGGACTAATAAGCAGACAACGCGAGAACTCCTCCGGAAGTTTCTGCATCTTATGAATAGAGACTTCGAATTGTGCAAGATTGCATTTAATGCTAATTGATTCTAACCGAGCAGGTGCATTGTTAAATACACTGCAAATTAACCAGAGTTTAAATTTATCAATAATAAAATAAACACGATGTGTTTCGATTTGCGTAATAAAAACAATCACAGTATTACTTTTTACTATTGTTCGTTGCTTGGATTGAAACATTTAAGAAATATTTTTTTTATTTAAAAATGTTTTATATGCATTGGTTCTTTAAGTTTTTAATATGTGTAAGTAATTATCTTTATAGTGTCAATAGAGATATATAGAAAAAAACGAAGTGCTTTTTTTTTCTTCATATAACGCGAAAAGAGACTTTTTATAAAGTAATGATGTATTCTTGTTGAGGGACAAGGCATTTGAATGGTGAGGATCCATTATTATAATTATACTTATAAAAAGTATCTTTGTATTTTTGTCTTCACTTTTGAATTTATTGAAATTATTTGCATAACTAGTTTCGACCCAATGACCGGGTCATCATCAGATGCATGACTTAACTCAGTGTAGTCATGCATCTGATGATGAAAGCGATTATAATAAATATTTAATATGAAGTTTGAAGGCATTTTCAATTTTTTTTTCCATTCAAAGCACTTGTTTAATTGCATCTTTTACTTGATTAAAAAAACAACAAGCCATCGCCTGAGGTATTCGTAAACAATATCAATGTAGTTCAGTAGATAAAAATCGTTAATTATGTCATATAAGGGGCGAGTTACAAAAGATCTCACCGAGTTAAGGGAAACAAAATAAAAGGCGTTTCATTAATCAAAGATTTAGGTTTTTGTGGTGGGCGTCTTGACAAACAGCCCCCGGATGGGGCGGCGGATGACGGATCGCCGTCGCCCTCTCCTTAGCCGCGCCTCCGCCCCCAGCCCCTCCCCGCCCCTGGCCGGCTTCCTAATCTGCTTTGCCAGCAAACTTACTGCCATGAGATAACTCGTTTTGTTACAAGACATTTTTGTCTACCTGCGAGGGAACTTTTCAGATTAAATACGTACCTACGAAATCAGGTTTAGGGATTTGGAAAAAAGCGCGAGTGTTTTTATATCGTTGGGTAGAAATCTTGATGTCAAACAAATAAGTGGAAAGGAAATGTGAATCTTAGTGCTACTGAGAAAAGATATTAGAATAATTCTTCTTCCACTTTTTAAATATTTTATATCATTGATCGACCAACCGACAACGGGTTACCTTTTCATTGAATATGAATATTTCAAATTAGATAACAAATTTTATAATTGATTTTTACCAGTACTTTGAATAATGAAGTTTATTTAGATTGCATTTTTAGTATAATTTTAGTTACACGAATCCGGAAAAGTACAGCGTATATATGTTGATGATAACAAATTTCACGAAAGATTACAAATACTTGGCAACGTCGACAAAGCGAGTGCATTCAACCTTAGTCCAGATTACTCGGGGAGATAGCTGGGGAATTAGCATTCATTGACGGGAGTGGTGCCAACCTAACTTTTTACAAACTTCATCTAAATATTTGTTTTCCCACTCCTATATTAAGTTTTTCCCTGCCGCCCAGGACGTCTCTGCGTTGAAAATAAATTATCATCATTATGTTCCGACGTCGATGTGGTGGAACGGTTTCCTGAAAAATACTATTCAGTTGAAATTAACTACTTATAATCCAGATTGTTTGTTGCAAAATTTCATATACCTTCGAGTGATTCAGATTCAGAAATATATAGCATTTAGACATATGAGAAGTTTTTTTAAAGTAAACAGAACTCTCTTAGCTCTGGATTTGAGATGATAATTTAAAACTACACTTTTTACCTAATTTGTAATTTAATCAGATTTGTAAAATAATTTATTGTGGTAATAATATTTAGAAAAATGAATCGCTCATTCATAAGTAAAAAATATATTTAAATCACCTTGTTTCTTGCATATAATTATTTGATCTTTTGCTTGGTTAAGGCTGGTAGAGCTGTAGGTTCGAGTCCCACTTGTGACCTTAAAAAAAGGCAAATATTATTGCCGTCATTTTATAATCGGATTGTCGTACTGAAAATATTAAATTTTAGGATTTAACATTTTTAAGCTGTCGGAATTTTTTTATAATTTTCTTTCTTAACTGATTTTAAATAAAACAGTTTTATTAATGCAGTTTAAAAAGCAGTGGACTCATTTATATAGTAATTTACTGAAAATTTTGAATAAATATATTCTTTTAGACTGTACTATATTTTGTACTAATAATTTGAAAATAAAAAGATTTATTGTTTAAGTATTTATATTCACTGGTTTGATATTATTTTAAATATAAATATGCGTGTACACGTTTGGATAGATATGTATTTCAATAATCCGACAAAGCCTAAAGCAGTATAAATATGTGATGTTATTTAATAATGAATTGTTGAATTTATTTATTTTATCAAGAGCTCTTTGTTAAATAAAGCCACACTTTGTGCAGGCAAAGTAGGTATTGTGACTACGTAATGGGAAAAACTTAATCGATTAGTATTCTTACACAAAAACCTCCCAATAAACGGCCCTAAGCCATACAAAGCTGCGTTGAACAACAACAAACTTTGATAGAGTTTTATTAGCTGTATGGAAGCCTCTTATGGCGGAGCTTGACGGGGGGACGCCAGGAATCGAGTTCGTTAATGGTTTTTACTTTGAGTGATTTGCTACGCTGAATAATGTTGCTAACCCAATAAGGCGAATGATCTGGGCTGCTGAAATAATTCTAGCCGAGGAAATATTATTGAAAAATTCTACTAAAATTACTATTTCCTTCTATTTACTAATTCTCAAAGGAAACATGTTTTTTTACGATTTTAGATATATTACAAACAAATATTAGATTAAAATATTAAGAATCTATAAATTTCTTTAGATAAAAATATCCCTTAACACTAAAACATTATTTTTTTTTGATCAAATAAAATTAAAACAATATTTCCAAAATAAGTTTTCAGGAACTTTTAAACTGTTGCATTCATTATCCAACAGCTACAAAGCTTTTTATATTATTGAATATATTTAACTTTTTCATATAGTTTTATATACAACGCTTCTAATAAAAATTTTTAAGAAAAAATATATATATTCACAGAACAAACACGCAACGATGAGTAGGAACCTCTGAAATTCATTAAGGTTTGATTCAAGCTAAAAAATAAAAAAACCAACAACCATATTCAAATTTGTAACACATCTGAATCTTATGTACTTTTCTGTCGTAATGATTATTTTCATCATATAATTAATCAAATATTTTTTAAACCATTAGATTAGGGTATTTATTGTAACAATGCTATTTGTTCAGTAAACAGAAGACACTTCATAACATACCCAGGCTTTTCTGTGTGAAAGACTTCGTTGAAGCGATGTAGCTGCAGCTGATGGGCGCTGTGGGGAGGAGCGTCCCGTTACCTCCATTCTTCTTCGTTATATTTGCGTTCATGTCATCGTTTACTCGAGTTGGTTACCTCTACCTTATTTACCTGTATAGATAATAGCTTCATATACTCGCTTCCCAACCACAGTTTTTTTATTGTCAAATTGGCATCGCTTGTGAAGATTTCGCTTCAGGGAATCGCAGCGAGAAAGCAAATATGATTTAACAGAACTGTTATTTAGACGATTGAAATAATAAATACTTGTGTCCTTCTTTTGAGATATTTATTTCTTTAATGGAAAGTATCTCTCAACCCACTAAAAATATCTTGATTGAACTATATAATTACAAAATAAAGCTTCTTCAATCTATTATTATATTTTCTCGTGAACAATTCAGCAGTTTTAACTTTGGAGGTTGAATATGTGATATATTTCAAAAGAAATGCTATTTTAAAATAATATTTAGTAGTGTGTCATTAAGCCTGCAGATATTTTTAGTCTTAATATAAATATAAAATATATTTTTTTATCACAAACGCTACATCATTTTATATTTGGTGCAAAAAAACTGTTTAAAAAACAGGGTTAATAGAATTATGTATACAATATGGAACAAATAACCTTAACCCCCTCTACTTGATTTTTGTTCTCGGCCGTTTGATATTTGTCTTCGGAGCTAGGCAAATATGCATTCTACTCGTATGGCGAGTGCATTCGTGCATGAAATATATGTAAACCTGGCCCGTACGAACCTCCGCAAAGCGTCCATTAAAAGGAATGTGCAGTTGTTGCATCGGAAAATCCAACTGAAAAATAATATCATCTTGCTTCAGCTTCTGCTGTATGCTTAAACAAACTTTTTTATTTTCAATTAATTTAGACCTTAAGCTAATTTTTAAAAAATAAATGGTGAATTCTTAAAATTGAATTTTCTAAAAAATAGAAAAAAAAATCATGTTAAGACGATGTTTTTTTTTAATATTGAGAGCAGGCTATATTATTTTTTATTTGAAAATTATTCTAAACTATCTTAAATATTTATTTTTGTTTAATATTACAAAATCTTAATTTAATAAATCATAAAGCAGCTGACTGACTATTTATGAAAATAAAATTTTCATGAAAAAAATAGGTATGAAATATGAATGGGCTGAATAAGTAGATTTCTCGGAATTCTTCAAGGACTCAAAAATAAAACTAAAACCTTTTTTAAATACTATATAATTAATGTGACGGAAAAAAGAAAACATCCAAATAGTTTTTCTAAAATAACCAAGTAATCGACGACGTTCTAAACAAATAATCCATCAATCATTGCATTGTCCACCCGAATTCATTTTTTATTTATTTTTTAAATGACGTCAATGTTTCTATTTCCAGGTTCGACTTTTTTCAAGGATGTCTGTGGCGGCGGATCTGTTGTGTTGAGATGCACAGTCCAAGGTGACAGTTTATACAGTCCGCAGCTAGATATAACCTTAGGACGTGACCGTACATCCGGAACGCAGCTTCATTATTCAGATGACGTCACGGCTAATAGTTGCCGTTCAGAGATAGCGATTTATCCGAGGCAACCCGTGTCAGGGTGGAGAACGGATGTATTTCTGTTTAGTATGGACGGAGATTGTGATATTTTGGAATTTAATTTTGATGATTCGTGAAACTCCCGGAATATCTTTCGGAAATTTGCTTACCCTAAGCCAAGTAAACTGATAAGCTATTTTTGGATTTGGTAATAATGAAGGAGTGAGCTTACTCAGTTTGTATTATAAAACAAGACAAGCAAACGTGTTTATTAAGGAAACATTACATAAATAATTTTATATTCAATTTAATACGAATTTTTTTTTTTTATGGATTGTGGAGTTAAGGCTGGATAAGATTTATTTGTAACCCTTACGATAAATCTTTTAAATCATAACATCTATTACATTATTATCTTAAACGTATTTCATTATTCTTATTTTTCTAGATTTTTAAATTATACTTAAAAAATATCGAAATCAAGTTAGTGAGAGAACTGGACTTTTTTTGAAAAGCACGTAATTTATACACGCTTTCTTGATATTTTTTTATAATTTGTTAAACATCCTTTAAATACTTCATTAAACAAACAGATGGCCTGTACGTTCACAATATATAAAATCAATTGCCTTTAAAGACCTCTTAAGACTGGAGTTAATTTCATTAAGTTTTATAAAACCACAAAAAAAAAACATCAGAGAAAAATGTTTATTCTCTAGAAAATATTTAATAATAATCAAAAAATATTTTTCAACGGTTCAATAAGATTTAAATATGCGCAGCTTATTTATTTTTGTGTAGGCTACTCTGTATATTAATATTAGTTTAAAATAAATAAAGATTTATTGATAGATTAACACAGCAAATACATATATTGTGGTTTGGACCGAGCTTATGAAAAAGTGTCATTTCTTTCAAGACGCCCAGACGGCCGCGTAAACGGCCATAGTCAAAACAAAATGGCAGATGATTTTAGTTTTTAAAAGATTAATATTTTTAACAAGGCGACAGGCTATGACGCGCGGCGGCGAGCTGGCCAGGTGGCCATTTCACACCTCGGGGAAGAATACATACTGGGAAGCGGCCACCTTGATAGACAGACTTTTCATTAGCAAGTCACGACTCACGAGTCAAGCGCTCTCATGATGATCATCATCTGTATTTCAAACCGCATACAGCAATATTAATATTCAATATTTTCAAAAAAGTTTATGTTTTTTTTAATAACCGTAAGTTTTTTTTAAGACGAACTATGCGTGCCTAACTTTACAAATGTCATACACAATCTACGATTTTTTATATATATAAAAATTTTAAATCAGGTAAACGATGCGATGTTTATAATAATGATTTCATTCACATTCTCATATTTAATGCGGAATACTATCTAAGACGTCCTTCCCTCGCTAGGATTTGTTGCACAAACATTGCAAGGGTTGTTCATTAGGGCTGCATAGAGCCTTTTTGAGCATGTCGAGTAATGCATTTGTGTATTCACCTGACCTTAAAAAGTAGAATTAAGATGTGTGACCTTAGATTTAGACACGATTATTAATGAACGCAGTTCTATTTTTTTTCTAAATATTATAAATTTTACGTGAATTTCCTACAATAGATGTTCGTCTTTAATTTAAATCTAAAAATTAGCACACGAATTATGAAAGTGTAGTGTTGAAGACTATTTTTTATTTAATATTTTTTTCATTTAAGTTGTAGCTCAAAGACGAGAGTTTCGTTGCCCTCGTGTCAAAAAAACTCAGTACATTTCATGTGTATAATAAGTAAAGTTTTACGATTCCAGCAAATTACCGTCTGAGTAATTCTTGCTGATGAAGAGGAAAAATAATATAAAAATATCTTAATCTATTCCAAGTTTCAGCATTTAATAACTAGGAATAATAATCTTGCTAAAGAGCTTATACAGAAAATCTTTCAAGAGCACTGTGTAAGTTCTTATCTAATAAATACTTGTATAATAATCGCATTTTCTTTCTGTTTTTAATGTGTGATTTATTAATGTTTAGATCAAGTTTTCTTCAAAATAGTAAGATATCACTTGATTTAAACTAAAACAATTTATTATTTAAAAGTTGTTAAGCATCAGTGAATATTGTAGCATGAATAAGAAAATGTTTAAATGTTTTCATTTTCTCATTTAAAAAAATGATTCTTCAAATTTAAAATACATAAATATTATTTCTAATAATTTCGATGTTTTGAGTATTTACGAACATATTTTAGGAATACATTTGAGAACGGTTTAAAGCTCATGAAGGTTTTTGAAAAAAGTAAACATTTTTATAATCGAGTAGCTTCAAATTATAGGTCTATATTTACGAGTAGTCTGAACCTTTGTTATCGTCTTTTGAAATATAGTAACAGGGCTAATTGATTATATTAAATTTTAAATAAGTATATTTATTTTTACCATGCAGTGATATAGTTATATACCGTGTTTCACTAGAAAGAAAGCTCTTCTTCCTGTGGCGTACTTCTGACATTTCTTGCTTCCATATTCATAAGAGGCTTTGCTTCAATACAAAGGCTTCGGTTAAGTTATGAGACGTTCGAGTAGTTGGCTTTGAACGTCAGCGGTCGTGAGTAGCCGTGAGTGGTCGTGAGCTGCTCGTGAGTCTACACTCGTGATAGAGCACGCCCCCGGTCAGCTGTCATGTGAGAAGAGGAGCTTTGATATCCGCCACGCAGGACACCCTCGACATTCTAAACATGATCAATATTACTCCAGTAGTTTAATCATATCACGAAGCTTAATATATTTATTTATTATTTACTATATTGAACACATAAATAGTGTAGAGTGATAAAAATATATCATATAGCCCGTAAAATATATTACAGCCCCCACGAGGAAACAGAAAAAAACCTTTGAAAAATATGAAACACATACTAAGTATTTAAAAAAAATGTAACAAGACTTTTAAATTTAATTTTAAAAATAAAAAAACTAAATATATTTTCACAAAAGCACTCCTTAAACGCCTTTTTGTATTTTTTTATATCGTGAGTCATTTCAAAATTGTATTGTGTTTCGAAAACCAACTCTTTGTCAAGAATTTGTTACCAATTTAGTGCAACGCACTCTCATTTATCTGTTGTCTTAAATTTATCCAATTAATTAATAATTTAACAAATTTATAATTAATAATGACACCATTGAAGCTGAATACATCGTATTTTTATGATGAATATCAATTTGAAAGTGTTAAAATTAATTTAAAGTAAATAATACATAAATGTTTCTGGTGAAATCCTTTTTATTTCATTTATGAATTGTTCGTATGTCTTCATTCAGAATTATTTTCAATAAATAATGTACGTTTTTTCGTAATTTAATGCATTGTTTTTTATTAACAAGTTAAATATACTGTAAAAATGTTTATAATTTAAAAAAAACAAGTTGAGTGTTTTATATATTCATTTCTATTTAGAATATTTTATGAATTAAATAGACACATGAAAAACAATAGGCATTGATGAGCTTTATCATAGTTGTTGTTTATAGCAGCATTGCAAAATTAATGTAGTATCACTTTATTTAAAAATGTTAAGTCCGACTTTTAAAACTAAAGCAGGTTATTGGATTATAAAGGGAGTTAGATTTTAATAAAAAATACATTTTATTACCTAATATGTATAATTATTTACTAGTATGATTAGGCACATTAGTTCATATATAGAAGATGATTTAGAGAAACTCTCAAGAAAATATCATCGTGATTTGTGTGGGATTTGAACCCACATCCCCTGGCTTACATGGCCGGTGTACGAACCTTTGTACTAACGAATCACTTCCACTTATCGAGAATTTTTAACAATCAGTAATTAACATTTGTAACAATTAGTAAATATAATAAGCCCGTAATGGGTAATAAATACGCATCCGATTGACTTATCCGTAATAGACATAATATGTATAAACTTAAATATAACCACAGAGGGATTTACTCATAAAACATCCTGAATTAATTGAAAAAAAATTAAATTGCACTGAAGACATTTGGTCACTATTCATAAGTGATCAAATGTAATTTAAACCAGACGACAATTTTTTTTGAGACTTATTTCTACGAGTATGTATCCACAAAATGCTGATTCGTAAAATATGAACAGTCACAGGGTTAGAAGACTAAAAAACATCATTGTATATAAGCGTTTTTTGAAAATGGTGAAAAAAAAATGTTCGTTATGTCCTAGTAATAGAATTTTTCTATACTTCATATATCATTCGGCGTTTTCAGGGTGAATCGATTGCTTGCACTTGGTCGTCATTTAGAGCTGGACAAGCATGAAGCCCGGCAAATTAACCGCCACACTGCAGCGTGACACCCCGCGGACAGAGACCGGCTCTCGCTAATCGCGGTAGTCCACCACGAGGCTTGCGGGCTGTTTCGGCGGGGCGCGCCCCTGCGCCTGAAATGACGCCCTTCGTATGCGCGCCGGGCGCCCCGCTAATGCGCCCCGCCACGCCCCGCCACGCCCCGCGCCGCCCCGCCTCGCCCCGCCTCGCCCCGCCTCGCCCCGCCTCGCGCATATCTAATAGCACCCCCCGGGACCGCGACACCACACAGCCTTGCTTTTTTCTTGTCTATTGCTTAATTTGGATGTTTATACCAAGGACCGCAAAACTTCGACTCCTTTTCTTTTAAAATTCCATTGAAACAATGTAAAGACGTTTCAAAATAAATTTATATCAAATGTTTAAGAATAACCGTTTTTGCTTTAAAAAAAACTGCAAATCGTAACTTTTGATTATTTAAAGTGATGAGTAAATCAACTGGGTTTTTGCAAACAGTTCCGGTTGATAAAATGAAACAAAGTACTTTATTCAAAAATATTAAAATGGAATTCCACCAAGTACTCTCTGTCAAAAATACTGAAAGTATTTTGCGTAAAGTACATTTGCTGTAATATGATACATTATGATTTTATCTGTACAGCCAAAGCCCACCAAAATATGCCGAGTGCCTTATTCCTGTAATAAATATAGCAATATTCAGTAACGTAACGATTCCTGAAGTTTCGTGTAACTCAGTGGAGCCCATTAGTGTGATTTAGTATATTCTGCCAGAATTATTAAGTATTAATCGAAGAAAATTTGTTTCGTAAGAACCATTCCATTATCAAATTAAAATGGCCATGTGGCTTTTAAGAGATACCGCTGGCCGCGCATTTTACTATACTTTTGAAGACTGGGTGGTTTTACATAATCGAATTTAAGTATATAATAACTCATGAAATGATCTATTTTATGAGATATTTTAATATAAATGTTTATTTTTAAATATGAATTAAAAACACGTTTAAGAAATAATTTATTACTTTTTTTTTTAAATATGATCACATTTATATAACTATCAATCTTGTGTTAAACAATTCGGTCAGAATTTATCTTAATGTAAATATTGATTGTGTCCAAAAATGAGCAGAACTATTCTTCAACGGCGACCGAACCAAACAGCTCTGGCATCAGTGTCAATGTTCTAACCTGCAAGCCACCACTCATCTTTCAAATTAAAAAAAAAAAATTGTACGATCTGTATATATAAAGGTGTCCCAAAATTAACGCAAGATTTGAATTTGTCGCCATTTTTGCAGTAAAGTTTTAGGAACACTTAAAAAAAACAATTTGACAGCTGACAGTTTAAGTTTAGTAAAAATAGAGCGTTACACGATAGAACAACGTGTTTTCATTATTGAACAATATTTCAAAAATAATGAAAGCTTGGCAGACGCAGTTCGAAAATTTCATACAAAATATGGTCGGAATAGTGTTTTAACTTCGTCAACTGTGAATAGATTAATTGAAAAACTCAGGGAGACTGAATTCGTTGGAGACGCTAAACACACTGGTCGTCCAAAAACAAGCCGTTCAAATGTCAATGTCGGTGACAATCCAGGAACCTCAATTCTGCGTCGTGGACAAGTATTGCAAATTTCAAGAAGCTCTTTACAACGTATATTAACTAAAGATCTGTATCTCCATGCTTACAAAATTCAATTAACACAAGAACTGAAGCCCAATGACCATGCACAGCGAAGAGAGACGAAGTTAAAACACTATTCCGACCATATTTTGTATGAAGTTTTCGAACCAAGCCAAGCTTTTATTATTTTTGAAATATTGTTCAATAATGAAGACACGTTGTTCTATATTTTTAAGTGTTCCCAAAACTTTACTGCAAAAATGGCGACAAATTCAAATCTTGCGTTAATTTTGGGTCACCCTATATATATATATATATTTTTTTTTATTATTATTTTTTTAAATCAATTGCGTTGAAAAGCTCATGAGCGGCCCATAATCCATTAATGAGGCGGCAGAGGCTCGCAACTCGCGGGTCGGGGCCGGGGGCGCGCGCTCCGAGACAGGCCGGGGTCCACTGATTTGTGGGGGCCCCGATAGCGATAGGCCCGCTGTTATCACGCGGCAGGTTAATCATCCGCCCGCCATCCAATCAGCTGTTCGCGGTGCCGGAAAAACACCCCTTATCGCCACCCCTAATGGAATTATGTTCCATATTCACTAAACACTGCCAAACGAATATAACCCAGTCGAAAGTTGCCGCACGGCAATTGTTCAAATTTAATTTTGAAACCTATCAAAGTATAGCTTTTTTTTATCGGACGTTATTTCAGACGTAAAAGACAGTTCTTATCACTCAGTCATCAATACATCTTTCAAGGTTTTTATTTTATGCTATATAAAATTATGAAAGCTTTTATGCAAATATTTTCATAAAAAATGTCAGTTTTTAAATATATCGAGTTGAAATGATAATTAAAATAAAATATAAAAAACCCAAATACAATAAAGTGTATATTTATAAATTTCATAACAAATTGAGAATTTACTAAAGTACATTTTTTATGAAAACGTGTTCTTTAAGTCAATAAAAGTATTATTATAAACCGTGTTATGCTATTCCATTATATGATAATGCTAAGTGTTCCATGACAAGGTTCGTGAGTTTTGATTTATTGTTTTAATTTGCATTTGGTCTAATTAATGGTAGTCATTGTGATTTTGTAGATATACTTGTAACTAACTAAAAGTCATACTAACTAATGACAGGCAGGTCAGATTCTATTGATTTATTGAACAAGCTTCATGCTATTTAACGTTATACAAAATATATGGTAGCTATAAATAAAACATTAGACCATACTTACATGTACTCACAATAAACTTCATCGAATCAATTGTAAGTAACTTATTTTATAAAATTAAAACATATACCTTTATAAATGAATGCTTATTGTATTAAATATTTTGTTTTGACAATTTTATTGGTATAAATTTAAGTTTTTTTTAATCTTATAGTGAGTATTTTTTATAAGTGGAAGTATTTTATCAACTTTTTTATAATTATCCACTTTTTAAATTTACTATTTATATCCTGGTCATAATTTTTTTCGGCACAAAGAATATATTTGTACTATTCATGTTTACAACGAAAAGAACAACTACAAAATCGTGTTTCAATTTTAACGACAAGTATATTGTGATACAACTTTAGAAATACAAATATATAAATTGTCAAGAAAACATGCTCAGATTGATTAGACACAGAGAAATATAATCATGTTTTCTCTTTCAATGTTCTTTTTAGACTTATTGGAACGAATTCCATTTCCTGTTTCTATCTGATAGTTTGAGAAGGTTCGAATGCCTATATATATGTCCATACTTCACCTTTAAGTTCTTTTCTAAGCACGTGAATTTTTCTTCTGAAGTTGTTCGTGCAAGATGCAAAAAAATGCAACAAGAAATATTCTTGTGAGTTTCAAAAGAATCTCCAGTAGCTGGTGTTACCCTTAAAAAATCCATAGACAAACGCTTTCATTGCAAAAGAGGTTGTTGAAGAGGCTCCCTAGGTATTCTCTCCAGGTAGACTCTCCAACATGGAGTACCAGCTACTCGAGAGTACAATAAGCGACTATTGCGTTTTTGCTTAAATTACACTATATAAAAGTAAAATTCAATTTATTAATAAAAAATATATTCTAACGTACAGAGGTCAATTCATTAAAATAAATGTAAATGATACTGATTATATAATTAGTTCAAAAGAAAATTATAATAGTGAATTTCTACTATCCTGAAAAGATAATTATCGTGCATTATGTTATATTTGTCAAAATTGAATAATCCATGGTTACAAGTTAAAATAAAGATACGTTATGAACGAGGTGCTACAAATAATCCGTGAGATATATTTACATGTTGTTTCTTAAAAACAGAGAATAATTCATAAAAACGATCAATAATAGTTTGCAAAAAAAGCCTCTATAATTTATTTATTCTCGGAGAGGCACTTAAATCAATATTTTCAGTGTGGATATTTTTATTTAGTCTTAAGGCTCAATACAAACGTGTTTCACTTTAATATTTCCCCAAGTTTTTCTCACCCCCGCCCACACGCAAACCTTCCCTCCGCCCCGCACCGCATCGGCCGTCGACTCTCAGGATTTTCATCTTTAAACAAAAAGCGCTGCTTCCCTCAGCAAGTTTAAAGCATCTCGGTAGTTTTCTATCCAAACATCACGTACACGGTAGGCTCTGTGTCTGTCCATTTTTTCTCCTCATTTGTCTCCCCTTTTTGTCTCGTTTTCTCCCCGTTTTTGTCTCCGTCAGCCCCCTGTGAAGGCATCTTCTCCCAGACGCTGTAGTAATGCACTCCCTTTGGCTGGGGACTAAAATGTCTGCCGAGTAAGCCTTTTGAAATATTATGAAACAAAGTTTCCAGCTGATTAATTACTAAACGGATAATTAATTTTCTTATTAAATATACGCTAAAAAAGTTTAATAAATAGAGAAATCTTGGCATATTTTAATTGTTACATCAGAGAGCTTTAGCGAATAAATATAATATTTATATTTTAAAATATTCTTAACCCTATATCAGTGTTTCTATTTTATAACTAATCAATCAAAATATTTTATACCACACAAAAAGTATTTTATTTTAAATTATATTTAGATAAATTCTAATTTATTATTTTGTGCGACTAAAAATTTACGCAGTCTTAAGTTATATCACGTTAATTTTTTGGTTCTGGAGATAATCTATTATGCATGAAAAAACCATCTGCCTGCAAAGAAAAAAAACTACATCTGTTGAATATATTTGTAAATAACTTAGAAATCATATATTTTAATAAAAGGTTTTTTTTTATAATTCTGCAGTGTTTAATTTTAACATTCAGAAAATAGTAATGTAAAAGAAGTTCTTTTATGTAGTTGTACTTAAATACTTACAGCATAAAATTTGCCATAAAATCTAATCAAAGCGAGAATACTCTACTAGATTGTATCGAAGCTTCCAGTCCCAAGGGGCTGGGGCATCATTCAATCACTTTAATTGAGGTTCCCGTATTGTTACAGGGTGTTCAACAAAGATCACATTTTCATACATATTCATCGCGCCGTTACCTGCATCCGCCGGCCGACCGTTATCACTATTCACATAAAAAGGCCTCGTTTATGACTCGACATTTCTCTTTTTGTTTCAGGTAATTATACGTCGTTTCATCAAAGAAGTGGGACCCTGAATGCGCCGAGGCCTCCTTTCATAGTGCGGATGGGGCCTCGGGCGAGGCCTTCTCCGCCGGACGGACTTAAATACCCATGAATAATTCTTTCGGTCACTGAAGTTATGAAATGTTGGGATTTACAGCGGGATTTAGTCTCCGCCGTGATTCAGGTGATGCGAACTTGCGCGGTGATATTCGCGAGAGAGACTGAAGGGGACTTTTTATATGACTTTTGTGATGACAATCCATAAAGTAAATACTTAATTTTATATACTATGAATGTTGTATGTTTCCAAGATTATTTCGTGAATAAAAAGTGAAACAATTAAATGACTTCTAATGGTCGTTTCTCGTGTTTTTAATAATTACTACATACCTTTTATTATTTTAAACATCACACATGCAGTGTTATTAAAATATCAAATGGGTATTTATTTAAAAAAAAATATATATAGTTATATAAGTTAAGAACACTTTTTCGAAGGTACGGAATACATTCATTAAAAAATACATAAAAAATTTATGCACTCCAATTTAAAATAAAGTTCAATTAGTTAAATTGATTCTAATAACGAATCGTGTTAACGAGTTTTCCAATAGGTTATTGTTGGAAGTTTTGTAGTTTATATTTACCATTGCAAGGCAGACAGGTTAATTATTTTATTGAAAACTAATATGGAATAATTATAAAAGACAAACATTCAAAATATTCTGAAAATAAAAAAAAACTGTAATACATTAAAAATAATTCTTAGACTAGGTAAGACATATTTATTATATTTTGTAATTCATTTTTTTTTTACTTGAAAGCATTATAAATGATACTTCTGTATTATTTACACATACATACTAAACATTCTAAATCCATATTTTCTACGTGCCATCTACATGGTAATTTGCATAATAATGAATTGCAGATTGTATGTAAGTTTGCTTCGAGAAATTACTGAACACTATTCAAACAAATCTACATTGTTAGGTTTTATTATTGCCTCGATGGAAGTAAAGTTAAAACTCGCGAAATCTCTCAATGATTCTACAATGTATGATTCATTCGATTGAATCGGTATCAAATATGATTGCTTTCTTCTCCTATACAATATTTTACAATAGAAGCCAGAGTGGTTTCCTTTGTGTAAATGGGAACATGTTCAGGTAAAGCTATATCTTCTTATGTATGTACTCATGTACACTCGAGAATTGAAGCTTTTGTGTCATTTTTATATAACTATAGATTTGTCTTGAAAAATAATTTCATGCCACTAGTTACTTCGAAATAAATTATATATTATAAATACTATGCAGATTTAAAGCCGGTTGAATTAAATATATGGTAAATTATTTTAAATCTTATACCTTAATTTCTAAATAGACGAAATATTTTTATGCTGTCACATCTAATAACATAAATAAAAAAGGGCGTGTCTATTGTCAAAAAAGGAAATTTTGAGTATAAAAAGATAAAGTTGTTCTCCTCTCATTAGTATCGTGTATTTGTGGATATATGTATATATATATATATATATATATATATATATATATATATATATATATATAATATTATGTGTGTATGTGTGTATATGATAAATATATCTGTCAAATCTAAGCAATATCATTTTTTAAAGCTTATTATGCTATGTGAAATAAGCGCATACATTCAGTCTCATATTTGCTGATTTTTGTGATGTTTTATCAAATTGTCAGAAAATAGAAATGTGGACCCACAAAGCAAAGAAATAAACAAGTATTTATTAATGACATGCATTATTGAGAGCCTCAAAAATCATATTGTTACAAGAAAGTTTTGAACACGCGAGTCCATGAGAGATATAATAATAAATGAACCAGTAGTGTCAAGCCGACTAGATTTGTCTCCCTAGACAGACATTCATGGAGAATAGGACTATGACATACGAAATTATTCATCAGGGCAGTCTGTTCCGCAGTCACGAATGCTAATTATACTCAGAGAAAAGATATTGAACAAATTGATTTGACTTTAAAACTCAAAGAATATTTGCACATGAGAAAACCATACTTTTGCGAGCACATTATTTATAAATAGTCGTCTCTATATCTATATATCTTGCGTCTACAACAAAACTTGAATATAAATAAATGTATAATACTTATTTGTCCATTCTTTGAGAATTGCTATTTAAATAATACATTGAAATGGACTAAGTAAATTACTCATCAGGTTCCAGGTAATATAAACATGGCGTTCCCCCAACTTTGATGCCGCTTTGAGTATAGTTAATAGTCACCTTTTGTCCCGGAAGTTATCTTTTCATTTGAAACAGACATGTCTCACCTTACGACAATACACTAAGCACTCTAACGAATAATTCAATTAAGCTCCTTTGTGTAGCGGCAGATGTCTTCTGTTTGGAAAACACGGCGGGAGGTGTTTATTCTTTGCTCTGCAAAAGTTTTATTTCAAATGCGCGTAATGAACTGCTAATTCAATACGACCTGTTTGTTTTAATTTAGACTTACGGATTAAGCCCAGCTGTTATGCGAGGTTTTTTGTTAATTATCAGCACCATAAACTTTATCTTTGCAAATGCACTGCAGATTGAAACCATCAGTTAGTTTCACTTCTTGATATTTCATCATATCACTCGTATAAAAAGACTTCATGGTTAACACGATCACACGAAAGTGCATCAAGAGATTTTCACACGTTTATGATGCAATATTCAAGGCTGCAAATTTAGTATTTTATTAAATGTATATTTTATGTTATCCACAACTAAAAACAATGAAGTTACTACATATATCAACTTTTGTTGGTGTATTGATATATTTAGTTAATAAAGGTTTAATTGTGACTTTTTAATACGATATATTTATGCTCACGGAAAGTTTATAGCGATCAAAGGTTTTATTATGTAATACGCTTTTTTAGAATTTTTATTGAAATACGACATGCTTCAAAACACATGACAAGCATCTCCATCAACGCTCATTAAATATAACTAATACCTAACCGTGGAAACAAATCGATATGAATGGAAAAGAGACATCAACATAGCATTAATATCACGTGTTTATTGTTGTTCCAAACAGAAAGAATTCATTTATTATTTTAGTATTCCGGTCCCGTGGAGTATGATTAATTTACGATTGTCGTATCAGAAGCGGCCTAGGCTCTGGCGATGTCCCTACGTTCAGCGTATGTTTGTTCTTAGTTTATATTTATGACGAAGTTCCTTTTCTTTTGAACTGACTGAGCCCGAGTGAGTGCATTCATTTATCAATTCGATATGTTTTGTGGTGCTCGGTCGGACAGGCCGCGGTATTCACAGCCGTTCTCCTAATTTTATTATTATCGCGGTGAGTTCATTGTCAAAATATTTTAAAAGCTCAAATTTAAACGACTCTCATACGTTTAGTTCTTTTGATGTTGGCTCTACCCAAAGACCAATCCAGTGTCACGTCATTATAGATTTGAGTTTCCAAACTAAAATTTTAAGAAGGAACCGCATCATCAATCGAACAAGAATGATCAATTAGGGTTTGTTCACTTGGAAGGTGGCGATATATTAAAATAACAAAGAGTTGTTTGTATTCTGAATTAATATTTGGATCTCAGTAATGTGTGCCATTGAATATTTTCTCGTTGCTAGAAAAATGTAAACAAAAGTTATGTTTTGGAATCGAAAATCAGTAAACAAAATTATAATAAAATTTTACAGTAATATGAAAAGTTTAGTGAAATGCTAATATAATTTTCAATGGGGTCTTGCATGCTGCCCAACGACGCGTAACGCCATCTTATCCGGGACGATTTAAGTTTTATTCAGTGGAAAGATGGCGGAGGTGGCCGAACACTTCGGGGCTGGCAACTGCCGGAGCGTCCGTAGAATTTCATCAATGAGCCTTTGTTTTTGAGAATGCGCTGACCGAGAGCCGGATCAGATTACGCCATTTAATCACTCTAATAATACCCGTCACTGGAAAATCTGCTGCTATTAATGTCGACTCTATTTGAAAACAGCATCTACTATAATAATATCCTTTGTTGTGTGTGTATGTTTCATTTTTTGGTTTTCTATAGAATATATTAAAAGATACAACACTGATTTTTTGCACGTAAGTTTAGTGAATTTTTCCGCAGCTATGTGCCGAATTTCAAGACGATAGGATAATATTTTTATTCATAAACTAATTTAATAAAACTATAAAATATGCTTTATGTACGAATTATATGATTCTGTTGTTCACAGCGAGAATTTCAAATTTAGAATTTTTACAAAAAAACAAAATATGATGCTTCTAAGAAATTTCCAGTTTATGTCAGCTTTACACAAGTACCAATTTTATTTTTTAGTTGCAAATTATTAATCACATCATTAATAACTTAAAATGCCTCCTAAAAAAATAACACCGTCTTAGCACAGCAAACGTAATTAAAAAAGAATAGCACAATTGAACGTGATAAAGACTGCATCTAATAAAGAACAGTGATTCGTTGTTTGTGACACGAAATGTGATATTTCCTAGAATGGCTTTGCTTTCGAAATTAATATCCGGTTATTCAAAATATATGTGTACAAAATGAAATCAAATATTCATCTAATTGTCAGCCAAACATATGTTCAAACACTTTTGCATCGTTCATCGAATACGTCATTTTATGACGGGCTACATTTCTAGTTTATAAATATTATCTATATATATAATACTATATAGGAGCGTGTTAAAACGTAGCCAATATCGCTATCATAGAAAAATGATATTTTATTAATACAACTACAAAACAACAAATTATATTTCACATTACATTTAAATTAAAACCTTTTACCAAATGTGTACTGTGTAAACACTTTTTTTTTGTTATCATGAATGCTTATTCGCGAAACGGTTATTTAAAAAAAAAATGATTTTCGATTAAGTAATAAGTTATTGTCATTCAAAGAGGTACGGCCAAAATATTTGTATCATCTCTTTTTTCAGGGTAGTCGTTTTATGCATGCAATTACGTATTGTCATGTGGGAATATTAATTTCAGCTAGGGATTTTACATGATCTCAGGCCAGAGTGCGCCGCGTACCGCCTGACGAATTCGTCTCAGTAATGCATTAACTTTTTGCTTCTGTCGAGTCTCCGTGCGTCGCGGCGCGTCTCGCCTAATCCCACCAATATCTCGAATATGTCCCAGCCAGACAGTTGCAACGCGCTGTCTCGCAAACGACACCTGGCTGCTGAGTAAATCATATTCAATTTATATTATTATTTCCCAGAGGTATACGTGATTCATAACCTAAACAGTCGCATCTTTATGACCAACCTGTCTTATTACATCTAATAAAAAAATCATTTCAGTTGTAGTGTACATACTATCACACTAAGATAATTATACTATTATTACTTTGCATTTTTTTAAAGCTCTTTAGAAAATTTACTTATGATTTATTTTGATTATTTATTCACAATGAATGAACTGTACTCAAGCTTAAAGGAGTTTATTATGACAAATATTTAGTCTGTCAAGTAAATATGGTTGAAGTATCTGATGAATGTAAAACAAATTATTAAAAAATAACTATATTTGATAGCATGTGAATATTGAATAAAATGTACAGTAAAAATATAAAATGTTAGAAATCAACTCCGCATACAATGATTTTAAAATGTTTTCTGTCTAAATATTTATTTTAAATATATCAAATAATATATAACATATCAAACTTCATATCTGTTTAAAAAAAATCATCTCATTTGAAATGCTTTAGTTTTTAACAGATAAATATTTCTATTATATGCACATTTTTATTTTGAAAATCGGAGAGCTTTTGAAACTTCGCCTTTCATAAATTTAATAATAGCTCAAATTCAGCGTTTTTGAATAAAAGTATACTATTATATTTATACGTTCTGCGATAATAAATAACACAGATCATGTCAACACTCGACACTAAATTTAGTAAACGATTTAATATTTTCCGTTTCGTTTTAAAAAATATATCATAAACTCGCTAATGAAATAAATTTTTTAACACATTCGTTCTGTTAAAATTGAAATTATCAATCAACAAATCATCGCCGTCCGTATCCGACGGTCATTAGAGTTTCGCGCAAACGCCATCAGCTGATTGCCAAACCGGAAGCTCCGGCCGCCCCGCGTCCCGGAACAAAACGCAACATCCGGCCCCGCCACGCCCGCTGCGGACTCATGCAGGCGCGCCCGCCGACATGTGCTCGCGAAATTGTTGTCAAATATATTTGTCGGTCGCACGCGGTGCGTTTTTTTTATTTTTATTTTTTTTATTTAGCAGAATGTGTGCTGCTGCAAACGAGTGCAGAAAAACGGTGCAAATGCCACGGACATGATGTTGCCAAGCTTGCGCCAACGTGACGCTGTCTTGATTGTGCAAAAGTCACTAATATGGTCGGGTGGTTCACGAAAACTCGTACATGTTTACGTACGTGTTTAATTTGTCTGATTTAAATTGAAAAATAATACGCTTCTTGTTGGTGTTATTTCATTTGATTCGTGAAGATCCATTATTATAATGATAAAAGTACCTTTGTATTTTGTCTTCACTTTGAGTTTATTAAAATTATTTGCATTACTAGTTTCGAGACTAGTAATGCAAATAATTTTAATAAACTCAAAATGAAGATAAAATACAAAGGTACTTTTATCATTATGACAATAAGCTTCAGTTATATTTTTTAAAAAAGTCGTATGATTTAAGCTTCGTATAGTTGAAAGAATACTTTATGTCATTGTGAAGTCGGAATGTTTAAAAAATAATATTATACGTTGTTGCAACTAAATATTGTTGTAAACGTGTTTATTAAACTACGCTAGTCGTTTTTTTTATTTTTCGTAATGTAAATATTTTTTACTGCATAAAATACTTCACAGACGAGAATTTGTTTGAGCGCTTAGAAAAAATGTTGAACATTTTTTAATACGCAAGTATTCAAGCTATAATAAAAAATGTAAAATTTAATATATTTTTGTGAAATATTACGATTTTTAACCAAAGTCATTCGATAATCAACTGATTAATGTATATTTATATTATAATAAAGCCTTTGAATAATTTATAAAATGTAGTATGATAATAATAAAAAATTACAGTCAAGGTCATGCATTACATTCGTATCAGCACCAGTTTATAGGGGATGGTCCTGCAACCTCTGGCTTACGTCAGCTCTGGGCTACGGTCGGGGCTTAGATTGGCTTAACTCTAAATTTATAACTTGGAATGCCATATGCACGAGCAGCCCTGATAAAAGTAACTTACGGCCCCATTCAGGATGCACTTTTATTCAATGATCCTTTAAAACGGGACTTATCTCCGAGGGATGGATGCTCTAGCTGCCTGGAGGAAGTGCTGCCTTATAAAATGATAGTTATCACATGTTTAACCTTAAAACTGTATAACATTGGCTGTGATCGCATATTTGTAAATGCATGGAACAAATAACGGTCTGTTAATCCAGCTGTAAGTTGACTGTAGACACAAAGATTTGTTTGAGACTACACAAATTAAAAAAAATAAACGAAAAGAAATATAATTGATTGCAAAATATCGTTAATTTGATATATTAATTATAAACAGGTACCAACACTGTATACAAAATAACGATACTTTTCTAACTTTTTTGTAATATTTTTTTTATTAAAGTTCTGTATCTAAATGCTGAATTATTTACTTGCGATTAGTATGGGATATGGGTACTATACAGAATAAAGTAAATCTTATGGTCTTGTTGAGGGACAAGGCATTTGTTTGGTGAAGATCCATTTTTTATTAATGATTTGGGTAACTTTTTATGCTTTCTTCACGTTGGGTTTATTTTAGTTTTAGCATGACTAGTTTCAACCAACAGACGGTTTTGTTATGCATCTGATGATGACCAAGTCTGTTGGTTCAACTAGTCATGGTAAAACTGAAATAAACTCAACGAGAAGACAGTATAAAAAGTTACCCAAATCACTAATAAATCTCAAGAGTGTTATACCACTCTTTTTCAAAAATTTCCAAGGGGTTGTATGTGGAGTTATATCATACCAATATTAAAAATTTATTCGCATAAATGATAGCGCAATTCGTGTAAATTTTCTATCTCTGTTTCATGTTTTATTTCAAACAACAAATAATCGCTTCTCCGTCGATCCGTCGCAGCTCGCGCATTAGCATGTTACCGGCGAGGGGCTGCGGGCGCCGGATATTGGCGGGGAGGAGGCCGGGCGGAAATGAAATGCACTGGCCGCCAGGGCGCCGCCCTAATGACCCCCGCCCGAGGCTTAACTTCTCACCTTTCGTTCTGCTCTGATTGGAAAGTGACGCTACGATTTCATTACGAATGCCATCCTGCCAGTCCAGTTTTGTTTTGTGCCGCCTGTCTGTATGCAGAGGCGAAATCGATTGGCAATTAAAATTGGATACCTCGTTAAGCTGTCATTAGTTGTGATGATGGGCGCGCTCAGAAAGCTTCCAGTATAGAATTGCGTTAAATTTGAGCTCGATTGAATGCGCAGAATGTAATTTTTTGTACAAAATATTATATTAATCCCGCACAGCCGGATGAATCATTTTAATAGCGGTTGGAGGTATGGACAATTGTTTTAACATATATCTAAAATTTTGCGTTATACACGGAAACCCTAGATAACCTTCATCGGACAAGACTTTTATTCAAACAGTATTTAATTGGCATAATAAGTACGTTGTTTCATTTATAGGATGATTGTTAAAAAGTACTAGTGATTCGTTGGCATAATTGGTAATGCGCCGGCCATGTAAGCTTGGAGATGTGGGTTCGAATCCCACACAAATCACGATGATATTTTTCTAAGAGTTTCTTTAATCAATTTTCAATATTTGAAAAAATGTACTTAATCATTATCAAATAATTTTCTTTGAATGTTTTTTCAAACATTTCGATAATATATTATCTGGATATTGGCTGATTTTAATTCTCACTAAATAAAAGTCTAAGTTAATTTTCAGATTGGCATTATCTTTGGTGATAAAACAATAGGATATATTTATGAAACTGACTTTTCATACAATAATTCTGTTTTGAAAGCGGGTTATATAATTAATTAAAAAATCTGACAGCTTACATTATAATTTGAACCCGCCCCTGCGCGGCCCGCACGGCCGTCAGCCGTCATGTCGTCTGAATGGAGATTCATTATATCGTGTTGATTTTAGATTAGTGCCCGACCTGCAGCGCCGTGCGATTTACCTGCTCTCGCCTGCATTCGTGTATTTGCCCACGTTTGAGTGTTTCAGCCTCCCCCCTCCCCGCGCCAGGTGAAAACGTGAAAATGAATTATGCTTGGATGTTTGCTTGGTTTTAACAGGACGGATGTGCGAGTCGCATCCAATTGTTTCAGATGAAATTAGCCGATCATTCTGGAAAATGGCCGCTGGGTAATATTGAATTAGATTGTCTGCCGTCTGGTCTGTTTGCACAGCTGACGGATCTGTGATTTAGATGCAATCATTACTTCAAATATATACAATATTTAGACTACACGGTAAATTTTGGTGTTTTATATCTGAAAATTGAAAGTAAATAAATTTGATAATATTTTGGCACAAAACACTGAAAATGAAAAGTTGCTGCGTCATTGAGGCCGGCCCGCAGCGAGAGTGAGACAAACGCGAGCAATGTAGCATTTTAATTAAGAGCCCCTCCGAACACCAATTAAAAGCATAATGACCGTAATTTCACACAATACATCTCAGAAGGCCGCGGCGGGCGCGCGGAAAGCAAAAAGCGCCCCGAAATTCGGGGGGGGGGCCGGCGCGGACAAAAAGACCGCGATATTATTTGCGATAAATCAAGGGGCCCGCCGGGGAGGGCATTTATTGTCCCGGGCGGGTGTAGGGAATGCGATTATAATGGAAATCGCGCGATGATTTACTCGGCCGCCCCCGCGGTCGCCAGGTGCCCCGCGACGGAAGGACGGCCTCGGGCTTATCACTGGATAACCCGGCTTTGCGATGTCCTTTATTATATCAAACTCAGAGCTTCGTCCTGTACATCCCGCGTGGACGCCACCATATTGCAGCATTCACTTGTCGCTGCTCGTCACAACGCGTATTGCTGAAATAAATACATAAATTATACATCTCTGTGTATATTTTCAACCTGCTAGTTTTATTAATAATAGCCAAGTATGAGAGTCTAAATAGCCAGCAGATTACGTTTGCAATTTGCCCACAAAATAGAATAGCGCTCTGGACTGAAATTCTCTTCGTAATTTCCTGGACATTTGGCTTATAACATTCATTCTAATTAGCCTCGTATTTGCTCAAGCTTTAAATAAAGCTCTTTAATAGCGTGGTTTTATTATTATATAAAACATACAAAGCTTTTGAATATAAAGGAATCATACACGTAATTTGCCTAATTCTTGTATTTTGCTGTTAGGTCAGTAAATGTGTGACCTGTGATCCGATCCATAAAAGCTGAACAGTCGTGAACTGTTTTAACAGTATCTTTAATTATTCATCATATGACTTCACTTCAAATATTTTATATAAGTAATATGAAATTAGGCGACCCATATAAATAAACGAATATCCAAAATTAATTTTGGTCATTAATTTAATAAATGCGTGCTATTTTTGTTTAAAACTAATTACTTACACCAAATGAATTTTAATTATTTTATTACAAAAAAGCTCATCTTACGTAGAGCGAACTTTTGAAATTACCTCTAAAATCAATGTCGGAATCAAATAAAAAAAAAACAACTTTGTAGATAAAAACACTTTTAAGTATTTAATATTTTTGACAAAAAGTACTTAGTGAGACTTCGTTTTGATACTTAACATTGCGTTTTTCCACATGTTTAATTTTATCAGTGACCGCTTTCACGTTGGAATTAAAACTCAAATTTCGACGGCATGCATATTACACAATATCACTTCAAGTGCGCAATTATTACATTTGAATCAAACAATCTCACATGTCCATTTAACATGTCGTTAATCGCCGGAGCGGCCGTTAACGCTTTTAATTGCGCCGGCACGTTAGATTCATCGCGGCCTGCATGATTCCGTGAATTACAATGAACGCAATAATAGCCCGGCCCGGCTCCTCCCTTGGCCCATTAAGAGTGCGTTACGGCGACAGCGCCGCGTGTGAATGCGCCTTCTTCACGTCGCGGATTAACGGTGTCCTCACAGCAAATGGATTAAAAGAAGTCACATCGGAGACCAACATCAAAGCGCAGAGAACACCAACATTGCAATTGCTATATCCAACGTGTTACTATACCGCCCCGCGAGGTTTGATTATCTTGTTTTGAAAACGTAGATATTCGAGATAAAAAATATTGTGATATTTAGTCTGTCAGAAATACATTTTATATTTAAAAAAAATTAAGATTCTTTGTTACTGTACAGTATAGACCTCCCAAGTTTGCCGTCAAACAACTCTTTATATCTGGAACACAAATACTTTATCCCATCCTCGTCGCCATTGTACATTATTGAATAAAACACATCTGCTTGGTATCACATTTATTTGAACCTACGTCACAGTTACTTATATGTTAATTTACAATAGTTATTAAGGCTATGCTTACGATACGATATGCAGCTATCCCCTGGTCCTGACGCAGGTCATGGGACTTAGGTGGTAAAATGTAATATACACGTATAAATATTACTGTCGTGAATTGCGAGCGAATTCAAACAATATAGTTTAAAAAAAATGAAATTTTACAGTTATGTTTAATAAAATATTTATTATATTTTTAAATTTTAGTACGAAAAAGTTTAAAACGTTAAGATAATTTTTTTAAATATTCCCATAATAATCGTGGTTTTCCGTATATTAATCATTACTTTTTGGTAAAATAAACGTTCATATTTCAACTAAAGCCTTTTTGGAACTTTTTCAATAAAAATTTGTGTTCATTTACTATCTATGAATAATGTTACAGTATTATTTTTAAAATTTTGCAATTTAAATATTTTTAAAATTTCCGTTGGATAATTGTTCCCTAAAACTTTATGAAATGCTCATTTATTCACAGACAAAATAATATTCTCTTTAGTTTTTAATCATTACCCGCAACAATTATTATATTACACCCATACAATTATATTCAAATCCTAAAATCAAATATAAAAATTATTTGTGTTACTTTTTCAACGAAGAATCATATAGACATGAGTTCATTTCGATCATAAATCTAATAAATTTTAAATTTCAGATAAATCTGAAAATTTATAGAAATTATACTCAGAAATTAAAAAAAATGTCATCAATTTTTAGCTGCGTCATATAAAACGTTGTAATTATCTGATATTAAAAATGAAAATGCTATATTTACTGTAAACCTAGGAGGGTAAAATAATATTTTTTTATAAATATTTATAATTTGAAACCATCAATATTGGCACGGCGGACATGTTCTATTGCAGCTGATTGACATGTTGACAGAATTTTCGTTGCTAAACTTTTGTAACTAGTGAATAATTAAAAAAATCTTCCACGAGTCGACGGGGTATCACGCAGTGACAATGTGATATTGATGAGTTTTTAATGTACGCATTAATAATATTTTCAAGTAACCCAAATTGAATTTAATCAAACTTGGATTGACGGACGCGTTTAAACCAGGTCAACAAAAAACGAGCACGGAGTCATATATATTTTTAAATTTGTTGCACAGTTTGTAATATTGGTACATTATGGATTTTTTCACAAAAGTACAGAAGTGATAATATCGAATTCAAAAGTACGCAAGTAGTAGTTTCTTTCTTAAGTATCTCCGAAATAATAAAGCAGTACTATACGGAAGTAGTTATTTTTAATGTGTTCTTTTAATTGATTTCTTTCCGTATCTGTTTTTTAAAAATAAAACTTTCTAATTTTTACACCCATAATATTTTTGGTTAAACCAGATGACAGGGAAATATATCACATAATTTCAACCTTACTTATTGTACTAATATTTCGTACACACTCTAAAACACAAATATATATAATTATATGTATATATACACAAAAAAATTTGTGTCGTCTTTTCTTTAATTAATAAAATATTCTGGCGTATCACATTTTTTCAGTCTATTTCAACATCTGAACAGACATCTGCGAGGAATATTTTGTCATATCTACATTCTATAATATAAAAATATCTAGATGAGTCAGATAAATTAAATGGAATCTAAAATGTGTATCATTAAAATTATCAGAAGCATTTCTAATAAAACGGTCTTATTGAAATAACAACGCAGTCGTTTATTTTTTTAAGAATAATTTATCATAAAACAAAAGCTTTGTGACAAAATAATACAAATCTATTCGTATAAATCATGCATTAATTTGTAAAACTATCTTCGAAAACTAAATAGATAAATACTAAGAGCCTTTGAAAGTAGTGGCATTTGAAAAATTGAACATTCAGTTCCTGCATTGGCAGGGTTGTCGACGTTTGATATAAATATATAATGAATCAAAATTATGCCCAATTATTTTTCGTAATTAAATTAAGAATTGTGAACGTACTCTAAGATTTGTTGGATTTACACGTGAACGTAAGTTTTTAATAATTCATTAAACTTAAGATGACAATTGGGAACCTTTATTTGATATTTTGAATACAAAATCCAACATATAAAAATAAAACATTATTTTGTCATTTTCATGTGCATGTAAACATTTTATAATAAGATGTTTTATTATATTTAAACATTAAAATATTTTTAATAAGTATAATCATTATATTAAACCGTGTCATTTAAATTTTTTTTTTTTTAATTTTTACGTTAATAAAATCATAGGGATGAAATCTTGACGATGACGATGAACGCTCACAATAATACGCACAGTTAAATAAAGTTAATATATAACGATTAACTACATTTTTTCAAATATTGAAAATTGATTAAAGAAACTCAGAAAAATATAATTGTGATTTGTGTGGGATTTGAACCCACATCCCCAAGCTTACATGGCCGGTGCATTGCACAATGTTTTATTTTAACTTTTTGGGGGGCAACCCTGGGCGCTACAATATTATAAATGCTTTAACATGAAGTGTGGGTCGTAAAGATGGCCGACAGTCCGTGTCTTAATTTTAATCTGCCGCGTGTGTCTTCCGCGCGGGCAATAATCGTTTAGCCTGGCCGCACTTTACAATAGTCCTTTTTCTCCGCAACCGACCCGCGGGCCTTTAAAGACGCGCCCGGCTTGTTTCTGGTCTATTTCCAGCGCACTCGTGCTTAGTATCGTGGGTTTTAAAAATGTTAATCGGACCTCTCGCAGTTTTCAGATTCCGACGATACTCAAGCAAAGGTTAATTGATATCAAGATAAATATATCGTTCCATGTGTCAGTATTAGTTTTTACCATTATTTAACATTCAACATTAAAATATTTGTATTCGTTCATAAACACATGGAAAAAAATGTTTTTTTTAAAAATTATTTTAAAGCAAATAAAAGTGACTTTTGAAAGTTCTAAGCGTTATTTCAATAAATTTGATATAATATGTGTAAACTATACTTATTTGACGTATAACATTGCTGCGTAGTTTAAACTGCATCAAAACTTCCACTGTTTTTACTACAAGTCTCGTGTACACGAGTCCACGAGTAACTCAATAAGCGTGTAATTTGCCTTGATACTCAAGCACAGTGTCATGGAGAATCTCTCAGTTTGCTCACAGAATTAAAATAACCCAAGTCCATTGCACACGATCACACAATTGCCCGGGTATAGTAAGCCCAACGGAGGAGCTCCACATGAAATCTTGATGCCGAGCAAAGCGGATCGGATCGGCGGCTGCACATAGAGATACCGACTATTATTAGACCACTCTGGAAACACGAGTGCATTAAAACGTGTCTACAAGGGACACGAGAGAAGCGCCGATAGTCTTTCTCGTGCGTCTCCTTGAAGTTGAGACATTACCGCAGTCGTTTGATTTTGCTGCAACTTTGCTTCTAGGGTTCAAACTTGCTGCTATATTTAACATTTGGACTATCACCAGTTGATCAAAACGACCTAATATACTGTGTTCAATAATTGTTTCACAATTTGTCTTCATTTTTTTTTTTAAATTGTTGTAAGTTTAAAGCTACTATCCAGAAGCGTTATAAATATTTTATTTAAGTATCTAAAAAAATTAAATATCTGAAAACACGATGGCCTGCATTATGACCTAATAAATAATATATTCATCGATTATGAAATATATAATTTTATCATAATATTTGAAACAATAGTTAAATCTTGAAAGTGCAGATTTATAAATGGGAACTGGTAGAGAATTAATAATCTCAATAATTAATTTTGACATTCAAGTATAAGCCATTGCACAAGACGTTACATGAACACAATGTCACTTTATTATGTTGCGTTTGCTAGAACATGAATTTGATTTATACTAGCCTATTTAAATTGGTCATAACCATAGAAAATTAAGGGTAAGAATGATATTCTGTTATTATTAATTTGTTGTGTTGTGTGATTTAATTGCGGTTATATCTTTTAAAGATTTGAATATCTAAAGCGCAATGATATTTTTTTTACATAATAATTATTACTCAGACAAACCAGAGAGTTATTCAGCATCTCCGACATATCGGGAATCATACTTAAATACTCTTGTCTCATTAAAAGGATTTGTTATTGTAAACCACGTCTCTGATTTCTTCATCATTTATGGAGAGGGTATGTGCATTTTGCATGGCGATATTATATTTACCATTCACATTGAATCATTATAAAATATTTGCTTAGACTGTCATATTCATATCTGAATCTATACTTATGAAAAGAGTTATTTTGAGAATACTGTCATTGAGGGCAATTGGTTGTTGACGTATTTAGATACACCTTACAAATATAGCACTCAAATACCGAGTGAATTTCTATTTGAATTCGTTTTTATAAATAAGTTTTGCAGAATAAATGATTGAAAACATTTTGGGTCGGTGAATAATAGACATTTCCATAATAAAGTCGATACCGAGCGCATGCACGCCACTCAAGATCAGATTGGAATTATATTTATTTCAGGCACTCATACGTCAGATGTCTGAGAGTTCGTTTCAAGTATTAATAACGTCAGAAAGTTACTAGTGTCGGAGTTCTCGGTAACCGAGAATATATCCAGATGTTTTATTTGCGTACGATTTGAGTCTTATTTAAAGTTAGCATCTTGTGTCTACACCCACTCACCGCTTTGTAGGATTTTCTATTAATATAATCCTTAGTAATAAATTGTCACGGTGATTCCGTGAATGTAAGTCATTAAATTTCTAGACATATGTGGACCTGGTGACATACAAAGAATTCTGCCGACGAAATCTGTAACAATTTATCTGCGTTGGAGGTTAGTAATTATTTTGAACTCATGTCTAATTCGGTTAACAGTGACATAAAGTGATAATAAAAGCATACGCAACAATATTATTACTTAGTTTACATTCATCGTTAAGATTTCTCTTCATCTTTGACTACATTTGCACGGTCGGCCACAAGCCACGGATAATAGACAAGATCTTGCATAACATAAATTGTTTTCATATAAAATCATGGCATACCCTAAAAAAATATACAATCGTTAAAAATCAAACCACTTTACAATAAACATAGAGTTTGAAAGGTGTAATTATTATTTTTATTTATACATTTATGTAATGTTTCGATAGACTCATTGATAATATATATATATTTCCTTGTAAATAAGAGTCAACTGGGTCAACTTGTTTACTTCTAAGTAATTTTTTTATATCAAAGTATAGTTTGCAAATGGTTATCATTAGATTATAATAAAAATATATATCCGAGTAAGTAGTTTTCAGTACTCTATTCAATTCATCCCATAAATTGCACCCTTGTAAAAAAAATCATTATTTGATTTTAATAATAAGATATGCGTGCAAAAAGTATTTGGTTCGGTTGTTCCTTCATAAAAACTTCTTCAGAGCTTGTAAACCTAGTATTGACAAAATAAATCATCTTTTCATAGTGATTTTTGTTAGTGAACACATGGGCTTCAAAATGAGTGCCTTTGATATTCAAAATGTCCATTATTTTCATTAAAGTTTGGTAACCAGTGCGTCATTGCATGATATTCAATATTGGTAATATAAATATCACGAAGAATATTTCTGATGGTTGTTTAATGTACCGGCAGTTCAATTACCAAACAAGTCACCAAAGATTACATTACGACGTCGTTCATTGATATGATTGTGTTGTTAATAATTCAGAGTGATGTTTTATTGGCTTGCTTTATCACGCAGGACAGTGCTCGCCTACCTGACCGCGATCGAGCATTAATATTTTAGAAAGTATTCAATATTTTATGCCGGAGAATCCACAGCCAAACGGCAGTCGCGTGTATTTTCAGTTCCGTGCCAAGACTAGTGCGTGCGGCCGTGGGGTTGTTTTCTGTTTTCATCATATAAAATATAAAATGGAACTCAGAAGATTGGCCGAGGGTCATGCCCCTACGAAAAAAAACAGATTGATTTTGTGGCAAGAAGTGAAAAAAACTTTGTTATTTATAATTTAATTAGTTGGATTTTTGTTGATTTTATCGTATTTATGCACGTCTCACTGGATAAGTTACGCAGTATATAATTTGTTTCCTAATTAAAAATCAATTCGATTAAAAATCTCACGATATTATATGCATAAATAGAACTTGGCGTTTTTTAGGTAAAGAACTGAGTAAATTTTATGATTTTAGGAATACTCACTAAATAACAGAATGTACATTGGACGTTATAAATGATAAAATTAAAAAAGTGCAAAAGCAGATAATATTATTAAATATTTATTTTATATATCAAAATAGTAAAATGAAATTTTTTAAACTCATTCATCCACTAGCATGAGTTGGATTGGGATCGGATTTATTTAGTCAGTCAAGTCAAACTCCTATTTTATTGAAAAACGTAATTAGAGATATAATGGTTTTGAAAAAGATTAATAGTCACCATAAATTTTTATTATAGTGGAAGTAGCCTCTTTAAGATGTATCAAATTGTTGGTTTTAGAAATGCTGCACGTTGTCGGCCAATAAAGCGTGATGGCCATTATAATAGTACGTACGGATCCAAGAGTGTGTTTATAAACGAATAACTTTCGCTCCGAATAAAAATACTAAGTATATTTAAGTAATCCATGAAAATTTTATAATACGATCCAAGATGATGACCACTAGTAATTGAATTATATTTTTTTTAAATTCATAAAGTTGAACATAACAAGACAGTGTTCATTTTCAAAACGAAGAAAATAATAATTCAAACGGTGCACATGTTGCAATAAAAAAACTTTTTTATTCACGATTTTTAGCAGAATCTATTATATCAGGAAGTATTCAATGACTTTAAAAGCCTGCCAAAATAATACTTGCAATAAATTATCTGAACTGGCTCTAAGCGATTTCATATTATGAACTTGCCTCTGGCAATAAATGTCACAGGCGTCAAATGTGAATGTGGAGCAGAGAATTTTTTTAGAAATCGCAAGATGTCTCCCTTAAAAAAATACTAAATATAATGTATGTTATTTTTCTGGATGGTGCTTGCATATTGTGCCACCGGAAAATATATTACATAACTTAATACACGAGTCGTTAATTTATCTCCAACTTATGTGTGGCGAAACAAATTGTGTATTTGGGTTAAGATTTCGTTTTTATTTCCACATTAATATTTTGCTTGTATTTTTGAACTTTTTTATGAACGTAAATTTTTAAAAGCGTTTTTATGTTATTTGTATGCATTTTCTTTGGTACTTAGTTAAAAAAAAACTATAGTGGTTTCGAGCATTCGCATTATATAGAAAAAATAAGGTCAGGATTGAAAGTGCTTTAGTCTATAATATCTAATAGCTGATGATTTGGCGGTTAAACAATATCACTTAAGACAGTTATCATAATTTAATAAAACTAATGCATGGTTGTTTTAAATATTATATTATAAATAAACTTTAAAAGATACCAAAGATTCAACGTTAAGGGTAACATTGCTTGAGATGATGATAGAATCTATGGTTATTTATTTTGAAAAATTAAGCTTTTATAGATGTTTAAATAAAACATATATATCATAACGCGATAATCAATATTATTTAAAATATATTTTCCATGTTCAGATAACTAAAAGAATTAGTTTGAATAAATCATTATATTTCAATTAACGAGATGAAAATGGGAGATGAAAATTACCTTTAAATAATCGTTAAAAAATATTCAAATTTAATTTAACTTAAAAATATTTTCGTTTTATCTGTTTCTAATAAATCATTTAGTGTTTGCATTTATTATATTCACATATCGGCTTTACTTATGTTTTGCTTACATCAGTTAACCTATAGGAAAATTAAATAAAGGCTGTCTTTGTAACAATAAAATCACCAGCATTCAAACAATAACTAATTTTCAAATGTTTCTCTTTGGCATCTAAGACGCAGTTATTCAGACATAGAAACGCTCTAAATAAAATAAACACTTACAGCATATCTCTGAAGCCACTCGGACATATTGAATTTAAATTTTTCATAGACACCCGTTCACGAGCTATTTCGAGAAATCTCGCAATATACTGAATAATTCGATATTTCCTGCATTCAATGTAAGTTTGTCAAATTGAATTTGCTACAGGGAATATGACTAAGCCGCGACGACAACCGACGAAACAGAATACTGACAGACTGAAAACTCAGATGCTGTTAAGATATTTTTGCTGTTGGCAATTAATCTTTTAAACTGATTTATCAACGTCTTAAGCTTGTAGGTAAATTGGATTACGCTTCTTGTCACATAAAAACTCTCGCTATATTTTGAAACCCATTATGTCTCATGAACGCTGAAGCGGGTGGCACCGTTTCATAATACCTCGCCAAGAGTTCCTTAAGGGTTGCATTTTTATCAAAGTTTATTATAATACGTCACGTAGCTATGGCGTCCATTTAATAAAAGTCTTTTAAAGTTTAATATATTTTATTACAATATAAAAAAATCAATACTTGTTAGCGAGTCTACGTAAACTAAACTGTGCTAAATATCTCACATGGCCGCTAGCAAAGGTGCGCTAACATCCTAGAGAGAGAGTCGTAAACTTATTAGTAAATAAACATTTTAAAACAAACGTATTTCGAAAAAGAAATAATATACGTTTATATAATTGGAATATTCAGTAATAGACTGACATTTAAAATGTAACTATAAATATCAACATACCGCATTAGCTTCATAGATCCCTAATGATATATTAGTCATCAACGCCTGTCAATGCAATACCCAAGAGTAATTAATACAAATAAAATCGTACACAATGAACTTGCAAGCAAGCATCTGCGATAGATTGTTGCCGAGCTGGTGGTATGTTCTCCGCAGTAGCCAGTTGGAGAGCTTTGATGATATTCCTGTTCAGGGATTGAATTAGTGGCCTGATATTTCCACCTAACTGATTCAGACAACCTGTTCAGTACCGCTTTATTTTGGCTTCTCAATTTGAGGGCTGGATCGAATTTATCTTTCGAAGAGCCGCGAAAAATCAGTGAGTCTAATTGCATTTAGGTTTTCAACGGTCGAATGCTTTTAATTGATGTATTTATAATACGCATTATCTATTCAATGTAATGTTTAAAATGTGTAGAAATTGAAACTTTACAACAAAAAAAGTATTCATAATAATAAATAGCAGCTCCGCAGCCGATCATATTCTACCTATGAATCATAGATTGACGTGGCTTAAAAATAATTTAAACAGATTTGAACTCTTTTATTTTTTGGAAAACAATGACATTTTAAAATAATATATAAATACCAATAAAGCAATTTATTCTTAAGATCTGTCCAGTCTCATACTATTAATACTAGTAAATATATAATTCAAATAAATTGTTAATAACAATATTTAGAGATAATCTTAAAATAATCTAAGAATTGGAAATTAAGATAAAGTTCGATGAAAATACTTTAATCATTATGAATAAATGTAGGATTTTATGTTTTATAAAAACCAACTTTGCTATAATTCTGGGACGACGTTTGAAGTTGAGAATTAGATTATTATGCAAAAATTTATTCAATTGATAAAGAGTTTCGTATATACTTCCTAAGTGAAGAAGACAATTAGTGTTCAACTAACATTGCTTTAAGCAGGATTTTACACAACAATGTCAAATCAACAGAAAAAAACAACTTAACGCCTAATTAAACACGTAAACAGTTAAAATTAAACAAAACAATCAGGATACCATATTCCTGTCATAAACTAAAATATCTAAGTTCTTCAGTAACTTCAACATAATTAAACTTTTGTTTACACATGCCTGTATACATTGGCTGTCTATTGTCTGTCAATGACGTGTTTAAATATTCCTATCTGAATATCGAGATCGATCTAGTCTTGTGAAGTTTATATTGGTATCAATAAAACCGAAATGCTCCCAAAGCAATAATATTTATACAAATAAATACATCTCCCCTTCACCACACGTGGTTTATCTTTCCGATTGAATAAAGCAATTTAAAGTGGATGTTATAAAAATATCAAAAGACGTTTAAGCTCTCAGCGCATCCTAGCTTATAAAATGGCGTTGCTTGTAAACAATTGTGGGTTGGAAAGCGTAAGTATATTTGAAACATGACGGCTGGTATATCTCGAGGGAGTTCTGCCCGGAGATTGTATGATGTGCTACAGTACTATAAAGCATACAGTGTCTTGAAAATATACCCGGAACTTATTCATCTGTTGTACACCTTAAACCGTTTTTTTTAAAGGCATTTGGGTTTGATTATCTTGGTCTTCAATAAATACTTAAGAATGAAATTTAAAAAAATAATAAAACCAGATTTTTGCCTTAAACATCACGACATAAAAAGCAAAAATAAATCAAGTTTGGCGTGTTTATCAACGGTAAAAAACAAATTTATGTTTAAACTATGATTTTATTGATGTAACAGTCATATAAATTATAATATATTGTGTGCCCGAGACAAAACACAAAGTTTGAGTGAGGAGACAGCGACAGCTCGACAATAGATTGTAAATAAATCTTATTTACAGATAAATATTGATTTCAAATTTACTCAACAATGATTTATATTTAATTTATTGGTAGCAGCAGGGGTGTGTGTGTAGTCAGTCCAAAATACATTGAAAATAGCAATTGAAACACAATATCTTACAAAAAAAACTTTGGTTGTAATATTTTGGCTGTGGGGTTTTCCTTCTGTCTAACTGGGCTAAGATGCCGTGTTTTATGATTTGACGCAAGCTCAAAATAATCGGTGGAGTTGTAAGTAACGTCTGCCGTAATTCGCGCATGGGAAGATGATTTATTGCCGAGTCGTCGCGACGTGTGCCCGGCCGGAGTATTCCGACGGTTCGCCTGCAAGTCAGGTGCAAATTGATGGTCGTGAGGTAATAAGCAAAACACTATAAATAATCCATTTGAAGAATTGTCTATAAAACAAACTCGATGGATTAATCCCTAACGTATTTTTTGCAAAAAATAAATAGGCCATCGCAAATCCTAAGGTGGTTCCGCATGGAGCGAGTGGGTGGTAATGGCTGTAATAAATATTAATAATTATTCTTTTAAATGAGTGAAAACGAGATTTCGAAGATAAAGTCGACATGCGTAGAGTTTTTATAGTGCGGAGTATAAACACGGATGAAAATTATAGCCGGCGCTTTTTGCAATATAGTCCGCGTTCCGGTGGGGTATATTTCACTTGAAAAAAATCTTGCGGGCTTATGAAGTTACGACTGTCTTTATTTGGTGGATATAGTCCTCTTTCGCGATTTAGCTGCGAGACAGCGGGTCACCGCTCAGTATCAAAAGTGCTAGGAGGATCCAGTTTATTTTAATCAAAACGAAAAGCTGCGTCAAATGGACGGCGGCGCTGAGCCGGCGCGGGCTTTTTACGGGCTTCCCGAGCTTTCATTCATTACGCGGGAAATATTCAGGAAAAATATCCACAGAAACAATGTTTGTTTAGTTATTCATTACTTTAATGGAACAGCCCCTTGTTAGGGGTGATATAAATGGCCGAACGCCTTGACAAGTGAGTAAGGCGGCCTGAAAAATGAAACGTCAAGCCTTCGCCTCCATTGGATGAAATTTGCGCCTAAAAACGTCTTATTTGAAGTGAAAACGCCAAAAGCAAGTCGGAGTTTTTAGGGGTGTGTGCTGCTTGCGGATACGCTTTTATCAATTGTATTTTTTAAAAGAGGTGCGTACTTAAAAAAGATATTTATGATGCTTTGTTTTTGACAAGCGCGTAATTAATGACAAAGGCTGTACTCTACTTCCAAATGTGCAGATCGTTAATAAATATTATTTCAAGTGATTATGTCACTATGAGTTACGTTTTCAAAGCGTTTTTTTAATAAAAAACAAAATAAATCTATTTTATAAAATAATTTTTTTTATGTAATATTTATAAAGATATGATATTACCTATAGAAATTCTCTTACACCAATGTTTCTGTTTTCTGTCGATCCAATGAACTTAAGTATTTTATGACATTAGAGTCGAATGTTCCTGGTAAAAAAAGAAATCACGTGAAAACTCGTCTCAACTGAAATAACTAGGCGACAAAAAAACAGCTGGCCGTGTCAGTTCGGATCTAATTCCGATCCAGAATAATTCCGTCCGTCTTGCGTAGTCTGTCGTAGGTGGGCGTCATGACGTCATTCACCGTCACGAGGGCATGTCCTACGATCCGGATAGCACTGGGTGTAGACGGATTAAAAAATATAATAATTTTTTAAATTAATATTATATACAATATTTCCATTTTTATAAAATTCCTTAAATATAAGGTTAAAAATTAAAATTGATTAATGAAAATAGCCAAAATAACATTGAAAAAAAAACAATACTTAGTTAGCAAGTTTATTTGATATACATGCTGACACACCTTATTTAAAACGGTTTTTGATTTGAAAACTGTTGGAATTAATAGATTTAAAGTTTTTTCCTTGAAATTAAATAGTTTTTATAAAATATATATTTTGACAATCTGAAATTAGATTTAGAAGTGTTTATCTGAAAGCATGAGATCGAAACTTATAGAAACATGAAAAACGGATTTGCACAGATGCATTGCAAGAGTATTGCATAAAAGTCTAATTATTCACATAAAAATGATAAAAAATTATTACATGATGATTAATTATTGCTGTTGTCAATGTGCACGTGGATACATTAAATTGCATACATAAGAATAAGGCTTAACGGCCCTTAATGGGTTGATTTGAATTAACGGGTGTTGAGCTGCTGAAAAGATATACAAACAAAAAAAAAAGAAACCGAATCGTTGGAGTACCGAAAACTTGAATCAGGACAATACCCAATAATCCTAATCAAGTCATGACTACGCCTTTTTAATCTACGAAATACCCAACAATTTCTTATAATGTTTAAGTACATTTACATACTGCAAGTCACACAATATTTAATTGGCATAATAAGTACGTTGTTTCACTTATAGGATATGATTGATAAAAATTCTAGTCAAATAATAGTGATTCGTTGGCATAATTGGTAAATGCACCGGCCATGAAAACTTGGGGAAGTGGATTCGAATCCCACACAAATCACGATGATATTTTTCTGAGAGTTTCTTCAATCATTTTTCAATATTTGAAAAAATGTACTTAATCATTATCAATCAATAAAACCTGTATAGGCAAAATCGTACTTCCTGTGAGACGGTCTTCACAAAAATCAATAATATAATTTCTAATAATATTTAATTCTTCTATATAAATTGTGTATTCCCCACTTGTTGCCGTCCTGCGTGCAGTTGTGCGCAAGTAGATCGGTGGCGTCGCGGCAGCGCGCGCCGCGGGCTGTCCTCTCGCAGGCCGGCGCGTCACGTGTGAGGGCACGTTGTCCCCCCCCATTTGTCATGCCACTATGACAGGAGCGCGTGCGAATTTGCCACGTCCGTACGCAGTGGTGTATTCGTTGTCACACATGCGACGGCTTATTTGTTTCAAGATTTGCCATATTTTCTTGAGAATGCTTGAATTTTAAAATTTTGATTCGAAAATCTAGAAGCAAAGAAAATATAACCCGGAAACTAAGACATAAAAAAATTATATGGGTAGATATTATTTTTAAAAAATTCTGATTTCATTAATAAAATATAACAATTTTTAGTAACCTAAAATGCTTTATTTGTGGAAAAAAAAACCCAACAAATAAATTTGACATAAAAAAAAAATATATGGGTGCATACTATTTTTAAAAATTTCTGATTTCATTAATGTAATACATCATTTTTTAGTAACCTAAAATGCTTTATTTGTGAATTTAAAAATTACGAATCTTAAAATATTTCTTATCTGATATAAATTCGTGAGAGCAGAAATATGTGTCTGGAATTCACACCTGTGTTGCGCGTTTAATTTTAATGTGCGTTTATTTTCATAATTTCAAAAGTGATTTCGAGGGTTCTTTTATTTATGATCTTTTTTTACATCATTCAGTTTCATCAAGCCAAATATATTTATTGATCACACATTGTATGCTAGTTTTAATATTTAAAAAAACTTAGTACCCAGTCAATAACAAAAGTGAAATAAACACATAACCGGATTAAAGAGTTTCTGATTTTCTTAAAGTTGTCTATAAAGCTTATTTATATTTATTGAGTCATAAATTTAAATAATTCGTTTTTATATAAATTTAATAGAAAAGTCTGGCGTGATTTGACATTCACTAAATTTGTGCTTTACACTGAGTTTATTCCTGATATTTTTTTTCAGAACGCACTTTTTATTTATATAACGTATCATTAGTAAAAGTTTGTTGTAGAAACTAAAAATAGGAAGCGAAAAAAGAAGCAGCCAAAACATAACTTTTGAAGCACATCATAAATAAGAAACACGCTTTTGTGATGCTTTACAACCTCTTGATGTCTTTATTGGCATCATATTTTTATATCTGTGTTGATCAGCCTTTGATCTGATATTTACTAATGAAACACTTATTTAGAAAGTAAAATTACCTCATTGATTAATTAATATAAACCTTATGTAAAGTTAAAGTTCTTTTTCTTATGGCAATGTAAATCATTCACAAATTTGATTGTAATGTATAATATAAAATTTAAAAAAATAAAGATGCTTTTTCATACCGTTATAACAAAATTAAATTGTTTTAAAGACATTTACTATACATAAAAACAATGTGCATAATATGAATTAACTTAATTAATGATTTTATAGGAAAAATACTGGCTTAATGGATTTTAGTCATAATAAGTTTTATACAAGTTCGATGACACTTTTATAGAAAAAAGAAGCTCTTCCTTTTAGTAAATTAAAATAAAATTATAAATACCATTTAGTTTTGTCAATAATAAGAATAATAAGTTGTGAACTACTAAAATTTGAACGTAACTGATGATACGTTAAAATGAAATCAATATCACTTTACTTGTACGAATTATATTTTTTGAATAAGAGTATATTACAATATAAAGACTTTCGTTAACACAATAAAAATTCTTTAGTATTTATGTGTCATATTGTTCATCACACACGAATCTAATTCCGCATATGTTCAAAACAAATATACCACCGTATCGCATCAAAATCACAGATAACACGTACTTTCCTTCAATTTAACACTCAGATTATAATATACAAAATATATACACAATTCGTTGCAGGGGTAGAATGCCTGTTCGATCCATCATGTAAGGACCTGTCAGCACTCAATAAACAGGGATATCGCCGATCCCGTATAATGCATGGGTAATACTAAACTCGCAGCTATTTGTGATTTTGTATTTCAAAATATTAAATATTCAAGACCGACGATGACACGTTCCGGGTCGGTGTGGGGCATTTGTGCTGCTCATACAGTGAATTAAATTAGCCCAATTATTGTTTCATGGTGTATAATAATCAGTTTTGACAGGTTTAGTTAAATATTTACTGTTGTGTATCGTGATTGATGTTATTATAATTAAAATGTATGTGTATTTTATTCGAATGTGAATGTTTCAATGGAAACTACTGAAGAAAATTTATTTAATTATATATATTTTTATTTATACTATTTAAAATTGATTTGACTATAAAATATATATTTATTTTATGTGTAATTTTAATTTTTAACAATGTCCTTTTCAATTTATGAACAAATGATATTTATTAGCAAAAACATTATAATATTTATTATTACTTTATCTGTTTTACAAAATAAAATATATATTTATAAAATTATGTTTATATCTGCTTATAATATTTTTCAAAATATGTATTAATCAGCTTCAAGTTCAAATTACAGTAGAATCTCGATAACTCGAAATTCGTTTAATGGTAATCCTCAGTACGACGACAAAAAATGTCTTTCCCTTCCGGTATCTTGAATTATTTCGACTTTATAACTCAAGCAAAATTTTATTACCCTACGAGGTATTGATAGTACATATTTATACTCTATAACTCGAATTTTCGATTTATAGTTTTCAAAAAATCTCTTTAGCATTTTTGTCTTCCTAAGTCAAAATCTTTGTAGCTCGAAATTCTTGTTAAGTCAAAAAACTCCTTAACTCGAAATTTTTAGCATTTTCGTTGAAATTCGAGTTATCGAGATCCCATCATAGCTGATAACGTTGGCTTTGAAATTTAATTCCTTTAATATAACACGGGACACCCCAGTCATTTCACATTGGAAAAATGTCTTGAAATGACCGACCAACACAAACAAACGACACTGTGCGCCCAAGCCCGGGATCATGTTCGGATCTCTGTATGAGGGATCGAGTTGTTCATAGACAGACTCCAACTCGTAGTATCGTGTTGTCACGCTCGCCCTACCTCCTTAAGCTCCAAAGTCAGTAGCCGCATAACTTTAAGCTCCCGTAATCCGGCCTAAGTTGTACATAAATATGTTCCGAGTCGACTCTGTGAAAAATGGTATTTCGCTTTGTGTCTCTTTTACTGAAGGATGCACAATGATTTCAATTATGTGGCCGAATTCATCAAAAATACCTCGATATATCCTACAGTGATAATAAATTCGTTTCCATTGATTGGTCGTTTTATATGATTAAGTATGTAGTTATTGAAATGGGTTTTAAATATTTATACATTTTAGTATTCATAAATGATTTATAGTTATATTTATGAAATATTCATATTTAGTTTTGAGGTAACGCTCGTACTTGGTAGTTTCATGGTGGTGGTTAAAGCTGCAGAGACATCATTGGTTGCTTTTTAAAAGCACAAATATATACCTAATTTTACTTAAAAATCGAATAATTTAATTTTTTTAACAAAAAGTGTAAAAGTGTGACAACCGTCATAACGTGAATAAAGGTCGTATTGTAACAAATTTAATGGCATAAGCACGTTTATCTAACAATAAAGATAAGTGATTTATAAATTTCGGATACATTTTAACATTTACCTAACACTCAATTTTAATTAATTATTTCAGTTTGAAAAAAAATCAAGTACGCAATTAACTATTTGTCTAACACATTAAAAATATTTTTTTCACTGAGAATAATAATGTCCAGTCATTCGAAGTTCCTATCAATTTTACTTTAAACTTTCAAAGGAAATCTGAAAGGGGCGCATTTAATTTATTTAAAGTAATTTAAACGAATTCTTGTTCATTTTTAATGATACAATCAAAGCCAACATCCTCACTCAATCTTCTCCGTAAGCCTTAATAAAGACCCCATTCAATCCTTCCCATGTTTAAAAATTACTACTAATCAATTCTCGCGGCTTAGGTTACTTTAAAGTCACTACTATTTAAAGGTTTACTTTGACACAACGTAAAAGTGTATCCCATCAAAAGCGCTGCTTTAAAAGTACTCTTACACATGTTTATTTATACAAATACGGACTATTCAATTCATAATCGTGAAATATCATAAACAATATTTGATTTTCTTTTTCTTCACGTGCCTCTCCTCAGAGAAGGTTGGTGACCGTTCATTATTTTGAAAAATAGTGTAGTGTAGGATTGCACAGATAAGATTTGAATCCATTTACCCCTGTTATGGAAGTCCGGCACTGTATCTAATTCAACTACCGTTGCTCTATAATTTCAAAAAGATATAAATTGTTTATGTAAGTGTGAAATGCAAGCCTTCTAAATTAAAAAAAAAAAAAAAACAAACATAAATGTACCAAATTCGTTAGTTTAGGTTAAGCTCATATTAATACAATTTCATAATAGCAAAAACGAGCATATTATTAACTTTAAGTCAAAATATACTGAGTGTGTGACGCAATTTATAATAACAGCCGGATGACACGTGTTTTTCTGCTTTAGTCACAAATATCCTGGAGTGCTGGTTCAGAATATGGACACGAACAGCTCTCCTCAAACGTAGAAAAAATCTATAATATACTGGAGTTAAAAAATAAAGTTATCAAGCTATCAATAAAAAATTATGAAAATCCAAAGATATAATTTTGTAATTTTATCAGCATTACTTGATTTTTAGAAATGGTGAGTATGAAAATTTGTCGATTATTAGCGGACCTAATAATTATCGAATTTAATTGACTTATTTGAGAGGTAAATGTCTCTCTATTTATATAAGAATTAAGCTGTTTTTTAAAGCCTCTCATATCTTTTATAATAAAAGTATTTTATTATAAAATGTCGTAAGACAGTTATTTTAACCACTATTATTTATGAGCACATTGTTTTGATGCTAAACGTTATATTATGCACCGTTTTATGATATTTCTTGTTTTTACATAAACATCCTTTAGCATATAATATCAATTCTGTTGATTTAAACTCATACATTATTCTCCGCGAACAATTAATTATTCTCCTTAGCAAATAATCCCATTAGCTACACAACAATGACAAAGAGTCATCTCTTTAATCCGTCGTCACACAATAAAACTTTTAAAAAGATCACAGAAGTCCACCGTATAAATAGATGAAGTTTTTTTTTATTTGATTTAAGTTGCCAGGCAATTGTGTCATACACGGTGTTAAAGATGCCATAAAAACAAAAGTTATTCTTGCTTTATAACGATCACTTAATGTGCGGGCTCACTGCAAGCGAGGAGCCACAGATTTATAGGCCCCGTGTGACTCGCGCAGGGCTCCACCGTTCTCCCATATCCATTATGATTCTTCTTCTGTGACTTATTTGATTTTTATAGAGGAATAATGGTGTTTCAAGCAGCAGCTCTGAGAAAAAGCCAGGCTTATTGCAACTGGAAGTTTTTACAAATGATTTAAGTATTTACCACTTAAATTCAGTTTAAATACTCTTCCGCTTTCTTGGGGTCCCAAAATCGAATTCCAGTGAAGCAAAAAAAAAAAATTGCATGTCAGATGCACAACATGGCGGATGCGACTTATGGCCACTTAAAATTGCTTGCTTATCAACTCCACAAGGGATGTGAAGTTAATTTACTCTTTGTTCAGTTCACCCAAGCTCGAATATCTCTAGTTTGTGTAGTAAGCATATACAATGAGATAAATTAAAAATAACTTATTTATTATGTTTTGTTGAGCAACTCTGGCTTAAAATTATGACTGAATTATATTGAATTGTTATCATACTGTTTAAGATTATATAAATAGTTTAACCTTCTTCCGTTTCCTGTGCGTGGATTTATTCATCGTTATTATAGTAATAATACATTATTTGCGCTAGAGAAGCAGTAGAGGTTTTATATATTTATATGTTTTTAACGTCTTTACACGATCGATCTCCTGACGTTTAATCATTGATTTGAAATTAATCAATGTTCATTTTTATTAAAGACTTTTCAATTTTTTTCCTTTGTTACATGTAATAAATACGATCTGAATCCTCGAAGAAAACACCGAGTTGATCTGCTTACTTCCAGATTTTGAGTATCTGACTATTATTTTGTGTTTAATTATTTAGGTTCCGCAGTAGGAAGCATTTAAACTTCTTTGACTGAACAAAATATATATTAATGATTCTGTTAAGCATCCTGCGTATGCTATTTAATTTTTCCAGGTTGAGGTTGTAGGTTTATGTTAAAGACCCCTGTAATTAATGTGTGATTGCGGTAAACCTGGCTTAGTACCTATTTTAATGTTCAAATTCCTACCTGTTTGACCCGGTCAAACTTGACATTGACCATTTTATTTTATGACTCCGATGACTTGAAGATTCGTCAATCAGCGGTCTCTGTAATTTTAATTCTCAGTGTACATACAGTCTTGATTAGTATATAATAATATTCAAGGAATTTATACAACAGTTTAAAAGCATTTTATTATAAATTTGAAGGTGTGCTGTTGATTTTGGCCCGGATTGGTTTATAATTACTAGTAAAAGTTATATATTTGATTTTAAAGAATATTCCTTGAAACAGTACGATATCAATATTTTTATTTGTTTTAAAAGATGTTTTAACACTTTTGGCTGATTAAACAAAAGGTGGATTGAGATTTGACATTTGGCTCGCGCCCAAGTTACATGGCGGGCGGATATTTGGTCGCCCTCGCTCTATAGTATTGTCTCGTTTGCGCGCAAGTGAAATGGGATGTTATGTCTCTATCACGTGCTGTTGTTAACTGGGGTGACAATAATTCAAAAGTATACGGACAAATTATTATAAATAAATAATTGTTACAAGTACCTACATACATAAGATATTTGATTGTCAAATATAGTTATTGTAGTTTATGATTGTCAATTAGTACAGTGTTTTGTTAAATACACGCCACTCGGTAAATTTATTTCTAGATATTTATTGACAAATTATTTACAGTATCGCCATCCGCTCAACGTGCACAAAACACGTATCCATTTTTTATTGCCTGCATCTATTTTCGATCTAGGCTAGTATTTGGCGAGAAATAATTTAAACGTCTATCGATTTCCATCGCATGCATTATAAATCTGTCGAATCGGAGCCAATAGCGCCGTCGGTGACGCTGTCCATCGGCCGGAGACGTGCAGTGTGGTGCGGCCGGGGCACGCGCACCGCATTCCGACGCCGGAAATAGCGCCGTGAGTGACAGATAACGCGGAACACAAGACATAATGGTCAGCGAGAATCTTCGACAGAATTTCTGCAAAACGAACGAAGCTGAAACCCTGATTCGCTTATTCTGGTCGGCCTGAGTCATCGCGCGCCGGGCCCCAGAGATGATGCATTTCACTCTGCACTGGCACTGCAAACACGATCTGTGCAAACGTTTTATCATTGAAATGATTTTTGATTATTTTATTTTTTTATTTTTTAAATCATACATTAAAACCCAAAAGAAATAAATACGGTATATGAATATGGCAGCCTTGCACAGGCATTTCTGTTATGGAGTAGTGGACTTGGAATGACTGCTCTGGAAGTACCTTGTCGAGGTCGGTTGGCTCGTGCTATTGTTTCTGTAGCTTGCTACAGAAGAAGTATTAGATCTAAACGTCAGAGCTTTGTAAGGAAAGGATTATGTAATAATGCTGCGGTGCAATATAAAACTGCGGTGTAGAAGGACCAGGGGACTATACTACTATCCCCTTAAAAAACCATGAACACTGGCTTAGCATAAGTATATGCTCAGTGAAACAGTCGCTAACCTTCTCTGAGGAGAAGTACTTGATAAAAAATGTAAGAATATAATATCCTATAGTGAAATTTTACAGTTACAATTTAAGCAAATATAACTGAGTTTCTTAAGATTGCTTACACCTTCACTCGTTATTGTTATTGCCAAAATGTGAGTAGGCTTAATCTTGCGTTGTATTTTTGAAATCGAATCTCTTACATGGAAAACCGTGTTTTAGTAAATATCTATTTTATTCAGTACTATGGGCTATTTCTTATGATCTCAGAAACGGTCAACGTATCCCGGTTTCGAGTTTATCTTATTCGTCGTCATTTACGTCAATAAAGTCTTATCGAATCTCTTACGTATTTGCGAGGTTGAGGATATTATGAAAGCTAAATACTGATAGCCGTCCGCAATCTTGACAAGCTGACGGGTCTTCTCCCCGGTGGCGGAAAGGATCCAACCCAGCATCTCAATAACCAAATAAATAAATATCTCACAGAACCAAATAAATTGTTTTAACATCCAATCAAATATATTCACAAATATTTCATGCGTACATAAATTTCCTAAAAAGAATTTCCAAGTAGCTGAGCATATAATTTTTCGATTAAGATTAAAATATAACGTTTTCTTTTTTAAAATATCCACACAAACCATTATGATAAATGATTCGATAAGTTATTAACCCATGCGGAATGCCGATAATAATACATTAAACATTGAAATACCCTCATAAAAATTCTTGGTAGCGCATTTCGATCCCCACGGTTGGTCGAAAAGTTTAATCATAAAATTGATCGAAAAAAATTATTTAAACACAAGAATGATTCTTTTTTTTTTGGTCTTTTATTAATAAGATTGTTGGATGTGTATTTTTTTGACTAAACCAAAAATAGGTTGTTAACTGCTTATCATTACGGAAGTTACTCGGCAGTAGTTTGTTTACGAATAATTTACTGCGAAATAAATTCTTTCGAACAAACGGTTTTCGAACAATTTACCGCATACCAACACAATTTACCCGGCTCAACCCTCTTGAACCGTTAGCCACCCTCCGTTCTACTTTATCGCAGGATCAATTAAAATATTAATGTACGTTACACTGGTACGGACTGTGCAAGCAGGCGAAGCTACCATTGTTCTGATCCGACAGCCCTGAGACCGTATTACAGTTCCTAAGGAACATTTTAACAAACTTCGTATTAAGCTTTGCCCTTCACAAGTAATGCGATTTTAATTATAAAAAAAACATTAACAATGCAATACTAACATTTTAATAAGATTTTAACCTGATTTTATTGATGGAATTGTCCAGTTCTAATTTCACGAGCAAAGGACATCAGAACTGATAATAATATGAAAACAACGAAAATATCCAGAGGGAAGCATTGCGAGTCTATTGAGGCTGTCTGGCTCGATAAGTTTGCGGTAGTTTTCGTATTTTATACAAGGAATCACAAAAGTTTTTATCAAAAATTGATATTGGTTTGAGTGTGCTACCCACTGAACTAAGATGTGATTAAAAACTGAAACCAGTCAGAATTAATTAAATAAGATATAGGCATTAGAATCAAAGTACAATAAAGTTTATCTAATTGCTTTTAGTAGCTTGCTAATCTACTATGCATGTTCTTCTAGTGGCATCATTAATTCATACTGTCGAGTTAAATTTATAATACATCAACAAAGTACACAGTACGAGTATCGAAATAGTTACGCGCAGTATCGATCACGTTGACAACGGCTTCAGTCAGACTATTAAATCGCTTTCCAAAACTAGAAAAACAGTTAGAAAATTGGCCAATCGAACAATCAACTAACCACATTGTTTACTTATACCGCCATTACATGTCCATGCCCGCCGATTTATAAATAAGCCGCGATACATTACCGGCACGCGAGTCTCCGGGCCGGGCTGGCTCTGACTGCCGACGATTGATTTATTCCAGCGTTAAAAACTGCAGTCGGCCCAGGGAACCGCACTTTATTCTCGGAAGCCCTAATTGGAAAGTGAATATCTGGATTGGAGATTAGAAGCGCATTTTTAGAGCGCTACTCTAACGGCATCTGTGATTTCTGAGGTGAATTTATTGCGCCAGTGACATTAATTCATTGAATACATTATCAAGATGGCGCCCGCTTGGATTTCAAAGCTGCTTGTTGTTTATTAAACACAAGGTTAAATGGGTATTTTCAACTGGCCGATTATTTTGCTCATTCTCTTCTACACTAGTTTTTAAAGGCGTCATAAATTACTCGTTAGCATCAAAATACATATTTTTACATTAAATTTTAAATGACGTCCAATACATCAAAGCGTTATAAAATAATAAATATTAAAAAAAAACTTTTACATACTATTTTTAGTAAAATTTAATTTATTGTTTTACATTACAGTTTTCATAAAGACAGTAGATATAGTACGCCTTGCACTTCTTAAATAAATTTATTTTTAGTAGAACGAATTATTTGAGCCCAAGATCATAAATAAATTAAACTTTGCATAATATTGTATTTCATTTGTCTGTTCAAATAAATAAAATTAATGTGGTGTCATTTCGCGTGCCATAACATTTTGACTCACCTCTAATTAAAGATTCATACTTTTGTAGAGATACGCGAGTACGCACGGTGAGTGACAATGTGTAATAACAACTATTCCTGTAGGAAATCATATTCCCAGCTGTCACCGCAGCGAGCGAAGGCTAAATGATAAATCTCATTTCAAATTTGACTTGACATCTTTTGATATATAATGAAAAATGTCTAAGAAAACTGCTATATATTGTATGATCCTCTTTTTATACCCAGGCAAATTTTTAGATTCTATTTACATTTTTTCCTTATAAATAGGAATCTACTTATTTAAGTAACATTACATTAATAGCCATTTCAATTTTTTTTAAAATTTATATAGTCCTATAGATGTCTTGTTGGCTTAATGGTTTTATCATCGATACTCGGTAAAAGTCATTAGTTTTTTATCCAAATAAGTGAATCCTTAGCAAAATCTTTACGTTTATTGCCTTTTATTCGCTTCTTCTTATACTCGTTGGAAAATAACGAAATACTTTGTGTCGAATTATGTATTAAAAACGTACTACTATTTTTCGGATAACGTAGTGATTTTTAAATTTGATGTTTTTTTTTTTTATAAAAATAAAAAAAAAATTTAACTTCGTTACAAAATTTAAATCAACTATTTTACTAATAATTACTTATCTGGACTTACATCACATACTTTTCCTCACTTTGAAATAAGACATTGTGCTTTAATAAGCAACAAAAAAAATGACTTTATAATGCACATTCTTTAATATATGCGGAAGAATATTTATTTTGATTCCAAGATTTAATATCTTTAAAATTAAATGGGTCTTGTGAAGAATTATGAAAACTGGCTGTTAATAATTAAGGGGTATACGTTTATATCCTTATCTTAACTTGTGTATTATTTTAATGGATATATATTTATTTTTTTTGTAAGCTTGTTAAATATTTTACTGAATAATAAAATTAAGAAGACTTTCCGCTGCAGTTTTATAAATTTCAGCAATATTAGCAAAAGCGGAAGGAGTGTAGTGCGGTATTCAAGTTAAGAAAAAAGGGTAGTATAAATCTCCTGCAAAATGGAATCTCACAACGCAAAGTAGGTGTTTATTATAAATTTATCCATTTCCTTCTGCTTTATACTTTAATTTCCCACATAAATTGCATTTAATGCATCGTATTGTGCGCGCATTAAAGCAGATTCATACGCGAGATAATTGCTCCCCCGGAACATTTAAGATTCTCCAGTCCCCCAGAGACAGGCCAAACGTTTTCTTACCATAATGCCATTGGAATAAAATTAAAAGTATGATAATTGAAAGCGATACATATAATTAGAAGATAAATACTTGTAACTTACGCATCCGTTAAAAACACTTTAAAAATGGTATTATATACAAACCTAAATCTATATCTGAACTTCTATAGTAAAATAAAGTAAGACGAAATTTGAACAGACTTTTCAAGCAATGAATGCAAATTGATATTGCAAAGCACCTATCAGTAATTAAAATTTTCTCTTGTTTGAATTTAGTTTATGTTAATATAAGACAGACAGATTTTTTATTTTGAAATGAATTAACTTCCTCTTATTAGAAAATAAAAGTTTGATCACTAAATATATATATATATATATGCCATTGAGATCTTGAAATGTTATAAATTAATAGTAACCCGTTGTTATCAAAAAAATATTTATTTAAAAGGCATATCCATTTATTTTTAAATTATTGTGTAATTTTGCATTTCACCTACTTCGTCACATTCTTCAACGCTATTATTATACTTGTAGAAAGATACTTGATGTCACGAAGTGTCTAAGGCTACAATAACCTGTTTATATAAAATATACAAGGCATGTCCGGTTGCTTTACAGTGTGTAATTCTGCGTTGCACCTACTTTGACACAATCCGTCAACAAAAGTTATAGGAAAATAGTTTACAAGTTAGTATGACTTGGTTTTTTTATTATAAAAATATATAAATAAAAGGCATGTCCGGTTATGTTGAAGTCAGTGTGTAATTTTGCGTGGCACCTACTTTAACATAATCCGTCTACACTTGTATTGAAGTTGTAGGAAGACACATTGTCTTTAAGTAGATACGAATATTAGCTACAGTTACTTGTTTTTTTTATTATAAAAAAAAAGTATTTCCGTTTGTGTTGAAGTCAGTGTGTAATTCTGCGTTGCACCTACTTTGACGCAATCCGTCTACACTTGTATTGAAGTTGTAGGAAGACACATTGTCTTTAAGTAGATACGTATACTAGCTACAGTGACTTGTTTTTTTATAATAAAAAAAAATAAATAAAAGGCATGTCCGGTTGTGTTGAAGTCAGAGTGTAATTTTGCGTTGCACCTACTTTGACGCAATTCGTCTACACTTGTATTGAAGTTGTAGGAAGACACATTGTCTTTAAGTTTATGCGTATACTAGCTACAGTGACTTGTTTTTTTTTATTATAAAAATATATAAATAAAAGGTATTTCCGGTTGTGTTGAAGTCAGTGTGTAATTCGGCACTGCACCTACTTTGTCACATTCCTTCAACCTCACTTGTTGCGTATTAATGGGCCGCCGTTCCCCGCAGCGGGCGCCACAACAAACTGTTATGCATGATAAGCCGCGGTGCCCCTCGCCCCCCGGCGAATTAAAATTCGTCTCGCGTTCCCCTGGAAAACAATAACACAGAATTTTTCGGGAATTTCGTCTACGTGGAAAAGGCGAAAAATTGAAGCTGACATAATCGCCGAAAGCCGAGGGGCTCCGCGTATAAAGCGATCCCCTTGGAGTGAAACCCAAGAATAATTAGAGTTGCTTACTTCTTGCGTAGGATTGGTTTGCGAGCGGAAGTGATATACTCGTGAGATTTATTCTGTTAAGTGTTTTTTTGTCTTGTTATTTACGACTTGTATTTGCTGTGTAATCTTATACATTAATTATTTGAGTAAATAAATCTCCAGTTTGAGGATAGAATATGTATTTTAATAGACTAATTATTCCAATACAAAATACTGGGCATGGCCAATGATGATAATTTTATTATAATATATAGCTAATTTCTTAGGAAATATACTATAATAAAAATAACAAAATATTAAAATGATTATAAAAAAAGCTATGAATGAGCACGGTCTTACTAAGGTTTTCTCAGTTGTAATATAATATAACGACCAGCCAATGCGAACTCGTTCAATTTTACTCGAAAAACTGATTTTTCAAAAATGCTGCCATTATTGGTAACTGAAACGTCAGTAGAAAATAAATAAAAGCAAAAAGCGTATAAAAATGAAATATCACATATAGACGAATTCAAATATCGCTTTATGTAAATAATTTTACAAAAAATACCTTTATCAAAAAGCTTTAATGGAAATACACTTCCAGGAAGAGTTTTGATAAAAGCCTCTATTAATAACCAGTATAACACAATAAACTGAAATTATATTCAAACAAAAAATCTGCACCAATATAATAAGCCTTTAAAATCATTTGATCTTTTAAAATTTTACATTTCAGATTATTTGTTTTACCTTTTCCACGAACAAAATCTGATTGTTAGCTAATACATTATTACAATGAAATGAATCGTAAATTTTAATAACGATGATATACTACCTTATTATCTTCTACTCGCAAGAAAGGTATTAGAGAATTACAACTTAAAAAAATTCAAACGACCATTATATATGTACATTGTGTCACTCCAAGGAAAATAAATATGCCCCTCTGAATTTTTTATACGTCCTACGCCCAGTTTCGGCGGTGGCGGACTTTCTCCTGATATTGTGAATGCTCTGTATTCATAGCGTATGCAAAACATTTACCTTCAAATTGCTTGACATTTGCTATACGCCGCTGTCCCTTTGCCGGCATATTCTCATGGAAAGTTTACATACTTTTATACGACCGGCTCGTCTTATTGAAAATAACAATAGACCGGGTTATTGCAGACTAGAACTTTTGTCTGTTTATTGTGATTTAAATAACTCTGTCGGATTATAGATTTTGATTATTTTTATACGTGTATTTGATAAATTATTAATGACTACCTCTAGTGCTACGTGTAACTGATTAATAGCGATATGTAGAGTGAATATGTGGACGATTTTTTTAAAATTTATAGACGAAGGAATAGCAAAATTAATGAGACTCAACTAGGTCTAAAATGGTGATTTCTTGAATTATATCCCATCCAATCATATATTTGATATTTTTCGTCGATATCGTGGTTGCTCAAAGATACTATTATATCTTGTATAGTTATTTAAGAAACTCTTGATTATTTTCACGCGCACTCTTAGAACAAAATAGTTTGTTCACAAAAATTTTAACAAGCAAAGTTGGATCACTTGTTCTTTGAAAAGATTCAGTGAAGACTCGATAGAGCTGTGGCGCATCTTGGTGGGGATTTTCTCAGGGTGGCCGCATCCAAAAGTGAAATGAAAACGAAGCAGTGCATTTTATGCCTATGTAATTAATTTTTGAATTTTTAATTACATCGAAGTTCTGTTGTATATTTATTTATATATGTATATAAAGTTCTATCTGTTCAAAAAATATTTTGAATTCACGACTAATTGTATTGAATAAGTGATTCCCATTCCCTCGATTTTTAACGTCACTACATGTTCGATGTGCTTATCGTACGTACTACTTATAAACAAGTAGTGAGCATTTGCAGTGGAACACGCCCACGGTTCCATCAAACGAAGCTTACGTCAGTTGAAATATGTATGGTCTGTTTTCAAACTACAGTTCTCCAACATCACCTGCATTAAGCAGTCGCCGTCACTCACAGCGCGCCGGGTTGCATTATTAAGGATGCAGATGGCCGTGGAGTTGCAGCAAACTGATTATGGTGTTTCCTCTAGCACGGGGATAAACCCATTAGAGAGCGTTCAATTGTGGCGCCCGGCGCAGGCTTAAATTAACCAGGAGCCGCAAGGACTCCGAGATCATAATACTCCCCACATGTAATTTCATATGGTTTCACAGTTTTATAGTGTATACGTTTTGCGATAGCCTTACCTTAACTACATACACTATCATAGCTTTATAAATACAATTAGACATTTATACAGGTGGCTTAGATTTAGTTCAGTTTTCCACCTTAGTTGCCACGTTGACTATTTTAAGCGAAAACTAACCGTTACCTGGTTATTCATACTTGCTGATTTTAAATAAAAATGAACTTAAGGAGCTAATTTAACGATGTGTATCCGTAAGTACATCTTTATTCACGTCAATAATTTAAAAAATATATAAGAAATAGGGAATCGGTTGTACAGCTGGTAGATTCTCACCCGTGTAATGAGCGATGCATCTCTAATGACGGCACACACGAAGCAAAGAACGCGACAGCCCGGGTCGCTGGGAGCTGCTGCAGATGGCGACGGAGGCCGGGAATGACGTCAAAACGAATATATTTGTATTACAAGATACTTTCTTGTATCTCATTTGTATCAATATTAAATGATACAATGCTATTTTCCATGAAATGCATCTCTAATGACGGCACACACGAGGGAAAGAACGAGACAGCCCTTGTCGGTGGAAGGCTGGGAATGACGTTGTGAAGATATAACTTGTACGTCGATGTAAATGTTTATGCACGCCCAAATAATTTGTAGTACATGATATTATATGTTTATTGCAATAAATATTGCAACACTAATTATTCTTGATATATGTTATTTATACATATTTTTTTCACATAAACCATACAATTTTTTTAAAAACAGTTGTGATGTAAAATATACCAGAAAAAGGATTTCTTCGATTTTATAAATTCAATGCACTGTAATCAAAATAAATAATTTTAAATTTAAAATCCAAGTTTTAATAAATATACTTTTAGGTGTTTTCATTTTTTTAATAAAAAAAACTTAGAAAATAAACAAGATTTATTCTACAATATTAAATAACTAAGAAATCCTTTGATAGGTACTTTAAATCGAAGGTTTTTTTAAAAAAATTATAGTGTTTGCTATGAAATTAAAAATTATGAAAGCAATATAATTTATTTATATGAAAATATTTGTAAAACTCGACAATGTATCAAAAATAAAATCGCCAACGTAACACTTCCATCCCTTAATAAAACACGTAAAATAAATACTGTAAAAAAGCGCCTGAAATGAAACACCTCCACAGAGAGAAAATAAAATGTTTTCTTCGAGCGGGCAAAGTACTCGCTGCCTTCAAACGAAGCAACTTACAAAGTAGCCTGGAGACTTTCACACATTGAAGAAAAACTTTCAAATCGTTTGCTTATTAAGGGGTTTAATCTTATTACTTTTTTCCGGGGCTGGTTCTTTCTACGTGTCTTTTTGCGCAGAAATCTTACGTTTTGTACACTGAGCAAAATGAGAAGAACTGTTGAAGCGATTGACGTAAAAATGGGAAAGAGTTAAAAGCTTCTCTATTTATGATTGACTTCCTGGGGTGGTTTTATAATGAGATTACAGAACCTGAGGTGATCTTGGCTATGATTTATTTAAAAAAAAAAAACCAGGTTGGCAGAGTTACGGCGTGTCTGGATTATGTTTTGATGTATTAGCGGTGGTTTTTGTAGATTGGTGATTTAAAATTATATTATAATTACTGTTATTGAATTGAAAGGGATTTTTTTTTTACTTTTTATAAATACTTAATTGCCACCCCTCGCCGTTCAAAAGGGGCGTAGATTTTGATAGCGCCATTTTGTGAGAGTTATGGTGATTGTGATGATATATGAGATTGTATTATATTCTTATCTCTCTCTTTTTTACGGGCTCCCCTCACCTCCTCTCGCTCCCTCCCGCTTTATAGGGGTCACCGTTTTTCCTTCTTTCCGAATATTAAAGAAGATTTATTTTTATTTTACGGTAAACTTTCTTTTAAGGAATGCAATTAGTTTGAAGAATTCCTCTGTATTTTAAAAAAATATATTTTCAGGAAGCGACCGCCTTTCTTCGATCTAAATCCCGTTTTATTACCACTTATCATAATTCATGTGATTTACGTCCGTTTGTCGATGGATTATTGACTCTCCTTCGCATTTTGGTTCTGTTAGATTTTTTACGATCACTAAAAAAAACAACTTTTGAAATGTTCGCACAACTGGACTGAAAAATGAGTTTTATTGAAGTTTGAAGTACTTTTCCGAAGTTCCTGTTATCTCTGGCATAATCGAATAGCGCGTTCAACTCCATCGCTCAAAAACTACCACGCTGGTAATTCGTACGACCGGACGTAAGTAATTATAACAGCTGATGCAATTTGACAGTGCACTTCCTCTTTTTCTATGCAGCCAGTAGCGCCGCGGCGGCCGTCTGGCAGACAGAAAAGTTTTGATTAGTTGGATCCTGCTTTACCGACTGCCATCCCTCGGGAGCGCGGTCGGTAATGCAGTTTTTAACTCCCCCACAACTGCGATCACATTGGCATTAATTCGCATTGATAAATGGAGGACTGATAAAAGTTTCCCGACGAGATCTATTTCAATCATAGCGATCGCATCTGAGTCGTTCTATCCGGAATAGTCTCGATCTTTCTGGAACTCCGGATGATGTATTATCACAGTGGATGCTTCTGGATGGTTTCGAATTCGGACTGGAGAGCAAAGTTTCAAGTAGAAGCTTGCACTTAAGTTTATATTAGATATTAACCCAACTTTATATCAAGTGGCCATCCTATAAATTGAAAAATTATATACCTATAATATATATTTTGTACATTTAACTTAATAAAGATCGAAATAAAGTATATAAGAAAAACGTTATTTCAAAATTCTCAGATTCAATCCTAAAAACTCTTACTTATTAATATATTAAGTAATATTAGTCGTTTTTATTTATTTTTCCTTGTGAATTTAAGCTTTACTGGTGTGCTTAAATTCTGTAGCATTTCAATTTGTTTCATTTTATTATTTCAGTCCTTTAAAATCACATTATCGTTTATATATTTTTTACGTGAATACGTAAATAAATTTTTATACTTATTATTATACAATATCGAGTTATTTAACTGGGAAGTGAAGCAATATTTGCACCATGCTGATGAGTTTATGCATTGAAAACTGCGTATAATGACTGAAAACAGGAACTTCCTCGCTCATGTAATGTAAACCATAGCTAATAATCATGTTTTAATGGACTTGATAACAGTTTGGAGAACGCTCTAGCATCGGATAATGGGAGTTGGCTGCATTTACTTGTGTGATGGTTATTGACTAATAAGGAGTTACGTCATATTGATGTGAGGTCCCAGGCAGACCGATACCCAATCTAACTTGATCCGAAGTTTGCTATTATGTAAGGCATACAAATAGGAAAATTCGTTATGCAGTTTATTTACTACGTAAAATAACTTGCAACATGTGGTTTTAAATAACACATCTCAAAACGAATGACAGAGTCAATTAATTATTGTTCTTGGGGTGGAAAAATGTACGAACTCAAAAAATCCGATGTATAAAAAAAAACATTGTTTTTTTTATTCAAAACTTGTAGTATTAAATCACGTTTATATTTTATTTACCCAATTGTCCTATTTTCATAGGACAATTGTAGTTATTATATCTTGAAAACAATTAACAATTATTATTATGAAAGCATGGCCTGTTTTTTGATGAATATTTCCTTTATTACATAGTTTAAAAGATGCATTTTTATATTTTTCCAGTATAAGCAACGCAATGGACAGTCGTGGTCACGCGATATTAAATAATTTTTAAATGTCAATATATTTATCATAAGATTATCGAAACATCGTGAAGGCAGTCAACTTTGATATTTCTAAATCTTTACTTTACATAATGTTGTGATTTCGTCTATTCAATAATAAATTTAAGCTGTCGATATTTACTACTTTCTTATTATATGCCCAGCATTAATTTTTTTCCCTTGTCTTGTCTTTGCCGATGATAACAAACGCGCTATTGTTAATAGTACATACGTTAAGTCAAACTCTCAACATTTTGCTTTACGATTACAAATTGGATTTATAATGTATTGTTCTGAACAATACTTAATGGTTTTACATATTATGCAACACAGTATTTGTTAAGCATCTATATAAACAAACATTGTAATGGGAAAATTATTGTACGCCCAACATACAAACAATTAAAAACATGCATGAAAATAATTTCTAACGTATTTATTTTCTTTGTAAATTGTAGACTGTTCAGACTTATATAATATGTAGGGAAAATAAATATATCATAAAAAAATACATTAAACAGGTGATCATATAAAAAACGTATATTTTATTTAAATTTATTATTAAAAAAGTAAACAAAACTTGAGTCACACAATAATTCTGGAACTAAATTTAATTAATCATAACTAATTTTTATAGAACATTTTTTTATCTAGAAATTCTAGAATTTCTGTCCACTTTTTTTAAAATTCATATTTTATTTTGTAAAGACAAGACGCATACAAAAAGACAGAAATAAGCTTCCCCCCTCTAACATTAACAAGTGAATCACGCCAGCGATTTATTCGTCGTACTAAAATTCCGAAAAAGAAATCACTCTTTCTTTTTATCCAGCCCTATCGGTAATATTTTTTGTAAGGGCCATAAAATATATCGCCCATACATCTGCGCGCCCTTTATGCGAAATTATTTGGTATTGTCACCGTAAAACAGACGAATTTATCTTGTTTTTGTAGCACGAGTATTGAAGTTTATTAAAGATGTATGTCAGTGCTGTCAATATTATGACTTCAGGTTTTTGATATCGTAAAAGTGAAAATGTTTTTGTTTACATTGTAAAAGATGCAGAGAATATTTAGGTGGGAAAACCTTTAGGTGAAGTTTACGACTTTGCACTTCAAACTTGAGAGAGAATTCATCATGAATTGTTATAGTGTGGTATATTTTTAACAATCTTGAATGTTTCTCATTATTTATCATTTATGTGACATTAAATGTGATTAATATGCTAAACTAAAACTTTTTAACGTAACCTAAGCTCACCTAGTTAAGTTTTTATTTTAATTAACCCACATTAAACAACAGCAGACTTAAGCGAATTAGTCCCCAGAGTGGCATACCGTGCAGTCCATACATGAAATAGGACACTGCATCCATAAAAAAACATTTTGTAGAATCTGTAACTGATTTTTCAGTGAATATAACGGCAAAAAAGTGAATTACATACGCCAAATGATATTTGGGTTGGGTTGGATATAAAATAATTCTTTTTAGCAAGAAGGTTTTTCGAATTCATTTTTCTGTAGTAATTGGTCAAATTGAATAAAAACATTACGTTTGTAAAATCTACCATAAATAATATACATCGTAATAACTATAAAAAAATAATTAAATAAAAATATAAAAAATACCCACCACAGCAATTTATATGTCTAATACAAAATCACTCGTAGTCTATGGAAATATTTGTCATTGGTTCACACCCATTCGCGGCACACTTCAGTCTTCAGGCGAGTGCAACAAAATGAAGTAATATCTGCGAGTGAATTTTGCGGTGTATTAAAAAAAACCAGTGTAGAATCGTAATCCAGCTCGGATAACTAATATAAGAATAATTGGTTCTATCAGTTTTTTAACTTTTTGATAATTTAAAGTACCTTTATATGGTGATCGATGCATTACGTGTATCGAAAAAAATATCGTTTAGTACATGCGTTGTTCAAATATGGCGGGATCTTAATACTTTTCTTCAATTCAATGTCTATACATTACATCTCACATGTAGTGTTGCGTGTAAAATAAATTCTTTTATATTCGTGTATATGTGATTTATAAGCAAGTAAATATTTTTCTTATGTATACATGATATATTGTGTTAATTCTATTGTTTAATGGTGATTATTTTGGCAGAATGATTTATGAAGCGTCGAGGCAGCATTGTTAAAGGTATGTTTTGGGTATAATAAATTTAAAAACTAATAGATTTTATAATTATTTAATTAAATAAAACAACACTGCATGTTTTATATTTGAATCACCACCATTTAAATTATAAGCAAGAGCGAAACCACGAAATACTTGTGTGTATATTTACTTTTGAAAAATTACACCATTCGTATATTTGTAACATTTTATTCACCCAAAAAAATATGTTGTGAAATATTTTACGTTTTACTTTGTTAGCTCTGATAAAATTTTTGTAACATATTATTAGTTTAAGCATGTAGGTACAATATATATTTTTTAATAAATGCAATTGATCAAATATACAGAAGCATTGTTTAATTTAAATTGAATATCATTTTGATCAGAAACAACATTATGATTTTAATTTCGTATCATAGTATTTTTTCACGATTGAACTGTGATAAAATATTTTTTATAGAATTTCACGGGTTAAATATGAAAAACTTAATGATTAAAATAACGTCAACTTGATTTTAATTAAATATTATTACATGTGTCGGTTGAAGCTTGCATGAAGTAAGCCTACCGACAGGTGGCTGCTGAAGTGGTCTAAACGATTTTTTTTTGTATTGTCAAAAAAGCATTCTGAAACCTTTTCTTGTGATATTGACGTAATGGCTATAGTGCCATTTCCAGCGGGAATTATCCTCAGCCGCTCCTATGTTCTTTGTCAAAGGCCCTTCGATGGCCACTTTTGGGAGCTTTCCGAGCATTTACGGTGAAGCTGTAACATTTCTTTGTACCAGAGTTGAAACATGTGGGGGACTTATGTACTTCCCTAGCACCTATAACGTGTGCTTGTATTGTTTTCATCACCCTGAAAAGTACGAGATGTGAAGGTTTTCTGCCAAATGTATCAATGTTCATACTGAATTGATTTGATATTATAAATAATATAAAATGACCAACCCTTTAAAAAAAGAATGGTATATGATTTATTTAGTCAATAAATAATTTTATTTTTTCCACAATTAAAAGCAATATATTAAAATGGGGTGAGTTTATTTCTTTAGAAATCAATATGGAGATCTTTGTATCTTCTTTAAGCATAGCGTCGAATTAAATATAAATATTTTTTTAAATATTTAAATGCAAATGTAATATATTCGAAAAATTGTAATACAGTTTATTTTGTATATCATGCCAGCGTCTGGTTAAATGAGATGCAATAAATAAGTGCATTTAAATTAAAACACAACATTTTATTAAATAATGTATTGTTTTCTTTTCATTGCAGGTATGAGTAATTCACGTAGTTCTTGGGTGGCCACGTGGACTGATCACCTGTCCCCCTCGCACTCACGAGGTGCGTGATCGCACAATTATCTCGCGCATTTACCATCAGTCGACATGCGATAGGTCGGAGGGTAGAGTCAGTGTCGCGCAGGAATACCGGTGAGTGAAGTAGTCATCAATCAAATATTGATTTGTCATATTTAAATCATAATATATAAAATATTTTCTGCATTTAAATATATGTAATTCACATATGATTCGCATTATTTTTTTAACATATTTTGGAAATCGAAATAAGTTTCACCACCTGTATTAGATAAAAACATTATTAGATTTTATAAAAAATAAAACATTTAATTCAAACAGATATGTACTTAACTAGTCAATTTTTTTAAAATTAATTCAAGACACTATACAACGTCATTATCACTATAATTTTATCAAGCAAAAAAAATTGGTAAATTAATTTACCATTAAAAAATTAAATTCCGTTAATTAATTTGTGATGTTCACTACTTTATTATTAATATCCTTGAGCAAACTACGGACAGTGTAATATAGGAACAGTCACGCTGTTAAATTTTATGCCAAATAATTATTCCGAACGGGCATCTTTATGCGTGGCAACCGCTATAAGCCAAGTGTCGAGGGGTCTTATCACCGCTGGCAGCAAATTAAATGTTTCAATATTAATAAACTGCATCTAACCAGTCCGGCCGAGGATTATGCGGTGCTAAATCATACAGACGTGAGGTGCGAATTATTACCGACTATTAGCAAGGTGATTATTAAAGTCTTTACCGCTTGTATGGAAAGATATTTATGACACCTCGTCGCCGCTGTTTGCAGGCCAGTATATAACAATGGAGAAAGATCATTTCACTTTATTTTTAATTACCAGCTGCGTTAAGTACAAGAATTTTTGGTGATTTATATTTGTACCAGGTATTTTTTTTATGTAAGTCTGTTTTACGATCCATGCGTCTAGTCAGGGGTGTATATCAAAACTAATGAGTAAACACTATATTTTAGTATTATTTTACAAGACCTCAATATTTTATTTCAAGTAATATAACTAAACATACAACATTTTAAAATATATTTAAAAAATATTACAGTTTTCAGGATATTTATCTATTCAAATTTATTCCGTATAAAGTAGAGGGCAGAATTTTCATGGAGTTAAAATAAAAATACTTTACAGGAATTAGTTAAGACACCGTTCATTAAGATATAACCAAATGTATATAATAAATACGGTATACTGAAAGTAATAATATTCATTTTTGTGTAAATATTTTTAATGGACACAATAAATTTTTTACATAAAAATACATTAAAATTGAGTGAATTTATGCACTAACAAGTAACAAGTTAGCTTAAAACATAGTCTCTTCAATATTGTTTGCATTTTTCTAATGCAAAGTAATTTCATTCCTGTGGTAATAAATTGCATGCCGGTAGGAACTGCACGCAGTGCACTGGACATTTCCACTCACCGCACGCGCCGAGCCTCGGTAAACATGCATTTCTTATGTATGCCATTTACTTTATCATTGTGTGTATATTTATATAAGGGGAGTTATTACAGGGCGGGTGACGGCCGACACTTATTTATTCTAGTTCAACATTCGTGTCGCATGTAATAAACAATTAACTTAACGATAAAATTTATTTCGTACATGATGTGTGTGGTTTACGACCGCTGTGTGTTCGTAATTGTTTTCTTGATTATAAAAATGCCTATTTTATTGCCGGGTAAAACGTCATACTTTTATATGTATTAGGACGGGACCTGAGCGACACTATCTGTAAAGCAAGTTCAGATTTTTTTTATAATACACAAATAGTTAAATATTTGTGTATACATTATTTGCATTCTTTGCTTCTAAACATGCATAACGTCAGACTTAAAATCAAATATAATAACATAAATAGTGCATATGTACTACTGCTTTTTTAAAAATATTTATAACGAGTATTCAACAATTTCATTTATACATGGGGATATCCTTTTTTTGGAGGGGCTCTAAGTTTACTTTTGATAGGTTATTACACCATGGAACAAAAACTAAGCGCAGCCCTTTGAATGTCAATCACCCAGCCAATGTGATAGATCAATTAACTCGGGGTTTCTGAAACGATGATGAACAAAAATATCAATCTATAAACTGTCAAATACGCCATACGGGGAGCACAAAGCATTATTTTTCTTGTTAGTATCCCATACAAAAAAAACATCTAAGTCATACAACAACTATATGTATCTTGATGGAACATAGTCTGCAGATTATTTAAAGTAAAAATATAATAAATTTGACAATAATACATAATAAATTTATAAAATAACTTTTCGAGGATCTTTGTCGTCGTTTCACAAGTAAATCGAAAACACAAACTTTATTTACACAATAATCCTGAATGTAGATTTATTATAATAATTTTTTCATCATTGGGAAATCATAGAAACCAATCTTCATTTTGTATTAAAAAATAATACGTAACTTATCTTCAAAATTAATTACGTATCTTTTTCAAGTAAACAGGTTTTTTTTTGAAAAAATATGTAAAATCCTGTTAGTTAAAAATTAATTAGTTTGCGCTACAGAGTTAAGTTCAATACAAATATAAATTATGAATAATGCTTTTCGCGTGGCGATTAATAATTTGCGTAAATCAGTTCGTGCTTCTGTGTTGCTTGAAAAATTTGCTGCGATTTGCTTTTCCTGATTAAGTAATACATTTTATTTACTTACTTTAAAGTTCAGCAAAAATGAAAGTTTTCATATTTATAATTGAATTATATAATCTCTTCTCAACTTATGTAATAATTTCCTACATATTTTTTTCTATTTATAAATATAACACACATTTATTCTTTTTATATATACGGTGTGTGCATTATTTTTTTCGGATTTTCTAAGAGATGGCGTTACTAGTATTGAATCGCACCAGGCTATACTTTAACATTTCATTGTGAAGCGTCATTATTGCGCTTTTGTTTTCAGTATATGTCATATCGCTAAAGTGTAAACAACATTTTTTTTTGAGCTCAACATGTCAACTTTGTACCAACAAAACGCAATTTGCGGGAAGCTTTACTTTTCTGTTTCAATTGGAAGAAAAAACCAGCTGAATGTCACCGATTACTGTGTGAAGTTTATGGTGAACATGCTCCATCGCAAAAAAACGCGTGAGAATTAGTTTCGACGCTTTAACAATGGTGATTTCCATGTGGATGACAAAGAATGTCCGGGCTGTTAAAAAAAATTCTAAGATGAAGAATTAGAGGCATTGTTCGATAAAGACTCGTGGAAAACGCAAGCAGAGCTCGCAGAATCATTGGGAGTTGATCGAGCAACAATTTCAAGACACTTAAATCAATTCAATATTTTTGACACAGAGTACTTGGTAGAATTCCATTTTAATATTTTTGAGTAAAATACTTGAGTGATTTTCCACATGCTACTTTATATTTGTGACCGGTTTCGCCAACCTTTCACGTTGGCATTATCAAACAGAGGCATTATCATTCTCTGTTTGATAATGCCAACGTGAAAGGTTGGCGAAACCGGTCACAAATAAAAACGAACATGTGGAAAATCACACAAGTATTTTACTAAAAAATATTAACTTAAAAGCATTGGGAATGATTCAAAAGCAAGGAAATTGGGTGCCACATGAATTGAAGCCGAGAGGCGATTTTGCATTTCGGAAATGCTGCTTGAACGCCACAAAAAGAAGTTATTTTTGCATCGTATCATCACTGGTGATGAAAAATGGATTCGCTACGACAACCTGAAGCGTAAAAAATCATGGGGTAAGCCCGGACATGTATCAACAACGACGGCCAGGCCAAATATTCATGGCGCCAAGGTAATGCTGTGTAGTTGGTGGGATCAGAAGGGTGTCATCCACTATGAGCTGCTGAAACCAGGCCAAACTATCACAGGCGAGTTCTACAGACAACAATTGATGCGTTTAATGCGAGCATTGGCAGAAAAACGACCTGAATATGCGACCTAGCACGAGTCTGTAATTTTCCATCATGACAATGCTCGGCCACATGTTGCTAAATCGGTTAAAACCTATTTGTAAAACAGTGGATGGGAAGTTCTGCCGCACCCGCCTTATAGCCCAGACCTTGCCCCTTCCGACTACCACTTGTTTCGATCGAAGCAGAATACGCTTCACTTCTGAACAGGGTATCAAAAATTGCCTTGATTATTTCTTGGAAGACGAACAGTTATTTTGTGATGGAATCCATAATTTGCCCGAAAGATGGGAAAAAGTAGTGGCTAGCGATGGACAATACTTTGAATAGAATAAATTGTACCAATTTTTTATAATAAAGCTCCAATTTCACGAAAAAATTCTTTAAAAATTAATGCACACACCGTATAGTTTTGATCGGTATATTTAACACACAAAATTTAATACCAAATTACAGTAGTTAAGAGTGATTAACTAAAGTATTTTAGCAAATTTCCTAAATACTAATATCTTGCACAGGATTGTCAGAGGTTTCCTGTAAGTTACCTATAAAGCATGGTGCTTTCGCTTTATAGAGACACTCAACTCGGAAACTACAAAGTAGTTAGCAACTTCTGGACGCTGCACTAAAAATCAAACTAAAGCAGCAACACAAATAGATAACACTAATTCAGAATACGACCATAATTGAGCAATGACGTCACCGTGGCCCGAGCTCCTTGAACTGGCAACCTGCCGGGCCCCGAGCCCGCCGCAGTACAGGTGCCATGTAAAATTTAATAACAGAACTAGAAGCGCTTTAACGGCACGCTTTAGTGTGAAGTGACCATATTCTGGAGTGTTCATTAGACCGGCGGGCGCGTGCGCTGCAGGACTCTGGCCAAATTGACGACACTTAAACCAAAACTGGCCGTTGTGAATTTACTAGCGGCCCAGCCGGTGCGGAGTAACTTTAATGGCAGCGGGGAGGCTGTCGGGTGCTGGATGTTGGTCCCGCTCTCCCTTTTGTTACATTTTTGTGGCTGTAAAGTCGACCCGCGCACCTGGCTTGCTGAAACACTCTACGGTCTATTAAGCTACCTTTAATAATGTGTGGTAGTTGTAAGTTGTTTCATGAATCGTTTGGATGCTTCTTAAAGCTCAATTTAGCGATGTTTACGCTTATCAATTTTGGCTCAAAATTATTATTAGCTTAGCGAATTCTTTAAGTATACGGCAGTTATTAAACAGGTTTTGATTCTCTGTGCCTCAGCGAGTTGACATAAATACTTTCTAGGTCTAAATTCCGTTGCTTCATTAAATAAAGTACACCGGGTTAATAATCATAACCTGATGGGTTTAACAGTTTAATAGTTTTTGCTATCTCGTTGGGGTATGAGTTAATACTCCAAAGCAGGTGATTTAGTTATGTTAGGTGTACAGAGCTTATGTATTTAATTAAAATGATGCACACGTCTTTCACGTCTCACACGTTTAATTAAACGATATGATATAAATAACGGTTGCTTTCAAACTAAAAAAATCAATTTTGTTTCTAAAACAGTTGTAAATAAGAAGGTTTCATCACATTATATTTTATTGGTATATTTTTGATAAATGAAAAACATAACATTAAAGTGAAATAAAATTTTCCAGTTGGAACGTTGCCAATACAACTCAAATATAAATAAGTTATATGTATTCATGCAATTCAATTTATAAGAAGGTGTAGACGGTAGACCAAAGAAAAATCTGACAAAATATCTAAAGTAGCATTCATACACTCAGCAGAGCCAACTTTCTTGCAGCGGCGCTTCATATAACTTATCATTTTTTACACAGAACACCCCAAAGGCAATCTCTGCAAATCCTTTAGAGAGTCATGACCAATTACATCTTCGGCTCCATTATTTCACGACTGGCAACAAAAAGCTCGGAGGAAACTTCTCGCAAGGCGGGCTTTTCAATCCGGGGTGTTCTTTTTTTGTGCTAGTGTTGCGCGCGCATCAGACGTCGCGTCGCCCGGTCTCGGAGAGGCGGAGGGGGATGGTGCTTCCGGTTCCGGGGGCCGTACCTTGCCACCCCCTCGCCTCACGTTTTCCTCTGCTGCCATCGGCTTCCGGAATTTTTCTGTGCTGATAATTCAGTGTTTTTTTTTTTGTTTTATGACTTCATGGATTTTTTTTCTAATAAGGAAGTATCGTAGACGAAAAAAAGATGTTGTGTTAAAATATAGCTCTGGCATAAATGTTGATTAATTACTTGCTGTTGTATATTTTGAAAGAACATTTTTTTAACTTCTTGATATTATACATTCACGTTTAAAAAGTGTTTTTCTAAGTACACATTAATGATAATGCAAACGTACTTGAAAACCAACATTAGAATTCACGCAATAGCAATATTTCAAAGCTTACGTATACTATAGAATTATTTTATAAACATACAAATGTTTTCAATTGCGGCAACTTAAAAACCAGAAAACGTTTTCCGCCCGCATGAATCATGGGCATTCCGAGCCAGAATTATGTCCTTTGAACTGAGTCTTCCGCCGTATCACTCGTATTTTTCAAACTAGAATGATAAATAATATACTTTGGCTCCTCCGCACCCATACATCTCTCCAACTTCTTCCAGTAAATTTCTCAACGTCCACTTTTGTTCGGAACTAAAGGGATGTGTCGCTGCAAAGTTGTCAGTTCTGTGTGCGATATGTTTTTGCCACGAAGGTGAGCGGATGGAAGACCAAGACCCCGCAAGGCCAAATCACCGTGATTAATCGCCATAAAATGAACGAAAATTAAATTTGATCATTTTTTAAGTACACTCACACTAGTAAGTATAAGTAGTAGTTAAAAAAATTGCTTAAACTTAATTTTTTTACTATAAAAAACATGAGGTACATCTGAGAGATATCAAATGGAATCTACTCACATTAAACAACGGATTTGCATTTGCGTGGATTGAGTTATTTACGTGGTCAATATTTTTGTCAGAGAGAACTTGGTGGAGTTTTAATATTTTAAATAAAATATTTTATTAGTAATCATATTATTTGTATGTTTTAATTACCTTTACAGGCATATATTACTTACTAATATGATTTGGCATATTTTTTCACACATTGAAAATGGTTTAAAGAAACTCTCTGAAAAATATCATCGTGACTTGGAGATGTAGGTTCGAATCCTACACAAGTAAAGACCATATTATAGTTATGCCATGTTATTTAAGATATAAAACACGAGATACGTTCAGGAGGCATTGGATAGAATCAATGTATTTTTCATTTCAGTTTAAAATGTCCGGCGTGGAGCGACGTGGCGGCGCCGGTGCCAATAAGCACCTGAGCAGCGAGGCGGGCCTGTCGGGCCGGGGTGTCTTTTTTGGTCCCCGGGTCCTTGTTAAGTGATAACTTGGAGCCCCGCTGCACTTATTGCACCGGGGATTGCAGCGCAACGGGGATAATGCATCCGCCGGCTTAGCGAAGAACAAAAATACCAGCTTTTTATACAGCATTGTTTTCTTGTGATACTTTTGTTAAAATAACATATGAACAGTGTATTTATTATAAACATATATCCATGTTTAGAGCATGTGTATTTGATGTCGAGTCTATGAGTTTTGAGTATAAAAACTGCAGATTTTTATATTACTTTGACGTTTTGGATTAATTGTTTTTTTCTGTTTCACAGTGATATTAAGAAAAAAAAATTTTTCTTAGTAATAAATTTGCACTTGATTGAAAAATGGAATTAAAATAGTAATAATTGTAAAATAGAATATAAGGTTATATTTGTATTTTTTTTTCGATTGATCTACATAAATTCTTTGAAAAAACGGCACATTATATATGTTTTACTAGAAGTAATGGATTTTGATATAGATCTCATACCAAGAAAGTCACGGAGAAAATATCATTTCTGTGTGCTAATCTCGCATATAATAATAAAAAACCTGTCCCAAGCCAGCAAGTATGGAACTACTGTCGTATTTACAAAAGTTGCTACAAAATACGGTATGGTAAACAGGATGATTTTTCCAAGACGCAACACAACAATATCGCAAATCATATTTGCCGACAGAAAAGCTCGTGCAATGTGAAATTGAATTCGTTCTCCAGAAAAGGTTTTCTTCGCGAGTGCAATCCCTGACCCTAAACGTCTTCCCGCATCTCGTTCGCCCCGGGCCGAGCGGTGCTCGCGAGCGCCGCGCCCCGCCCCGCCCCGCTGCGCCCCGCTGCGCCCCGCTGCACCCTGCCCGCGCCCCCGTCCCCGCCCCGCCCCCGCCCCGCTGCGCCCCGCCTGCACTCTGCCCGCGCCCCGGCGAGCGCGCTCGGACTCCGCGCTCGCCGACTCGAGTGGAGAGAGTTGGCTCAGGAACTGAGATGCTCAGCTTTTTGATAAGTTTTGTCTTGTTAGGTTTTGCTTTAAGTTTTAAACGTATGATGCAAGTCGTCTCGAGATTGCTTGTTTCTATCGTTTTTGGCTTGATTCGGCCGTTATTTCGTTTTTATTCAATTTGAATTATTGGCTTTGTTGGCCGTGACCAGAAATCCTTTGCGGCTTTGAACATAAAATCGGAAAGGGGTTTTGATTTTTGTAAGTGTGTACTTGCATCGAAAGGACTATTTTCATCTAACGCGTTTACTTTGTGAAGACATGTTTTACTTAAATAAAATAAAATAGGATTTGACTTTAGTTTTAAATTTACATATGCAATCTTTTAAGCAAGTATTTGATTTATAATTGAACAAAATAATATTTAGAAAATTTTCAAAAAAAAAAAATCAATACATCTAATAGTGTTTTTTTAATACAAAAATAACATCGAAATGAAAAATTGAAGTATTTCAAACAGCTTATATCGATTATTCTGTCGAGAGTATTTCTTATTGGTTAGACATAAAATAATGAGTTTTAAAAGTTAGGAATACTTTAAAGAAATAAAAATGTAAATGCGACATCGAATAATTTAAGAGAATAAGCTGACACTAAAGATCCCAGCATTAAAATAATACACTCTAAATCAGAATACTCCAGAAAAAAACAAACGCAAACTTAATTTGATTCTCTTTCAAACTTTCGTCTTCATCTGAAAATTCTATCGTCTCGCAGCATCCAATTTGTAACGCAAAAAGAAGTGATTCCGAATTTAACTTTCTTTCCGTCTCCCATTGTATTCAGATACGTTATTAAGGACGCACCGAATGGCGCTAATCCAATCGCATAAAGTAATAAATCATCATCAAAATCCGCTAGCTCGCGCGGCCATCTTTCATTTCTGTTCTCGCCGGCAGCCATTCTATTATCTCCAGAGCCCCGCGCTCCTGCCGCCAGGTACCGCCGGCAACAATAAAGAGCGCTAATTGCAAAGCCATTTGAATTTCAAATTGTTTCACGGCAACGCAAGTAATAAACCTCTCCCGCGAAACTTACAACCGGCGACTTGGAATTTTGTTTATGAATTTTGCTGTTATCACATTTGATAATTGGGTTTTTTCCCGGTCGCTCCGTCTAAGTGAGCTCCGCTGCATAAATTTCCGTTTTTTTGCCGGGGATTTACATGAATTTGATTTTGTATTTATCCGTTTACGTAAAACGCTAACTTCAGCTTTATTCACTCCCGCCACGTTCGCCTGTCCGCGAGTGCACCTCCGCAGACCGCACTAAATACGGGTATTAATATTTAATCCAAAAAAAATCTCAGTCGCTCGAGGGACTCGCTTTATTGTGCTCTAACGAGTGGAGTGGAAACGCAATGAGTTCATGTTGCTTTAATTTGTAGCGTCGGCATGCAAAAAGTGCAAAGTTCCCCGCTTCCCGCGGAGTCGCGTCGACGTCTCGGCGGATTCGCCGAGCACTTCGGGACGTTTTTATTTAAGAATAACTCGTGCGCCGGGCTTGTCTATTTATCTCGCGCTATTGAGATCAACAAAGGCACTCGAAGAACAGCAGCCGGCTTAACGCCGACTTCGCGGCGATAAAAACTCGGGAATGTCATCTCAGTCCCTTTTGTCGGGGCGAGCGCGAAAAATTCCTCGCGAAGAATGCACCGCCGTAGATACAAATGAAAACCCCACTGCATTGTCGGGAATAGAATTCCCGACCGCGGGGTGGCAACTTTTTTTGTGGAAAAATGATTTATTCCCTCTTGCAACACTGGTCTGCATAAATATGCGCGGTATTCGCGATATAGATGTGCGGTGTCGGGGGTGTGCAGGAACAAAGCGGCCGCATCCGGGCCGAGCCGCCGCGGACACGAAGGACGGCTAATTCACGCGAATTTTTCGAAGTCAAATTGAGACATTAAGGAGGGGGTCGGAATTCTTGTAGTTATTACGGGGTGCTGTAAACTTAAAACACCGCAGTATTAAATTTCAGCTTTATTGCCACTCTATTTAACAACCCCAAAAATATTTATTGTTTTCAAATTGTACTCGAAAACTTTTTGAATAAATTTATAAGACGTGATTGTATTGTAATATAAAACATTGATTTTTCATCAATTTTCCTACATCACTGTACATATATTTATTGCATTCTTTTATGGTTAATTTTTATCAACAAATTTTTTTACCTTTATTTTAAAGTCCACAAACTTGTCATAAAATTTCAAAGTTTATATTAAAGCTTAAACCAGATATACATTAATTATTACTTTTGTAAAGATTCCTTTCTATTAGATAACTATGCAATCCCAATTTTACTTGCTAAGTCTAGGAAGCTTTCTTTTAAAATATTAGACAGGAAAATACATATTTTGGTAAATTTATTTCCTTTGGGATAATTTACGATACAATTCTTTTCCGCCTTTCAGGGACAGGACGAGTCATAGAGACATTGTAATCAAATGTGTACATTGCATGTCGAGAATTTCTGATATTTTTGCTTTGCATAAGGCCGTTTTTCCGTAAGTTTATTATGGCATGATACGGCTTCATTCCCTTCACCAGCGTGAGTGACTTTAATGCCTTCTAGTTTCTCGCTGCAATATGTTACCGACAGATAACACATATTTTACAGGCAATTTTCTATGGTATATGTTTAAATTGGTATTATTCGTGTATTTATTTTTCTCTTAATTATTACTCATTATAGAATCTGATCTAACCTAACCCATCAACACTTTAACTTTTAAACTGCAATTATGGTCATTAAAAATCCTTAAGATTTTTGTTTTCAGTGAAAAATCTTTTTTAGACTTTTTTACAATTAAAAAATAATGCCATAAGCATATGGAAAATACTTAATCTGCGTCTTATGTTTTACATTTGAAAAACAACACAATAATTATTTAAACCAATTTATCCTTAACGTTTGATACAAAATTAACAATGGATAATTTTTCAATAATACGGTATGAAAAAATTCTAAAAAAGATTTTAACAAAATACAATCATCAGAGAGAAAACATATAATAAGTTTATTTATTATTTTTTTTACAAAAATATTTTTTTACAAAAAATGTTCTTAATAAAAAAAACATATTTAAACTTAATTCGATAGTTTGCGTGATTACTGATTATGTTCAAAAATAATTAAAATTTTTAGCCACATTTAACTTATCGACTTCCAAAATACTTATTTTGACTAATATATCAACGAATGAATTACCTAAAATCCCAGCCATGTACGTCTTACGACATTAAAAAAAATATTCAACGCATGAATTAACAATATCTTACGCCGACCTTTTTTCCCTTCGTGCACTGACGGCATATTTCTCAAAACGACTCCTGATTTACGTCCTCGCTGATTTTCACTCGTCGTCATTACAGGCGATGAAAAAACCCACCACCAATCATGTAAAAATATTAACAGCAAATGAAAGCATCGAGGGCAGACCAAATGGCCTCCGACCCGTTCCTCGGTGCCTAATGGCAGGCGTTTAAAACTACTAATTCCGTGTCACAGCAACTCACCTTTCACACTTTTTACACTTTATCTGGAATCACAACAGATGTCGCCGGTGTCGCATTATTTAATGCCACGTGACTAATTGCCGCGATGCACGCGTCGCGAGGCACGAGGCCGGCTCGAGAGGGGGGGGGCCAGGGGCGCAGGGGCGGTGGGGCCAGGGGCGCAGGGGCGGGGGCCCAGGCGCGGGGGGCCAGGGGCGGGGGAGGCGCAGGGGCCCAGAGGCGCAGAGGCGGTGGGGCCAGGGGCGCAGGGGCGGGGGCCCAGGCGCGGGGGGCCAGGGGCGGGGGAGGCGCAGGGGCCCAGAGGCGCAGAGGCGGTGGGGCCAGGGGCGCAGGGGCGGGGGCCCAGGCGCGGGGGGCCAGGGGCGGGGGAGGCGCAGGGGCCCAGAGGCGCAGAGGCGGTGGGGCCAGGGGCGCAGGGGCGGGGGCCCAGGCGGGGGGGGCCAGGGGCGGGGGAGGCGCAGGGGCCCAGAGGCGCAGGGGCGGTGGGGCCAGGGGCGCAGGGGTGGGGGGCCAGGGGCGGGGGCCCAGGGGCGGCGGACCCAGGGGCGGGGGGGGTCAGGGGCGGGGGGCCCAGAGGCGGCGGACCCAGGGGCGGGGGGGCCCAGGGGCGGGGGCCCAGGGGCGGCGGGCCCAGGGGCGCAAGGGCGGGGGAGGCGCAGGGGCCCAGAGGCGCAGGGGCGGTGGGGCCAGGGGCGCAGGAGCGGGGGCCCAGGCGCGGGGGGCCAGGGGCGGGGGAGGCGCAGGGGCCCAGAGGCGCAGGGGCGGTGGGGCCAGGGGCGCAGGGGCGGGGGCCCAGGCGCGGGGGGCCAGGGGCGGGGGAGGCGCAGGGGCCCAGAGGCGCAGGGGCGGTGGGGCCAGGGGCGCAGGGGTGGGGGGCCAGGGGCGGGGGCCCAGGGGCGGCGGACCCAGGGGCGGGGGGGCCAGGGGCGGGGGGCCCAGAGGCGGCGGACCCAGGGGCGGGGGGCCCAGGGGCGGGGGCCCAGGGGCGGCGGGCCCAGGGGCGCAAGGGCGGGGGAGGCGCAGGGGCCCAGAGGCGCAGGGGCGGTGGGGCCAGGGGCGCAGGGGCGGGTGCCCAGGGGCGGGAGGGCATGGGGCGGCGGACCCAGGGGCTCAGGGGCGGCTGTCACTGCTGCATCGCTTCCCCCCTGATTGACGTAACGCGTTTCGCGATAGATATGAATAAGATTCTCAAACTTCGTTGATTGATATAAAATCTAATGACCGTCATTCGTTTTGAGCATTGTTATACAATTCAAATGTAATCGAGAAAAAATATATACATAGATTCTTTATTTTACTTATGTTAATATAATTCATAGGCCTATGCTTACAATGCGATATGTGCCTATCCTCTGGTACTGGCGTAGCTTGTGAGGTTTACAGCATTCGGCTTAGGTCAGTGGTCCCCAAGCCTATGCCCTCAGGCACCATGGCACCTGCCTACCGATTTACATGTGCCCGCCGCTGTGCGACTTCGTTAAAAACATATATTTATGTTTACAATAAAATGTTCTGAAAAAAAAATATATTTAGTAATTAAACAGAAATATAAGCGAAAATAATTATATCGTTAAAATTTTCAAAATAATAATTACTTCCAGAAAATCATATTCAAGCCAGTTGAAATAGCATCTTATGGGTGTAGTTTGGTTTGTCTTCGTTTCTCTAATAACGCCCTCTAATAATGCGTTCACGATATTGTTCAGATACATGGTGGAAAAGTTGCTGACTACATATATATCTGATATTTTTGCAATAGTACAAGTGAGGTGAAAGCGATGTGAATGTGTCTCTGATATTTTTGCGTTGATAAAAGTGAGGTGAGAGCCATGTGAAAGTCTATCTGATATTTTTGCGGTGGTAAAAGTGAGGCGAAAGCGATGTGAAAGTGTTTCTAATATTTTTGCGGTGGTAAAAGTGAGGTGAAAGCGATGTGAAAGTGTCTCTGATAGTTTTGCGTTAATAAAAGTCAGGTGAAAGTATATCTGATATTCTTGCGGTAATACAAGTGAGGTTAAAGCTATGTGAAAGTGTTTCTGATATTTTTGCGTTAATAAATGTCAGGTGAAAGCCATGTGAAAATATATCTGATATTTTTGCGTTAGTTAAATATAGATAAGACGATAATTAAACAGCGAAAATAGTTATACCCTTATAATTTCCAAATAATAATTATTTAATTCAATGTATCAGATGAGGACTTTTGGAATATAGTTGATATAAACAAATTCCGATGCTTGAAAAGAGAAGCATACAAAATTAAATCGTTTTTCAGTTGTGTAAACCATTTTTTTCAACAAGGAATATCATAAAATCAAAGTACAGATCTTGACTTACAGATGTTGATGATTGCTTAAGAGCAGGAATATCATCATACTTTCTTAATTTCGAAGCAATGGCAATGAAATGCAATGCCAACGATCACATTGACATTGACACTTCTCTTTTTTATAATAAATTTTGGTAAAAGGGTCGAATTTGAGCAATTCTGATTAGTCAGTTTTTTAAAAATCAGCCAATAAAAATTAAATTTTGTTGGTACATTAAAAACTTACTAAACTTAGTCCGGACCCTAACTGGTATTTTTGTATTCTAACATGTTGTTTGCGATGTTAAGCTATAGATGTACATTTTAAAGTTGCTATTAAAAATTATTATTTGTTGCATATGCCTCAACTCGACCAAATTACCAGAATTTATATGCTATTATTTACTACGAATTATTTATTGTACTTAATAATATAAACAATATTTTTTTATATTTTATAATTATATTTTTGGAAATAAATATTTTTGTGCATTATATATATTATTGACTATGTCCTACTATAAAGATGTCATGTTTACTATTCAGTTTACATTTACTTCTCAAAATAAAGTAATTTAATAAACTTATTTAGATTGACATTATTAGTGCACATGCTCTGAAAATCTGATTAAATTGAAAAGTGATTACAAAGCGGTTAAGTACGTCACGTAGATTTAATAAAGCAAAATAACCTCGATAATTGGTTAACAATTAATATTTTTAAAATTAAATAACACATCATTATTAAGCGCAACGTTTTATATTACCATGTGAATTATTTAACAGCCCTGTTGTCACTGTAAAATATTATCAGTTTTACAGAGCTTGAATGTTAATAATATTATAATCTAATCAAACAGCAGCAAATATCGCAAATACACTCAATCACGAATATGTATTATCGACCACTGTACGATGACAAAATATGTCACAGTGGTGGTTTTTCACGCTGGCGTTTGACATGGCGTGCAAGGATTTTAATTTGACGTATTAATTAAGTTGGGAGTCGGTGTGCGGGGTGCGGGGGGCATGGGGTGGGCATGGGGTTGAGGGGGTGCGAGGGTGCCAGTGTGGGCAGTCGCGTGCCTTGCCGCCAATCATCATTTGCCAACCGGTGACATGGGTTTTGTAGTACCTGTCCGCCGGTGAACCTCCCCGCGGGGCTCTGCTCAGAAGAATGGCCCTCGGTTCATTGTAATTAAAATTATTTCGATGTTATTCATTCGTGAAGTTGCTGTTCCGTGTCTCTGATTCATTTACATTTCACACTCTAACCGAACTGTAGCTCAAAACTTATTTTGATTCAATCTAATGTACGTGGATCAACATATTTTCAACTTATCAAATTAGTTCATGAGCTACCGCATTTGCTTGTGTTATACATATTTGTATTAAACTTTCCACAATATCGATTTTATTTGTCGATATTTGCAGTATTTCGCCTTAATTATTGGTACAATGCTTTAAGGTAAATATTTTTTTAAAATTCAGAGTATAATAAGTACTATTAAGAAATTCAATATTTTTGACAGAGAGTACTTGGTGGAATTCCATTTTAATATTTTTGAATAAAATACTTGGGTGATTTTCCGCATTTTCGTTTTTATTAGTGACTCTGTTTGATAATGTCAACGTGAAAGGTTGGCGAAACCGGTCAATAATAAAAACGAAAATGTGGAAAATCATTCAAGTATTTTATTCAAAAATATTATAATAAGTACATACAGATAAGTACCGGCAGCTTGTATGGATGTAACAACTTGTGTTTATATTTGTTAACAACTTGTGTGTATGTATTGATTGATGCATGAAAGAAAATGCCTGCAAGCAGAGCAAGCAGCAGAAATCTTTTTCAAGTGGAATAAATTACTTCTTTTAGTAAATTAGCGGTTCTGCTATACAAGTCTGAAAACATGGATAACGCATGTTTAAAAATATAACTTTTTTCTAGTCAGTACAGAATTATGCTCCAAATATTGGTTATATAAATAATTAAAAATACAAACAAACTTGAAAGGTCACTTAAACCTTGTCACACCACTGCTAGTTATTTTACTAAGTATTTTGAGATTAGTACAGAGATTCGTCTGATATTGTGACTAGACGATATTTATTAGATATAATTTGTTTCTTTTCTAACAAATTAGTTTCTTTTTTTAACAAAAGCACTTAATCATAATTTAAAATAAAACCGACGTTTTATACGTTTTTGCTACATATTTCAATTTCATGTCTGTCTTGAGTTACTAGCATTTTTTTATTAGAATGACTCGCTTATGGCTGTTTTAGAACCAAATTAATTTATCATGTTTTTTATAGTGACCGAATATTGCTTGTGAAATATGTCAAGAAACTTTATTGGTTGCTACTACTATAAATGTATTTTGTTAGTTGGTTCGCATAAAAAGAGAATCCGCCTATCTTACATAAATATATCAATATAGATCTAAAAATAATTAAGAGCTTTGGAGGATTTAATCGTGTTAACAATTTATTGTCTACTGAAAAAAAACGATATTTTTTAAAAGACACGTCTGCTTGATAATGTTCTATCCTTCAATGAAAAAAATAATTTGAGAAATAATAATAGTAACAACGGCTTACTAAATTGATTCGATCAGCGGGAGACATCTAACCATAAATAATTTTAACAAAATAAGAGGTCGTGAACGAACAGGTAATCAAGATTTGTGATGAGTTCAGTTACAATTGTGGTTATGCACAGCATAATTATTCGGTATTCACCTTGTTGTGTTTGCGAACATCAAAGCAAACTTTCGCAAGTGGAGGCTTTATCATGAAATGCTGTTCTTTCAATTGACCTTGAAGATACTTTATAAATTTAAACTAACCGACAAAAACTAAATAAGATAAAATAATAAATTAATAAAATAAACGATGTGATGTGGTGAAAGGCGCTACTATTTGCCAATTTATTTAATTATTTTCATGCTTTAACAACACGCTCGTTTTTATCGCAGCTGGCGTAATAGTTATACCTACTCAATATTCTGAACACACTGTACTTCCATACTTTTCTCTTTTCTAGAAGCACAAGTGTGCCACAGCCACATATAATCATAAGCAATCGTATAAAAATATGTCGGACGGAGGTCTCTCGACAGAAACTACGAATTAATTAAAAGTGTTCACGTATAAAAGTCCCAGGCTTTTTATTTCTACCCAAATCGTTTTCTTTTAATTTACAACAATACTTATAACAAAAAAACAAAGCTTTTAAACTTTATTATTGCGTTGTTAAAATAATATGATTTTTTTATTAGTGTTGAAACACATATACTAGAAGTATAAAATATAAAATGTATACTAGTAATGAATATTGTAATACGTTATATATACAATATATCTGTTGAATATATTTTACACACATCACGGCAGAAGTTGCATCCAACTTGCAAATAGTCAATAGAATCCTATTATGCGATGTTAGGCAAACCATAAAAAACACCCAAAATAAAAAGACGCTATTGGCTGATTGCATATCGGTCGCAAGCTGTGTCGCTGCGTGTGTAGCCGGCTATACGAAATACGCTATTTTCTGCAAACAACAAGTAAAAAAACTGATTTCGAATAGACTTAATAAATTGTAGTGTGACAGTTTATCGTTTTATTTAAAATGAAATACAACAAAATGTCGCGTGGATCGAGTCCACTTGGGCGTAAGTGCACGTGCGAGAGTCGACTCTGGATACTCTCCGACCATATGGTCGCCGGTTTACAGTTCAATTTACGAGCCGGCGGTCTGTATGGCGAGGCGCCTCGTCCCGAGCAATGCGTGGTGTAATTTATGGGACATATATTTCTATTGGAAGCCACGGATTTTAACTGACTTCACTTATTGACTCGGTCTCCGCGCTGGGGGGATTCAGACAAATAGCTGGGATGAAGCAAAAAACCCATTACGAACTGGAGTGGCAGTAGACTACAAGGAATGGGGCACCGCACATGTAGTTAATAGCTATTCGGATCGTCGGGTTGCAAAAACCGCTCTGGGATGAATTATTAAAAAAATATATATATTTATGACTTCCGGGAAGATAATCTGATTAACTATGTTCTCTTTGATAAGCAAATCACTCTATTTTTTTTATTAATAAAGTTCAGTAGCTTTCTACATTTTTTAAAAAAACTTTTAAAAAAATAAGGCTTTTCTCTCTTTACAATGCACAGCATTTCCCCCCCCCCTCCCCAAAAAGAGCAATTTTTGCCCCGAGGGTGAAAATAGTCGTAATAAAATAAGTAAATGCGGAGGCCGCGTACACGTAGTGTAAATAATTGTTGTGTTATAATATAACACGACACAAGCGGGGCTAATGATCAGAAGGCATTCAGTGCAGTTCTGCGTGCAACTACAACAAACGTGATAGTAATTCTGATTCCCGGCCATATTTGTTTTGAATTGGAATTGATTATGTTGGGACGGTGGATTTTCACAGCTTTCTCTCTCCGTGCAGCGAATGGATTTAATTTAAACTGAAGCGAAAAATAATTGTTTGTAAAGCTTCATTATTTTGATTTGTTGTTTGATTGTAGTGCTATTGTTTTATCGCGGCGTGTTTGGATCTCTATCTAGTTAATTTTTTAAGTAAATGTAATCATTCGCAATTGAAAAACTAACATTGATATTTATTTTAAATGTATTAATTCAATCCACGTATTTATTCCTAATGCATTTTGATTTATAAGAAATATACTATTTCAATAATTTAATGATGAAAAAATACTAAACTAATAGCATTGTAGCATCCATGAAAATTAATGTTATGATTATGAACAAAATCATTTGACTCAATTTATATTTAGTTCAAATGATTTCAAGCAAAAACACGTGTGTTTGAAATTATTATTATAAATAAAAATAAAATACACCTTGTGAAGGCTTCATTATTGGAAGCGTTATCTATTTATTTTTGAAATATAATTAATTTTCATTAAAAATCAGTATTTGATTTGAGTATTCAAAGTAACTGATATAATTTTCTATTTGGAAATTAAGTTAGTGACAGTAAAATAGCTGAATAGGAAATCTCCATTACCTGTATTCAAACGGAGCTGTTGGAAATTTTTAGCCTGAAAGCAAGTCCTTTGTGCGGAAGCGGTCCTCCTGATCCCATAATGATGCCCGGGCTCTCAGATCCTATCGCCTCCTTTAATTATAGGACAGTAAATTGCCCTAAGAACTCAATTAACTTTAAGTAATCCCAAGGCAGAAATGTGAGGAAAGTCCCCGGCGATATAAAGTGTTATTACATGGTTATTTCACCCCCGGATAATTGTGGCTGCAGTTTTGTTTAAGTTATTTTTAACGATGCTTTACATTTAACAATAATAGGCTATCGCCCTTACTTTTGTTAACTATCGTCTGATTGTTATTGGAAGTCAACTTGATCGCTTCATTTAAATAAAGTTACCGAACAATTTTATTACGCTTTAAACCAACTGATAACTGTCTTATTTTACGGACATCCTTAATATATTAAGCCTTTTATACAAAAAAACACCTTTAAAAAACATTAAATTATTTTTAAAGATCGTATGTAACACATGTTTTAATGAAAAAGCCTATGATTTTAATTCTGACTGAAGCAACGTGGAAAATCCCCAAATGCTATTCTCTCGCACGGGACTAATATCACTTGCGAGTAAATCATGTCAAATAACACTGTTTAAAAGGTAAATCCTTCTCATTTACTTCAGAGGGGTCGCTTCAAAATAAATTAAGGTGTATCATTTAAATATCTGCGCGTCACGTCACAGGTGAGAATGTCTCCCCGGGCGTTCACGCTCGCATAAATTCACATTCAGAGTTCATTTTCAGCCATGACACTTTTCATTAAATAACTAAACGGACATTTAATCTGTCCTCGGCAGTATTTAACTTTTAACTCGCAGCAAGCTCGCGCAGGGCTTCTAGCCGGCTGTTACAATATTCGGAATACGAGACAACTTCATAATTTACTTACGGGCAATCCCGTTTGCGGATTGTACCTTATGCGTGCCGAGAACCACTGACACGACGTTCAACGTATTAAATAAATCAGACAATTTAGATCTTCTAAATAATCTTATGTATTTTCTGTTATAATTTAAAAATAAATTAGTGTGCTTTCTAATTGGCCCATTTTTCAATAAACATTAACAACAATCTCCACGAAATCTCTTTGAATGATATTTTTGGCATTAGGTTTTCATTACTGTCAAATGAAAAACTAAATAAAAAAATGTTTTGAAAAACCAAATAAACATGTTTATTTCATTTAACTATGAAATATATTATACAATTAAATACAAAAATAACACTTAGAGTAAAAAAAATAGTTGTAAGATGTTTTGTTGTCGCGTGTTAACGTTTTAAACTTAATACGTTATTTTAAATGGGATGCTAAAATTAAATTAAAATGTCTGTTGAGGATATAAAACAGATTACGCCTTGTCATGTTAAATTTATTTATCCGTGAAATGAAGAGTTAGTCAGCCCTGGCCTGACACTGCCTTCAAAGGCGCCATCTTTAATGATGTCTCCCGTACAAACACTTGCTACCCGAGAATTATAAGGTGATAGTAATTAACAGGTACGGACTGCCAAGGTGGGGGTGCAATTTTCTCTGAGCCCCCAGTGCGTCTATACATCTGAAGGTAATAACTTCCAATTGCTTGCAAACTAAGCTTGCACTGAAACATTTTAAATCCCCCAGCGTTGGACTGGTGAGATTTGAACTGTGGACGCGTGATTACGTAGTAGTCAGTATTTGAATTATACAAGTGTGTTGATTACATAAACTGCCAGTACGATCATGATATGTATTTTAACTCGTATGAATATTCAGACTTGTGATATTTTGAAGATTAATTATTTTCATGGCCCATTAATAATAAGTTAAGCTTAAAGACAAGCGTATTAATAATTAAGTGATCATAATGTGTTTTACACTTGGCAAGCTATTTTATTCACTTTCAATTAAGATATTTATACTAGAGTGATATTTAAATATGTATGTATTGATACAATATTTGAGCTTGTGCTTTGTAGACTTTATGCAGAGACGACCTAGAAATAATGTAATATTATTCGAGAAGTACATATATAATTCAATAAAATTATCTGAATTCAATGTATGCCAGAATTCCTAAGATTTCAAATATTGAGATAAAGGCAATATTTTTTTAATGCTGGATATCTCAGAATGAAAGAACGGAGGAGATGATAAGTGTCATAGAAGCGTTTTTTTGGCTGCCTTTTTAACTGTACATACTTGACAATTTAATAAATATACCACAATTATATGGTTCATTCATACCCAGCTAAAATAATTTAAATATATATGGAAGTGAGCAAACTTTAATCTGGCAACAATGGTGTAGAAAATAAATACATTTATAGCAGTGGAGTGAAGATTAATGCAAATACAAAAAAACCTACAGCTCACAAATGTCGATTTCTCACGGAAAAAGCGTCTATTCTGAATCTTTATCAAAGCGTCGAGCACAAGCCAACGTTGTTTGTAAAACTATCCTTTGGGAAACTGCCACGTATAAAGATGCCCGAAAGGGAAGTTGCCTGAAGAATCCGATAAAGTATAATCCCGTCATAGAAAATATGGATTACTCAAAGTATACCTCCACCGGGGAGGCTCTACGCTGCAGCAGGGCTCTGGAGGTAATTGTAAACTTACTTCAGGCGCGTGTCCCTTTCTCACAGAGGCGTCTTTATCTGGCGTAAGAAGGCTCGGCGGTTGAGCCTTTTCCAATACGTAAATATTTTTATCTTTGATAAAGCGATCAGGGGTTTTATTCAGAAAACTAAAAGGGTATAGTCTTTTATTATTCAGCATTTGATGTTTTAATCGGAACCGTAAAACTGACGAGTGGGCCGCTCTGATAACAAATTTCTTTCGCTCGATTTGAGATTTTTATGAGCGGCTTAATAATTCATGTAAAATCTCTTTCGAGAAAATTCATAATTGAAAACATGCTAAATGTTTTTCTTTTAAAAGTTTAATGCTGGTTTTTCCAGTTGAAACTTTGAACATAGAATATGGTTTGAAAAATGAATATTTATTTATACATTTTTAGTTAGAGTAAAATTTTTTAAAAGTTACCTTCGTGAGCACATTTAAAATACAAAAAATTCAACAAATATTATTATTTTTTCATAGCACACACTTAGTTATATTTTTCAAAAATACACTTAAATAAATATTTAAGTATATTTATTAACTTTAAACGATGTTTCTAATCAAAAAACCAATTTCAGCAATTCCTCTGTCCTTTGAAAGCCGCGCGTTCCGCGAACGCCCCTCCCCTCCCCCGGGGGTACAGATAATTGCTGCAGTTGTTGTTTTCCTCTGTCATTAGGCTCGGTTGGGCCCACTTGTCATTTGTTGGGTTAATTTTCATCATTACGGCTGCCCTCTGCCCGTGGCTAGGGCTGGCACTGACAAGGTACGAACATACGAGTACGTGAACTGTGGTTAGCTGATTTGTAGGATTAAAATAATTAATTGTAGTATTTTTTGTGAAAATGATAAACTTATATTTGATATTAGAATAAATATAAATTTGTTTCAAAGAAATAAGTGAAATATCCCACATTTATCGATGATTTTCAAATGACTTAAATACTTTTTTTTAGTTAAAATTTTAACATAATCACAAAACTTATTTGTCTGTTGTAGTTTTTTTAATTTTTTTTTAAAATAAATTGTATTAATGTGTGGTGGAGACCCTTGGTGGAGGGGCAGGGCAGTTCCGGCGGGTCCGGCCGCGGCCCGTCAGCGAGCCCGATCAAAGGGACCAATAACGAGTCGTTCATAAAATGTGCGATTTCATTCTCTTTGGACGCCCGATACACCACTGTAATTGCTCTCTTATTATATTCCTCTGTGCGGTTTTATGTTTGGCAAAATAAACGATTCGGTTTGAGTTCGCTTTGTATGTATGTACTTCCATAAAAGAAACCAGTAATTGCTAAGAATAAGTTTATTAAAAAAATATATATATTTATTACTTCACAGTATATAAAAAATAATTATTAATAAAGAACATAATAGGTGTGTTATGTTCAACGGTAATGTATTTTCTATTTAGTACTATAAATGACTTGAAATATCCGAAAAGTGATTTTTTTATCGAGAAGTGTGTACCTTATTACAAATACCAGATTATACCATACCATAAAACATTTATGTCACTCGTTTGAATGAAAAGTTAATATGACGTCATTGGGTTCCATAAATAATACCAGACGACTGAAACAGCCCCCTGTTTAATCTGACCGCAGAACAGAAGCCGTCCCCAAAATCAAATTCATAGCCATTTTTACAGTAGCGACTACAAGGGAGTCCAGACAATGAAACGTCACCCGACCAGAAGGAAACATATTTCTCGGTGTATTACTCTCCCAGGGGTCTGCCTCCACGAACAATTCCATTATACCATTCCGGATATATGAGTCTGCATTCACGGCGGACAAAACCCCCGTCATATTGTAAGAGCATTATTATTATTGAGATCGTAGAGACGCAACGTGTTTAATTTCAATAAATTGCCTGAAAGTGACTGGCGGAGACATGCCTGAATTGGAGTTCTCCTTTGTTTGTTGCATGTTGCGACGGAACAGTTGTGTTGAAGACGGAATGACAAATAATTCACTGATATTGCCGAATCTCTCGCGTTTGTCGCATTTTGTCTCATCGCTTTACTGTTTAATATTGCTACCGTTTAATTTCATGCTTAAACAATGTTTGAACATAACTAAAAAACGATTAAAATTATTTTGTGCATTTTTTGATTACACTGCAAAATCAGTGAATTACAAAGTCTTTGGGCACGAAGATAAATAAACAACTGAAGAGATTTCTTTTGTTTGGATATCTGCTACGTTATGAAATGCGACAAATTCCGGAGCTCGACATCTACGCAGATCTGTTCCTGCTTTTGCAGAGTAGGAAGAGATTACGTCTGGTGTCGACTCAAAAATAATTGACTTAGTATTTGACGGGCTTATCTTGGTTTCCATTGAATTGCCTTTGTAATGAAATGCTACCTACTTTATTAATAGCTAAGATAAATCCAATTATCTAAATATACTTTCTCAAGTTCTTAGAATAGATGAACTATTATTGTGTTGACTCGTATTTAGACAATACTTGGAAGCGATGTAATTGTTTTACCTATTTTTGTAGTAATTTTCAGTGAGCTCTTTGCGATTCGCTATCATAATTTTGTGAAGTGAGTTCGTTACGAAAATTCTTGAACGAACGATTTCTTCTAAATGAGGTTCAAGAGTTTTTCAAAATATTTAAGAGTGTCTTTGGAATTAGATTACAGTAACTTTAAATTCATTTTATTTTACTTTACCAAGTATAAAAAATAAAAGCAATTTTTTTAGTATAATAAATATTTATGGAAATGCTAGTCGTTTTTTATAATATTTTATATACAGAAGAGGCTAGTTATTCTGTGATTAATCACTAAGCGTATCGTTTGGTACTAATATCATCACAAAACAGACTGCTGCATGGGAGGCGGGGATGATTGCATACCAGGCTTGTGTAATTGAGACTGTAATGCCACTGCAGGTTCCAGTTACCCCTAGCTAAATTGACGGAATTGTCCAAATGTCAATAGCTCTCCTAGAGATCCCAGATTTCTCCTGAGTGGCATACCTGGAATATCTGTAACTGATCGACTGAATAATTATATGAAGATATAAGTATTTAATTTCAATAATGAATGAAGTCATTAAAATGTCGCGTATTTTGTGTTTACGCATACAGAACGTTCACTGTACATTTTTTTGTAGAATTTTACGATAAATAATATTCATTAAAATTTGTAAATAAGTTCTTTTAATATTGAAAAATTAGAAGTATGCTCATTTTAACTAAATTTTAAAAAGTAAATAATTAATGTTAACACCACCATTAAAATGTCACAGGTAAACCTTGGAAGAAAACTCATAGTCAAAACATAATGAAGCACTTATTCTGTCAAAGTGTGTTAACCAAAAAAGTAAAATTACTCCCCCAAATGTAATTATGGATCCTCCACAAAACCTCTTAAGAGAGGTTTTCCTGGGTTTCATATACCTTGATTTTATGTACGCACATCAACCCTTCTTCTTTTTTACCACAAAAAATATAATTTACTTTTATGTAGATTTTTTCACTGCATATAACTTGAGAGCATTGCTTTAAATGTTAGCTACGTATTTGTATTATAAAAAGCAAACAGAATTATAAAAACAGTTTCGCTGCAAATAAACATATTAAAAGGATTTAAAATACACTAATTTTTGCATTATTTGCATCGACAGTAGAGGTATGAATTAAAGTGTAAAATTTGTTTATTTCTTTTAAATATTTATTTTTATTTTCTTTAAAAAAAACACATTCAAATTTCTGTATTATTGGAAGAATTTGCTTTTAATTTATTTGATTGAGCCGTGCTTGCGTTTTGGCTGGCTCCATATCTTCAAAAACTTTGATTGACTTTCATGATAATCAATAAATATTTTAAACTATCAGGTTGCCCTTTAAATTTGACATTTATATATAATTAGGACCATTAATCCTAATAATGACAAACAGTAGTTTTAAAACGGTTTTTATAAAAAATAACTCTTTAGCTTTTGTATTAATAATTTAATGAAGATTTAATGAAGATTTAATGAGTGTTTTTCCAGTGTTTAATAGAGACTACGCAAGAGACGGGGGTAGTGAGGGTGTGGCTCTGGGGAAGTATTCTGATTGCAGGAGTACCTCATACTTTATTACAGTCGTAAGTCATAATCAATTACAAAAAACGAAAGAACATCACGAAAAGCCGTTGTTTCGCTGAAAAAATACCGTTTTGTTTAACAGTCGAGATATGACGTAAATGCGTTTATCCAAGAGTGGGTCGGGGCAGAGTTATGATTGTGAGTGACAGCGTGAAGGAGCAAGACAGTGACAGTGTGCCTGGTGAGAGAGACAGTGACAGAGAAGAGATTAACCGAGGGGTTTATTTATAATTTTGTCAGCCCCGTGAGAAGAAACACCGAAAGTGTTCTTCCCCGCTATGCGATGGCGGTTAAGTAATTGTTTTGTAAAATACAGAAACAACCCGGAGAGTGGCTTGAGAAAACGATGTGTAATCTAAATATAAATGAAGCTGAACTTTATTACTAATAAGCTCGTTAATGGTTTTCATAATGTCGACTAGTATTTAAGATTATTTCTATTAGCGATTAAGGCTACGAAATTGGGACTACATTTGTTAAGCAGTAAAAGCAGTAAAGCTATGAAAATATTATTTTAGGCTTCAGATTGTAAAACATGAAGCATTTAAAAAATGTGAAATAAATTAAGACTAATTTATTATATCTTAATTAAGGCAAACAATTTAAAAACAGTTTTTTGTAAGCAATGCAATTATTTTTATTATTGTGGGTTGTTGATAAATACGTAATTGATAATATGTTTTTCACGAGTTTTTTAAGAGTGTGAAAAAATCAATGAATTCAAATAATTTTCTTGTAATTTAAAAGTAAAAACACAGTTTTACATTTGACTTGAGATCCCCTACTTAGGGTATTACACGCACACTTGAAACTCAAAACAAAAAATCTTAAACCGGCAATCTAAGAGCGGACATCAGAGCCGAAACGAGAGCCGCCGAGGACTGCGTAGGCGGCCAGCCCTCGAGAGGGTGAAGTGGGGCCGAGGGTGGAGCCGAGGGTGGAGCCGAGGGTGGAGCCGAGGGTGGGGCCGAGGGTGGGGCCGAGGGTGGGGTGGCGGCTCCGCGAGGACCCGGGGGTGCCCGGCCAGCGGGGACTGCGGCCCGAGGCTTACGTGAGGTTTCTTCAAACAACTTGCTCCGAGACTAGGTCGACACTGGAAAGTTTACTACCGAAATATATTACCTGTATTACTTTTATCGAAAGCCCCTTTTGTTGGGGCAGTAACGAATTTCATGAAATCTAAACCTGTTAAATATTTGTCTCTCAAGGATTTTATAAAATTTATTTGTTACTTAAATCGTTATAAGATAACGAATTTCGTTTAAATCTGCTTCAATGTCGCTGAATTTGGTCGATCGTGCGAGGGTGATCTTAGATTAAAGAAGAACAACCGCTCTAATTAATTATAAAATACCTGTGATATAATAATATTCTTGATAACATTTCGGAATACCGCACAGCGCTAGAAATCCAGGTACAAGCTCCCTCTTAATTACTCTCCAACATTATGATTCCCGGTAAGTGGAGTGTTCTGCGAGTTTTTTTATTTCCCTCCGTCTCCCTGAAACTTTGCTACAATTTGCAGAATGTCGAGATCGTGCCGAAGAGGCATTGGTAAAAATTAAAAGTTGTTTGTGTTGCTTAAAACAAAATGTTAAATAAGCTTCCAGAGAAACATTCAACGGAATGAGTCAGGTCCGAGTAAACAGGGTTTTCAGATTTGCCGACTTCCGGCCCTGCTGCTGAAGTTCGCTCACGAACTTTGACTCGACATGCGATCCAAAAATCTGAAAAAATAGAATTGATGTTGCGACCGGAAACGCCTCTCGCGGCCGGAAGGACCTAAGTCATAACCCGTGTTCCTGAAGGCTACCAGCTCGCGTGAAATCTTACACAATTTGCACGGAAGGGTAGTAGGGTGTATGTGATACCCTTCACGGCAGCATTCGTAATGACTTTTTTGAATAGTTCAATTATGTTTTATTTGTAGCTTTAAAGAAACTAAAAATACATATTGGCTTTAAATGTTAGCCTTGTTTTTTTATGAAGCTTTTAGAATCACGACTACTAGTTTCATTAAGTTTTCTTGATCAAAGCCTCAATAAATCATTTTTTCTATATCAGAGTGGTTGTCTTTAAGTATATGCTATGTGTTCCTGAATCATGAGATTCCTTTGTCTAAAAGTGTATTTCTATTCAACAGTGTAATTCGCATATTGCCGCACGACGAACTGTATTGTGTTTTAACTCACTTTATTTATTTATTATATGATATCGCTTTTTAAGCTATTCAGTATATTAAACACTGTTCTACGTTTTAAAATAGTCTTATTGAAAAACGTTTTACTAGTGTTTATTTAATAATTTAGATTTATACTGAATATAAATCATAATAAAATAAAAAGTCTCGGATGACGTTATCGTAAAAACTATTTTCTAAATTGCAATTCTTAAAATAAGTTTACTAGAGAGCTGTTAAAAAAGCACTATAAATCACAGAAAAATCTAAAAAAAAAAAAAAACATCGATGGTCGGTTAATCTAAACAATCGTCGCCGAGAAAATAAATAACGCGGAGAATTAGTAATTCGTTCCATCCCAAATGACTCAATTTGAGCTTCCGCGGCCGCCAGAGCCGGCATTTCCATTTCCATTACAAATTATGAAGCGGTAATTAGTAGAAAAGTTAAGTTTAAACACATCGGCTAATTGCAATAAGCACCTGTAAAGGCACGCCACACTGTCACGCTCCGCGACGTGCCGCCCATAGCGCCTGCCCGTGCTTGAGTGCTACCATTTAACACGGTGTTGATAATTTTTACAAATCCCCCTTTTTGTTTAGTACAGGTGCATGCAATTTTCAGTGTTCCAATATACGGTGTTTTTACAAATTAAATAGTCATAATGATGGAGTGCGCTCTGGGGGTGTAATTAGTTTAGGAAAGCTGCACGTGAGCAGGTTTTGTGTGTGAAATTCAAATCAATTTTTTTATTTTTATAACTTGTAGCATATTGCATGCAGACAGTATATAGCTTAGGCATTGAACTCAAGTTTCTAATACCGAAAGCGTTTATAAAAAGTTTTAAGTATTTTATGTGCTCATAAAGTTGAGGTTGTGTAAGTAATGATTCTATCAATATACAAACAGCTTAAATTATGAATTTCCTAAAAAATGCTAAAAAACTAGATTTGCCTATCAGATAAAAAACAACTAAAAACATTCACACTTGTCCAGACATTGTATACACTTTTATTCTCTTATCATAGTTGTTATATTATTTTAGTTGTGACTCGATTATTATTAGTTCATACAATATTTCATATCAAATAATTTAATCTTAATACATTTATTACTTTTATCAATGTCATTGTTAAAAAATGAATTTAAAAATCACGTTATCGAAAAATTTCAGATTTCTAGAAATAATTTTAAAAATAATGCCTTAAATAAACTAAAAAAATATTGTTCGCTTATCTTGGAATAGTGATTTGGAATGTACACATAAACTTTATTCACAAAACTTATTTACCAACAAGCAATCAGAATAATCTCAAGCAATTTCCATAAGTGTATTTAATATCGTATTCGTAGTCCCGAAAGTAGCAAAAAAATACGCCGTCCTAAGTACGATAATAATTTAAATGTAGCGATTTGTGAAAAAAAAAAAAAAAAATATGGCGAGTAACGTACTGACAAATTGAAATTTAGCGTGGCGTACTTATTCCGCGGCGACGGACATTTTCTTCTTTTTTGTTATTATAAACACAGTCTGTTAAAAGTTCGCGGAGCCGGAGCTTACGTGATGGAGAAAATAAATTTTCTAACTGCCGGTGTAGAACTTTTAAGTGGTTTATATCTAACCCGGACAACTGTTACCTGCCGCGTTGTTTATTTATTTTATTTTTAGTCGGTGGCGTTGCATTGAAATAATTGCTTTGTTCCGGACTTTTTATCTTATGAAACTAACCCTTAAAATTGTAGGCCCATATAATGAAAATAATAACTTTTTATTTAAATCTTCACGGTGAGTTTATTAGAATATTATTTTGCATAACTAGTTTCGACCCTATACCGGGTCATCATCAGATGCATGACTAGTTATGCAAAATAATATTCTAATAAACTCACTGTGAAGATTTAAATAAAAAGTTATTATTTTCATTATATTAATGGATCTTCACCATTCAAATGCCTTGTCCCTCAACAACATTGTAGGCCTATTTTAAAAATGTGGTTTAGTTGGACAATTTTGTTATTCTATGATTTTTAAATAATTAGTAAGATGTAATTTAATACATGTATTTTCATACTTTAAAAAATAGACATGCTTTAAAGAATATTCATGCTTTGATTTTTTCTATTATATATGTGAAGAATTCATTGATCTTTCACGACCGATTTTTTGTGTTGTAAATATTAATATTACTTTTTTTCAAGTCGTTGTAATAAATATGTGAATAGTTAGTTGACACTCGGTGTTTATAAAATATATTCAAACTAATTTGATTTTAAATATTATTTTTGTATTAACAGAGAATGATTTTAACTATAAAAATTACCTCTTAAAAATTAGATACAATTGATAAATATAGCAATATAATCGCGAGTATTGATTTGCATCGTATGCTGTAACGAGTTGCCTGTTTAAAAATATGCTTTTATATATGTATACAACCCTATTTTTTCAGGTCTATGTACATAAATTTTCATAGGAAAGTTAGACGTTGTGGAATAGTTGATCTCGGGTCTCTTTCGCTCGCTATTAACGCGAGGTTCTGCTGCTTTACGGCGGGCCCCGCGGGCGAGCGCACTTTTATCGACAATGGCCGCCAGATAGGGCCTTATCGACGGGCTCCATATCGAAATCCCACAATTTATTACCCATCGTATTCTATCCTTCGTATCGACAGATGCGTGAGCCGGCGAGTGCAACAGCCGACCGTGAATAGCCTCCGTGCAGGCTATGGAAAACCCTGAAAGGAAGGTTTAATATGAAAATACTTGGCTTTTTGTCCGGGTGATAACGGTTTTAGATCTTTTCACAATATCATAATGCGATGCGCGTGAGGACGTTGCGATGTGATTTATCGCTCCATGCATAAAGATTATATGGTCCTTTGTGGTTCTGTTATAAAAAAAAAACAAACAATACAGAGTATTTCGATTTACATAATAGAATACATTTATCTTTTGAAAATATAAAAATACAAAAAATATAAAATTTTAAGGATGTCTATGACATAAAGAAAATAAGATGATACCTAAATCATAGCCCATAAAAAATAAAATAAAATATTTTGCATTTTATGTAAATATAAGCGTATTCATAAATTGTAATATAATTAAATTAATATTTTTTTAATAAGTAACAAAAACGTACAAAATAAATTATTTTGAATACTATCCGAAAACATTAATTATTTTAAGTGACGTGTATAAACAATTTTCAAATAGCTCTTTGAGGTAATTTGGTGCCATATTTTATTCAGGCGGGGATCTCGCGCGGGAGGGCGCTGCGAGGGGGTCTTTAAAAAGACGCACTACCCCTAAGCTGCCGAAATAAATAATTCCCCTCAAACTGAACAGAATTAATACGCATCAATAAAACAAAGGAGTCATCTTTATTCAAGGCCTCGCCTCCAGGATTTAGAGAGAGAGGGTCCGCGGGGGAATCTCAACTGTCGCAAATAAAACTACCCGTAGCGGGCCGCGGCGGACCTCTGGGCCAATTTAAACAAATTGTTCCTCTTTGATTACTGTTCTATGTCACCCGTGACAGATGTGGGGCGCGTGAGGCACAAGCTGGCTGCATTTTTAATACTAAGTTTTGCTCCCCGCATTATGAAGATGGATTATGATTGCTCTCACTCGCTATCTATAGTGTAAAAAGTTTATGTGCAAAATTTTGAATTTCACTCTCTACTTTCATATTTCTATGCAATTTTTAAAAAAAAATATTTGAAGGTATTTTGTGGTTTCTTAGGTGTTAAGAAATTCAATGTTTTCTATCTTGTGAAGTTTTGGCCCCTGTGATATTCTTAAGGGGTTTTTTGAAATAACTTGAAGATGAAACCGGGTCGCGTTGCCTTTTATGGTAAAGGTTTAAATCTCATTTCACATGTGAATGACTTAATTTTGTTAAGTAAATAATAAATAGGAGTGTTTTGAATTAAATAGATAAAAGTTTCATCGTTTTCCATGGAACGGTTGCTAGATTTTTCGTTACTCATCAGTAATGTCGCCCAGCTCGACGCGATTTGGTCATATTTTTTCCCCCATAACTGCATACAGTAGCGTGTCCCGAGCCATTATCCCATGAAATATCCTGACAAATCGCCATATTTCGCCAAGAATGTTATATTTTGTAAGAAGCTTGTAGTTAATAAAATAAATTATTGATGCTTAACAAAGTTTACGTATAAAGTATTTATTTGATGCTATGCAGTTTTATTTATTTGGTGTATATTATAAACTAACGTATTTTATAATTTGTTGCAGGTATGAAATCTACTCCAACTCTTCGAAGCGCTTAAAATTAGATCTAACTACTCCTGACTGCAAGTATATACAAAATTTATTTTCTATTTTACAGAACTGCTAAGATAATATAAACCTGAAAGTTTTAGATAATTATTTAAAACGATAAAATAGGATTAAAAAAATTAATATTAGTTTAAAAAATATAACTTGATAATCGATATTTATTAAGACTTTTGTTCAATGCAGTAATATTTCTACTGACTTATGAAGTGCATTTCAAAATTCATTAGCCATATTTTATGAATTGTGGCTTGAGCTGATGGGTTTTAAAAATGCACGAAGTTTATTTTTTTAAATTTCATTCAACAGAAAATATAAAATTTACCACCTGCTTACTCTAAATTTTTTTTGCAACCAAATAATTTAAAAACAGTTAGTTTTACACGTAAAATTAATTCTACAAACTGGTGTACTCTTTTTATGTAGAAAATTAAATAATTATTCGAGAGTGTACACCGTCACATTTTTAATACATTTTTATAATTCAAATTGTTTTATAGATAAAAAAACTTTAAGTCGTTTACTAAATCAGTTTTATATATCATCATAAATTAAAAACCATAAAATTAATAAAATTATTTATAAAGATGACTTTTAAATATTGCTTCCATATGATATTAAGAGTGTAAAGATTTTTCATACATAATTAATTGTGTATTTATATTAAAATTTTATCATGATTAAAATTTGTACTATCACCATATCTAATTTTATTATTTTAAAGTGAAATATATCATATTCTTGTATTTGCTTCTATATTAAGTTTTGTATCGGCACGTTTCAGCAGTTCAAGCTATCCATTTTTTACTAAAAATAAACGAAATGCGGTGGATTAAAAATATAGTTCCTGCATCAAAGTTCAGAAAGTAAATAAATCAGGCACAATGCAGTCTTGCAGGCTACAACAGAGTTAAAATCAATATCCAACAAATCCATTTAATTTTTAAAAGCTCTTCCGTGCTCTCTAGAAACTTGCCTGGGAACATCACTCTTAACCCAGTTGTCAGACTCAAAAACTTTATTTGTAATACGAAGGAACAGGTAATTCTACACAAAGTCATTCTCCAGCGTTTCCGGCTGCACAAAAACCGGCACAATACTAACTCTTATCGATAGTATAATATATTGGAACTGAAGGATATTTGGAAAAGTCGCAAACTTTCTGACCGGAGCTATAAATTATTTGTCTCCGAGCTTTTATTATCAGTCTTCCTCGGAAGATGTCACATCATACTTTGTTTTTAAGTTTGTCTATTCGATTTATTATGTGGAAGTTTTGGCGATTAGATTTATCTGGTAGAGGAAACGTGAAAGTTTAGTGTTCGATTGAATATTTGCATCGTAGGAAACTCTTGCTCTGCAATTTGATATCAGCGTATTTGATACAAGTTTAACAATGCCAATTTTGCAAATAGAATATATTTATTATTTATTATTTAGATAAGGTTTAAGTGAAATTCTTCTAAAACTAAAATGTTTGCTAAAGCTTAATAACACCAACATGAAAATTCCTGATCCATAGTTAAGAGTATAATATGAAAATAAGTATATATATATTTATACTTTATGAATACTTGACCATTGTTGCGCTTACGTAATAAAAAATTCTCGTTTTAAATAGACAATACAAATAAAAAAAGCAGACTACATTTAAGTAAAGAAAATATATTATCCTATGTTATAAATTTCGATAAAAAATTGTTCATCCATTGTCATTAATATTAAGTGTTAGCTCTTATATCGATAGTGATGTAAAGTTTGATCGCGTGTTTGTATGTATTAAACCAATATTTCAATTTATAATAGCACTCCTCAATAAACTGTCTATTTACTGTGATAATGATTCAGCTTATTCCATTTCATTATCAGGCAATACAATTTGCTATTCTGGCTGCTTAAAGTAGCAGTAGAACTCTGAATGTTTGTAAAAGTAAACAAGTCCAACTTGTATCCGTTTCCCAGTCGCATTCTCAGTACTGAAGCGATACAAATAATGTTCGCCCGGATAGACGATTCTTGAAACTTTTATATGGCAATGCTGCAAACTACGGCCAAGTACACAACTGTCGGACTGCAGGGGAGTGAGGTATGACCGGAGGGGGTGGCCCCAGGGTGGGGCGTCATGAGACGACTGTCATGATAAAAAAAGATTAAAGCCAATCCTTGTTTTCAGGAAATCACTATGAGACCAGATTAAATTGTTTTTGTACACTGTACCACCTAAGAATTCGTTATTAATATAATCTATATAATAAAGAATCAGCCTTAAAAGCAATCGTTACATTTCAAAAAATCTCTATTGAATACAGTGTTGAATCATTTATTTTTTTTACTGTTATACGATTAAACTGTTTAATTTTTATTGAACAACGAGAACGTATAGATTATCATAGTACCAGAAAACTTTCTTTTAAAAGAATTAATTTATAATAAAGAACTAATGTGTGAAGTAGCATAAGCATAAATGATTTTATTTCTTATGTATGTATAATATACAGCTATACTTTTGTAAATTATGTATGATAAATATAAGCTTACTGGCGTCATGATAAATCTTAGTAAAAAGCAATCATTGTTTATTCATAAATAAATCATGTAGCAGAACTATTTAAAAAAAATGTATTTTTATAGAAATACTTACTCAAACTATTGTCAATAAAATGTGAAGACAAAAACTGATTTCGCACAAAGCATATACTCAAAGCACCTCAGTTACACTTTATATGGTTTCATTGCATTCAATCTGGCTGGCCGTGTTTGTGTTTCATACTGTGCTGAAGCCTTTGTTGTAGAAATTCAATCAAACGCAGGTAGCATAACTAGTTGTATTATTACATTTCTATGAAATACAGTGTTTATTATTTGCTTAATTAAAATATAAACAATTTCGATTATAGGAAATTCGAAAGCAAATAAATAAAGTACGTGGAAGCAAAATGAAAATATTCTCCCCGGTGTAAATATTTCGCTCCAAACGAAACTCTATCAATTCGCTGAAAAAAATGTTTACAACAAAATTAATTAAAAGTTCCTAGTGTTTGGCTGCAATCAAAATGAAATTCTCCTAATGAAACTTGAAAAATAATTACTGCTATGTAATTAAATGAGATGAAGCGTGCCTGGTTGGTGTAATACTGACTTTAAAAGTTGAGTCCAATCTCTGTTACTTCTACTTGAATAATATTCTTACAAGATACAGTAAAAAAATAGCTGGAACACAATATTTATTTTGGATATAATGTTGTATGATAAAAGCTCACATAACTCGCGTGATTTGTGCAGTTTTGTTTTCTACTTAAAAGCGGAAAAATAAATGCAGTGCTGTATGCCTTGGCCGTGGACTTGTTTGCATTTGCAAGCTATTTCAGATAAAAACACATTTAACTCGAGCAGTGCGCGCAATAATTATTCTTTCTGTGTGCAAAGTAATCACGAACGGAAAAAGCTTTCAACAATACCACGTTTCATTAAAAACTACAGGTTGCACGAAATTAACGGTTCTCTTTGAATACGCTCCTTTGAGATCAATGAATTACGCCGAATAGCACACCCATTGTTTAGTTAGTCTGCAACTTTCACAGCGAGGTGTAAGGTTCTGTTTTATTTGTAAATCGAGCACTCTCCGAGAGACCCGTTCGGATGTTTTATTCATTTTTTTCGAATCCACAGTGGCTATTTATCCATCCCCTCCGCGGGAAGGGTAGTTTTACGTGCAGCGCTCGGAAAAAGGCGGCGATTTGAATTCTTAGATTTGGAGGAGTGTCGGTCACGGGCCGCGGATAATCTACTGGGAACAATTTAATGCTAGAAAAAATGCAAAAATTCTGAGCGCTCATGGCCCTAGACCCTCTCGGAAACAGAACTGTATAATGCGGTCTTTCGTGGATCATCCATGTTATTTTAGTGCTGCGTTATTCTCTCCAATTCTCTGTAGCATTTCTTCTTTTATTATTGTACCTTTGCTTCTGATAGGAAGTTAAAAGAATATTCAAGTTATATCTGATAATAATGGTTTCGTATATACATATATACCAATAATCTAAAATGAATCGAGTTTTACAACAAATGCTTTTAATTCATATATATACTTATAATAATGGAAATTTTTATGAATAGACTCTAAAATTTAAACAGTGAGCCAATATTTTTTTCAAAATACATTAATAATGTATGCTACGTTTCTATATTTATTTATTCACTTTCATATAACTTCGGTTAATTTACATGGATTTAGTTATTATTTCGGTTTCTATAATCTAGTGAGTTAAATGTATACTTGTGTTATTTAATTGCAATTTAATCACAAAGATAAAAGTATTGAATTTTTCAATGATTATATAATTCTTGTAATGAATTATTACAACAGAGTAATTTAAGTCTATGCTCATATATCAGATCTTAAATTACACGAATTACACACTCATTCTGAGGCAGCACGTGAATTCGTACTATTTATTGATTTTAATGCAAGTAAGAGTTTTAAGGTAGGCCAGGAAGCCATACTGGAGAACGGTATTTGTGGAAGGTCGATTCCTGAAATTAAAGCAGAACCTTATCAAGAAGGGAATACAATGAACGTGTATACTTATGCTGATCAGAGTTCCTGAAGTTAAACCTGCAGCACGTTTCATTTGATTTTTATGCCAACTTAATTACAAGTATATTGATAACGGGCTGCAGAGCCCACCTATTGGCTGCCATCGTAGCGGAAGTTCAAAATCGACCCGAGTGATTTGTTTTCAACTTTTTAAGATACTCTAACGAACCCTCTTTTAAAAATCTATTATCTTTTAATACAGCCCTTCGCATTTTAATGATAATGGACAAATATATTTCTCAGAAAGCTCATTGCTTTTTGTGACCCTAAATAAACTTTTATTACATAAAATAAATGTAGACCCCCGGGTTTTTTTTACAATGGCCTGGCATTAGAAACCAATAACTTGATTCTACCTCACAAAGAGGGGACCGGGGTGGGGTGGAACAATTTGGGAAACGAAACCAATTCAACGTAAGGTGAAAAGTTTCCAATGGCAGCCTTCGAAGAGAAGTTTCATTTTGCTTTTAGGTGCAAGTTTAAATGAATTTTTACGGTTTATATTGTCTGGGTTTGTTCATTAAAACGCTGTGGCCTTCTTTAAGACGTCTGGACTATGCGAGATTAGACGCCGATTAAAATTATTGCAAGACTTGTGATGGTTTATCTCCGTGATAAAACTTAAACCTGATATTTTTAATACTTTTGAAGAATTCAAGCAAAACGAAAAAATATTTATATATTGGAAACTTAATTAAATCAAAACTGCGAAGAATTCACAGTTATTCCAAAATTTAATTCACAATATAGTTTAAAATACTGCGCAAAACATTTAAGTCCTCCGTATACTTTGAATAAGTAATACAATGTTGAAGAATAGAATATTATATAAATACTAGTAATGTAGCCCGTCACAAAATGACGTATTTGATGAACGATGCGTCTTTTGTTTTTTTTGTAAAAGTTCTAAATTTGAAATTCTCGCGGTGAACGACATCTCGCGGCGAAGAAGTGAATCATATAATTAAAGTTTAGCTAAAGCATATTTTAAAGTTTATGAATGAAAATATTATCCTAAATTCGGCACATAGCTGCGGAAAAATTTACTTAACTTATGTGCAAAAAATCAGCGTTGTATCTTTTAAGATATTCTATACAGAACGGAAAAACGAAACATACATACAAACAAACACACAATGGCTATTATTATAGTAGATTATGCTTTGTCCAGTACTAAATCATAATCTTGAAAGTAATAAAAGAAGTAAGATTACTTGATAGTAAAAAACATCAAATGAAAAGAATATTTGAATTTTACTATAAAAACAAGGTTATTTTGAAATATTTGAATATTTATTAAAATATTTCCAAAATAAAATGTCATTTACTCTAATTAAATATATATTTGTTTCTGCATTTCAAAACACAAATAAGAGCACGAATTTATAGCAATTGAAATAATACCATAATTTTGATTAATAAATATACAAAACACAAAAATAGCTTTCAGTCGACGTCATTTAAAACAAGGGTAGCCGAGAGGGTAGGGAACGGGGTGGAGGGGCACACCGCTGCAGAAAGTATTCTCACAAATTCCGAGGATGATTATCGAATAACGAAGGCCCATTGTTAGACAGTCTCCTTTCCTTCCGTCAGCCAATAATTAATATCCCGCCAGGAGCGCTGGTCCGCCATTGTCTGGCGCCTAATGGAAATGTTCAATCAAAAGTGCGGGGCCCATCTGTTGATTAGATGACGCCGAATTTTCAATAGTTCAACCAGAGAAGCTAACCAGGTGGAGACGCTTTTTAATAAGAGAATACTCTAGTATTCACATTCTCTTAGTAACATCTCATAAAAACAAATAAAACGTTATTTAACATTTTACTGTTAAACGTAAAAAAAAATTTTGTATTCATTTCATACATTAATTTAAAACCTTATCTGGTTTTTTAAATTATTTATATGGTTAATTTAAAAATTATATGAGCATTAGGTCCGTGGATTATAATGTATTATGTTTTGTAAATATTACAGCACTTTAGTTTTACAATTTTAGAGATTTGAAGCTAGAAATTATTATTATACATACATTTACATAAACTCAGATAAATAAAGGAAATAGAAAAATTCAGGTTTAAATATGTATATTATATCGTAAAAATTGTTTGGTTGTTTCTGTTAGTCTAGATTTACGATTTTATAATAAATTAAGGGTGTCATCTCAGAAATTAAATGTCTTTGTCTAGAAGGAAGCGCTCAGAGCGGCCCCTTGAGAAGCCTCCTCGGGGGTGCCGATAGTAAATGTATGGGCCGGGCACGCGTCGTGCATAATTTATCAAATAATGCGTCCTTCCCCATTACACCCAGACATAGGATATTTTAAGGACATGCAATATTTTACAAGATACCATTTCAAATACACGTTTTTCCAATTTGATAATCTTCACAAAGCCTCATGTTTACATATTGGTTTCTTTTTTTTTTTTTTACATATAAATATTTTTGTTAAAACAAATCTGCAAATAAATAGTTGCGTTTATTGGTTTAGTGTTGAGTTTGTTTTTAGAATGCTCGCTTTGTGTAAGAACATCGTCAATTTTTTTTATGGAAGAGTATAATAGGTGTTATATTAAAACGTCGGAAAATGGTGTCGTATCGCCGGTCTCTCGTCTGAATTTGCATGCATTTCGTCCCGCGAGTAACTAGCCGGGATTATGAGGGCGGGCGAGTCTCGTGCCGCCTTGAATGCCGCCTTAATTCGGCGAGTCCGCCCGGGCCGCCCCGCGCCGCCCCGCGCCGCCCCGCGCCGCCCCGCGCCGCCCCGCGCCGCCCCGGGCCGCCCCGCCCCGCCCCGGGCCGCCCTCGCGCCCGCCCCCGCCCCCGCCGGGCTCTCTCCATGCCGCTCACGTCCCGTCCTCAACAGCATTCTGATTGCCGCCCGATCGAAATAAGATTTTGTTAGCTGCCACTAAGTGTCCGGCGCTGCTGGGCGGATTGTCGTTTTTTGTCGGAAATTGCCGCCCACTGTATGGGCGGGTAATTTATGAAGCGCCGCTGTTGCCGTGAATCTATTACCATAATGTGTTGCGGATGCGCCAATGTCACCCGTGACGTCACTCGTGACATTGCGACTCACACTCGCACAGTTCTCATGCTAATTTCAAAACTTAATGCCCAGTAGGCTACCTTGGCATCGTAGTATTCAATTTCAAATCAGTGATAAGATGATGTGTGGAATAAGCACATTATTTATTCAACGCAGAAGTATACGATTCACCTATATGCAAATAAAACAGATGAAAAATTAATTTTATGCTACGGTGGCCGATTATACATTGCATTCAAGAAGATAAATTTTCATTACATTTTTAAACGATTTAGTTTATCCATATTGTAAAGTTTGGCAGTTTAATTTATTGTAGGACCATATTAAGATTTGCATGTATGAAATCGAGACTCTCAAGCATTAATAAACATATTTGATATTTGGTTATTACTTATAGCCATAACTGAGTACACGTCCAAAAAAAATCATTATAAAAGTCTTTCAGGGTGGTTGCAACATCACCTTGTAGTTAATATGCTTATATGGATTATTTCATTGCTACGATTGTACGGGAGGAATCATAATAAAACAAAGCATAGCCATATCGGTTGGTGTAAAACCGAGTATGTTTTTCTTATCACCTACGTCATAAGCTGTGTTTCATAAAGTAAATTTGACTTCATAAATCCTTAAGTAAATAATATGAGTTTATTGCAGATAACGGTATGAGTGGAAGTGCTCTCGATTTTTCAATGTGTACGTATTTCACGGCGAGTCTTCTCCGAGCGTTCGTGTAATCATCCCGCATTGTGTCGGCCCGGGAAGTTTTGAAATATTACTCGCTTTCAATTTCCAGCTTAGGTACTATTCGCAGAATTCACGAGTAAATACTCCCCTAAAAGCAAGACGGCCTCCTAATTTTTGGGCTATTAGTAAGATATCTCTTTACTTCTTACAGCGTAAGCGATAACTCGTTCAAAATTCATGTCGAGAGGTATATCGTACATGTACTTATAATTGCATTATAACGATGTACAAACTAGACATTGGTCCCTAAAAGCATGCTCTTATCATCAAATTATTTTACAATCAAGCGCTATTTTTTAAGCATGAATATGATATAATGTCACTTACCTATACAAATCTGTTAAGTAAGATTTTTCAAAAGGATGTATTTTCACTCAAATTTATAAAGACTGATACAGACCGATTCCTTCAGAGAATTGATTTTGTGTATTCTTGATTAGGCGTCAATGATTCAATAAGCTACCAAACAATAATAAAATCGACCACAGTAATGAGCAATTTGAAAAAAGAAATCATTACTCTTTTCAAAATGATAATTTTTTTACCGAATACTTTATTATTAATAAAATTTACAGCCTAAAATTTTTTTAACGGGTTATTATAATCTGCCAACATTATAAACGCAAACGGCTATTTCTCCCTTTATGCGCAAAGATAAACTTTGCTATTATTTAAAATGTCTTACAAAATCCGATGAATCCGGCGTTAGACCGTAGCATTAGGGCGGCTATAAATCATAAGCAGCATTTGCATTTTAATAATTTCAATTTTCAGCAGGCATCTTATCCATTCGGAACATCTACTTAATGACCGGTGGAGAGCGCCGCGAGCCTCCACTGTGTATTGCCGCTCGTATAAACATGATAGATACACTCCTATGCCAATGAACCCTTTGATTACCTGTTTGTATATTCAATTTTATATTTTCATATATTTACAAAAAAGGAAACTCAACTTTTTTCAAAATAGGGAGAAACTACGAGTGCCACTTATAATGAATGTACTTTTTAACTAACATTTTTTGATTCTTATTTATTAGATGAATAGATAAAAATAAAGTGGACATGAAATTCAAAGTATAAAAATATAAATATTCAAGTCATCTTGTTTAAAGTAGTTTTTTTATATTTAAATTTTTAACTTATTAGTAATAACTGAAAGAGTTGATTTTCAGAGAGATTTTAAAAGTGTAAAATAATACATACAACCAGAGCAAATTCTGTAACTCGATATCTCTTACACTCTAAATTTTTGGCTGCATATACTGGCATTCAGATAAAAATAAACTGATATTGTTGCACATTTATTTTCAATTACTCTTGTTTATTATTAAAAGACTAAAAACATGTTAAAATCTAGAAAAAAAAATTTACCATATTAAATCTTATAACTGAGCAAAATAACTAAATGCTACGTAATTTGAGCAAATACGTTATCATTGAGTGTCATTTCTTAATGCCCAATGCTACTGTGCATCCCGTGAAACATACGTGGACTTTTACATCGCATACCGGGTGCACACAGATATTACAGGTACTGCAAGTCACCAGTGCAGTCCGTGGCGGGCATTCTCGTGTGCACCCAAGATTTATGCCTCGTGCCGGGACCTCACGTAATTTAACTTTGGAGTCTTATCTGTGAAAAATGAGCGTTTAACGTATGGGGGAAGGGGAGTAGCTGTCGGTTCTTCATATTCACACCTCTGCGGGAGAGTCGATTTATGCGCGCCACATATTAAGAACCACTGGAAAATGGCAATGATAAGTGCTAAAGATCTAAAATTGCGATAAAAGCATTCTTGATTTTATATTACTATAACTATCCATTAATTTTGATATATGGTTGTAATTTAGAGACCAGACATTTTGTTGTCATCAAAAATGTCAACTGTTAAATATTTCCATTATTGAGTTGTAAAATAAATTTTAAAAAAATTAGTATAAATTGTACGTTTTATATATAATAAACGCAACGTTAATCTATATATGTCATAAAAATAATCAGAACCAAACAATTGAACCATTATTAAGTAAATAACGAAAGTTTTAGTAGCTTATATAAAAAATATATGAATAGAGCTTTCAGTTGATGCGGGGGTAGAAGGGGGGGAAGGAGAGAGAAAATCCCTGAAATGAAACGCCATGAAATTTAAAAAATATTATCGTTTAATTTCCTGTGTTCGCGAACGCGCTAATAAGATCCGATTCAATCAGTCGCGCGGGAACGGGTCTTTTTTTGCAATTCAAATTTTCAGTCGACGATCGATTTTGCCGCTCGGACGCACCCGCCTATCGGGCGCGAATATTTACTATCATGTTAGCAGGGTTATCTCAAAGGAAAAAATATTGAATTAATTAAAAATATATGTATAATTTTATGTAGAAATTCAAAAAGCAATTTCGAGATAACACTGTAAGTATAAGAAATTATACACATTTTTCTGTAAGTTTATGACTTTTGATGATAATGGTGTCAAATTGAATATCTGAATATGTGCAGTTAGCGTGTACAGAAAATATAAACGAATAACTGATACCATTGTTACACACTAGTCATATTTTTAAAACATATGACTTACATTCATTGGCCATGACAATAATTCTAGTATTACTAGTTTAGATTTGATGAGACTATTTTTTTTTTGTTACCTTTTACCCAAAAAACAAGGATTCATAGACCATGTCATTCAAAACTACATTTATTTACACTTAAGTGTTTTTTAAATACAAGTAATTATTTTGTATTTATATTTACGTAGCTGAACGTGGAAAAATAATTTACCACTTTTTATAAAAGCAAGATCCATAAATGATGTAAAATAAAATAAATTCATTCTGCTTAAGCCAACCCTAACTTGGCATCCGATTTTCAAAATGCTCTTTGAAATGTTCGGAAACCTTTTTTTACCTCCTCCCTCCCACCTTTTTAATGACGGCTCGTGATTGTGTTCTTTGTGAATGGTTTTTCATCGCTAATAAAAACATCAAAGCCGTTAAAGATTGCAGTAGATTCAATTAATCCAATTTAAACCATTAATTAGACAGATAATGCTAGCAAATAATCAAATGTTTGTTAATATTCTCTACTAATCAAAGAATACTTCCTAAAATTCATAAGTTCAAAATATTAAAATTTATCACTGATACGAATATTGTTAGATAAACAACTTAATTTAAAACATCGTTAGCTAGTTTATTGTCAACTGGTAGCTGTGTTGTATTTATGGTTGTTCAATAAACAAGAAATTATGTAAATATGCTTGTATTGATTACTTAACTACATTTACTAGAATGGAAGGTTCAAGGGTATTGTTTTCCAAACTTCTGTTTACATTATAATTCAAATCAATGTTGTGTTAAGGGAGCACTCTTCCGAGTAACTCGAGAGGAGACTTATCCCAAATGCGACAAACTGCTGCGGGAAGATAAACTTTATCCGAGATCGCAGATGTCTCCTCGGCTAGCTAGAAAATGCATTTCATACAATCGCACCGCTTCCATACTCCACTAATATCATTGCGTGCAAACTTATCCGGTCCCATTGTCTCCGAGGTTCCTTTCACCGAGCCCGAACCGAGAAGTCTCTAACATCCCCGAGAGCACACCCGAAACGACACTCTAAAAATACCACTAATAAAGCTTAAAATCGTCAATCAAACATTGCCAGCGACGATCTTTTGAACCGAAGTGAATAGACGGGAGTTCTCTTTAATTAAGGCTGGAAACTTGGGCTTTATGAACGATGTTGTTAAGGGACACAGTCGTAAATCAGGCGTGGGTGGCTTGTGACTTTCGAGGACTGTTTTAATTATTCTAGTTTCGAGCCATATTCAATTGAACTTTGCTGAATGCCGGTGGGCAAAGTAAGTTTGAATGGCGCAGACTATTGAATTTTCTTTTGTGGTGCGTAGCCTATGATGTCATTGTTGGCGCATTCGGATTCACCAAACTGTGTAATAAGTTATTCCGTGACTTGGAAACTGTGCAGCGATGCCTTTGTGCTCTCCGGGCTGTCAGCGACTCATAAAAACATAATGAATAGTTTTCAACTTTTGGCATAAACTAATTTTTAAAATAAAACTCAAGTATTATGTAACAAGTAATATTAATAAGATGAAAATCATTGAATTATTTTATTGGGTAGTTGAAACGTGAATTAATAATGTTTTACAAATTAATTTTAAAATTCATAGTGGCATTGCTTGATTTAGGTCTTAAATAGTGTTTGAAAAACTCATTTCATCGGCATTATGTCGCGTCAAGTTTTAATAATTTATATATATATATATCTTTTTTTTTAAAATATAATCACCTGATATATTACTCAAACATATAAGTTATAAATGATTTAACAACAATCAGCTAGCTTCAATGCAGATAAACTCTTAACTTAATTCACAATCTACCTAGAGATAATTTTGAACCACAATATATTTGCCTTTGGAAATAATGGGTTAGGAAGAAATGTTAGGTTATATTATTTTATACCAGTAATAAGGAAACATTAAACTCTCTATCGATCATTAACCAAAAAATATAACTGTCATTAAATAAAGGGTGGTCATTTAGCGAAGCCTCGTGACGCCGTTCCCATACATTCGGGGCCTCAGCTAAAGCACCGGGCCTCCAAAATTAGGTAAGATAAGGCTCCAGAAGGGATTCGAACCTTTTAAAAGGTAGGAAAAATGGTAACATATTGTACGGAGGTAATATAGCCCAGACGTGATCGGGTATGGGCTAATAAACCATCTGGACTTAGGCCGAGGGGAGAGGATCGTGAATGTTTAAACACACCCTGTGCCGGCCTGAGGGGTGGGAAAGGCCTATATATTCAACCCCTGGATTAGGTTTGTCAAATAAACTTGAAGAGCCGCTGTTTGGCGGGCCGGGTTTTATTTTTGATGTTGGATGTGGGTCTGCGGTTTTTTTGCTTGAATGTTGCGTTTTTATCCGCCCTCTATGATCGTTATTGGTTTTATTGATGAAAATAGAAAAAAAGACCTTTTGTTTGTAGACCCTAGGTATCATACTGCAAAATAATAATTTATCCAACACTAGTATAAAATTGAAGCAAATCTCTAATCAAACTAAAATAAATACCTTTTAATAATATTTTTGACAGTATAAGTATTATCGGTAAAAGAAAAATTTCGAAAAGTACCTATTTGGAAGTAATCTAATATTTTTATTAGCTGCTGTATAAGAATAATATATTTTAAAATCTAAATCAAAATATATTAATCAATGATCCAAAAATATAGAAATTTATTTATGAATTACGAACCGAATTCAGTTACGAAAACTCAACTATATTTAAGGAATATACTTTTATCAAGACACAACACAAAAAATAAATCCTTCATAAAATCACAACATTTCTAATACATACAAGTCAATAAATCAATTTCCATCTGCAAAAACATACTTAGCAAGAATACCTTCATTGGAGTATTTCTGACGGTAGGGTTCGTCCGTGGGTACATATCCTGGCGATCCTCGCTCTGTGACAATAAATCAGGGGCGGCCTCCGACATTCGTGGCCCCAGGCACTTAAGTACAGGAACCCCCCTTGTCGTGTATTTGGTACAAGACGATGCCCACGCCCTTCCCTTGTAGTCGATATAACGGCGAGGTGTCCGGGCCCGGTCACCGATGAAACTTCTTCATCCTTCTCATGGACTTATGATAATCTCTACAATTTTCTATTTAGCATAGGGTTTTAATAGGCTCTAATCGCATGGAAAACTCAAAATATATTTACTAAACTCGAATCCAATTTTCATGTTATACAGAAATAATTGACAGTGCTTTTTTTTTAAATTGTAAATTATTTAAATACACGAACAAGGCTTTACAAGTGTATAAATTTGTATTTTTAAAAAAGAAACGTTATCAGCAACATATGTTAAATCATGCTATTAATTAAAAATAAGTTTGCGGTCGAAGGCACAGTGGCGTGCGGGTCTGCGTGCAGCGGAAGGTTCCCGCTCGAGTGCATTGTGTCATGATTAGTGCAGGGGCGGCGCCCCCCGGCCGGCAGAATTAGCCCCCCAGCAGTCGGGGGCGAGAATGACCGCTCTGAAGCTGGACCACTCTTAAAGGCCCCACTTTGTTTCTTAGTAGAGATAAATTATCACCAATTAGTGCGCCGCCACTGGAGGGTTTGCTCTTTGAAGAATCGGACGCGTAGCGGTTCTCTAATGGTCACTATGAAAGTTTTATTTTTCTAATGAATCTTGCGGTTGTTTTATAAGCTTGTTTGTATATAATTGATTTATTGCTTGTACTTACTAGGGTTTGTCGAAGACTTATTAGAAAACTAGAGACTTTATAAATTAATTATAAAATTAGTTCTTCCGAAGATTGTAGAAAAAAATATTTTGAAATAAATATGTTGTATCCAGTTGCAAACACGGCTTCAGATATTTTTCAAATTTATGAAATATATTTGTAATCACCAACTGAATTCAAATTATTTTTTTAAAAATAAAAACACTTAGTAAATGGTAAGTTACTTGTAACGTGTACGTTAATGTACATTGAGGGATCATCGTCAGTTCCCCAATTACCAAAATCCCTAAAAGGGGCTGGATGTGTGTTTGCGCTACGGAATGACACCACGGCAATAATATTCGTTTAATGATTTATGCGCCAATGCGTCACCGAGCAATTTATATAATATATTGACAAAAAGTTTGCTTCCTTGTAACTTTATGAAAAATCAAATTCAGGAAATTCCACATAACCAAATAAGAGGAAACTTTTTGACCTTTCACTTTTATATGGGGAAACTTTATCGTACTCTGCGTTCGCTTCTATCCAATCTATCAAAACTAGTATTAAAACCGACGCGGACGGATCATTTTTGATACTCGTATGCAAAACATACTTCGAACTTGAATAATGGGCCTGAATTATAGGCGTGGAGAAAAGCTTTCCGAATCTTTCACCAACACACGATAACAACTATAAATATTGAAAGAAAAAAAAAACAAGTGTCATAAACCAGTATGTGATTTAAAAAAAAAAACAATTATTTGTATCAACTCATGCAATATGAATTCGAATCGTCATTGACCAAACTGAAAACTGTCACTTGTCAGAAATGGGGTCGAACAGAGAACTTGTCGATCAAAAATTAACGGATTGATCACTGAGTTAAAAACATTTTTAACTCGTATACATATTTTTAAGATAATCGATTCATAAATGAAACAGCCAGAAATACCACAATCGGGCTTTAAACCCCCATGAAAAATATGGACATGTCCTGAAAATATTGAAAACTGCATATCTTATGATAACATATCGAAGTAGCATAAACTTATCGAGCAAACATCAAGTGCATAAGTTCCGTATTGGAAAATAGTGAATAGAATTCACGTTCAGTTACAGCGACACAATCGTTCGATTGCAAAAGAGATTACCAGACCGTGTAAACCACGGAGGAGTAGTCTCAGACCCCACTTGTGTCATGAAAAAAGATTTCATGTAATTTTCTCAACATTTCTCGTGTGAATCGGATACTTGAAAATGTATATATTTTTATGATGTTAAATATGAAGTAAATCTCCCTAATTGCACTTCAGTCAGTGTATACTGTACTGTAACTTGAATTTCTATTTGTATTGGAAAATAAATGGTGCTATTTTACTGTGCTGCAAAAATAGCAACTCGAAAGTAGATAGTCACGTGACGAGCGCAGTAACAATTCAATTCAGAGAATATTTAACGAGAACAACTAACGATCTTGAATATAATGATGAGATTTTCTTTTCTACGATAATCTTAAATATCCGGTATTCATCGTTGTGAAAGTTATTTATTAATAAATAATAATATTAAACCTAGTTCTTATCACTTAAAAAATTAAAAATATAACTCAAGGAAAACAGATTTGATAAATTATTGAGACATAAGATTGTACTTTGTTTTAATAAATATATTTATCGTGATGAGAACAATTGATATTTTTTGTGCACAAGTGTTGTTTTCACATCTTTGGTGTAATTATATTTATTTTATATATATTTTATAACTAAAAAAAATCTTAAATAAACGAAATCGAAATTGTTCTCCTTGTGAAGGTAGTGAAGCACTTCAAATCGACACAGAGCGTCTGAATTTTTTTTTCAATACCAATTGTAGAAAAATTAAAACAGTTTTGTGCAAACACCATAGAACACAGTAGGCGCAGTACATTGCCATTGGCAAAAACCGACTAGGCGAGATCGGGCGGCGCATGCATCAGCTGGGGAGTGTGAAAAACGAGGGCGCTCAAAATTAACCGGTCGCAACGAACCGGCCCGACCGACCCCTCCATCAGGGCTTCTGTCACTGTCACACTTGTCCCTAATAGGAGCGCCGCGACTTATGACCGCTGATAATCATGCATGCTACCTGCACACCTGCACTGAAAGCCTCTGTATTCATTATAAATAGCACCATCAAATCAAATACAAAATACGAAAAAAAATTGAATATGTTGTTACGCAATTGTTACTCTTGTTTTGGGTTATTATGAACGTCAGTTATTAAGTGATTTTATCATTATTGTTAAATTTATATATATGTGTATACATATAACTGCACATGATAAATATTTGCACTCTTAAGTCTAATCAACTATAATGTTTGATCAGTATTAACAATTTGAAATATCCGAGCTGTGTATAAGAGAACTCTAAAAGCGCTTGTTTATTAAACGCAATTCATATATTAATTCCACACCCAAAAAAAACAAACCAACAAAAGCCATCATAGGAAACGACAAAAGGAACTAGAGGCGAGTTTATTTATTTAGGCTAACGGCGCCATTTTGTCATTTCGGCTGGCAATTAATTTATCTGAACAGGAAGTGAATAAACAGCTTCATTTGCAGAATCTCTTGTCGCCTATTTCCCTAATCAATCGCTCGGGCTCCGCGGAAGCAGGGGTCATAAAGCACGGGCCGCGGCCCCGCCGGGGGCCCCCTTATCGGCCGCGGCCCGCCGCCTGGCCCCTCCATCCATCAGCCCGTCCGGCTCGAGCTGCGTCGGAAATGAACGTCTGTGAGTGCGACGGGGATTATTAAAGTTGTTTGGTGTTATTAATTTTACTCATAAATTTCCCCCAATTTCGCCCACTTGTTTTTATTTTGTCATGAAGAATGAACGCACCTTAATTTCTTCCGATGATAAACGAAAGACTGAACTATTGTTAATTGCAAAATATTTAGCTTTAAAAGGAATGAATAGTGATACATGGGCCGCTACATTTCTGGTTAATGAAAAAAATTATAACTAAGTGTCGCACAAAAATAGTGTTTTTTATTTGAAAGTATTATATAAAATCAACCTTTTTCGTTTTATATATTTCAAATCTGTTTTAAGTATGTCGCATTAATTGCAAAGATAAGATAATAAATATAAAAAACGACCGCTAAAATTTACGGCTAGGATTTTGAACTCATCTCACAAATTTAATTGAAATGGTCTTGTTTGGTCACAATAATAAGTAATAAATAAAATGGTTAATCAGGTTATTATTATTTTTTTGTAAAGAGATTCTCCAGTAACAAAAAGACAATCCAAATAAAATCAAAAACACATAGCGGGTAAAGCTCCTTTTAAGTAACACATATCGTAACTTCTCCGAGCCCCGCCGATATGCAAATACGTAAATTTGCCATTTTATCCTCTCTTAAGTACACCAATAACCGTAAACAAACCTATTAAATATATTCCAGTACTCATTTCACACAATCCGAGCGGGGCGGAGTTGCCGTCGCAAATTAAAACGGGAATGCCGGTCGAGAAAAATCTCCATAAATACTGGGATTTGAACTGGCCACCTCCTCTTAATCCTTCCAGTTAATATATCGACACAGCTTCGAAATATTGGCCTGCATTACATACACTCCGAATATATGGCTGGGTTCTATATATATTCTGAATCCATAGCTGGGCATTTCGTATTTGAGTAGAGTAAGTTAATATTGATACTCGCTACTGCGGGCAAATAACTTCATTGCTAAGTACAAAAATATTTGCAGTATCTTATGTACGTTACTTTTGACTGGATGTTACTTTGTTATTTCAATAGATAACTAGAGATTACATCGAGGTCACCCATACGTAAAGTGTTTGTATCGAAAAAAAATCGGTTTTACAGAAGTGTATTTCGTATAGATTGGAGAATAAATTGAACTGGGATGTGAGAATATAGTGACGATATTAAAAAAAAAATACTTGCAATTTTTTTTTGTCACCGAAAACTGACACTTTTTCGGGTTATATGTTATTTGTTGATGGAAAAAAAATACAAAAATAGCGTTTGACGTAATTATGTTTGTTTTAATGTTGAATATTTAATTGACAATATACTTTAACATCGTTAAACTTATTTCAAAACTACGTCAAATGAAAACTTCTTATCTCTCGTTATTAAATGAAAGTTAAAATTGCCTTAATTAATTAAAACGGAGAAAACTTTATTTAATATTATCGATCAGAATTTTTCAGTTGGTTATAAATGATTGTTTCAATAATTGAGTGACTAGCAACGCCATTAGTGCTAATATTTTATAACTGCGTCATTTGTCACAGCTGTAATTCAACGTGGAAACGACTTATAATTAAATTAATTGTTGAGATAAATTACCCTACACTATGCCGGGATCCTTTCATAGGCGATTTGTATTGATTTTGGACATTAGCTTTATGTAATTATATCATATCTTTTAGAAAATATCTTAAAGAGTGGTTTTATTCTGTCCGCACTAGATGTCATTTAATTAAAAATAACAATATTTAAGCTAACCACTCTTTAATAAATTGAAAATATTACATAAACGTTTTTAACATATATATATATATATATATATATATATATATATATATATATATATATATATATATATATATATATATATATATATTTGATGAAAATCTCTAAAAATCTTCATAAAATATATGGAAGCAATTTTTATAACAAAAATGATAAGATAAGACTACTATTAACGGATATTTAATATATCCGTTAATATTTTTGAATAAAATACTTGAGTGATTTTCCACATTTATGTTTTTATTACTGACCGGTTTCGCCAACCTTTCACGTTGGCATTATCAAACAGAGAAACTTGACTCTGTTTGATAATGCCAACTTGAAAGGTTGGCGAAACTGGTCAGTAATAAAAACAAAAATGTGGAAAATCACTCAAGTATTTTATTCAAAAATATTAAAATGGAATTCCACCAAGTACTCTCTGTCAAAAATATTGAATATCCGTTAATAGTAGTTTTTTTTAATAGAACGCACAGGGCATGAAATAAATATACATATCAATTATAAAACCTTTGCGAAGCAGTGATTTATTTGAAAAAGGTTACAATTAAAATTATTTATTAAAATAATGCTGCTGTAATGCATACGTAAAACAATAAGTAATCGATATTTTTAGTACTTGGTGGAACTCCGTTTTGATATTTTAAATAAAATACTTAAGTGACATTTCATCAAACTGTTGATAATGCCAACGTGAAAGTTTGGCGAAATATTATTTTAACATTTGAAAAAATCACTCAAATATTTCAGTTAAAAGAAATAAGAAGAGTCATCAACATTTCATCGAAGAAAAATGAGATGGTATTTTCGAAAACTGAAAATAAACCACCGTGGATTCTGAAAAAAAAAAAAATGGCCGAGCGCCGCGCGGCAATCAGAGGCTCGCGGGGGTGGCAAACACGGTTAGAGCTAATCTCCGTCGCGAGGAGCGCTAATAAGACAAACCGCCCCATCCCCTAATTCACTTAGCCCCGCCGATCCCTGCCTGATTATCGCTAACTGACTTTTGAATCAGCGCTGCCCGCCCGGCGCGATCCCAATCTATTTGGATGTGTCAAAAGATATTATTTATTTGATCTCCGCCGAATGTGCCGCGCTGTAAATTTACTAAAAGAGAAATAAAAAATCTTGTGTTGGAAAAATGTTTCTTTGAGCTTTCCTTGCTGTTTGACATTTATCAATTGATCGATGAATGATATTCATACATACAAGTTTTGCCTAAAACTTCTGCTGATCGATTGGCCTCGAACATATATTTATTGTATTGTTAATTTTATTTAAATATTTTGAATATAACTCTGCAAAGTTTGCATCGAATTAAATGAATGCAAAAAAATATATATTCAAATTTCTGTTTGTGTTTACCCTAGGCTCTCTCTTTAGCACATCCCCGTCCATTTACGAATTGTTACGATTGATCGTCCCGATGTTTTCCGAGTTTTCCCTGGGCCGTGACACATCGTGTTCCCGCGCCAAATTAGTTGATTGCGACGCAGTTCTGTAATTTGCTCCCGTATAAATGGAGGTACGACAATTCTGCGCTGAGTGGATTTAGTACTATGGCCTAGGATTAGGGGGAGAGCTTCGAGACGTGTGAAACTCGACCGCAGTATTTATACGTAATATTAAAAAAAATCATATATTTATAAAAATAAATACACGATTTCATTGTACAACTTATTTTATATCAAAATTTTGTATAAAAATCAATGTTTTAAAGCAGTGGCGTGCGGTCTTTTCATACTCAAAAGCAATAATTTTTCATTTTTCAAAAAAAAATATTTTGAGTAATACTCAATGTTGCAATGGGAAATTTGAATTCAGATTAAAATATAATACAATCCAAAAGCAATACATTTTTCAGCAGTGCAAATACCCGGCCGTACCCAATCTGTGTAAAAATATCTCAGCAACAGGAAATAACTAAGCAGTGTTGCCATATAAATAATTGATTAGAAAATATTCCCCGTGCGAGCGCCACTAAATAGTTATTCAGCCAGGACGACAACAGCGGCGGCAGATAGCAGTTTTAATTTCCGCACAGTCTATTATGAGTAAAGGTATTCAATTTACTAGACCGAGGCCGGCGGGAGGAGAGATACCGGTGCAATTTTATCTACCTCTGGCAGCACCGAGACGCGAGCGAAGATATCGACGAAAGGCATCTCATTTTATTTTTGAATTTTTCACGAATTTGAAAAGCCCCTGAAAGGCGATTTTATATTTTTGTACCGACGCTGAGAAGTATTATGCGACACGGCTGCGTACTTCGTAGATTGCAGTATTTTTCGTTATGTCATATTTTTATTGTTTTATTATACATTTGAAACTCTTTTAAATAATTTAGATTCATGAATTTAAAAATACCCGTGGAGTTGAATTGACACATTTATTTCGATGGAATGGCAAAAGCTTTCAGAGAAATATATAAATTTGCAATAAGGAGAGAAAATCATTGTTTTATTAAATAAGTAAACACGTAATGTAATAACTTACCAAAAATTAGAAATAAAAACAAATCTTATAAGAGGGTACTACTTTTACCGCTACACACTAAATAAATCTTATGTAATTTTTAAGCAGCACTCCAAAAAATAGTTCACTGTTTACTCAAACTTGGTATTTATAAATTATGATTTGCTCAAATTAAGCAAGGCACTATTAACAAAGCTGATGTAATAATTAACAATATATGTTCAAAAAGTATTTTATTTCTTTGTCTTATGTAATCAGATAAAATTTTCTTGTCATTATTGTCAGTAAAATTGAGTCATTTTTAAAGCCAAAGCATTTTTACATTTGTAGTTCCCATTTTATTTCATTCCTTTTTGTTTATTTGCTAGCAATCCGTGTATACTTTCATAAATTAATTATTGTGTTTGTTGTTACAAACAATTAATTACTTACTACGAGAGAAAATAATAACACAATATATCGGGAGGTCTATCTCATAAAGAAGATATAATTAAATAAAATCCCCCAGATGTTCCCGACAGCCTGCGAAGCAATTAAAAAAGGATCTCTCTCTTGCACGGGGAACACGGCGGAGTAAGTGCGTCAGTATTAAAATGTATTGTAATGGATTCGAACAGCTTGAACGGGATTGAGTGCTTTTACATGTAGCCATTCCGTATTATGCCGATTGCTCTGTTCCTTTTAAATAATCATTATTATACGATCGGGCGTCGTCTCGTGCAGTTCCTGCGGAGCCTTCCCTTCTTCCTGTGCGAAAAAAGCTCAGGCGATTGCCCATAAAAGGATCGCCAGGGAGAATCCGGCGCGCGGTCTTTTTGAGAATGGAAAAGTTTGAGCTTTTTGTTTCTTCTGTTTGATTGGAGAGCTTTTTTTGTTTAATTTTTTATGAGTCTGAATTATCGCTTTTATTGCACTTAAAACTTGGGTGAATTTTATTTTCCAAAAGAGGTCAAACTTTCGTCTTGATAATGGCCGTATTCATGCCAGTTTTGCAAAGATGGATAAAATAATTCTGAAATATTAAATTTTCACATTTTGACAGAATGAAAATTAAACACTCACTCTGTGGCCTCACATTTGTGAATTTATTAAAAATATTGAGGTTTACGTGAATCATAAAAATAAATATTTAATTTAAAACAAAACCTTAAGAAAAGTATTGCATTCCTCAAAGCATGAAAAAATATTTTTTGGTGCCTTTCAGTCGATTTTCAGAATTATCAAAAGATTTAGATTAAAATAGGGTAAATCTTTTTTTTATATTTAAGTTATATGTATTTCTTTATTTGCCTTAGGTCATTACTGGCAATGATATTCGTGATAATTAAAACGTTTTTTTTTTTTTCAAATGCGTATTTATTGTTTTCGATAAAACGTATTCAGAACACTATAAAGAGTGCTTTCCAGCGAATTTCTCCGGGGGTACCTAATCTTCTACTCGATTTAAGAAATACGATCGCCCGGGGCGCCCTTGTTTTAGGAATAAATCTAAAAAAAGTTTTACGGCGCAGTATTTTTAAATGTTCCTGTAATCGTTCGCCGTAAAGAATTGTATACTTTCCTTAGCAGGGAAATAAAAAGCGGTTATTTAGAGACTCACAAGCGCCCCTGTTGCATTCTGATCCCAACCCGGTCCCCCCGGGCTCTACACTATGTGCCGTTAAAATGTATAAATGTTAGTATAATTGCTAGTTTAATGCTTTACGAATTATAGCTCTGTGCCAATTGCTTTTGTCGCACTGTATCCTTTGACATTAAAAAACATAGCGTTTTTAATTACAACGTAGTACAAAACAGAAGTAATAAACTTTGAAATGACACATACTGAATATATTTTGTCCAATTTGACTGCGTAGTTAATAATTGAGTAAAAAGTATTTTCCATTAACTTATTAAAAACTTACAAATTATTGTATTCCCGGAAACAAGCCTTAATTTGAACAGAAAACACTTTTTTTAAAAATGAACATACAATGTTGAAACTTTAAAATTATAATAAAATACACTTAATAATATTTTAATAATGTAATAGACAAGAAATACATATTTTATTTATGAATTTTCGCACTACTTTTGAAAATTGATAGTTACATTCCTAATTACAATATCATACTAATTATCACGCATATTTAAAACCCATTTATATCCAACCAGAAAATGATAATTTACTTATTCAGAAATCAAAAGTATTATTATCATTTTCCAAAAACTACTGACACCGTGAAGGCGCGCTCTGTTTACTAAAATATGTATTAAACTTCGTAAAGACATGATTTATTTTAAAAACTAAATATATCCACATGTTTTACCATGCAGTCACTGTTTAATTAAATCTTACATTTAAATCGATTTCATAGAAAAATATTGCATAATCATTTGTTTCAGAGTGTTTTATAAAACTTTTGAATAAAGGTGACAAAAGCTCTTCCAGCTTTCAGTAAAAGTTGAAGGTCAAAAGGAATCCCTCGTTTATTCGACTTTTTTATTATTTAAATCACCTCCTTTCATAGAAGAAAGGATAAACAAAAAGCGGGTGCCAGTCATCATTATTGTTAATCATCAACTCGGTCCGAGGCATAAACCGAACGTTTACGACCCTAGGCGATGGCGAGCTTGCCGCCCCCGCGTGGAATGCGGGGACGCATCCTCACAATAAATTTTACGACGAGGGAGCGGACAAAAATGACGGATTACTTGATTTTATTTATTATGAAACTTAAATTGAAAGCTGGGTATGTATTATGCCCTTTATGACCCCTCTAAGAGACTTTCATTTTAATTACGTGGGGCACTCCTGCATCTGCGCATTGCCGAATTTATTTTTTGATCAGTTAAAATATTTACTAATCTGACTAGGCACATTTTTTCACACATTGAAAATGGTTTCAAAGAAACTTTCAGAAAAATATCATCGTGACTTTTTAGTCACGATGATATCTTTCTCAGAGTTTTTTTAAAATTATTTTCAATGTGTGAAAAATGTGGCTAATCATATTACTAAGTAATAAAAGGCTGTAAGGTAATTAAAACGCACTTGATTGACGTTCAATTCACAAAATAGACATATATAGTTAAAATATTACCAAAACAATAAATTATCCATCAAATTAAAAAAATACCTGCTCTGAATATCAAAACAAATGTAGTTATTTAAAATATTCTTTTTTTTGTGTATTGCACATTCAATATTTGTTGATCGAAAGTTAATTGTTAATAAAAAATACGAAATTGGATAAAAGTGATAACTTTTGGGAAATTATATAACAAACAATAGTACATTCAAAATAAAGCATGCTTTTCATAAATAAAGGTCGGTGTATTAGCGCTGCGTATTACCAAGCTCTTTCTTATGCTTCAAGTTCTTTCTACAGGATAATAAAAATCCTAATAAAACATAAAAAAGGCCACGAGTTTCTGAGACATTGGGTGTAATAAACCGTTGAATAATTTGACAATGTAATTAGTATCCAGGTGTATAAAACATGTCTCTTATATTATGAAATACTAAATATAATATTAATGGACGATACGGCCTTATGTATTTATCCACTCATAAAGCAGAGGGTTTTTATGACTCTGAAGACAGTGAAAATGTTCTCAAAGAAAAGCAATTTGACGTTTGACATAAAAATTTAAGGCTTTTTTCAATTATTTTGATATACTTCCGTGTCAACGCATTCTTTATAATGTTTAATAAATTCAGCGTAATCAATATTTGTACGGTACAAAATTTCACTGTCGACTTGTAATAACCCACTCTGGGTATTTTTAATAAAAAAGAACATTCAAATGTCATTTTTGTTTTAAAAATAAAAATATTTCTGTTAATGGGGTTTTTTGTATAAGAATTTGTTTATTTTAACTTGAAGTAAGTCACATGGCAGTAAAAATAGGAAATTTCTTTATGTACTTAATATTAATATGTATGTCTAGAATAGGATTTCCATTTCGAAGACTCACTTATTCAAACTACTCGAGTCGATTTTACAATGCTCTGTACAATTGTATTATTCAAGTAGCTAGCAATCAATATTGCAATATAAGGACTGCAACATCATGTCGTATTACTATTTAAAGGTGAAATTATATTGTGTTGAGGCCGTTTTACGTAACGTGCCAAGAATAAGTAAAGCTACAAATATTTTATTACCTGGATCTTACCTTCAATAATACAACCTATAATGTCTGATAAAACGTGAATAAAGTATCATTCCATTTTTTTAAAAAAACAAAGCTTTTCAACTCAATCACACTTTATAACACATGAATATCTTATGTTTGATTATTGAGTAATATGACGAACTGTAGTTTATCAGTTCATTTCTACACAGTCTATAAATTTAAAGGTATCATTTAATAAATATTTATAAAGATTTCTTATTTTCTTGATATTTTTGTATATTAAAATAATCGCATTGAACAAAAATGTGCCTTAGTGTAAAAAAAAAAATTAACGCTGTATTCAGTTGAGTCTACTTAAAAAAACCCTCTCAATATTTATTTAAATTTTTTTTGTCATTAAACCAAAACGAAGTTTTTTTTTATTAAGTGCACATTGGATTAGCAGTATATTTGTTAGAAAACATTGTCGTGTCATTTCAAATGAATTCAACAACAAACTGGCTGGCGTGACCGCGATCGACCCGTGAATCTTTTTAAAGCACCTGGCTTGACGAACTTGTTTGGCACTCGGCACATGAAAAATTATTCATTATCAATTTTCCTTAGAGGTTTACAGGAATCAACGTTTTGTACGACTTGTGTATCGATCGAATGAAAAATTGAGCTGAGCGATCGCATGTCGTGACCGACCGGAACAACACTGCTCATGTAAAATTTGTTCCTCGGAGAACACTATACATTTGATTTACCCGGCCTGTCTTTTTCGAAGACGGGGGAAATGATATTTGGATTTGATATTTCGAGGACCGTGTAGGTCAGGAACATACTTTATGTTTTGATTATTGGCATTTTTGGGGTGCTTTCGTAAATGGGTTCTAAATTTGGGTCTCTGCTTTGGGTTTATTTTTATTTGAGGTTCGGCTGGCCTTTGAAAATGACAGTTTTCTTTTGAATTATCGCCTATTTAAGACCTATTGTTTCTGATTTGAGAGATAGGCATTAATGCCTATTGATTTTGACCAGAGATTCTCAAATATTTGTCACTTAGCTGGTTTTTTTATTCTTTTGTTAAAAAAATGTTATTTAAATTTGATTACCCATTCAAGATTGCGTTTTTTTTAAATTAGAGTAAATTTTAAAATGTAGACTTTTGAATATATTTTATGAAAGTTTTACATTTGAAAATATAAGTAAGATTTTAAAATTTTATGTTTAGACATTAAATTTAAAAAATCATTTAAATAAATAACTCAACACTAGAGCTACTAATAAAAACAAAAACTCAAATTTATGTTTTACTAGTGGATTTAATTTTATCGTTATTTTATATGAGTTTACCTTGGAAAATACCTAGTCTACTCTCATGCATATTTTTTGGCATGAGAATCTGTTTGTTTGAGGCGTTATTCCAATTTCGGTAATTGTATTTTTACTTCCCTAAATACAGCAAAATCCCCAAACGAGAAAGCACTTGATGTTTCCTTGGGGCATAGTCAACGTCGTTGTTCACATGGTCCTCGAGTTTTCTGTTAACATTTATGTGTAGACAGGTTACCTAACCACAAAGAACTTTTGAAGCTTAGTTATATTTTCATTCTTTTTAATAATATTTTAAGTATCTATAATTTTTTTTATCAGAAAAAAACTATTTTAGATAAATTCGTATTTTTCCAGATTGAGGTAGCTTTTACGTCCATATATTTTTTTCATTATATATTTGATTTATTAAGATTCACATCATTTCCATTGTTTGCTTGAACTATCTGAGAAGTTTCTTTTTGTTGAATTTCAGTTGTTCCGGCTGCGGGAGTGGTCGGCTTGCCACTCGATCAGATTAATTTATTACCCTTTACATGATTTCATTGAAGATTGATGTCTAATGGGATTCCAGTCGAATTGGATAAATTTTAGTTATCACACATATAAATCTAATATTGTATAGAAATAATAAAAGTTTTTTAAATGGTCCCGGTACCGGTCCCGGGGGAAGGTTTGAATTTATTTTATATATTCATTTATATGATAATGTAGTACAATTAGCTAGATAAATAGCGTTAGAGAGATCCGCGAGAAAAGCGAGGTCGTCCGTCAGGAGTAACGGAGCGCAGTCATCCTAATGTCGATCGCCGCTAATCACGCGGCTGATTGTCTCCTCGGCCGCGGCCGCAAATGGAGCAGAGAAACATGGCCGCCAAGATGGCCGCCAGGGCCTTTGTCAGCGCGACTTTGTCTTGTTGGTAAACATGCGTGCACCGTGCTGCCGTGTCGTCGCGTGGACTCGGCGGAATAAACGAAGACCAGATCACACGGAACGCTTTTCTTTCGATGAAGGATTTGAATGTTTTTATAAAAACTTTACTTTGTTCAAAAACCTTTAGTCATAATTAAGTGAAAAGGCATGTTTTTTTTATTTTTATCGGTTATTTTAGCTCAATGATTTTTTAACGTCCAAAGATCTGAAGACAAAGACGCTACTATTTATGTTGGCTATGCTAGAGTTTATCATTGTCTTTGACTGACGTTAATCAAGTGTTACTTTGCATACTTCGTTAAATACAAATATGTGAGCATCTCTGTCTACTCAAAGATAAGCCTTCATAGATCTTTTGTTCAGATCAAAACACCTACACTGACATTTAAATTTTTTTAATTATTCTTAGTGTGGCACGTAAATTTATATAAAGAAAATATCAATAATATTTTTGACTACTCGCGTTAGAAACAGCAAGTTGAAGTATCTATCGGTCACATCATTTCACGCTTAAGATTTTAAAATATCAATACTTTTTTAATAAAAAATGATGTAAAAGGAGTAGCTTTAAAAGTGTTTATGAACGTGAAGATAAATTCTTATAGAGATACAATTTTACTAAGATGTCTCCGGTAAAAGCATGTTTTAAATCTAACTACAAATAAATTTAATACGAGTGAACACAACAGCATGCATTAAAAATAAATTTATTCTAAGTGAATGCATTTCAACTGCACATAAATCTGCGAGCTTAAGAAAGTTATCAGCTGTTAACCCGTCAAGATTATTTCGTCTCCAGTATATTAATTGCACGAAGCAAAAAGATGAGTTAATAATAAGCGATTCAGTCCGGCGCTGCTGCATTATTATGGGCGCATAAATAAATGACAGTCCTCGTATTTTGAGAGCTATCAGTTCGCTTTAAGCTTTATTTTGCAAGTGTAAGCTTTAATGTAACATCTCACTGACTCATTAAGTAAAAAGACTGCGGTTAATTAATTGCAATGGCACGTGTGCGCTGAGCGTCCAATAATACCCTCAGGTTTCGGGCTCTCTCGGTATAAATCTTCACAAACAAGATAGCGAAGAATGCGGTATTCTGTAAATCTAAATGCATTTACATCAAACGTATCAGGAGAGGTCTTCGGAAATTCGCCGCGCTACTTCCAAGTACTGGAGTGGAAATAGAAACACAACAGGAACACGTCGATTGCATTGTGAAACTTGATTCTTTGTCGCGGTGTATTTCTGTGTGAGTCTCGTGTTAGTCTGGCTACACATATTGGACGGAAAGTACTAACGGAAACTGAGATACTCTTGCAAAAACCCTGAATACTCCCCCACAACCTTTTTATTTAATATGAACAGCACATTTCATATTTCTGTATATTTTTTCATATTTTTCTAAATATTTTCATATTTTTATTGATCAAAACATTTTGAATGTGTAGCATTGTTAAAAACTACCTATAAATATTTATTTTATAATAAAAATCAGAAACAATCAATCATTCATTTAAATGACAGGGTTTGGAGTAAAACCATATCGTATGATGATTTACACTTTATTTATTAGAGATTCATTTACAGTTTTGACAGACATTGCGTTAAATAAAATCAAGAATAAAATGCACAACTCAAATGATACATATATAGACCAATTTACTTTGATATTGGTGCATTTCATTATAAGGTATATATTTTGAATGTATACTTTCTATCATAAAATACTTAATATTTTTAATCACATTGAAGCATTAACATCGTAAATAACAGTGCTATATTTCAAGCAGTAGAATTTAACTAGAAAATGTCCTAAGGCAAAATTAATTCCAGCGGAAACTTTCGTATATTTTATTAAGGTCTACCCGAGCTGACCTAGGGTAGGTTTCACAAACTTTATATTTGCTTACCCTACAAGTTTTGTATACTTAATGTTTAATATATGTACCAGGTTTTGATTCGTGTAGTTTTTAATGTAAAACCGACCTGGAAATTAATGTGGTTACACAGCTACCTATTTCAAAAACTATGGTCATAGTTTACACTGTGATTTTATGTAATTTTCAATGAAAATTATACTATAATTTTACAGACTTTGATTCCTAAGAAAGAATACAATGATTACCAGTTTTTCACAATTATGAGTGGATAGAGGAAATTATACAATAAAGAGCTATTTTTATAAATCTTGTATAACTCCAATCTTTTCATAAAACATATTTATATACATATTTAACAAATATACTGCAGTAAAAGTTTTATTTCGACAAAAAAGTGAGTTTCTTTAAAACTTACTTCTATGCAATAGCGAAAAACCATTTATGTACTCTTGCTGCATTTTGAATTAATGAGAACCATAAATTAAATAAGATTCAACTTTACTTTTACCGTGTTTCTATACAAAACTGTAAAAAGTTTTTGAGATCGTTTGTGAACTTACTTAATATGTCATAGTTTATATTGTCAGCAATGTTAGATTTTTCACAACCCGAATCATTTACTTTATTTATCACGAGTATAATGCAAGAATATAGTTTTATGCAGGTTGAGCGTAATAGTACTGTTGTAAATTGTTTTTATTTAAAATGAAAATTTATGTTATCGATTTCCAAAGTTTATTGTTATTTGTACGAGAAACACATCGGAAAGGGTTATTATGAAAAATAAAGCAATTTTGTTAAATATTTTTAAGATTTCTCCATAGCGTTCTGTTTGGAAATTAAAATGAAGAAACACATGAAGTAACTTTACATCAATAATGTATATTTAAACTGCGGCATTAGTTTACTGTCAAGTTACGACTACAGTGTTATCGTGTATCAAATAGTTGCTCTTTGTTATAAAGACGTATCATGTAATTTAAATTCCAGCTTCAATTGTAGCGCATCATTCATAAAAGCCAAGCGGCGAACACAATTTACGACCACCGCAGTTTCTTCAATGGTCCACCGACGTACAGTTCCTTTGAAGACCGACCCATTGTTTACTACATCTCTTAATCAAGACAATAAATTATAACGCAATAATAAATTGATGCATCTGGCACTTACCAGAGGCTTCGAGCGCAACTAAATCGCGCGAGATTTATCAACGCGGCCGTGCGGGATGCAACGCGCTCGTATATTTCGTCATGCTCTAATCCAGCACGTCCGAGTGAGACGAATGCAGTCGTACCAGTCTTAGCATCGCAATAGATTACCCGATAATTACCGGGAGGTCACGCATTGAAATTATGTTTGTATGAACTTTAAAAGCCAGTGGATGGGTGCCAAAATGTTTTGGCTGAGCCGTACCGAAAACGGCCGATCCTAGGCGGAAGGACGCGACTGCAATTTGGGGATGTAATGAATGCAAGAGTTTATATAATATATTTGAAACAATTTTTGATAGCAAAATTAACATATTTTTATTAAATTCAACATATTATGTAGCATTCATGCAAACAATGTTGATAAGAACGCAAATAATCTGTCTATTCTCGGAGAGTAGATACAAACCTTGACATTTGTCTCAATCAATGATTTCTAATTAATTGTTCAATTAGCTATCAAGGTAGTTCTAATCAATCGTTTCTGTAGATTATTAACAACTGACAATGCACTTAAGTGATTCCAGACTTTTTTTTGCGTTTACGTATGTTTCTTAATTAATTCACATTTCATAGTCACATACATCACTTAAATATATATATTATTCATAAGTCATTCGAGACTTTTATGTTTCATTGACTGATAAAATAATTAAACAAACGCACTTAAATATAAATAATTTCTTATTGGTAAAGCGAGTAATTTCTAATGGTGTTTCACCAATTATTAAAATATCAACAAGTACAACAGTATTATTTAGAATAAAAAAAAATTATACATTTTTAGTTAATTCATGATGGATGGAAGTAGTGTTTGTATTTTGATATAATTTTTTATTCTGTTCGGTTACATGTAGATATTTTTATATTGCATAACAATCAATCGATCGAGCAATACTTTTATATTTTCAACGTTTTTATATGAGTTCATGGACGATTTTGTGAATATTCAACAGCAAAAGACACATGTAGCTCAGCTCCGAAGGTGTTGGCGCAGTCCGAAGAGCGTGCACCGGTGCCATGGCTCGGAGTTGCAATCTGTCGCGTCGTGACCGGAGACTCCTCGCTAATTGTATGCAGCCTGTGCAGAGTGCAGGGCCCTGGGAGATGCAAGTAACCGCAACGACTAGCGAGAACTCTAAACCCAAACTGATGGAATTATTTTAAGATGCCTTTTTGTTGCGGTGGAAATTAAGTTTGTTTGGGTCTGCTGACTTAATACTGCAAGTGTATATGATATTAATAATAAAATTGTGCATATGAGTTTTGAACAACGTGCATGATGGTCGAATTTTATAGCACAGTTCACGCGTATCACTTCAAGTATTTGAAATCGTCTAATTCAGTGGCTCTCAAACTCTTTTGGCCCACGGACCCTTTTTCATAGTCAAAACTTGCTCACGGACCCCCTTTCATGGTCAAAACTTGCCCACGTATCCCCTCTCATAGTCAAAAATAGCCTACGGACCCCCTTTCATAGTTAAAACTTGCCCATAGACCCCCTTCATAGTCAAAACTTGCCTACGGACCCCCTTTCATAGTCAAAATTTGCCTACGGACCCTGGGTGAAAAACTACATAAATTCATATTTTAGACTAGTTGGTGCAAGTATCGACTCTATTGCGTTCCTATATTAACCTGTTATTACATGTATTTTATGCACCTGTCTATATTTATATTTTACTTAGGATGTAAAAATCGCTAATAATGTATTCATTGTTTGCCATTGTCATTTTAACTTTCATATTAATAAAAATGTGTCACAATTTTTTTATTTTATATTAAACCTTGCGCAGACCCCCTGACGTTGTTCAGGGACCCCCAAATCGATTTTAATTTTCTAAGGACCCCCTGTATCATCTCAGGGACCCCCTGGGGTCCGTAGGGACCACTTTGAGATGCATCGGTCTAATCAATAAATCATCACTTATTTATATATGTTCTTAAAAACTTGAATTCACCACGTTCAAAATAATTTTTGATTTCTTTATAATTTGTTAAAATGTTTAGCTTGCATAATCCGCCATTATCGCCATTTTGCTAAGCGTTCGTAATAATTCAATATTTACGGCTAATGGATCCGATCGCTCGTGACTAATTTTGTTTCTTCTTTATTAGTCCGCAGCTGATTTATTCATACGGCTGCCATAAAGAGTCCTTCGGAACACAAGTCTCCCCATTGGCCCATTTGCGACCGATAACTCACCTCTCATTACAAAGCCAACAGACGCCAGCCGCGCTCGCAATCGAACGGGAAATAACTCCGTAATTATCGGCCGGTATTTATTCAATAAAACACCGGCTGTCAGAATCTGCAATATTTTTTCTCCAGTACTCAGTAATGTATCACGTTGCGTGTACTTGAAAACATTCACGTGAATCAACTACGTGCTGAATTTCTTGGTCTGGTCTTGTACACTATTAGTTTATTTGCGTGACGAGTTGTTCATTTGGCCCCTTATTGGTTGGGTATTCTGCGAAATTTTAAAAGAATATAATATAGCCAGTGTCGAGGAACCATTTTGGGTAGTTTTAGGCGATAGCTATCTTTAGTTTTAAAAAATCCTCCGTTTTATTTCACGCGTACCCTTGGCACGAAATAGTGCCATTTTTAACCAGCAAAGTTCGATTACTTACACTTCGAAAAGATCCAGTGAGGACATGATAGAATTGTGGCAGACTTTAATGGGTTTTTCGGCTTGGGGGAATTCCCACATTTGTTATATTTCTTAGTACTGAAAAATTTATTCATTATTTCATAGTATATATGTGTAAAAATTAAGGCGCACATGTTTTACTCTCTTTTGAGTTATAAAAAAGTTAACCTTATCGAATATTTTAATGAATTTTATCTTAATAATGATTTTAATAATAAGTTTTGAATGATATGATGACGAATAAAATTTAAAATATATATTTTTTTTAATTTATTCAATATGAGCACATTTTAAATAATTTTCTAATGATATTACAAAGGTTTATAAGTAATAAAACTCACTCGACCCTTGTCAACTGATACTATCAGTTTTAAATTACTGTATATGTTTTGAATCAAACTGAAAATTGTAAAGTTTTACTTGTTAAACCAACAGAGCAGCCCTGAGTGTTCCATTACCAATTTAATATAAACACCTCCAATGACGAATCGACCCTTTAATGTCCTAGAGGGGTGGGAACCTGGTCGGTGTTTACCTGTTGCATTACTAAGGCGACATAATGGCAGCTTACACCTTGGAGGTCTGCAAATAAGTATTTTCTCTCTATTGACCAGTAATGAAAAATGTAAGTGACGTAATGCCAGACATGGTACACTCGTGAGGTAAGGTGGTTTAACGATGAACAATATTTGTTCTGGCTGAAGTAATACCGGTAGTAGCCAATTATCGCTTAAAATATTCAGTTCTTACATCGGATACGCTGGGTGCTTTATTGATTTTGCAATGATAAACTTTAACATTTTTCTGAGTCATTTTTAGACTTTAATTATGTATAAACATAAGTTCCGCTCATTTTTTTTATGCCAAAAGTTATGAAAGTACTGTTATTATTCATAAAAAAAGAATATCGTGAAGTTTTAAATCTATTGAACTGAAAGCTTATTGATCAATCAATCTAAATATATTAATAGTTTTATGACACTTAAACAGCAGTGGCAGTAATTTAATACAGTTTGCTTTGCTGTAATATATATTCTTCATTATAATCCAAGAAAGGTGTACAAGGACAAGTGGACCCACTGCAATGTTTCCGCTTAGAAAATTATAGACACTGGTTCAGCATGCGTATATGCTGAGTGAAATGATCGCCAACCTCTTCTGAGGAGAGGTACTTGATGAAGAATTATAAGCCATTTAATTTATCTAATGTTCTATATAAAATAAAAAAAACATATATCGTGAGAGAATAATATTTATTCGTAGTATGACATTTATGCCAGTAGCATGACATTTATACCATGATATTTATGGTAGCACACAACCCTAGACTATTTGTATTATTATTATTATCAGATAAACGTATAAAAACGTGGCTTTAACGCAAAAACGGTAATTGACGTCTACGTAATACGTAAAACTTTGTAAAGCAAACAGTCATTCGTAACTCGGCCTGCAGGCACACACGCTCGTACGTTACAGTTTTCAATATTTGCCGCGGTCCCTGCGATCATTTGTCAGGGCGGCGCCGCGCACCCGCGCTCATCGAACCTGCCCGAGAAATGATTTATAGAGGCCTTTAAAAGCCTAATTGATTCTCCTAATGACTCGTACATTAGCCCATTACCGGAGCCCCGCCGCCGCGCTCGCGGCCAGGGATCGCCATCTTAAGTGCGCGGAGGCGCCCCCAGAGAACATTGAAAAATAATTAATCTCACGTACTATCCGCCGCAGTCGCTTGTACTTTGATTAATTAGGAAAACTAGGAAGTCGTTTGTTATTTTCATTCGATTAGTTGTGCTTGATAGAAATAATATGTCTTGTATTGTTGCTAGCTAGTAAACAAAAAAAGCTTTCACATACAGATTTGGCTCCCAAGTATGAATCATATACATAAATAATAACTTTATAAGTAGTCGTATATTTACTTATGAACAGTATACATTTCAGTAATCAATATTTTCGACAGAGAGTACTTGGTAAAATTCCATTTTGTTATTTTATTATTAATAAATCACTCAAGTATTTGTATATATAATATTTCAGCTTTTACACAGCCTTATTGTGTTATTTTAATGCATATATTTATGAGACTTAAGTATGTTAAGTTAAAAACGCAAATACATATATTTTTTACATATTTTTTTCTATTAACTCTCGAATGCATTATATTTTTACCACCAAACGAGAAATATTTTTTCGTGGGATAAACTAAGCTAATTAAATTTTAAAAATGTATGTTACTTAACCCAAATGTTTAAAAAATATTAAATGCTACTTTATTCAAATTTATTAATAAAGGCTCCAGCGCCACTGGCGGGTGCCACATTTTCCAGGAGTTCTTAGACGAGAATTCTCTAGGGGCCGCACCTGGCGTTCTCAATAAAGGATAATTATTGTTTCCTGTGACAGACGTCGTGTGGCTCCCCACGCCGACTTAACGCCCGCCTGTGAACCACCAGTGAACGCCAACGTCGTTTCAATTATTAATTTCCTATGTAATGAATGTCTTCTATTGTTTTTTTTTTTTTACAAAAGTCTATATTAAACATCCTCTGAAGTTTTTATTGCATGGCAAAGTTAATTAAACTCATTAAAAAATAACAAGGCTATAAAGTGAAACAAATTATATGTTAGAGTTTTTTTTATAAATATTTTAATTATTCACCATATCCAGAATAACAACTGGATTAATAATTGTGATCCTTGAGCAACCCGTCAATAGTGATTTTTTAAACAACATGCTCGTTTTCAGTTTCCACTTGGTTGCTTTTAGGTTTCCAGTTGATAGTTGCTTTTGTGGTGACAGACTTAAGTGGCATTACTCAAATTGAACTTATTGATTAGATTCGTGCTCGGAAAACTTATTTTAATTGAATATGGATATGCCTAATGAGAAAATTATTAGTACTCTACGCACAGAAACCGAAAATAGAGGTAAAGGCTACTTACCAGATTGAATTTTTAATATTAATCGAGGTCACTTACTATTGATTAGATTTGATTGTAGTTAGAACTTCAAATTTGATTTAATATTGACTAATAAATGTAATATATACGCACTCAAAGAAAGGTTAATCATACATGTATGAAAAGTTATAAATATAAATAATTTTTTTATTGTTACAACACGATAAGACAAGTAAATGTCAACTTTTTATTTTTGGTTTTACAGTGATATCAGTGATAAGAGCCTTTGTTTTTTGATAACAATTTCCTTGTTAAATCTTGTAGTATTTAAGGATCGATGAAAAGCAAAGCGGGATTATTACTGAGAACTTAAGTAGCTTGTTCATTTTAATAACGTCTTGTTGTAGACACAAAAACTTGTAACTGATGCGATACCCAAAAGCTGGAACGTGATGTTCAATCTGTGTTAGCAGCGCGGGCGGGAAAAGGCCTCCGGTCAGAGTCGTGCTCGTCTTGTATCGCAACACCGGAGACGACAGCCAGAGGGAATTGTTCGGGATTTTATCATCAAAATTATGAACACTTGTTTTGGTGGAAGTTAATAATTTCGCGGAACAAATTGATGCCATGTTTCTTGTGTAGTCAAAACGAACACCTGAATTCTGAAATCGGGATTAATACTGCGAAGAAAGTGTGCTTTGTTTTTTTTTTAATCTCTGTTTTTGAAGTTAATAAATGACGATTGAAACATAAAATTAAATTGTATCAGAGTAAGTTTGATTGGTTTAATTTATTACAGCTCAAGAGAAATTCATTGAAAACTTCAAACGATATAAACTAGCTCTCGATTAAATTATAAACAGAAATTCGGCCGACGGGGAAATTAACAAAATGAAAACTAGATATTCGCTTGTTTTCTGATAAAAATAATCGCTCCGAAATAAATCTCGACGAACAAAGTTTACTTTCGGCAAAACTCGAAATGACGGCCCTCCTGCCAGAACTGCTCGCGAACAATCTGGAGCTCGCGGATCCGCAAAGTTCACAGCCCGCGATCCCGGAGCGGCGGCAATCTCGCAATTTTAACACTCGCCCTCCCGCGGATGTAAATTGAGAATTATTAATTCCAAAACACCTTTTGCTCTACAGTTTGCGGGAGATTCCCGGCGTAAGCGTTTCGGATGAAAAGTTTATCAACCGGCAGATGTTTACCTATCAAAGGCGACCCCCGGGCGAGCAGGCACCCATGAGGTGTACCCACACGGCGACGCACGCAACTCGCGTCTCGCATCGTACATCACACACACGCTAATTCATCCCTTTGTGATGGGTGCGTAATTGCCTAAGTATCTTTAATATTTGAAACATTATGTATAATAAGTAAAACAATGGAAGAAAACGCTTTGTTCGGGGGAAATATATTAAAGTTGGGCGCGCCTATTAAATTGGCAAAGTTCAAAGAAAGGCACGCCGGGTAGTTTGTCGGGGAATGTGCGTGAAGGTCTTCTAATGAAAATTCATGTGCCGAGTGTTTGTTTAACAATGCAACAACATTATTCAATCAATTTTGATGTCGGAGTACCATTAAACTATTAGGCTCGCCGTGCCCGCAGCCTGGGCAGAGTACTATCTCTACTTAATATTCCATGGACCCAATGGGATACAATGATTAATTAATCATTTAAGCTCCTCTAAAAACAAAATCATTTCTTATTAATGTTTTTAAAAATTCAAAAAGCAATTTTTAAAGTAAAGTTTGTTTTTAGCAAAAACAACAAATAACTAAAAACAGACACACCAATTGTGTGCGCATAATTAGATTTTCCAAGTAAGCTGTTAATAATTCGAATAATTTTTTTTCTTTGATTTAAGCAAAGTGTATCTAGCACTATTTGATTCCGTGAAAATATAGAAAGCCGTTTCTGACTAAAATAAACACAATTCATATGAACTAAATGTAGATTTTATTTGTGGGAATGAGGAAGCGAGTGCAGTGGTAGAATTCGATTCCGTGACGTCGTCGTCGATGACCCGCAGTGGCCACGTAAAGCCTAATGCGCGTCTGGCCGCCCGCCAGGCGCAATATACAAATTCAGAGACCGACTGCTGTCCTTGAGCCTGCTCCGTGCCTGTTTGCACAATTTTGTGCAATATCTAACGACAAATTGGTATGTAAGCGGATGAGATTAGACGGCGGCCTAGAGCGGATCTGCAAACCTCCAAGCCAAAAGGGTACTTAGTAAACGTACTCGTATGAAGTGGATACAAGATACTAACGTTTTATTATGGTTATTTTGTTATTTATATTATTATATAAAAAAAACTAAGATATTCTGAGAATAAGTTTTAAAGCTTGGTGCATCTCTAAATGTTGCGCTCAACCCATTTGGCACCTCACGTTTTTAGAATTTACCTACTTGTACCCACAGTGTCTTGAAGTTTAATTTTTTTTACTTTGATAAAATCTACTTCTTCACCATAAGCGTTTGTTTTTTTGAACCACAAGACGGCTTAATTTTTTTTTATTATCATCATAATCATGACACGTGTTTCTTATTCCTTAAGAAGATCTTATATTAAGGTTTCTCGATAGAAAAAAAGCCCACGGGCATCAAATAAAAATCTATCAGATTGTCATTTTGTCTATCTCTGACCGTTCTTTGATGTATTTTTACAAACAAATATAATTTTTAACGTCAAACATTACCACACACTGTTTAAAAAGTATTTTTTTTTATTTAGCCGATGATGTTGTCAAGTTTGTACTCTACAAGTTATATCTATTATAAAACCATATCAAGAAAATATAAAAAATACTTCTTTATGATAGCTCTAATACTTCAGCCCCATTGGATATAATATGCTAAATAAATGCGGCTATAACCCATAAAAATACTATATTTAAACGTGTATTTAGTATTAAGTGATAGTAGTGCGAGAAAGATTTCGCAGTCGTTACATTAAAGTTGTCAAGATACATTATTCAGATATTCCTGAAAGAATACTTCAGAATCGCATCAAATTATAAATAGAAGACTGCAAGTGATTTCTTGTTTCTGAAATCTACATCTTACAATTTATATACATTTTTCTATATGTTTGTAAAATGGTCGTTAAGGGAACAAACAGGATAATAACAATCTTAAAAATTCGTGACGAAAGGTTTTTCGGAAATCACAACGAGCAGAACTGCAAAAACACCCCAAATCATACTTAAAAACCCCGCGCAGACTCGCGGGCAGCTTCTTAATCCGCCGAGTTTGGCCGTTAGGGATGTTGGCATAATCGTCGCTACCCCCGCCCACACTTAAACCTCCCTCGGCTCCCTCGGCTCCTGCCACCCCCTCCTTGCCCGCTTTTCTTCGCATATTAGTACCGCTAACGAGCCAGGCTCGCCGCACTTACGTCCTTAATGCCTGCAGTCTCTGCAGATACGCTGTTTCGTTTTTTTTTGATGCAGAAAATGCAATCTCTTGTTTTTGTTAGATTGTCGCTTTGATTTAAGTAAGAGAGCTGTGTTTATGATTCATCATTTATTAAGAGTTGTGAAGACTCAAAGTTTGTTAATATTTTACAGATAACTCTTTAAATTGCATCGCAAAATGATTTTGAATTATTTAATGGAAATAACTAAAGTCTAATCAGTATATATTTAGATAGCTTTATATCAAAATATACATTAATATCTTGATGGTTTCTCTTTATTTTGACCTAAATGTGATTATTGGACACACTTAATTTTTTTTTTTGATCACCGGTACATACTTATAAATCATCTAATTTTAATAAAAATTTGTAGATTTTTAATAAAATAATCTCAATGTCTTTTTAAAAAAATATATTCGTAAAAACTGCTTCTGATTGGGTAAAATGGGTAAATATAATAAATCGTTTTTTTTATATAATTTTTTTCAGTTTTTAATGTCATTTAATTTACTTTGGATTATTTTTGTATTTTTACTTATTTTTATGAAAGTTTGTGATTTATGCAATAAAAAATTTAAAAACATAAAAAACTGACGTATACACTGACTGACATATAAAATATGTATTTTGGATATAACGTCATTTTTCTTTTGTATTTTTTCGTCGTAACATTCTAAATTTCATGTCAGCAATTTGCATGCACGCCAGAATTTTTCAAATGTAGTAATTTCATAACAAGCAGTTGTAAGTTTCCTTCGGGGGGGCAAGCGGAAGTTAATTCCGTGAACCGCCCGACATCTCACGTCCGCCGCATCAGTTGGACGGATTACGTTCGGAGCGAGTCGCCGCGGATCGCAGTGCTTATAATAAAAGAAAATGAGGAAAATTAAGCAAATTAGAGTGTCTGCCCGTATTAAAAAGCAGCCCTGTTTTATGGCGAGATTTCTCGTCCTTGCCTGCCCCCTTTATGCGGATGTTTTGTCAGCTTTAATATGCCTTAATGAATAATTGCGCTCGTGTGCTTTGTATGTGAAACGCCAGTATTGTCGGATGCTTCAGTTTTTGAGGTTTCGCTTATTATAATTCTGGTTTATTATTAAGACTCGCATTCAACTTGCGGAAATGGTGATGCTGTTTTGTTGAACCTCAATAAAACTCGGTTTACTGAAATTACGATTCTGAGTGCTGGCTTAAAATTTTTTCATATGCTGTATCGTTCAGGATCTAAAATATATTTAGTTACAATGGTGCTTTATATAAATTACTGCAATTTTTTTAAACTAAAACTAAACAAATAATCTTGTTTATTGTATGAGGTTTAACAACTTATTTACAATGAGTTGAATAATTGATCGAAGTCCAAAAAAAATCCAAATTATTGAATAGATATAGTTTAAAAATAAAATCAATGTTTCCCAAATTAAATTAGCTCATATTATAATTGAGTTATAACTTTTTGTAATTACAATTCAAAAAAATATTATTTATTTATAAATGAATATTATAATTTTATCTTTGATAGAAATACCTTCGTTGGTTGTGTATTTTATTTAAGTTTCAGTTGATATTAACACGGAATAAAATAAATGTATATTTACAAGCTGTTTTTTATTATTGATGAAAATAGCAGTATGGCGTTAATATTTATAGTTAAACGAATTTCAATTAATCAATTGAGTTAAATCAAATATATGTTATTTATTGTGCGAGTTGAAAACAAAGCTCATTTTTGTAAAAAAGACACAGTGGCGTGAATTTTCGGTCACATCACGCCAGTGTGTCCATTCATGTGTGTAGCATCCTCATAAAAATCAAGCTTTAATTCAATCCCCAGCGGTAAACAAACACGTGAGTGTCACGCGATCGCCGGGTCTGTAACCAAATCACACCAGCACACCGCGTGTAACAATATCCCACCCATAACTTACCTACACAACTATCACGACAATAACAATCTCCGCACCGGCTCGGCCTGTAAACTGCCATAACTTGCGCGCTCCGGGCTGTGACTGTCGCGAAGGCCGCCTCTGCGCCAAGCCGGAGGTAATGCATTGGCGACAATTCGCTCAAATCTATTACAGAAAGATGCATACACTTGCTAAGCAACATTATACAGTCTCATTTGAACGCCTGAGCTTTGGAAGTAAACGATTATATAATAAAGCTTTTGGGCAGCAGCAATACGCATTATTTCCGTTCCAATATAAAATTGCAGTGTAGAGGGACCCGGGGACCTACTACAGTAACTACACTATTTCCTCCTAACACTGGCATGAATATATGCTCAGTGAGATGGTCGCCAACCTGCAATGAAGAGAGGCAACCGATGAATAATCAAATTTAAGACTCAAATTGCAAAGACTGCAACATTGTATCGTTGTGTTTTAGTAAAAAAAAAAAAACAGTTATAAAACACAACTATAAATAAAATAGCTACCATAATTGTTTTTCTCTTGGTTATCATTGGTAGTTATACTAAAATAATGCATGACGCCAAATACTTTAAAAAAAGAGTTTTAAAATGATGTGTGCTACATGATGATTTTTCAACAATATCCGACCATATTGATTTTGTTTGATTCGACCTTGTAAACTAGCGTCTCTGCTGTCCTGCTGATGGCCATCCTAGTCACTCATAGTCATGACCTTGATAGTCCGGCTCTTCTGCATGCTGGTGTGTAGCCGCCCTGGCTCCCCGGGCGCAGGTCACTCGAGGAGTACGGAAACAATCGCATGAATAAATGTGATCTCTTATGACCTGACGTTTTTATGATTCGTGTTGACAGCGCGGGTGATGAACGAACTTCTGCATTAGAGGAGAATGGGTTCGCGTTGGCAAATTGTTTTAATTTTATTTTAAGCAATACTTTTATATATCCTTATTACCACTTTTTTTCAAATTCACAAATTGGATTCATAAAAGGTATTTTTCATGCTAAATATATTTTTTTTTTCAATCAACACAATTTTATGAATTATTGATGGCCATAATTGCAAATCGCTAAATCTCAAACATGTTGTGTGTTTGACAGGGTTTTTGTAATCTTCAAACAGTCTTACATAAATTCACATAAAATCGAATTATTCATTTATTCGAAACATAAAAATATGTATAAGTGCTTGTTTTATATTAAGATTAAAATATACAAAGTTTGTAATAATAATATTTTTTGGCATTCAAACAAAATAATATTAATAATAATGGTTATTAGTAATATAATATGTAAAAAGTAAAGTTAACTTTAAATTAAAAATATAAGACTGAAAAGGTCTCGTTAGCTCCCGTTGTCCCCCAAGGAGACAGTGGCAGCTCGCATGTGGAATCTCCATACATTACCACGTCAAAAAGACACACCGACTCTGGCGGGCGGCCAGAGGTAACGCTCTTAATAAAAAACGTTGTAGTGCTTAAATTTAATTACAGATGTGTACGTAAATGAAAAACCGACACGTTTATCGATCAGCGAGGCGATTGTATAAAATTGTCAGTATCATCGTTAGAATAGTTTACAGTGGCTTCATAGTATTTGGTTTATATTCTTATAAATCAGCCAACTACATTTTTAAAGATTTTCAGCATTTCGTATCATCATTTTCAATCATTCGAATAATTCATTCAGAGTAACTGTTTATTTTTTTAACTTGAGATATATTGTATTTATATTTTCACTGTGCATTTGGATGAGATAATAATTTTGACCGTATTTTTTATTCTTCCTGTGTTTTTTTGTCATTTTGTTGTGAATATTTATAAAATAATTTATTGCTTTTTTATTTTTATTTTTTATAATTTTGAGAATTATTTTGTTCATGGTGTATATTTTACCAGAGACAAATTTACTTAGAATAAAGCTACGCCATATTATAATAAAAAAAAAACGCCAATAACAAAAAAAGAAAAGATGTTTTGGAGAATATTTTTTTAAGCTTAGTATTTTTTGGGGCTTAGTGGAAGATTTTTTTAAGTTTATTATGAGCTAATTCGACCTTTTTCTATATGATAGGAATATATATAGGTATTATGGTATTACCTGAGTTCCGGAGGACCATTAAATTTCAAGATACTAAAATAAAGAGGGTATTAAAGTCTAGCAAGATATCTAATTAACAGTAGTAAATTGGATATATACTTACATTATTTACTATTACAGCGTGATACGCGCTCTACTTGTGCAGAACTGCCAACTTACGAGTAATTATTTTGATTTAAATCTCGCATTTTCGTAATACATGTCTGCCTACGGCCGCACTAACTTCACAGTAACGTCTTTAAACGATTTTATTCACGCATAAAATGACTTGTACGCTTAAGCTCCCAGCAAACCCGCCCGAGCACCGCCCCGATGCACACAATACCACTCGCAGGCCTCCTCCATACACACACGATCGTATTAATCTCTCCCGCAATAGCAGACCTTTCATATCCACAAAACGAAATAGCGTCTCAGGACCCTTATGAAAATTCTTCCGTTCTTTGCTGGCGCAGCACACTCGTAAAATCGAATAACGTTTTCATTTTAATAATGCCCAGGTCGGCCCCGCCGTAAAGAAGATCTCCGGGGTGGGGCGGTATGATAATGTGTCGAGAGCTTGTCTTCGAATGCCCGAGTGAGGCTTCCCGCAAGCCGCTTATGCCTTACAAACGTAAGCTACGTACATTCAAAACTGCTCTGATTCTCTTCAATAAACTCTCAGATATTAGTTTGGATTATGTTGCATCGCATTCGTTAGCGCATAATTCTATTGTAATGGAACCGCTCCGCCGCCGCAGCGGCTCTCAGAAGAGTCTGGCAACTTCCATCCGTAATAACAACAACAGACCTCGATTTAATTATGTTTACATTACGGTCGCTGCGTTCCGAATGAGGATTGCGAGAGTCGCTGCTGAATCGAGTAGCTCTGATTAATCAAATGTGATTTTCAGGTCATTTGGTAAACATAACTACTCGTATTATATTGTAGTGACTAATATTTTGGTTAAACAATAATTGGAATTCGCTAAAAGCCAGGACTTCAATTTAACTACTCAATACACAAACATGCTCGGCGCTTCTGTTTCTATTTCAAATAAACTCTCTTGTTTTGATTTCAATGCGTTCTTGGTTTTCATTGGCATCTCAGAGAGTAATAAAAATACGTATGGCATTGAAGTAAACCTTCGGATAACCTATGCGAGTTTCGCATTTTGCAGTAATACAGTAATGCAAAATTATTTATTGCGCACAATTAACAAATATTTGAATTTAAATAGTAAGTCCCGGTTTTATATGAGCGGTATTAAGAAACCTTACACATTATTTTAATTTATAAAGAACTATGGAATGTGTGTAATTTTAGAAAGCAACGGACTTTGTTTACCGGTGAGACGGACCGGCAGAGTAGTCGGCGGCGGTCACGAGGAGAGCTCCGCGAAGAAGCCGGCCATCGGGGCCGCGCGATTGTTTTTCTCTCTCCGTTCATATTTCATGCACGTTACGCAATCTATCTCGGTTATACCTCCTTGAAACGGTTGTAAATTCCATTTATGTCCTTTTTTCTCCCCGCGCCGCCGCCCCGCGCCGCCGCTCCGCCCCGGTGTATTTGTGGAGTGGAGCGAACGTTTTCAGACTCTTATGGGATTTTCTTACATCAGCGGTACGATATTTTTTGAGGTGCCGCAATTTATTGCGCGGAAAGGAAAAGTCCCGGTTCTACGAGAAAAATAGGTTCTATGTGGCAGCAAATTGGGGCGAGACCGCTCGATAAACCTTTACGGGAACTTTCGACGCTTATTCATCGGTAAGTAGTGTTATGGAGCGCACCTAATGCCCGCGCAGATACTGTCTCCCCGGAGAGCAGCGCGCCATGGGAATAGGTAAATCACCGCACCACGGCGGCCGGCGGACGTATTTATCAACGTCTTAACTTTATATATTGTAAAATGTAGGCAGAATTTCTCGAACCTGCGCGCCAATATAACTATTAACGTGGCACGTCAGGCTTGCGCTGATGCCTTGAAAAAATATCATACTAAAATATTAATAAAAATACCCTCTACATCAAACATAAAAAAATAAGTAAAAAATTAAAAATTTCCAGAAATCAGCTGTAGACTTGTAAAGGTTGTGTCAGCAAATCGAGTGAAAATTTGAAATCCATATTAGTTTTTTTCATTTTCGTACATTGCGTAGAATACTTTCACATTTTCATGGCAAATTGACCACTTTAAATACAGTTTCTATTTCGGGTGAAAACTATTAGCTTTTAAAGCACCAAAAATAAATTGCTACTATATTTTACTTTTTACAATTTTTTACGATGGTTGAAAGTCAAAAACCACAAAAATTTTATATTTAAGAGTTTTGTTAGTTACAATGTTATGGAAGTTTATCTGTGTTACTCTACTTAAATTAAAACTAGTAATCCCACGGCTAGTGTGAAACTGCATCAACTTCTAAGAAACAGGACACATGAAAAATCAGAGTATTCTAATACCACGAAACCAATTTAGATTCAGATATAGGTTATAAATTTGGTAAATGTTTGAGACTTTATTTGGTAAATTGAGCGTTTAAGTCGTACATGTAACTTAACCCATCCAGGTCGATTCTATTAATGATATTAAAATTCTAAAATACAAACAGTAATACGACAATTTACTGAGTTGGTTTTTCAGGTATTATTTTCATCGTTTTGCGTGTCAACCGTTTGTCGCTATAAAAATTAATAAGAGCCAACTCGCTCATCTGGTGTGGTTTATTTTGAAAACTCACGTCAGAGGGTGTTGCGTTTTATCAAAGCTGATATTTGTGCATAAAGTTTTCTGCAGAACCGACCAGCGTCTTTCATATATGCACCAAGTGACTCAGTCCCAGTCTGCGCCCTGCGGCAGCTTCCGAAGACGCCGCCCTCACGGCCGAGTGATCTGAGGATGCTCCTCCGCCTTAATTGAGAATATCCATCGACTGGGCGGGTAGCAGGGTTGGGTGGAAACCGCCTTAGAGCTTATTTGAATTAGCCTCACTGCATAGACACGATAGCTCACAGCGGTTTACCTAGATGCCGTCGCCCCTGTCACTGCATAATTTGCCGTATTAATTTCGGTGCAGTATGATGTGTGCTTTTTGAAGGCGATAATCTTCTTGGGAAATGAGCCGGATCTATTCGCCGATTGAGACATTAATAACACTAATACCATCGATATGCTCATGAATAATAAACCTTTATATTATCAATTAAAATCTGATTTATTATTAAATACTTTATGGCAAACTTAATAATACGATTTATGTTTTATTTATGACACCAATTATTTAAACAGTTGCAAAACCGAAACCTTTAAAGTATTTGTTAAAAAAATGTAATTTATTTAATGACAACATTATACATCAACAATAACAGATTGTTAAATTTAAAACTGCGAAGTCGACGCACAAATAAATGCATTTTCAATAAAACGATAACCGTTTTCGATTTGTTCTTTAACTCGGCGTTTTATTTCTTTTTTTTTAAAATAATTTCAAGAAACTAATTTGAGATTTATATCTAGTTGTGAAAATTTACTACCCGCACTGTGCCAATAAGTCTGTTATTTCATTTTCCATAATTGCCGCAGCTGCAGGTTGTATCTTGCCAAATACAAAGCCGAGCAAAACGCAAACACTATCAATTCTCACGGGCGACATGGCCCGTCGCATCGCAATCTACGAAAAATTGCATCGCATTCTTAGATCTGTGCACATTTGTTCGTGTCAAACATTTCCATGTGCACACCTGAGCACCACCTCCGGATGTGCAGCACACGGAGTCTCCGGGCCGTTCGGCTCGGCTGCCCCGGGCGGCGCCCTCGCTGGAGCAGCAAACTATCGCAAGCAACATCGCGCGAAGACTCAACTCCAGAATTGTATTCGAAACAGAACCACCCTGACTTGGGACAAATTCAAAATACACTTTATATTAATGGAAACCGTACAGTTTATTTTTTTTTAATATAAAACCTCTTTCAGAATAAATGTGTTTTATTTTCACAATCGCATTTCTACCGCCGGGGGTCGATTTGAAGTCACGAGTTAATATGATGTTAATTCTTTTAAACCTGAAAAATTATAATATCAAGGCGTTCAAAACACACGACTTTTTTTGAGAAAATATGGACGAAAGGTTTTCGGATGAACAATAATTTTCAGTGAAGTAAGTTGGATTAAATATGAACTGTATATAACACTTTAATATGCATTTATTACACTGCTATACGCTTGCGGTGCATATGAGGCAAAAATTTAGATCACTCATATTTATGGAATTATGAACGGGGTCTCGCATTTATATATATATATATATATATATATATATATATATATATATATATAATATATGTGACGCAATTCATTGAATATATTATATGAGGGAATCGGCAGTATTGGGGGTTTGATTTAGATGTTTTTGCAGCCGCCGCGGCCCGTGGCTCGGGTGATATACGGCCGCGCCCCGTCAGTGCGAGTATAAATTAAGTGTATGGAGTTTGATGTCGCTTCGAGGATACTGCCAATTTTTGTACGGCTCTTGTGCTTGGCTGAACAATGGCATTTTACCAGACAACTTGACATGAGTTATGCCCTGTTTTACGTTATGCTTACCTTTCTTTTGTGTCATGGAAACGCGGGTAAGTCGCCCCGATGGCAGCATAATTATCGGATGAAAACAGTCCAATGAAAAGGGTCATAATTTAGGAATTTACTATTGATATATGTTTTTTTCTTTTACATTAATGATGAAAGTGATTTTATTATTTTTATAAAAATAATTGTTACTAAGCCATTCATATTAATTACATAAACATACAATTTTATTCGCAGTGTTTGTTTAAATATTCAATTAATATTAAGGTAGAAAGCACTTTGTTTTCTATTTAATTTAAATATTCAAACATATCTAAACATATCATATCTCTCTTCCTGTAATTTGTATGTATGTTTTATTGGTTTACATAATTCATATTCAATATTTTTATCAAATAAATTGTATTATATAAAGCAATAACTTTTTAAATAAAGACCAAACTGTTTTTCATTGAAAAAGATAGTTTTTTTCTTTTTACGTAATTAACCTGCATTTCTTCCATAATAAAAAAAAAACAAAAGTAATATTAACGACCGAGACTATCTCATGAATAGGCAATACTGGCTTGTTCAATACAAAAATGCTAACCGCAGGCACGCTCTGGCTCTCCACTTACCTTCCCCAAATTCTAAACGCCGCCCTGCACAAATCTAGTTCACGAAAAAAAACCGCCCCAACCCCCTGCCCTGCCTCCGCCCCCGCCGCCGCCCAACTTCCAATTTTATGGTGGTTGGGCAACTTTGCCGCGACCGGTTTTCCACATACGATGCAATTTGCGATTACCCTGGCCGATAAAGACGCTGCACGGGAGGCGACCTGCTGATGGTCCGGTCCTTCCGGAAACAGGTCGCTTGTTTTCATTTTGATTTTTGGCCCATTTAAATTTGAATTTTCTAACAAGACAGTGCACGATATTTCCAAGCGTTTTTCTGTTTAAAAAATCGATTTAAATATTTTAAACAAAACGAATGTATAGTAGAATACAATTAGAAATCACCACAATACGGCAGCAGCAACATCAAAATCATTGCAGGCAAATTGATGTTACGGGTGTATGCACACGAACAAATTCAAACCGATATCAATTAAAACCCCAATACACTGGGTACATGCGAATGCTAAAATTCAGGCGATTGCTTGATAAAGACACTAATTAAGTTGCGCCGGCGGTGTCCGTGCCCATACACGTGCCGGGTAATGTGCCCCGCGTACCCTAATCTATTTCGGTTCCGGTGCGCGGCTGGCGGCCCGAGGGGGGGGCGCGACTCAGCATCCGATCGCCATTCTGTTTGGCTCTCAAAAACCGAATTACAACGCTACCTGGACAAGTTAATGCGACTCACATGATTTCTATACATTATTTCATTATTTAAAATATCAACTTTTGTTATATACACTGAGGCAACATATATACTATCACGTGATCTGGAGTTAACATGATTCAATTTTTCATTATTTTAACAAAATATTTTTTTTATTATTCCACACTTTTGATCAAAATCTGTTACCAATAAAATGAAACACAAGTATTTTATTTAAAATATTAAAATTAACAGCTTTCTAGATAAACAAAAAAAGATCCTATGAACCGATTTGATAATGTTCAATTCCTATTTGTATCGTTGAAGGTGTTAGCACATTTTACATATATTTTTGTGTGAAAAACCCATAACTTTAGTATAAGACTATGAGCCTTAGCGGTTTATTGAGATAAAAACTTCATTTACTGGTGCAACATTGAAATAGAAGTGAACGTAGTAAAATCTATGGAATGTATTTGTGAATATGCTATTATAAATCATCCGGAGTCAAAGTTTAATTAGTTTTTTTTTTGTGGTAGTCAATGAAAACAGATATGCATCGCAGCTTGAAGCAAATCTGGAACGGTTTTAATAATTTGGCATGGTAGACAATTAATTTTCCACAATTGAAACGGTCCAATGAAACCGCAGGCCGATACCGCGGAAGAAATTGCGGACGGTGTAATCCTGGAATCTCGTTTGCGGTATTTCGTGGGAAACAAATGTAAGCAGTTTTGAAGAAGCTCCCAGTGCTGCAGGTGGAGGAGGAGCAGCGACGGCAGATAAGTTCGCCGTTCGGCGGCGACCGGATCGCGCCGCTTCTCGCTTTAAATCCCCTCGTAAGGTATAACATTTTGTCGTCCAATGATTTCTGAAAAGCACCAGCTGCTGGCAAAACTTATCAGCGGGTGCATAAGTATTTTAGTAAATCGAAACTCAGATGAAATTATTTTCAAACACTGAATCGACAATTCATAATCTGAAGCCATCTAGAGATAGCATTATGGTAGTAATATTTTATAGTAATGATATATATTTTTTAATCATTAACGCAGGTATATATTTTAACTCTAAAACGCATCTCGTTTAGTTATTTCTGAAAAGCAACAAAAGAAAACTGTTTTGCTAAACGAAATTATTTTAAAACTTGAAATTTACAATTCATATTCTGAAGTCCTTAATGAGATGCTAACGTAATGATAATATTGATTTTTAATAATTTTTGAGGAAAATTAAAAATATGGTTTTGCTTATGATATTGTATATTTTACACTATAGTTGTAACGATTTTTGGTGTTTTTTTTTTAATTGTGCATTAATTAATAAATTACTCCAAAATGACATTTTAAACATTTTATCATATTTAATAAAATGTTTTTCAAACAAAACAAAATCTATTTCAAATCAAAAATATGATTTTTTTTATCTACCATATAAAGCTACGGAGAAAGCGATTATATATAAAGTATGATAAAATATGCACAAACGTTTTTAAAAAGACTTTTCACACAAGCAATTAATCAAATTGAAATTTAAACTATATTATTGAAACTTACACTGAAGTTTTATGAAGCAAAACTAATTGAAAACTGATTTTTTATTTATTGAGAAGATATTTTATTATTGGCAAAAATGCCTTACACGGGTTGCATCAGTAAAATCCTGTTGTAGGAATCGGCAGGTTAATACTTTATTAGGTTAAACAGATTAAAATATTACACTAACATTCCATATATATTTATTTGCTTAGTAAAAATGCACATTCGGATTTGTCTTCTCGTAAAAGCATAGCACGAAATTGTAATTAAAATGTACAAATATAATTGATTTAAAAAAAATTGTAATGGTGTTGTTTTAATTTTGCAAAAATTTTTTTATTTTTTTATTTAATGTTCCGTTTTACATGAAACCACAATGTGACGCCGCTGTAATATTTCACTGCGAGAGATGCGCGGAATATGTCTGTATTGTAGTTCCTTCAAAATAAAAGTGTACATCCTGAAAAAACAGAAGAGCGGCACACTCCCCCGAAAAGCCGTCATAAACACGGGCACGTCAGCACACTCAGCGCACCGTATAAATCCTGCTCAACGCACGCCCGTACATCCCTACCATACGTAATAATAAAGCAATAACAAATTTGAATAAATTACTTAAGGAGCCCGTGACGCGTCCCGGCATACGTCCTTGTGTCGATTCCCGGCTTACGGCCGCGGCGCCGCACGGGAAATCGAATGTGTCGGTTTTAATCTAAGGAGGAGTTCGTAAGTATTACTGCAGCGCGTTTTATATTCCGCTAAGGATTTTCTTGGTAGGTGATAGGTCGGATTTCTCGGGCGCCGTGATGAAATCGTCGTTGCTTTTTGGTACTGCTGTTATTGCATTTTGGAAGCCAAAGGGTGACGAGAGCTCGCCGGGAATCAGAATTTCTTTGAAACACCTGTATTTCATGTAAAATATAAAAATGTTGAAATTCAACATGGTTTATATCATACACGTGGTCTATTTATGTCATATTCAATATAACAAAAAATACAGGTTTTGATTATTATTGATTAAAAACATTTGAGAATTTAGATTGAATATTAATAAAATACTTCATTTAGTGAATTTTGTTGGATTTGCTGTTTATCGTGAAACGGTTTTTTTTTGATGGAGCACGATGAAATATAATTGTTCCTCCTCGGCTCGCGCGCCAGACTTGCGCTCCGCTGCGGCGCTCCCCTGCCCGGGAGTCGGGATAATATTTCCCACCTATACGCCATATCGAAGATGTCTAAGAAGGGAGATTGGAAAAAGATTACGGAGTATCATTGCGCTATATTTTAGCGTTAAATCGAGAAGGAACTATCCTGCAGGGACTCGGATATTCTCTTTTTGCGATGTGCTCGGGAACCGCCTGGGATATTATTTTCATTTATGTCGGGTAGACCGGGCGTGCGTAGACATGTACCGACAGGATGTGCAATCAATATGAGCTTACTCTGTATGGATGTTTTTTTCTTCTCCTTGCAAACACCGTTGTCTATCTTTTTGAGTACTCTAGGAATAACTTTTTTGTGTTCGTATATATTCATTCGGGGGTCTTAGATTCTGGGTATTTTGATAAAAGGTGACCTTTTGTTCAAACAATGTTTACGGTTCTTAAGGAAAATGTAACGCTTGCTTTTTCTGACATCCATTTTAAATTTAGTTTATATTATACTATAAAAAATCAGTTTTTTTGAATTGCATCATCGATGTCTAAGAATACGTGTATATTATAGTTAATACAATGTTTATGTATGAAGCTCCACGTGATTCTTTATAAACGAAATTGAATTGCACTTATATATATAAAAAAAATATTGAGATAAACATACTACGAATAAATAATCATAAAAAAGTCAGTTATTAAAATACTGACAATATTAAAAAATGACATCACTTGTGTAACATGTCCGTCTCAAGACATTTAATCCGCAGATAATTATAACTTATTTTTGGTTTATATAATTTAATGTTATTCAAATTAACAATATTGGATTTTCACTTGTTGCAAAATAATCAAATCATTCTTATTTTAACAAGAACCTTAATTTGAACACAAATAATATTTACAAATCAAATAACCATAAAATCTAAGAATTCATTTTCACATGAGTATATAATACAATACTTTCAGTTGCGATACAAGTACATTTGTAGCGTCGCTTTACCTTTTCGTGTCCATTTTTATAACACATAAATATGATTGCAGTTCATGTCCTCACAAGCGGCACCGAACGCCTGATACATAGTTCGGGCCGAGTTTTATTGTAACATTATTAAATCAATATTTCCACACGCCGGGGTCCTTCGGCCGGAGTATATACGACCATTAAAATAATACGCTCGTCCCTCATACGAGTAGTTTTCAGATAGGAATGGCTCCCGGATCGCCCGTATCGCTCCTTACGGTATAAAGCGACGGGAAGAATTGTGCTGTAAGTCAATAGACAAGCACGCTCTCTGGAACATATTGAGACTGTTCATTTTACCGGAGATATTCCAGAGAAATAAGCTCTCTTGGTTTACATGATACTTTACCGTAACTTTGATAAAAATCGTTTCTTATACACTAAATTTAAGTCTATATAAATGATTCTAAGTCTTTATACATGAAACGTGTTTATATATACTCGTTTTACTGAGTTAAATGAACTGCATTAGTTTTTTTGGCATATCATAAATTTACATTTTTATATTCAAATGATGTCCTGACCGACCAACAGTGATATGTTACTGATCAATTAATACGTTCAAGTATTTAGGTCGTTTATATCAGTAAAGGTACCGGATAACGATTATCAGTTTTCTATTGTTATTAATATAATATATTACAGTGTCACTGTGATAGATTTCAGCCTGTAAAATGAAAGTCGTGAATAGTATAGTATAAGCCTCATTTTTAGACACAATAAATTAACTGCAAATATTTTTTATTCAAAAAAGTTACGTTACTTCACAATTTAAAAAAAAATGTGGTATCGTATACGCCGCAATAGATTCTGTGTATTTAATTTCTATAGAGCATTACAATACATTTCTGCAAATTTAATAATGTTTTTGTATTTTCCTTTGTTTCAGAGAGTCTACGAGATTACTTCAACAAATTTGGCGATATCACAGAGGTCATGGTTATGAAAGACCCTACCACAAGGCGGTCGAGGTAGGTCAAGCTACTAACTTCAAAGGTTTCCCCATTTCCACAGTAATGTCTTTTTCGTTATTTACCCAAAGTTATTATTCCAAAACTGCAAAATACTATTACATACCACTTACATTTGCAAATAAATCAACATTAATTATTGTATTTATTATTCTCCATACATTTTAGAAGTCAGATTCAACACGCAACAGACTTCCGTCCGTTGTTGTTGAATTTCATATTGGGATATTTATTATAATGAAATAACAGTTTCAAGTTTCGGCGGTCACGGGTGATTTGCAAAACGTTGACTGAGCCAGCTAGACCAAAACCGCTGTGTTGAAATTTTCAGCTGGTTGGAAATTATTTAATTTCACTACTCCCTTACTGTTATTATGAAAATAATAATACTTTAATTTCTCATATTAAGCGATGAAATGTTTTAATGTTTGGTTTGGTGCTGCTTTCCCAGCGAAATATTAAAATAATTATATAAACTGATATTTCGGAATTACGTTTTGGCTGTGATGCGTTTAAATATTATCCATTTACAATGAAAAATACCATTTACGGAAATTATATACTGTTTTGAGTTAAAAATTATTTTTTTATTATTTAACGGAGGAAAAATAATTTGAACTTTTATTTGTTTTTTTTTAACATCTTTTAGAGAAAAATATAACGATATCCCAAAATTAAAATTGCCCCCGGGTATAAAATAATATGTACTTTCAATATGGTATTAATCTTGTAACAAGTTTTTCTGCACAATTCTGATCATACGATGCTAATCAAATGACGTAAATATTAAAAAAAAATTGTAATATATATATATATAATATTAGCTTTAAAATTCTATCAAACTCTTCGATTTCGTACTCAAAAATATAGTCACAAGTACATCATATCTTGCTCGGATTTTATATTGAAGTACTCCGCCGCTTGCTCAATTCCGGGAGTTTAACTATTTTTCCGAAGTATTAGGGGCGATAGAAGGGTGCGCCAATCTTCTCGGCTAACAAACAGTGAAGCAGCACCTCACGCATCCCTCCCGTGTACGTGTCTGTTGTATAATTTTTGTTTTAAAGTTCGCTAAATTATTCGGTCACGTTCCGCGTAGATTCCCACCAATTAACATATCTCCGGTATAATCAAGGCGGTTACGCAGGCAGTGGATACCGCCCCCGCCCATCACTATGCAAGGGCCGTGTCTGGCCCGCAGCCCACCTGATGTTTAGGCCGAGTCAATACTCATAATTCCCGAGCGCAGGGCGGCGGCCGTGTAGGGCGGACGCTAATTAGCGGAAGGGCACTGCCTACGTGTGGCGCAGTGTGTGGCCACCCCGCTAGCTGGGCGCCGCTCGCTGATGCTGAATGTTGAGTAGGTCACAATGACTGCTCCCCCTTGCAAGAATATATAAAAAAAACGATTTTCCAAACTGATCTCAATCCATCTTTTATCTGTGAAATATCAAATAGTGATAGTGACAAAAAAATCACAATTATCATGGAACAAATTTTTCATATATTCGAAATCGGTCATATGTTTATAAAAATTCTGATATTTTGCTAAAAACAAACATGGAGTATCAGTGGAGACTGCGCACGTCTCGAGTATAAATAATGAAGCCATTCATCAGACGGGTGAGGTAATTCCTAGCTGGTCTCCTAGAACCATGGAAGGAACCTTGGGGGACGCTAAGTGCCTTGCTGATCACGATCTGCCAGTCTGCCGCCAGTCGCAGCGCCGCCTGTCCTGGACTTGCAATTGCACTCAATGGGGCTCATGCCGGGCAATTAGGGTCCATACAAATTATATTCAATCATTTATTATTATAATCAAATGCTACAATGTTTATGCTACGAATTGTACAAAGATGTTTTTTATAATTCGTTGTTTATATATATTTATCTCAATCATCTTAAGATGACATCTTTAAATATTTTTTGCGCCACAAGAAACCTTAATAAATGAAATTTAAATAATGTATTTTATATTCTTAAATATTAACTAAATATGAAATTAACAACAATTCTGCAAAGCTGTTATGCATGATAGTTTAAGAAGACTTCCGTTCTGTTTTCATGTCCGGGCTATGTAGTTTGTATTTAATAAAATACTATTATACAACTTCATATCATCTATGAAATAGAAATTCTTCACAAGATCAAGAGATCATAGAAACCAGCAATTTATACATCGACGTTCTAAAACATACAAAAAGTATCAATTGATTTTCTATACGAGGAACTAAAACTGATTTTATTGTGATTTATAAAGAATTTTTAAACTTTGGTTTTTTAAAATTAATATATCATTTTCTTTACTAATACTATGATTAATGTGCTTTAATAACATTTTAAATGAATCAAAGATGTCTCGGATTGATATGAAGAATGAGAGGAAATATAATCAGATAAGATGACATAAATTAATGTAAATATATTTAAATTTATGATGATACGAAGTCGCATGGCTTGGATTATCATGTATGAGTACATTTTTACATGGAAATGCCTAATATGCGGCAATATTAATTTATCCCGAGATACAACGTGGAGAAAGCAATTCAGAAATAATAATGTACTCAAAGAAATACTTGGTTTATTATGACAGAAACTGGAATATTTGCTGCGCAATTTCTTCTTCCTTAAAATTAAATATATGTCTAAGGATATTAAATCATTTTTGTTTTAAATAATTGTATTTTGTCGACAGTAAGCCTTCAACGGAATGTTTCACTGCCAGTTGTGATTTAAAATTCCAATTTTAATAATGCTTCTTAGTAAAAAAAAATTATGAGGATTTACCGTGTATTTGTCTATGCGTACACTTATTTGAAATCAACAATTAATACTTTGCATTATTGTCATATGACATGACATGTTTGAATACCAACAAAAAAATTCAGCCTTATTTACAAATCCACGTTGGATCTCACTTTACTTTAAGTGATAAAGGTTCATAATATATTTGTATATTAATCTCAATTTTAAAAATGGTTTCCGCTGTCGTTTACGCTTTACCAACACTACTTTCGATGTGAATTATGATTAAACGGAGTTATAGTGATAATTGGCATTCATCCAACAGCTGGTGTTGATACGTACCTAACCTATTCATACCGCGATATGAATGTCGTGTAAGATGTAGCGCCTTGTTCGCCGGCTCAAAAAGCATTATTATAGTTTGTATTGAGTGGTGCTCCCATCGACACTTCTCTGCAGAAGCCTCTAAGCTGCTGTTATCGCCGCTCGCAGCCGGGGCGACTACACGCCAGGCTTCCTCGGATACGGAGCTCGCACACCAGCCCGAGCCTCGAAGACGCCGCGCCGGCCACCCCGGCAGGGTGGTTCAACTACCCCACACACTGGTTCAATTTGCAGCCCTCCATTTTTAAACTTCCCTAAAAAACAAAACGACCCTTTGAAACCATTTTTATAAATTATTGATGCATTTACATGCATATAAAGCGACTTAAAAATATATTGAAGTTCATCGTCATATTTTACAACATCTAAATAAATACTATAAATAATATACAAAAAGTTTTAATATCTTTTAAATTTGCGACTTTTTTAAGTTTTGAAAAGAAAATTATCATTCAAGAGTTTCAAAGTAACAAATTAATATGAACCACCCTGTGTATTTACTCATTTCATATCCCTACATGGTACACATGTCGATAAACATGCCCTCTCCCATGATGTATGTAGGGCACAGAATTCTGGATAATTATGCTACATCCAAGGCACCCCTATTGTCTAACTGATTCAATGAACCTCTGCATAGTATACTAATGGTCCTGGTTGTAGATTGAATTATGAAGATAATCAATGTTAACGAACTTGCGTTTTAATTTGATGATATAACGCAATAAATGATTTATATATTTCCTAGTTTACTGAAATCTACATAAAAACGAAAATTCACTATTGAATAGCATCAATAAATATATTTCCTGGGTAAAACTTTGTATAGTAAAAATTAAAGCGCCATGACTCATAAATCAATTGTTATCTTGCTTGATTGCCGGCTGTAATAAAACACCTTCAAATATATCCTTTTAAATTATTGTTTGATATTTTTGTAGCAAAAATATTTAATTACATTAAGACTTGAAAAATTGATAATCAGTATTACTGAGATAAGTCATACCAATATTTGATACTGAAACTCACAATTGGACTACGGTTTTTTTTTAACTGTAATAGTAATACAATAGAGTGCCATATTTTTTGTACTTCACCTATGCTCAGTGAACGAAATATTTTTCGAAGTAAACGCATCGGCGTTAAAATACACCTTCAAAAAACAACATGAGTTATTTCCAAAATATTCGACTTATTTGCATTTATATAGACACTTTTGTTAATCTATCTATCTGACGAATTGTGCTTGATATTGTTTGAGAAATAAAAAAAGAAGTATGCTTCAAAAGATTTTCTATAAGAGTATAAATATATTGCACAGATAAAATGATTAAAACAATTTTTTCTTTAAATATTCTTACGCCAATCTTGCATGCATCACTGGCTTACATTCAACAGCTAAAAATCTATTCACTCCGCTCATTCAAACAATTTGCCATTCAGCCGATAAGTTCGCCCCTAGCAGCCGTCGAAATCTCTCGCAAACTCCGACGAAATTTGCACGTGCCACAATGCGGATTGTTTAAACAGGGCATCTGTGTGCGAGCCGCGGGCGTGTGTGTGTGTGTGTGTGTGTGTGTGTGTGAGCGAGCGCCTCCGCAAAATCAAATTATTAATTAAATTCAAAATGGAACTATGTATTGAGTCAAAGTATGTGGAATGGATTGTTAGTTTCTGCTCGGCTCAAGTGCTGAGCGCAGTCGTTTCCCCCGCGCTAATGGCCGCCATTTTGAATGGCCGTCGCTAAACATTTTCGTAATTAATTGGGAGTTTTAATATGCAAAAAAAGCTGCCGCCGAATGGAGGCGGAGTTTGAATTTCAAAGTTTAAACTGTTACGACTGAGGTGATCGGCGATAGCGGGTGTTTTTATCTGATTCTTTAATTAGATAGTGCAGTGTTGCTCTTTTTCAAGTAAGTTTTAATTAATTGGAAACCAATCTAGTTTATTCAGCTACATTGTTTTTTATATTAAATTAAGAGAGGTGATTCAGATTTAAATAATTTTGTTGTTTTATATCAATATTTATAAATATATTTAAAAAAAAAAAACATAAAAGAATCTGTGTGTTATATTTTAAATGCTCATAAAACGCAATGAAATTTTTCATTTATTTTTACCATTTACAAGCCTAATTTTTCAGAAGACAATTCTGATAATTAACCATTAAAATAACTGCATGAAATATATATAAATTAACGGAAAAAAAAAATTGTTTAATCTGTGTCAATAAAATATTTATTTCAATTTATTGCAATCTATATTCACGGTGTTTGTTTTTGGCAACTACCTGGAAACATTCATCATGTCAATGTTTGCTCTCGTCATCCTTGTCGCAAATGCCATCGCAGAACTGCGACATTCGTGTCGCCAGTCTACATGAAACATGCGATGGACGGCTCAGGGGATCGTGTCAGATGAAATGTACTCGTATTTTGATGACTTTTCTCGAATTGGGAATACCAAATTTTAAAATAAACATTTTTATTTGAAAAAATCTCGAAAGATGCACCGCTTTAATTTGTATTTTTGTATTAAAATTGAATATCAAATCAGTTCGATAATAGCGTTATGGAAAACTTTTGTTAGCCAATTTCAAAGTGCTTAAGTTATAATCACGTTAAAACTGGATTGCACTCAGTTTAAATTTTAGTGAAATTTAGCAATCTGGTTAACGTCCCACGACTGAATGCGCCCCCGCCCCTTCCCACCCCCGAGATACTCACTACCCAACTACCCAATAATAACAATATCAAATTTAATTAAACAGGCCCTGCTACAGTATGCAGAATAACGAGTCAGTTGCAGAATCATTATGATCATTACAAACTTCTGAATGTTATAGATTCCTTTTCAAATATTAACCAAAACAATCTACACTATTAAAGTTATTTATAAATTATAGAATAAATTAATTTGTTAAATTGTTAATTTATTTTTACTACTCAAGCGAAATTTTATTATCTGTAGAAACCTTTTTATCCGACAATAATAAATGATTAATCAAAGTAACATGTCGCTTGTGATAAGTTGCGATTAAAAAATAAAATTGTTTTGATTAATTTTAATTTTCCTTAATCAATTTTTCATATAATTTAACGATTTTGTTATTAAATTATCACAAATGAACTCGTTAGTTCATTTTGTCTACAAATTATTTATATTCAAACTAAACAATGATATAATTTGCATTTAAAAACGTAGGACCGTTATGTTTTGCGTCTACGATTACGTAAATTTATTATGATTATTGCATATTTTTGTACATCAATTAAAATTCAAAATATAAAAATCCTCAAATAAATTATCACAATGAGAGGTTTGTAGTAAAATTTCAATTATCTCATTAATATTGGGACTTATAGTCAGCTTGGGTATGTACTTGGAACATCGACAAACATCTACAACAAACCACCGTAGATAGAGTCACAAGTGTATGCCTCCACTGCAAAGGCATAGAGAACAAAACACAACATTACCATAGACTCCGCGGCAATAGCAATATTGTCTGTGGGCAGCTGCTTGTATTCCAGAACAAACAGAATCACAATATGGCGAAAGTTAAATGGGCGATTTTCTGCACGCAAAGCTGTATTGTTCAATCAATTTACTTTGATTTTTCGATTACCCATTTCCGTTTTGATAGGAATATTTTATTGTTCTGTGCACTCAATAATTGGTTATGTCGGAAAAATTGGCAGAGTGGAAGATTCAGCAATGGATATTTGTTTATGAAAGCTTTTTTCTGTAGTGCGGCAGAACGCATTTTATTTTTAATATGCTTTTTTTCACAGTGACAGCTGAATAACTGCAAGGGACTGCGGTCGCACGGCAAAAAAGCGCAGTTTTTCGATTATTTTGTCATTGCATACAATAAAGTATTAAATTGAGTGGTCGAGTGTGAAATGACTGCGTATCAGGCAAATTTTAATACAAAAGCCTCCATTTGGAAAAGAATAAAAATATTATATATATTTTTCGTTTTTAATGATTAATTCTCTTATATCTAAACAAACATTAGTTATTGCATGACCGTTAAGGAAGCAGATCCTTCTGATGGGTCCATTTTAGAATTTTTTGATAATTTTTTGCGAAAAATCTATTGCACTAATAGAAAAAAAAATTATTGCAAAAGTTTGATACATTCTGTCTTCTACAAATAAGATTTTTTTTATTTCTTTTAAATTTACTTTTAATATGACGAATATGTGTTTTTCGGATTAAACCTTAGGAATTTGGAGATTATTATGACTGACGGACTTAGAACCCTTAAATTAAAAATGTACACCATTTAGGTGTACATTTATAATATTCAAAAACCTTATTTATTCAAAGATTTAATAAAGATTTATTTTAGATAAACTTCACATTCTAAATAAGATAATTAGATCGTTGCAATGGATTTCTGCTTGATTCACGAATGAATATTTGATAATTAGTTTTATTCTACACGTGGATATGGGTGCGACCATTGATGTGTATAATTTCTAAATTTATACCGCCATGTTGTGTTCTGCGGCTGCCTATAAGCGATACAATTTGGCTGATACTATCGGCAAGCTGAATCAATGCAATATGCGTAATCGCCGGTGCCGTGCGGGCTGCAGTGCGCCAGGCGCAGCTCACCAGGAGCATCAATAGCCTTCCAGTTAATACGCGATTAATTTATGATTATTCACATAAGATTAAACATATTATTACAATAGTTTAGCTGTGATCAAATCATATTCAATTTGAACAGACGCAAGGAAATACGAAAACTACAAATGTTATATATAAAACAAAAAAACCAACATTCATACACTCTACACTCCGATCGTTCAACGAATATAATATTCTATCAAAATACTTAATTATATTATACTTACTGTTTTACATGAGTATTACGTCATTTTCGTGATTTGCTAATATTTTATTTCGAAAACACAAAGTCGTAAATTGGTATAATCAAGTGTCCTATTGATACTATTTTATGTTTAATATTCTAATTTAATCCGATATAAATATTTTATTCCTTGATTAGTTTGCTCTAAGTCTAAAATACTCATTCAGTAAAAGCACGGGGTCTTTACAAAAAAAAAAACTAATATTCTACGATTTGCAATAAACTCCGTAAATGGAAACACATCTGCCCCAATGCATATTGGCACAATTTCCCTTTCAGGGCCGATAGCACCCCCGCAGTTTGCTTAAGGAAACCACCTCAAGGAGCCCAAATCTCCAGACGGCTGCGAGAGATGCCCCAGCTGAAGATATTGCCTATATATTGAAATCGGTCAAAGAGCAAGAGGCAAGGGCCCGGCCAAACGTCGAGTAAACAATAATATCGCCGGCTTACCTGGCCCGTTTGCCCTCACGCTCAGCTTAGTGCGCGATCGAAGTGTTTTATTTATATGAGATGTTGGCACAAGAATAAAATGCGATTGTATCACTTCAGCATCGTCGTGTATATTGTTGGCTACAAAAAACGTCTCCGTGTGATTTTATTATATATAAAATCAACTTTAAACAAAATTATGCATACATCAATTTTACAAAACCATAAACATCTTGTTATAAACATTTGTATTTAAAACACGATAAAATTCAATGTAGATTTTTAATATATCAATACTATAAACGTATAAAATTAATTGATAATTTCAATTCATGTTCGTTTTCAGTCATTTATATTTTATTTTATCTTCAATCATAATTTTTAATAAATTTTTGTACATCATAATCACAAAAGAATTTTTTTTCTGTAAACAGCGATGCGGCGTAGTCACAAGGCTCATACTTTAATATTAGACGCAAATTTCATCAAATTGGACGGTGCACAGTGAAACGCGTTCTTTATTCCGATCAATTACATTTCGTTAGCATCAAAAGGTACGATATTTCATTTGGAACAGCCAATATCCACGACCCGCCTGTTATATTTTTTGTGTCCCCCCCCCTTTCCCCAATTACCGGGACCGGCGCCGCCTACAACAAGCGTGAAACATTCGCAAGAAAAACAAATGCATGACCTCCGCCTTGTTAAAATAAAGTGTAGTGCACTTGTCCGGCTTTATCCCGTATCGCTAACAAGATCATTTGAAAGACACTTACGCTTCAGCTTCCCGGCCAGTGTTCTAGAAACTTTTCCGCGACCGTAAACTTCTCCGAGATTCTTTTTTAGCTTTTACTGAATCTAAATCCAAAAAGTATAATTTTTATACAAGACAATGGTATTTAAGTATAATGTCGAATCATTTATGATTCCTTATACATGACGATTTGACTCACTCCCGTCTTTATCTGGGAAATGATAAAATATAGAAAAACGATAATGGTTTGTAAGATGAGTTGGTTAGAAAATATACCTTTCAATCATGTTGCTTGTTAGTAATCGAAAACGAAAAAAATATGACACAAAGATCTTTCTACAAGAATAAATGTGACATGAAGATTTATACTTGTAATAAGCTAAAATTTTAATTAAATAAAATATTATGAAATATCAATAAAATAATTTTTTTTCTATATTTTTGATCCATAAATCTTAAAGTTGCGTAAAATTTAAATTTATCATGCAACTATAATTCATCAACGTATTGATTGTTTACTTCAAAAAGTTCTGTATTTCAGTTAATAAAGAGACTAAATATATTAATACGAGTTATCGCCGATACTAAAAGGTCTCACAATAGCAATATCAATGCCCGGCATGATGAATGGGCCGCCATCTTATACCCTGGTCGTTTCAGAGGCTTTCTCTTTCCCCGTTATTTTTTTATTTCTTTGTGACTACGCAGTAAATTTATTTATGGTTCCCCATGCAATCTGCATGGTGTTTTCTCATGCATATGGGCTTTGATTCATCGTAAACCCGATTCACGGTATACCTTTGTCACGTAATCCTACCCATTGTTAGAAATATCTACTACTAAAAACCAATATTTTAATTAATTTTGACTTAAATGGTAACATTTTTGCCCTTGAATAATGTTGAAAATAATTATATTACTTTTTTCATTATACTTAAAAAAAGATAACTATACAAATAACAAATTTTGTTATATAAGTCTTAAAACATATTAAAAATATATGTGTTATGTATGAACTCGATAAATGTTTGAAAACCACAATGTTGATTTTTAAAACATGAATTTTATACACGAAAAAAATTTAATAGTTTATTTATATAATAAAAAATGTTTCTTCATGTATTTTGTAAACTAACAGGTTCATCGGTACTTATTAAATTTATGAACTTATTAAATTTAAGAAACTGTCATTTAAGGCTCTCATTGATACGTCAGCATATTACCGAGCGGTCTTCGTCATGATCCGAGGCATGCTCGAAACCTTTGAAAGTAAAAACCTCCTTTCAAAATAAAATATGCATGTTTGAAAGTGTCGGCGAAAAATTAGTCCCGGGAATTCACGCCGAATGGAAGGCTTAGTGTCCCCAATATTCAAAGGGGGTATTTTTCATCATTTGTTTTGTTTGCTTACTCTACAACCCAATTAAAATAAGAATTGATTACATATTTATTAATAATCAAATAAAAAAAAAACAGGCATAACGTTTTCTTACAATTGAAGGTTAAAATACAACAATTGTTTTTAGACATGTTTCAATATCACAAAACAGTTTTTTTTGTTATTTTAGTTATAAGCAATGTATTTATTTTCAGTAGAGCTTGAATACAAAGTATATATACATATTAAGTGAAATAAAATAATTTATCTTTATATTTTAAATATTTTCATATTCTGCAACGAATTTATTTGAAAGGAAAGCCCTCTCATTGACTGTCACTCCCATCATTGTCCATCCCCACTTGAGACTGCACCCTCTGGGGGCCTCACGTTTTATGAGCCTGCATGGACGTAAATTTTCCATATAAAAAATCTAAAAATAGAAGAAATCACACCAAACCAATAACTTAATATATTAAATATTGGTCATAAAACTCATATTTTATATATTTTTTGAAATTACTATTTCAAGATTGAAAGCTTAAATAATACGCGCTAGTTCTTGGGCACTACTCAAATGGTAAACTCACGTCACTTTAGCTGTAGGCGGTAAACACTCAGTTATCGAAGCATCGCATCGCTCACCCAGCTACCCCTTGCATATAGTCTCTACCCCCGACACGGCAATGACATCCTCATCAAAGCTGGGGTGCAAACCTGATACGGTGCATCAATTTAAAAACGCTTTAGAAAGACTGCATTATTGCTTGCCTTATGTGCATTTCCTATCGATCAATACTCACTTGAAAGAGTCTATTATATAAAAATGTGCACTTACAAGACACAAGACACTTCACATTTACTAGCGCAGCATGCAGTTTGTTAGCTCTTATGGAATATGTTGAAAATATAATTCAATACTTTAATACATCGAGTGTAGAATAATATATATATAATGGGAATTCGAATCCAATTAATTGTTTTATTTAATTTCAATGTAAAAAGCGGTTTGAATACCAATAATTCGATTAATATTTGGCAAAAGTAGAGGTCGAAGGGCTATATTTATTGATTGCTTATATATTCGAATGTATTTTAATTATTTATCCGAACTTTGTATGCCACAATTTTGTCTTGTCTACACTGACCTTATTTGCAAACCTTGAACTTAGTGTGAGATTGTTATTTTCCAAGTGGCCATATTTAACTAACGCGTAAACCCACTGTCTCAAATAGTAAAGTCTAGTAGGTGAGCCGATCCTCAAGTGAAGGGTTTGTTAATACACGGCGAGGGCGGCCATTGATCAGGGCGAGCGGCTGCAGTCTCACCTGCAGTCCTCGCCCTCGCCCCCGCCCGAGCTTCCGCCCCCGCCCACCCGATGGGTGATTGATGACCTCCCGTGTAAGTTTTCGTGAGTGTTCTTGGAGCAACTTTGAGTGTGTGTGTGGAGTTTGAACACTCTCCGAGCTGTCGTTTGAGAAAGGGTTGTTTTTTGATGAGCCCTTATTGATGGTTTCTGGGGATGAATTTGAAGGGTCATCTCAATTTTGTGGTAAACTACTAAAACATATTATATATGCGGGTTTATATGTAATTATATATATACATGCTTGCAGACTATGTCAGTTTTGGGTTGACTTGATAAAGCATGATTTGTTTAATTATCGAAAAAATAAAATTTTATTTCGAAGGTTTTGTGTTTTAAGGAAAAATGTTAATGATTTACTTGTAACTGAATACAAAATTCTATGAAAAAAAAAAATTCTAATGTTAAAGTATTTTTTAAAGAGTCGTAGCATGTTAAAATTTTATTTACTACAAACCTTAACATGACAATGTTATTGCAACACCAGTGATTTATTTAAAATAGCCTAAGCGTTGTTATTTGAAATGATGCATTCATCAGCACTTTGAAAGCGGGGTTATCTGACGTCACAATTATTCATACAATAAAAGAAATCCAGCACAATAGTAACGAGCGATTAATTAGGCATTGTTACAAAGCAAGCGCGCGGGTGAAAACAAATTGCCATAGAGTCGCATTTTCCTTTAAATAATTGACTGCACAAAGGGGTGGATAATTCCAGCGGCGCTCACGCACGCAGCCATTTTGTCAATCACGGCCTTACTAGGGGCTGCGTATCTTTCTGATCACCGGGGGGTGGGAACAGAGCGCCGCTTCCGCCCCGGGCGCGCAGACACTCGGAAGGTTAGACGCGATAATGAATGGGCCCATCTATTATGTTATGTGTCGGAACACCTTACTCATAGCTGCGTACGTCCACTAAATGGATTTTCCAAAGCCCCGCGGAGGCGATACTATCTGGAATATTTCCGCTCGGAGCTGAGCCTCTGAATGAGCGAGCTATTCTTATTTATGGACTTAGCATATGTCGCTCTTGTTACCGGACGGGAAGAACGATCGCCGCGGGAGACGAGAGATGCCTCAGTCACAGCCTATATATTAGCGTCGTTCCTACTTACTGAGAGAGAAGACATCTTCTTTAGCGGCAGATTTATGGACCCTCTTGAAAATGACGCCAATACAGTTGTGATCGATGGCGCTGAGCGCCATATCTAAGACTTAAAAAAGTATCTGAATTTATGCATGGCTTAGCAAAAAACAATTGAGAAAAATACATATAGAATATTAGGATTCGTGCATTTTAATTAATTCATTACGGCGATTATAAAACGCACAGGGAATGGTATTATACAGAAATAACAGTTTCCCCCAACGCTCCCCGCATAAGCGCTCTTAATGGGCGGACAGACCGCCAGGGCGCTCAGCCCGCCGTTGCCCGCCGCTATCGCCTATAATCCGATTTTAACAATATGCAAGTAAATCGATCGCATCCCTTAGCTAACTGGGCCGTAGGACGTGCAGTTTAGCCGCAGCACAAGCGCACGGACGTACGAGGTGCAGGTTGAAACCGACGGCTATCCGTGAATTGTCTTGGCCAGGCCCAAACGGTAACTCGCCAAAGGGCAGCTAGCTCTATTATACCCGCGTTTGAATGCTGATTGACCGTTTAATTTGATTTCATTACCTGATTTCGGATAGAATAATAATGTAGGCAGGCGTAAACACTATGTACTATAAAATTAACCCACATTATCCATAATACAGAATACTATCCGTGTATTTAAAATGAAAGATTTATATCATTCAACATAAAATTTTTTAGTCGTATTGTTATTTTTCCGCATAAAAAAATGTTTTAAATTACTTAATATTCCGTATGTTTTATTTGAAGCCAAAAATTCAAATTCCAATTTTGCTAAGTAATGGAGAACCTTTCGCAATTTTCCATTAACTAAAAGGTCACTTTTTTTAAAAATAAATCATAAAAACCGCTGACTTTGAGGTGCGCGGACCGTAACCGGCCGGGGCGGCATGCAAAAACGGTTCGGTCAGAACTGCGAGAGCCGAGCGAGACGTCGAACCGGACCCGCAGAAAATACGTCTGTGATACGGCCAAAGGATAATAGTCGAAGCATATTATATATTAGGGTCCATTATGGTCTGCAGAAAGGAAGGGAATATATCTCCATTACCCCCACTATGTATTTGTGATATGGTTCTATTATTGGAAATTTTGTTTTTTTTTTTTTTACAAAATCTTTAAACACGTAACAATACCATTACAAATAAATATAATTTCAATTGAGAGTTTTAACCAAGAGTTATGGTAAAAAGTTTTAAGGTCGTTTTATATTTTAGGTTAGGTTATATATTTAAATTTCATAGTCATCGAAATAACAAAGCTTATCAATATAAATAATTAATTCACCTGGGCTAAACATATTTGTTTTTAAGCACTTTCTATGATGAAATATTTTTTTTTGACTGTCAATCATCGTTATAATTTAACTATAAGATAGGAATCACATAATTCATACAAATTTAAAATATAAAAGTACAAAAAACTAAATATTACATTGGAAATTATTTTTTTTACAAAAACAAACATTTAGCATTTTAAATATTTGTATAGTGCGTAAAGAATAGATAGCTACTAAATATTTAAAGATGTTTTTATGAAAATAAATTTGTAGTTGTAGTCAATAGAATAAAAAACTTAATATTCCCAGTTTCCATAATTTTGCCTTGGTGCCAGCAGTCACGTTTTGAATAGGTATAGGTGAGCAAACTTCTCTTTATACCTTCATCCATCAAGTTTACTTTAAATTGTGTACGATATTTATTATTATGAATATTGAAAGAATATAAATCCTTTTTTTTTTTTCATTACAGCTTAGTTTGAAATACAAAAATATTATATAAAGTATTGAGCTGTCAAATATGAGTGAAATGGGTACAAGAAATAATATAACTCAATCACATTATAAAAATACATTTTATGTACTAACTTACGTCAAAATACTTTATATCCAATATTTCACATCTGTTTCTGGGTTCGAATAAGTATGACTTTTCAAAGTAGAAATAATTTTATTACTCTCGTTGAATAAATATGTTACTTTAAAAGATTCGCTGGGGAGAGATTCTTCTATGTTACATCCCATCCTCGTCGCCATTGTAACGTAATGAAGAACACGTCTATCTTGTACTGTGTTTATTATAAGACTGGCGAAGTATGGGAATGTAACATAGGTCCTCGCAACATAATGCTACCTACGTTACACTTAGTTAAAGCATACTGTGAGTTAAATATCATAAACCATATTGATAATCAGATTTTGCATAATTTTAATAAAAAATAAACATACCATCACTTTGATGTATTAAAAAAAACTCATAGGGGTGTTGAAGGTATTCAGAATTTTTAAAACAGATACAAGTTAATGGTATTAGCTCAGATACTAAGATGCTAAGATGCTTGGGTAGTTCAGCTTCAGCGCGGGGTATAGCTATATTGACTATATTATTATGGTGATACTTGAAATACTCGTGGTTTCATGAATACTTAAAAAAAAACTATTTTATAGGAAGAAGCATGTATTGGTCATCGGTCGGAATGGTGAAAAAGCTCTCACTATAGCACTGGAAAATTTCAGATTTCTCATTAACTGCTTAGTTTTATTTTCCTGAAATCGTATTTTTTCAACTGCTACACGCGTTTCTAGTTTTTGTTGCTTTCAGGCTATTTGGATTCTTCAGATGCAGTGCGGGATACTTATGGCTATAATGAGATTGGCTTTGGCGGCGGCGAGCCTGCCTCAGCGAGATCATATCACCCATCTTTGTGCGAATCCTGCCAGGGATTAAATATAATAAGAGGCAGCAGTAATTGGGGAAGACGGCGCAGGAACGAACGGCTCCGGCTTGTGCCGATAAGAAAGTTTTTCGATTAAACGAGTTTATTTCTTCGGCGCATTGGTTTTTATTGCGATTTGTTTGTTTTGATCTTGCTGCGATTGGGTACTACCAGTTAATTAAATGTCTTATTGAAATTTATGTGTTATCAATGAAATTATTTTGGTTTTAAAAGTTTCTGAATCCCATAGAGAGAATTTATTTGAACCATTTTTTTTTCTTTGTTTTTATTCTGAAATATTACTTTCATCTGTAGATTCATACTCCTGATAAAATAGAGTGGCAAACAAATGACTTATAAAAATAATACATTATTGTTGAAAAACAAAATTAATGTTTTTTGTGTGTTTTTAAAGCAAATTTATTTTAAATTGAATTATTGAATTTTTGATGTTTACTATAAGCATTAAACAAATGATAATTTATTGTATGCGTAATTTAAAAGAAAACAGAAAATTACAGTTATTTTTTTTTTTAAATGCCATGTCTATTGTAACCGTGATAAATAGTTCGCATCGAGAGAAAGCTCGGGTATGTTCCAGAGAAACATATCTACAGACAGTTGACACTTCGTGTTTGAAAGTGGTTGAAGAGTAATTTATCAACTCGATTTATCGTTTGAGATCGGCCAATAAATCTGCAAGTGCGTTGGTACCCTAATCTGTGTGTTTGACAACTTTACAACTCTCATTTGCATAATGAACCGGCCGCGGCCTTACAAAAAAAGTTTAATATTCAGCATTTAAACGAAGCCATTTAAATTTCCGAGCGCCCTAATGTTTTAAGGCAAATGTAATTAAATATAATTTGACGTATTAATTAGAGAGAGACTCGGCGAGAGCCCTCCGCGCCGCGAGTAGGTGAGCTCCGAGAGGAAGTCGCCTAGTCCGGCCGATCTGCGGGAATGTTGCCAATAACAACTTGTTAATTTTTCAGCTCCCTCTAGGACCGTATTTTCTTTAGACGCTCTGTTGTAGTATTTTTATTCATTTCACCAATTAGCGGAATGGCAACTGTGATTTATCGCCGGCCATTAATTCCGTTTTTTGCCTCTCTATGACCTGCGCGCAGTAACAATACGGTATCTTTTATTTATATTTTGCGCGAGGATAATTGATTGCGTTCCTCTATCATTTTGTTTCTTTCGAGCGCCGTGTTTATTGTTTAACAACGTGAAATTTCGTACGCAGCACAAAAACGTGCGTCGCCAGCGAGACAAAGTGGCAGATTGTATCGGCGGGAATGTATTTGTTTTATTTTCTACGCGGAAAGTTGTCGAAATAAGATTAAAGTTATAGATTGTTCTGGAAGGTATGAGGGAGATAGATACGGCGATAAACTAGAGAGGACAGATCCTCGCTGATTAGGTTTGTTATTGGACTTGCGTAACTTGATAATAAAATATAATAACGGCTAAAACTAGTGTATTTACGCCAAGGATATGAGTGTACAAATTACTGGCGAATACGGCAGCGAGATAATTCAGACCGTATTTCTGTAGCTGTGTTTTTGTTTGGGAAACTTTATTTTCTCCGTGATATTATCGATGTAATTGATTAAAACTAGTTTCCTATTGTGTACATTTATTTTGATTTTCAAGAAAGATTAAGGTCCACATGCACGGATTACGCAATACCAGTTCGAGCTACTGATTATTGAATTTTAGATGTAAATATTTATAACCATGTATATTTTGAATGAGATAATGAAACTAAATTACAAATATTTTTCTATGCTTAAAAAACAACACTGTTACATTTAACAATTGTCGAATACAAAAAATGCATGCTTTTTTCTAATATTTATAAAATCTAATGTATTGCATAATTAGGTTTTAAAAATCAATATAATTGTGTAAAATTGATGTAGTTTTATATTAACGGCGTAATTGTATATAATCAAAGTTATATAAGGAGTCGCTTGCACTCTCTGGAGTGCAAGGCTAATGATCGTCGCCAAACGCATTTATTTAATAGAAGTCAACTCCAAGGACAGGCCGGCTGCATTTGCGAGTGCATTCGCTTTAAGTGCTTGCATTAGTGCCCCCCTGCGACAAGTGCAACTCCGCTGCTTTTTAACTGTATTCTGGATTGCACATCTCAATTTTTAAACTGAAACAAACATCTACCTCAAATGATTGCGAACATTAAATGGATATCAGAACTCATTTGTTATTAATCATAAATTAAATATAAAAACATTTTATACAGAATAAGTGTAATTCTACATTCACATTAAAATAAAATAAAAATTACACAGACATACATTCCGCAAAAATAATTGGTTATGGCAGTAAGAATTAGATATAAAAAATATACTGAAAAATTCTTAGTTAAAGACACATTATAAATATAAATATCTGTTATTGTTAAACTCCTTTTTAAATGTTCATATCATATCGTTCTTTTGAATATCAAATACTTGTAAACGATATTGTTGCAATACAGCACGGCGATTGCTCGTGTCCTATTATCTCCATGCTGCTAGTGCAGTAATTATCATCTGAAATATCTTGTAGCGAACATTGGATTTTCAGAAATCTGGTGTGTTAATTTGTATGCTTGTAAACCGGAGCTGAAACGTCCCCGCGCCTTGTGCGCTGAAACAATGCTCAGTGATTGGCGGGTATTTTAGATCTGCAGATTCAGCTAGAGGAAATGCTGTGCACGTGGGTTTGTTGTTGGGCTTTTGGTTATACTATGTTATATATTTTTTTACTGAAAAATACAGTTTTTGTAATTTTTTAGGTACGTATTACTATGTATCCCAGTGTTATTTTACTCTTAAATATTTTTAATTGATTTTATAAAAGGCTTATTCTTTGTCAAAAAAGAATCAAATTTATAAAAAAGTACTTAAAAATATTAAAAATGAAGTTTTTTCAAAGTTGCGTGCAAACGAAAACAAAAACTCTTTATTTATTACACTTTTAGGTTTCGTATTTGGTACTATGTCTATATTTTGTTAGTTAAAATGACTCATATTCCATTTGGTATTGTTTGAGTATTTAACTTACTAATATATATGATTATGCTATAGAAATAGAGACATTAGACATACATAAAACATACATAATAGTTTTCAAGCATAACTTATTTTAACAAGATTAATATTATAAAATTGGATTCTAAAAAAAAAAAATTTTTGTGAAATTTAGCGTATTAAAAAAAATATTGACCGTAATATATAATCAAACAATTAAATTAATCATATTCATATTTAATTCTGAATAATTCAAGCTATTTCAGAAAAAAGCTGACTGCATCATTTATTCGTATTAAAGCAGAAATGACATTTTATATTCACGTTTACTTAGCTCCGTCCAAATCCAAGACGGGCGTTTTTACCTAATCACACTAACCGCTGCATCTCAAAGGCAAACAGTCGCATCTCTCTGGGAGCGGAGCTCTAAAATATCAATTACAAAGTCGTATTTTTAATTCGCTCTCTGCAGGAAAGACCCGGACGGAGTGTTTGAGAGGAAAATCAACAAACGTTTTAAATTTTACACAGGACGCGGGCGAGACGCGAGTCGCGCTCGAGCAAACCGGAGGTTCACTTAGAATTGGCTTCCTTGCCGTTTGCACGGGGTCGCCCACATTGTGCATCCATTTCACGTAGTATTTTTTAGTGAATATTTATTTATTTATCACAAACAGGTCTAGTTTTAAATATTCAACGTTTAAATGGAAAAATGATTCTTTCGAAAAGGCCATCTTCAAACAAACAAAAATTGAATTTCTAGAAAAACTCCCGATAACCTATTTCGCTTTTCATATTTTATAACTCTAATTTATTCCTTATTATTTTTTTAATAAATATATGAATGCAGTTAAATATGAGAATATGTTTGATTTTCAAAAAATACGTTATAAAAGCTTAAATAAAACAACAGAACACAAATCCATCCACCCTACTCAAGACATGTTAACGAAGTCACGATCGCATATCCCATCGCTTTGAAAATGCTTTTCTAATGTATTACCAAGTGTATGTCATATTTGTTCAGCAATTTGACTTTATTTATACTCAATATTAGAATAACACTAGATGTATTAGAAATACCGAATTAAAAATGAAATACATTTTTTTATGACTCAATCGAGAGATTATGTTTTATTAAATGTATATTTTTTTAACAAAAAACTAATACCTTTACCGTAAATGCTAATTTATTTATATTTTTTTTTATGTATGATATCTTTATAGTTTTTATAACATAAAAATATTACTGTTAAAATAAAAAAAAAATACGAAAAATTTTTTTCACTGAATTATGCTACTACGCGATTATAAAGAATTTATAATAATACGTTAAAAAAAACAGTAAAATTTACTCAAAAGCGATTAAGTTATGAATCTATTTTGTTGATAAAATATTGAGATTGGATATATTTGGTATAAAACGAATGACCACAGTCCAGACCCCACCTTTGATACTTCGTTTCCTCCTCGTCGTGAATGTTCTCTTCTTTGGACACCTCCCCGACAATACCGATTGTGCTCTAGATGCATTTGTACCGAGAAGGCTTCTTCAGTCACAGGGACTGGATAGACCCAAACATCCAAGCTTTTTTTACAGCCGTTCTATTGACGCAACAAATCACAAAGTCCGCAGAGTTCATACGGAGTCGCTCTTATTTATGGGGATTGTGTCCCTTAAAATAGTCTGTTTAAAAATCACAGGGCAAACAATGTTTTTCGCCTGACCCCAATCCTTTCACGCTCTTGCCCCTCGTCCTTCTGACAGTTGGTCGCTGCTTGAACTCTGGTGCTGGCGACAATGGTGAATTTAATACGCATCCTGTGAACTCTGCTTTTCGAGGCAGTATGTTTGTGTGATATGGTATGGACTTGAAAATCCCCTGTAACGCTGTTATACTCCGAGGATAATTCATCGTATTGCTTATAAACCATCTTAAAATGTAAAACATTTCATTTATTTGCTTTACAAAAATTTTGTTGTATGGAAAAAAAACTATGCGCAATTATCATTTACAATGTTATAAAAAAATAATACGTATTCAAAAATAGTTGATTGACAGAAAAATAAAATGAATATATAAATTTTATTAGAAAAAAAAAACATTTTGAGCAATGTTTCAGTCACTTGGATATCAGTTGGTGATGTTTATTGAAATTTTGTAAAAAAAAAAATAAATTTGTTGAGGGACAAGGCATTTGATTCGTGAAGATCAATTACAATAATGATAAAAGTACCTTTGTATTTTATTTAGTTATGCATCTGATGATGACCCAGTGTATTGGGTCGAAACTAGTAATGCAAATAATTTTAATAAACTCGAAAGTGAAGACAAAATACAAAGGTACTTTTATCATTATAAAAAAAATAATTTTGAACTTTTATCAATACTATTGTAATTTGGACTATAATAAGTATGTATTCCAGTAAGTAATTTACTTGCGTATTGAAATCGTTTATATGTAATTTTAATAATAATGAATTCCGAAAATAATTTTTATTGAAAAACTTTTATATTTTTCGATGGGAATGCAGATGATTCAAACAGTGGGAAAAAGCAGGTTGTAGATAATAGTAACCGTAATGCAGTGGTTAGATCGGGAAGCGGCGTGTCGGCCGCCTCGCCGTGTATGAGGCACGACCCGGCGTCAAGCGAAAACAATGCGAATAACAAAAATGAAACAAATACGGGTATGAATAAAAAATAAAATTGGATAAGGCGGCCAGGTATACGGCGGCGTGCGAGACGGGCGGGGTAGGCGGCAGGTTCGGCTTAGGGCGGGTCGTAAATATGTCACTTTCCGCACACTGTCACCCCGGGCCCTTCTTCCCGGGCTCGGCGTGCCTTATTTGATAACAAACGGTTATTCGTTATTTATATTTATATGAGCCGCCAGGGATCGGAAGTAGAGCTTTAGAGTTCGGCCTGGTAATTTATGGGTTGATTGCTGCGCTACTCCTCGCGCGTGATGACATGAAATATTAATGATTTTGACATTCGCAAAAATATATTTAATATTGCTAAGTAGGTTATGCGTCTTCATAGGTTTTCGGAAAAATATTTTTTACCATATTCTTTTTATGCTGTGTTCGCGTTTTCCACGTTTTTTTACCGACGCCTTTTACACACATTCTCAAACGACACGAAAAATATACTTGTATTGAATATTATGTTATAAATCAAAGTTTAACTAAAAACACACCATTATTTTCAAATGTCATTAGTATACAAGTATTTATTAGGAAATACGTAAAATAAGACTAATATTATAATATTGATAGGTGCACAACTGGTTTCGGGGTTTATTTGTACAGTGAAAAATTATAAATATCAAGAGAAATACAATAAAAGGTTTATTCAGAGAACCATCCATCGTTTGCTTCACATGTTTATCATCTCTCTGGCAATACATTAATCTATATATATAAAACACAAACTCAGAAACCGGCGGTTATTTGGCTGCGCAAAGCTTTAAAATCTTCGAACCGATGTGCCCCAAACCGGTTTCATTTGAAAGCCAATAATACTGAGGTGGTTTTAAGCCACTTAAATTAAACAATTAATAATCAAATACGGTTTATTTAATCAAATAGATTTTCGACATTTTCCATACAAAAGTTTCAACATTTTCGCATATATGCAAGCTGCCAACACTGATCTTGATATTTGAATGCAGGCTGCCACAACAATAAAAAAAAACAACTCAGAACTGTCAGATTTTTTCATCACATTTACGTACAATCATGCTTGGTCGAAAATCGAAGATTTGCTATCGCCTGGTCAGTCATCGCATCACAAACATGATCTGACAGCTAAAGTTTTCAAACAAAAACTCATGGATCTCACGATAAAAAATCATATATACAACAAAACAAAATTTCCTTTTTTTTTTTTTTTCAAACAAATAAAATATATATATATTTCTCTGTTTAGCGTAGTAGCACGCGCCGGGTATCCGCTAGTACGTAAAATATTTGTTAGATAAATAAAAATAACAATTTTAAAATACTCGAGTGAAAGTGAGTGTGAAAAAGAAACATTCTAGTAGAAGTTATTTTCAATATTTTACACTTGCGGTTTTGCTAATAAATCATGTTTATAAATTAATTTCTTTTATATACTAACTGCCGCGCGACAAAAATATTCTACTGCAGCGGTTTAGGGGTGGTTCTTTTTCTTTTTCAAAATTTAAGACCAGTTGTTCTTCCAAAGTTCGCACCCTGGAGGTGTCGGATAATTCCCCGGCACCCCAGCGGGCTCGGCGGTCGCTCCGTCGCATTCCCGCGGCGTCGCGACGCCCTCGGCGCCCACTGGTGTGAACATCAGCTGCACTGTGCGACCAAATAAAATCCACACAAACAGCTTAAAAATATAACCACCACAAATATTTACAAAGTACATATTCATTACTCAAACCATATATTTATAAATCATTTAAAATAAAAATGGCTATTTAAAAATTTAAATTATTCATACAGACAACTATGTTTCACCAAGTAATTAAATGGGTATTTGTTTTTTATCCGACCACCAAAAAACTTGTACCTAACCTTTTTTTTTTTAACCTAACTCAACGAATCGAGCGATCATGGAAATCTGCAATGAACGAAATAAACGCCATATGATAGATTGTTATCTCTGCGAGTACATGTACATTAAAAAATTTTGGTGGTCGGATAAAAAACAAGTACCATTAAATGAGATTAATATGTAAATAAAACAGTAAAAAATTGATGTAATTTTATATTGCATATTGAATGAAATATATACGTATGTCTATTTTTTGGATCGTACGTCAATCAGATGCGTATTTATTACCCATTACGGGTTTATTATATTATTACTAATATGATTAGGCACATTAGTTCATACATAGAAGATGATTTAAAGAAACTCTCAGAAAAATATCATCGTGATTTGTATGGGATTTGAACCACATCCCCTGGCTGACAACTAATGTGCCTAATCACATTAGTAATTCTACTATAATAATAGCCATTGTGTGTTTGTATGTTTGTATGTATGTTTCATTTTTCCGTTCTGTATAGAATATCTTAAAAGATACAACGCTGATTTTTTGCACATAAGTTAAGTAAATTTTTCCGCAGCTATGTGCCGAATTTCAAGACGATAGGATAATATTTTCATTCATAAACTTTAAAATATGCTTTAGCAAATTTCAATATTCATCAAATACGTCATTTTATGACGGGCTACATTGCTAGTAATGAAATATATACAATACAAACTTCAAGAGAAATAATAAATAAATTACTTTACTGCTCCCAAATTTTTTTAAAACGACCCGTGAAATTAAAACATATACTTATCTAAATCTGATGTTAGTAAATTACAAACAAAAAAAAAAAACACGAAAGTCGCTAATTAATACGTGTTTCTCAAATATGGGTCAAGAAATATTCACCTTATGTAAAATTTTCGGTAAAGTTATTTTAAAATTAACTTCCTATAATTATTTTTATTTGGGTTATTAAAAATAGTTGCAGTCATAATTTATCTACTGGATACATGCCAAAAATATATTTACGATTCTTTTGAAAGAAATAAAGAAATGCTTTGACATATATATTTTGTTAATTGAATAAGTTATGTATGTTTTATGGTAATATAAAAAGGATTCACTACGCACACTTATCGCACAATATTAAAATAATTACACAATCCAAAATAAAGTCCTTAACTTTGTGAAGATGGACGTAAAAGTACGTCATTTATCATTAGTAAATAAACACGATATGTCATATAACTTTACTCAGGATGTATCGGCATAAAAATTTGTGATAAAGTTTGTTTTATTCTTTCTCAGTTCGATTCATCCATTTTCTATTGAAACACAGACTTCCAAAAAAAAAAAAAAGATTATAAATTAGCACGCGACATCGTTTTGCTTTGCTGCATATTATCTCGTGGGTGGCCCACAAATGAACCGGCATAAATATATATGGAGTTATTACTTGTTTTTGATTCTACATATTTGTGCTCCGCCGGCAGAGCGGACGTCCGTTCCGCTGAATATTTTCGTTGACATGTCGCCACACCGTGAAATATTAGCGGGAGTTTTTTCATGCATTTCGTTACTACGTATTTCGGCGAAGTCCTCTCCCCGCTATGAATAACCGAATAATATTAAATTCAAAAAGCTAACGATGTTACCGCAGGATGGTAATGTTTTATTTTAGTGCCAAAATGTTTATTCTTTATATTATAAAACATGTATTTTCAAACTGCCATTCCCTTTCCTTAATATGATTTAATAATCTTGCATAAATATATCTTGAAATGTTATATTTATTATTTTTTATGTCACAATATAACGAATGCTACATTCGTTATAAATGCTCATTGATTATATTTCTAGAAGCTCTATGACGCATACAGTATTATGACAGTCTACTTAGAATATCAAACATATTTAATATAAATTATTTATTGTTGCGCGTAGTCTTATGCAGTAAGGCAAATGTGAAATCAGCAATACCATCTTAACTTCTAAATCAAATTTAATTGGATTGATGTACTGAGATATGTATTTGAGATTGAAAAATGTTTTAATATGAAATTTTGTGTGTTGGCTGCTTATATATTTTTTTGATTGTAATTCACGCATAGATGTACACAATTCGAAAATAATTTAATTGGTTGAGAGCCAAACGTTTGAATATTCAGTTACCCCTATGACAGTGCGAGTAAAGCGGAAGTTTAAAAGGCGTGCGAATCCCACAGAACGTATGCGGCGGCCGCGTAATATTTCACATTGGAAATGACAATCTAAACCGCCGGCGTAGATAAATGCATTTGTTGCATTGAAACTAATTGTTGTAATTGCTTTCATTGGGAAAATTAAAATGAATTTCTGCTCGCCATATCGGGACGTAAATTCTATCGGCTTCATTATACTGCTATTAATTCACATGCACTCTGATTTATGGGCGAGTTGCACGGCCGTGTCGTTTTGTATTTAATAGTGTGTTTATACTTTATTCTGTATAAAAACTGCTGTTCATTAAACCCAATTTAATGCTACAGTTTAAAGTTGACTTACGCCGATTTGTTCAGACTTTTTTTACTCTGCAGACCAAACAAAACAAAAAAGTATGAATAAAAATATTTCACAATATTATGTCATAATTATATATATATATATATTTTAAGACCCACATGCTTGATAAAATGTACTTAATTATTAATTGCTTAAATGTAATTTATTTAATAATTTTTAAGAAATGTGCTATTTTTCCGTACATATATAATCGTCTAACGAATAACGTATTATTATTTTCAATTTCACCTTTCAATTAATAAAGACGAGTCTAATTTATTACCGTGTAATGGTAATTTTGAAACATCAAAATATGAAATAAGGCTATTTGAAAACACCTTAAATATGATTCAAAATATTTTCAAGATTTTACAGCCATTATGCGGTATTATGAATGATATTTATTTCTTTATTTTTCTCGCTAAGCTTTTTCGTTCCACATGCCATATACTTCCGGTTTATGAAACCGTTAAAAAATAGATTATCCTGAAACTCATACTGTCAGAATTTTTTGTCATCTTGCGCTTTGTAATATTCTGAAAAATGCAACTGCATAACATAATAACTAAAAAAAGACATCGCCACAAAAATTGTGAAATTAATTTAAACTGTGGAGAAATAAATTCTCAAAAATGAAATGTACTACTTTATAATCTTAAATTTACATTTTTTATAACATAATTGTTTTAAGATTTAGATTTTTTGTCAATCACTCGATAAAAAGCACCATGAGAAATGGGATCTTTGTATCAAAGAGAATATTTATCAAGTCACGTTAAATTGATCAATTTTAGAAACGTTTATGTTTTGTATATCTTTCAATTCTCAGATTTTTTTTTGTTTTTTTTTTTTTTACATATATCGAAATATTTAAAAAAAAACATATGATCGTATCTAGTCACAATCGCCATCTTATCGTTGAGAATTACTCTCAAGTATCAACTGCCTCTTCTTTTGCAATATCGAAATGCTTTAATCGAGTCGAATGAGATCGCGAGTCGAGCTCGAACGTTTCACCCCACCACTGTCGGGAGTAAACCAGTTAAAATGGATTCGCAGTGTATAGATTGTAACTGCGCGCTGGTTTAAGCCGGTGGCGTCGCAATTTGAAATTCATCCGATCCACTCCAGTCGACGCCGATCCTGTGCGTTATTTAAATAAATTGAAATGCATTTACGTGCTGTGACGAGACGAGTGCAGCCATTGCATATATTTCGACGGTAAACTGGAATAACGTCCCACCTTGCTATTCACCATTTTGCAAACTAATATTTTTCAGCCACAGATTCTCATTCACGATTTAATATCCGGATAACAATTTTCTCTTTTCTGGATGCATTTGTAAGCACAGCGAAAACATATTTGTTTTTACATGATTATACATGTATACTACTATTATGTTTTAATATAATTATTTTATGCCATGTTTAAACCTATTCTAATATTTTAAGGTTTTTTTTTTAAATTATGTATTTGGCCAAATGGGTGTCGTTTTGGTTTTGAATAATATCATAACAGGCTGAGTTTTTTTTATTTATAATTAATTGCTTTTTATTGTAATGCTCTGTGCCTAGTCACTGAAAATAATTTAATAACATGTTTGTATATCGTATTTAAAATCATGAAGTTATACAATTATTTTTAAAAAGATATTTTATTTTATAACGTCAGTAAAAAAATGTATTTTAAGGAATTAAATGTGTTAAAGCAAAAATGTTTTTTCTTTTTCCTTCTGGATCCAGAGAGCCAACTCCGTATATCTCGTTACTCTTGCTAGTTTGCAAGGTTCAGCAAGCCATCTGCTTGACTTGATAATACGCTGCAATGCTTGAGCGATATTTTCTCAAGTATTTTACATTCAACGTATCTGAGGACCTCGAAAATCTCAGGATTTATCCTACAGTATAACAAAATAATAACCTAAACCATCGACAAGCACTAATGCCAATATCAAAGCAATATGGAAATATTGAATAAACAAATATGACTAAAGATGACTAAACTTGAAATAGTTGACCTTTTCTCTAATTTTATTTTATTGATAACATTATTTTTTGAATTCGGTAATGGCAATAACTTACAATTCAAAGTACCCAACGTGCCAGTCTTAATTCAGAGCTATATTCACAGCAAGGCACATTTCAAACAATACATCATACTTTGCAAACACTATTAAGATGTCGTTATACAATTATATCGTAATACGTCATTTCATAAAAAAATTACTCAACGTGTGAAACGTATTATTCACACGAATTTTTCACATTCGCCTACTTTAAGTGTGCAAAAAAAGTGAAGGCTTTAATACTTACGTAGTTTCAAAAACCAAGAATCTCATATTTAAGCATTCTTGCGATCATAGATGGTACTTTAAAAATACAAATTATATAATAAATGTCATACAAATTAAGACATTAAAAACTCTCATTCCATTATTTATGATTTTTATTTTTATGAGTTTGTGATGTAGATTTTTAGGATAAAGATAAGGTTTGATACTAATATATTTTTTTATATATATAACATATAAATCTGAAGTTGTTCTAGACTCGTAATAGATGCGTCCACGATACGAACACTCGAGCTCTCGGAATGGTTCTCTCGATTGTCTGATATTGCGTTATTTACTACAACCATCTATTTGCTAGTCCTTTAGAAATGCACTGCAATCTTTGCTGTAGATCTTGAGAATTGAGCCCGTGTACGGGGATTATTTTCTTTTGACGATATTTTGCTCAAGTTGGAGTTATAAGGATTCAATGCTCGATTTGTGATATTTACATATGCTGTAACTTAAAAATGTACTGAATAGTAATTGTATGCTAACATCTAGAATCAATTCCAAATATTTTTTTTTTTAAATATTGACATGCGTAAAAATGAGATCAATAAAATAATGGAAAAGTTTTAAAATAATGTTTTATTAGATTTCGAACTACGAAAAACATAAAAATACTGTATGTGAATCATAACACCAGCCAGCCACTGTGACTTGTTCGCATTTAGTACAATTCATACCTGTGTACCTTTTAGCAAATGCAAAAAAAGCCTTCATTTCGTCAGATTCATAATTTTCAGCTCTGATATTTCCCTAAAGAATTCAACCATTAATGCAACAACAGCATTTTTCTAACTTGCAGTATAAATTTAAAAAATAAAATATGTATTACTGCAGTATTCCATTTCACCAATCAACCTGTCCATTCACCGATTGCATTGGGAGTGATTGTTGACTCTGAAATACGTTCAGAGTCAAAGCCTGTTTAGTTTACTTGGATTGATCTGTGCCAGCACTTTGATCGGTAAAAAATCATTCAATAGCTTTATCCTTATAATACAGCTGCGAAATATTTTTTAAAATAACTTTGTTTGTGGATCTATTTATTTATTATTTTTTAAATAATAATTAAACTAATTTAAATTATTTTATAATTTTTAATACACATGGTTTCTTTCCTAAGCATAAAAAACGTAGACATAACAAAATTATTGAAATTAACATTTTTAGTGTTATTTTAAAATCTCTTGAAACTTAAAATAAATAGAATTATGAAGCTTTATTATAATTTTTAATTATTATTTTTAAATATTTATAGCTCTTCCACAAAAGTAAACTTATTATTATATAGTAAGTCTAAATAATTATTATATCTATTTTTATAAAATGTTGCTAAGCGTAAGTTGCTATTTTTCATCTTACATTGTCAATGTCCAAATTCAGAAAATAAAACATCATGAAACTAAATTCGTCATATAGGTTGCGAAAGATACTTGTAAAATAACTTAAGTATGTGAATTTTTAATTAATCTAAATCACAGACAAAATATTAAATAATTAAACCAATTCTTGGATTTACTATGACATTCCTGTCAACTTGTTAATAAATAGCAGAATTAATAGTTTTAAAGTTTGTAAATTGATTTCATGTATCTTAAAATAACGCTTCAAATATTTTTAGTTCATGAACAAAACTAAAACTCAAAATAATTATAAACTTAAATAAATGTAATTTTCTTTTTGTTACAGGTAAGACGATCCTTGCAGTAGAATACAGTCTAAAATCTAAATAAGTATAAATAACTTAAAATGAACGAAGCGAGAACGGCGCAGGCCGCCAATTTACATAAAGGTACGAATAAATATGTACCGGGACTATGAAGTATTACCGGATAAAGCCGGATCCATCAATATTCAGTGAATATTTCAACTGCGATTAACTTTTCATAGGTGCCACATTTAATTGAAATAACTGAATATGCAGTCCGCGCTGATTGTATTTCATTGAATTCTCTTATAATATTTGGTTTATTTTACCGGTTTGAATATTATTGGAATTTCCGAACCACGGCCAATAAAGTGCTCTTATCATTTCAATCTTTATTTCACATTTCAAACATTTTTCAAAGCAATTCAAAAAAAGTCTTTGTTATTTCCCGTTTATTTGTGAAAAAATACAGTTAATTAAACAAGGTTTTTAAATAAAGCACAATTGGATATTTTCTACAATTCTGCAACAGTTAACTAAATAGATTAAAAAAGCAATATAATAGAAACGCAACATATGACACTTTGGGGTAAAACGTTGCGTTATTAATTTAAGCTTATAAGTGTATACGAAAGTATTTATAAATTTTCGTTGCATTAAAATACATGTCATATGACGTCATTATTATTATTCAATGTCATTATTATTATTATTGTAAACTATAGAATCACATTACGTAATGCATGCTGCGATGCATTGCATACGCAAAAAAATAAATTATTCAAATAAAACTTGATTGTAAATATCAAATACCAATATAAAAAATAAAAAAAAATTATTGTTCGTTTGCTCGATTCTACAGTGAATAATTGCGGGATACAACTAAATTTGCTTTCTTTAGCATAAAATCATCTGTTTTTTATTGGATCGGCATTTTACGTTTGCCGGAATACGTTGGGTCGTTACTGTAGTACTTAATAGCATGACGAGTTGTCTGGTGCATTTGGAGTCCCATCGCCTATGCTCTGCGACATTATTAACAAATGACTTAGCCGGGAGCGTCCGGTCAACTCTCATTTACAATTCCAGACAAATTCAATAAAGGCGTGTTCACACTCGCTTTACCAAGTCGGTCCACTTTGCGTCCACTGCCATTATCTTTGTTTTCCATTATCCTCCGGCGTCCACGCTTCACCCCGCGCAGCGTGGACACCAGTTCACTTAGTATAACTTCTGTTAACTACTACATGTTGCAGTTCCATATTTTGATAAATGCTTCAAGATTTCATATATTTGCAAATAAATCTACAATTTAAAATTGATTTAAAACCCTTCTATAATTATAATTAAAATATAATTTTCTAAAAACATACCTTCCGATTATTTTTTGAAATGAAACAAGTAACAAGCTAAATGAGTAGAAGAATGTGTGAATTCCAAAGTATTTGTTCGACACATGTAAATATATTTTCAAGCGAGTGTATGAACACGTAAATCGTATGTACGCCAATATTTTTTGTTACCAATTTGTACGGCCTATTTTATATTTTATATCAAATAAGTGTGGTGGTGTTTTTCCACTATTACAGCAGTGTCTTGTATATTTATGTAGTTGTCTCCGTCCATCGCTCGGGCTGGCTGCACCGCTTGCATGTAGCCGTCTCCTCCTCCCTCGAGTCTTTTTCTATTTTTATGATAATTCAATGTGTGGCGCGCGCCGTTGTCAACCCGAATGTCTCTAAAACGGAATGGAATTGCATGTTTTTTGGCCGGTATTCAATTATGAGCCACTTTTGCAGTGCGCTTGTGGCCGTGGATGCGCGCCGTGTTCCGCTGGGGAGACTCCGGCTACATTTTTAATACGAACAGTCCAGAACTCTTCGCTACAGGTACTTCTGGCAGAGAAATACTAAGCGGCCTCTATTTGAAAAGAAACTAGACCCTGAGTAATAAATAGCGATATTATGTATTATTATTTTCAATTGTAATACAATTATAGTAGCGTGAATATGATATAATAAAAAATCGGCAAATTCCGATAGCATGTTTCATTTTTCAAAGTACTTTTTTTTATTTATCTTGTTATAATCAGAAAAAAAAGAAATTATTTATTCTTAACAAAATCAGTTATTTTTTTGAAATGATGTACACAGGTTAATAATACACATACATACATATCAAGTAATTGAATGCATTTTTATAGGTAAGTGATAAGTAATGATACACAAAACGCAAATAACACTTTATAGATCAGAACCGTTTTTTTTTCAATGCGTTTACGTCAAACCATATTAACTTACGACTGTCGACTATGTCGACTGATTTCAGCGCTCACCAAAACACCTAATAATATTTTCCATTTGTTAATTTACCCATTTTGGGAAGTAGTCACAACGTAAAAGATGAATCGGATGTGCACGCACGTAGAGCCTAGGGCCATGCAATCCGACCAGCCGTGCCAAGCGGTTAATGAGGACGCGCACTTGACACACATCCCCTCACAAAACCTGTTTGATGTTTCCCACACATTCGGTTTTTGAGTTTTGCCATTTAAGGTTTGGCTGCGAACTGGGGGTGTTCGGTTTGATGAGGTTGAGTCGGTTTCCTATGCTGACCGTTAGAGCTTCGTTATTATGGAAGCAAGAATGATTCGGGGAATTTCGCGGTTGTGTCTGGGTTCGTTGGGAAAGTTTTCTATTTAAATAGATACTATTATGCCGTATTAATATTATTTGATAATAAATAAACGCTGCTGTTTAGAAATAGTTTGAATAACATAAATTCTGGTATTCCGTTTATTTATGTTTCAAAGGATCGCAGATAAACATGCTAGAAATTAACGCAGCGGTGCAACCAAATACTAAATATGCAGAGAATAACCTTGTTACCTCGCCAAATATTATACAAACTCAAAATATTTATTTCATAAATGATTTTATTTCTTTATATTTTTTTACTTTTTGAATAATCAATGATTTATTTCAAAATTACTTTGTTAAGACGATGTTTTTTATTTCAAATATTGCAGCAATTCCCCAGTTTTATGAAAGCACTCAACAGTATTCTCTTGTTACGTTTTTGTTCATTACAATATTTTTTCACTTACGCAGGGGAGTCGCGGCATACTAACGGAGGAATTTTCCACATTCCACCTTCAGAAATCAATTACCACATAACCAATCATCATCACATACTCCGCCCTAGGTCTCCTTAACTCGGGCGTATTAACTCCTGAATGCGAGCAAGCCGTTTACTGCCGCCGACAACATCGAAGCTAACGAGCGCCTTGCCCATTACGTATAAGTAAATATCAGCATTATAAGCCACAACCTAATGCTCTGTCTTCAGGAAGGGAAAATCGATCCCACTCTATTTTTAAAGATGGCTTCGGCACGCGATAGTCCCGTACTCTGACAAATCAGTTCCGAACGGTTTCGTGCCCGGCCGGTATCACGAACTCCTTTTGGCTCGGTGCTTTTAAAACGGCGAGCGTATGTCTCTAAAGCCGACTCCACAATCATCGTCCATCTGAAATAACAATAAAATACCCGGAATTATTTGCAGTTCGAACCCTGTCTGTTGATTTGGTCTATATTGCGGTAGAAGCTTTGCAATGCGATACTTTGAATTATCAGGAAAGAGCTTTGAACCCAACCTTTGCGGGTATACACACCTGACTGTCTATCTAGATTGTAATAAATCAGACCGTTCTCTATTAAAAAAACCGTAGAGGGTTTGTCTGCGAGGCTTTTTTCTTCCCTCTTGAAATTGGGCCATTAAAATTTATACGGTTTCAATAAAAATAAAAATACACTATGACATATTTAAATTTCTTTTCTTACTTAAATTCAAACGAATCAAACTTTGACTTTTAAAACTGCAGGACCGAGAAATACAAAGTTTAATTTGCGAAATGTTTACATTTTCAACTACTTACTAATTATGTTAAACTAACGTGCAAGACTTGCACTCATTTTTTTAACTCTCGCAAAAAAAATATCAATCTACGAGCCCCGGCGTAAAGTTTCTGATATTTTACTTTTTGCCTCACTCTGCAACTTAGTTAATTAAAAAGCCAATCTAAAAGGCTTCTTAAATTCAAAAACACTTGCCGCTGTGCGGGGCGCGCAGGCCTAGCGCGGGCGCTGTAGGCGGCAGGTAGACAAGGGACGACCATTGTTCCGAGTTCGGATCGTGCACTTAGCGCCGTCCGGCCGATTGAAGAACACGGGAGAGGTAACAAAGTTGTAAACTTGAAAACGAAAAGTTCAGTGGCTGCCAATTATTAATCACGCCATCGTCCCTAGTTTCAGGTGCTTCTAGTTCCCCGCGCCCGCGGCAGCTGGTGTCCCGCCCCCGCACTTAGACTGTCGGAGGCTCGAGGCCGAGAACTCGCGGGGCTAAAGTTTCCGCCGAGTGACGTTTGGGCGCATGAATAAAAAACCAACCAAAAGAATTTTGGCGGGTGTCAGACTTCAGTGGACTTTCGTAATAAATTGGAAATTTTGAGCTACACTTTTTTTTGATTTTTTAAGTGAGTATAATTAATGGCTTTGCAGGAGGGGAATATTTTTTTTTAATCCGGTGCGTTTAAATATTTAGATTGACTATTGTATTTTATCTCACAGATCATATCTCGGTGTCTGTTCGTGGTTTTCTCGTAGGACGAATAGTGCAGCGAGTCCCCGGGTCCTTCTACATTTAACTCAAATAAAATATGTACAAGCAAAACAGCAAGCTTGTTACATCATATATTATTCACATAATTTAAAATGCTACCGAAATTAAAAATAAAATAATGCTTAGTAAATTTGTTGTTTTAAGCAGTTTCGATTGTATCGAAAAATTATAAAATCTGAACCCGGTAATTTTTTAATATTTTTTAAGATGCATTAAACTAAAGCTATTTTATCATACTGCTTAAATTTTTTTTTTTAATAATTTTTTAACAATTGTATAAATAGTAATTTACAAAGCGTGCAAACAAGTAGGTGCATCAAATCTCTATAAAATTTTATACTTTGATCTGGAGTTTTTGAAAGCAGGGCTTATTTAGTAGCAGTCTATATGAAATTACTTGCTTTTAGAGTATCATTGAGCCAATAAAATGTTATTATAGTTCATTTGATATTCCCCGATTGGCCTGCAGTTATATTGCGGCTTATTTAAGACGAATATTTACCGCTTCACATTGTTCCAAGTCCATTCATTTTAAAGTATCCAGCCGTATTTACATTGAATAGTTAATGAACTTTGACCCGGCTCAACCAAAGCCAGGGTGATTTTTCATGTTTATGTATTTATTAACTTTTGTTTCACAGCCCCTTTCCGCCGTTTTTTCTACCCTCACTTGAAACACTAGGTAATTACTGTTGAATAATAATTGTGATTGGCAGGTAATGATACACGTCTGGACTTAATGATACGCTTTCCTCAATAACAATGTATTTCTCGCTCAATTTGCATTAATCAAGCCTGTTTAATTGATGCTCTTCGCTTGTTTTAAGTTTTTTATTACTGTTTACTCACCCGCTATACTGCCTACACGAACAAAAGTGGCTACTTAAAATTCTTCTATTATAAAACATTTTTTATCAAGAAACACGAACGAATATAGTTTTTTAGTACTTGGTTATCGATTAAAATATTTGGAGCCAAACACAAAATTTCTGGAATTAAAATTAAATTAAAAAATTGGTTGATTATTTAATGTCTGTAGTTATAGCTTGTTGACACGGTAGTGCTATTATTTGTTGTCATGCAGAATGACATTCCTTATGACCAGAAAGAGCCCGGAAGGCCGTTTATCCATTCCACCCCAGAATCTAAGACCCCCTCCGCGGACCGAGTGACTCAAAAGCGCCTTCCGCATCCTGTGTACAGAAGAAGGCCATACAATTTTCAGACCCTCTCCAACAAAGAACAGGAAGTCCAATTATGGTATATTTTATGCGATTCACTTTTTCCTCGCAAATACAAATGAATCATGAGTATTTTTTATTTTCAATTTTTTTTTGCGGATTTACAAGTAAACTTCAGAGCCCGCTTTTTGGGAAAAGCGTGTATTTAACGCGGCGTTCTTCATTGTCGTTAATACAACGGAAAAGTTTCCGATAGAGAGGCGATACTTTACACAAAGAAGCTTTTTTTTAGAAGTCTATGATTTTTCACCCCGATAGCGAAATTGAAAAGACGCATTCATTAAATAAAAGTGGCAAAATAAAAAATGAAATTGCGAGTTTTTCGGAGGACTCCAGAGAGGAGGAGAGGAAGATGACTTCTGGTTGAAATTTAAATATTTTCATCGCATTATATTCAGTTAATTAAGGATCGCGATCTGAGTGTCTGATAGGGGAGAACAGAAGCAGCTTTCCAGGGAGGCCCGCCGCCCCCGCCCCCGCCCAAGGAAACTGAAAATTACAAGGGGAAAATATTTGTTAATGCTATGTTGAAAGTGATAAGAAGACTTTGGATATTCGCGTTCTCTTAATTCTGCGCTATCATAGAAATGAGCGCTTCGTTTTTTTTGCTCTGAGAAATTTAAATTATGCTCTCTGCAATTTTTTAATAAATTATAAACATTTAAATTTCCTTAAGTTTGTTTGAATTTTTTCATAAGAAAGCTAATTCTTCGCAAATAAAAATACTTAATTCGGTCGAAAAATTTACGATGATTTTTATTGTTTGTAGTTTAGACTCGACACAATATATTGAAAACGGGTATTTTTGTTTAAAATATAAACGTTTCCTACGAATTTTACAAATATTTATATTTGTAATATAAATTATAATAAATAAAATTTAAATCGTGAAAAGTAAATAGTTTTTGAAGTATAACGTGTTATATAAGTGGTTTTTTTTAAGTATATCAATGAAAAAAATAGAGATTTGTGTTGCTGTTTGCGTGAGTTTATTTTGTTATTTTTACAAGATAGGTGCCAAACCAACGAGCAAAATAGCATCGTTCCCACAAAAAAAGCAAAACAAGACAACAAAGCGATCCGATATTTTCCAAGGCGGGCATCTTCTGTGTTCATCCTGTTGGAAAATCATACGTTCCTTAATAATTTCATTCCGTTGCAATTTAGCCACGGTCAACCAAGCGCTACGAGCCCGGGTTCGAGTCTTGGGTCTTTGGGCGGTTATTGTAGAAAGAATCCAGCCGATTCCTGCAGCCACGTCGACCGTCAGGAGTTCAAAGGATTAGGTCCACAAAGGGCTCGGTCCTAATGGGACTCTACCTTGGTTTAAAATTTTCACAATAATGTAGTTAAGTAGCTTTATGCTTTAATGTGATATAAAAGTAATCATATTATATAAGTCAGATAATTAATATACGTGCGTGTTTTTCACACAAAGTATAAAAAAAAAAATTGTGTTTTATATTTTAATAAAATAAAACTAAAAACTCGATTATTTTGCGGAGTAAATACGAATAATTTCCATACAACCTATCCAAAAAAAAAAACAATAAAAACCAAACCCCCAGCGTCGCCGCTCTGCACACCGTAACAAGATTTTAAAATGAGCTACCAGGAGAGCAGCAAAAAATGGGAAAGAATTAATTTTGAAATGCGCAATTAAGTAAGTCGAGCCAGAGTAATGGAGTCGGCAAGTAATCGCCGTGCTGATGTGATTATCTGCCCCCGCGAGTCCCCTGAAAACAGATCAATTAAATCGATTGTGGGATTACCGGGGACTATACACGGCCGGGCCCGCCGAGGCGTGCATTCTGCCCGACTCTCCCCAGACCCTCTGAGCTCCTGGTACTTATTATAGGAGACTGAAATAATTGGTTATCTTGGAGACTCCCAGATCTCCTTCTCCTTTCTTTTTCCCCTGATGTGAATCTTTTCTTTGCATTTCTCTCTATGTAGAGAATATGTTTTCTGCTTTCTTCGACGAACAGCTGAGTCGACCGGTGGCTTACACGGCAGAGTATCCGCGTGCTACTTACTTATTTCAATATGAATTTATATCCCTTCCTCGAAAGCGTGCTTTACAAATTTAGCAAACCAAATACATATTTAAATCATCTTTTAGTATCCAATGATAATCCCCATTTAAATTTTTTTTTATCGCGTATCTTATATTTACAATTTATTTATATCAAAATTATTTTAAAAATATGAAGGTCTTTATATGCATGCTAGTGGTTTTGATAATATATGGTATTAGATTACGTAATTATGTAAAAAAAATATTTGAAGCCATTCACGGAACGCTTGCTTCTGACAGGCACGAAATAAAATGTGCTGTTGGGCTCTAAATTAAAATAAATAAATATTTACATATAACCAATCAGTCGGACTCATTAGAGTACACGTGCACCGATGAGCCGCCCCTCCCCCCGCGCCGCACCCCCTCCACACGAGTGGGCGGTCCCTCAACCAAATTCATATTATCGCGAGTGGGGCGCATAAACAGTGGCGCGGGTGCCATAAACCCGGCCCGAATAAAAGCGGCCCGTGTTTAGTTTGCGGCCGCCGCGCGACGTTGACATATTCGCCGTCAGGTGTGCTTTACGGCCGCCAACGGTTTTGTTTCCCGCGCCGGTGGATTGGATCCCCGGGCGTGTGCGTGTGATGTATGCACGTGTGGGTGGGCTCTCGCTTTGTGCCGTAATGTTGATGGGGTTTGGCGGTTGATTTAAGTAATTTATTCACTGTGCTTCTTGATCGTTTTACGAAAGTACCGGCCCCGTTGAAATTACTTCTATCTGCGCAGTACTGAGATTTCGATACATTGGGACCATTTAGGACGATGAAAAAAATTAATGAATAATAAATACATTGTCATTTTTTTTGAAAATGATAAACGCCAATATTTAATAAATAAAAATAGCTCACCAAATATCAAGGTTGCTCACTTACAAATGCACCTTTTAAAAAATATATACGCTTTAAGTCCTTGATATCAAAAAATACAATTTTGCTTTTACATGAACAATAATACAATTCACTATTAAAAAGTTTTTTTACGTGTAAATCAATTACCTATATATTGTTTATAACAAGTACATAAACATCGAAATTTTTTATTAATTAGTAATATGTGACATTACCTTAAAATTATTTCTAGTTATGGCGTCAAACGTTGGAACATTACTGAAAATGACCTAACTTATGCAACAAGTTCATGAAAATTCTTCTGTTGTGTGTTCAACTAGAAAATTTGTAATTTTATTTTTAAAAAAATTTGTATCGAAATGTTTAATAAAATTAAGCTCATCACGCATGATTAAAAGAACTTATGTGTAAAAAATAAAAACAAGAAATATTTAGCATGTCAGTAATTAAATTTGATATTTGTACGTGGAACATTGTATATAAGATTTTTAAGTAGGTTTAGGTAAAATTAGTATTTTTGAGGTTTTGATTTTGAACGGTGGTTTTTTGTAAAGTGTTATACAAGACTCGTGAGCCCTGGCAGGGCGGGGCCAGACCGGCGCGCGTCCAGCAGCCGCGTCATTTGTACCGAACCCGCCCCCGCCCTCCCCGCGCCCTCCGCCCCCGCCCCCGCCCCCTCCCCCTCCCCCGCCCCCGCCCCCGCCCCCGCCCCCGCCCCGCTCATCGCGCCCGGCAATTAAGTGGTCGAATCCCATTTTGTAATTACATTCTTTCGCCTAGTATCGGATTTTAAGTACTAAGCACGCATACCACACCGAATATATAATTTGTAATAAAATATATATTTTAATATTCATTATACATAATTTTTTTTTTAAATATTGTCAAATTACAAAGCTATGATTCAAATTCTTTATTACTAAACAATTGTGATTTCTAGTATTATCGATAAACGTAAAAACGCTTATTTTTAAATTCAAGCCCACAAATTTGATCACTAATAAAGTTAAAATTCACATCTTAATAAAATAAAACTATGCCCTATCGTTTATTTTGATAACGAATAAAATATATACATTTAATGGTAGATCTACATTCATATTTTTTGTCCTAAATCAGTTAATGTATTTTAGATTGCATCTTGGGGGTTGTTTAAGATAGATTTTTGCACGTATGCATATATAAATATACATTTTTGATAACACCCAGTCGTCAATCGAAACAATTTTTTTTTCTATTGCGCAATATAATACTTTAACAATACTAATATAAATACACTGTCTTCGCTTAAAATGAAATAATCAAAATAAGTTAATACTTTATACACGAGTCCTTACACAGTGGGTAGGTAAAAGTACCCACCTTAGTGCCCGGGAAATAGAAATAAAAGCCATTATTCTCATCGTAAACTTAAAAAGCGCCTCACTCCTGAAAGGCAGCTTTACAAAGCCGAACAATACCTCGCTAAGGCAAAGCTCATTTTTACTTTGCTTGACCAGGTACGTAAACGATATTATTTTTTAATTCAACAAGAAGCGTCAAATTCTTTGAAATATTAATATTCTGTTTCATGATAAAAGTACTACAATATTTTACATCAAATAATGAGAAAAACGCTTGTTTATAATACCTTTATCTTTTAGTATTTTGATAAATTTACCTTTTGTTTCTCTGGTGTTTGTATCTGGCTGTCTATCTCGACAGCCAATATTATGTTAATTATTAGAAAGTTTTATGAAGACTTGATCAAATTTCTTAAATCATATTTTTTGATGACAGTTTTATTATTTTCATTGAATATCCAAAATGTTGTAATTTATTTATCTATAATTCATTATGTATTTACAGTTTACTACTTAGTAAAAGAAAAGGTGCGTTCTTATTAGAGCAAACTTCGTTGGAAATGTTGTAAGTACAGGGTGTCCAAAGAGAGTATCGGGTATTTGTTAGTTCAGTAAAACAAAAATTACTAGTAATCAAGTATTTTTTTATTGTTGATTATAAGAATACAAAATGGAAAATCATTTCAAAAAGATGATGTTATCCATATGGTGACCGTTACGCTACTGGCACTCTTCTAACCTGGAACGAAGATTGCTGATAACACGCTGACACATAGGCTTCGATATTGCTGCAATTTCTGACCTGATGTTTAATTTTAATTCCGTTAGGTTCGTCAGATTATTCTCTTAAACTCTACTTTTAAGGTATCCCCATACGAAATAGTCAAGAGGGCTAAGGTCGGGGCTTCTGGGAGGCCAATTGATGTTACCTGTGACCGTGAAATGACCCTATTAGGGTATAATTCGTTAGCAACTTCAATTGATTGATTGGATGTGTGCCAAGAACCACGTTCTTGAGTTGAAACCTTGAAACTTCTGCAACTCTAGGCCCAATTTTTTTTGCAGCATATCACAATAACATTCACCCAATACCCTTTTTGGACACCCTGTATTTGAAAACTCTATAAAATCACCAAATAAATTATTGTTTAAGTAATGTAACGTCAGGTAAATCAATTTGATAGTATCAAAACTATACGCAGTGTATAATTGATTCAATACCATAAATTATTTCATTCAAATCTACGCGTGAGTAATTTTAAAATAAAAACAATTTATCTTGCGGGCATGTACTCGGAACTATGAATGAGAAGTGGAAAACAATGGGTCCTCTATGAGGTGATGTCGCAGATTGTAACAAGAAATAGAATTGCATGTGGCTGGTTGAATCTGCCGGGGGTGTGATGCGAGGAAGGAGCTTGGTGCTAACTTTTTGTTCCTCTCAAATGCTAATTGCTTAAATGGAGAAAATTATTCGGCGCGCTACAAGCACCGGCGAGGAATGCCGGCGAGCCCCCTGTTTGTGTTCCGCTTATTGTTTCACCAACACAAATTTAAGATTCGAGAATATTTTGATTGGACTTAATTAATTTAATAAAGTGCTTTACTTTTATCTATCTTGCGCGCACACAAAGACACCGCGAAATTCTCGCAAACTCTATTTACACGCTTAATTATTTAAGTATTTGAAGAATCTTATTTTTATTGCCTGTCTTATTTATACAGTTGATATAAATGTTCTTTATATTGTACTTTGTGTTCATGAATTATTTATTTTGCATACTAAAATTCGTTTTCTTTTTAAATTAAATAAATGAAGTTATATCGGCAACACACGCAGCGATACAGTTACACAACAAAAATAAAAGTATGCAACATATTTTTTTAAACCAAGAATTATAAATATATAAACACAAATATTCAGTCTATTGCAATAAACAGTATAAGCTTTCTGAGACATATTTAAATAAATTCATGCATACAAATAAACATGCAACGTTTTATTAAAAAAGATTGAAAACCAATAATTTTATATTATTATTATATAAAATATATTCAGATGTCATCAATCACGCGTTACGAAACCAAACTTGTATTGATTTTGGGTAGGATAATTTTTATGGTCCAAAAATAAGCCTAGAATGTTTCGGATCCACTTTAAATGTGATATCTTGAACCCGAAGTGGAACTTTAGGTAGGTACTTTTTCGCGGGTCCAAACCCGTTCACTGAACCGTAATATATCTACCGAGCTTTAACTTGTTTGTGGGTCTAAACAAAGTTGAAATTTATTTTCTGCAACCCCTACACACGGACGTAATCTGAATTGTATTATGTTACGTGATATTTCCTTGCAATACATTTTAAAGTTGAAATTAATTATCTAAGTTACAGAAATACAAAAAAAAATTTAATAAAAAAAAACCTCACCATACTGTCAAAATATATATATTTTTGGAGAATTGTAAATATATTTGCTATTTATTGATTTTTAAAGTATTTTGTAATTTTTAGTTTAAAATAAATATTATCTCACATAAGTCTTACGTTTTTAATTTTAATTATCTTTAAACCATAAAAATAAACATACAAAAGCAAACAAAACCTAAAAATTTATAAACTCCATTAGTTCTTTGGTTTCATGGTTCGTGTATAAAAAAAAAAGCTCAAGTATTGAAAAGTTTTGGTAAATATTAAAGAAATATTTATATTACCTTTAGCAAAAAAACTGATTTTTTTTAATCGGAGAGGTTAGCGTTTTAATTTAATACCTGAATATTACAACCAGTATGCTTTTAATATTTTTTCGACCATGAGTATACAAACAACTATAACTTTATTCAACGAAAAAAATTTATGCTGTTATAAATATTTGTTGACTACAAATATTAAAATTTTCTTTAAAAATCATACAACCATGTGAATTATTTGCGAACTTCGTATTCACTACTTCGAGTGTAAAAATGCATGCATGGAAGTTATTCAGCATTACCCCTACCCGTGAGATTTCAAAAGCTCTAAAAATATAGTATTCAAAACGGCGTTCAAATAAAGATGTGTTCTGCCTTGGCGCTTTGTACAATACATGCGCGGTATAAATTATGGTGGGGATTACTGCGCACCCGGGTGTCACTCAGAGAGGGGCACCCCCCGGGGGCACCCTGGGGGGGGGCTGGGGGCTCCGGGAGGAGGAGGGCGCATCTCCGGGGGGTCCCGGCGGACGTCTGCCCTCTAAGGCCTCCGCAAGGCCATGCGGTAAACTACCAGCTGCACTATGCCCCACCACACATGTTACAAGGCTTATGAATCCAGTCATTATTTCATTCATTTTTGTCGAAATTATTTCTATAAAAATAATATTGTATGCGAATCATTTTAAGTTATAATTTGAAGACGAGCTATTTTAATATGTTTGATTTTATATACCTCATCCTATTTAAGAAAAATTACTTTGTGAAACAGGTCTGCTTTCGTCGTAATTTTAGTTTGATCAAGGACTAAATTCAAAATATGAAAATTATATTTAGATTCGACGAGACAAAATAAAAGTATATAAGACAATATCAAGTAAATTTTTTAAAAATATTTTTGTTTTGAAAGCGTAAAGACATAATAGGTTTTGTTGCTGCATACAACAAACATTGAATATTATTTTCAATAGGAACAATGAGCAGGGAGCAGTCTGTACAAAAATTCACACGATACGAAATAAACATAAATATTCTAAAAATGGCGCTTCAAATTTCCATATAAACACATCGCAGTCCCCCGTAATGGAACCGCACACCTTTCAAATGGCAAAGGCACCAAGAAAATGTATGAAAATTCTCGTTCGTCTAATGGAGCAGAACACTTAGTGAAGCCTACACTTTCTGGCTCGAACTGTTTCATCCGACTACTAACGCGCGCTGCACCTCCCCCGCCGCGACGGCTGAAGCGACTCGGCATTTCGGAAAATCTTAAGTGAGATCCTTCATGAAGTGTGCGGGGATGATTTGAAAAATTAAATAAAATTTTAAATGTTGGATGTAAAGTTTTCAGAGCGGCTGGTTTTTATAGGCAATCTTGTTGCTAATGCTAATTGAAACTTGATATTTGCGAATTCAGAAAAAATATTTTTATCGATGATTTTGATTGAATATATTTTGATGTTTGTACATGAAATGAAGAATATGATGCAATATTGCTATAATAAAAAAAAATTCATTATTTTAATTTAAAATCATAAATTGTTGTGGGTTGTTCAGGATATTGTTGAGTTTTAAAAGTTCATTTGGAATTTCATATGAACATTCATTGGATTTAAGGAATTAAAAATGCATCTACTCCAAAGGGGTAATCGCATGTAAAGTCGTGTAATATTTTAAGTCAAAACTTAGCGGGAATAATATAGTTCTTAAAGCTTTCTGTGGAGAATATAAAAAGAAAATCGCTCTTATCTTTCGGCTACCTTGCCAGTATTCGGTACAAAAGTGTCATTTACCATTACCGTCTTATGGAGCAGATAAACACGCTTCGTGCCCCGGTCCATTACATACTTCTGCTCGCTTCTCTTTTCAATCCGAGAACTTCTCCGCGAGAGATAGCGGGGCATTCGGTGTTTATAGTTAGAAGTAACGGCTTTCTTTGCAAAAGGGTTCTGAATAGTTTTTAGAACTTTGTTATTCTATTACAGAAATGTTTCGACATGAATATGATTCAATAACAAAACTCATTTTGAATACACATCTGTCAGTCGGAGTTGATAAAGAAAGGTCCACTAGTTTTCAGATTACGGCCGGCGGTAACTTTATGTTTCTTGTGCGTTTGCTATTGTGAGGTCCCCCGACTGAAATTTATCAAAGCCCTTTGTAAATTATTAAACTCGGGGTCAACTTTGTTCATGTGTTGGTTTTGGTTTTCTTTGATATTAATACTAAACTTGCTTCGCTCCATAATTCTATCGTGTAAGATACACAAACAAACGAGCAAACAAAACCTCAGAAATTCACGGAAATTGACTTCTTCGTTTTGAGTTTATGCATGCATCATATTAACATTCTGTACGTATTTTAGAAATAAATATTTGTCAGATAATAAACAAGTCATGGAGGTAAAGCCGCACGAGAAGCATAGACGCATGCTTTTAAAGTAATCAAATATATACGTTTCAGACACAGTTAGAACATACTATTGAAATGAGTAAAAAATACATTCGAAAAATATTTATTTACTGTCTACAAAAAAAACTGTGTACGTACTGTTTGCATAATTTCATGTATCTGGAGTGAACATGCAAAACCTAATGCATTTTAATTGAAAACGGTTTTCAAGTTAAACTCCACAATGCCGTTGGGTTCTTAGAGACTTATCATTTCAAGCAGAGCTCTGCGCGAGTGTCCCGAGTCTGGAGGATCGCGCCTGTCTCCCTGTTGGGATTCTCTCGGACGGTAGAAAATAACAGCGCTCTCGTTTATATTAGAATATTGTATATATACAAACAGAGATGTTGAATAACGACGGTAATTATGCTGAAGCGTTATTTCAGTTGTAATTTCACTGGGCAAATCTCCCATCAGGCTCTGCGCAATCAAAGGCCGCTGGAAATCTTTTAATCCATTTAAGGTCGAAACCGTGGATACGTAAATACGCTTTAAATTATTCAAGAAATCGAGGTGAACCAGATATGAAGGAACTGAAGCAAAGCGACGAAGCTTCGATTAAAAAATCTTTAGAGGAAACAATTAAGTTCTTGGGGAGTTCGCTGTGAATTATGAGCGATGTTAAGAGATGCTAGGGTCAATCAAAACAATCTGGACTATCCAAATAATGAAAAATTGTAAGCTACTTTTTACTTTGGCATTATTTTTCAAATTTGCGTACGTACTTCAAACGTCTTTCCTGTCCTACAATAAACAGTAAAATCCAAAATATATATATATATATATATATATATATCGATGTCCAATATCGTTGCAGTTTGCACCGGCGTGCATTTCGCAAACTTTCCTATTCTTCTGGTACTTCACCTTCTCTTGCAATATTCCTTAACGTCATTTTCTGGAGAGTTTTTTTACTCTCGAATGTACGTGATTCTTGAAAAATTTCCATTCTACGTAAAATGCTTGTGCGCCCTGTAAAAATATATATTACGTAAAGTCACCATGAATGTAAAAAAAATATTTACGGCCCTTTCGTGTGCAAGTATTCTTGTTTTGCGTGAATAAGGAAGGTTTTAAAATTAATAAGAAAAAGAGAATGAAATATGCTGACATTATATACAAATATTTCTTGAAAAAAGGAACCAGTGAAAGGTTAAATATATAAAAGAAGGCTTGGGGTTTTTAGTGAACAGGCGTGAAAATATTTTACACTTAAGAATCTTTTGTTGTTTTACCATTTTAAAATATATTAAAAAAATAAACAGTTCGTGTCAAATGAACTACTCTAAATTATTACTTACGTACTTAGTCACGACTACACATTTAATTAAACTTAAATCGAGTAGTTGGTGAGTTACCCGCTCTAGGTCGATGCTATCACATTAAAACTTTGGATTCCCGAAATCCTTCACGTGGCTTCCACGTTCCGGGTACGTTCTAACTTCAACAAAACAACTCGACCGCCGTGCGGTTTTTCAATCCTCTAAGGCTGCACTGACCGGAAGTGCCCGGCCGCAGAGCTTGCATGTCCTCGCAATCCTCCTGCCAAAACATGGGAGACTTAGGAGTGCAAGGTGTTCAGGTTCACATGGCGCCCTTTCGTTTTGGCCGGCATCATTTTTTTCAGGATGAATTATGGTAATTCAGTATAAGGAAGGGTGGTGATAACATGTTTAATATAGTATATAGTATACACTGAAGCTGATTATTTCGTACGTTGCAAAATGGTCGTTTTCTGCTTTTATTTTCACCTCAGTCACAAGTGTTTCTCAAAAACTCTCACTTCCTGGAGCGTAAGACCCAATAAAATAAAAACGAACAAATCCGCACGGCGCCCCCTTCCCGGGCTCCCCTCTGCCTCCCCCTACTCTCCCCCGCCCCCCCGGCCAGCTGCGCTTAAGAGCTTAGACAGAATGTTTGAATGCCCGCACGCTTTATTTTGGCCCGCGAAGCCCTTTTAAGGCTCTCGAGGTGTTCAGGAACGCCTCTTCCTCCGGCTGAAGACAATCTGGACGGGGATTCGGAAGCGCTTTCGGGCGAGCACAACAGGAAATTGAGAAAAGTGCTCGTTTTATTATTAGTTAACATGTCGGTAAGTAGGTAGAGAGGCGTTTTAGTGTGTTTTGGCATCTTTGATTCCCGTTATGATGAATAATACTTAATTGTTACATTTCTTTGAAATCGATAACTATTATTTTCGGGAGAATTTTTTTCATCAAATTTAATATTCACGAAATACATAGACAAAAAATTAGATTTATGGTTGATTTTAGCAGATATATTTTTTATTACATAAAATATATATTCTATTCAATTGCATTCCGAAAAAAATTTATACAACTAATAAAATAATTTCATTATATTATTTCGTAGGAAGTATTATATTATTTTTACAAGACGAATTACGTATTATTGTCTCACTATTACCACATAATTGTTCATCTTTAGTTTGTTTATTAGATAATATGGCACCTGTTTCCAAAGAATAAAGAATATTTTCTGAATCAGAATTATTTTATGCTACTGGTGATAATCACATTATAAAGCTTATTTTGAATCAAACAATTTTATGTGCATCATACAAAATGCATCATTATAGAACGACATGATAAAAAAAAATGACGTAATGCAAAGTTTTCCCATTATCGGGCGAATTAAGTTTGCGCCGCAAAGATGGAGAGTATTTGGGCTAAGTCCCCCTTGATACAATAAGGCTGCATCACATTGCATCAGACCGGGAGGGGGTGGCGGGGCAGCCTACTTATCACGTGACATTTTGAGCCCACACTAGGGTGGGTGGCCGCCACCGCTGACATTTTAAAATCCGGTTCGCGACCCCTGCCGCTTGCAGCCGCTGCCTTGGCAGTGCATATTTAACGAGATGGCGTTATTTTTAACCAATTTCGTGATCACTTCCTTTCGAGTTTGATTTTTTAATGGCTTAGTAGATTCATTGATGTTTTAATAGCCAATGAAGGATATTTCTCTCACAAAAATATCAGTGAAATTCTTAAAAAAAAAATACATGAAACCACAATAATGACAAATATGTTGGATAAGAGATAATCACCATTTTTTAAAAGCGCATTCACTTTTCATAAGCACTGATAAACCAAAACTATCGTTTTCTCCTACTCAAACAACTCTTATATTTTTTTAAACACACAAAGTATTTGAGAATGATTTGATTTACTTATAACATTTGTTGGTTGAATATATAATATTGCAAAGAAAATTTATCTTTATAGTGGATAATAAAAACATATTTTACATACTCTAATGATTAACTTGAAACATCTTTAATGCTTATGTGATGCAAAAATCGTAAAAAAAATTAAATGATCTGAGCTGGTGATTTTACACATAATTATTATTAATGTAGATCTGTTTCAAGAGTTGGTGGCATTTTATTATAAAATAAAGATGGCAATATTGATCGTCCAATTCTCGGTATCTTGTCGAGAATCCTTTCTGAGAAGTTGCTGGCTGACGATGGTTGACTGAAACCTCAACGAGCTTTGGAGGCTCCGGTACTGCGCCGTAAGCCTCTCTCAAGGAGGCTTCCCCCACACAGACAAGGACTTCTTGGAAAGAAGGAAAGGCGCGAGACTGTGGCTTGCTGAATAATCAACGCATGCGCATTTAAAAATCGATACACGCGAAACTGAAACCTTTGATTATTTAAAATAAAGCTCTTAATTATATTTTCTCCTTATTTTGAATTTAAAAGTTGTGACTTATTAATCCCTAAAGTATACGCATACGCCTAAAACTGAGGTTTTTTGAGTGGCGTACGTACGTAATGCAAAGTTATTATTTTAAAATAAGCAAATAAAAAAAAAATAGGAGTAATAGAATAAAGATCAAGAGAACTAATCTGAGCATATTTTAAAATATCTTAACCAATTCATAGTAAAACATGAACAATTGAGAACGGAGAATAAACAAATATTACTGTTTTCAGCTTATAAAGTCGTGAAAGATGTTTATATATAAAGAATAAAGTCATCATTCCTATAAAAATAACATTAAATACGAGCTATTTTTAAAAAAAATATTTTGATGTAATATATTCGGGATAAATTTTTCTAAAATAAAAAATACATGCCACTTACATTACAAATCATATATTTTGTGTTTTGAATTTCATGAATTCATGAATTTTTCTTGTGTGATTTGGGAGATGAATTGTAGATGGCTAGTTGTTTTTATGTTGGTTGTGGTTATTATCCAAAAATCAATAAAAAAAGAACTATTATCCTCAAATGTTGCTTTTTAGAAACCCTCTCAAATAATTGGTATTTTAAAGATATCAAAAAGTTTTTTCCTAAAACTTGACTACATCATGGCTGAACTATAGATTAACTCTTTTACCGGAGAGAAGTTGAAAATGTACTGCTTTGTTTTACTCCCGGTATTGCTCCAGCCAGAAATCAGAATGTCAGTAAAAATAAATTCATTCATAAATAAAACCTCTCATCTAGAGCACAGCGCAGCTCCTGCCGAGATAAACTATTTGACGCGGGGCAACAAAACTGCATCTCGGAAAATGCATCTACAGTCACATCGGATGCCAAATTCCTTCCGCCGGAATAAATCTGTTAGGTGCGCAGTATGGGGTTTTTTTTGCTTGTCGGTCGACGGCATTCTTTTTTGTTCCTGCAGTTGTTGAAGAGCAGCTCTAAACTTAGACGAGAGATATAACTTTCGTATTGATATCAGAATTTCATTTGAGAATAAATTTGAGGATAAAATAAAGAAATTTTTGGCTCCGTCTAAACTTTACTAAAATGAATTTAGTATTAAAATACTGAGCTCCCTTTTGTAGAGTAATACAGTAATAATTATATTTGATTTAATATCATTTGGAGATTCTCGGTATTCCGCATTGGGAAAACCAATGATTATTTTCACCAAGTCCACAAGCTGTATTTATTAATGCGGAATATATTTCTAAGAATAGTATTAGCGTCGTGGGTTTTTAAAATCTTTTATGCGTGTTTTATTATGTTTACATTATATTCTACAATTTTTTCGTTAAAACAATCAAAACCTCGTTTTGACAAGCTTCAAACTTATTACTGCATTAACTTTACTTTTTTCAACATTAAAATTATAAATTGTTCCTAAATTCAATGGAATGACCCTTCAAAAAATTATATCATTTTAATCTGATTGTCTCTTTACTAACGGATTTATATTTATATAGAGATGTATAGTTATAGTCTTTTGCTCTTATATTACATAACCGTGGTTTTTTCATGATTGTTTGCACAACGAAAGTCCAAAACGAAGTGCATTTTAAAAGTTTATGTTTTCTGAGGTTTTCGAGAAACCACCTGCAAAACCATTCAAAAATGTTTTATTTTAATATTAACGTGAAACGACGTAACTCTTGCGAAATTCTTTCCCAGTGCGGCAGAGGCGCCGTTATATCTCCCGCAGAGTCTCCTCAAAAGTCTTTGGTCCTGTTTTATAGTGAAGAGTAGTGCGCTGTGTGCAGTCGAATTTGCATAATATTGCTTCCTTAATATGCGGCGGGCAAAAAAACCGAGTCTTTGTGGGCTGTTGTTTGTTCTGTTGCCGCGGCTGGAGCCGAGAACGGACGCGCCGTAATCTCTCTGTCTCGGCCGGCCTTTGAGGGCTTGCGGTGCTGTCTCGCTCGCTCCGCCTCCTATTAAAACACGATAAAGGGTGGGATGAGTAGCCGCCGCAGATTTTAGATGAGGGGTCTGGGAGGGGGAAATGCGCTTTGCCAGACATGAAGGATTGCACGGAAATTTCGGGAGACTCTGAAAATGAAGCGCATGCTTAATCCTGAATACAAAAGTAGATATCTATATTATTTTGTAGTTCTTTAAATATTTATTATTTAAAGTTGTTGTTCTGACAGCACAAAAAATATTTTAAAAAACGTTGTAATTGTGTCATTTGGATAAAGTAGATCTCACCTTCATTGGATAATTCTAAGCATGTGGTGTTAATTCATTCATAATTATTTTAAGATCTTACATTGCAGATATTTTGTTCCATTCTCCCTGTACCATTCCTCAAATCAATAATTTTTATTACATACTGTGACAACGATTATTTAAAACTATTTTGAAAATATTCAGTACGTATCAAATGCATATTTTACCTATACTTAATAAAATGAATATATTTTTAGGACGATTGTAGCATAAATAAATAAATAAAATATATAAATATATTGATTTTTCAAAGATTGTTTTAAAATTTAGTCTGCAACCGAGGCACAAGTAGCGTCCCTGCGTCCCGGGGGCGGTGCGCCACTCGAAATCAGCTGACGGGGTGCTCCGTGTCCCGAGAGGGCGCAAGGAAGGGGGCGAAGAGGGAGGGGCCCCCAACAAAGACAATGGGGACAAGAATCTTCACTGCCTATAAACGAGATACTAAATATTATATTCAACCTACTGCCTTTCATTCATGAAATTTGATAAACTGCTTGTAAAATACTTGTTAATGCAAAATCATATTATTTCTATTTTAAAAAAAATCGGTCAAAAAAGTTTTATATCTTCGACCAAAATATTTTATCAATTTTATGAAAAAAAATTTCATTGATTTATTTTATGCTACTATATGCAAATACATCGTTATGATTATATATAAATATACATCACAATCCTATGTTAATAGTAAATGAGAATTATTTTAATATTTTTACATAAATTGCTTCGGAAGTATTGAAAACCACTGGCAGCCGCGTCCCACCACTTTAATAATGTATTTTTCACTTCATTAATACCACGGGATGACTTCCTCTTCCCTCTTCCTCCCGGGGGGCAGAAGAGGCCGGAGGGGGTGCGTATTGTGATTTGCGTCATTTACAATCAGCTGACGTGGCAAGATTTCAACGTAGAGTGCTGGTGAAGCCTCCTTGAACAACTTTCAGTAATAAAGCTCTGATCATGTAAAAGGTAGTAGAATTCAATTGCTTATTTCATTTATGCTTTAAAATCATAATTTTATTTTAGAGATGTTAGTGATAAAATTTTGATACACATATATTTACCACATCAAACATTGTAGTGAGTGATGATTTATTTGTCATATTTTAGTATAGCGAATAGGTTGTTATTTAGATGGAATGTAAACTCAATCATTTCTTACAAAAATAATCGTATTTCTTGTCGAAAACATTAAATATATAAACGAAAATATTTTGGGCAACGTAAAAATTATTTTCTTACTGATAATATCACTTATTATTATATTGTGCTAGCAATTAATAAATTAAATTAAAAACTATATAGAAGATATATATTTGCACTTTTTTATAATTTTTTTAAAGTATTATGTTTTAATATTTACTATATATGTTTTATTTATTTTATACGCTATTTTTAAAACACCCTGAAACTAATAGCCGTCAATTCGTAGTTTTACATATGTGTATTTCAAAATGCCTCACTGTAGATTTTAGGTAAAATAATGTGATAACTATCTCATTAATTAATCATTTAAATTATTTAGCCCGACAGGCATTCAGCTATTTTGTTACGTGTACCTGCGACATGTTGCCCGATAAGTAACATAATTTCAGATAAATACAGTAATTGTGAATGATTAGTTTTGAATTGTTATTAATGATTTTAAAACAAACGCTTCATTAATAATAAAAACGTTATTTCCGTACAATATTTTTTACTAAACACTACGAGTGCATGTATGAATCTGATACACTTATACTATATAAGCAACATGTTTCTTACTTTTCCGTACTTCAAGATAATATCAAAGTAAATTGTTCAGAATTTTATAGTTATTGATAAAATCTTCACAATATTCTTTGTCATCGGCGAATGACGCGTATTCAATCTACAGTCTCGAAAAAAAAACAATAAAACGCAGCTTCCTGAAATCGGCAAAAACCTTCTGTGAAAGAAAAAAAATCAACCCCTCTTCTCTTTCGAGCAAACATATCTGAGGATATAAACACCTACAGCAGCAAGCGAGGCCAGGGGAGTACGTGCGTTTAAAATTTCCATTAGAATCCGAGATTATTATGGAAATGGCTGCAATATTTTAATCACGCGTGTGCGCACTTTAATTCCAACGTATGCGATCGTAAGAAAATAATCACGAGCTTGAATCTAGACCTATGTAACTTGGAAAATTTACTGAATTAAAATGAGCAAGTAAAGCCAAGCCATATTCATACAATAAAAAAAAATATCAAACTGGAAAAAATATCTCGAGTGCAGGCGTTATAAAAATTTTATTTTGGATATATTTAAGCTGGTAATGCATTTTTTTAATAGGGTAGATAAATACATATACTCCATTAACTTTGTAAATTGTGCGTACATGTTATAAATAGTGCGAATGTATGTTTTTTAAGTGTTCTCTTTTTTCACTCTCAAAGAAGTATTTATACTCCAACAGTGGCCATTTGTAATAATTTATTTTCAATAAAGCTAATAACGGAGGTGAAACAATTTAAACACATTCGCAATCGTCTATATATAGTATTTTATCTCATGTGGTTCAACATACTCAAAATTTTGACAAAGTTTTTCAAATAGCACAACCAAAAATCGTGTTTTTGTTTTAAATTGAAATAGAGATTTATAAATTATGTAAGAAGATCTTTTTTCTTTAAAAGTAATCCTTGGTTTATTTATGAGTTTTGTTTATTTTATTCAGTTTAATTGTATAATATTAGATATCACCTCCAGAAGTACGAGGCCCCTTGAACTGCCCTGCTCGCCCCCTTGCACCCCCACCCCATTTCGCTCCTTTGCTGACATTTCAAACAACTCTGACATTTTAATCTTTTTCCTAATGCGATGTGTTCCTGTTTCGATTTATTCGCTGGCCTTTGTTTGCACCGGTGACTCAGTCCTGCGGTGATGTAGTCCAGTCCGACCAATAACAGCTAGATATCGATATTGACTTACCTTATGATTATTTATTAAAAAGTTTAATTTCATACTATCAACATAATTCATTAAAAGTAACTTGCACTACCAACGATTGTGAGGTTCTACAAAAAAAAATAACTAATTCTCTTAGTTTCCGGTTTTAAAAAAGCAAATATATTAAAATTCTAATAACTTCTTTTTTTTAATAAACAGGATATATTACGAAAAATGCAAGAAAAAACGCTCAATAGAGGGAAAAAAAAACATATTAATAATATATATATTTAAAAAAACTTTTTGTCAGCATTGATTTATTTGATCAGATATATTTTTTAGATGCACAGATATAAGATAACACTTCCACTAAATTGTATTTATACAAAAATTCTCTCTTTTAATTTTTTTTTTGTAAGTTTGTAAAAATCGCTCGTGTACTGTTATATTTTGAATGCTGACAGCCGATATGGCAAAGAACTGGCTTCGACTCGAGGCGGGAAAGATGACAAGGGTATTATTCGACCCAGGCGGGTGTCGGGGGCCCGGGGGCGCCGCGGCCCCCGCTTGGGAGGCCCTGGCCGTAATCACGGACCCTGTCGGAAACGTATGTCGTTTACATCTGGTCTTATAAGGTCGGGCAGACAGGCGGCTGCCTTACGAACTTCTTTTTGTGTGTTATGACGACACTCGTCTCCATGTCCGTACTTCCCTGCTGCAGCGTACAAGTGTGATTTATAAAGAAAATAGACACGGGTCCCTGAGATTTCATACTGCAAAGAAATTTAATAAAATATTTTTTATTAATAACACTACAAGAAAAACTTGATTTCAAAATACAGCGTGGATATCCGAAGCATAAATATTTTTCTTTTACTTAATTATGTATTTTGTATATCATATACTTCTATGAAATGTTTTATTAAGAAGATTTAAAATATTTTTATAAGTATATTTGTCTTCTACACTTTACAGCATAAGGTTTTTGAACATTCGTATTTATATTAAAAATTCGTCTACCTTACATGTCACGCGCCATGTATTATAAATAACGATCCGTCAAACCGAAATCGGGGAGGATCGCAACACAAAATCTCTAAACATCCCAAATCTCGACAACAAACACTTACAGGCCCCTTCTAAGCGCAAAGTAATCGGCCTTCCCGGGCCAGGGCTGCCCGAATCAATCCGCCCCCACCCTGGCGCGGGCGGGCACCATCTGGCACTAGTGTCAGGCGGAGTAAACAAATTCTTCATATGGCTGGCCGTCGCGGGGCGGGGGTGTGCGGCCCTATTTTTTTACCCCCCCAGTAATCCGTTGTTAGTGCCTCGGACGCTGGTAGGCCGCGCCCTGACGATCGTCCTCTCGGCTCTCTCGGGGCAATTTTTTTTTTCACCCGTAAACTTAACGCTTAGCGTTATTGATTGTTTATATGCCGCGATAGGTTCTGGTAGATGTTCACTAATTTTCATACGATTACCTTGAAATCAACATATTAAGCATCATATCATAGCTTTAGTCGAAGAAAGAAACTCAGTTAAAATATTTCACGTTGTTTTGCGTGCAAATCGATTACCTAAATATTGTATAAGAAATCACTATTTTCTTTTGCAAGGTAATTATTTAAAATAAATAATTGTATAACAAACGCTTAAGAAATATTGCTGCGTATAATGATGCAGCAGATGAGATATGTCCGCAATCCATCACAGATCTTCCGGGCCCTCACGCGAACAGGAGTCACTCGGCCTGTGAAAAATATCCCTGCCAGGACGTCATCCTCCCCGTGGCGTGACGTCACGGTGACTCCGGTGGATGCATCCGAAACGTTTCAATCAGCTTTTCGCAATAAAGCAATTTATTTTGTTTTTTTTTTCCTTTTGAATGTACTTTGAGTGAATTTTTGTTAAAATTATAGTAATTAATAGTAAGATTTAAATTCAATCTGTTTTCATTAAATTTTAAGATACAAGATATTTGAAATAAATGATGACATAAAATCAAGTAAATCGTGAACATACCTTTTTATAGTATATATAACCGAGAGGTACATGACCTTAAGACGGTGATAGAGACCCTAAAGCTTTTCTAAAAAGAAATAGCGGAAGTTACTTTGGATCCTCTGAAAATGTTCACGTACTTATAATTCCATACCTCTACAGTAGAGCGTGACAAGTTTACTTCTTTCTGTTTTTAGAATCCTTGCTAGATAAAAAATACGTTGATTATCACAAATTCAAAAAAATGATGATATTAACGCTAGGAATTATTACAACTGTTATCAAATTACTGCTTATAAATTACTGAGTCTTCTCTAATATATCAATAATATATTTTTTCTGGAATGAAATACCTTCATTGAAAAAATAGCATAATCCCTTTTTAAAATTATTTTTTTGGTTATTTTACGCTTACCCAACAGTCATTGGTCGGAATTAAGTGGAATTGACGTTATACTTTTAGCACTTAAAAGACAAACAAACTGCCAGTACTAACATTTTCTTTCGGTGCTTTTTTATTTCCACGGTCATTGTTCCTGAAGAACACATTTCCACCCACATGCTCACGTGCGGTACTAAATCAGCCAATGAAAAGATATAGGTTGTATTTACATGTGCCGGCTGAAAATCCTTTATTTCACCGTAAGGGTTTTATCTAAGGCCTATAAATCTCCCGGCCGAAACACACGACTGCCCGCCTTACCTGCGCCGGTCTCCTGAAAGATCCAGAATTCCCTCCGTATCCAAATGTTTTGCCCTATCTTAATCGGTAATGACTTTCTAAGCGTACTCGAACGGCAAAATGTGTATTGATATTGGGATTTATCTTTTTGTTCGCAGTAAATGAAAATAAATGGAATAGTTTTTGCGTTAATGCTTTTCGATACAGTCCATGAGCCGAGCGCGCAATAAAACGGCTCGCAGGTGACCGTGGCATTATTATTTTGTTCCTTCGGGTGGAAATGGAGGAAACAATACGACCGTATAATAGAAATCAGCCTTTTTTATAGGTATATTGCGACTTTCTTATACCTCTCTTTCTGAATTGCCTTGGCATCGAAACTTTCAAGTATTAAATACATTACATTTAGAACAATTCCTTCCAATACTTATGGTTGCAATAACCGTAGATACAATACAAGAAAAAAATATTTCCTGATCTGTTTAAAATATATAATGTCGTTTTTAAAATGTTTACTTTAGAAACTTTTAGTACAAAATGTGTTTTTTTAAATATATATCATAGATCTAGTCAAATGAATGCAATTGCATATATTCTCATAAGAAAAAGATCAAACCCTTCGGTCTCAAAAAAATATTTAGTTACTGAATATAAAATAACATTTTTTTGATCAATATATTCGTTTCAACAAAGTTAGGATAAACGATTGAATATCTTTTTATTCATAATTGTAGAAGATCACAATGTATTTGGCATGTCATAAAATACTGTCAAGATGAATAAAAATAAAGGCATATAGAAACGGTAAAAAAAATGGACTAAAAATGTATTCTATAGCGATTTACGTTACTTTAAAGTTAAAAACGTGTGGCCTTCGAATACTCAAAAACGTATTATTTTTAATCTTGTTTCTTATATATTCAGCCAAGAGGTCATTTTTTTGAACCTAGACTAAAACAGCGATTTCAATCAGTCGTAAAGTTTGAGTGCACACAATATACATTTTCATAAAACAACCAATTGTAATCTCTACAGCTTATCTTCAAAAAATTCCATTTGATTTAAAGCATCAAATTAATGCATTCTTTTACGCTTGGGCACTCGTAACGACGGGCTAATATATAGTCTCAATAAAAAATCAAAAATTACATCGCAGCAAAAAATACACGATAATATCGCAGAACACACATTGATAAGACATCGTGAATAACCCTGTCTGAAATTTTGACCTCTCTGGGCGATCGTCCTCGGATCTTTGGGCAGGCTCGGGCGCACGGGCGGGGGGGCTGAGATATCGGTGTCCCCGGGTGGCTATTTATTGTCTCGAGGCACGCGACTCTATAAATGGGCCGAGATAGGCAGCCACTTTATTGCACACTCGCCCGCCGCGCCGTATGCGAATATAATCGAAAAGTGATTTTATTCTGAGCAAGGCGAAAGCATGATTCCGCCCGCTCCCTGCCCGGAATTCGGAACGGTTCGAATGGCTCGTATTAGAAAAAAAGCGGAACGACAGCATTCTTCTGCGATTTTATGGACTGTACCTACGCGGGTTTCGCTGACTTAATGTTATTCATTGGTGATGAAAAAAAGAAGCTCGCTTCATAACGGAGACATAGCATGTAGGTAGCTATGAAAAATACATTTACACCATCGCCTACAGCGAACGCGCTATGAACAGGCCAAACGCGTTGAACTAAATTTAAAAAATTAAAGAAATTAACATTCATATTCAAAATCAAAGTTATCATTTCTTTGAATGTATCATTTGATTTTAGCTAACAACTCTTTTGGAACATTCCTTATGTTAAGAGTGTTTCATATTGTATGGCGAGAAAAACAATTTTTTTCAAAAAGTATCGGAAACATGTAAAATAAATCAAATAAAAGTTTATGTGTAAAATTTACATTGTACAAAACAGATCCTTAGATACAAAGCGCATGTTATGTAACAAAAAGCATTTATTGTATTTTTTTTATTAGAACCTACGTACAGTTAACAGTTTATTCCTAATTTATTATCATACTTAAATATTTGTATTTATAACTGTACTAAATATAAATATATATATATTTTTAACATAATCTATATTATTTTAAATACAATTTAAAACCCAACTAATATTATTAGGAACAAAAAGGCCCAAATATATTACTTTTTTAAAGTAGCCAACCTAAAATTCAATCTTTACAAGCCTTACAAGCCCTATGCGTTCGATATTAGGTCTAAATTTATATTCATAGCATAAATAGAATACGAATGAACTTTGTTATTTTCATTGCATATTCGTGTATAACCAAAGTATTGTTGTCTCCAATCGCTTTACATCGCGATAATCCACGCAAATTATCCTCAATTGCTTGTATTTAAATTTTTGTAACTGCCACGGTATTAAAATCTCACAAAATATTGGAGTGGTGCATTTGATTTCATTTTAAAAGCATAAAATAATACTACGAGTGCAAATGTGTATAATTTTAAATAACTATGAACGTAGAATCGCTGGTGGTAATATCTGTTAACTGTAAATAAACGATATATCTGCTAAAATCAGTTTTGTCTCCGGTGCATAACTAAAGATTATCTAATCACAGTAATGATTAGAATCTTGGCAAATTCTCTGTTTTCGCCGAGTATTTCGTACTAATAATGCGTCTTTATGTAATTAGTATCAAAATATAATCCTGTCCTCGGATGTGAACATTATGATTACACACAACATACAAATCTCAACTGGTACCTTTGGATTACGGTGAGATTATTAAATTATTCAGAATATTGATTACTGTACACAGAGCCCCCTGTTCTTGTCTCTTTGTAGGCTCTCCAGCATTAGCTGATAATATTATCAGGTGGGTAAATAGAATTTCAGTACAAAGCTTGTTGCTTTCAGCGACTTCCAAAGCACTTTCTGATAATATTTGTTACTAAATTATTTAAGCGCAGAAAGCTTCCATTAACCGAACCAGGTTAAAACGTTTGTAAAACATCGAACAAAAAAGAATTAATGGATAAAAATAAATCAAACGCAAAGAAAAAAAATGTTCTTCATAATTTTATATTTTTATGAAAGAGCAATGCTGCCAATAATTTTTGCACTTGTTTAACATTTTTTGTTTATACCACATATGTAAAATCATTTCAAATTATTATTCATTTGATTTATCGTTGCGTTGTTTTTATATATTACATTACATATCTTTATATTATATATACTGTAGTAACTAACGTTGAGTCCGGGTTGGGAATAGCTCAGATCGAAAGCAAAGAAAACAAATAAGCATCTAATTGCAATTGTAGAAAATTGTGAAATTTCAGTGTTGCCTTCTTTAAATTTGTTCGTTTTCATGTATGCACATATATTTCTTGGACAAAAGTATTTATTGGAGATGGTATCTAAGAGGGTGCGGGTTCTTCGCGTCCCAGCATCAGGTGTGTGCTGTTCGTCAAGCGCCCTCCGGCTATGACGTGTGCAAGTGTGCATAATACCGACATTAATTGCTATTGACTGGGTGACACTTGTCGGCCGCACTATGGCAGGCGCAATGCCTGTCACTCGCACTCCACGGGTAATAATTCATAAAAAAACATATAGCCTATTGTCTGTAGATTATTGGAAATTCAGTTTGAAGTGTTCGAGAATACAAAATCATACACATTCTGAAATAAATCGTTCAAGTTTTCATCACAATACATTTTAAATCTTAAAAAGAAAGTTGTTAGATCATGTTCGTACATTAGCATATTGCTAGTAAACGAGGCAAAAACTTTAAATAAAAAAAATATCGACCTCATTTACGACCTAAATTTTAAAGGTTATTCCATAATGAAAAATAAAAGTTACCAGAAACAAGATTTTTTAATTAGACTTTGCCCATTTTAATGCAATAAGAAATGGTAGTATATTCAAATAAAGGTCCATTAATAATTTATTTCAATAAATTTTAAACGGAAAAGATGTATAGTCAGGAGTATTATCGTTTATTGGTTTAAAAAGGTAATAGGCCACTTAATAATGACTTAATAAAATCTGGCACAACCCTAAGAACTGTTAACTTATTTTGTAACTTCACATTTCTGAATATATAATAAAGGTAGCATAAATTACTTTAAGAGCCTAATCAATATGCTTTATCTAAAGCCATGTTATAAATCACACTCAGTGCGTTAATTCTACACAATATTTCAAGTGAGTTGTAATTAATAGAGTAAGCAGAGCGTATCCTGATAATTATCCAAGAAATAAAATGCAATACAATTAATTATATCCGAGCACTCTTACAAGAAAGCCTTTGAATCGCGGCTGAAGCTCGATGGGTCTCCTCAAGTGTTGTTTTTGTCCGTAAACCCATCCCGTCCCACCCAGCCCATCAACATCAATCGGGGCATTTCATTTCAATCAACGACTCCGTAAGTGGACACAAATCTTTCGTCGCTCGTCATTATTTCCAATTACTCATCGCATGGTCTTCCTTTAGTGGAGAGCCCATCAGCGGACAGCCTCTTGTCCAGGCATTAGCGTGATCACTGGCGGACTGGCAGTCTACTTCACTTGCGGTTGCGGAGGGTGCCCCGATCGATTCTCCCCATGTCCAAATCTACGCCTGCCTTCCAGCCAATGGATATGCCCACCCAGTCATTTCGATTCGATATCCTCCGTATCTATTAAAATTATAAAACCAAAAATTTACAAATGTATCCTATTACTTAAACTATATCATATTTAAAATTTTATTTTATTTTTTAGTTTGAATTTTACCAATTTAAAAGACGTTATAAATCATTTCACATCATACATAGATAGACATAATACAAATACTTATCTTTTTGTAAAACGAATTTATGACATATAAAATCTATTTTTTGCCTGATTAAGGGTCAGAAAGTATATTTTTATTTTATTTTATTTTCTTCATTATAATTAGAATTTACAAAAATGGCGTGGGAACAAGAACCGGCCGACGATCAAATTCATATTTGAGTTCCAAGAAAAAATGCTTTAGAAACACCAAATGAAACCGCTATTAAATATACAGTCCTTCACTTGTATATTTTTTTATAAATTAAAGTATTTCCTTTGAAATATAATTCTAATTATGATTTTTCTTAATTACTATAAATCATTTTCTCTAACTTAAGCCCGAATTTTTAATTACTATTTTTCATTATTTCAATACGTCATTATGTTATCTGTGTTTTTCTTCAACTGACGCTTGTAAAGCAGCATCGACCTATCATGAAAATTGTTAGTGAAGAGCAGGTATGCAATATACTGGACGAGTATTGCTTCAGCTGCTTCTTGTTGATATTAACTAATTAACCCCAGCTTGTGACTGATCCCAACATTCAATAAAATTTGTTCTCTATTATACAAATGAACAATGAAAACCTTAAAAATGTAAGCTTATAAAAATTATTTTCATGTTTCAAAAACTTTGGAGTTCAATTTTGTAATAAATCTTGGTGCATTTAAGACCAAATATTTAACTTTCTTTGATATTTAGTTTTCACAAATTTAATCTACATCGTTACCAGTGTACATGGTCACGCAGTTGGGAGCACCCCGATCGGCAGTGCTAAGGCAGTACATACTGTGAGCTTGGGTAGTCAGTATATCCTGAATTAGGCAGAATTAATCACCTCGCCTATTGGGACACCCGCGGCGCTGTTTTGATTTGTATCTGACGCATTTAAGTTCCTCATTACCCTAATATATTACCAGTTAGCTGATTGCACGTGCAACCGTCGCGAGGTAACATACCTTGAATATTTTTTGCACCTTAATTATAGTTATTCCCTGAACATAACATTTGCCTAGTGATGATGAACATTTATACGTTTTTTGTTTAGGCGGCGCAATTTTAATAATGGTTGTTTTTGACATAAAGCATACGCTTTTGATAATTTATTTTTTATTAAAATATATTCTAATTGTTTATTATATAAACTCAGTTTTTAATTAATAAATATCATAAGTACATATATTTGTTCTATTAATAGTTATTATCAATTTATTTATAGCCTTGTTTACGATTAGCTGTCATATTATTTTACGGTTTACGATATATTATAATTTAACATTATATTTTACAGAAATAAATGGTTATTTTGATATTGGGAAAAATGTTTATAAATAATAAGAGAAGAGCACAATCCTAATTATATATATTGCTAACTTAAAAACGAAAACCGTTAAAGAAAATCTTGGCGATGACGCCACATTTAAATACGATATAAAATTTGGTAAATATAAATAAATGAGTCAAAGCACTCATAAATACCGTTTTTAATGGCGATACCAAACCATTAGTTCGTTTACTGACATTGACGTATTATTTGTTCCAGGCAAAGTAAACACGTATGTACTCAATAAATTAATCTAAATTTTACACTTAATTATACTAAGTCTAAAATAGTTGTATTGATATAATTGAACTAGAATAATAATTTTCCAATCACGAAATTGGCAGATTTTGTAAGGGCTTTATACCCAATTACCCCGCAAGTAATGTGACACCGGGCCCGCAGGGTGCTCGAAGTGGGGTGCAGGCGACCACCTAGTTATCAATAACCCCAACTAATGCCCAATCAATTATTGTTTGTCCCCGGGGCGTCATCTCACTGCAGGTAATTTACGATTGACCGATTTTTTTCATAATGGGATCGCCCGGTCGGAAAAAGGTATTTTCGATCTGACCGATTGGTAGCAGATTGATTTCGCTTTGATGGAATATGTTTTCGAAGGATTATCCTCTTTGCCTTAACAAATGTCTGTTTCAAATAAAAAAGCACGAAATAAATTGGGTGAAAATAGGATGCGAGGTAATTTGCTTCGTTTTGTGTGAAAAAACAAATTAACTGTTCGAGCGTAAAAACGAATTTTATCTAAAATAGAACATCGATTTTATTTTAATGGAAATATCGTCAGCTGCATATTGGCTGCGAAGGATTCTATAAATGTACTTTGACATCACAAAAAAAAACCAATCTGTGTAAAATTCAAATCTATTTCAACCATTGAAAAAAATAATCAAAAGTATGCATATTTTAGTATATATGTTCTTTACTTGACATTCATTAGAGGACTTAAAAGTAGGTTATTACACGTTCTTTTAAAAAAAAATTCATTCATTCAATGCCAATTAAATAAATCCCGGAAGCCTCTCCACTGTACGCCCTCACAAGATGTGTTTCGGTTGAATAATCAAAGCCTCCTTCGTATCGTCGAGTGGTTCAATTGACTGCTCTAGGATCAAAAGCATCGCATCCTCCGATAATTTGCAATACTCCCTCTCATGCCCACCTGGAAGTTCTTTCTCTTTTTTGTTTTCTTTTTCAGGACACTTTGAAATCTCACTTCCTGTGCAAGGTGCCTTTGTCGCTGAAATTCACTAATCACAGCGACAAAGGCAGAGATCGGCAAGTTGCAGAGATTTCTGATTTGAGCGGGATTTTTCAAGTAACAAGTCATAAGGATTCCTAAAAATAAGTGCGAAACCTGTAAAAGGATTTTGCTTTATATTTGTCATAATGTATGTATATATTTTTTTTATGTATGAATAATGGAAATTTAAACGGCTCTAAACTTTGATAAGATTTTCAGTTTCGTCATTTTAAAATAAATTTTTAAATGAAGAACTTAAAAAAAACTTAGTCCAAAAATTTGTAAGAATAATATTATATTCTTAAAAGTTAAACTTACGAGAGTAAGTAGCCATTTGCTTTTAAAGACAACCACTTGCGACGAATATCCCCAGCGAGTTAAACATGGGAAATTATATGAACAAATTATCTTTAAAAAGGTAGGAGTGGAAGGTGTCGCCAGTTTTTAGGGACGGGGTAATAAGTTTCCTAGGGGAGAGGGTCACGTACGGTCGGGTATTACAGGCGACATTCGAGATTATGAGTCACAGGGTAGCGGCCAGAGTAACAGAGTAGAACCTAGAGGAATGCAGCCGACCCCCGCCCCTCACACTCGACAGTGTGTAATAAGAAACTGGCTTGTTTTATTTGGCTTTTCTTCATTTAAAGATACGAGCGTCGGATTTTTCCGGGAGACTGCGCGATTTCCGAAGAGTCGTGCTCTGTTTTCATTATCCTCTCTTGCGCAAAGTTCACGTTCCTGCAATCATGCCGCGCTTAACTGTAGACTTTTGCAGTGCCATAATAACATTCTGTCGTTTATCTTAACTGAATAATATTAACTTCCTTACTAACAATATTGCCTTTGCTCGAATAAGCCAACGCTTATTTACAAATAATGATTACAAAAATAGAAAAGCTGATACTTCTTTAACTGCAGATAGTTTAATATAAAGACATTTTGAACGAGAAGAAAAAAGAAAATGTACCAAATATATACAGTCGATTTTTAACTAGGCTTTAAATAGTATAGTAGATATCTGTGACACTTGTATTAACTTGAAATAAGAGACAAGGTATAGGGTTGAACGTCAAATTGTATTAATTGATGTCGCAGGTTCAATAGCGCATCTAAAATTTATTTGGAATATTTTTAAAAGGTAATTGAATTGAATTTCTTTTTGCGAGTATTACATTATTTACCAATATAAATACAGAAAGACTAATTAAATCAGTAGTGGATAATCGCGTCGTTCAAAATTTATAGTCAGGACGGCGATAACACTGCTCTATCATCTGATGAACATCTGCTTAAGCATCCGACCTCCGAGTCTCGTAAAACCCTTATCGAGTGTCTGGTGGACAAAAGACGGGCCGTTATTTAGAATGTGGGCTGGCGACCCTTGAAATTCTCCCGAGAAAGATGTTCCTCAGACCGGGGGCCTCGGGTTCGTCCCAGGGTTAATCACTTTTGCTTTGTTTTTCATTCAAAGTGAGACTCTGGTCTGAATTAACTTTTTGCCCCTAAAAGGATGATTGCCTTCTCCAGTGCGTAGTTACCAGCAACCTGGCGAGTAACAGATTGGATTCTCGTTATTGTGTTTGGAAAGTTTGTTTAAGTTCTGTGTGGATAGAACATCACAGATTATCTAATAATAATTAAAATCTAAATTTTTCCGCATGCTCCGATTCTAATTCATTGTAAGCAACAATCGATAGTTTCTGTTTCAACAGTAACCGTAAAAAATCAGTACCATGCAATCGCATCCGAGTAAAACTTTTTGAGAAATTCTCTCAGTGCGCTGTAAATAATCACCGAGGAACAATGATAGAGCATTTATTTTTAATCACAGTAGTAAGAGTTCTATTTCGATGAGCAACATTGCATATTTATTCTCGTGGACTGAATCAAGTAGCTAATAATACTATTGATATTTAGCACTGGTGTACTAAGGGGGCTCTGATGACTTAAACTGTGATTCACTCAGTTTGTTGTAAATCTTTAAATTATATTTTAAGTTTAATTAAACAAACGTTTAGTCATTTATATTATTGATTTTTGTGAAGACCGTCTCACAAAAAGTACGATTTTGCCTATACAGGTTAAATGCATGGTTAATGCACCGGCCTTGTAAGCTTGGGGTGTGGGTTCAAATCCCACACAAATCACGATGATATTTTTCTGAGAGTTTTTTTAATCAATTTTCAATATTTGAAAAATGTTCAAATCATTATCATAAAAAACACGTTGACTTATTTTTAACATTGCACTTAAAAATAAACATATTTAATGTACACAAGTAATAGTGTGACTCTGCATTAATATCGTTTTAATTTCACAAGAGAGAAAATAAACAACATTACATAATCCTATTCAGAAATTAAGCCTGCAAACTTGACATTTCCCATATATTTCGTCGGATTTAATTTAAGCACAGCACAACGGCTCCATACGCCGGCAGCTCGGAGGGAATATCTCAGCGTAACGTATGCGCGACGTAGCAGTTCCCGGCGCGCCACTCCTCTCCGTGCCTTCTTACGCTCGCATTTATTTTCTTACACGCCTTAAATATCGCACGTGCGCATCGTGGCCTGGGGCTGATTGCCGGATGCTGGGGCGAGGGATGGAGTGTCACCTGCTCCCGCGGCGCATTACACCCCTGCACCGCGTCATGCACCTCGCCTCCCGAGTGCCATATGGGAGATTTGCGGGTATTATGCATATGTGCTTTGGATGCATTGCTGAGAAAGTGTCACAGTATCTTCATTACCATTATATTCATAGGCTTACTATCTACTATAATAATAGCCATTGTGTGTGTGTATGTTTCATTTTTGGTTCTCTATAGAATATCTTAAAAGATACAACGCTGATTTTTTACATGTAAGCTTAGTAAATTTTTCCGCAGCTATGTGCCGAATTTCAAGACGATAAGATAATATTTTTATTCATAAAATAATTGAATAAAGCTATAAAATATGCTTTAGCGAGTTTCAATATGTCCGAATTTCAAATTTAGAATTTTTCAAATAAAGAACAGTCAGTGAAAGTGACGCGTTGTTTGTGACACGAAATGTGACACAAATGTCAAGCAATGAATTGGAAAGAAAACGTGAGCAGCGTCTTCTTCAAATTCGAGTACCCAGCTATTCGAGTATTCAGCCAAACATATGTTCAAACACTATTGCATCGTTCATCGAATACGTCATTCTGTGACGGGCTACATTTCTAGTATATCATATTATATCATTCCAAAATGATGCAAATGAGCTACGTTACTTAACTGAGAGGTTTCACTGGCATCTAGATTCTAAGCACCTATTTATATTTTAAAAGATCTAGATCAAACATTTTCAGATATTCAAATGAATAATGAAGCAAACGACTCGTCTATCTCCAGCCCAGTCACTCTGTTATTCCTCATCGAACGCCGATAGTCGGCGTCCTTTGTCTGTATGCTAATCTTAGCGGCGGCGTGCAAGTTGCAGCGTCGCCATTAGGCGTCGTGACGTCATGGAAAATTTATGCTCCAAGCCTAATTCAACACTCGTTGAAAACTTGCGCGCTCGCTTTATGCGGAGTTTAAAAGCATGACAAGAACGATTTAGTGCGGGCCCAAGTTTTCTGGCGGTGGGATGTGTACCTGACCGGGGTCGGAAGAGTGGCACCGGGGTGGGGGAGTACTTTATTCAGGATTAAGTGGCGGATCAGCCTTGACACAGTGGAGGTGAGCGGAGGACGACACATCTTGTAAAATAAAATCAACATTGCTATTCTTATTTATTTTCTTAAATGAAGTTAGTGAATTTAAAATATTGAAAGTTATAGTGTTCTTACATTTGTAGACTACGATATAAAAAAATTAAGTAACTCGACAAGTTAGTAAACATTTTTTAGTAACTTGACAAATAAATTTAAAAAATATATGTCCATAGACGAATTTCAATATTTGATTTTATGTAGAGTACATAGAATATTTAACTCTTCAGAAACATTATTTATATCAAATATTAATTTAGTAAAATGTATAAAAATGAGTACATGTTGAGTTGTGAATTTCTAAAATGTCACCAAAATTAAAAAAATCAATAGAATGTTATCCCATCTTTACTACATGTTTTTTTTTTAATGTACAATTTGTGAATATGAATTATATTTTTTAAACTAATATTAATTCATAATAACACAAATTGACTTAAATCGAGAATAACCCTCGTTAAATTGATTATTATAAAACAACCCCAGATAAATCCAGCAATATTACAATCTCGATCGCAAGTCAGGCGTGGCACTTAAAACTGTTTAGTGAAATTTCCCTCCGGTTTGAATTTATCTTAATGACTTGACGGCACCCCGATGCAAAGCATGTTGAGGATCGAGCTTCCCGGCCGAGGGACTCCGATCATTTTACTGTCCTCCAGGTACTCCGAGACCAGGTGAGCTGGCACGTGACGAAGTAACAAAGTCACGACAAGATGGCCCTCTGACTGTAATACTAATGGTCTCATTAAATTAGATATTTTGTATGATGTAAAATCTACTTTATTATAAAGCTCTTAGAAGGAAATTTGTATTTGCCAAGCAATCCGAGAATTGTGATTGTTTATATACCCTGTATTTGAATGGTTGTAAATAATAAGTTTGCACAATTTTATACGTAGTAGATTAGTAAACACAGGAAACGTAAACGTTAAATAAAATTAATCGCATTTCGTTATTTTTTATCAATAAATCTTTTTCTTACATGCCGTAAACAGAACTTAGACAAATCGCCATAGAAAAAGACTTATAGCATTCCAATAGTTTCTATTATATGATATATTATTATACATTTATCATAAAAGGAAGCACGTGTATAGCATATTTTTTCCAGAAACAAATGAAAACTCAATGTTCCCAATGTATAATAGTTATGAGATATGGTTTTATGTCTACCTGACCTTAAACCATTATTTGATATAAAAAATAACGTAATAAAACATACAAGTTTATGACTCATGCGAATTTAACGTCAAACTTGGTATCGCCCGGTAATAAAAATCAAAATGAAAGTAGAGCCAAGCATTCGAAAGTCTCGAATATGGGGAAGGCATAATTTCATAGGACCAGACAGCCGAGACGGCTGCAGCGCCGGAGCCGAGAGCTTTCCGCTTTCAGTAAAAATGGATGCGTTTCCATGGCTTTCACATGTGATCGATTTAAAAGCTTTTATGGCAGCATTGTTTGCAAGTTATACAAATAAAGCTTCTACTTTTACAGAATACTCTCAAATGATTGGATATACTTTCAATGAAGTGCAAACATTGAAGCATTTTAGAAAATAACTGTGAGCTGAACAACAATGCACACATATGAAATATACTAATAGCACCGTTTATTTTATTTTAATGTGACTAAAATATCCTGTAGAATATGTGAAAAGAAACGTGGCTTATGAAATATATTTTATTAGTCATATCCTGTCAATGAATCGTGTAAAAAAGAAAGCGCAATATCAGGTATCCTTTTCTTTTATATATCTTCAACGCACGTGCTACGATTTAGTCACTTTTTCATTGACAAGGAGATTCTCATAAATGCGACATGCCAGCATAAAATAATAAAATGTATAAATTATTTGACAGGACGATCCCAGATAAGAATTAACATCGTTTTATTGTGTCGTCAATTTTTTATGATTCTTTCTAAGGGGCCTGGTCTCTGTCGCAGTTATAAAGGAAGTCAATTTTAATTTTGTTACTGGCTATTGAATTTTTAATGCAATGTTCTCTGAATTCTCGAGAAAATGTCAAACCAAAGTTTTCCAGAAAAATAACACCATTCACAAATAAATATGATTATGATTTAATATAATTTCTATTTTCATCGCTTTTTGTGGGTATGTTGTATTTATTTTTCCAATCAGTGTATTTCTCTGTTTACCTTTTTATCTAGAGTTTTCGATGAACTTCCGAAAACAAATAATCCTTCAGAAGTTCTAACGACAATAAACAATATTTATTATTTTCATCATTGATTACGAACCGTTAAATACCAAACAGAGAGGTCTTAGTTTCTCTTTTTGGCCTGGAAATGTATGAAACGTATTCGAGATAAGAAATCCAAAGTGCTTACCTTTTTCCCGGCCTGCGAATCCTAGATTTCGACATAAAACTTTTTCGTTCACAAAGTTAATAAGCTGAATTCCTTCGCTATAATCCGATCGTAAATTCCGTGTTTCAGTTGTAAAAATTACCGACTGTATATTCTACTTGCAACTTGAAATGAGCGAGTGCTCGGCGGGTGGGGGTGGGTGCTTTACGACGAACTGGGAGGAGGCACAATAGGGCGAGGTACGAGGATGGAGGCGCGTTGTAATCAGGCCATCGAACCGATATTTTTTCGTAAGGGCTTTTCCTGAAAAAGACAAGTATTTCGTGTGTAACGTTCCCACAGTCAAGATACTAATGGCACCACTATAATACCGTGGTGTGCCATTTAATCAAGAAGAAAGCTATTTACTTATTAAAATCACACAACCAATTATAAACTGAATTAATTTAGAATCAAAAAAGCTAAAAATTAATTGTGTGTAATTATATTATCTACAATATTAAAAAAGAGGCAAAACGGTTCATAACAGATACTTATTTATATAAAAATTTAATCAAATTTAAGCAAACTTTTTTACTATTATAAGCTGAATAATTTAATATGTTTTTATTTTTGGACAACCTTTAAAGGTGTAATAACAACTTTAAACATATGATTTTTTTTAAACAAAAGATGCGCTTGAAATTTGGTAGTATAGAACTTCATTCAAACATTTTAAATATTTACACATCAAAAATGTTGTACTGATTTAAAAATGATTTACTTTGCTTGGTTTGTTTTAACTAATCACATCAGAATATTTTTTTGGTTTTGATATCAAAAATTTATGCATACCTTGTTTTGAGATCCAAAATATTTGAGATAATCTAAGATTGTTACCTCAAATTAAATACTGCATTATTGCATACTGAAATGAAAAAGGGGTATTTATTTTTTTAATAAAAAAGTACCGATATATCTAAAAAAAAATTTAAATGTTATATTTTAAAGAAAACGCTTTTAGTAAATGAAAGTAGTAATATATCTTACTGCAAAACAACTATTTTAAAGTCAGTTTATACTGACTAAAAAGTAGTTATTTATTAAGAAGACGCTTAACTGTTTTCATTTGCTACGAGAGTTAGCTTTAAAATATTACTTTTTTATTTATTTAAAAGAAATATCACTACTTTTTTTTCTTAACATAAAAAAATAACTATTAAAAATGTTATATTTGGCAGTTGGATTGATTTATTTTAAATATAATACAGATATTGAATTATTTTGGTAAGCAAAGCAGTTTTATTTCTCATAGTAAAATAGTTTTTTATTTGTTAGTTTATAAGAAGAAGCAATATTTTCTACTGGAATATCACTGCAAGTAGTAACGTGGTTGACCCGCACTCTCAGATACTCACAAACTGGTCGAGTTACTGCCCTCGAGCAGGTGGGCCGAGCGACGCCGTAACTTTTGACTAGAACCACCCTGTCCTATTAAGGGTAACTGTGTTCTCAGTATACTATGTACATTATTGCGTTTATGAAAATTAAACCTATTTGTTCAATGTAAAATATACATACTAATTGCTTTAACAAAGAAAATATATCAAAACATATGTGTGTCGGTAGCTTTTGACAGCATATGAGATATATATATTTTTACCGAGTATTTTGAAGATAATTGAGAATCGATTTTGATGGTAATTATAAAACAGTTATTTTAATAATACTATTGATTTACTATAATACTCGTACTATTTATAATTAATTTAATCTTATTAAATGCGGAAAGAAAGAAATAAATATTTATTTTTATAAATCAAATTTTATCATGCATGGTAGCCACCGATTTGTTTTGATACGTTGCCTTTTTCACACAATAATCACCCCTATTATTTTTTAATATAAAAAATGGTTTCAGGAGAGAAGTTATTAATAATTTTTAATTTTTATACAACCGATTAAAAAAAGAGACTTTTAGGATATTCGCCGTGATGATATACCTTCTCTTCTGTTTCTTCAACTACCTATATTTGCACCGTTTCTAAAGCAATGATTCCGTTTGGGGATGATTTCAGTATTAATAAACAAAACGTCTGGATAAAAAAAATCACTAATGGCATAATATTTCGCTAATGCTTCAAAGCGGCGTGAATTTGGTTACTTGTAATGTTTTCAATGGTGTATAGGAATGCTTCACAAACCAGAACGAGCCCCCATTGTCAAACCTAATCACCTGGGCTTGACGCACGCGTCGCAGCCTTACCTTTCAATACATCCATCTCGGCGGGGCCTCTCCACCGCGGGGTATTTCAAAACCTCCAGCCAATACTCACGGATGACACTTACACCAATCACGTCACACGGTGTCCAATTAAAAACGACACACCTAATTGATTCTCAGTTGCTGGTAATGCGGCCGCCAGTCACCGCGCGTCTTAATTACGGTATCTGGGGGTGTGGGGCTGTTTACGGGAGGGAGCGGAGGGTTGCCCTGAAGCCTCCCACCTCCGCCTCTAGAGAGCTTATCAGTACCGAACACTCGCTGTTTATTTATAAGCCGGCAGGACGTGAAACCGGCCCGACGTGTGCGCCTCTATAGCAACACGGTTAATTAGTGTGTGATGTAAGATATTTCAATCAGGGTGCTTGTTTTGTTGTTGATGTAAAAATGACTTGTAATCACACACCCAAATATAATTAAAATAGACCTTTTACACTATTTATTATATATTTTTAAATATAACATGCATTTAACTATCTCTGACTTTAAATTTTACTATTTCTTAAAAATTATTTTAAAAAATACACTGAAATGATGACAAAATTAGTATTTAATTTCATTGATGTTATTCTAATGTATACATATATTTTTTTAATTAAATGTTAAACTATACATGTTAACGTCATTTATTTTCTATTGATACGTCAAAAAAAACATACTTGGAGTATTTTTATCACATAAGTGGGATAAAACGATTATGTTTTTTTACGTGTTAATCAATAACCATAATATTCCCTACGCGCTCAGTCTGAAAAACACGGTTTAATTTAAAAAAAAAGCATGATCAAAAGCATGGCTATGGAGGGCAACTAAGTATCAACTCTAGTATTTTAGTTCTAATCTAACCATAGTTTAAAAAATAAAATGTTGATATACGTTTAAAATAAATTTATATTATGAAATATTTTTTTATGAAAAACATATTTTTCGTTGAATTATTTTAGAATAGGCGAAGAATTTTGTTAATTTATAATTTTGCGGTGCCGCGAGTTCCTCGCGTGAAAATGGACCGGCAAAAATATAAACAAGCTTACGAATTGTTATCAATATCAATCAAGATAACGAGCCTCTCATTTTGATTATCACAGCCCCTCAAACGGGGGCGCAGACAAAAAATAAAATTTCGCCATACAACGCAAAAACACGATAAAAAATTACCCCAAAGCACCGCTGCTGGTATTTTTCAGCCGCCGAGCATTGAGCCTCGCGGAATAACAAATTAAAATGTACCTTGATAATAATTATACTCGAGAATATTTTCTTTCTTGATTTTTCTGCCGAAATTCTCCCGGTTAACGTCGTGATAAACGCCGCCCCCAACACTTTAATTAAAAACGAAGTAAGCAAATGACTCCCCTTATCGCGACCCTCCATCGCCCGGTCTTCCCTCCGTCCCGCCAGCGGTAACAGAATCACAATTTTTATCAAGCCATATCTTTTCTTTTGGCGTTCAATTCGTGCTTTTCAGGGTGCCGGCGCCGCGAATGAAGCAGATATAAACGAAAACTACCCAGCAATAATTTTCTGGTTCCGAAATTGAAGCCTGCGTTATTAAATATGTTAGTATCATATTAATTTGATGTTTAAAAATTTTTACTCGGTTTGTTCTTATTTTTGAAAAAATTAATATAACTAACTGCAAAAAAATTAATGTTTAAATATTTATTTTAAGACGGTTAAACTAATCAATATTCTATTTGCGTTTTTGAAAATAATAATAAAAAATTCCATTATTCATCGTATCGCTTCTTTAAATTTTTCATTGAATAGATTGAGTCTTGATTAATAATGTTATTTAAGTTCTTTTCTCTTTTATAAATAACATTTTTTGCAGGTAATTTTTTTTTATTTTCACATAAATTTTATTTTTTGTCACTACTATTATATGAAAAGAGTATTGTTATATACTTAAATTTTTCGTGCATGTTTTGATAGCTATTAAATCTTGAATAAATATATATTCTCTCGATTTCACGAAGAAAATTCTGCTCGTTCATAATTTACAAACACGCAAAATAATTTTAATATGTATTTTGAACTACGTTACTATTTTAAATTGCAGTTTATAACGCATACAGGTATTTCCTTATTTAATTTTGAAAAAAAAATTACATTTCAAGATGTATGGAAAAAATTTCCTTTTGGATGTTTTCCTGAGAGTTAATTTATTTATATTCCATAAATTTTCTTTGCTATTAAAAAAACATATAATACAATATCTCAATGGTATTCTTTATTTTATTAAATAAATAAAAATACATCTCAACTCAGATATAAATATAAGAAAACGAGAAATTTAGATTTAAGACTTCAGTTATACATGAAAAATTCAGTATCATTCTTGGAGTGGTTATATAAATATCAAATTGTCGATATTTCACGTTTATACCTACAATGTTTTTTGTATTAAATTGAAAATTGATGAGTAATTGTTTTACTTTCTTGTTTTGAAGGATTGGGATAGTTTAAAAGAGCTCTAATTTTTCAAAATTAATACCATACAAAATTTTCAACTACCCAGTTAAGCAGACAACATTTTGCGATGGTAAAAATATAAAGTTTAGTTTCATTAAACCACTTTTAAACTCTCCACTAAACAAGCTCCTTCCAACACTTTAAACTGCGTGTTCCATCCGGTCCGCGGAGCGAGCGAGAAGCAATAACGCCGTCCTTGTTCCTGCGGTCCGCGCCGGAAGTGTCAGAGTTGCGCTGAAAATCCGAAAAGCTCCGGGCGGGGGAGGGGGGGGGGGGGGGGAGGGGCAGGGGGTGGGGGAGGGTTCAGCAAGGGCGGGGAAGTCAAACCCCGGCTCTTTCGGCGTGCTGTGCTTAGTGTAATAATTGACATGTAACTTCTATTCGCTTCGTTGGGGGTTGTATTGAATAACAGTTATGAAGATATTTGTACATTTTATTTTACCGTGATAGTTTTTTTATACGAGTTTTTTTTTAAAAAACTTTTTTGAACAAAATCTATTTTAAACATGAGTACTTCTTTACTTTTACATAATTTGTAATAACAGTTACAAGCTTAAGCTTACCCCATATACAGATATAAAGAATGTTTTCGGAAACAATTGTATTTTGGTCCGAAAAATATCATTATACCGAATTCACGCAACAAAATCATTTTTTGTTTATTAAATAATGATTAAAAAAAATCACAATAAAAATTTAAAAACGTCTGTGTATAAAGGAAGTGGTACTTTGTTTTAACGCATGAAAAAAAATTTTCTACAGTTTCCTAAAGCAAATTCATAAATGTTTGGGAAAAATATTTTTCGGGAAAGTTTTTTGGCTGTTCTTCAAAATACGACATATTGAATTCGAATAAGTAAAATGTAACATCATCAAATGCGCAGTGACACCTTATGCGGAAGTTTTCATCGCATTAGTATCGTCTGGTGCACTCAGTTCAGATTTTCAACAAAGCCTATGGCGTGTCCAGCCAGAGTAATCAATTTACTACATGGAGTGACTGATTTCGAGAACTGAAAATCAACCCATAGTCTACTGCAGTAGCGCGTTTTCAGTGGGCATTGAGCTTTTGCGTATAATTAGATTTAGCCTAATATTCACCCTGAACTGATTGGAATGATAATAAAAAACAAATAATTTTACGTATTTTTCTAACAATTTATAAATTCAAACCAAGCACCACGAGATAACTAAGCCGATATGCAAACCACTGGGCCGTGAAGACTTTCTCTTATTTTAATGAAAGAGAGGCTAAACGAAAATATTTAATAACAGCTCTACTTTATTTAAAGAAAGCTATTTAATGAACGTTTAAAAGTAATATTCAAATTAGTAGTTAATATTAATGATGAAATCCGGCATTAAAAATTCAAGAAATCTTTTTACCAAAGTGAAATATAATATCTTCGTATTTAAAATAAAAGCCCCTTTTAAATTATGCTTAACTTTAAAGATTCAGTCATAATCTTTTACAAAACAAATTCTCCCTCGGGATGGAAACTTCACATGTAAATTGTAAACGAAAACACGAATCTTACGGTCTTTTTTCGGGCGCGCCACGTAATTTGAATTTATATACGCATAATATTAATGATTTATACCTACAATTTTCGCAAAACATGATAAATTATTCAATGCTTACGTAGATACGTAAATTTTTAATTTGTGTACAAATTTTACAGGCTTATTCTTCGGGAAAATTAAAATTCAATGCTTGCACACTTGGCGGAAAACGTTTTTGCGGGAATTTTTACCCCCGAAATAAGGGAAGTATCAGAAACTCTCAAGGGCTGCTGCCCTCGTGGAATGTCTCAATTAACTGAGGCTTCATTAAAATAAATAAGAAAAAATATTTTTGAGTGCTTGGAATTTTCCGTAATAGCTAAGCAGCAAGTGGTCTTCATTGCGATTTTATATCAAACAGCCACACAGGTAATATATTTGTCGTTTTTTATTTATTTTTTTCAATAAGTAAATATTATTTAAATGCTTTCTTTATTTTAAGGTCGTTTTGCGTGATATCGGTATTGGACCATTGAATCATTAAGCAAGTGAACATCATGTCGTTCAAGTGTGCTAAAAGATATTCTAAGATTTATAGATGAACAATGAAACGACACAATCATTTTCACATTGATTTTCTATCAGGCAAAATGATTAAAGCCAAAACAAAGCTTGAATCAGTGTTTTCAATCTATTAATGTTTAATAAATAAACCTTTTTGTCAATGTTAATTCATATTTTGCATTTAGGTCCACAAAAAAAAAATATTTGTTTGCCAAATGATAATTTTACTAGTGAAGCAGCTAATGTATTTTATGTGTTTTTTTTAAATAGTGTAAAGATCTGCAAGAGTTGGTTCTTTGCTTATTTTTATTATTCCTTCTGGTAGGGGATACGCATACAGGGAAATAAATTCGCATTATTGTAAATTGCTTATAAATCCATTAAAAACCCATGAAATTAATAGAAATTCAAAAACGGGCAGCCCCTCGCCCCGCAGCCGCAGCGGTTATTACAACATAATCTGCCGCTCGGACAGGACGCTCGCGCTCGCTCCTGGCGCTCGCCGTAATTTATGATGGCTGATACTCGGGTCCAGAGTCACACTGGATCAAAGTATTTGTTTAAATATAAATTATACACATATAAAAAATATTTTCGAATGGGCTTAGAAATTACTCAATACGTCATTGTGCTTTAGTCTTTCAGGCTAAATTTTCAAGAAAAAATTTATAACAAATAACCGATCAATTTGATTTTTGAGCTAGGTGATTTAAAATAAGATTTCATCTCATTATTGCTTAGTCTTTTATAATGTTTCTAGCATGTTCAAAATAAGCCGTCAGTATAGTAATCTGGTAATATAATTCATTGCGAAGAGCGGTATATTTGTTTTTTTCTTTTTTCTCACTTAATAATTTTCGGAACAAGTAATTGCTACGCAGTTTAATGCCGTTCTGTGTGGCGCGGTCCTCGGTGTCACCCCTGATGCTGTGGGACAGTGCGAATCCAATTTGAGCCCCTCTGCGGCCGCCCGCCGGCCCCCTTCACCCTCGTCAGGTGCCCCCGCAGTACTCGCGCGCCCCATTCATTAAGCACTCGGCCGGACTTCTTTATTTTACTGTTCCCTCTCAGTAAAAAGCATGCAGTCCATTTAAGTCAGATACATCACTCATTGCATGTCATTGAATTATTAGTACGTAGTACATCTTGATACGTTTATACAATTTCCCAAAAAAATATAATGCAGCACTTTGATAAAACTTAATATCTTTTGATGCATTGCCACAACCAACATATGATCAAGCCTAGAAACTGTTATCACTCTTGTCTCTTTATATATTCTCAACAAGCCAGACAGATACAAGCAAAGATAATTTACCCAACCTTATTAAATTGCTGTAATAAAAAAAGCCAGGTTAGCAGACAGTTTCAAGTAATCAGAGGTAAACCAATGATTTTATCCAACTTGATATGTCATTAACCTTGTTGTTAAAGAGGTGATTATATAAAATTCCTAATAGGGCTTTGTAGTTTATTTATTCCTATCACATATTTCTCTCAAGGATAAAAGGACCACATTAAAGCAACCATACTTGTTGGTATTGGGTTCTGTGTATTTAAGAGATAATTTTAAATAGTAAAAAAGTTAATACAAACTTTATTACACAAAGTAATAATATTACCCACTGAAAATTTTATAAGTGACCTACAATACTTCTCAGATAAAATATTTGTTTCCATGCAATTATGATGTAAGTTTTTTTCTTTTGGGTGAAATCCACTTCATAGATCATTAACATTTTTTTATTTATTATAATTATGTAACTATTTGACACTTGTTAGGGTTTCTAATTCGTTTTGAAAACCATTTTAACTTTAAACTGTAAGCATAGCAGCGTTTTAGTTCTCGAAGCGGCGACAGAGTCTCGTTCTAACCTGCGGTGGTTGTACGATTAATGGGACAGGTAGGGAGGGACGCATTGAGATAAATTGTATCGGCATACAGGTGAACTGTGCAGGGGATGAAGTGGTTTTATTCCAAGATTTCTCAACAGAAGCAATAAGCTCAGGCCCTAAATTAGAACATGTGTGCAAGAGTTCTATTTCTCATTGACCAGATAAAATCCCTTCGTGTTCTCAACGAAAGGCTTGAATACTTATTAGATTTTTTAAATAAAAACTAAGTAATTTTATCTATTAATAAAACAAATATATTTAAAATTGCTTTGATACTGCTATTCAATTATTAAATTAAAGGTACTCTGTTTTTTTATTAAAATGTTACAAGTGTCACGATATTCAATCTATGTATATTTCATGACTGTAATCCAAATTATATAAATAAAGAGTAAAATCTATATTTTATAAAATTAAACTTATTATCATTACACAAATACAAAAGAAGCCTGATTTATTTAATCACACATCTCACTGAGAAAAAATGTTTTCCTAATGATTTATTAAATAAGAGTTTTATTGTGTCAAAATTGATTTAAAAAATATAATTGTATTTTTTATTCCACTGTCTATAGTGAAAACTAATACGATTATATATACGGAAGAACCTTTTTCTTGCGTAACACATCGTGTGTATTTTTTAACAAATTATAAACAGAAACATACTAAAAAATAATGTTTAATTAGTAGTCGAACGAGAATGATACAGTCCCAATGCTTTTAATTAATCCCTTCCACCGCACCCTTATTGCTGCTTCCTCCCCATCCGGGGTTATAAATGACTCCATGCATTAACAACAACCGCACCAATTACTTCGATTATCACTCATTCGGATGCCGAGTAACGTTTGGCTGGTTTGTGGCGTCTACACCCAGCGCCCCTGACTTTCTTACGGCATCTTAAGCCCGGATGCCCAAGCAAAAGCCAGGACCTGTGCGGTGACGTCAGCCGGGGATGTGTGGGGACACATTAGGGGTTTGGTCAAGGTGACTTTGAATCCTGGCGATTGAAAGCCGACTGGAATGGGCTCAATTAGAGATTGGGATTAAGGATAGCGACTGCCTCCCTTCTCTCCTCATATAATCCGGAGTTTGTGACTATGTCGGTTTTGTTTTGGGGTAATTGAGAAAATGGTGACTTCACATTATTCGAATTAAACATTAATATTATCAATGCATAAAATTACCTACCTGAATAGTAGTAGTACATATAAATTCTTGAAATTATAAATTACAATCAAATCTTTGATAACATTCATGTGCATTTTTATATGCTCAGTATGTTAGGCAAAGGGGAGAATAAATGATGTTGTGTTTGTTTACACCCTATTTCAATAATTTATTTAAAAATATTTATAGTCATAAAATTAACAAAATATCAGCAAAATTAGATTGTATACGGATCGCATTTCTAATATCTACATTTTTTTTATAATGCACTGACATTTTGTACTGAAATGCTATCAATAATAAACTTATTGTTGAGAGATTAATAAAAATTTCATAAAATACACAAAAATATTTTTATATTGTCAGCACTTATTGTCGATTGTACTTATTTAAAAAAATATATTTAGTTTAATTTTCGTATGAATTAAATTTATTTCTCGATAGAAACAATTCCTTCACCTTAGATAACGACGCTTTTAAAAAAGTCTTAGTAGTAAGTCTTAGTAGAAGTAATAAATTTACTCTCAGCAAATTTTTCACCCTTCATCCACCATGCCAGCTGTACTGCACATCCGAATGTGCCTGAAAATGTAATTATTGAATCCCTTTTTTGTAGTCTTGGAGGTCGTTATCGAATCAATCGGAGTCTTTAAGCGGCCAAATCGAAATAGTGCTCGCACGACCAGCACCCCTGTCGCCAGTCTCAGGGCTGCCACCTCAAATTCAGACATTTCCTTCCTCAATTTTTATTTTATAAATACTACATGTTATTTAATGTTTTAATGCTAAAAAATAATCTATTAAATCGTATATTTTTGAATATTTAATACTTGATCTTCAAGTAATCATTTTTTTTATTCCAATTTGCATCATGTTTACGTTGTCAAATATTTTAAAAAAAATATTTAAAAATAGCAAAATAACACAACAATAAATTTGAGATTCGCTTGTGACTTTATACAAATAACTATAAAAAATGGGGTTATTTATATGACCGGTAACAATTAAAGTGTTGTATCCATAAGGCAGCATAAAATCATAGTTTTTTTTTGTTCATCAAGATGAATTCACTCAATAAGTTTTATTCATCATAAGAAGATACCTGAACTGGCAAGATATTAGTAGAAACTTTCGAGAAGAAGTGTTCAAATTATCTCCAAGGAGAGTCTCAAATACTTTCTTCCGCCGAAAACTCTTTGACATTCCTTACTTTTTATCTCTTGCCGCAAGTACCTGCACAAGCCTCTCGCCGGATCCTAAGCTCTCGTCTACGTTCGTGCAGTAATCTAATAGCGCGTCGCAGTGATTGGTATTTAAGGGTGTAGAGAAACAGCCCCCGGCCGTGAGATTGCCGCCTCCGCCCCCCCCCGCCCACCCCCAGGGCGGAAGTCTGACTCGAGGAGACTATCTCACTTCATGAAGATTATGGAGATGCTGCAATAATAAGTTAGGGTGAAGTTTAATGTTGCATTTTCAGCAGAGTTTTACATGATAACGCCCGAGTTAAAAATGTGATTTTCAATTCCATCTGCATAATCATAAATATGAAAAAAGTTGCGCAGAGAAAATCTGAATTATTTTCTGAAGTTTTCATGTTTGTACTTGTTACAATTTGCATGGTACAAATTTATTTGAAAAATAAGTTTTGCTTATAACAGTTCCTGATTTATTATGTGTATAAATTTTATATGCAACAGTGGCGCTAGACACAGAATAAAGTTACATTCTCGCCGGTATCTCACCAGTACGTTTGCAAGAAGCCGGTTACATTTTAAATTAGAAGTGTTCTACATGTCAAAAGTTCTAAAATCCGAGGCAAAGTGGCACGTACACGTACATGCAGTGGAAGTGTTACAGTGCAGGTGACGCTGGCGTCGGGCACGCTCCAACGTGACACATCCGCGCAACGAAAACGCAAGAATAACTTTATTTCCTATCCGCCATATTGTATTCCGTGTCAATGTTTATTCGTCCAACGCTAAAAGGTTATTCGTTCAATGTCTACTTTTAAATCGAAACTGTTATTTTTTTACTACGAGTGACATCTGCCAATACGCCGGAGGAATATTACGTTAGCTTCAGGTGACGCCCGGAATAGAGACGCTCTCCTGAGTAGGGTAGGGGCAATCGTTCCGATATTAAACGTATGTTTCAGGACTTTTTCGCCATATTCTGTAGGATTTTTGTGTCGAATAATATATTATGAAAAAGAGGTGGATGATTGATATGACAAGCTGCACGTCACTTCGGGAAACATTAAACTAAATTTACAAACAGGACACTGGATTAATTTCGCGGTATATTAAAATCGCGGCTGCTCTGATGACTGCCCGTCGATTCTCCGATTACTGTCTTCGGGCAATCGACGTTGCGATTTACGATTCGGGCGATATTCGACTTGTCGAATTAATGTTTTCCAGGAGAGCGTCTTATCGGCGCGCGGGCAGAAGAGGATGCCACGCACTTAAAGATGAATAATCCATGAATAACGCATGAAAAATGCCCCCGTTCCCTACTGCCGCGCGAAAAACTTACGCCAATAAATTTCGGAAACTTTAGAAAACTTTCAATCCTGGAAACACGATATTATAATAAAACCCACCGCAAGGGGTGGCGTCGCACACATTCGATCTGTGCAAGAAGGCCGTTAGCCGGTTCTTCCTGTTATTTACACACGCGGGTAGTTTGTAAATATTTTCACGGAGTGAGGCGAGGGCGGGCGGGGCGATCGGTCAGGCCGAGGTTAATCTTCCGATGTCAGTCGCCGCCCGCGGGGCATATTTTATTGCCCCTCGGTGGGCGGCGCCCCGCCGTTGTTCTCGTCCTGCCGCGACTGGTGTTCACCTTCGGATGGAAGATATCAACTTATGAAAGGATATTAAGTTATGTGAGAAGCCGCTGCCTCTCTTGAATGATGAGGGTTCGAAGCATCAGGAAGTTTTGAATTTATTATGCGATGCTCGTGACACATATTTGATTATGATGCGTCGTTTTGTTCTTAATTCTTACTATCGTCTAAATATTATTTTATCACCTGCGAGTTAGTTGTTTCAACCGAACTCGAATTAGAATTTGAAAACAAAAATATATTTTCAAACAAACGTTTCGGTATCGATTTTTGTAGGACAGAAAGTAATCTACTTTTTATGTTCATATATTGCAGCGGTACTGTGAAAGGTTAATTTATCTGCCATTGCCTTCGGCGTGTGTATGGCTAGTGCGATTTTTTTTCAAAGTAAAATGCGATGGGAATTGCATGTCTCTAGTGTTGTTTTACTCGGTTAGCATTATTGGATGTAAAACAACGTAAACTGAATACTCAAATATACAAAATGGAACCTGAGTTTATTTTTGTTCATTTTCGTTGCATTTCCAATTCTTTTTTCTTCAGATATGAATACAGAACCAATAAATGTGTATGTGCCTACACATTAATATATAATATATATACATATATTTTTTTTGTGTATGTACGTGTGTGTTTGTATAGGGGTATATTTTTTTCGAATTACCATTATTTTAATATTTTGACAATTTAGTAAATAAGAAATTGAGTTGGATAACAAAAAAGGAAACATCTTGACCCATCGATGGTTCGAGATTCTTTTCATTTTTCTCCAGAAATAATGACATTATTATTCGAATCCCCGATAACCGACAGATGGCTCTCTACAAAGCCGAGGCCTTTCATCAGAAAAATACAGAAAAAATATAGAATTTCAGACTCCCGAAACCGATAGAATATTTTTACTTTTTTTTCAAGTCACTTCACATTTACAAACGTCAATCTTCTTACCCTACCTTTTGGAATATATTTCGCGGTGTATCTGTGTAAGGGTGAATCTTTTTTGGGTGATTTTGCGGGGACGCGAGCGGTCCATCCCCCGCGCGGCATTCAATAAATGTATATTAAGTTGGAGGCCTTTTGCCGAGTGGAGAGACGAGCACCTCGAGGGCTCCGGAGCGCCGCGGCCCAGCCCGAACGAATTCAATACAATCGGAAAATATTTCACCCGCCGCTGGTTTTTTGCGAAAGAATATATATATTTTCAGTAATCTGATTTGATGGCATGAAATAGTTCTTACAAAATACCCGGGACATAACCATGTAATTATTCTCGTTTTGCAATAATACAACACCCGCGAAACGTTCTTAGTTTTGAAGGCGAGCTGTGACTGTTTTTCACTCACGCATTTCAGATTTTTTTCGTGTTCGTTGTATCCGTCGTCTTTATCAAATATATTAAACTTGAGAATGATAATACATCGCGTAAACTATCCTCGTGCTTCCAAATACGCTCCGTCATAAACGTATAAAAATATAAAGAGACTACATGAGAACTGCGCTGCGAGAGAAAATCCGCCGATTCAAATATTATCTACTGCCACTGAAGACGCGAATTTCAAATAGCTCTCGCGCGATTCAAAAGGAGAAATTCCGAAAGAAAAGTGTGTGTATAACCGGAGTATATTTTTTCAAAGCACCGTATTTAAATGGGCATCATTTCAATAGACGTGGATTCATACCTTATCTCTCCCTTACATGTGTCAATATCAAAATTATTGCAAAGAAGATGGACTTGTACGAAACGAGTTTTCGGTTGTGTACATTTGGTCTTTTTTATTTGTATTGAAAAGGTTCGGTCTGAAAAACGCGTTTCGAGAAGAAACTTTTCTCATATTAAAAGTTGCGCGAAGAAATTTCAATTATGTATCCTCCAAAATAACATCGGCTCGTTTTTAATACAGACCTTCTGAGATTATTTTGAAGAAAGCAGATATTGACTGAAATCTCTCCGCGGCTGTTATTCTTACTCTTTTAAATAACGTGGGTTTTTGAATTTATTTTCTGACTTTAATTTATTTTTTAATGAAAATCTACTTTATCATTTGATAAAATAATTAATACGATGAAGAACGCTAATGCAGTCTATTTTGCGTAACATTTATAATATTAACTACATGTTTGGTATAAACTGGCTGAAGTTGCTTCGGGAAAAATATAAATCTTGAGTCACATACTCCACGGCTAGAAATTAAAAACGAGTTTAATGCACGCGGCTCGTACGAAGGAGAAAAAATAAACTTCCCTGCAAAATTGCCACTAAGGAGGTACATCCCGTCATCATGAAACGGCTCCCCTCAGGTAGCCGGGCGGCTCAAAGGTGAGGGACGGGGTGTATCTATATTAGGGGTAAGAAAAAGGGTAGACAAGAGGAATTTTTGCATTCCTTTGGCGCTCTCCGCCTCCTCCGTAGGTATTTTGCGGCAAATCTATGCTAACAGATTTAGCCGCGCCACGGGTTCGGTTCGGAGATGCGCTCGCCTTTGCTCTCGTGGCCGGAGCTTCGGAAATGCGAGTAAAAAGTCGCCGTACAAAGGGACTCGGAATTGTGGTAAACTGGCTGCATTCTGCGCCCCGGCTGAGCTCGACCGCGCCGGGATGAGTTATCGTATTGGGATTTTGTATTTATGCCGTTCGATCTCTGGAGAGAATAAAAAACCTTTTGAATAGCTCTTCGAATGGGGAACTACATAAATCAAGCGAAGAAACGGCAACGTGTGGGGTTTACCTGAACTTTGAACATACATTCTAATCGTTTCATTCCCCGACTCACGCCAGAATTCTGCCAAGTTAAATTACTGGATTTTATAACGGAGAAGTTTGAATTTTTTCGTAAGTACGCATTTTCAATTAGCTTTCTTCCGAGCTGATATATTACCGGCTCATGCAAGATAGTACATCCACTGGTTTTCAGTTTATATTGCATTTAAATGCATTAAATTTTTGCCGACTTGTGCTGGATAAATCATAGAATAGTATAACTTCTGCCCTGAACAATTCTGCTCGTAAAACAGTTTAACGCTAAATTGCATAAAGGTGTGCAATTTCTGTAGAAATGCTTTAGTGTAACTTGGAGAGATATTGCTCGGTTCCATGGAAGGAATAGTTCATAATTCCATCTGTATTATTTATGAACTACTCTATAACACGAAAAAGTATTGTTAATTTTTTTTTTTCATTCTTTGTATTTAGATAAATAGTGACGACATATTTCTCGTTCAAAAATTTATACCCACTAAGCAAACAACACTTTAAACGAGTACTATAATATTACACCGGATACTAAAAAATGTATATATAATAAATTATGAAATCGATAGCCAAGAGAGAATGATAAATTTGCATGATAAAATATTAATAATATTGAAATATAAAGATAAATCCTTTATTCATTTTATGGACTGCACTTCAATGTGTCCTATATTCTGTAGGTTTCACGCATAAATTAAATGAACCGTTATGTAATAAGTATACAAAATTCACGTTAGTAAGTTAGGAGGTAAATAATTTAGTTTGTAGTGTTTCACTTAGTATTGACACTAATTTGTATAAAGGAACTACCGAAAATAGGTTGTATTAAAATTCACCCAACCCGAATAGTATGTAAAACTTAAGTGCATTCCTATTCCGCCCGCAAAATTTATGCGTCCCTCAAAATATATCCTCTCGAATTTACATACAGACGGCTCGTATAATCCGAATACCTGTTACCGAGAGCGGACACCCGCGAGGCCGAGCGCCGCAACAAAACACCGCCGCACTAATGTAATCACATCATAATGTTTACAAGTGTTATTCACGGAACTGCGGATCAAATGCAAATTCGCGATCCCCGCCCGTACATCTGGGCGCAATTAAAGCCGAATCTAAGCCTAGCCTCGGCCCGCCGACCCGTCTGCGAATACGCGTCTTCTCTTTCTTTCCCCTGTGAATTATACGGTCTGTAATATTTCCCTCTTTCTCGTGTATCTTTTTAATTCAATGCTAGCTGCTGCAAATGTTAAACAGCTTTACCTTGATGATCTCTCTCTAATGGAATATTATAAATTTTGAGCGCAAAGCGCCTCGGCCGCGCGGGAATATTTAATGGAGCCTATTTTTAAGTTTTTACGTTTGCTGTAAATGTTATTTTTTATATTTATTGTGGCGTTTAGATTAAGTTGAATACTTTTTGCGCTTTTTAATTCTGGAATCCTAGAAAATTTAATTAGTTTTGTGTTGTTATCCTCCCTACATTTTAAAAGTGATCCTCGTTTTACTTGCTGAATAAAATACAAGCCTTGTTAGGCTTTAGCTCTTTAAATGAATTTGAAAACATTACAATTCAAATGATTGATAGACCGTAGTAAAAAACAATTATCTTCAATCAAAAACATTTCATATTTCTTAATATCATGAGTTATAATAGAAGTCATATCTAGTACGTAAAACTTAACATGCGTGTATATAGAAAAAAAAATAAACACATATTTGTAAATTTTCGCTTCTATTTATGCATTTGAATTTACGTGGAGAGCTCCTCGTCTAGGGAAGATTATTCTTCAACTCTGGGGTCCTCCGGCCGGGTCACTGCGGAGAGGTAAGCTCATGAGATGTACGCTGAAATGGGGTGGTTCTTTGCGGCAGCTACCTGTTTGATTATACAGAAATTACGCTATTTGCTTGAAATTATATTAATCCAAACAAGAAGCAATAAACATTTTTTTTATGCATATGAGATATTCATTGTTTGATATTTTAATGATTTTGGAATCTATTCTTCACTCCCAAAAACTGATTTTTTCAAACATTTATACCGAAAAAAAGTAGTAATCAAATGACGTGTTTTGTTTGTTTTTTAAAAAAATAAGTATAGTCAGCTATAACTACTAAGTTAACAGTCAGACAACAGTGGCAGGGGGGGGCAAGAGTTCACGTGCCCCGATCCGTCGCTCGCCTTTAAAATAGCCTCGTGATTTATCAAAGCGATGGGCCGGACTGGACGACTCGGGTACAAGCGTTCCCTAATCCGGGGCATCCATCGCCCTGGCGCGGGCCTGCTCTGTCGCCTTTTATATGGCGAATGGCGACTATATTGAATAATACTTTTTATATCAAGATATACAGCCATTCGAGGCTGTTATTTTTTATTGAATTATGGACTATACAATTTCCATGGATTTTATGTGGCTTGAATATTTATGTCATATATTTGATAGGTATTGATGACATTTTTCAAAATTGATTTTTATATGCAAGTAGAATATAATTCTATCTAATTTTCAACATTAATGCCATAAATCATAAGTAATAATTATACAAACAAGAAAGTTATTGATATGCAGGAAAACTCACTCGAAAAATAATTCATTTTACTAAAGCTAGGAAGAACAAATGACGAGACCAACGAGTTTCAACAAGAAAACATGATATATTTAAAATTTCTACAGTTCATTAGGTAATCATTTTTTAAAAATAAAATTTATTATATACTTTGATCAAATTTAAATATCAAAGAAATAAATATATATATATTAATGAGATACCAAAGAACCCATACTGATAAATGACAAACTTAAAAGGACTGAATTTTCAGGTCCCTCCATTAAACTTCAAACTTCAACGTGCCCGAAATTAAAACACTCGGAGAGCCGCCGAGCCAACGCCGCCGTCCTCTATAAATATTTCACAAGTAAATCGCGTCACTTAAAAATAAGTGACCAACATAAGCCCCGGCTTAAAAGCGAGCGGCGCCCGTGAGCCGGCGTAAGTCAAAGTTACCTGGACTCGAGCGTAAGCCCCGGTGATAAATGTATCAATCACTGCCGTATAAAAGTCGTGACGGTAAATCTGTGTCCGAGGACTTGCTGCTTTTTTCCTGTAGTCTTCCTGGCAAACAAATTGCCTTGCGACTTAAACTGCACCTGTCTATTCTTATATACAAGAACGCTTCTGCATGGAGGGTTTATCGATCGGACCCGGGTACGTGCCGCACTGGATCTTTTATGTAAAGCCTGCGCTTAAATATATATTTTTGAAAAATATTTTAAAGTTTAATGTGATATTATACCGAGAATCAAAAGTAATTTAATACAGATAGCAACCCTTTTCGTCAGATACGAGTTTGTAATTTAAATTTCAGATTTTATTTCGCAAGGCCGCAGCCATTAAACAAGCATACATCTTCAAAATGCGTGCTCGCCGACAAAAAAATAATCAGACTCTCAGCTTTTGTTAAATACGGTGTATACCGTATCTGCGCCTCTCCATAATAAATGGTAGTCTGTGGAGATATGTGATAAAAAATGAGCCGAAGCTCGAAAATTGTACCAGACGGAAAGGGTTCGTACTCTCGCGCCCTCGCTCATCCCCCGCGCACAACACTAAGCCCATTATATTCGGAATTAAACCGCTTTTTATTTTTCTCCTCAAGAATCTGTTTTCAGCCGCGGCTCGTTACGATAATTAAAGCGTCGGTTCTGACATTAGTTTATTTTGCGTTCATTTTATAATTGTTCGTGTTTCCATTATCAAGATTCACACGCACGTGTTTATCACACACGTGTAACGCGGCCGAACATTTTTACAAGATATTATGTTAATGAGGCGCAACTCAACAGGGCGCTTACATTTTTACTGTTAGTAAAGCTTTTTGCATTGTTATAGTTAATTAAATTAATTTTATTACAATCGAGCCTAATGAAAGCGCGGGAATAGAGCCATAAAACGGTCGCTTTTCACACCACGCGGATTACGTTATTATAATACAAAGGCCACAATCCCACTAAGAGCTATTTCATTTATAATAATCACAGCTCAAAACTATCGTCATGAGAGATGGATGCGTCATTCTAAACATCATTTAATTCTTTAGAGCACAAATAAAATACAGAAGCGAGTATTTCACTCCAAGCTATACTCCAAGTTAATCAATATCGGACAAGGACGCCAGCGGTAAGCACTCCTGGCCATCTAATCGCGGTCGGGAATCAAACTGAGCGTCCGTTTCATCTGCCCCTCGGTCGGTCGGGCTGTACTCCCTGTCCCTCGATCAGTATCTCCGCCGTGAAGTTGTCTTCTTTATCTGGGGTGACAATGTCCGCTCTAATTCTGAAACGGTCTCGGTTCCCGGCTCCGACAAGTGTTCAATGCTTTTGCAGTGTATCTGGTGCTGACCACTAATGTATGTTCTTGATTAAAGTTTTCCTCCACTCGTGGAAATTGAGTACTCCGCTTCAGGTGAACTCTTCAAGAAAAATTCTTTTAGATGAATTTTTGTGGCAATTTTGTTTTAAAATATATTATTTAAATTCTTCACTTCCGACGAAGGTTTCAGGTTAAAACTACAGTGTTATTATTTGTGTGTACTTCTTTTAATTGCATCATTGCAATATTTTTTTATTTAAAAAATATTTTCATATATATATATTTTTAATATTTTTATTCTCATCGTTCATTAGACATACGCATTCTGTATACTCGAATAAATCGAAAACGCTGCCTGGAGTACAGTCTACGCATAGCATAAATGCGCTCTAGTCAATTTCAATACAGTCCCAAAACAAATCAATCCGAGTCCATGGAGCTGAAGACAGTGGAGGGGTGGAGGGTGTGGGGAGGACCAAGGAGCCGGCCAGGCGACAGAGGCACGTAATCGTTCACGTGGCGATTGACCACGTAGCGCTAAGGACAGGCGGACCGGCCCCGCCCGCCGGACAGTGACGAGTGATTCGGACCGCGCCGTCCGAGCTACCGTAAAATGTGTACCTCGTAAAACGGATATGATACTACCCTGTATCGGTGTGGACCGGTGCCGATATGGGATCTTAATGAAATGTTTGTTTGGTTTTTTTTATTGATATGTTTATTGTTAGTATTCGGTATTAATTTTATGTGCTTGTTTTGTTACAGAGGCTTCGGATTCATCACGTTCGGTGACCCGTCCAGCGTAGACAAAGTTTTAGCACAAGGAACACACGAGCTTGACGGAAAGAAGGTAGGAAAAATAAATATTTATTTAATTTAATTTCGAATTGCAGAAATATTCACTTAATCAACTTAGTACTTCGAAGATTTAAATTTCTGCGCGTTTTGTATTTTATAACGGAGGTATCGTCAATGGTAACAGAAACAATGATTTATTATTACTTTGAGATTGCTCAAAGATGCTAACCCAGAATGTTACTACATAAATATTCAATTTGTATGAAAGAGAATAAATTATTGTGAATACATCGATGCGAGTTAAATCGCTACGTTAAGAAGTCGCAGAACTAAATAATCTTCCACCCACTCGCTCGTTCATCTCATTTACAGCTCCCATTTCTTCTGGGATATACTGGGATGCCCCAAAACACCCTCTACCCCGACGCTCCTCCGAGTTTAAACCAATTCCGGGTGTAAAGCGAGTTATAGACGGTCTGCGTCGGCGGTGACTCCAGAGCTCGGTGAGGAGATTTGATAGGCGGGGCGGGTTAGCGACTCCGCGAGCACTCAGCCCCTCCGCGGCCCGGCGAGTACCTCATCCATTCTCCGGCACCTCCGATATTGCCAGGCGAGTGTGCAGCGGCCCAGCCCGGCGCATTCTATGAGATATTATGATATGTAATGGAGGCCGCAGAGACTAAACTCACTTCGCTTTGGCGAATACTTGAGCTATTTTGAATGCTCTTAGAATTATTTCAGGATTGTGCTGCTAACCGTATGCTTTAATATACTATTAAAAAACTTGGATAGTAGTTCTTTTTTTAAAATCTTTTATATATATATATATATATATATTTAAAAGAGTACTTAAAAATAATAGAAAAAATTTCTAAGTGAAAACCTCGGTTTTTTTGAAAAGTCTAGCGCTCTTTAACGTCCATTGCATGGTTTACATATTATAATATATTTTATGTGTACAAACTTATGATAATTTTATTTTGTCTAAAATTTTAAAAAAAATAACAATTTATGATTCACATTATAAATTTTTTAGAAAATATCATTTTGTTGCTGTTTTATTTGTCTAAATTTGTGTATTAAGACACATGTATGTAGAAAAGTCTTTCGTAATGTTAAGCTGTGAATGACGAATATTTTAAATACCCCACAGAAAATAAACATCACGGAACAAAATATTCACTAATATTTTTTACGTATTATAAATAAAACTTTCAAGTTTAAATTATAAATTCGTAATTTTAAATACATAAATAAGATGGTGGTTAGTTTAGAGCTGTTCCTAGAATCCTTATATTAAGTTGAAGACACAGAAGTCGGAATACCCAGTGGTGAGGAGACTGATATGTTTTTATCTTCGTCTCGCTTTCGCGCAAGCTACAAAGCTGTTTGAAAAGTGTAATAAAATTTTAATCGCTTTTTACAGAAAAAAGTAACTTTTTATTGCTAAATCCTTTAGCCGTCATTAAAGTTTTCATTGCTAGCAGGAGAAAAATACTCCAGGTCACTTGCAGGACTTTATACAATTTATTGTTCTTTTTACAGCGTGTCTAGTATAAAGAGAAAGTAATAGCTTCAAAATAATTATAACAAAGATAGAATTTATAATTGCTGATAATAAATTTTGTTTAAATTGTAAACTAGTACCTACACTAAAATATTGTTGCTCACCTTGCTCAGTTAGGGTTTTCATTATTTACAAAGACGGCGCAAACAGACTATGAAAATAAGTTTATAAAATTCACTCAAACCATTATCTAAATATTGATTATTTTATCTCGAAAAACTTCTTACTTTTACATAAAGTGTATTTTCACCGGCTAGGTAACATTTTATTTTGCTTAATTTTGCACAGATCAGCAGCGAGCCAGCCTAACAGATATATCATTAAATCTTGTTCGTTTTTATTGAATTTTTAACATATATTTGCATGCCAATAATAAATCAAAATGTCACGGTATTCGGAAAGTTTGTCGGCCTCCATAAAAGTCGTTTGATAATCTGCCGCATTTTTCGACGTCGAAAAAATCTTTCATTTTGAATTAACATACAAAAACAATTTCTTTTACCTTCATTGTTTGTCAAGTCTCCCCGAAAATAAATTCTTCGAATCTCTTGGAGGCTTTTCCTCCACAAGCTCCCTCCTCCCGGCGTCCCTCTTCCCTTTCCCCTTCACCCGCCACCGCGACGCTTTCGTTCTACTTGTTTTTTTTATATACGCAAGTTTTTAAAAGTTGGAAATTAAATTAAATCCTTGAGCTTACTCTTTATATTTCCACCTTTACTTTTTTGTTGAATTTCTCTCTTTTAAAAGCTCTCTCTCTCTCAGCATATTGCGCCGTATGAGGTTTTTTGATGGGATTTAAAAACTACAAAGTTCTCGAACCGTGAGTTTTGAGGCTTATTCTTAAAATCATAACTTGCTTAAACTATTTTTAGACATTAAATATTAAGCAATTAATTTTAGATATCGGTTCATGAATGTAATTATTTATAAAACTTATAAATGTAAAAGTCGCAACCATTAAAAAAAGCCCCCATAATTAGAATATATTTTTTTAAAAAATAACATTTAAATTCCTATAGGATACGACTCCATTGCTAAGACATAATAATACAAAATTAGTTAAATTTGATGACATAAAATAATACTTCGAGGTTCTGGAAATGTACATATAATGCTTTAATGTGGTATATTTGTCACAGATAACTTAAAAATCTATTCAATGAAAGCTCACTCTTTATCTCACTTAAGTCACTCAAAAATCCACATTGAGTTTTTTACTATAATTTTATTTAACTAATAACATACTATATGGATTTATCAGTTAATTCATAATAATTCAAGTAGCTCTTTAATTTACAATTTAATGTTGAATGTAATGTACAATTATTTTCGCTGTAAGAACAGAAGAATTTCCGATTGCTTCAAAAATCTACTCGGATATTACTTCCAAATTAGTCTCATAAAATAGTTAGGTGTGTTATCATAAATTTTATTACCAGAGAGGAAGTCCATGCGCGGGTAGCAGGGGTTGAAAAAAATTATAGCCACTTTGGGCAGGGCCGACTCCCGGTCCAAGATTTTCCTTCCACTATTTATTTTGCCGTTCTGCCGCCACTAAAGGTGCGCCCCTCATTAAATTATATACGATTCTCGCACCCTCCCTCCCCCGGGCGGAGGGGATCTTAAAAATATAAAAATGACAATAAAAAGAATGGACGCGGCGGGCGCGGGGAGGGCGGCGATGACTTAGCGGCTAATGGACTTATTGTTATCTCAGAGTCCGCCTCTCTTGGCACATCATTATAGCAAATTCTGTTTCTTTGTTTTCGAGATTTTTTTAACCTAATTGTGCGGGTCCCGTTTTTTAAATTTCCACCCTCTACCCCTGAAGAAGTTGAGAAAATATTTGCGGAAGCGGTGTTTTATTGGGACTGAGTTTGATGAGAATACAAATTTCTTTTCTTTTAACGAACACGGGAGATAATACCTGACAAAGGATTGAGAGAATTTTCCATGCTTTTTTAAATATATTAGATATTCTAGGAGTCAGCTAGATTGATCATGTGATGAATACTGATATGTTTTATCCATTAAAACTACAGTGGTGTATTCTTTTATTTTCGCCATTCGATAATGGTATAAATATTAAATATTTTAATATTGGAGAAGTTTTATCAAAATTTGTAACATTACAAAAATATTTTTTTTATAACAACTTATTATATTGCTTGGCACAGAAGTTATTTTATTAAAAGTTTCATAAATTACATAATAATTAAATTTATTTTGCAATGCTTGTGAAAATTTAGTTAAATTGTCTGCATTCAATACAATATTCATATATCAAATAAGTAATAAAATTCAAATTTTATTTTCAAATTATTTTATCTTTTAAATATAATGTACACTGAATCCCTAAAATATGGCACGATATTGCAGTATTGTTCGATCAAGTGTAACAAATTCCTCTCGCATCATTTCCCAGGAAACTTTGAACGCATTTCATTATGACGCCCATACGTGCCACGAGTGTATGATCCACCCTCTCACCGCACCTTAGAGACTTAAAAAATATATCGGTTATGATAAAAATCAAAATATAAAAAATCGGTTACGCACTGCATCATCGATGAGAAGTAATATTTCATATTTATTTATTTGCCTGAAATGATATATGAAAAATAAATGGAAGTATTTTATATTTTTTGTGGATTTCATAAAATGTACTCTTGTGTATTAATATAAAATAATTTCTACTTTAATAAATACATTATCAGCAATCAATATCCAAATTTTAATATTACCACCCAGTTCTACGTTTGCTATTATTATTTAAATGAACGTGGTTTGCACACAAATCGTAAGATTACCTGACAATTTAAAAAAAATATTATCAACATTCAAAGAAGCAAGGTTTTTGAAAAATATTTTACGAAAATAAAATTCAATACATCACTTTAAATTTTTTGAATTACTTCCTTTTTTAAATTTTTTAAAAATACTTTTCTCTTGGTTTAATATCATAAAAATTAAAAAAAAAAAAAAACGTATTTTTGCTCATGTAGGCCATAAAAATGCAGAATATAAAATTTATTTTAAAACTACCCATATTTCTTGATTCTTCCGAGAAGAGGGTGCGTCCCCACAAGCGGCGCGCTCCACTCCCGGAGGCTTGCAACATTGTTCAACTTGCCGGAGTCTCTCCTAGTTTATGTGCGAAAATTCAAACTTTAAAATGAGCAAGTGGGCAACAGATGAAATTTACGACCCCCCCTGCCGCCTGCTCCCACCCCGCAGCCCCCGCAAGGTGTTTTGTTCCCCGCGAAGAAAGTGATAGTTTAATTTGAGCGGAAAGTGAATGAAATTGCCGTGTTTATGGTTCGCTGTCTGTTGTTCAACAGAGGAAGCTTTTCAACTCTATGGCTTTTATGCTTGCGACTTGTACTTTATTCACTTCTTGATTTATTATTGTTACTTCATATAAGAATATTCTTTTAATAAAAATTATTCCTTTTATATTACAGTTGGTATAACTTTCCTTAATACAAATTTGACTAAAAATATAAAGGTCATATTTAAAATTAATATAGTTATCATCTTGTGAGCGCTTGAATTCTTATTTATTATGAAAATAAATTATCAAAACTATCATGCTATAAAACACGTAGCCCTCGAAGAAAAGTTTATTTAAAATATGTTTTAAATATTTACAAAAAAATAAATCTTGTTTATATGCTGAGCCGTTTTCCTTTTTTATCAAGTACTTTTTTTATTTTTATGATAATTGATGGTGACAACCCCAAAAGTTACATTTGTTAATCAACTGAAAGCATGTGTTTTTTTTTATATTCAAACCGAATTATGAAACGGACAGAAAAAAATTGTGCCGTATCTAATAATTATGAATATCATTTTCGGCAAGCAGTGCGTCGGATCCGGCGAGGCATTGAGCCGAGAGGGTCCCCCGGACTTTTTACTTGAAAGAAAAAGGTAAAAGGTAATTTTACTTCTAATTTTGGCCTCTCCTATTGGTACGGCACCTACGGGCGAGGTCGCACTCGCTCTTTATCTTTGTTTCACTGTGTAATTAATGGCATAATAATGCCAACCTTTCCTCTTGTAACTTTACGCGAGGTCGGCGAAGCAGGGTCCCTTCAATACGCCGCGATAAGGTGCTCCCTATAAAGCATTATGATTACATTCTATTATACAATCAAAATTGAGGTTTAATTGCACACTTGGAGCTTTACTCTTCTCGCAGCACTGTTTTGAATTACTTTCCCGATGACCTGCGATGTGGAGATATTTGTAAGCGACGTGATTTTTGTTATGCAGAGTAATTAACCTCGCACCCTCCAGCCCCTATTATATTACCGACAAAATATTACCATAATATGAAACATGATATTGAGCTCGTGTATAAATTAATTTTCTTAAACAATTTACATTTAAACTTGTATTTTTACACGAATGCTTGTAATATATAATTATTCAAAGAATATATACGTAAATTTTCATTTCAACAAAAAATATTTACCAATATTATTTTAATTTTTATACTCCCTGAATGTTGCTATTTTTGAGTCAACAATTGACGCTGTGATTTTTTGTTCATTTAGTAAGTGTGGTTTTAATTTAATATTGATTAGATTTACATGAATATATTTTTGACATTATTGAGAAAACATATCAGATTTTTGTTTTCATTCGAATCCATTTCTGACGCATGCGTCTTTAAACATAGCCTTAAATTATTATGTTAGGTTCATAAGACCTGTTTTTTCAATTTAACACTAATAAGGTACAAAAATAGTGTTTTGACTTTTTTACATACACGGCAATGTTTATTTATTTTCTTGCATTCTATGTTTATTTTCTTTGTTCGCTTAAGATAAGTTATAACTGTGGTTTTAAATAACAATGAAATTTGTACGACTCATGTGTTGTCACCTGGAAGTGTATATTTCATTAGACAAACTGCGAGTCTTCACATAAGGTGCTCAACGGTTAGTTTGGACCATCGTATAGGGAAGGTTAATACGTACAACATATCTGAAATGAGTATTTTGATAGGTCTGAGAATAGAGCAGAAACCCTCTTATTGGAGAACCGTTGTTAGAATTCACGCATCGTCAAGATATTCCTACCGTACATGTCCCCTACTTAGATCGATTTCGGCATGACTACCTTTGTCGGAAGCGCAGAAATATCCTTAATTTGGATATTTTAGAAGTATCGTATAAACTAAATATTCAATCACAAAATTTCATCTTACTATTAACAATGTTTTTACATCCATTATTTATTTTCAAAAAACGATGATTGCATTTTTAAAAAAAAAATTCAAATAATTAAATAAAAAATACCAGATCAGTTGGAAATCATATCGTAAAGGTTTCGCCGTCTTATTTTTATTTAAATAGCCTGGTTTTTTTGATGAAGTTCGGCTAGCTGAATAAGTCTTCTTCCCTTGCATTTTCATCCCGGTACTGATTGGGGGTGAGTTTTCCATCCTTTTGTTGTTATGGAAGTGAGCCTTTTTTGTGACAATGATTACTTCGCTACCTGTCATTTAACTATAGGTTTTTTTATAAGTAGGCCCTCTGAAAAAGATATTAAAATGAAAAAATCTTCAAAATGGTTTCTTCTGAGTATGTATAGCAGAAACATTGATGCTGAGATTGGGGACGACCGGATGCTTTGTTCTTTATTTTTGAGAAAATCTTTTCTTATGATATATTTTATATAAATTATCTTAAATAAAAATGTATTATCAACTTACATACTACTGTAAAAAATATTATTAACTTTTTGAAATTAAAATGTAGTTTGAACTTGTTTATTGAATAAGCTTGGTTTAGTAATTATACTCTGTATAATTGCATAATATATTAATATTTTTATAAAAATATGAATTTTTAGATGAAATCTTGGTATAAGTGATATAATACATTATAATGTAATTAAAAATCTTTAAAACTATTTAATATGATTACGGTGGACTATAAATCCGTAATATTTATATATTAAAAGAGTCAAGCAACAATTCCTTATCAGATTAACACAAAATGGCTCATTCACACCAATTCGTACTCAATTTATATCGTTTTAGTAGCTGGATAAATTATTACAGAAATAGCGCCGCTGATGTCAATAAATCACCGTTTAGGAAATCACTACTCTATTAATTTTTATACCCTCAACGATATAATTAGAAAGCAACTGTGACTAATGACATAGAATTTTAACGAAAAGCGACTCAACTTTTACTAAATCTAATTAATTAAAATATCACGTCAAAGATCCATAAAAGGCACTTTACCATAAAGATACCCATCTTTATTCGGCCATACACCCGGCCGAGTGTGCGTGGGGCTCGGAAGGCTCGGGGGTAGTGGTGTTGCCAGCGAAGGCCCCTGCGGTGTGACGCACTCACTCACACTTCCCCGCGGAGCCTTTAATGCCGATACGTGAACAGCCTTGTGTGTGTTGGTGTCGCCTTAAGCCTACTTTGGATAAGTGTCCCTTTGGTACAAAAATGGGTTAGGATAATGTTCTTTGTATTTTGTATAAGATCTAATGAACGCTCCGAATACCTAAAAACTTCCCGACTCAGAATCGGCTTTATTTATAAGTATTGTATCGCGTAATGGGATGTCTAGGTTTTGTAAGTCTGTTTTTACTTATAAGCAAACTTATAATAGCTACCAATTTATTATTAAAACAAAGAAAACACATTTGTTATTTCTCTTCAAATTTGTCTTTTTAGACTATTTTGAGTATATTGAACTAATTGCGTATTCAATTGTAATTCCGTGAGTAAATTTATTTATCTAAATGAATAAAGGTTTAACTTTGTGATTTATGAACGCCTGGATGCTTGATCGGAACAAAAACAACTTTACTTAGGCAAAACATTGTTGTTAAAATGACAGCTGCAAGTGAAGCCAGAACAAATAAAAGCCGGGAGAAAGACAAAGAAAATTAATGCAAAATTGATACGATAACACGAATGATTCTTCTTTTAGTAAACTTTGAGATTTCATTTCGTCAAAATTTGAATCCGAAAGCAACTTGTATTAAATCGAGGCGATTATTCAAATGCCTCATAAATACAGATACAAATCACAAAAAGCTCCAACAATTAGTAAGTGGCAATAGACACCCGCAAGCGAGAGCTTTCCGGGCGGGACTTTAGCCCCCGCTCCCTCTACCCTTTTACTTTCTTCGGGAAACTCGGGAAGTTCCTACGCCTCCCCTAAATATCAACGCATTAACGTCAAGGCGGCGGCTTCCGAGGGTGCTTCTGATAAATGGAATGTAAATAATCGAACATCGGTCAGAAGAATATTATAAATACCACGATCAATACATTCAAGGAATGTGTACCCGGCTCTGAGCATTTGTGAATACCTACGGAAGTCTCCAAATCGAGATTTAATACCGGTAGTATAAATATACGTATTTTGCTAAAAGTATGAAAGCACCTTATAAGATTTTTATAATAACAAACTATAAAGATCTACTAATAATTACCTTGTTTTAATTAAATTCTTAAAGTCTTATTTAAATTAACATAACAGGATAAACAAGAATTCCGATTTCAATCGTTATATATCAAGTCGTACACAATTTACTTTTACTGCAAAAAGTACAGAGCAAAACCACTCACTTGAAAATTTTCTTAATGATAAATAACCAAAAAACGACGCTAACGTAAAAAGCTATACGACTAAATATGCTGGTTTTTGAAAGAACCGTGCATTTCTATTAAATAATACTACCGTTTGTTCGTCCACAGTACCCATTGGTTAAAAACAGTTCAAACTAATGCAAGACAGATGTTTAAATTAATAAAGTAGATAATGCTTCGCAATTTAACTGCAGGCTATTCGAATTTTCAAAGGAATACGTAATTATTGTGCTGAAAAATCCATTTTTATTTTATTGTAATATCTTTTATGTAATAAATGTGCTTTGCAAAAATTATACTATTCTCTGCCTTTCTCTCTGTTAAATAATGGAAAAAAACCTTAAGTCCTGTCTTTGACGTCCGCCTTCATTTGCATGTTTTACAGTGCCATAAAAGGATTCGGTCAAAGTTAGACGAAAAGGACTTGAACAAAAAAAGAGCCCATCATGGCTTGTTGCTACTTACGGAAATGCGCAAAGGGAAGGGTGCATGATTTTAGCATACCAGACACATCATTTTCCTAATAGGTAAAGCTTCTAACAACTTGTATCTACGTTTTTCACTAATAAAGAACATTGTATTGTAGATTTCGCAAGTTTTATTAATAATACATTAATTAATGAAATAATGGAGACATATTTAAAATGGGATCTTATTCAGTTTCGAAAGAATATGCTTTGAGAATTGGATTGATCGGGCCTGAAGTGACTAGCTTAAAAAATCACGAATTTTAATATCAAGCTCATAGTGTGAATATTTTATACAAAATGATTATGTCGAGAAGACTCTCCTGTTTTTTAGTTGTGTAATTTTTCATATATTTTTTAATATATATTGAACATTATATAAACATATGTAAAGCAAATAATATTTAAAAATTGTATTTATTTCAGAAGGTTACTCCAATAAACCTTTCGCTCTGACCTTTATATTGACATGTTTTATATAAAAATATTAGTCATTTTTGATATTTTTATTTGGTAATGGTTCAAAGTCTTGTTTTGACATAGCATCAGAAATATGAGAAATGTGTTTATTTACTCAACAAAATACATACAAATTCAAGAAAAGGAAACAAGCGCTTTCTAGTAGGATTCATATTTTTAAAAATAATTAGCTTGCAGAATTTAAAAACTTATTCTCAAGTATGTATACTTTTTGCACTTAAAATTAAATAATATAAATTGGTTTATTAAATATTTATAAAGAAACGTATATTTGTTAGAATCTTAATAATAATCATAAAAATTTCTCATTTTTTTACGTGTGCTTGTGAATCTTTTCGAACGTACTTAAAATTATGTTTTATAAGGAGATTTTTTTGATATTTTTTGTTTTAAAATACAGTTAATAAAAAAAGAGAAGAGATTTATTTAATACAAAAAATCATAAAAAATCTTCTTTTTCTAGTGATGATTATAAATATTCAATTAAAATATGAAAGTAAAATTTATAGTTTAAATGCTATTAACAGCATTTTAAGTAGATTTGCTTCAGCTCTCAGGCAGGGCTCTCCAGTAGATATGTAATATCGCCGGATATGGCGTCACGCCTACGGCTAACTACCAGTGACCTATGAAACTTTTATTGCCGCTCTTCCAATGAACAGTTGTAAAATGCTAACAAGGAACGCTCCCTGAAAAAAACTTCCACGAACGCCGCCATTTTGGTTCGAAAATAGGGGCTCGGCGGAAATCCTCTTGCCACGAAAGCGCAATCGAAAAGTTGTATTTCACCCTCCTGGTAGCTCCTAGCTATAAACTCTATTCGCTCCGTCATGTATATAATCTGCATTATTTTATGTTTCTTATAAAACGAAATAAAAATACTTAAAATATTAAAGCGTTTTTATAGAAAGAAAAAGATTTTAATCGTGTTCTTACATAGTTTAATTTATATACTTTTGGAATATATTGAGCCTTGATTACAACATACTTTAAAAAAAAATTGAATGATCAGCGCATCAAATATATTTGTTCGCATCATCCGTGACGTTGAATATTGATATTTCTCTATTAATATATGATGCAGTTAGGCGCATCATATTAAATAAAACATTACTTTGAAGCAAAATAAATCATCCATATGTTATCAACATACTGATCAATCAAATTGCAGATAAAAACGCGATGCATTAGCGTGACGTGTTTTCATGTAACTGCTCACAATTATATGTCATGTAGAGCGTGCTTCGAGATTTAAGTTTCAAAATAAAAACACGTGTTGCTGCAGCGACAAAATATCATTAGCGCCGAGCCCGACAACACGTATGCCGATACAAAAGTGGAATTGTTTTATTGCGAAATTCTCTAATCCACAATTAGCCGCACGCTAAATGGCCCCGCTAATGATACGAGCAAACAGCGCGGCGACCGACTCCGAAGTGTCGCTTAGCCTCGGCGGTCGCATAAAAAATAATGCAACACGAAAAGTTATGTTCCGCCGCTCACGCAATATGAAATTCCGTAGCAGTCACGGCGTAGCACAGCCCTCCCCCCCGATACATGTAATATGTCCCCACCCCGAGCGCCGCGCTGTATTAGGCATATTATTTAACTCATTAATTAATGTCAAGATCATTTGGTAAGTTGCTCACTTTGCGAAGTTTCCAAGGAGACCGTATTTAGTGGAGGTGGTTAGATCGTAATTTCCGATACGCCAAATAGAATTCGCCCGCTGCGTATACACGTGTTTTACGATCCGCTGTTTTTCGCCAGAGAGGGACTTGTTATTCCTTGTTTTTCTATTTACGCCCCCGGGGAAGTGGGTGATAATTTCTTTATTCGATTTGGATATAACTCTTTTCACATCGTAATAAATAATAATACACCTTATCGATGCGAGCTTGACATTATTGCGGAATATTTTATTAAATAAGTAGCTTTTTGGTGTGATTTATTAAACTCCGGTGTTCACACCGTTTTGATCATAAAAAATAAAGATATTCCGGCTTTACGTGTTGGAAAAATAAATATCTATCGACCAATCGTTCGCGGTTTCTTTTTGAGCTTTATTCATTTTGACGTAAAGTTTTTTTTTTTGTCAGCGAATAAACTCTATACTCATTACTGTTTCTTCGTTAAACATGCAAAAGCAAAGTTAATATGGAACTTAAGATCTTATTCACGTCCACCGGCTCAATAGTTATTCAGAATCTCACGGCATGCAGCTCTTCTTCACTATCTATATTCAAATAGAAAAAGCTCAATAGGTATTATTTGCACTCGAAGATCTAATCCCGAATATGAAATATCATGTCAAACACGCCGGTCCCTCGCAGCTTACACGTGCCGGGAACTCCAATACCGGGGAGGCGGCAGGGCGGCACCCTTCTCGCCCCGCCGTCTGTCACGAAGAGGTCCCCGTGAATGCCGGCGGAGCCTCCTCCTCGCGGGGCTGCCTCCCTCTCTCCCCGCACTCGCAGCAGCGGTCCCTGCGAAATGATGAAAATTGAATTTTTACCGTGCTTGGAGTTTCTGAATGCGCGTTTTCCTGCGTCTAAGTGTTTTCCGTAAATCCAAATTTGTTGAAATGTAGTATTTTTAGGCTTTATAAAATAACTCGACACATGTGAAATATTAAACAAAGCAAAAAATATTATGCGCATAAGCGATGTCATAAGTTGATGTTAAACACAATCAATAGCAACTGCAATTGCTAGCAAGCAATTCAGAATAGATTTAAAGTTTATTTGTTAAAATCATATTCACATTAAGTTTTTCTTACATTTAATTAACATTCAGTCCAAATCTTTGAAGCTAGCAAAGCCCAAAAAATATATTAAAACTTTGTTGCATTTAAAGCGTTTTCAATATAATATTACATGTAGGTAGCAACGATCTGTGTTAATACGAATACCTTAAGTTTTCCAGCGCACATGGCTCAAACTTCCAAGACACCGATAAATATAAATTACCGAGAGGAAAAGTTCTCTCCAGTAGAACCAGTCAGTCCTCCTGCATTCGCTGGTAATCATCAGCTGTAGAGTCCGGTTACTGCGTGATTAATGGAAGTAACTTCCAGGAAGGCAGGTCCGCGAGGAAGTGGCGCAGGAGCTGTCAGAGCTGGTCTCTCGGGCTCGGGGGCAGAGCCTCGGGTGCTCCTGCCACTTGCCAGTAGCTCCACTTGGAGTGTTTTATCTCTGGCGTTACGCAGACACCAGCAGATGCTTCTCCATAAGAAAATTAATAATTATTAAAAAAATTAAATACATGTATATATATTTTTTTCAAAGTCTTACTCTACTAATTAACTTAAATATTTAATTTTAAATAAGACAATTCTCATATTAAATATGCAAATGATTCTATCGTGATACTTATTTGAGCTATTTTAGACTCACTATCAATTACGTTCATCACGCAAAATTTCGTATTTTTTAAAACTTGTGCATTCGTAAAACTGTAACGCTTCTTTTTTTAGTTAACACCACCATTTTGAAATAATAAAACACCTTTTATTTATATATTACTATTGAATTTTGTGATTGACATTTGACGCTGCAGTTTATTTATTAAAACAATTTAAAATATTAATTAAATAAAATAACTTATAGAATATCGGTTTTGGTGTTTTATGATAAAAAATAGCATGTTTCCGTTGTTTAATACTGTGTTCATTTAATGTCACATATTACAATGGTTTTTTTGTTGGTTTGTTTTATCTAAGAAGCTCATTTTCAAAATGCTTCAGTTTAGATGAGATTTTCTGCAGTTATATTAAATAGATTTATCTCAACGATTTAGAAACCATAATGCCAGATAAGCAAGGGAGAAATTTTTTTACGTCATCTCGTAAATATGATATTATATAACAGAGACATTATTTCACCGAAATTGCTAACGATTCCCGACGAGGCAGATTTACCCGTCCTACATAATGCGTGTGCCTATCGCAACTTGCAGAGTTATTACGCTGTAATCTATTGGGAATTGTACCGATTTATCATATCCTTAATCACTAAACTTTGGGACTTATAGGCCTCGGGGTGTGTCACATTTTGATCTCAGAAACTTATGTGCTAATAAGACTGTCTTTCTCGTACAACCCGTCCAGATTTAGTTTCCTACTAAATTTATATTACCAATAAATTGAAATATTGTGAATATGTTTAATGTGTTGGGACGAATGAGACAAAAAAAAGTTTGCTTGAATCGCATTTCCTTCAAGATATTAAATATCAAATAATAAATTAATATTCTTAAAATCTTGCAGCGATCGAATTATTTTTAAATAATTTTACACAATATAACATATAAAAAATAATATTATTATAGACTCTATATTAACTTGGGTATGTTTTTGTTAAGCCATCTGAAGTAAATATTATTAAATTTGAAATTATGTTTTCTGTTTTATTCTTCATATACAAAGATGAAATATTAAATTTAATTCAAAAGAGCGTGATATAAAAAAAAATGTTCAATATATTGAATATAGAGTTGAAAGACAAAATCAAGCGATGTGAAAAAAGTAACAATCAATTGTAATTGATCGAAGAACACTTACTTTCGTATATACTAGTATATGAATAGTTGTAAACCTCCATTTAATTTTAAGGATGCTTAGTCATCGTAATACGTTCAAGGGGGAATCAAACGCACCCTCGTGAAAATACCGGGAATGATGATGCACTTTTTATATAAAAGACGATGGAGTATGTGAATAAACACTATGTTTAAAGCGATACTTTGTATCACTCTATTTAATATAATATATATTAGAGAGTATTTACTTATATTGTAAAAATCAACCTTCATGTTTGCATTTAACAACAACGATAATTGTCAATTAAAATATAATCTAAGAATCCTAAAACTAAGCTCACTCGACACGATTTCTTTACAAGTCACTATAATATACTGGAAAGTAATAACTTATAGATATTTACCCAAACCTAAATAATTTACTTGATCAGATCTACTCTACATTTACGCATTTTTCAAGGCATATTTGTATATGTTATTTGTGTATACATGTCACACATCCATGGTCATTGCTACACCCATGGCATGATATTCACGAATACGGTTTTAATGTGGTCATCGAATAAATTCTGTTTTTTTACAACCTACAAGGGTTTCCAATCATCTGGTATCCAATATTATTAGATACTTTTTCTAATACAAGATTTACATACGTGCCTGTCCCCTGACTGGTTGAAAATGGGCAAAATGGGAGACCGTTCCGTCTACATTTGTCCTCTTTCCCCTTCACCCACGACAGACAAAATTGAACCCGGGACCCTTTGCATTGTATGCCTACCGCGCCTGCGAGATTGGTAAAGAACCATTATTCATCACGTACATATTACGTAGGTTTACATGTATCCTTATCAAGTGATGTAAAAAATAGGTATTTAATTTTCTCGCTTTGAATTATTTAATATAAAAAAATGGCAAATAATAATGGTTTTTTTTATTTAAATTTAAATTTACGAATTAATAACGCGTATAAAATTTACATTAAAAATAACAATATTGTCTTTCTGATAAATACTTGTATAATTTGTAATTCGTTATTTTCAATCAAAAAACACTACTAACACGACAATTTGAGAGTTTTTCCGAAAAGGTTTTTTAATCTTATAAGAGTAAAAATATGATTTTCTAGGTGTATAAATAATAAAATTTTGTTCGTCTTTTTAACAGTATCGAAATTATAATATTGAAAAACGGGTGATTCTAGTTATTAAATTTAAAAACATGCACGTTTTCATCAAGCTTAAAGACTAGAGACCACTAAAACTATAACTCAAAGTTGAGCGAATATATATACAATATGTTTTTATTTTGTGATCGCTTCAAGAAAAACATGACATTTCAGTCTTACGTTTATATATAACTGTTGAAAATCTCATTTAGTTACAGAGCCAAAATGTTTGAATTAACATTTTAAGTGTGGGTTCGAGTCTCGCCTGCTATGCTAAAAATAATTTAAGATTAATTTCGTTGTTTTTATATTACCTAAAACCATATTGTTTGTTGATATTACTCGTTTTGTACACACATATATACTTCTAGAAATATACGGAATTGACCTTTAAAGTTTACTCATGATATGTTATAAATAAATTTATATTGTGTTTAACGTACATTTTTTTCAGGGGTGTCGTATGAAATAGAACGTGTTGCTAAAGATAATGTTGATACAAATTCTGATGGTAAACACTGCACCCGCTACATTTACGAATGTACCCGTTGAATTTGCTTTCATAATGTTTAAAAATACTCTTTTATGTGCTTGCCTTTTAACTTGTGTAAACACACGAGTATATTTCATTATTTTTACCGCCGGTTGAGTAATATTCAAATGTTTATTGCATATGAAATATTTGGCTTACGACAACGTGTCTCTTTCAATTCGTTTCTTTTAATAATAATAAGTCATTGCAATGGAAATAGTTTAACTCAGTGCGCATTTTTATTTTTAATTAAACCTTATGTATAATATCTTACGATTGAAGTGAAAATATTTATTTGAATCGCCCAAAATGTACCCTTTGCGTGTTTTGATGATAAGTTTATCATGTTTATTTATCACTTTTTTATTTTATTTTATAGAATAAAATTAGGTGTTAATTGAAAAGAAGATACAAGTTAATCTAGGTTTATTTTCAATATAAGAATTTTGTTATGGTAATCGAATCAGTCGCTTGAAGAAAATTCCACTAGACTGAACAAATTATCTTAAATCTTTTATACAATTTTATAAATTCTGATGTTTTTATTGAGTATATGATACTCTCAGTGACTTTTTAAACCAAAAGAAAATAAAACTGCTTACTATACACATTATAAATCTTTTTTCAAATTAAAAATCGTTTTAAATAGTAAATTTTAAAATGCGACAACTGCAAGTTTTAAAAAGAACTCGTGATATTTCTAAAGGCATCAGCTGCTTTATATTCTAGTTTATAATAGCCTTCCTACGCTCATATAAGTAAAAGATGTGGAAAATAAGCCGAAGCGCTTGCCGGTGTGGTGGTAAGAGTGAAATATTGAAGTGAAGATTTCATTGCTGCCATGATAGACTCTCTTTTTTTCTTCTAAATGTACATACTTGCTTACAAAAAATATAAAAGTTTGTACCGTGTTAAGTACTTTTTGAGCTTGTATCTACATATGGTTAAAACAAAAAGTTAAATATTTCTTACTAACATTAAAAAAAATATATCAATTAGTCGTATTGGTAATACTTGATCACGAATCGCATTTTATTGGTTAACTTTCGATTTATTACATCAGAGAGTTAATCGACGAGTAGGATGTCTTGCCTCAATTCTAATCACTAAACTATCAAACTCATCGTAATTAACCGTCACGTCACGTCACTTAAACTGTCCTAAAATGTCATTTCAGTTATATAAATATTTTTGATTGTTTAATTTTGCATATATTACTAAAACATTATTTCCGGTGTAGCTTTCATCAACCAAAAAAGTTATATGATAATTAAAATCACATATAACTATATTAATAAAAAATAGTGATCATATTTTGGCCCAAAAGATTTTTGGTGGCCTCAAAATTTTATCTAATGCGATGACTTTCAAAACAACTTTTTTATTCCTTATCACAAGTATTGCCTTCAATAACATATAATATTTTTGCAATATTTATAATATATACAGATGCAGCTACCTCGGGGGTTGATATTGTCGGTTGTCTCTCAGCAGTTACTCCATTATCGTCTCCTGAAGCCGGCGACTCGGATGGATGCAAGCTGGTGGTAGCTGGAGAGTATCCTGGTTGTAGTTAAGGCTTCTATGGCCGGCCGGATGTAAAGCTTATCTAACAGAGAACCGTCGGACCAGCTTTTGGATGTGACGTGTAATGATACGAAAGCAGGTGGTGATAATATTGTATACAGCAACTTCAGTTTAGGATAAAAGTTTTAAAAAAATTCTTTAGTTCTAAAAATTGTTCAAAATAAATATTTCTCAATGTCTTCAGATCTAAGTGACTTTTTAAAAAAAAATTTCATTGAATAATAGTAAAATAATAATCAATTGAATTGTTTAATAAATTACACAAAAAAAAATTCTATCTATTACAGAGCAAGTCACAATTTGAGGTTGAAAGGAAGTAAAGGAACACAAATCGTATCAAATATGAAAGCGAAAAGTTTTATACTTTGAATATATTAACAAAAAAATTCCGTTTTTTTAATAATACGAATTCCTTATGAAATTCTGTTATTATTTGATAAATATACATTCACGTTCTGCACTCTAACTGATGAGACCTAAAAATTAGTTTTAGCAGCAGGGATTGAATTGCTGCTAACAAACAACACAATTCAACAATTATAATAACAACTCGATTATATGAATTTGCTTTGCAAGCATTATAATAGAACAGAGCTATCCGTTCATTTCAAACACACACTGAATGATAAACATTCGATAATAACATCCCAAATACACTACCAATCTAACAAAATTCAGCAGCGGTTATTAATTTTGATCTCATTTAGAGCGCATAAATATTTACGAAGTTTAACTTAGATTCGAGCGCTTCAGTTATTTCATTTGATTGTATGAATTCACATAAAATATCGTATAGCAAATTACACAGACGGATCCCCGAATGCGTCTCAAATGAATAAAATCTCGCAATTACTTATTTTTGATTCGAAATTAATTTATGTTGCCTTTGGAAATACACACATTCCAAACCAAAATTATAATTCAATAACGAAGGTAGAATGATAAATAAGGGGAGCTATTTACAATTTCAATATTTGATATTTACCCGCCACCAGAACGTGAAAACTGAACACTAGACAAAGGGTTTATAATATTATCTCCATTTGCATTTCCATAATTTTCTAAAGCACCCAAAACGTACTCTAGAATCCACGGTCGTGAGAAAAAGCAGAAAAATTCATAATTGCATTTACGGAAAATTTTTAATGAGGGTTTAATTAAAATGTATATTTAAAGATATGGGTTCACTTGCAGATATATCATTACAAGTATTCCCACAGATTCTCTTATCAAAATCAGACATTAATATTGAAGAGGGTATTCAATTATTTTGCCCCTACGTGTTCATTTGATATTTTGTAAATGGTGATTGTTTTAATTACGCAAGAACATCATGATCATGCTTAAAACATACTATTAATGATACGTATGAAATATCATATTCATATTTTTTTATATACTATGTATCTAGGATGAAATAAGAAAATATTTCGAACGCTTTTTATTATTTTGTTTTTACGCTTATTTTAAAAAAACGTAATCTTTTTTGACGCTGATTTCTGTAATGAAGTACTTTATAATTATTATATACAAATAAAATTGACACCTTTTTCTTTCATTATTATGTATATTATTATTGTTAATATGAAGTTATTAAAACACATTCATGCATAAGATTGATTTTGAAAGTCAGTGTATAATATTTTTTTTATTGGCATATCATATGAAAATATCAGTATTAAATTATTAAGTATTTACATTATATTATGTTGATTTTTATGTCGGTACTGTGTTTTTATTTTTGGCCTGAATATTCCAAGCACTAATAACAAAAGCAACAGCGGAGTTTCTGTTATTTTCATTTGATATTATGTAACAGAAATATAAACTTTAGTAAAATAGCGCGGCGGTCCAGGAGTGTGTGCACTCGCGGTATGATTATTTGGAGTGACTGGCAACACACTCACCCTGTTGGCTGCGGGGGTCGCGTGGCCACTTGTTCCTGTCCCGCATTAGGGATGGGCTTCTGTCTGTTGACCTGGTTCCGGTGCTAAAGAGCAGAACCTCAACGATCTCCGCGATCTGAACACCAGTAATTCTGTTTAAAATATTTTTATGTATCAATTCGATATATACTTCTTAAATACCTATTTAACTCAAAAAAAAATATTTTAGTATTTTAGAAAAAAAAATAATTTTACCAAAAAATTTTGCTTTCGCCGTAATTACATTTTAAAAAAACAAGACAAAATTTTTAAGAACGTAATTCATCTGGTTATTTTTTACATAAATTTATGTAGCATATAATAAATAGTATTTTGCAAATTGTGTTTACACATTAAAGAAGTTGGAATAAAATATTTAACAACCTTTTTTATTTTAAAAAAGTACCAAAAAGAAAAGCTCAGACGATAATTATATTCTAACATATTATTTCATAATGAAAATATGCTTTATATGTTATATATGGTAAACTCAAAAGAGTCGACATTAAAATAAATTACACTCGTCCTTACAATTAAATTGATATTTTTACCTAAATTTTTAATTGAAGAAGAGTTTTTAAAATGAAATATAAATTTGTCTCTAGAAAATACAATGTTTTTTTTATTTTTAAATTGGTATTTGTGTGATTCAGTATTAAAATAATTAAACAAGTTTTTATCCTATTAAATTTCTTTGATATCATTTTTATTTTGTTTTAAGTATTATTTTTAAATTTAAGAAAACAGAATACTAAAATAAATAAAAATGCACAATATTTCACAAAATACTTGCTATCAGTTAAAGTGCTCTGTTTCCAAAGCAAATGCGATATCAAAATATACAAACGAATAAATTATCACAAAAAAACATAGGTTGAGTTCGTATGAAACATATAAGATATGTTCTTTAATCAAGAAAAACGAGATTGATTTCTCGGCATGGGCGCTAATCCAACTCCAAAACAACTCATAATTAAGTTATTCTCCAAAGATCTAGAGCTAGAGAGCTTATCATAATCTATTATTGTATAATGCCGCCATCAATAGACGGCGCGGAGTTCCTCTCGTGCCCAAAGGCAATTGTTTATTGGTATTATTGGTTACGTGTTTGCGCAACTCGCCCGAACTTCTGGCCCAAGTTCTGCGAAGGATACCCAACCCGTCATTCCACTGTGCGATTATTTAAATGTGGAGGCTGTTTGCGCCATTTTGTCATCCCGTTTGGAAACAGAGCGTCCGTAGAGAGTTTGACCCGCAGAGAGTTCCGTTATATTATCGGGTGCTTGAAAACTTTCGCACTAAAGTCAAATTTACGATGATGATCTCCATTTGCTTCGGGACTTTTTTCGGCAAAGTTTTCTGTTTACCAATATTGGGGTCTGTTTATCAATTTTTCACATATCGAACTATTTTTTTGGCTTGAAACAAACTTACTTGAATATATGATGTGCGCATATTTTCACCTGTGCCGAATAGCTTCAGTTTGTTTTACTAGAAATTAATAATTAAATAGTTATTATTTACAATTTATGAAATATGTAACAAAAGCGAAGAAATCTTTATGTTTGTTTTATGAATAATTTATTTTCAAAGCATGCAGTTTAAAGAGTTTATATATTTTAAATGTGTTGATATGTTGAGCGTCTTTCTGTGGATGTTGAGTTTCATAAATAAATGTATTTTCCACGTTTGTTACTATAAAATAAAATAATTCGTGGGTATTCAGTGGGTTTTCATATTTAACTGAGGTACAAAGTTAATCTTATTCTATTCAGCATTCCCGCACAATGGCGGGTGAACCCAAAACGGCGTTGTTGAATCGTAAACGCCAGAACCTGTAAACCTTGTAGCTGGTTGCAGCAGACATATGAAGAGACCGCCAACATTTGCGATTCCCATTCAGAAATGAATATGTGCGAGGCCCGCCGCCGTGCTTGCAGGGGGAGAGAGCGGCGCGGGGCCCGGAAGCTCGCCCCGCCGGCCGCGGCACGATATTAGCCCGATGTGACATACGATCTCCCGATCGCTCCGCGCGAGTAATGGCGACGACTTTATCCTGTGATGTTCCATTTCTTTCTTTTCTCGTTCCTGCGAGCATTCATTTTATTCGGAACAATTTATTTGACAAACAGCGAGTACTCATCTTGGGTATAATTTATTGCAATCATACACAATATAAAATCTCTTTCGGCGGATTTTGCAATGATTAAAACTCGTCGTTTTATTTTTACGCGACAGTCACGAACTCACCGCAGCTTTGGCAAATTCGTGGCGATAAAAACGTAAACGAAATTAAAGTCTACGGTACCTAAGCTGCTTAGGAATTGTTGTATTTATGCACACATGGGAAAAGGGACAACGTACCGTTGTAACTAATGATTCACAACATACAGAAATTTCAATTATGTAAACATTGTAATTGTAGGCTCAACTACTTTTGTTCAAAACAACTTTCATAACTTTGCTCACTTCAATTTACATCACGTGCCTATACTTTTATGTAAATTAACCTCAAAGCACCGTTGGAAACAATTCCATATCAGATAAATTATTATTCTTCTTTTTGTAAACACAATTTGAAAACATCGCTTCGTGAGAATAATAGAAATCTCTCTATTGCGGTTAGTTTTATGATTATCACAATTTAATTATTCAGACGAAGCGCGTAGTTCTTGGAAAACAATCTTACGTAATGATATATTTAATTGAACATGAAGAGATTTACGGGCCCACCGTAAAGTTCACCCCGTCGAGTCGTCAACGGGGGCGCTTCATTAGAGGGCGTAAACTGAGCAGCTCGGAATAATTCCCTCCCCGGCAACTCTGGCGATGCACGAACAAACGGAAGACTTACGGCAACAACACAATCGTGATATGCAACCGACACGGAATGCATTTAAATCCGAAGTCAAAGTCGCAACTCGGGCGGCAGAAGTTCCCGAGACTGCAAAAGTCTGCGACCGACGTGTCGTGCGGCCGCGGTCAGTTGCAGGGAGGCCGGCCCGAGAGTCTCCGCAAGCTGCATCGAACTAATGGATTTATTTATTTTTCTCTTTGTTTAGAGTACTCTGCATACTCTTTTGACTCTGAAACGAAGATAATAAAATCACTCAATATGTGTTCAAATATTATGATGTCGTATTCAGTACTTCTCTTTGACGTTATTCACAACGTATAAATTATTCAATGTTTTTATATACTTACGAAACTGAGTGCGCTGGGGTTTTCGGAAGCAAAATTTAAAATCTTAAATTTATTTTCACTCTTGGGTTTATTATTATCTTGATGAGATTCATAAAAAAATCTTATGAAGATAAAATTTATAATATTACATTATCACTAATTGAAATCTATGAAAACGCATATAAACCGCAAAATTACGCTATGAAACTTGACGAGCCTCCAGTTTACAGCTGGGTTCCCTAAAAGCTGTTACTCTACCTGAAAAGATTTCACACACCAATAGATCTGAAGGAATTACAGACACACCTAACCTAACCTGCTCACGGAACGCAGCTCGTTTTATGTAGGTAATGCAGTAAAACGTCGAAGCAATTTGTCCCCGTCTCCTTGTCAAATGACTGGAGCCCTTCGTATATCTACGACTTATTTGAAGTTAATTCGCATGCTTCCCGCGTCCCCGCCCAGATCAAACTGCGAATCGTATGAAAGTTAAGGATTACAAAGAACTCTTTTCGCAGACGATTTATTTGCAAACAGCCTCGGGGTGCGCGGTGCGCGCGCTCTCCCCGCGCCGCTCCCCGGCTGCGTTCGCCTCCGCTCTCCGCACACACGTCGACACCGCGAATAAACTCCGCTAAACTGTGCAATATCATTTATCTCAACGTCGCGAGTAAATATTGTCCTTAATTTAATTCAAGTTATAGTCCCGCGGAATACCTAAGTCGCAACGTAGTAAGCCGCGAGAAGTCTGCAGCGCCCGCAGCCGGGAGAGCTCCGCGCGGATTAAAGTCGGGTCGCCTGCGACTGTAAGTTCGCATCCTTGGTTCATATTCAAATTTGCTCTGTCTTACGTTACTTCTGCGAACCTGGCGGAGGTTTGCAGTCTGTAAGCTAATTGTTAACGATTACTCTCTGACGTTATAATGCCTAAATTACACACGCCGTTAATGTTGAGTTCAATTTACTCAGACCTAGCACTGCAAACAAAAACCAATGCCCGAGAGACATTATTACATTTAAACTTAAATTACATACGCGTTAAAGTCACAAACCAATGTGAATAAAAACGTAGAAGTCAAGGTCAAATGTATTCTGTTTAATTTTTTATTTTTTTATTTACTTAACTCTACGCTAGAAGGACCGGAAATAACACGAATCAATGGATACCACAACTTATTTTATAAAAAATGATGTGAAGAGGCTTGTATTATATATATATATATATCAAAAAATGTGTTGATTTCGAGCTTAACGTATCGCAATTTTTATATGACATAAAATTTAAGCTCAAAATGTATTGATACTGATATGTTTATTTTCGAGAATGGTTATATCTAAAATATGCTAGTATGATTATATATTTCATGAAATCAATTCTATCATTATTTCCTGAATTATGTTCATCTGGCTTACAACTTTGGACGGTGAGGGAGCTACAAAATGCCACGATGAACCGTAATGTTTGTCGTCGCGATGAACCGTAGTATAACCGCCGCGGTGAACGTATAATTTGTCGCCAACCAGCGCATCTGCGACAGCCGCTGCAATAATTACAAGGTAGATCGAATATTCCAATTATATTAAATATACCACTGTGGCTTAACGGCTCATTCGTGTGCATCCAACGTTTATTATTGAATACTTGCAATTAACGATATTCGATACTGAATACGCTTATACTATTCCGAAACTTTATACAATTATTTTATCTAAATATATAAAAAATAGGCAATATCGCATTTTAGAATCTTCAGTACTTTAAACCTCTAGAGTTTTAATCTCAGACGGAGTAATAAAATCTCCTAAGAGATTACCTATTCTTCAGCAACAAAATTAAAGAATCTACGAGCTCTCTTGCTCCTGCGATTTATAGAGATGACCAGATCCGCATCAGATTCTAAGCACCCCCCTAGGCAATGGGCCGGAATGGTTCTGCAGTCAGATGGATATCGGTCTCCCTTTAGAGACCGAGTCCGGGGCTGATCTCATTGTTGCATCGCCGATATCCGATATAATTGGTTGCGACATGATGCACCAGTCTATTTCCGGATCCTATATGTTAAGCCTCAGCCGTTAAGCTTCCATAAGTCTCAATTCTTTTATTTTGTACCGAGAGATTGATATCATAAAATGGCTTTTATTTTTTTGTACTTTGAGACAGATGAAAATATTACAAAAATTTAATACGCGGACTCGCTAAGTTTTTACAGATAATATTCTTTTTCAAATATTTTATTACTTAAGTCGACTCGTAATTTGAAAAAAAAAGTATTGCATTTCATTCCCGACGTTGCGAGATTAAATATTAAATATTCTTACCTCTCCGTGGAAAGACCTCTAATAGAATCACATTTTATCACAAAGTTCCACGCCATCTGTTAGCGGGAGAAGTTTATTTCTTTAAACGCATTTTAATAATATGTTAATCATTTGGAGTCGAGAGTCTCGAGTCGGATAATCTGGCGAGTCCAGGAGGGAACTTTTTCTATTGCCTTTTGTTTGCTGGCTGTATGGGTGAGACCTCGCGAGGCCGCGCGCTCCTGCAAGAGTGTTTGAAAGAGAGATAATGCAAGGGGCGTCCCAGTCTGTGAACTTACAACGCAAATAAAAGCATTCACGCCGTTGAAAGCAGCTTAATGTTTTTTTTTTTTTTTTGTGTGTTAATATATTATAATAAAATCGTGGAGGTTGATCTGATTTAAACTTTAATCATTCGTGTTTGCAGTTCGCAAACTAGCTCGTAGAGGAAAATGCAGCGGGGGGCCGCCGGAGAGTGTCACCGAGGTACACAAAGTTGAGACACTGCACTTCCGCTCATATTCCCCAGCCTCAAAGAACTAATTAAGCCGCGCACAACTTTCTCGATCGCCACGAGGACGTTCCGGGCCTCCTCTCGTGCAGCTCCTCTCGCACGCACCGCAAGTTCATCCTCCGCCATGAGACCCGCGCCGCGACGGAGCCCGTGGCGACTTCGTTTTATCGCCCTGTTTAGTCTAAATGCAAAGGGGCACGGAAACTTTGCTCATAGATGCAAATGTGCGGCTTCGGCGCACGTTAGCCGTGATGTATGCCCGCTCGGCGAGCTTCCTCTCTTGTCTCCGAGCGCGCCCGATACTTTGTCTGCCGGTGACGCCTCAATGGGACGGTGATAAAACATTTTACGGGGTGTAAGTAGATTCCGTGACATGCTTCCGCCGCGATGATGGCGGAGACGAGGGCTTTGCTTGTTTGAGCTTAAATTGAAAATGCAATGCCTTTTCCTGATAGTGAAATCAACCCTCGCCGATACGCGGCCTTTGAAATCTCCCTTTGAAAACAATTCTAAGGTTTTTTTGATAAAACACTGAGACATCATGATATGAATACAAAACTAATCATAATATAATATTAGATATTGGACAAACCATTTTTCTAATTGAAACTGCGTATTATTTTAAAAAATTAAATATTATTAACAGATTTTACACGAAGAAGTTTCACTTTCAAAATTAAAAACAAGCCTACTGATACTATAACATTTTTAAACAATTCAGTTATTGATAGAAAATTTAAGACTTGTCTCTTGTTTTAAAAATATAATATTATAGTGACACACTGTATCTTAGCCTGAACTTTAAAAATATGAAAAGTCTCAAATATACATTAGAAATCATACTGTGAGAGCTATAGTATAATTTATAACGCCATAATTTTTTTTGCAAGTTTCATTAAATGTATAGATATGGAATAATCATTTTATAGTATCAACATTTTATATTTAGTCTGTAACCTTGGAGGGTTAAATTGATATTTATTTTAAATTACGACCAAGGTAACTGCACGGCTTGTCGCATCCCAACGCAAATAAGTTAGTTTCAATTTCCAGTGGCTCCTCGGGCGCGCCCCGCCAGCCCAGCGCCGCGACCCGCCGCCACTGCCCGAACGCCTCTAATCACCATAATGAGATATTTCTTTCCCGCGGCGATTAATTTAAACGAAAACTTAAAGTTCGCTGACTAAGAACCCCCGCTCCGGTCCTGCGGCGAGGCAACGTAGCCCCTGCGAGCGCGGGCGGAAGGGGGATTATCGCGCGGCCACTTGTGCCACGGCCACTTGAAACTCTCCGCACCCGCGGCTCGCCTCACGTGAAAGCCCTTGCACACACACACGTGGCCCCCGCGCACAAGGGTGTGCGAGAAATTTAATATTACGTAAAAGCTTATTTTAATCGGTTATACACAGCTTAAATTTCCCACGTAAATTATAGCGCTTTTTTGCGCCCAACAGATTTCGTATTATGAAATTTACGCATGTAACTGACAAGTTTAAGACACCGTTTTTAATATTTAAATATCTAATCAGCTCTTCGGCGAGCGGGGGCTTACCAGGGCGGTTTCCCCGCAGACATCGGAGCTCTTATACTAAGCAGCTGAGAAATTAAAAACAGGCGTCGTAATAATGCATCAAGACTGAGCGAGCCATAAATCGCTCGGGCGCAGAGCGGCTCCTCCCCGCGGCGCTGCGCCCCGGGCCGGCCGCGCGAAATGAGCTCCACATAAAGACATAACGATCGGCGGTCTTAACCGAAAATCGCCAGCTAAATTATTTTACGACCAACTACTCTGCAACTTCTCCGCTATCTAGCGCCCGCCCGCCGCCCCTCCGGCAACTCTTTGTTTCGCCGGTACGTTTATTATTATCGGCTCCACCTAGCTGCCGGCTGGTGTTTCTGCTACCCCCGGTAATGTGTCTAAGTTACCCGCTGAATTTAGGGTTTCTTCCTCTTCGGGGATGGGGGTGCTTTAAATTAAGGTACGTGCGGACCATCAAAGTCCTTTTATATCTGAAAGATTCCCTTTGAGAATGCAAAGTTTAACTTGATGGAGTTTGGCTAATCTTGATGGATGGGTGAGCCTCTATCTGTTTGATGATTGAGGAGATATTTTGATTGGAATTCGGCTCGGTTTACACAGATTATAACGTATTTATTTTTGTAGTCAGATTTACAAAGGTTTTTATGTAATTTAATTAACTATGTTAAATCACTTGCATATATTAACATTTTAAGCAATCAGATGCGTATTTATTACCCATTACGGGTTTATTATATTATTACTAATATGATTAGGCACATTAGTTCATACATAGAAGATGATTTTAAAGAAAGTTTCTTTAGAAAGAGAGTTTCTTTAAAATCATCTTCTATGTATGAACTAATGTGCCTAATCATATTAGTAATATTTTTAAGCTTTATCTAGCGATAATATTGATCAGTAATTAACAGAAACATAAAGCACAAAGTGTTTATCAATTACAATATAATAACAATGGTGTATATTATATATTAAAATAACCGTGATTTTCTTGGAATTTTTTTTACGTATTTTTTTCTAAGTGATCGAAATAAATATCCACAAACGCCGTGTAATATTTCCACAGCTGAGTGCGGCGTTAGAATGAATATAGCTGTATTTTCCACGGTGCATGCGAAATGCACATTTTATTCAACTGCAAAAATGGCACAAAGCAGCAAGCAGACTCGCATATTGTTTCATTTCCCCGAAGCACTTCATATAATAAAAGCGGCAATCACGTTAGCGGGCCGAACCGCCGCGATAAAAAAGCTCGCGAGTCGCGCGCCTCCTCGGGCTCCTGCCTTCTCGGGTTGAGGTGTCTTTTGTTCTCGCGATAAGAATTTGCGTCCACAATAAAAATAGCCGAGACATGCCATTCTCCTCAGCACTGCTTTAATATTTACCGGTTCATATATTTCAAATACTTTACGATCCACTTAATCATCCCAGCCAGTCCGCCTTGCGCTTTTTTGTAAAGGGGAGAAAAATGGGATTTTATATGATAATTTAGAAGGAAGCTTTTTCTTTGGTGTTAAATTTATAAGTTGAAGCAACAAGTCTCTCTTAAATATTTTTAAAATCCCACACATTATAAAAATATTATACTCTTTCGTATTTGTATAATATCAAAACACAAATAGAATGCTTTTCAATGAAATGAAACTCATTATTTTTGTCGTTATTGTTGTTTCCATTGACTGTAAAAATGACGATAAAAACTGTTTAATGTACCTTTTAGTGTCAATTATTTTCTTAGGGCAATTTGACGTATTAAAAATAAAGAAAATTTATTTTCTCTTCATCGGGTACTCGGAAGCGCCTCGCGGTAACCTTACACTGCTCCTCCAGTTTCTTACCGCAGCCAAAGGCACCATTACGACTACATCTTCCCTCTCAACAGAAAAAAACTCACGCGAGAGCGAGGAAGAGGAGCCGAGCGAGGGCGGGATGCAAAATCTGTCTCGGGTTCCTCCAAATCACCCTGCAAAATCTTTTCAATTGAGAGACTCTTACGGGGTATCTCGAAAGGCGAAAAATGTCAAGACGGGGAAACCCGATGAAAATATGCTTTATGCGAGACGTCCGTAAGGGCGGATTCGGCGCGGCCGCGCGGCGCCGGCACCGGAGCGCAGATAAAAGTAAGAGGTGTCGCGATCATTGATATATTCGCACGGGGAGTGAGTGAGGCCGGGAAGAGACGGGTTGCTGGTAATTGGGGTTTACGCCACACCAGACGGCGGCCCGGTCATTGGAAAATATGGCTGCCTGAATACGGAGCGGGTGTTGTCTTGTTTATTCGTAAGCATACCTGACATGCTGGACGGTCAAAAATATCTGACAATAAAGCGCGGAAATTTTTACGGAGTGACTAGCTGGATGAGAAAAATGTATTTACTCCGAAATATCGGATTCGAAACAAATCAAGTCGCAGGCCGCACCCCGAACAAAAAGCCATCAGAGCTCCGCAGCCAGCGCGGTCCACACACGCGGCCCTAAGCGGATTTGCCGGCGGCCGCCTCCAGCCGACTTTTTGTCAAATGAATCCCGCTTTATATGAAAATACTTGTCTCTCGATTTTCCGCCGCATTTTAAGCTCTCCGTTTTATAAACTCGGCATTTATTTATCCGTTCGTTTTTTGCGTCCCGCTCGCTCGCGGCGCGCTCCTTCACCGCCGAGGGCTCGGTGCGTTATTGTATGAATTTATCTAGCAGTATTAACGGCCGGTTTAAGCGTCGCGATATTAAATGTAGGAGAAAATGCGGCTATGCGATCGCGCGTGGCGCCCGGATAATGAAATGTTTCAATTCTAAAGGCGGCCCCCGTAATGACCGCCGGCCGGGCCGAGTGCTTTACGGCCGCGCCTGTGTTTCCCGGTAATTCCCATTTTTCACTCCCCTTATCTCCGCGGACGGCGGCTCGGCGAGCTCTGATGCTCGAATGTCATAACTTTTCAAGTAATCTAATTAACTTGTTTTTATTTGCGGTTTTGTAAACTAACATTTTTCGCGGATAAAAATTTTTGCGAATGTCAATTTATGAAGCGCTTATTTTTTGTTTTATGAATTTGTTTTTTTCGGCTACATTTTTATATAATTAATTTGCAAAACTTCTTGTTTTTTTTTTCAGCGAACGAAAAAACTCCGAATAGAAATTTTACTATGGTCTATTTTTATTCGCGAAAATTCGTGAAATATACTTTAATGAACCTGCCATTCGGAAACACTAAAGCGAGGTTACTTCTGTTGGAATATAAAAACTCTGAAATAGAATTTCGTTTCTTTCGAAACGCGGAGGTTACATTGTAAAAAAAGACCTCGCTCAATATAAAAATCAAATCCCAGCTCACACATCCCACTCATTAGGAATTGGTAGATTGCCTTTTACATATTTTGATTACGGATGTTATAATTCTAACTTTAAAAGAATGAAGCCGTTTTAAAGCGTAAATGTGAAATTCCAGTGTAATTGAAATATTATACGGAGCGGGAAGGGGTCGGCAGTCCGCGGTTCGCGTGCTCCACTTGTCCGGCAATAAATAAGCATTATACTTTGTTAATTCAATGAAAAAGACCATTTTTCGGTGGCCGTTTCCTAGATTGCTAACCGCTCACTGTATTTTATTGTACTCTGTTACATCATGATTCTATCTACCTAACAAACGGTTTTGGTTAAATAGACATTGATTTATTGTGGTTTCGGGCTAACGTGTATTTGAGAGTAGAAAAAGTTATCTCCTGCTTCCATTACTCGTGGCCGGCTATTGATTTTAGGTGAATATTTGTTTACAGCTCCCCTGCAAAAACAGCTAAAAAAACAACATTTAAGTTCATGATTTGTGTTTATTTTAAAATACGCACCACATTTTTCTATAACTATTACAAACCTTGAAAACAGTTTTTTTTTATATGATAAGTTATATTTGGGAACTGAAAATAATTTTCTAAATAAACATTTTTTAAAATAATTATAAATAACGCTTATTTATTTTATAATGTTTTATGAAAGTTGTTTGTAAGTTAATAGAAAGTAAAAGCAAATTGGAAAAATATATGATAATGAAAACTAAACGTAAACATTAAATATTTGCTTTTGACTGTTTTTATTTTTCTTTTATCCTAAATATAATAAATCATGTCTGTATTTGTGGTTATAATCATCTATCTTTTATTATTGATGTCTTAAAGTATTTTATATTTAAATATTCAGATTATGATTCAGATGCAATTTTATGTCAGTATTTCAATGTTTATACATCACATAATACATTATGAGCAGGTATCTTTCTCTGATTATATTTCATAATATTGAGCGAAGTGCACCTTTCTACAATGATGCTCGATACTCGGTTCAGTAGCAAGTCCACTTCATTCGGTTGGATGTCGTCCAGTAAGGGGATTATCGAGTCTTGTGCGCCGCGGCAGGGGCAGTATTTTAACGCAGGGTGCAACTCCACTCAGGGCGCTTAGCCCGGGCAAGGTGAGCTGGCACGTGTGCCGCACACCTGCAGCTGTGTGCCGCACACCTGCAGCTGTGTGCCGCACAAAGCTGCCAGATTACCTACAATCTCTAAATAGAAATGAATAGTAAGATTATTTCATTATAAATGATTATAAGTTTTTATTTTAACATAAGAAGTGCATTTTTAATCAAAATAAAAATAATTTTATAGAAACATATAAGTTGTTCTACGCCGCTGTTTCGTATACCACGCATAAACAAGGCAGTCCTTTGTGTTGAAGTTTTCAGCATAAAAAAGTATCTTTAAACGTAAGCCAGAGAGAAAAAAGGCATTTCGAGAAAATTTGAAATGGATGTAAGGAAGTTTCGTGTACACACATTCTCCATTTATACCGCAGCAGTCTTAAAACTACACCAAGCCTGCCTCCGCTAGTCGCGCGAGGGTTTCAATAGTCCGCATCACACAGTGATGGCTACTTCGACCAGAAGCCTACTGTAGACATGGGTTTGACAATGCTTTTTCAAATAAGATTTATGTTTTTGGCTGGTATACTGAAATTCCTACAGGGGAAATGTATCATACCAAATGGCTTACGTGTCCTGAGTAAAAATCATTTAATTTATTTTTTATTCCTTCTGGAAGCGGCAGGGATTTTTATATCAAATTATTTTTACGGCCTTGTCACAGACTTGTACATATTTATCATTCAAAATAAACATATCCGTTTTTTGTACGGCTCCGACTCCTTTATCGAGAATTAACAGATAAGTAAATTTATATATTTTTACTAAACAAATATTTATCATAAACATGTTACGCATATTTAAAAGCGGAATCCATTTTGGAAAAAAAACCAAAACGTAGAATAATCACTTAATCAATTACCAATCCAATCCAACTGTATGTTAAATGAATATTTATTCAGATTTAGCTAACATTATATTTCGGAAGTAGTGATGGTAAAAAACTCTTTCCGCATTGAAATATCTTCAAAACTACTAACTTATCCTCGAATCAAACCTTAATCGTTGCGTCCCTCCCTGTTTGCCTTCCACCCTCCTGGGGAGAAAAGTTTCCTTTACTTTTGATGTAATTCCATCCCTCGACTAATGTGCTTGTACAAGGAGACTTCACCCTTCTTGCGGCCGCGTAGCGAATACTGGAAGAGGGGGTTGCTTTTTTACCACACAAAAGCACACAGACCGCATGTGCGTTATAGCTCGCATTCACGTATATGTACATTTTTATTTTATCTAAAATATACAAATAGTAACATGACAGGGACTCGAGCTTAAAGACTCACAATAAATTTAACATAAAACATACAATGTAGTAATATAAACGTGAAAACATACAAATGGGGTATTACGTATGTTTTAGATGTATATTTTTATTACTATACAATAAATGAGGAAAAGACTTATCAATGCAAACTTTTAATTTGTTTGTATGTGACATTAGTTGAGATGAGCTTTTCACGAACTTTCAAAGTACGATTAACCGTAATTTTTATTTTGCAAACTTTGTAAAAGTATTTTGCTGTCAGATTATTGGATAACTGACTTATTTTGGAGTGACATGTGCATTGTACTATAAAACTAGTTTGAGCTTTAAATTAAAAATTATTACAAGGTTTTATACACTGAGAATCCTAATCTATTAAAAACTTGCTATATTTATATTAATTCTTGATTGTGCATATTTTTGTAAGTTTTTTCGACCACTGTTAATAGAAGATTTCAGAAAATTAAACATTTTTTGCAACCAATGTTTTTTCGTTGCAAAGTCTTGAAAAGACTGAAAATGAATTAAAAGTTATCTTGCTTGCAAGGAATTTCAATAAGAATACTTAAATAATTGCATTGTGAATTTGATGATATCCTACATAAATAAAAAACTTTATATAAATTCTCAACTGCTTAAAATAAAAATTAGTTTAATACTAAGCACAAAAAACATTTATATGCTTAAACACCGTGCGTAGTATTTTGTAATATATTACGATTTACAAAAAGGGGAAAGATGTAAAATATATATATTGTTAATATAACATGTGAAAATATCGAATTCCGTGAATTATTAAACAATAATATATATGTGGTATCGGAAAAAAATAACGTAAAGACAGAATAATCCGATTTCCTTCGTTTCCAGTGACGGGAATATTTTACCAACAAACCGAGTCTAAACAGTGAGCGTGTGTGTTTATAGTATGTGCCCGGAGGTTAAAGAGGGGCTAAATCTGAGTAATCCTTTTGGTGTTGGAGGCTTTTGTCCGATACGTGTGTGTTGTGTGCTTTGGCAGTGTTGTGTGTCAGGCAAAGGAGGCTTAGGCGGCAAACGTTTTCATAATATTTACTAAAGACGTCTTGGCAATCGTTTGGACCATCGGTTTTTTTTTTTCATCATATGCATTATTATTAATTCAATGATGTGCAAGACTACTATCGATAGGCGCAAAATATTTACTTTTTACGCATCGAGTTATTATCATTGGGTTTTTGAACATTTGAAAACAATTTTGAATTAATTGCGTTAAATATTACCATACCATAAACACTGCCTCAGCATAATACTCAGTGAAATAGTCGCCAACCTCCTCTGAGCAGAAGTACTTGATGAAAAAATATTGATATTAATTTTATTAATATCATTTACAAACTTGTAGAGAGTAAGCTTCTGGATCAATGTGTTAAAAAAGTAACTGACACGATTGGTAATAGAATCTTAACAAGCATTTTCTGCTATCAATAGTTAAATAATGGGTGTATATTTTTTATAGCAAATAAGTATCCACGTTTCTTGTTTTAAACCCGTTCATGGTTCATTGATTTATTTTTCTCTCTCGATGACTACCAAACTTTTTTTTATATCGTAATCAAATTACACGCGCTAGGACGCGACTTGCGCGGTGCCAACGGCGATTCAAAATCGGGCGGTTATTGCAGTGGCAGCGGAAATTTGCGATCGCCATCCGAACGGGATTTACAATACGCGGCCCGTTTTTTTTGTTCGCAGGAATTTAACTGTAAAATGAATCAAAAGAAAGCAGGAGAGCGGGCCGCCCCTGCGACATTACGACTGTTTAGATCAAACGGGAAATATGCGTTTTGCCCGACCCGTCTCCATTAGAGGACCGGCCCGGTGATCCATGACTGACTCGATATTTGCAATTCAGAGAATTTTTAACGGTGTCAACTATTTTCGTGGAATTCTATACCGATTGCATGAATTGTGACGTTATCTTGGCAATATTGTGTTAATATTATTTTTCATGAGTTGTTATCGATTTTTAACAAACAACTGGTATGTTTAGTATTGATTTTTGACTATTAAAAAATTATAAGCATGAAAATAATTATAAATTAAAAAAAAAAAATGTCATATTAGAAAAAAAAATATGAACTTATATTTTTAGGGTTAAATATTATTTATTTCTCTTTTTCGTCTTTGGATTATGAATACACATATTTTTAGCTTGTTGAAAACAGTGTCTTTATTATAATAATAATAAAAAATATATCTTTTGTCCAAATTCACATTAATTATTTATGACGTATTCCGGTTTTTGGTCAGTAAAAGAAATCAATCATTAAATATTCAAAGTATGTTTGTTTTGATAACCTCCCAATTGAATTTTTCCACCTTAATTCAACATCACTTATAATTATCATTTTCAATACAAATCTTCTATCATATGCAAGAAATACTTTCTATCATCTTGTAAAAAATATAATAAGCCTATCGTTTCAATGATATTAATCATGTGTTGAATTGTTCATATTTATATATATAAATCTGCAACATTCGATAGTTTGACATATTGAAATATATATTATTAGTATCCTGTATTTGAAATCCACCTGTATTTTTGACATTTAAAAGTTTATTTTGGGTTAAGTATTAAATAATTCATATTGTATTACGACACATCGTTTGAAGTGTACTGCTTTGTACCTCGGGACCCCTCGTCAATCTGAAGCCTTCTCAAAAACGTTAAATTGTCAAGCCTTAAGGTACGGATGTGCTTAGTGACGAAATTACGATTCCGGGAAAAATCGTGCCTAGGAAGGGACGTCTTAGGGAAAATTTCATATTATGAAATTCTTAGGTGTAATTCTAAAAAGGTTGGAAGTACTACATAGCAAGGCAATATCTTCAACTGCGGAGATATTCAATGCAAAATTGTCCGCTTTGATGCGACCAGTTTTGGATTCAATTAGATTATTCAAATTAAAAATATTTATTATATAAAATGATAAAATCACGATTTTTATAAGATTTTGCCAAAAATATATAGCGTATAATTCGATTCTACAATTGTAGAATGATTTATTTACACTATGCCAAAATTATTTTAATATATTTATTTTTTTAATTTAAAACGGTACTTAAGCTCAACCAGTGTTTGTTTTGTAACAAACTGTTTTTTCATGGATAATATTTGTAAAAATATTTTAAAAAATACTGAACCAGAAAACTACTATAGTCAATTTGTTCCAATGAATGCTCAACATTTAAAAAATATATGATATTATACTATGCAATTATATTTTTAATTATTTTTTTTTACTGTTTCAGATTGATCCAAAAGTTGCTTTCCCACGGAGAGCACATCCAAAGGTAAGTTGTAGTTACATCACCGATAAAAAGTCTAAAATATTTCAAATTAATCAAAAACGAAGCAGCATAAATACGTCAATATAGAAACTCTCAAATGTGTTCAATGTATGTAAAAGACAGCAACTGCAGTGGTATCAAAGGAAGATATATGATATTATAGCCATCTCCTTAATGTGAAGTTAAACACTCAGGCGGACGCATAAAATTATTTAAATGTAAATTCGCCGGTCGGATGTTGAGTGGCTCCAGCTCGCCGCGGTCCGTAGAGTCTACAGATCCGCCCTCTACGATTACGCCAGCTACGATTCTCGGTTTCCGACGCCGCTACGAATCTACGCGGGCTCGGCCCGTATTTGAATAACACAAGTGTAGCAAGCCGAGTGGAGTGCAAGCAAAACAAGAACAAGGAGTGCCAGCCGTAATATATGTTTGAACAGCAATGTGTGGATTTAAAACGGCCACATAACAATACGTACGGAAGCAGTTCGCAGACATCACGCACGAGATTCTTATCTCGATCAAAATTGTATCTCAAAACCTATGCTCGATGTATACAATTCTCAGTATTAAAATATTCTATTTGTATTTTTATCCAGTCGCTGTCTAATATGCAAATGGCATAATTATCTCAAAATAAAAACTTGTGATTTGCATTAAACTATTTGCAGAAATCTATTTCAATAAAGCCGGCGAGTAATATAAAATTGCAATTAAAATAAAAAAATCTCTTTATGCTCTTGGAATACTGTCGATACTTCAGAATGGAATCGTTGAATATTCCATCTCGTTAACTGTCCACTTGATAAAAGCTTTGCATCGGGTAATTCATATTTGTTCTGATTCAATTATAAAGGTATAGAAACTGCAAAGTTCGTGCTTCTATATATATAAATAATAAATTTTATTATTATTTTATATTAAATAAGAAAACTTTATGACATTTTTTACACAACTGTAATACGAATATTATGACCTTTTTTATAATTTTTATGAGTTATCAAATATCCATATAAATTTATATTATTCATATATATACCATAAAAGACATAGGCAGCCATTATAATTGTACTCGTTTTCCTCGGGGGTTGATACACATAAAGTTTTTTGTTATTGATCCGATGTTAGTGTCATTTTCAAGGAAATTAAAAGAAAATAATTATAATCTAGTACTGACGCCAAAATGTTTTATCAACAATCAAGTTGATACCGGTAAGCACAATAATTTCACCGAAGGCGACTTATTTAGCAACTCGTCATGATAGAACCTGTAAATAAAATTATGTATTTATTAGTTTTATTTATCAGTAATATATTGACAATATAGGATATGTGTTAGGACTAACAAATATGATAAAGTGTTCTGCGTTATTTACCGGTACTGATATGATAAATTATAGTTAAATTTATTTATTAAAAATAAATGAAATCATAAAAACGAAATCTTCTTGAGTAGAGCACAAATGCAAGGATAAGATTTTTAATAATAAAATCTGTAAAACCGTGTTTCTCCGTGCTTTTCTCTTAACATTCCGTTGTGCGTCCAGAGGGCTAACCGGCTCGCCTTCAAATATTAATTCCGCAATTACCGGCTTTATTCACCCTTTACCGCTTTTGTTTGGCGTGAGGGGTGGCTTGTACCCCCGTGTTCTATCGCTTCACCCGAGCCGCGGGACATTATCTATTAAGTGATAAAATTACTATGTGAGTATATTGCGCTTCCCGTTCGAGTGATAGCATTACACTGCGTACTGGATGGCTCTATTCAGAGTGCACATTGTAAGCTAATACTATATTTAATAATAAGTTACTAAATAAATAATATTTTAATCCATGATATCTCCAGTCACTGTAGAACCAGAAAAAGAGTAATTGCGGTATTTCAAAATATCTGGACTTCTCCAGAAATAGATCTTTAAAGTTATTTTGTAACAAATGAGACTTTTTATACTGTGAAATCAATACGATCATATCATTACCAAGTTTATTGATAAATAATGTTTAATGTTTATATGCTCAATAAACTTTTTTTTTTAAATATGAATGTAACTCTATAATAATGTATTAAACACGAATCATCATTTTTACTTATATAAATATTTATAAAGAATCCATATAAGTTGTTGTTAGTTGGTGCATTAATTACCATATCAATTCAACAACAAAAAATACAGGGACTTTAATTATTTGACTTTATACTTTAAAAAACACAACAAAAAAATTCCCTTATAAATCGTTTACATGGTTCAGAACGAAACGCAACTCTTCGATATAAGTATTTCAATATATTTCTAAATGTATTCAAGGTTCAGGTCAATTTTAATGAAATGTAGATAACCAGACTCGCTGCTTCAGATCGATCGTAAACGCTGCAATTTAAATTTATTAAATATGCATTTATATTTAAATTTTAAGATATTCCATTAGAAGTGAGGACGTGACCGAATAAATATATATTTATTTAAACAAAAAATCATTTTCATTCTGTTTAGCTATAAATAAGTAGACTGATTTTTATTAAATTAGTATTTATTAAAAATACATTGTTTACAAATGTTTTTATTTTTTAAAATGTAATTTGTCGGTTCTGTCTAGATAAAAAGAGTTACTACACTCATATAGTTTGTTATTACACTCAATTTCACCATCACATTTTTACAACCTAATTCGTTTTATTGTTTATCCAGAAAAGGATGTGATGAACAATTAATATATTTTCGAAATATGCAAACTGTCCGTATGGTAAATGTTGTTAGTTGTCAGGTTAGCTGCGCTTCTTTCTGTGCCCAGACGTTCTCCGGCAGGGGGTTTTGCAGTAACGATCCAGTCTGAAGGGCTGACCATCCATTTGCATCATCTGTTCTGAGGCCAACCCTAGCCATGAATATGCACGGCCTCCGGAAGTTGGGGGTAGTGATGCTCGTTCAGCCCGGGTGATGGTCAGGTAGGGTGGAAACGAATTTGAAGGAAATGAAAGATGGGCGAACTTTGCAAGTGGTCTGAGGATCCTAGGATTAATGGTGATGATAATTTGAATAGTGTTTACGTAAATATTATTTAGCTCTGTGCCTTGCTAACCAAGGAAAATTTAAAGTTATCAATTGAATTTCTGCCAATAAGTTGTTTTTGCTAGTTAGGTTTTTATATTTTTCAATAAAAACATTGACATTTTTAAATGTGGTTTTTAAAACTACCAATTAGCAAAATCGTATGAAGAATGCCAATGTTTTAATTATAACACTTAATTTGTTAACTTTTTGCAGGTGATTTACTTAAACGAATTTTCAGGCAGACCTACATGAGTCGCGTTCTCAAGTTAAATAAGGTAATTCCCCGTTTTTCTCCGTTAACACCTCCAGCCACTGCAGCTCTCGTGTTTGCCCGCGGCGACTCTGAGCTAGCGCTCTTGCCAAGAATTATAATGTCCATGTCTTCCAGAATAGTTAACTTCCTATTCATCATAAAGTATAGCGGTGCTTGTGTCATAAATGTAGCCTCTCCGGCGGCGCACATCGCGGCCTGCACCCTCCTCGGGTAATCAGGGAGGAAATCACGGTCGTGTCTACAAATAAATTAGGAACCTATTCAGACGGCAAGCTCAGCTTTGCTTATTCATATTCCGGTACACTGAATAAATTGAAAATAAATGTGATATACTTTGTTGTAATTTTGAAAATAATGACTTATCCCTCTCGGGAATGAAACGGCCTTTTAAATTGAGTAAACAAATCATAGATTTTATTAAATGAACTTTTTAAATATATTTTTAACCTATTTATATATAAGGCAACTAAATATATTATTCTACGTTCAATGTAAAATAGATATTCATTTTAAACATTTAACATTATATTACACAAGATATGCATATATATAAATATCAAAGTCACTTTAAACAAGAAGTTGCATTTGTAATGAATTAATTGTATTTAATTTATAATTGTTATTTCCATCTTATTTGTTCGCAAGTAGGTTTGAATTTGTAAACATAAAATATGAAAAAATAGCCGTTGTCTTTTATTAAATAATGATTTAATGAACTATACTTTTACAATGTTTAACCCTAACATAAGTTGTGATGAGTACCTACTTTACCATGTCCAATATTATCATGTAACTTTAAAAGTAAACTCAGTAAAGAAAATTCCTAAGTGATATATTCTCTCGGAGATAAGACCGAATGAGTGAGTTACCCATTTCTCACACTATCTAACCTGGCACCCCCGCGGGCCACCCGAAGGCGCCGTGTTTACACGTAAAATTACCCCCCGAAATAAATTTGAGGGGAATAATTCAATGCTCGCGAGCGACGGCAAATTCTTTTGTAATATATTCCGCATGCACACGGGCGGAGGCATTCCCGCGCCACCTAAGTTTCTGTAAAAATACATTGTTATCTCGTATACAAATTTGTAAGGAAATCCGCGGGACTTGCCGCTGCATTTATCACGGAGCACTTGCACGAACGCTCGCTGCGACGGCCGCCGCACTGGTCAACTTTGTTGTGCATTACTTGCAGATGAGTTATTTAATATGTCACTGCTGGGTAGCTGTCTTCGATGTGATTTTTCTAATATGAAGTTTTTTTTAAATCACACAACGGTTTTGTTAATATGAAAAAGTGTTCAATATGAAAAATTATCCGCAACTGTTTTTTTTCTACAATTCATATTCTTAAGTAAAAACTACCTTGAATATCCTGCTGAGCGACTTGATTTACAACTTGTATAAAGCTCAAGTTGATAGAGATTGTTAAAATAAATTATTGGTGATATATTCAAATTAATATTAAAACTTGTTATCTAGTACCGGAACGCCATGTCGCTTCCTGCGCTAGCAAGCAGCCCGGCTCACAAACGGGCCGTGTGATTGGAGAAGTTACGGGCTCGGTGCGAGCATAGTTTATAAAGAAATTGCAATCCGCCCCGCCCGCGCGATTTATATTTTAACCGTCTCCCAACTTATGATAACAACTTAGGAAGGCTTCCTGCGAGTTATCTGCGCCCCCGTCCGCCCCCGCCCCTAAATTGGACGACTCTCCGGTGCTCCGCCACACATGCCATCGCAAAGTATTACACATTATTTACGTCCTTAATTTACTCCGCTCTCGGAGGAGCTGTAAAAACCTCGTTCTATTAATTACATTCGCAAGTATGAGAGACTGAAGAATTTAAAATAATAAACGACCGTGTACCCCACAGTGACAGAGAAAATTTATATGCGACTCGATTCTAGAATAAACTACTTAAAATACATTTTTTTATTACGCCTCAGTTCATAGCATAATCACAATGCCTCCCTCCTTGAGCTTCGTCCTTCAACTTCCGCCCGAAACATCCTTATTTACATCTGAAATATTTCCGGAGTTACGATAACAACTCAGGCGCTTCACCTGGGATAGCCGGCGTCTTATTTCCATTTATGAAGCATGTGTATTTTCCGAAGACTACTTTAGTATTTTTGCCAAATTTATGAGTTTTTAACTTTGCAGCGAGGCGGCGAGGCGCGATAAGTTCGGCTCGTGAGATTACTCGATCGAGTGGAGGCAAGTTGGGTCCCGGTACCGATGCTGATACATATCGCATATTTCAATCCACTTGTGAGTCCCAATAGCTTGCGCTGCACTCGCGACGATGCCGAGCCGTGCTTGGAAATTTATTACACTTTGTTGAAGTATGTACATTCGATCGCGAGCATTGCGTCTCCCGAGATCGATATTATAGTGCAATTTACAAGCACCGCGTCCAAGCATATCTAAAGTTATATTCAAGAGAAGTTTAAATAAACAAATACTTAAATAAAAAAAATTAAATTTCATATATCGATAGCTATTCACGTTTATATAAAAATAAAATGGTTTTTAATCGGTTGGTTTACGATAATATTAATAATGTAATCAGTAGATATTCATATTTTACTACAATAAAAATAATTAAAATTTAAACTTTAAAAAACTAAAAAATAAAGCTTTTAAAAGAACGTATGTGAACATTATTATTTATACGTTAATTTTTAAAAAAAAATTTATTCCGATGGTAATACTGCAGTTTTATACATTATAAAACACCTTATGTTACTAAACCAAATTTATTCGTAAAAATCTATATTCAATACAAGACTGCATGCATCGGAATGTGTTGAGCTGTATAAACAATCAATTATCAAAAATTGAATTTCACTCGCCTTTATCCCTGTTTGCAAGAGCTTAGTCGAACAATATCTTAACTTTACGCGAAAATTTAAATATAAATTCGCAACTATCGGGCGAGCGCCGAGGCACCTTTGCATAATTCCTAGCAAACATTACGAATTACATTCCCCAGATGAGAAAAACCCAAACTCTGTTAGTTTATAAGTGTGTTAAATCTCGAGTTTAACTTTCTTAGAAACTACAAAACAGATTGTGAGAGCTCGGCGCACCCTTAAAACCAGGTTTAACTCCGCAAACTCCAGCGGCTGGTATGAATGTTGACCCGGTCTGGGGCGTTTTAAGTCTTAAGCCAGCACTACGTAAAGTACTGGAATATTCCCGAAGCACGCTGAAGATTTTTATGTGGATACATCGAAAGGCCGCCGCTGCATGTTTGATTCGTTTTGTTTTCACTGTTTCAAAGTGCATACAAAAAGCTCTCTTGGGCAAAGTTTTCACTCAATTCCATGTAAAATAGTTAAATCTTCGTGAAAGCGTGTTGCTAGCGAAATCGAGATGTTGTCGCGTCGTACATAGCTACATCAGTAAAATAAATAATAAAAAAAAGATTAACATTTCTCGTGAAAAATTACTGCGTACATCGTAAATGATAAAAAATTACTGTATACGGTTTCTAAAATTTTAAACCAAATTTAAAACAAATACCGTAACTTTAGAAAAACAAAATACAGTTCTCGTTTAAAAAACATTTGAATGTGTCTATTACAAAATTATAATTATTTCATGTAAATACGTCAAATAAGATTAAATACGCCCACAAAAGTTTATGATTTTTGCATGGAATCAAGATTGAAGCAGTCATCCTTAAGCGCTCTGGGAGCAAATAAACCGAGCGCCTTAAAAATAACTCAAGCCACAATTAGCAACTAAACAAACAGTCAAACATTCAATTAGGGCAACTTCACGCTTAGTCTTCATATTATTATTTAAAGATCTGCGAAGAAGTGCCCGGTGAGGGATGGGCGAGGGCGAGGGCGAGGGCGGGGAGTGATTACTCGGCGGTTCCCGGGGCCCAATAATTCGCGCGCCCCCAGCTGTTTGTACGGGGTCCACCAGGCGGGGCTCGAACAGCGTTAATTAAGGCCAAATCAAATTACCATTTGAATTCCATGCTCATTAGATCCATCTACACCGGGATTATTTACGCAGTCTCCCGCGGAGGCCGGACCGACGCGCCGGAGCACTCCGTTAATGGAGAGAAGCCAAAATACAACCGTTCATAATTATTATCAATCATAGTTCTACCGCATTAATGCCGATTTATTATTTTCACAGCATATATTTTACGCGAGGCTGTTGCTCAATTTGCTAGAAATAATAAAAATATTGGAATCCTTCTTTAAAAATCTGTTTAAATTACCATTTTTTCAAGTTATTGGCAATCTTATTCACACTTATTTTTTCACAATTTAGATTTTATAAAAAAATATTAGATATTTAAAAAGGACATAAGCAAAGTTTTAATGTTTTATGTGGCGGTACATTTTATGCATTACTATGGTTTCCGGCTTCCTCTTACAAACTTAAAAAAAAAAAACACGGAATTCAAAGCTGACGGAACTTTTGCAAACATTTACTGAAATGTAATATATATTTTTTTTATAAAACAGTATTATATGAAACGCAGACTTGAAAATCATAGGTTAAATAACTTAAATCATATAAAACTCAGCCATATATAAAAGTTAAAGATCCATGTAGCGTACTTGGAAATACTTGCATTTTGTACAGTGTGGCTTCCATTCCATGGTACAGTTCTCTTCTTGCGGATTCCGCGGTGCCGGTACTGCGAAGCCGGCGATTACAAGAGCAGGCCGGGGGACCCGCGCCTCTGCCCCCCGGGGGCCCGTTGAGAAGTGAATTTATATTAGCGGATAAATATTAAAAGTATGAAATGCGCCGGGCAGCGTTTTGTTGCGACAATCGGTGGTGCTGTATCACGGACAAAGCCTCATTTCCTGAATCATTTTTATGTTACATTTAGGACTCGAAAAACCCTACATTTTTGGTATGCTTTTAAATTAAATATTGGATCATTTTTTCTAGTTCATTTGCTTTTAGTTTATTTTAATTTTTAGAGGGATTTCACTGTTGTTTCGCATTTATGTTGCAAATTTTACGACCATAGTGTAGATCTCAGATTTGTTTTTATTTAAAGACCTGCTTCAAGCCAAAGGTGGTTTCTGAATCGAAACTCACCCTTGTTGCATCAATCTCCGTTCAATTTGAAGAATATGAAAGAATAGTTAATTCCGTTCTTCAATATTCGCTTCGTGGGGCTTAGGCAGCGTATGGTAATGGAAACTTGTTGCAAGTCTGGACTTCCTTGTCGTACCAAAAAGTATTGAAAATACAACTCTTTAAATTGACAGAAAAACTGTACTTGTGCATTGCATATAGATTTATAACAACTTTTGTTCCTTTGAGTCACAAGTTTATATTTTTATAAATTAAAATTACTTATTAATGACAAGAGTAAAAAATATACATACTCTTAAAAATGTACGTCGTTCATATCATTGTTATTAATATTTCAACATATGATTTGCTTCTAGAATAGCTAAACTACGCTATACAAAAATATTGACATTGAAATTTTTTTATGAACAGCAATAATATGGTCTTCTTTTAATTTTATATTTGATTTTGCAAATCAATCGATTTATATATTCATTTTTTTGTTAGTATTTTTAGTATTTAAAATTTTAAAGATTGCGCATTTTGCAAATAATACGAAATATTTGCAAAAACATGTATATCATAGCGAATAAAATCGAATTATTCTCAATAAATGAACTCAGAGTATCATATAAAACAAAATTATAATTATATCAAAAAAATGAAAAACTATTTATTTATTAATGCACAATTTAACATACGTTTAGATAAAAATAATTGTATGTAAAATAATGCATTAAATGCCTCTTTAAGCTGCAATAGCAGTGCAACAATTCACCGTAAATCACACAGCGGAATTCAAATTCGGTTGCATCCCGCCCGACGAGTGGGTGCGGCATAGTTCGCAGCGGTGACGAAACAACCGGCAAGGAAGTCACAAATTTACCTGTACTTACGTGCGGAAAGTAAACTTGGTGCCTCTACGACGGCCAGACGTCTGCGTCCGATGCAAATTCTACAGAATGCAATCGTAGCAAGTTCGCCGCTCTACGAAATGCTACGCCTGATCTCGGTCCGACTTGAATTTGTAGCAAAAAGTTTTATTCTACTGCAGTGTTCTTTATTTCTTTTTTTTATAACGAAATACAAAGCTTATTTTACAAATTGTATTTAAAAAATAGAAGGTTTATTTACACATTGTATATGTATTTCATGATATTAAAGTTATTAGAGCAATAACCATCCAAACCGATGAGATTATTTTAATCTTACGCAGCTCTGAATTTTGATATGGAAGACGTCATTCAAAGTTATAGATTTGTCCCATTCAAAATATCTAAAATACACAATACACAAAACAACTAAGCCATGTATATATAATTCTCCCGCGAGTGTTTCCTTTCAAGACGTATCCTTTCATCTGGTCTAAATATAGCGCATCCAGCCTCGACAGCATAAAGACACCTCACAATAGCTCGCGGCTTATCTGCCGGTTACTTCCGCGCCGCCGGCCTCAGAATGGGGCCTTACGGAGAGGCTCCGGCGACCCGAAGAGAGGCCTCCAGTTTACCAAGTTCCGATAAGATTGATGATAACTTCAATTAACTCTGAGATGTTTGACGGGCTCGCAGGGTCAAGCATAATGACCCCCGCCGAGGAGACCAACTTCTCCGCTGTTCAAACTTTATTAATTACATTACAAAGGGAGGGATTAGGAATCAATCATAATCTCTCATAGTGTTATTAATATGAGGCGGTCTGTGGGGCTTTGGGTTTGATTAAAGCGTCTTCGTTGCGGTGTTCGGGAGTGTTTAGCATCGCCCATATGAGAACCTCGAAACTAATATGGATTGCTGAACATCCACAGTATTCAAGTTATTAATTGCCGTTTTATTAAGCCCTCCGAGTACGATGCATGAAATATTATGCCAATAATAGGGATGCAAGTTCTTGTAACATATTAATAATAGCAATAAATTATTTTCTTATTATATATATATCAGTAACTGTAACCTAACATAAGATAATTATCATTACATATTATATTTTTGTTATAACTTTTATATTATATTGATGTTTCGAAAATTTTAATTGATCGTTTTCATGATTTTCATTTTTAATAGCGCAATTATTTTTAAAAATTAAAAATAATTCATTTTAGAGTAGGCAAAGTTTGGTGTAACCTTATCACGGAGGTGTCCAACACTCATCAGGAAACACGTACTCACTACATTGTGTCAAATTAAGTGCGCCCAAGGCCCCAATACAAGTAGTGCCCTTTGACTGCGTCCGGCCCTGCGGTGCTCCCGCCGAGCCTCGCTGCTCGCGTACAACCTGAACCTCGGTGCTACGGATTTATACAAATAAAATAGAAAAATAATAGGCCAGTCATTTGAATGATTTTTTTTCTATTCAACATCTTTTTTATTTTTATAAATTTTTTTAAATATCAGATTTCAAAAGCAATCAAATGAATAGTCATATCCAAACACTGTCGTTTTTAAGCTTTGAAAACAATGTGGCACTAGAAATAACTAAAATAAAAAAAAAAAAATTATACATTTCAAAACGACCTAAAAAATCGTGAAAAGTGAAAAACACTAATAACGGCGCAGTTGATGCTGAAAACAAAGTTTAAAATGAAAATTAAATACTCGTGTTTGCAAACGCAAACCAAAGTGGTTTCTTAAAAAAACAAATTTAAAGTGCGATCAAACAAAACCACGAGTCAGTGTAAATTTGTATTTAATAAGACAGAGACAAGATACCTTTTCTTAGATAATTTATAATAATCCTCAAAGTCGCATTCCTTACTTACTTACTAAACTTACTAAGCTTGAAGTAAATTTTAACCTCTCTCTGTGTTTTGCTCGATCGTTCAACTGAGATTTAAAAACTAAGTATTTCAAATTCTTGGTCAGCATGCTGCAAAACTTATTATTAGAAATAAATGCATGACATGCTTATAAACTGTTTATAAAACAGCTCGAGATTCGAGTTAAAATGATCAGCTCTTATTATTATTGCGATATCCTTTGTTGTTTTTTTGGTCTGTCTCGTGGATCGCGCTAAGCGGGCAGTTTATCGGTAACGATTCGTCGATTATTTTATAGAGCATCAACGTCAGCGGAAGACGAAGTTCTTCGGGACGAGCAGCCGGACAAATGGCGGCCGTTTTTTGTTGGCCGGAGTCCTCCGTCGTTAAAAAAGGGCCCCTAAACAGCGGGGCGGCTGCACTTACAGTTTCCATAAATGGGATACGAGCAAATAAACACGATGATAAATTTAAGTGAATGAAAACCCGTAACTCACACGAACTGCACATTGCCGAGTCCGGCATTCGTACGTTTTTATATCAAAGGAACAATGAGAATTCACTCGGCCGTAGTTCCCTCCGTCCTGACAAATACATTCAGTGGACGGCGTCAATAGACATCTGACACTTTACTAAATTTAAATCTGCAATATTTTTGGAAAGAAAATATTTTTTTTATTATAAAATTTATATTTGACATAGCTCCGTTTTTCAGTTTAGGATTTACTTAAAATAAAAAAAAAATACATTTTTGATACTATACCCATGAAAAAGTTTGATCTATGAAACAACTCTCGATTTTGACCATACTTTTTCAGATAAATATCTTCATCTACAAATTAAATTTCATTTTAAATGTGAAACTTTCCATTGAAGAAATAAATTATCATCAAAAAACATAAAATACGTTTTTATTGCTTTATGTCTTCATAATTTATTTTAATAAAAAAATTAACATAATTATGCTATATTTTTCTGAAAGAATATTTACAAATAATAGTATAATACAATTATAAAAATATTTCTGACGTATTTTTACGCTTTAATGAAATTAAATCATCCCATAGAATTCATCTATATATAAAATAACCTATTAGAGACACGGGTCTGCGTCAGAATGGTCATATTATTTAAGTTGGAGATATTGACATCGCCCGAAGCAAGAGCTCGGCCATTGTTAAACCGACAACCGCTTCTATTATAATGAATATCTAAAACAGCGGCAGCCCGTGTAATTCAATCCGTGGCGAAACTCATTATTTCTTCAACTCCTCAGGTTATTTTATTTGAGGAAGGGATCCCCATCCCTCTCTCCCATTGGGAAGCTTTCAAATCAAAATGTTCAACAATGCTGCCGATTATTGAATAGCCTCGCTTTAAAAGTGCCCGTATTATTATCCGGATTAAATAAGGTAAATTGTGGACTTTGCGATGATTCAAGTGAATATTTTGCTTTCAATGGTTTTTTTGTTGGATACTTTTTAACTCAGCTTTTTAATATAGATTTGATGAAATTTCCAGTTCAAAAGATATTAGGGTTATCCCTAATCTTGAGTTTTTATGTTTGTTTAAGTTTTTAACATTCATATTGTTTATATTCACAGTTTTTTAGAATTCGCAGTTTCTTCAGTCGGAAATATGATATTAAAAATACTTTAACTTAAAAAAAAAACAAATAATACATTTTTTCATAAAAATTTACTTTAAGTTTTCAAATATTTATTTAAATATTTTCACTGAATTTTTTTTTAAAGTCAAACTTTCACTAGAGAGTCAACACTCTTTCCAATTTCAAATCACTGTCAACTAACTATTTGTCATACTTCAAGGCCAATTTTTATAAATTGTGTAAATAATATCTTACTAATTTCTAAGTAAAAATATTATTTTATAAACGATTATAGTTTTATGGAACCACGCTTAAGGTTGGTAAATACACGTCAGTCCTAGTAAAAAAATATTATTATTATTTATTATTAGGTCTTGCTTCAGAATAATTTCTTCTCATATCATCGTGAAGCAGGTACATAGATATGGGTACATTAAGGATTCTCGGGTACATAATGTATGGAGATGTGTGAACAGTGGTTATCAGTCCTCAGATACACCGGAAGTGTACATACTGACATCAGACTGTTCTGGAACAATCAAACTTCGGTATAATTTGTCAATCATGTGTGACACCTGAATTCCTTTACATGACAGCTTTCATAGTAGGACAGGGGCCCGATCTCCGCCTACCCTAATTAAATTAGTTGTTATTTGGAAATTCCAAAGAAATTTAATTATTGTACGAGGATTGTTCCGGCGGCATTTCTGCCTTCCATAAAATATCCCGCTAGAGATATTAAATCGCTAACTATAGTAATTTATAATAGACACTCATCGTTAGCTTTGGATGCTCGAAGCAGACGTTCAAATTTACTTTTTTTGCCACGATAATGATTTTGGTATTCTAGCGTTACGTAAAATGATTTCAATGACTTCTTTTCTTTTCGGTGAAGGGCGGATGAAGGAAAATCGCCGAATTTCAAAAGGCCGCGTACTTCAGGAGGCCTCTGCAGCGCGACACAAGAAACAATGATACAATACACTTTATCTTTTCAAAGGTCGCTACATTTGAATACTTCAAAGAAAAAAACCCTCAAAGTCGCGGGGCTAATTGGTCCTCTTGGCGAGAGCGGCTCTCTCCCCACTTCCCATTTGTTGACATCTCAGAGCTTTGTTAAGACTCGCGGTCAAATCGCATAGTTATTATACTACTACCTTATTCAGCAAAGCTGCACTATCGTTTTAACCAAGTATTCAGGTTTTTACTTTAAGTAGGGCCTTTGTCGCTTTACGCTATAAAAACGGGAAAAGAAATTGTCAAATGTACAATTTCTATCTGGTTAACGGGGCTGAAATGTTGTTCGGCGATAATTGCGTCGCCCGCATGGGAACCGAAGGTTAAATAAGACGTGCTACATTAGCGTATGTATTCTCTGCGTCAATATATCAGCACGGGCGCAATCAAGATCCCAGGAAGCGCGCTTGGAAGTAGTTTTCCTCTTCAGAGCTGAAGGCGGGCCCGGGCGGGGGCGGAAACGAGACTCGATGTCCCGCGGTACAGTTCTGCGAACACTTCTCACAGAAAGTACTTTATAAACACTCGGTGAATGTAATTCCGTTCCCCGAGTCCCGCTTGTTTCAATTCACCTGCCACGAGCGCTGTCGACTTGGGAGTTGCATGCGTGCATACTGTGTGGCGAACGGCAATACTATATTTTGCACAACGAAGGTATTAATTGTTTTATAGTGCTTTGTTAAAGAAATTTATAGCTCGCTAGTAGATTGCACTGTAACCTGTTTTTGCAAATGTATTATATCAGTTGTAGTATTATTCAGTTTTTAATGCATAGAATGTATTTCCCTTAAAATTCAGTATATTCTAAAATACCTTTATTGCACTTTAATGAAGGATAATTGATTATAATTACGACATTCAATATTAAAATCAATAACTATATTTATATAAATTGCATTACGATGATTCATTTAAATACACGAATAAAATCGAGCGTGTTTATGGCTGTGAATAATTTTATACGAATTGCACAGCTAATGAGATTTTAATGAAAATGTTCGTAGTAAATTTTAATGTGTTATTCCCAACACCGAAGAAAGCTGGCGAGAGTTTAGCGAGAAGCGCCAAGGTAGGAATAACTTGGAATAAAAAAGCATTAAAATCAAATTTAACAGCGATTAAACCCCATCGATAGCGTGTCGTACAGCAAATTGTTGGAAAGTTTAGAGCAGGCAATCGGTTCCAAACGTCTTTCGAGTCTGTTCCACCCCTCAACCACCCACTCTCCTCACTATAGACAACTACCCTCGTGTCGAGTGTGCAGGCTACGTAATCGTGCCTTGGCGAATCTGAGGGTGCCTACTTTTATATTCAACATTGATTTCAAACATTATTTAACGCTTTGATATTAGAAGTAAAATGAATAGACTTTTATTTTACCATGGATAAATTATTTTCTTGAGACGACTAATAATATTACTAATTGGAAATCAATTAAACATAGCGTACAATGAAAATAAGCACATTCATTTTTTTAAATGTTTTTACATGAGTTTCATAAAGTTACAACTTGGAAGATATTAATACTGAAATAATTTCCAAAAAAGATGAAAACATCATAAAAACTATAACAATTCGAAAAAAAGTGGTGAAATACTTCACAGCGTAGTCAATATTTAAGATTTTGCTCTTTGGAAATTGAGCTTTACAACTTATAAAATCATCTTTTATTTTGCCTGTCATATGTCTTGATCGTCGATCTCGCTAGCTTTAAAAGATATTTTTTAAGCTTACTTTGTTGTTAAAATCACGTTACGGCAGCTGTTTTGAATAATAGAAATAATAAAGGATTGTGGATATCAATGATATAAGTGTAAACTGAAGGACTAATTTTAAATGCGATTCGTTTGGTGTTCGTAATTCTAAAAGTAACTAAACCTAATTGCCTTTCGGATATAAATTTAAGCCAAACAGTCGTGCATTTTTTACAGAGCTAATTCGCAAAAACACCAAAACGAAATTCCACAAAAACAATTTAAATACAAACAGAACTTTCATACAATTTGACCGTTGTGAGCGTGTCAAAAAGTTAAAACTCCCATGGGACAATGGATTACGTATACATTAACTAAATTCGCCAGGAATAACTAGATACTATATGTGTACACATGAACTCGTTTGTACGCTCTGCAAAACTCGACACATGCTACACGTGAATTCGCTCTGATATACTAACATTTCACTTAAATTTAGGTACAAATATTTCGATATACTTTACGACGTGTGCTTATCGTCATCGGTTAGATTTTTAAAAACCAACTAGACAATGACTTTCCAGCGTAATTTAAACGTAAAAAATATATACTTAATTCAATAAATTATTTTTGTATATTACAAGATCGCAGCTCAACGAAAAATTCCTCTTTAGTAATAAATGTTTTTGGCTGCATATTTTTTTTAATTTATTTGAAACTTATATTGTGTTAATATAATTTTTCGTATTTAGTAAAGCGTTTATAAAAAAGATAAGTGAATATTTGATATATTCCGTGTTTAAGTATTATATATATTTTTTTCTATGCGTGTATATTAGGAACCTGGCAGAAACCAGAAACCTAATCAATGAATTGTATTTAACTAAAATATTATCCCATAATACCGATCCATTTTGTACTAAGTGAAAATACCAAAATAACATTTCATAACGGTATTGTTGCACGTTTACATTCCCGGCATAGCTTCAATGCGTGGTATGCCTTAATATGTCGTGTGTAACGTTGACATAACGCGTTACGTGTACAGCGCGATGAGCAGATATGACTTATCACAATTTGGTGTGATTTCAAATTGTAACGTGATTAAAGCAGCCGTGGCAGGGGCGTCATAGAGCGCACACGTCTGGGTCTCCCGGGCGAGCACTTTCATGGGGATTCATTGTACACATTAGCACAGATTATCTACTTTATACATGAAATATATATTAAAAAATATTCATCCATATCCCTTATTTAAAAAAACAATCCGTCATCTTCAGTTGAAACCACCTATCCATTCTAATTGCGTATTGGCGTAATAAGAGTTATTTTAAACTTTGTTGGTTAAAAAATTTTTACGGGTGTGATGTGACTTCGAAACCTTCTCTTTTGGGAAAATCAAATATTTTTTTGTTATTTAATTAGGAATCGTAAAAATCCCGAAGTCATAGAAATCCATTTTTGCGGAAATATGAAACCAGCCCCATTTATACTTGGATATGACAAAGGGTGGCTTTAGGCCAGGAGCGGGTAATGATAATAAAATAAATATAATTTTTTAAAATCCAAAGAAGCCTCGTATTTCAGTTCATTCAATAGTTTTAAAACAAGAATACTAAACCTATCGAATAATTTCTTTGTGATAAAAATCTGCCTTAGAAAGTTTTATCGGAAGTTCTTAGTAAAATATATGTATCTTTCTCGAAAGTAACGGATAAGATTCATTTAGTTAGCGCTTCACTTATTTAGGTATTCATAAGTTCTTTACTAACTGAGGAATTAAGTAAAAGTTTAAAGTCTATACATTACGCTAGAACTTACCTATAAAGAATGGCTTCCACTACCTACAAAACCACATAAGTAGTACATGATCAAAGAAACTTTGTCCGCAAAACAGCTAAATTGCGTATTTTTGTTTCGAAAATCAGTTTTTTTATGTTTTGTAAAACCATTATTTATTGCACAATTTTAAATATGAACAAGTAATAAATCATTCATTTATGTCTAGCGCAAACGTCGTTTAAAATGCTAAATAAAGCATAAAAATGTCAGCAATATGTTGATAAGTATGACATATTAAATAATTTATGCGCATTGAAAAGAAAAAACCGTATCGCAGGGAGTTTTAATTATCAATTTCAATTTTTATCCATTCCGCCCTTTCCAGCATTTATACAATAACACAAACGGTTTTCAAAAATCTTTTTCAACAAACAAAATGCAAACAAAGCAAAATTTAAAACTACTTTTTTTGAGATTTGTCTTTTAAAAATTGAAGTAGAGTGTTATATCTAAAAATATTTATTTAAACTTTTATTTATTTACTTAAAACCTGTGTATCTGATTTGAAACGTTATAAATTGTTTTGAAATAGTGGAAAATATGAATTTGTACCTTGTTTGTAAGATGAAATAACAGATAAAATTTTGACTTGTTCGCAAATTATTCAAATATAATCCATAGGAAGTTAGTATCAAATCAAATGACCATTTAATCAAACTGTCTAATTGTATTTGAAATTTAACCGCATAAAATGAAATGATTTTTCTTAATATGAACAGACTTCATAATCCTTAATTTAGGTGATACACTGATTCATAAAACACTCTGTATAAAAGTTATTTACTTCTATGCTTTCTGCATACGTAGATTCTCTTATGATATGGCTCAATTTTAGTTTCTTAAGTATAATAAATCATACTTTTTACTTCTCCTCTAAGAGATATAATCTCCTGATTAATATTAATTGCTCCAGAGATCTTTCTTTGATATATGAATAAAGGTCAGTGAAAGAAAATATAAACGAGTTATAATTATTGTAACTTTGTTTTCCCTCCGTGATCAACCCATTTATTATGTTAGAAAAAAATGTTTGTCTTAGTTATAAAAACTACATTCTGATTTCTTTCCCACCCTGTCAGAGTTCCGATACAATGAAATTCCTTAACAAATATACAGTAATGTTCTTACTTCAATCAACCTTCATTTATCTTCCGGGATTCATATTTTTGTTATTCATGGTTTTATTTTCAATGTTGATTAATGTCTTCATTCAAAGTAACAATAATTTAATAGCAATTAGTTAAGAGAACTAAAAGTCAACATCAATTAATGTCGATTCTTAAATAAAAACCACGGATAAGTATTTTGAAACATATTCATTGAAAAAAAAAATATATATTGAATGATTTCATAAATAATTAAAAAACTTCATTTTATTAAAAAGAATCTTGAGATGATAACATATAATACGAATAAATACGGAATTGGACTTTGTACATTTATATACTATATATATATGGCGTTTGCGCGTATAATATATTAAATGTAGCATTATAATATATTTTTACTGTATATACGTTCACCTTTAATATTATGATAATTACGATGATATTAATAATAAAATCAAACAGTTTATTTAATAAACAAATAATAACAGATTTTTTTTATTAATCATTTTATACATAATAATACATATTTTTATTCATAATCGGCAATACTTTATATTTATTGTGTTACGCTGCATTGTTTCCCAGAGCCAGGCAATGGAATAAAAAAACATGTCGTGCCCATATTCCCGTCGGTTATCTCCTACCCGACACGTTCCCGATAGCCGGGGGCTGTAACAACTATCTCAATCTGTTTTTATGTTGCACTCAGCGTAGACAAGCCCGACATAAACTTCAAATTCCAATGCTGGATCGCGAGTTTCCAGAACTTCGAAATAAATGGACAGAATAAAAAGTGTCCCTCCGCACGACGAAGGGTGCACGCATCTCCCGTCGAAATGCGGGGGTAACAAGCAAAAGGCGTAACGCATTAGGGGAGGCATTAGCTACGAGCTGACCTACGGGACTTCTGTCACAGCACATTGTTTTAGACTGCTTATGACTCTGAACAAGTGATTTTTTTCAGCGAGGAATCCGGAATTCATTTGGATAAAGTAAAGTCAGAAATTTATAACTGTTGTTTTAATTGTGGGCTAGGTAATTACTTTAGAACAAGTGGGTTTATTATTAAATTCCACTACACATGATATCTTCATAATTATTATAATGAGAAGGTGGTTTGTTAGCATATTATATGGAGTTGGAGTATTAAAGCTCTACTATGGAGCCGAAATTCAATTTTACTGTGGTTATTCATTAGTCAAAGCCGAATACAATTATATTAATATATATCTTGAGATGTAAATAAAATGAAAATCGTTGTTTTAGCTATACATGAATATAATGATGCTTATATTATTAAAAAGTCAATATGTCAATATCTTATATTTTATGCACAACTGTTGGCATTTAAAGGAAATGGCTTGACACTTCAACCATCATTGAGTATTGAAAAGGCGCGGCTATTATCTAGCAAATAACTCATTATTGTTTTTGATATTTAAGCAAAGATATCATCAGTTTTATTATTATGTGTAAACAATGGCTAACATTGGAACACTATATATTTTTTAGGCTCACATATAATCAAATCATAGATCAGGAGCACAAGACTAAAATATTTTAATCTTTAAAGATATTGTTCAAGAATTGCATGCCATACAAATACGAGGACACTTATTAGTTTATTATTTTTTCTTTGAAAACATATTGTACAATATATAAAAAAAATAATTGATAAATGATTTATAAAAGGAGAGATTTCCAGGCATTACAAACCAGGCACTCAGCAATATATATATTTATTGAATAAGTAAAAGTTGCATCGATTCAAATATGTACTCGAAAATAATCACATTAAAATTTAAAGGGAGTGCAAATTGATTGATTCATATTCATTCAGAGCTAGAATTTTTCCACGTTATACTAAAAGCAAGTATTTGTATAGCCTCGGAGCAAGCACCATTTAGGGCATTTATTTTTGCGAAAAACATTTATTTACTGTAGAATCTCGCACTGCATCGGAAGCGCATTGAATGAGTATAACTGCGATAGTCCCAGAAATAAAAATAACTAGGCGCTGCGCCACCTCGGCTTCCGGAACTTATCTTGGAAGTCCTATAATAATATATCTGGAGAGAAGTTTTAAAACTGGAATAAAAGGGATCTTCCGGGATATCAGTAATGCTTTCGGGTGTTCCTCTTCAGCAATGTTCTCCCGCGGGGCTGTCTATATTGGCCATCTCCTTTTATCTTGGAAAGGCGTGCAAATGATGCCGTTATTTAGTTTGAATCACGCTGCGGAGAGAAGTTGCAACACTGAACTGCATATTGCGCCCTTTACTAAATAAACTGCGTTTGAATAAAGATTCTCACTTGCTTAAGGAATCAATATTCCTGTACTCGTTGACTGAATCACTTAATAAATCAAAATAGTGTTTGAACTCAATCTTAGCTAACACCTAAATAATAGGAAAATAGTTCATTTAAAATTTTACATGACACTGAAGAAATGAGTGAAACTATATTACGTTCTGTTAATGTTTATGCTCATAAAAGTAGATATATTCAAGTATTTATTTTTTTGTTAGTGTAATGTGTAATTTATATAATACACAAAATCAATTGTAATTCGGGTGCAAATCACATATAAAATTTTATCTGTGATACACATTCGATTTTAGCATTTTTTTCTATATTAATATCGAATGCTAATAAGGTTCAGCCAGCTATGAAAATCGCTGAGAGATCATTCCATTCAACCATCTTCACTACATTGAAACGTTGCAAAAATGATCCAAGATCCGTGATAATTATAAATAAGGCTGCGGGATCTGAAGGCGCACTCACAGTGCAAGCCGCGCCTGGCGCTATCTCCTGAATGTGCATAGAGACGTGACCCTAATTTGATTCTCTGGAAAGGGCCACTCAAAACCCGCTGCACATGATTATGTACAGCCTCCTCAGTACGTACTTGCCAGCTCTCTGCGGGGAAACTTGTAGCAGGCCTACTCTACTCAGCCCTCCGACCTCTACCATCGCGGGCGAGTCGTGGCGTCGAGTGAGTACAGGTAGGATCTTTACTCGTGACCGCTTTATTATTTTTTTAATTCGGTATTTTAAAATAAACTAAAAATAATTTATCTATTAAAATAAGCAGACTTTTAGCGGTGACTTATCTTGAAGTTACAAATCAAAAAAAATAATTTAGGTTTTTATATTTATAACTTTTAGTTTTGGATTTGTATTTTAAATTTTTTTTTATTAAAATCGTTAAGACAGGTTTTTAAATGTTATTTATAATTTTATGTTCTACTTTAAATTTGTTTGTAACCCTGAAAAAAAAATCTTTCTCTTAATAAGTTTTGTCGTGTAAAGTATTATAATCTAAAATGCCTCTTTATTTTTTATCAATAAAATATAAGTATAACAATGATTGACAATTCAACTATTTAAAGATTAACACGGAATATTACATCACTTTTTTTTAAATAGTGTATTTCCTCTCGTTTTAATTATTTTAATTTTGAAATAGCTTTACTGTCATTGACTTAATTTTTTTTTTCTATTTGTGTACAAACAACTTTTTCACATTTAAACCATATGGTTTAAATGTGAAAATGTGAGCATTTTTACCCCGAGAGCGAAGAAATTAATATTTAGTAATTTCATGAAATCGCTTGCGATACATTTATTAATTAAATGTCTTGGTCCCAAAATACGTGAAGCCTGACTGGGCAGCGAGGCTTGCGCACCCTCCCAGGCCGCCACTGTCACATTAAGGCTGCAAGGGGAAGTCGCTCGTTCAATATACAACATGTCAACGTGCCATTAGAGATTTCTCATTATGCGCGGAGTTCGTCTTTCATTACTAGAGAGGTGTGCGGGAGAGGGTTGCCGCACACCGCCACAATGGCGAGTCTGCAACTGGGTGTGTTTTAAAAAGAAGGATTAGAATTTTTCGTTTTCTTACAATAAGTGGATAAACTTTGCAATCATAAAATAATGAGAAAAATACCTCATAATTTCACGAAAAACAAGTGGAACACAAATTTATTCACACATATCGTGACTTTATAATTTAGAGAGAATAAACACTGTTATATGTATGTACGAAATCTACGTATCGACGCAAGTATTTAACTAGCCTTAATACGTTGGTTGTGCAAATAATGACTCGCATAGTGGTTGAAACTCAAAATTGCGAATTATTGGATTAACTTGAGCTGGGAGCTGCTTTGTATAATGTAGGAATGCTTAACTTTAATTAACGACCAATAACGGGCGTTACGTTTCCAAGACAATCGACAGTAATATTTAAAAAGTGTCAACTGCAGAAACTCCCGAATAATTCATAATGAGAAATATTAACGACCGAGCTAGTTAGGGAGCTACGGGCGACCGCCCGCGTCTCGCCTGCGACGGAAATAAAAACGGAAATTCTAAATAAGTAGCCGAGTTTCATTTATAATATTCCTTATCTTAAATAAAATACGAGATTTATTTTTATTAAAATTTATACAAATTATGTTTTTGTAGAGAATCCTTATCTCTACAGCATAAGTAGATTAAAATATTTAATTATTTTTTCTTTTGTTTAATTTAATGTTACGCGTTTCAAATGGAAACGGTTGTGACTGGATATACCTCTGAATTTCACTCATATTTTTTTTATTTATGTCATTTGAAAAAATATTTTATTACTTGTATAGTATGTAAAATGGAAAAAAACATGCGTAGTTGAATTTCAAGTACTGGTATGCAGTTTTGCATAATATTATTACTAATTTCTTTTAAAGAAAACGCTTGATATGTGCTTGATGCAAAGTGATAAAAAAACAAAATAAGTATTTCGTTTCTATTAATTCATTTTTCGTTTCTATTAATTCAGTGAATTCCGTCAATTTCATGTAAAAACAAGCTGACAGGTGTTTTTTTTTATAAAATCGACACCCTGGCGTCCAAAATTATCATATCGCAAATCCGAGCACGACCAACAATAGAAGCAGAACAGGAGAAAACGGAGCCTCAGAACGAATAGCGAGACGCGCTAACAAGCGGTGACGGCTTACAAAATGGCCGGCGCCTCGGGCAGCCATGGCCGCCGCATGCAGCTCAGTCCGGCCCTGGGTGCGCCCCCGAGTGCGCCCACAGTGCGCCCTTCAATCCGGCCCACGGTGCGCCCCTCAGCGCGGGAGGCGGCTCGAGGAATAGAATTCCAAATTCCCCCAATCGCGCCGCCGACGGTTGTTTCTTATTCCAGAGAAAGAAACCCGCGCTGGCCCGCCTAATCCGGCGCTGATGGGGCCGAGACGCTGCATCTAGTTAAAACGGCGAAATTGAATATTTATTCATGGCCTGTGTTGTTTTTGTTTGCCTGCGAAGACAATCAAATTAGGTCCGCTGTATATAACAATATTGCTTAAAGAAAGTCCCATCGAATATATAATCAACTTATAAATAAATATATTTATTTTACAAAAGGTCGGAGGGTCTCGCTGCAAGACTAAGTATTCTCATTTTACCTTCTGAAAGAAGTTGAAGTTTTAATAAATAAATTATCTCTCAATGACTATCATATATTATATTCGAACAAATTTTTAGAGGTTTTCCGAACTACCATTTAATAGTTATTTAAACTATTAACGGTCTTTATCGGTTGAAAAATACTGTACAAATATTTTCGAAACTCTTTTTATGTTACATCATCAGAATTTTCTGATAACATATTTGTAGAATTTTCACAAAATCATTTGCTAACAAACGCTCGAATTTGGTATATTTTTATTATTCATTTCCCGCAGTTCACCGAAAATGTGACAATACGTATGTACTGATTTCGTAGAGTATGCTCATATGCATGGAGGGCCTCATCTTCCGTCTGCCACCCCAGTTGCCTTCAGAGCCTTCCGATTTGTCCGGCCGGGCGCGGCGGGTGAATGAAACATGAGGCCCGGGCGGCGTCCCCGAACCTAGCGATCGCCATCTTTGTTTGTTAACTGAATGGACGCACACCTTAACCTTCTTAAAGCTGGCAACCAAATATAATATTATCTTGTTTTTTCCATTCTATTATTTTAGATTAAAAAAATCAACGCAGGCTACAAATAAACTTCAACAGTTAAAACGTATTTGCACGTATCGCAGTTTGAGTGAAATATATAAAAACATAGTTATAAGAATTTAAATTACCAATTACTATAATTGCAAGTCTTCAGTCAGTCTTGCAAGTCGGGTCTGAAAATCAACGTCAAAAATGTCAAGGCTATGCGCAAGAATATACTAGTCCAGTCTGCTTCAATAAGTAACGACAATGCCCTGAGAATACCTTGAAACCAGTGGCATTTTCAAACCAGCTATCTTTAAATCTATCAATATTTAAAGAAGAAGAGCATATCAAGGTAGTTTTCTGATTTCGTCTATATGCTAAATGCGGCGTGATAGATGGCTCACCGCGAGTGCACCACCCGCCTTGCATATTGCACTCCCTCTGATGCACTGACACGGAGACCCTGGGGGTTGCGCCACTCCGGCTTATCACAGCGCGACATAATTCACGGATCATATAATATCGAACATGACAACATCTGAGACAAGAAGATTCAAAACCCTAAATGAATATTGATTGTATATATAATCCTATTCGTGGATTTCATTAAAAATAATTTCAAAGAAGCAGTCAAAATTCAACATCCTCATTATATTTATTTTTTATTTCTTTGTTCCAAAATATAGTCTGTAAAGTAATATAAGTATATATCTAGTATTTCATATTAAACCATTTAAATTATTTCACATTTGTTTCAATTTATGTCGATATATCTATATATCGATTCACAGACAAAAATATGAATTGGATTTTGATTTTATTATCATCTTAACCGGTAAAGCCATCAAGCTTAGTGGAAACTTATAATTTTCTTAGTTATTTAGTTACATTTATAACACTACAGTTTCAAATATAAAACTTTCATATTTTACACAATTACATATTTTAGGATAATATTAGTATAAAAAATCTTGCAATAATCTGTTTATGACTATTTAATGTGAGTATACCTATTAGACAGATAACGCACAATTAATTTAAATTGTTAATGGATTCATAATGCTCCGTTTCAATTATGACTAAGGTTCAGAATTTCGATGTTGTGCCATCAAATTGTCACCCTCTGACAACAATATGATTTATTTCCATAATTCTAAAGTACTTATTAAATTTGTAGGAGTCTTTCCGTCCCCGTAGCTATGTCACAATTAATTTCGGGATATTAAATATGTACTGTCCTCTGCGGGGACTCGGCCGATCTGTTTATTTACATATTATACAAAACACAATTCCGGCGACAATGGAGGCACTTTAAGCCAAATTAATGATTCGCCTTAATCTCTCATTGAACAATGTACTGATTAAAAGCTAATTTGTCTTTCGATATTAAATAAATAACTTTTTAAATCTAGTCCTCCGGTCTCCGAGATAATCCTCGACCCCGCCTTCTCGGATTACATGAGGTTGGCAACTTTCTTGTGATCTTTTAATTGAATCCGTGTCCCAGGGATTATACAATAAATATCTACATTTTGTTTATATTCCGAAGTAACAATTTCGTCATTTAATTAGTGCGAATTCAGTCAGAATTGAATTAAAATTCATTCAAGCGGACTTACTTCGCGAAGAAGTTTTATTAAAGATAAATTAAATCTCTTCTGCGAATTGCGCAAAAAACTTTCAAGTTATTGTTGGAATTGTAATGTCCTATATAGCTTTTGTCTAGACTTATCTAAATCTTGATTCAGTTAAATACTTAAAAACTGCTTAAGGGAGCTTCGCGCTGCTGATTATCCGTTCGGAATGAACTTAATTCAAAATAACTTTCATTCGACGAGTGCAGCCTCTCGAGAATATTACAGGATGATTCTCAAGATAACAATAGCAACGATACTAAATAAAAACTCATACATATTTCTGAATATTGAACGAAAACTGCCAGGCGTCCGACGTCACCCGAAGGGGATAAATGCATGCAGGTGCATTAGCCGTCACAAGAGTTGCCCATTAGAGCGGCGCATTGAAAACCTGTGACTTTTTGATGTACCGATACGTTTCAGGTAAGAGCCTATTGACTTTCCATTTGTCACGATTCCGCGGCGGAGTGTACGGGCGGCCCCTCGCGTCGCGGTTCGACATTTCCTTTGCTAGAAATACAACCTCACGGAAATAGAATACTCCAGTTCTCCGGCGCGGACCGCCTGACAGCCATCGAGCAGCCGGGCGAGGCAAATAATTCACAGCCGCCATATCGCGCCCCAGCCCCGACTACCTGCCGCGCTTCGTACTACTCAGCGCGCCGGTACGTTTTCATTAGCAATTAAACCACCTTTAATTTTCACTAATTCGGATTTTTTCTTAATTCCAAACGCTTTGTTTTTTCCTCACAATCCATTAAAGTTTGTTATTTAAGTTAAAGCAACATTTTAAATTGGTTTGAACAAGGCCTTTTAAGCGAGAAAAGCGAAACATAAAATATACCGTTAAAACAAAAAAAAGCCTAAAAGAGACGCAGAATCGCTCCTCTCCAGACACACAGTCCCTTATCTCCTGCATTCAGCGCGCTCAGACCCAACGTCGTCCGGATTAAAGTTACATATTACAAAAAACTTTTTCGACTGAATTCGGGGTCCGATCCGAGGGCGGGATTTCAAAACCGAAATTCTAAATCCAAAGCGAGCGGCAAACGCCCGTCGTACACTTTTTACATTACACGAGCGGCTTGCGGCACAGAAAGGGGCTCCAGCCATCCGCGGCGTGATCGAATGACAGCCGAATCAAATGAGTGGCCTCGCGGGACGCGGGGGCGGGGGCGGGGGCAGAGGTGACGTCACGGGGGCGGATCGGAGCAACAGTCTCCCGAGACGCTGGACCGCCCGACGTCTCCGGATAGCGCGAGTCTCGGCCGGGGTTTTTCCGCGCCGCTCTGCCGTGCGGCCGGTCCGATTGCGTTGCGTCGCGTTAAAAAAGAGGCTCGGCGGTGAAGTCATGCAGAGGAAGAAGATAATTCCGCCGCGCACAATGGCGGGCGCGCAGATAGATCGGACGGCAAAAAACCGGAATACAGATTAATCGTGTAGCGTCCGCCGCGTTATTAATGGCCGCGGTGCGAGGAGCGCCTGCATCACCGAATAAGAAAGGGACGCGCATACTCCCAACAATCCATCTTCCAAGTATTTTAGAATATTCTATTCTCGCTTATCAAAAAAAAGTAAGATATTCCAGTTATGATATTTACGATGGAATTCTTCACGCATCAATCATTTATCTCTCTTGAATGATTGATTTTTGTGAAGTATTTTAACTTATATATATTTAATCTACTATTGAACAAACACCCGATATCTAATAATCGTACTGCTTCACAGGCGTGAAAATCGCTAATTTTTCTTTAATACCCTCATATGTCTTATTTGAGACTGAAAACGTTCGTGTAATTTTATCGTTACTCAATCCAATGCATATTCAAGACTACAGATATATCACTTCAATTTTTAGAAAAATTGATATGATTTAAATTAAATTTACTCAATAAGTTACAATAGAAGTAATAACACAAAATATGCGATATTACCATTATAATTATTGGTAGGTAAGATGTCTAATTAAAATCAAAAAGAGGTTTTCAGTTGTTGTTTGCAAACTAAAATGAAATGTAAAATTTGTACTAGAATAACGTGGAGGCGTTGCATATTTTTGGTACACCAGAATGCAGGGAGCTCCACCCCTGCGGCGTGAGTTCCTCGCCCTTCGCATTGCCTATGCTAAGCAATACGCACATTGTTGAGCTGATGGCCCCATTGTGCGGCGCCCTTGAGACGAGCCCTTGCCCGCGGGGGCGCCGAGGGGGCCGGCCTTGCAGCAGCCGAGGAGAGAACTTGTGCATGCGCACAGGACACCTAAATATAAAGGGTTTTTAGCACACTTAGCACGCTAGAACCTTATATTGAAAAAAATTATAATTTTAAAATTATCGTTATATTGATATTACGTAAAATATTATATTTATCAAATAAAAACATGATATGTTCTTCGTCTTTTATATCCGTATACTCAACGTACCCTTCCAATCATTTCATGTGTAAATATTATAATATGAATATAAATTAAAGTTTATGAAGCATGTGCTGATATATTTAAGCCAACCAGATCGTGATTATATTACATATTTATGCACATATCATTGATTTTGAGTATAAACGAGAAAATTATCAACGTTGCGCATGTATTTTTTTTTTAACTTATCTTTTGTATCATCAATTTGAAATTTTTATAAAACAATATGTACATTTTTTTAAGACGTAACTTTCAATTTCGAATTATTTTCATTTTGCAGTTCTGCTTAAAAATTTTCCACTCTCAGAATTTCTGGGAGAGTTTTTCTCCCGTTCGATACGTCAAGGATCCTCGCCCTGGGGAGCCGCCCTTCTCTGCGAAGGTGGGCGGCGGAGCAGGCCTGCTAATGTATCGTTAAGTCTCCGGGCGCTTTAAACTGTGCGCCTCTCTCGAGAAAGGCATTTCCTCACGAGAGGTCCTTCCGGCAGGAGCATTGTTGAACAATGTGGGTTTTCAAATACAAAATCACCCGCGTATTTTTGTCCTAAATTGCTGAGTTGCTTAATTTAAAATTCTAACATGAAATATTTTATTAAAGATTGCATTGATACAAATAAAATATTGAGTAGAAGTTACTTAAAAATACTATATTTACTTTATTCAAAGATGAAGCATTCTTTTTTTTAAAATTGTTAATATATATGACAAAGTGCAAATAGAGATTAGTTTAAACTCAAACTAATATGTAAATTTTATATCCGAATTCACAATTTATTTTATAAAAGCCGCATTTAAATGGATTTATATATTATACTCCATTATAGTTTATATGTTAAATCAATAGCATAATCGGATACCTCTACGAATGACATATACTTCTACGATCCGCAAGTACCTCTACGCAGCCGATTCGAATAGACGCGTCAATCCGCGGCCGCCTGCCGATCGTAGCTCCATTAATCTTATCTATTCACGCCAGAGGGTTAAGCTATTCGCGCGTGTCTCCCCTCCCCCTGAGCTCCGTCCGCCCTTTTCCTCCCCCTGTAACCGACTGGGGGAATTGTCATGTGATATTGAATCGAAGAGCGATTTACATACGAGTACAGTGAGCTTATTTGCGGTCAGTCTCTCCACGGCCGTGTGAGCCTCATTTGTCGTCATGTCTGAGCGTTTTACACGTTGAATTCTCTCAGTATATCTGTTGAGGGAGTGATTAATTTTAATATCGGATTATCTCAATTCTAAGGGAAAGTTTAATATTGGAGATTAATTTGATCCGATGACGCTCTAAACGACCTCCATAATCCTCCATAAATACCAGAATCTAATGAAAGGCACACCAAAGTTTTGTAATTTATATCGTGTGATATTTACGGTAGAGCTTTTAAATCAACGGTTTTTTGCATGATTAATTTTGCACGCAAACGTTGTGATATATCGTCATTATTCAAAAGTAGAAAAAACATTTATTCATAAAAGTGCAACTGCTACAGTCGGCGATAACCGGCGAGCCATTTCTAATCGGGTATTTTTAGCGTGAAGTCAGGCGTGCGGCGCTCCGGCGCTGCCTTCTCGGGAAGATCAATCAAGGTAATCAAACGGAAACTGCTTCTTCACACAAGCAAGATGCATCAGCCGGGGCAGTTATTTGCATTTCAAATGCCTCCGACACGCACCCCGCCCCTCCCGACCCAACCGACCGTCTGGCACAAGCTAAATCCAGACGTTCTCTATTTTCAGAGTGGAAAAAGATTGCGGCGGTCGCGGCTCATTCTGAATTAGTTAGGCGGAATGTTATTTTGTAATGTAGTTCGGCGAGTTATTTATAGCAACGCGGCTTATCGGGTTACTTTATCGAGAAAAGGTTTTTTCTGGAATGATTATTTTAAGTATTATTTTATTCTAAAAATGTTTGTTTAGGAAGAAAAAAATAACGATAGAATATACTTTCAACCCTAAAAATAGTCAATTCACATTTTCAAATCTATCTTGATTTTTAAATATTGTACCCAAAAACCTATTCTATTTATCTTATCTAGGATCAAGTGAATCTAATAATTTATATATATATATAAAATATATATAACCTTGTTACAATTGTCCGTCCACAAGAAGTAGTTCATTACAATAGTAATCCTTCATTAAATCAGCCACATTGGAATTACCCCAACAACATTACCCTTATCCGGTCGTTAAATCAACGGACAGGCAACTCCCACAAAGACGCCCGGTAATTTCTTCCTTCGGTCACTTTGCATGATGCGGGACTCAAAGGGGATCATCCGATCAATCGTCTCGGTCCAGCTGTAAGCTCGGGGCAGTAGATTATTGTGCTGAGCTTAGACCGAGCGTGAGTAAATTTGATTAGAAGGACCGACTGATGATGCACGAGTTAGATTTCAATATGCCGTATGTTGATGGGATCTCTGTTAGGAAGGCTAGGTGTGCCGGCTTTACCTTCGCAGTGATTATTCATGAGCTTCTATGCAAATATTTGATGTCCTGTAACTTATTCATAAATTGACGTTTCCGTTTATTTCAAATGCTAACAATATAAAGCTTTACTAATTTAATGGATGCTGTATATAAATTGGGAGTTGTATTTATAATTAACATAGAAAATTTAGTTTATGTGTATTTTATTATAAAAATTTCCAACAATACTGCTAGATAATAAATTAATAATCTTTTTTTATACTTGTACGTTATACAGTCAAAAATAATCTTCTAAAAAATAGCATCAACAAAGATAGATTTAATTATTTTCTGAAAGCGGTAAATAAGCTGTGTCGAAAAATTTCAAACCAAACATCAAACATTAATCAATTTCACTAAAAAATATATATATATATTAAAATTAATTAATATTAAAAATATCCCTTTCGTATAAATTACAAGTCAAATAATGTTTTTTTTTTACCCAGAATTATGTATTAGTATTTATAACAAGATAACTTCAATTTAATTAATATATTTTAAAAATATAATCTGAAAGAAATTCATGTGAAATATTATATAAATATTTAAAACAACTGATATGTTATGTTTGAAAAAGCTTTTTTTTCTATTTATTTCTAAATTATGTCCAACAATTATTTGTGTTTCCTCGCGTGAAAAGTCATAAAGTGAAACTGGTTTATTCTGTGTAGCATAGCATACATAAATTGTTGCTTAATAATGGCAATTAAAAACATCTGGCACACACGTAAAATTATTTATTTTTAAAGTTATTTTGTCATTACCAAAATTCGCAAAATTACAGAAAGGTTTCGTTTGAACTGTTCGCGAGTAAGTATAAAATTATAAAACCAACAATGGCATTAATATTTCATATAACACTTTAAAAGATTACATTTAAAACGATAAAAAAACATAACTTGGGAGATTAAATATTTAAAGAAAAAAAGTAATAAGAAGCCAAAGTAAACGCTTTAAAAAAACTAAAAAGTTTATGATATTGCTCGTATTTTACTTCTTTTGCAGGTAATTTTTTTATTTCAAATATTAAACATATAATCGTATTTACAAAGTTTTTACCCTGCATGATGAATATATCTCAAAATGTTTATGACTTCTGATGTTTAGGGGTTTTATTTTTCGAGTTTCGTTGATAAACAAAATCTATAAATACTTCATTTACCTGAAGTTTGATAGAAATACATTTGTATTAAGGGTTTATACGTTTTAACATTTGATCTTTGAAAATTATTAAGTTAACTTTGTGCACCAAAATAGAAAACATTATTATGTTTTTAGATTTCTTTCATTTTGAACATACAAAACTCAATTTTCTTACGAATGAAGTCATCAATATTGTAAAAAAGAAATCCATCATTTTAGCATTTTTTTAACAAGCGCCCAGATCGATGGCTCGCCTTTCCGTATTATTCTTAGCATTCATTCTCGAAATCACCATCTTTTCTTGCCGGGGACCCCAGCCGCCCCCGTGTTAGCGGCGTAATGGACGGAGGGTCCTCTGTCAGGGGGGCGGATAGTTGATCGGCTCGGGCCGCCCCGGTCACCGCCGGCCGCTCATTATGCACCCGCCCGCTGTCTTTGTACACCCCTTGAAGTTTTGACGTATTTAGATCTAACGACAAAGGACTTCAGATGAAAAGAAAAAAAAACCTGTTTGAATGAATACATTTTTATAAAAAATATATACATAAAAATATATCATACAGTATTACCCCCGTTACTCGGTTTCACTATAACGCGAATTTCAAATTTCTTATTTAAAAATGTGCATGAACATAATGTAGTCATTGACTTCTCTTAACAATTAAACACAGCGTTGGGTGTTATGAACGTATTTTACAAGAACGTAAAAGAAACGCTACCCAAAAGACAAAAATAACATTTAATACTGCATTCATAGAATTAAAGTCATTGGTTCAAATGATTCGTATTTTATTTATTAAGTTTTGACTATGTAGGTGTGTATAATCGTAAATCCCGATATACGCGAATTTGACTTAACGCGATTTTTTCCGGAACGTATACCTCGCGTAAAGCGGGGTATTACTGTAGATATTTTAAATATTATATCTGATATAATTAAATTTTGATTGTATAATACTTGAATCTTTTTTAAAAAGAGAATTTAATCAAAATAACTGCTTTACGTTATGCTTGACGTTTTGTCGATATACACTAAATTTCAACGTGCTCGTAAAACTTTTATGATAATAACCGAACGTAACCATTTTGTATCATTATCTTATAGTTTTTTTTTAGTATAACGCAATTTAGCAAAAAAAATTTAAACATGTCTTAGAATCGTGAATTTGACCATACATTTCAAATAAAGCATGTATAAAACTATACATTGAAGCTATAAAGTTTGGCTGCATTGTCAATCGAATCGAATCTTCTACTGAAGATAAAAATAAATCAAAAGTCATATGCCTGAATTGAAAAAAAAGATAATTGTCTTTTTCTGAAGTACTTATCCATTTCCGGCCCCCTCCCCCGGGAGCTCGACCTGATAGCCGCTATCGTCTCAGGTCGCCGGAGGTCCGCGTATCGAGCGTCGCATCGAAGCCGGCCCACCCGGTCCCCAATCTAATCGGCCGGCCGCCACGCCGCCCCGCAAATATATAGAGACTATAATTCCACCTTGTCAGCGCGTGCTCTTTTATGGAAGGACTCTCCTGTTTTTTTCCTCCCCTCATCTGCTTTTTCGCCCCCCGCCCCCTCTCCGTCCTCTCGCGCCAGACGCCTTCGATGGAGGTTCTCGAGTGGTTTCGGTGAATACTTCGAGACGGACTCGCCGAGGGCCGATTGTTAATGACATGGAGATGATTATTATTTCCGCTGACAGAGAGAGACGCGGATTTGCAAATTTTTATAAAACTTCGCGAGCGCAAATTCTCGCTTTAAGGGAGTTTTTTTTCCTCGGCCGTGGCAAAAAATAAAAATTACTTAAATAAGTACTTTATTTATATTTTTCATTAGTTTCTTTTTTCGCTCGGGAGCGGATTTTATTCAAACGTAATTCAAATAAAGGAGTTTCGAGCACAAAAACGAGCCTTTTTTTTTCTCTTCTTGGTATTTACTATTTTTTCTAAAAAAGCAAGTATTGTAATATCAAACGATTTATACTCGAAATTTTATGACAATTACAATTCTGTGTAGCTACAAAAATGTTTTTTTTTTTAGCAATTATACAAAATTGTACTTAAATTAATTAAGATATTTTCAACACTAATGTTGAGCATCTAAAAAATGAGTGTAGACTGAGCCGTATTAGGTCTCGAAAGTAACAGGCACATCTACTAAGCGCCCCAATCACTATTTTGACATTATTAATAATATTTTAACATAACTGTTTAATCCTTTACTTAATTAAATACCATTTAAATAACAAAATTAATTGAAAATTACAGTATCATATTTCACTCACACAATTAAAGGGCTTCATTTCTCACAGTAAAATTCGTCTGAAATTATTCAAAGAGTAAGAATTTAAATAATATCGGCGGCAGTCTACCCCTCGCAGCTGGCCTCAGTGTGTCTCTGTGAAGCCGGAACCCTCATATCGGCGGACGGCAGGCAACCCGCCCAAGCCGATGATCCTTATTCTCTCACAGGATCTGGAGTCGCAGCAATTGATAGAATTGTCCTTTGTGAATAGGAAAATAGTGGAAGAATGCTAGAAGAGCTTCTATGAATAGGTACCTACGCTTATATTACTTTCAGACTCCTTTGATAAATGGTCTAACTCATATATGTAGTATTACAGAAATGGCAAAACGTTATTTTAAATGCAGAATTAACAATTACTTATTTTTAAAATAATTTCTAATTTTTGAAAAGAAAAGTCATTTTTTTAAAAGTCTTTAAATTAATAATGATATAAAATCATATTTTTTCTTCTTTTTTTCAAATGTGCAATGTTTTTAAAGCATTATTGAAAAATATTTCATCAGCGGTTATTTAAAATACATGTTTAACAAAAACACCATTTTCACTCATTAATTTTTTTTATTGCTTGCTTTATTCGCTGAAAAAGTTACTTTGTATAAAATTTCAATTACAAAATTAATAACAGCTTCGCAGCCTCCAGCCGAGAACAAATCTCTAAGAAACCACACATCCAAAAGCGAAAAGCTTTAGCGAAAACACTCCTGAATATTACTTCCGCTCTCGCATCGAACGAACGGCGCGCATTAAGGCTATAGGCAGACCGAGACTTATGAAACATCCCACTTGCATTATAAATCGCAGCAATCCTCAATTCCAGCCGAGAAGCCTTCCAAAGCCCACGAAACCATTTGAAGACGTTTGTACTCAAGTGTCGGGCCGGCCCGGCTTGCACAGCGATTTTAATTTATTTAAGTGGCGGCGGCTGTGATACCCGACAGGGCTCGTCTATGTCAGACCACTTATGACTACTCGCCTAGTTTGTTCGGCAGTTATCCATGTATCGGCTTTGTTAGACTTCGGTGTGGACTTCGTTGCAAATATTGAGGCCAAACGATACCTACAATATTATTTTTTTAATAAAAAGAAGCAAATTCATTTTTTAGTGAATACATTTGAAATTGAGCTAAATTAAAAAAAAAAAGTTATGATAACAAACCAAAGGCAAATGTTTCCTTTTAAATAAAGATAATTTTTTATTTAAATGTTTTCCACTGGATATATTGATACTTTTGTCTAGTTTATCTGCTTGAAGATGCCAACCTTGGGAGTTGACGAAATTAGTCGTTTAAAGATGATATAATATATTATAATGGGATTCCACCGAGTGCTTTCTCTCAAAATATTTTGATTGATTCCAAATGATGTCTTACTTACGCAATCGATATGTGTATTAAATATGATTATTGATAAATAAACCAAGTAAATTCTAAATAAGCTGTACTTATTAATTTTTTTGAGATATTTGCTAACAATATGTATGTTTTGTCATATTTCAATCTTCAGTTATAAATAATATTAGAAAGCAGTTAAAAAAAACTACCATTACGAATGCAGTATTGCGCTACGACGTATTAATAATAATTTTGCAGTAGTTTTACAATCGTACGTGTGGTAGCTTTGTGGGAAGCCTTCCAATATCGCAATTATTAGCGGTTGCCTGGTGCGCCAGCGCAAAAAGACATATAATATATCTCAAGCAATTCTCTTAGCCTTGAGCCCTCCGGGAACGAGCTGCATCCGCCGGCCATAGACAATACTGAGAGTTTCTTTTTAAATCTAAAGTGATGTGATATGAAGTCTAAAAATGATAAAAATAATCCATAGAGTATATTTCTATCCAATTTTAAGTCCAACTCAATTTTATCTGATTGAACATCGATGTGAGTTTCAAATCATATCATATCATATCTATTTCACAATGAATGTAAGACTGGGATTTTTTCTTTTTGGCGTTAATATTTTAACTCCTACCAGTGGTCCTTGAAGATGCGAATGTGGAAAAAATGTATTGCCGTCATGATTAATGCCGTCATACGTCAAAAGTTTTCGGACAAAAACACGAAAATCTAAAAAAACTGTTTTTTACGAGATTGTAAATATCTAAAAAATATTTTATATAAAAATAAGTTATCTAAAGAAATGTTAACGGATCGGATCTGCGCTCTTTTGCGTTTTATGCGGAGTTTGAAATAAAGTAACTTCGCAAAACACCGATAGGCTTCAACCTCCTACACGTGCTACACAATGAGCAAAAATATGTAGTATCTTATTTTATATTCATTGAAAATGAAAATAGAGATTTCCTGAAATTACTAAGTGAAAATTTACTTTTATTTTCTTTTGCACTAAAGCTGTTACTCTTTGAGATTCGTAATAAATAAATAGAGTAGAGTCTCTCTAAGCGCGCGTCACTATCATAACAGACACAAATTCTAATAAATTCATGATATTTTGAAGTAATGCTGTTCATCATTGGGCTTTAAAATAGATTATATGCACATGAATCACGTCAGGTTATGTTAGGTTAGGTTCGGACACGTCAGAAGAAGTGGGTCATTATTCAAACGCAGCGAGCGAGCGCGTCGCGATAAACTCACGGCAACACCTCAGAACCCTTGACCGTAAAAAACAAGTATTCATGCCTTAGTGGGAAGTTGTGGCAATTTACACCACTATAATCTGGTGTATCGTACAGCGGGCGCAATAAATATCCGGCAGAATATCGTGTGCGGAGCCGGTAATGGCGGTAAGCGACCGTATTTACTGGGAAACAACCTCGCCGAGTGTACTTGGGGCAAGATTCATACAGTGGATCTCACTCGCGGCGCCGTGCTAAATACAATCATCGGCCTGATGAGCGGCTCGAGCCGGCGGCCGGCGATCGCTAACGGCGCAGTTTGGGATGATTTAGGGGGCGAGATAATTGTGCGTCTACCCCCATCCCCACCCCCCTGCCGAATTAACAATTTAAATACACTGACAAGGAGCCACTTTACTGAACAATAGATTACGCAAAGGTGAATCGCGCGCTCTCTCTAATGATGATTTATTTTTTAATAATTTTCCAAATTGAATCTGACCTCGCATACAATGATAAAAAATTTAAATTGTAAAATTGAAGCGATTTTCTATTACTTCCTATTGCAATATTTAAGAATACTGGATTTCGTGTAAAATAAAATGGTTATAATTTTCCAATGTAAAGACATATAAATTATCCTTATTACCTTCCAATTACAGTATATAATGATCAATACATATACGTATTGCTCATTAAGTGGAAATTTCCGATAAATATCTGAAACACATTTAAGTCTCAATTTCTTTTGGAAACTTATGTTATTTATTTAAAAACGCTGATTAACCTCATGTTTTTTTTAGCATATAAAGCCATTCTTCCAAATGAACTCCCACATTATTTTGTCATCATTTCTATTCGTGTTTTTAACAATCAAATATTACACTGCCATTAATATGAACCTCCTTCACTAAATACAAGAGATTATCTCTATCTAAGCAAATCCGAATACACATACAAAAGTGCCGAGTAAACCGTTCCCCAAATATATTCCAAACACACAATTACCCTGTTACCCCGGATAGTTAACAAAGCACAGTACGATTGATCCAGCCCCGTACATCTTATACGGGGGAGCTTTCCGCCCACAAGAGCCTTATCAATTTAGTCACCATTCTAGGCTGCTTTTATTAAAGTAAATTTTGGCGGTAAGGGCGCGCTGCTAATTGACACGTAGCAGATTTATAGATTGTCGTATTTCTACCCCTAGAGGAGCTGTTTAAATGGCGACATATGCAAATGCTTTATGTTCAGGATTTAAAATTTACACCAAAATTACTCTGAAATCGATTACAAAATATTTTTTTAATAAATATAAAAATACAAAGCAAGAAATGCTTTGATTTTTTTATTAACATAACGTACTCCCTGGCTTCAAAAATATATTTGAAGTCTACACGTTTTATTTATTTTATTTTATATCCAATACTAGGAACAACATAAGATCTTTTGGGATATCATGTTTTGCTGCTTAAAAAACATTACAAATTTATTTATTTACTTTCCGCATAATTTAAGACATCGTAGCTAATCATTAAACTCACTATAGAATTTGAAAATCCAAGTGCTACGTTTATTTTTATTTATTGTATGTAAATATATTTTATTACTCAAAGAAAAAAAATAACTTAAAAATACCTGAGTTCACAGTTAGTAATTCAATCATAAAAATATCAAAATCCGAAATCCTTTATAATAAAACGTATCGTTTTTTTGTTTTCTTTTATTCTTTTTTCAGTTCAATATTCGCCATAAAAATGTGTGTTTCGTTAAATTGAAATACGATTTCCTATAGAATCATAACAAGCGCGACTGTTATCATAATGGAAGCTACTTCCTCCACTCGCTTACAAAAACACACCTCACGTCACACCTGCCGCGCATGTCCCCCGGACGCCCTGTCAGTCAAAGCAAATACACTGCCTGTGCATAAATACACCAAGTAAAATCATTTTTACTGTACTGTTATATTATCAGCTTATTTACAAACCATAAATTTATACTACACAAAGAAATGTGTAATTATTTATTTTTTTATTTATTCATAAACGGAATTTTTCGTTTGTCAGTTGATTTTAGTCTCTTATATTTATTATAATAACCAGTGCAATAATAAGCAGCGTGATGTGAACAAATCACAAATGTTTTATAGATAAGATGCATTTATTATAACATTGCGAACGTCCATGTCATGTCAATACCAAATGTCTTCAATTACAAAAATCGGATGCGAGGTCAATCATTTAAGTCAGGGTGGCCTTAAAATAACGATGAATAATTGAAAATCCCACACTACACTACCAAACCAACTAATTTCAATGGTTTTTGAGGAGAACTGATGATCTTTAGATATTTGATGCTCGGATGCAACTGCATAAAATATTTTTAAAAAAATGGTTTGTTTTTAAATGGTCTGTAATGTAAATGATGTGTGTTTGCTTTAGATTTTAATTCAAATTGCTCAATAATATTACTTAGACGACATGATTCTAATTTAAGCGTCTATAAAATGGACGGATTTATTTAATAACTTTTATTGTTTCATCGTCGTTTTAAAAAGGTCAGATAATACTTCGTGAACTTATTTAAACGGCTGAGATACTTTGTTAAAAAATGTATTTACTCAATACCAATTACTAACCCCACCTTCTCCGTAAAAAAAACTAGTGAATAATCTTATCAGAATAATAACACAATTTCAATTTGATTCTTAATCCCCGTGGTATAAAATAGCGATATAAAGTAAGTTCTCGTAATCGGGGCACATAAAAGGCGGTCGGTAAGTCGCCGCTAATCATTTTATTATATGCCCACTCAGTGTTCGCAGGTTTAAGCAACACAGAGCTCGCAAGTGTGAGAGTAAATTTCCATAATGGTAACCATATCTGGCGCTCGGTGCACATATTATGCTCGGGAGGTTAATAATGCTATTTTCTCGCCACGTTTTCGTGTAGCTATTTCATGCTATCGGCCCTCTCTATCTAATACCGTCAGTGTTGCCCGTCGGTAAAAAAAAGTGGAGATATAATGTCCTCTTAAGCAGTTTTTATCCTGGCAAGGAGGTGCTCTCGCAGAGGTGCGAATGGTGCGCTTTTGGCTTTGTCTCGATTTTCGTAGAGCTTTCGGGAATTTCTGAGAGAGGCTTAAAATAAAAACGGGTAGTTGATTCTGTAACGTTTCTAGACGAGAGTTCCCGCCCCTATTATGTTGCGTACAATTTTGTCGCTGAAGACTTTATTGGAATATAAAATTAGCATTTTATATAATGTACGATAAAATTACGCTATTTTATAGTGTTAAAGTTTACTTTTCCGCGCTGTATGATGCTCGTTTTATTTTATCTTCAGACTTAAAAAAGATTTTTCTAAAAAGTTAACTGTTGATTAATGGTCTGTTTTTTATGCGTCGCTGTTAAAACAAAGACGCGCGTTCGTATTCTCGTTTTAAAGCGATTTTATTGAACGATTTGAGGCGAGCGTTCATTCCGGCACTACAATAGTGCGAAGCTTATGATGTTTTTTCGCGTACTTTTTTTATTTTCTATTATACAACAAACCCTAGGACCGCCATAAAAATATTTTTATAGATATTTTACCACTATTATTGTGCGAGCGTCTAGGAAGCCTCCTCGAAATGGCTTTTCGCACATAAATAAACGCAGAGCGCTTATCTATCGGCGCGTATTTGGCTTATTTTCCCGCGCGCCAGATAACCTCCAGAAATTTGATTTCAAAATTGAAACGTAAATCACGTATTAAAATTGTTTTTCGGGCAAAAAAAGCGAAAGATGATCGCGCACATTTCTGTCCCTCTCTGCGGCGTGAGTCTAGAACATTCCGGGGGCGGCGGGACGTTAGACCTTGCGGCCGATAACAGAATTAACGGAATAGCACCATCTATCTTTTAAATGTGCACCTTTGTGCCGGCCCGGGGTGGGGGGGAGGGGGAGGGGAGGGGAGGGGGAGGGGGCGCGAGGGGGGGGCGAGGCCCGAGGGTGGGGGGTGTTTGTTGATGCAAACTCCTGCCGCTAGGTCGCGCTCCTAAATTTCACATATCTTAGGGGAAAACGTCTGGAAAAAGGGGCGCGTGTGGGCGCACGCGGGCCGAAACTCGAAATGCCTCGGGATATGCGGCAAGCGATTTAACTTTTTTTTTTTTTTTTCCTTTTTTACACATTATTCAACAGATAGACCGAAGAGATAATCTCCGCTAATGCATAAGTTTTTTTTCTTCTTTTGATTGTGAGAAACCGACATTCAACAAAATAAATTGTACATAATGTGTTTCACTCGTGTGACTGTAATTAACAATCGATACGCATGGTGTTGATGAATGTTAGAAGTTATTAAATTTGTTTTAAAATAGAATTTTTTCCCGCACCGAGGACCTCTTGTTAAGCACCAATAGTACTAAGCGGTAAAACAATAATCAATTGGCCGCGTGTATTGAACGACAGCTCAATGACCGCCGTTCACGACAAACCGCTCTCTACACGCCTCGCAGTAATCCTCTTACCGGGTCAGATGAACCCGCGATGAACTCTCTCAGTGAACCCGCGGTGAATCCTTCCAGGCCCTCCAGGCGTTCCGCGCGGCCGCCACCCATTGAAGACAACCGCCTCTTGTGTAATAAAGAGGTATTCAATTAACCATTGACAAATTTGTGGTTAAATTCAAAGGACCATTCGTGAAAAACATATATTTAAACAGGCTATTTTTCCTTACCCATCCACATATTTTGCTTTTTTAAATTAGATACTTCTGGTCATTTGTATGTTTTTACAGGTGTGAAAATTGACAAAGAGATATAATATAAAACTTTATTTGTCGTGGAATGCTTGGAAAATAGATTTTTTAATTATCAATATCAATATAAAAACAAAGAACATCTATACCTGCAATTTAGAAAGCATATAACAGATTTTCTGAAATTGCTTTTTAAATCAATAAATGCCGCTTTCATTGATATATCACCGCAAACAGAATTCCGTTGACTTTTGTTTCCACCCTCCCTTAGTGACATCCCCTCCGTCTCGCGACGAAGAAAAATTCCAATCACCGATCCGACAAATCGCTTCCCCTAATGTCTGCCGTTCTCCATCCCCCGATAGCATTTGTATTAAGGGTAGTTAACACTTAACAGTTTCGTTGCGATGAATTAATCGATGCCTTAAATCGACCAGAACTACTTTAAAATATCACAATACTCTTTTGACTACAACATATTTTATAAAAAATATTCAATGTTTCACTCGAGAAAGAGGCAAATCTGAGACGGTGCGGTTGTGACATGATAAGTATAAAAAAGCTATAATTTTTAAATCTTACTCTGGCCTGGGCTACTTAAAGCCTTTATCGTACTATACTGATAGCGTAGGAATAGCTGGCAACGATAAATTATACTTGTATAGGAAATGGGATGTTTTTAAAACTTTTCCAATGAGGAAATTGCAAATTCCAATTAGAAAAAATACTTTCTTCGTGTAAACAATATAAAGTCCGGTAAAACGTATTTATGAAAATTAAAAACAAAACTCTTTACTTAAAAGCATTTTTGAAAATCACCCTCTTAAAAATCTGAGGCGTGATAATATACAATGATGGAAATAAAATAAATAAAAACAAACCTTAGTCCTTTCATCACTACGCCTTTGAACATCACAACATTCCACGCTTCACATTTTATTGTCTACTTTCATCCGCTCTGGTGTTTTTTCAACAATCCCAAGTAAACAATATTTCCTTTCGCTGGACATAATATTTTATTTTTCTTTTCGGAATTAAACGCGAAGCGGATGAAAGTTTCCATTGACCGGGGGAACGAATCGATGCGAAAACATCTGCGGACGGTAAAAGACAAACATGCATGTGTCATAAACAATATTTTCTTGTTTTTTTTTGTCTACGCCCGGATACTCTCATCGGTTAGTGTTTTTATTCTACTCAGTGTATATTTAGAGTAATCGCATTTTGTTAAATCTGACATAGTTCAGGTTTATTACAGTTGAATAAGCAATTAGCTCAAACGTACAAAAAATATCCATTTTGTTCATGATACTACTGACTATTACAACTACATACAAATTTTATTTATAAGAATTTCAACAGTAAGGTTTATTAAAAACAAATGAAAACATTGAAATAATTTATGATTGACCGACTATGATGATTTACGGACTAAGCTGTTATATAAAATATAAAAAATGCATGATATGAATTCTGAACATTACATATAAAAAATCAGATATAATAGTGTTTGCATTAGCAATATAATTGATATTTACTTTGACCCAGAGAAATGGTTTTATTTAAGCACTAATTTCATGTCTGAATCAAAAAATCGTTTAAAAAATAATGATATTAGAAAATTCTTTACATTAGGTGCAAAGTTATTTGTTTCCAGGAGGAGGTTACATCATTTCAGATGCCGCTTTGGTTGGTCGTTACATCTGATTTCACTAAAGCATCCCCACCGCGCAAGGAATGCCTCAGATCGATTGCCGTATTGTCGTCACTCGACATGCCAATTGACGTTTGTCTCTCCAGCCACCCTCCCACCCTCCGATGCATTTCCATAAATACCCTCTCCTTCCTTGATTTGGAAGGTTACAGGATGCTAGGGTGTTTTTATTGTCGTTTCGTGCCAGATACATTAAAATTCAAATTCGTACCTTACAGTATAAACATATATTTACTTTACAATTTTTTTTAACAGCAATCAATAATAAAACATGCATCAAGTCTCTTTTTAATAAAATTGAAGTTAAAATAAAATCAATTATATTATGTAAGATATTTGCGTTGATATATAATTACAGCTACTGTTAGTTGAGAAGTAATTCATAAAGAGATGCAAAAATATAATGAATCAGAGTAGTAAGGTTGTGACGTCACCCCCGGTCCAGTCTTTATTTCCCCCCTTCAACCCCCGCCCCGCGCTCTCACCCCGCATCGAACCTTGCGTAATGAGCTATCCCCGCTTTATTTCTCGCTTGAGATTTCTCTCTCTTCCTCTCCTGCCATGAAAGATTAAAGATCGGAAAAAACACGCAAGGATTGAGATGTTCTATGTAAGCAGTATGCTTTGCGCCACTACAGAGCTTTTTTGTTGTTGGAATTATAAGGAATTCTTAATAATAAAAAAAACCTTATCGTGAATGAACCTCTAAGCTTCGTATAGTTATAATTTCTTATAAACCTATAAATATTTTTATTTTGTCTTTTTTCCCATAAAAACTATTTGGTATAATGTTTATATTAACATTATGTTTGTCTTCAGTCGAAAAATATTAACACACTTTCAATGAAAAATATATTTTTAAAATTTATTAAGATAAATATTATCAAGTTAAAGTTCAGAATTTGTTAGTAAATACGATATCACAAATAATAAATTACATCCTCAAATAAAAAGAATTTGTTTTTTTCAACGGCTGGTCTGGTTTTAAAAATTTATTTATGCGATATTTGCACTCTTAACTTTTCTTAATATTATTACAAATGAGATGATTTTTTTTTTTGATCGAAAAGACATACTTCACTGATACTATCATATAGTAGAAGACTTGATTATAGAACCACATCTACGTGTTATATAGAAATCGTAAATTATATTTATTTAAATACTACACCAGTTCAACGTCTTGACTGATTGCTAATGCACTCTTCTATGAATAGTTTGTGTGACTTTCCCGATGTAGGTACGCTAGGTATTATGAATGTTTTTCTAGTGAACCCTTAGTTGTTTCCCTGTCTCGACATAACTTATTGTTCTGTGTTAGTTGGGTACTTGGTTTTGAATCTGTTAATACCTAGCATTATAGAATTTGATGTGCGTCAACAGAAACAAAGTTCCGGCTGTCATGTGAGTATGTAGAGGAAACTTAGACTTTGTACATAGGCACACGAGCTAGTAGATGAACCCTCTCTCGTTACATAAAGTCATCAATCACTCGGTGCGTAATTAAAATGAACTTTCACTACATTGTTGTCACATTGAATTCATTAGGTACATCCGAGTCAGTCGCTCGGCATCTCGCGAACTCAATTACGAAGTTTGCGATCGACCTAGTGGTAATACGCTGCATTCGTTTAACTAGGCATTGTACTCTGATCGCGACCCGATCTTTTCTCATACTCACCGCTTTTCCTTCAGGAGTTGGCAACGTTCATCTCGTCAAGTCATCCTTGGACATCTTCCACATCGTCTGTGTATCAAAACGATCTGGTAAATATATATTTTTATTTATCAGTGCGCCAACTCTTTTCCGGTTCTAATTAAGGCGTCCTTTGGAATCATAACCCTTCACATCGTTTGCATGATTTAACATTTTTAATTGATTTGCGTATTTTGCGACACTTTGAAATGCTTTGAGATTTATTTGATTTTTGCCGCAACTTTGAAAAGCGTTTTATAAAATATTTCCATGGGAATTGCAACGCTCGACATAATGGAATAAGTCTGATTCTGAACATTTACGATCATTTACGCGAGCTTCTCGAAACGATACCGAAAATGGTTTTCGAAAACAGTTAATGTAAAAGTTTGTCATTATAAGTAAGATTACTGTAACTTTTCGAAGCTTTTCAAAAACAAAGTTATAGGTAGCCATATATAAATCGGCAGAAAAGCGCGGGCCTGGTAGGTTTAATTCCAATTGAGAGAAACGAAAACCGGAGGAAAATGTACAATTTGATTTCGACACTCAAGTTTATTTTTACCAATCTCTGGAATAACGATCAAAATATATTTCACAGAAGTATTTATACATTTATTTTAAATCATGATTTATTTACAAAAAAATTCAAACATAACTCAATGAAACTCTATCTACATATAAAGTTATTTTCCACGCTAATTGTATTCCTTTTTATTTTTTTGCTTTTTTCCATGTTTATAATATACATCTTGATGTTGTTTGTGAATTATTTTCTGTCTGTTTGTAACGTTGCTTTTTTCAACTTTCTGCTTCATCTTGTTACTCATCAAATTGTTCATATTTTTTAAGTAGCATTTGAATGCGCTTTACATTTTGATTAATGATTAACTTGACCAATGCTGTAGTCTGTTTTTTGTCATATTTTTTTCTAACTTCTCTGTGTTGTGTTAAGCTACATTTAAACTGTCTCTTCTAAATTGTTATGCTAATCTTACTATACAACAAACTCATTTCAATATCTTACACTAACTCAATATAATTATTATTTATATAAATGTGTACTTTTTTTTAAATTGTGTTGTTATTTGTTATTCACTTCAAACAGAATTATAATTGCTATGCCTACAAAAATACATGATCTATCCGAGAAATAACAGACCGCGCAAGCAACGTCGAAATCTCACCCATCCATACTGCATAAACACCGCTATTTCAGTGGCTACATAAGCACAGAACTTTATATTAACATTAGCAAGCAACTTCAGCGGAAGTTGATCACAAAAAGTCAGCTCGAACGGCGGCGTGTTAATAAGCCGGCTGCGGAGTGGTGAACCCATATCTTACTGTGCACCCCGCGAGTAGTCAGCTAGTTACAGGGGTTGTGACAAAAAGCCATCCCGCACATCACACACGGCATAACTTTGCGACGCCGAACAAAAACCCGGACGAATTTGTATTATAATTCCAGATTTTCAGCCGGCGCATGCAGTAAGTATGGCACTGGGCCCTCCCGGTGGCGCAACTTGCCGAAACTTTCGCATCACCGCCCGCATAGTTCGGAAACATATCTTCGGATGATACAAGCGCGACTGCCGTGCCTCGTCGCAGCACTGCGCATTAGAGCTCTGCGCCCCGCAGTACTCCTGCTCGGATTTATGCCTCCACATAAAGATGGATTTCGCACGCCCCGGCTGGAGATAAGAAGTTGAGGCATCCGTTTAAGTATGCGCGCCCGACGTATAAAAGCTAGGCTGATGTGTTTATTTTATTTGCGATGACAGTAAAGGTACAAAAAATATTATCAGTTTTATGGGGCGCGTTTACGATTTTGTTCGTTCTACGCAGTTTTTTTATTGCCATATATTTAAATTTATCACAAATAATAACCCTCGAGAGAGATTTTTGTTGTTGTTTGGGTATTGTTAAATTTTATCTCGAGGATTTAGAAAGGATTATCATCGGTTATGCGTAATTTACACATCCTTTCCTTACAAAAGAGGTGGGAACGTATAATCCCTACTCAGCCATAAAATGTCATACATTTTTAAGGCGGATCATTGATTTTCAAAATATACATTCATAAATCGAATTGCGATAAAATTTTAATACAACGTATACTATTATTGTATAAATACAACAGCAATATGTAAAATTACTTTAACTTATTGAATATTTAATGAAACACACATCAACCCGTTTAAAAATTTATAAAATCTATTTTTGCCCTGTTATTTTGAACAGATAATAATCTATCATCTTCTCAATTTTGAACAAAACTTATTTAATAACAACATGCAATATTGTACACATCTTGTAAAATAATATTTCATATTGCAAAGCGGTATTCTCATTCTAACAATAATTATTTACAAATCAATTAACTGCGGTAGATTTTCATTCAAAAACAAGCGTTGTATTACCTAGGGAGCGAGCGGGCGGGGGCTCGGCAAGAGGGTGCGAGATTTATCTGTCTCTCGATGCAAATGACAATAGCCCCGACCCCTGCCGGAGAGAGAATCATTTCCAAATCCTGAAAAGCCGAAAGAATAGCGGAGACAATCTGTATGCTAATGGCCGGAGTCTTGCGATTTAATTAGACGCGGGGCTTCCCGTAGGTTGGCATGCATATTCAGGGCGCCCCGCGATCTGTCACGCCGCGCCGGGCCCGTCAGCGCCAGCACCCCCGCCCCAACCCCCGACCCCCGACCCCGCCCAACTTTGTAATTGCACCTCACGCGTATCACACGAGGACGCACACACGAGGGTGCGTACTACACGACCGTCTGCACCTGGCTGCCCGGAAGTGCCGCCAAGAACAACGTCTTAATTTACACCCATCCTGAATCTTAATTAAATATGCCATTCCAAAAATTACACGAAAAACAAAACAAGTGATTTATTCGAACCGCTCTTAACGCGTACGGTTACTTTGCGTATTAATTTTATTATCAATAAAATATTTTGTGTAATGAATATGAATATCGAAATGACAAAAAAACTATGCTTATTTTTATTTGTGGACTTAAAGTTGTATCCTGTTTATTAGTGCAGTTTAAGTATGGAAGGTTTATCTGGAAAGCAATTCATTATATCACTAAAACAGTTTTTAAATATTATTCTAAATAGTGGTTACGGCATTAAATTTATGATAGGAGAATATAGTTAACATAATATAGACTTACAACGATAAGTGTAAAATAAATACGTCTCATTTGGACTTGGCAATAAAATCACACAGTAGATTTTAGAGCCGCTGTATAAAAAAGCAGCTAAATACTCTTTTAATTAAAAACCCAAGCTTAAAATAGAAAATAACGTAAAACCACCATTTTATTGGTTTCCTCAATCTAAATACCCGCACTGCACATTTATACAGAGCTCTCCGTTTTATATTGCCGTAAAAAGCCAGTCGTGTGACATCTCCCTCGGATCCTCCAGAAGGGGTAACGGAGTGCAGACACGCACGTCGCGGGCCGACGCCGCCTCCGGGAGCAGATCTGGCCGGGAGATACGGTAGTAATGCCGAATCATGCCTCCGCAGGCCCGCTTATTTGTGGGAAGTGAGACGCTTCTAAAGATATGTTAATTCTCACTGTGCCATTACAACTTGGGATTTTCGGATTGATTAATAATCTCCTGCGATGGCCGCATCGCACAAACCAAATAAGAATAAACAAGTACTTTGGTTGTTATTGCCATTTTATTTTATAAAAAATGGAATCAAACTATTTCTTTCAAAACAAGCTTAAAGATCTTATACAAAACTAGTATTAAAAAAAAAAACACTCTTAACAGATCATTAAATATATGTGTTTGTAATACAGCTCCCTTCTTTTGATCCAAGTAAAGTTTTTTTTAATATATATATAAAGCCGAAATAATACTGACATGTTAGAGTCTACAAATTTTAATGAATCTCTTTATACTGAGGCAGTCTTTAAACTTCAAAGAATCAAATATGCTTGTCCATAGATAAAGCTCTGGAAACAAATTAGGTAACTGCTCAATTATTATCGTTCGATAAAGTGCTTAATCAAAAATTAAATGTAACGTTTTTCTCGTCTCAATAATTCAACAGAAAAAAACGTGTATTTCAAGAAAACGAGGTCCTTTTACAGTGCCGTATAAGATCTTATTCGTAGGCACGTCCCTCATTATTTTACTCCTTATGTTTTCATATCAAAAGATTTCTCGCTAAGGAGATTATTTATTATAAAATTTGATTCCAGACCTCTCTGCGTCGTATTAGGTATGTACAGTCACGAACGGGAGCTCCGATTCGATTCCAATCCACAATCGCCAACCATATTTTACAGTTTTTTTATATTTGATTAATTCAAAGGTATTATTACGATTTATTTATGGTGTTTTTTGTGAGAGAGACAAGGATTATTTTGTAACGTTCGTTTTGTTGAAAAGATGGACTCATTTATTCAAACACCTTTTTTTTATTGTCCTATAATGTTTAAGCAAATTAATAAAATATTTTAAATGACTTTTGTTACATCGTTTAATTTTTTTTATTATTTGTCTGGCATTTTTTTTAAATAAATAAAGATAATTATATGTTTTTACTTATTGTTGGAATATATATTCTTAAGCTTATGTAGTTTTTTTATGATAAATAATTTATGTCTAGAAAGTATCGTGAAAATAAAATAAATCGTTTGCCTATAGCTTAAGACTATAAGTCAGTATTTATCGTTGTTATTCAAAATAAAATAAAAAGAAATTTTAGAAAAAACATTTCGATTCAATGACATAACTAAGTATTTTTTACGAGTATTTTTAAATTTTCTTTCAAAAGCATGAAGATGTTTCATATAATTTGGCGAAGTTGAAAGCGTAGCAAAGTTCGTCTAAATACTTATTTACTTAAAACTCGTATGTATAATCTCTTTTGAAGGAAACGCTGAATAGAAAAATCATCTAAAGGATGCTGTACAACCTCTCGGTTATTTAAGAAATGAATCTCGTAAGTAAAAGGAATATTTCGACCGACCAATTTTTTAATCTAGTAATGCTTTTCAACGCTATGAAAATTATGGTTTAAGTTTTCGCTGTTAATATAATGCAAAGCAGGCAAAATTCATTACCTAATTCTTATTACATATATAACTATAATAATACATATATAATTGTAGTATTATGTAGATTTTTTCATTTTTGTAAGCAAAATTTATTGGTGATGTGCAATGGACACCGTTATCTGTTAGATAAAATAATCTTATATGTATGAGCATCGCTCGGTTCAAAATAACTTATTCTGGAAAAACAGGAAAAGTTAACTTCATAAACACGGAGCAATCCAAACAACGGGGCTTCCAAATCGGCGCCGAAGACCGTTTTTCCCTGTAACAAAGTTATACACCTTGTTTTAATTTCGGAATATGAAAGTTAACACCTCCGCGCAAGTTGGCTGGGAGATGGCACTAAGTGGGCTGGAATTTAATTTGTTAAAGACGCGTTTAATGGCAATGTTTACATTCCAGTCGGAAGGTTCTGGAAGGCCGTGCCGGGAGGCCGGCGGTCGGAGAAGGGGCTGCTCCTCCCGCCCCCTCCCCGCTTGATCCCGATTATTTACAATGATGAAATAAATCCCGGCCGAACAAACGGCATGGCCGATGTAATTGTATTTTGGACTTTGATTGAATGTTGTCGTTAAGGGACTCGTTACGTGCTATTTAATAATGCCGGAGAAGCCCGAGCGCGCGGGACAGCCGTTTAAATTACGACCTTTTTTCCAAGTTTCTCTGAACTGCTATCCAATGAGCTACCCATTAATTAAAGGAGCATTAAATCTACATTAAAATAATTAATAAACATCAGTTGCTTTGATGTAACCCGTAAAATCAAATCAATTAAATATTTTAATTAAGTTTTGTATCATTTGTTAAATAGGTTCAGTTTAAATCGATGAATTTTATTTTAGATATATTGACGTTCCGTGTAAGGTAAGTATTATATAATATCTAGCCAAATCAGTGAACACAGGAATAAACTAAAACCACATATGGAGTTGGCTTCAATCAATATTAAAATAGATTGTAAATATTTTTAAAAATAGTAAGTCATTTCTTGACTGCTATTAATAACATTTTATTATATTTAAATATTTACAAGATCCGTGAAACAAAACACAGCCGACATTTTCATCAATAACAAACTTATTATTAAGGCATAGAATAAATACATTTAAGGTTCAAGCCTTTACTATAAATTTAATAAACGTAACGTTACGTTTGATTAATGTATTTTTTTACTGCCATTAAATTGTTTATCACTTCTATCTTTAAAACTTTAGAAAAGTAAATAATCACAACATTTTGATTTGTATATTGATATTTTGTATTTTATAATTTTTGGATCATACCTAAATACATCAAACAATGTGTTATTCTCACACGATACTAAAATCAACCCTTCTGAAAAATTAACAAAGTTTCATTTTCCTCCCTGCCTCGCCTGGCTGCCTTGCGTCGCATTCGCCTGAAACTATCTCCAGAAAGGTATTTGCGGAGTTCTGGGCTGAAATGAAGGCTCGATCTGCCTTCCTCTGGAGTCTCCGTTCCTCAGGGGGACGTAAACAAGGGGACACTCCTCTGCCGACAAGATTGAGGGCTGTTTTTGGAAGTTGAAATATTTTGAGGAAAATTCGATTCTCTCTCTGCCTACCCATCATTGTAGAGTCTCTTCCCTTCTGTTTATGATATTGCATTTAAATATTTACAATTTTCATCACAATACCAAGAAGTAAACTTTAAATATCAAATTCAAAAAAAAATATTCTTTCAAAGAGATTATTTTAATTTTAATCTAGAGATAAACACTGAAAAGTGAGACACCATAAATTGCTTTTTGTTTATTATTTTATTATTTATTGAAAGTTTTATTTATGTTTAGCACATAGAATTCTTGTACTTAAATGTTAAGTAACCTATTTTGGTTTTGTAATAAAAACGTTTTTTTCTCATACACGGAAACGATGACATTTAAAAGCATACAAGACGGTAGCATAATTACTCACATATAGCACATAAATTAACGTCTTTACCTAACGTATAGAATGCGCCCTATTCCAAAATAGTTGAGAGAAAAATATTCGGCGACGACGACGACGAGGTGGGGCGGGCGAGGAGCCTGGGGTGGGGGCGGGGGCGGGGAGAGGGCACCTCCTGAGCGCCGACGGAGTTCCGCGCGGAGACAAGATTTATGTAAGGACTTCTGTGTTTGTTGTTAAACGTACAAGAGGCTCATCTACATCCGCCCTGAGGGGCGGCGCCGCCCCGGGTCTGGGGCCCCCCTTCGAACGTCCTTCGATTGCTTCTACTTGCTGATTTTTCGGGTATGATTCCCGGCTCAATTACGATGCGAACTTTTGTTTGTTGCTTACGTGTTTTTTTTTTTGTTATTTAATTATGTTTTGATTTATGTATTTAATAGGCAATAAACAAAACATGTTAAAATATATTTGATATATTTGCCTTTTCCGGTTTTATTTGATGTAAAAAAATCAAATAATAAAAATGGATTTATGTTTTGCGAGTATTTTTTTAGATGAACAACTATTATGTCTAAAGCTTCACTCAATAATACCTTATAAAATATGGTTTTTTGTTATATATTATAGTTATTTGCATATCTAAAAAATTTAATGCATTCCTTTTTTTATTTAGTGCATTCGAATATATATATAAAATTAAATTCCTTTGTGATTAACACACTGAAATCATGTTTGTTTAAAGGATTAATTTATATTCGTAAACATATTAAAATTCAATATTTCATCTTAGAAAAGTTTCGTGATAATACAATCACCTCAATTTATAAGTAATATTTAGGCTCCGGTATTTCCCTATTCACACCCCATACACTGCGTTCTTCAAAGGCACACCAGAACTTAGTAAATATACAGAATTCCATAGACGTTAGAGACACTTACGTTTAATCAACTTAAAGGTGCTTACCCTTGTTCACACGTGCGGCCTAATGAAAGGGTTCAAAGAGAAAATTGATTATCATCTCGTTTTAATCGTATGAGAAAGTATCCCAAGACCATATTTTATACGTAATTAGTATTCCGTGTGCTTGTTCGATGGCATGTGTTTTTCTCTTCATAATGTAGGGTAACTTTAATGAATTGGAAATATATAAGTTGATTGACTCTGAATGGAAAGTATATGTTAATTAAATTTCACCAAAGAATTTGTTTTTTTAATTTCAGAATTTAAATACCTTTTTTATACATACCAGATGTTAATACTACACTAAAGCTATCCTTATATTACCAACTGTTCCGTCATCCTACTTTTATTACAAACCTACAAACCTTAAACGTAGGATAAACATTATTACTTTAAAATGTCAATAATTCAAGCTCTTTATAATAATTAGATTTGGAAACGTGACGTTTTTCCGGGACTTTGGGTAAAAAACTAGTGACTTTTGCTAAAAAGGCTATAAATTAATCATGAAATGTATCAATAGTCAAATTATCAAGAGAAAATTAGAATTATAGGATTATCGGTAAATTTAGTATTGAAGAGACAAAAAATACTTTAAAATGGGACTTTAATTGATTTAAATAGTAATATCATGCAATTAATTCCAAAAACAGGTTTAAAAATATATATTAACTATAATTCATTTCTACTGTGACAATTTACAAAAAAAAATTTTAATGGAGAAAATTACATTTGAAATAACGATTTTCAAAATTAGCGTTCCATTAAATTTTTACCTTATTTTTTATTTAAAAAGAACATCTTCAATATACAGGTTTCACAAAAATAGTTAAAATTAAATGTAACGTAGTTTTGAATATTTATGTGTACTTTTACGTATAATAAGAAAATCATGATTTCTTCACGCATGATATTGTCAAATATTCTGAAACAAGCACTTTATTCTATTTGTTCTTTAAGAATGAGTATCAGCAATTTTTCACTTGGAAATGCTAGCCGGAAAATCAATCACCCCGATTGATGGCGCTTACAACCATAGGTAGGGAAAGTAGGCCTAGAAACACGAGCCTTCTCCACAAGGTAACACTTTACCTAAAAATGCGATTTCTGGAGACAAAAATCATTAATTGTTTTTATTTTTCTCAGATTGATTTGTGTTACGTAATCCAAAATGCTTAGCAAAAATAATAAGATCCTCATTTATATATACTGAGCAGTAAAATATTAAATTTAAATGAATTATTGAAATGAAGCGAAAACTATTTTTCTCTTCTTATTTTCATCTTGAAAAAAATACACATGGGTTATGGTAATATAATTAAACTATATTACTATCCTTAATTGACTCTCATACTAATTAACCTTGCTTCATGGGTGTATTAAAGTTATCAATTTATTACCTTCGACCATAATGTAAAAACAAATAATATACAAAACTAATTAAGTTAACAATCTTTAATTCATTCCTCGATAGTTTTTATAAGTTAAAATATATTTTTATTTATAACTTTTATGTTGATATTTTTTTATTTATCAATCGATCTTATCACCACTTTGGTAATAAGATGAAATTCGAAGCATTCGAAAATCTTCAACTTATTCGCATTTAATAAGAAATAACTTTTTCTTCCTTGTCCTTGTTTTAAAATAAATAAAGGATGATACAGTAGACTAAGACTTATAAACTCACAGAACCCGCCTACCTAAAGGCAACCCGCACAGCAAAAAAACAAATATACACTTTGAAAATAATATGAAGTCTACGTTTAATACAGTTTTTTCGCATATTTACCAGCAGAGAATATTTACATGCAAAAAAATGTTTTCATTTAGAATTTTATACAAATAACTATTTCCTACATATTAAAATCTATTTTAAAGTATAATTGTAACAATTTTTTTGAATATGTGTTTTCATGAAAAATAAGCGTGGTTTTCTGTTAAAATGATTATTAGCACTCGTTTAGTGTATTTTTGTTATTAACTCTTTGAAATTTAAAAAGTTTGATAAAATCTAGCAGCTTAATGGACTACTTGACCGTGACTTCGTAAGTAAAAACGATGTTCTGAAGAATAAAATATGTACATCGCAAGTGTATATGCCATAAACATTTGAAAAATGATCCCATAAGTCTATGTCTGATACGTAAATTGCAAGCAAATTTATATTCAGTATTTTTCAAAAAAATAACCTGGTTTCGTTTCTCGTTTTGAAATACAAATTTTATTCGAACATATTTATATTCAAGTATAGGTTAAATATTTTATGTATATTATCGTGTGATGGTTCGTTTTATAACTATTATTTAGTTTTAGATCACATGAATACAATTTTGACATAAAAAAATCATCGGTTTGTTTATTCACATCAAAAGATAATAAAAGAGACGTTTTAATCATCAATATATAGTATTTATGCCAGTAATATTGTTTATTGGCAAAATACCTAAAAAATTTATATTTCAGATTCATGTGTCAATATTCAAAGCTCATAATGCGTAAAAAATTAATCAATCGACTGGTAATATTTTAATCAAAAAACTGTTTTAATAGTTCAAAATATTTATATTGATTTTGAGCATATAAAATTTAAATAATCTTGTATTTTAAAAAAGCAAATTGGCCTAAACTACGTTTATCGTTAAAATATAGTAAATTTATTTTATTGTCGTTTGAAATATTCAACAAATAGTAATCACGTTCCGGGCAGCGCCGCGACATTTTATAAAACATATATTTAAATACATACTTACATAGAGCAGTCCTGGAGTCACAGCGACTGATTAACATATGTATAACAAAGCACATCTAATACTCCGCTACACCAACAAAACAAAATTAATCTATCCCAAGCGTTCAACACAGTTATTTAAGCAATAAAAACATAGGAGCACATTAGAGGGAGCGGCGACCGCCCCGCACACAATCAGACAAACCATTACTAACAGTTTTGAACTGCTCGCACATCGCCGCCTACTGCCCACTTAACACGGCTAAAATCCAGTTGGCATTGTGTACCGGGTACCACCATAAATACCGTCCTAAGGAGCCCATAATATATTGTAACGTTCAGCCCAGGACGGGCCCCGGGACCTCGTGCCCCGGCGACCCCTCTAATTTATGTTAATGTAAATACGCATCCCTCGTCCTCGTTCTTCATTGGAATCTTGGAGGGGTGCGCACCACCCGCGGGTGGCTTGCTAGATCATTCTGAATAGTTATGAGATGAAATATCATTTTAATTGCGGCTTCAATCTAATAAAAAGCCTTCACGAATGTTTTCTCACCCTTATATTAGCCGAGCAATTTGTAAGCTCTGCTCAACCGGCCAAATAATAGTTGGCCTTACAGCGCCGGTACAATAATTTGTACGATTTGGCTGTTTAATTTTCATATTATTGCGTCATAGTGTGCGCCATTATACGATTCAACGTCTTTTCAAGTTTTTAATGGAACTTTTATTTGTCAATAAAAATATTTGATTCATGCTTTACAACTATAAAACAACTATGCAAATGTATTATGTATGTAAGTTTAGTAAACAAAAAGCTTGATTTATATATGTTCAAGTTGGAAAACGCGGTAGTTGAAAATGAGAAGGTATTTTCTAAATTCTTTTACACTTGCATTAACGGTGCCATCTATTCTGATATTCTTAATTTGCTAATAAGGTAAGACTTGGCGAGTCCATCTTTTTGTTGGAAGCAGTTGAAGTTTCATCCAAAAAACAAGTTTTTGCAGGTGAGACGTCTGCCAAGGAGGCCGCGCTTGCAGAACTTTCTGTTTATCTGCGAAAATAAATCACAAGCGATATTAATGTGACGCATCTAACATCTTGCGAATTAAAACTTGTCCGGATTAGATAGCCTCCAGCAATTATTTTTTGATTCCCCCATTCAACAAAAAAATTACTTTAACAATCATTTATACAAAACAAACAATTTAAATTGATTCTGTTAACCGATTAAGGTGTTTTTGCAATGCTCGTAGATTATTATACTGAAAATCATTTCAGAGCCCTTATTTTTAAATACGTCATACTTCATTTAGTATTATTTTTAAAGTCTTTAATATATATATATATTTATAACCAACAGAGTCTTTTTAATTATTACCCTTTTTTGGGTGATGTAATATATATATTGAAAAATGTGCAACCAAATACACATATTAAAGAATATTAAATTATCTATTTGCATTTTATTTCACATGACGCAAATATAAAATATTTTATTCAGTAAGTCTCAGATTTCAATTTCAATTAATTCCTTATTTTTAAAAGCGTCCGAGGCGCGTCAGGGCGACCGCCGCTGAAACTTTTCAGATCGGAAATTCCGCTGCATTATCTTCGCTCCCAAAATATCGCACGGAGTGAAAATAATTTTTAGAAATTGAAAAATAACTGTCCATAAGTTTTTCGAATATAATTATAATAGATGACAGGGGCGGCCGGCGCGGCGCCAGGTAGCCTCGGGCCTCTCGCTCTCGCGCCGCCCTCTCGCTCCCGCGCCGAGGAAACTTTGTTTGCGCACGGCACTACAATATTTGCATTCCAAATGGTCTCCTTCTCTCCTCGCGCCTCCGCCCTTCGCGTAGCGCCGTCCCGCTCCCCCCGCGGCCGCCGAGTCCGACCCGTTTTTATTTCTCTCTCCTCTTTCGGCTGTTATTTAATATAATCCGGATAGCGTACCAGCGATGTCATATTATGATGACATTCAGATTCGAGACATTCTCGACGCACTCGCGCCAACCCCCGCGGCCAAGTGTCGCGAAGGGCTGCTGCTTGTATAAATTATGCTTGATATTTATAAAATCGATTAAATAAAATAATTTAATCATTGACTTCAAATACTTGAATGAATAAATATACAGCGTAGAATACAGTGATGGCTTTAAATGGTCTAGCAAGGAGAAGCTTATGACAAAGGCATGACAATTTATTTCATTAAAAGATACTGAACACTATTTATACAAAACGAAGAAAACTTAAAATTGCTTCAAAATATCACAATAAATCGTTCCCCATTGCTCGTCAGCCGCGGGTATCGCGGTCGTCCGAGGCGCTTCGAGTGGCCGGGCCGCCCTCGCATCCTGCAGCTCACCTCGCACCCCTCGCCGCAAATAGCAAATATCTTTTCCGTGAAGTTTTCTAAATCGGTTGCACAGTAAATATTACACAAAACGAAAAAGAAAAAGCCAACGCGCGCGCCACAAAAAGAGGAAATAAATGGAGAAACTAAAAATATGACAACTGAAAAATGATGTTTTGAAACGCGGCGAACGATCGCGCTTTTTGTTCGCCTCCGCGATACTCGCAGCGTCCGAATAATACATTTTGAATTTAAAAGTTAGGATCTTCGGAGCAATTGCATTTACATTGAAGTTGTACCGAGAGAGGCTTTCGGACGCGGAGCTCGGCCGGGGAGTTCTCCCGCACCCCCGCGGGGGCTCTCACCCCAGAGAGAGAATCAAAAGAAAACTCGGAACACCAGAGCGAGCTGCGCCGTGATGGCTTGTCAATAAGTGTCTATCCTCGGGGCGGAGATGTAATCACATAATGCGAAGACGAGCAATATTGTTTTGCATTACAAGTTTATTCCTGAAGTTAAATCCGATGCATTTCTTTGCTCGGCTTTCATTCGAGTGGCATTCTTCCTCCGCGATTCGATTTTCTGAAAGGACTTAATAAATTTTAAAGTTTGACTCTGAGGACTTTTAAAAATGTCGTTCTTAGCGATTCTTTTTATCTTTTAGTTCTTCGTCTGCTTGTATTAAAAATTGTTTTGCGATACTTTGTATTAAAATCGTACTCAGTCGAATGGTAATATATAACCAATAAAAATGAAATAGTAAATCAAATTAATATCTATAAGTATTCAAGAGTCAAAATTTCACCCTGTCTTTTTTGTTTGATTGAATTCGTAATGCAAATAACTACCTTATATTTTTTATGGGGTTTTGTTATGTTTTTAAAAAGGAAACATAATATCCGCAACGAAGTGGCGCTAAAAGCTAGTTTTTTTTTTTTATTAAAAGTATTATATTTTCTTATTTCATCATTATTAATGCTCCAAAAAAAACGCATTTTAAAATTCTAAAACCGACATATTATTTAGATCCACGTCTCTTATTTATTTAAAAGCACTGAAAAGATGTTTATTTCTTCAATGAATAGAAAATTTTAAATAAATTTGAGTGACGTGATCGTTTGAAAAATCTAAACATACATTTCACAAACAAATATTTTTTTGTATGTGAATTTTTTCGTTTCAGATATTTGCTGTCCTATATTTTTAATACCCCATAGTACAGGGGTCTCCAACCTTTTTGCACCCAAGTGCACTTTCTAGAATGCCGATCGCGCGGCGGGCACCATTTATTTTTTCAAATGAAATATTATTTTGAAAATATTGTGTTGAATAAATATCAATTTCTGGGAAGAATTATTATTTTGTAAACTAGAAATGTTACCCGTCACAGAATGACGTATTCGATGGACGATGCAATAGTGTTTGGACATATGTTTGGCTGACAATTAGATAAATATTTGCTTTCATTTTGTACATATATATTTTGAATAACTGGATATAAATTTCGGAAGAAAAGTCATTTTAGGAAATATTCATTTTGATAGGATATCACATTTCGTGTCACAATTAACGCATCACGTCTTTATCACGTCTTTAGACGGTGTTATTTTTTTAGGAGGCATTTTGAGCTATTAATGATGTGATTAATTATTTCTAATGCAATTTCGATGAAAAAATAAAGATGGTACTTGTGTCAAACTGACAAACTGGAAATATCTAAAAAGCATCAAAATTTGTTTTTTTTGTAAAAATTCTAAATTTAAAATTCTCGCTGTGAACAACAGAATCATATAATTCGTACATATTGAAACTCGCTAAAGCATATTTTTTAGTTTTATTAAATTAGTTTATGAATAAAAATATTATCTTATCGTCTTGAAATTCGGCACATAACTGCGGAAAAATTTACTGAACTTACGTGCAAAAAATCAGCGTTGTATATTTTAAGATATTCTATAGAGAACCAAAAAATGAAACATACACACAATGGATATTATTATATTTTGTAAATAATAACGATATAATTCTTATCGCTTATATGTGTCTGTTTAAATTCTAAATATATTTGTAAACTTAAATATTTTTATATCGTGGTCGTACAGCGGCGGGCACACGTAAAACGGTCGGCGGGCGCCATGGTGCCCGCGGGGATAGGCTTGGGGACCACTGCCACAGTACATGCACTAATCAATGCAAAAAATCATATATATATATTCAAGCGGGCGAATCAGCGTTTCAAACTTCTGATTGCGCTCTCCCAGTGGGTCGTCTCGATCTCGGGAGTTGGCACGGCAGCACACGTGACGTGCGCACCCGTGACGTGCCGACACGTGACGTGCCGACACGTGACGTGCCGCGAATGCCCCTTGGCGGCCCCGGCCCGCGACCTTGGGCACGTCGCGCAGCCCCTCGACCGCGGCTCGCGAGGAATGATCGGCCTCGGTGACGGCCGATCGTCAATCATAAGGCATTCCCGATACCCGCCGCCCCCGCAACTTTCTCGACGGGTCCTATTAAAACTCGCTATTTTCTTTTTATAACCATTTTTGTGGTTTGTATATGAAACATATTCGCTTTTGAGTTCTCACTCTTAAACTCGTTTGATTTAACCTTTTTTTTAAATATACAAGCTTCTCCGGTTATATTAAATATTATTCACTAAAACCATAATGTTAATAAAGTGTTTATCGATTTTGCTTTCATCGTTTGATGCTTGTTATACCAGACAGAAACGTGAATTTGTCAAAGATTAACTCATTATATTAACTCATGATAGCACATTAATAAATACATTATATAGAATGAATTGTATTTTTTTGATCTTATTACTACTAACTCTGAGGTTGAGAGTACAGTACCAGATTCTTATTTTTTATAAAATATATACACAACATGTGCTTCTAGGCATTAAATTACATAAAACACTTTTTAAAACAGCTTTGAGAACAACTCGTTTCAAAACGGAATTATTGAGTATATTTATTACTATCAAGCCAAAATCTTAAACTGGATTTTTTTTTAAATTTATTAAATGTGATCAGTTTTCTGTTTTTATTGTGAGAATAAAAAGTATCAAACTTGCATACCACGATCTACTTTGTCAAAACTTATAATGTTTAATAGAATTATGTTGCATTGATACTTTCATGAATAAGCTCCGATTTGTGGTTTCGGTACAATTAAACAATTTTATGCGTGTATTCTTTATCGCATATTTTTATGTCAAATATAATTTTACGCACGTGCTAAATCCAAAAACACAAACTGCACTTTTTCAATTTATTTTCATAAAAAAAGTTGAGTGATACTCGTTTAAACCATACACTTGTAAAACCTTAAATATTTTGGTAGTAATGTGTTTTATTTAAACTCCATCTCAACTTATTAACATAGTAACCTAGTAACAACTTGGTAACATATTGTGATGTCAAATACTATGAAAAGTTAACAAAAGCAATTATTATTCTATATTATAAATACACAAAACACATGTATTGTGTTTTTTGACACATCAACGTTAAAAAACTATCTTAATTATATTTTTAATATAAATATTATACTGTTTAATAGCAACTTGGACGGAACAATTGTTGTATTTTATCACATTAAATACCAATTAGACAACAAAAAATATAAACTCGAAATAAATAAGTACTTAGTTTTTAGTAATAACACATTTTTTTATAAATTGCAATTAATTTCAACGCATCAGTAAATACAACAGCATGTGACCTCAATAATTTTTTTCTATCAACAAAAGCAATCATATCCAATAATTGAAATCACTCGAAGCGTATTTTATTATAAATGATTCAATTGATACCGCAGGACACACAGTACTAAAAAAAAACATGTCTGCTGTGGCTGCGAACTGAAACAAGCCGTGGATTACATTCCGGAAGGCTTCATCGTACCATGTTTCTGACAATTACGCCGACAAAATAACCCCGTGCAGCAGTATGCATGCATAAAAAATTTAATGTGGGGTGAATTTCACAGTATATCGACCATATAATTTGGTATGCAACGATGGATTACCAATGTCGATCTCGCCGGCTTCAGCTCACTCATGCTCTAGTGATTTTTTTTTCTGTTCATTAGACCAGTTCAGTATCGCAATGTTTTCCAACTACATATAAATAAAATATAACATAAACAAACTTACTTAATAGTTAAATATAATTTAATCCAGAGTTGAAAGCAACTCACCCTTTAACCTGTACAAAATCCGTACGATTTTTTTTAATATTATAATTTTGAGGTGGGTTAGCTATTATTCACTTCATTTTGCTTCAGGAAAATATTTTACTCTGCAATATAAAATGTCGAATTTAAATTGCAAAGCCATAACATATTGCAATACATTTCTAGGACAATACGTAAATTGGATGCAAGTTTTATTTTATTTTTTGTAAAATAATCAAGTATTCAAAAACATCAACATTTATTTACGGATCAATAAACTTAACTCCCACAAAATTCACCAACAAAAATATATCTTGGAAGCCTACATACGTTGATCCGATTTGGAATTGTATCCGCATTTCAGTGAATTTTGTTATATCTCTCTTATCTTTTTATATTAGGCTGGTTTTGATTGAAATCAAACTCAAAAAATTAAATCCTGAACATATAATTAATCATTTTGCTTTCTTTGTTTCAGGTAAGTCATATTGCGATGCCACATTGTACATCTGTAAGTCATATTTTATTATATACTTTTAAATAACTCCATTAAAATATTTAATTAACAGAAATAAGGTTTTTCATAAAAGTTATAAAAGATTCTGTCCTGCTTTATTATGCAACAATGTTGTTGTGCTCCAGTAACATCTAAATTTAAGAAATTATAAATAATTTAAGTAGTTTTATTTTCTCATAGCTTCAAACAAACCGTTAGCTTGCAGAACTAGCGCAAGTATTTTTAATTATATTACGATTTTTATTTAGTAACACATTTTTAAAATAAATCAGACCTATTTTTTAATCAAAAATAGAAGTGCAAGTAATATAAAAACCTTTTACCGTATACTAACTGGTAAATAAAGCTATAACCTAAGCCATAAATTGTTTTATATCAACCTGTTCAAGTTTGAGATTTAATTTAGCAGTTTTTTGTCTTAACTATAAGAACATTTTTCATTTAAATACAACTAATGTTTTAAAGTACTCAAACACATCTCTTAACAATATTGATTAGTTCATGGTTAATCGTGTATAAGGCAAACAATATTTACAAAACAAATAAATAATAAAACATTGTCAAATCGTAAAATTTAATTTTTATAACATGGTGATATTTTACTCCCTTCAAAATTATAAATAGACATCCGTTCGAGAATATTAAAAATTTCCATAAAAAGTTTTTCAGTAATAGATTTTAAAATATTAATTTTGATTGAAGCGTTGAATGTTGAACGTGATACATAAATAAAAACTCTTGAATTTTTCAGTATTTGATGGGTGAAGTTTATTTTTAAATTGAACTATTCTGACAATGTCAGGTAATCGGGGTTCGTCCGGGGCTGATGCAATTCCAGCTGAATCCTGCGCTCGCCGTGCGACCTGAAAAACTGAAACGGCAACAATTCACCATCGCCATGGAAAGTTTTTGCAAAAATTAAATTACGAATTGTAGTCACATCATAAAATTGAAAATGGCAAGTCGAGAAACCGCTAACCTGCAGAATATAAAGTTTACGGCGAACCAAATATCTGACTTTTAGAAAATTCGCTTAAGCCAATATTCTATTAATTTTATTTGTTGTGTTTTATGATTTTTTTTTTCAGAAACACAAAATAAAAAGTAACTCTTATATTTTTAATTTATATTATATCTCTACGTTTTACGTAAAAATTCATAACCAAAAACATAGGGGATAAACAATAATATAATCATGTAGTCAAACATGGGTAAACGTCTTTGGAAATTCGATATAAAATTTGATGAGACTATGGCCTGTTATCTATCTCTTCTCTGAAGAGATAGAAAATGACTTTTATATTTGAATCGATATGTTTAATTTAATTTCTCATTAACAGTAGAAAAATATCTAAACAAAACATATCACATAAAATTAAAAGATCGAACTTTTATTTTGTAAATGATTATATCAAAACGAATTTATCAGAATGTATTGATTTATATATAATATAATATTTTAAAAAATCAATAATATTTGTTTGAAAATGAATTATATATATTTTTTAAACATCTAATATATTAAAAAAAACTTTTAAAATCTCAGTAGCTTTTTCAAATAGGAAAACTTAAATATCCGCGGACAAATAACGACAAGTGGAACATTCTTGAATCACAAACAACCCCCTAAAATTTTAAAGTCTGTTATATTATTATTTTTTCCGCTGCCCTCGCTGAAGGGTCGATAAATATCGTGAGAAAGTGTAAAAAAAAACCTTTTAGTCGCTGAACTTTTGGCTACAATCTACGCAATCACAATAACCGCGCTTCAGGTTTCAGGGAATCGCGTTTCCTGCCGTAGAGTTTTTGTTTTAAAATGAGATTTTAAGCGCTACGACATTATTGCCCCACTGGGAACTCACCTTTATGGATTGTACCTCGAGCGTCTTGCTGGCCGGTGCGTGGAATCGGGGCTCTACGAAATATTAGGCACTGCTACGACACTATGTACAATATTTACGATCGACAAAATACCTTATTACTTTTTATGGATGAATAAACTGCCAAAATAAAAGTGTGTTTAAAAAAATTTAAATCAAATATAATTTTAAAAATTACATTATTTAAGCGGATACACTTTTAACATTGATGTAAAATTATTTAAAAAGAAAAATATATAAGTAGGTTTTTTTTAATTTCGTGGTGCATAAAATATATCGTGTTTTATTGGAAAATACTTCCCATATCAAATTCACAGAATTGGTTTTAATTACTACCTTGCCTCTCCACAATGAAACTATCTCCGCCGTAAATAAATTTAGTACCAATCCGTAGACCCCCGCCCTTCCGGCCGCGCGCACACATCGTCTACGACCGCCCGTAGAGCTGAGCTCCTCTACGATCCGTAGACCTGCCGATATTCGGCCGGATTAATTGACCGTAATTCCGGCGCCGGTAGCTCTCGCAGCTCACCTGACTTTCAGGACGTTTTTATCGACGGCCAATTTATACTGGGGTTATGAATATTCACCTTAATTTGAGTCGGAATTGATTTACAGCAGTTTTAGTGACCCGTACGTGTGTGCGAGGAACGTGAGAGCTCTTTTTGGATGTTTTATGTGAATTATTATGTCGCATTACTGTACTAATGGCGGCCGTTATCGAAGCTATGCAACCCACCCGGTTAAACCACCCTAACATCGTATTTGGAAAATATGCTTTATTTTACACGGTATTTGAAATGTTACAAAATGTTATATTTAATTTGTATTAATTAAGAATATATTTTTATACAAAAATATAAATATTTACTGAAATTATTACTGATATAAGAATAAATAATACTTTTGATATGTGAGAATTATTTCACGAAAGAGGGTAGTAATTTCAGTTTCAACAGAAAAAATGTATATTTTTTAGCATTAAATCAATAAGCTAAGGATGCACTCATCCGCTGGAGAATTAGAATAAGCGTAGGCTGCAGTGGCGATCGGCGATCGGCGATCGGCGATCAGCCCTCACGGGCGATAACAATCGCGGGCGGGCGGGCGGCCGAAACTTGGGAAGTTATCCCCGATAAGGCGAAGTTCGGCGGGGCGGGGTGGGCGGGGTGGGCGGGGTGGGCGGGGTGGGGTGGGTGGGGTGTGAGTGGGGGCGGGGGCGGGGGCGGAGGCGGCGGGCGCCGGTCGATGCGCGCGCGGCGGCGCCCGGGCCGCACTCGCAAAGCGCGCGCCGAGCCGATACGACGTGCCTGCCTACCCGAATCGCAACGCTCTAGCTGTAAGTCAATTCTACAATCCCAGCCGGCGACTCCGCTCTCCGCTGCGAACTCCTTGGAAACACTGCGTTTTCCGCACCGTCCCGTCCACGCCCGACCGTCGTCGTTCTGTACGCTGTCGCGCGGGAAATACGCTGCGTTTGCGTTTTCCGCCGTTTGTTTTCCGCGTCGCATCCGTCATCCGCCGGTCTTCTTCCTTACATGTCAAAGTGTTAAGTCAGTGTCGTCCCGCGGTCTCGTGCTCGTGTGACTCGGAGATGCAAAGCGGTGCCGTCGTGAGGTTCGGTGGGGGCTTGTTTTTCCCGATGGACTCTGTCGCTCCGGAGAAAAAGAAAGTTAGTATGCCCTGAGGACTTTTGCTCGATTCTTTTTTGAATGCCCGTTTGTCGTTAATGTTTTTTCTGTCGAGAATTCGTTCCGTCTCCCGCCGTCGGCCGGCGGACCGGCGAGCCGCGGCCGCCGGCGACTCGGGCCCGGGGGCCGCGCTCGCCCCGGGGCTCCCCCTCCGGCATCGCGGCAAGCTCTCATGATAACCTTCGACTCTGACGACAGTTCCTCGCTCGATCGGCGTCTCGGTGACGGCCGCGGACTTTGCGCGGTATTTCTCAATTTTTTTTTAATTTTGTTTTCGAGCATTGACTTGTTATTTTACCGCGACTAAAAATCCCGCCTCAGTTTTGCCATTTTCCACTCGGTCGTCGAGTGACCCGCGCGTCATTTCGCTCGTTTTTATTTACATCAGAATAATTGCTCCCGATAAATGTCCAAAGTGCATGCTCGTTACTCGAAAGCGTTGTAAATAAAAAGTTAAAGTGTTCGTGTCCGGTGTTTCGAGTTGCCGTCGGAAGAGCGGCGAGAAGTTCGCTTCGAGCTTTGACATTTCCGCTGTGAATTTCTAACGAAAATCGAGCAGTGCGAAAACTCTAACTCCGGGATGTTCCGCGTGCTTAAAAAATCAATTTTAATTTTTTAAGATTTTTTTGCATGAATTCTCAATTTATTCCGATTGCACGAATATTCATGTATTCAACGAATTATTGACAGAAAAAAGTGCCTCGATAATAATAATATTTAAAACCTCATTTAATTTAAATCTGCGCCGTTGGAATTTTTTTTGTCGATTTTTTATTAATTTACAATATTTCGCGACAGAACGACGGGAATGCATGAAACAATCACTCTACAATCCACACTCTGCCTGGTTACCCTGCTTGCCTACCCCTGCTTAAATCCCATACAATCATGTATCTTGACCTGAAGTACTCCCAAAAATGCCACTAAAGTCATTCAGTGAAATTCCAATCGGGTGTTTGTTATTTATTGCACGACTGGCATGCTTCCTTCTGTAATAATACTCCCTCTATAATTTGCCTGGTGTTAAAATAATTTCTGAGTTCGTTCAACATTTTTTAGACCCGTTAGGTATTTTCAATGTGATTTGCAGTTACAGTGATATTGTGTTAAAAGTGAAATTCTGAACAAAATTTAAGTTTCCCAGCTAAATAACGGGTTCTGAAAATGTATCGGATTCTACACAACATTTTTTTGATTATTTAAATTTTAAAGCAACTGTTTTATCTACATTAAATCAATTGGATACTTATGCGTTTTTGATATTAAATATGCATGATTATCTATGGATATTCAATTACCAAAACGGTTATACTTATTCACTCTTATGTTGTAAAGTTTAAATATTGATAAATCATATATCAAACACCGCAGGTAAGTTTACTTTTTATTATTTTACTATTTATCTATTCAGAGTTGTTGTTTGGAGGTAAATATTATAATTAAGAATTTAAGTTTTTATAATTCTTACAGGTTGAATTTTTGCACATCATTTTATTGATTAAAAATTTATTGTAATTTATTTTGTATTTAGTGTTTTATCTGTAATACCTACCGTAAAATATGGATGTGATATCTCAATCTATCTGTTGGTATTTTATTTTATGCAAGTTCATTTGTTATATTATAAATATAAAATGATATTTTTTAATACGGATATTTATTTATACTATTTTTGTGTGCGTAGGGAAAATATTAGTTTGTTCGGTTATAAATACTTGGCGGAATTAATGTGGAGTTCACCGCAGAGCATGTCGCCATCCCTCTTTCATCCCTGGGTAACCAACCTTCTGCGGAGCATCGCGCAAGGACCCCCATAGTTGCTTTGAGAAATCTGATACAGTCGCATTACACACATTTCGGTCGTTTTGATGAATAATTAATTAACTAATTTTGCCAACTAATCTCAGGCGGGTAACAAATCTCCAAACAAGATTACATGCGTGCTCCTACATTCAGATTGAAGGAACTTCCTCGCTTTGTGAGCGGCTTGCATGCCCCGTGCGCTGCCGAGAAGCTTTCTATCGTGATGTTTAATTTGGAAAGAGTACGATAAATAAATTAGTGCTCATGATGGGTATAATCGAGTTTGTCACAATTCGAAAGGAGTAATAAGCCTCAGCCAGGCCGTGATCTAGCTTTGCAATATTTCCGTTCTGTTTTTAAGCGGAAGTAAATTTATTTCCGGCCAAGTGTTTTAAATCAGACGAGCGCTAACTTTATGATTTGTTTTGTAAGTTATTAAAATAAAGAAGGGTTTTCGTACTCGGCCCGGTGGAAGGTATAGAATTCATCCACAGTTATCGCAATTTATATGAGAGAATACCACCCTGCCATAACGATTAAATAGCTCGTGATCATTATAGCGCTGAATGTGAGTTTTGAAAGTTCTCAAATTTATAGTTACACAGAAATTATAGCGTTTATCGCCAGGGCGGCAGATACTCGCCTTTTGTTTTCTCAGCTGCCTAAATCCGGCTCAATAGTTCCTACCCTTCTCAGTTTACCCTCGCCCGCATCTAGAGGGTAGAAACTTTCTTTCTGAACTGCAATAGTATGTTCTGTAAGCAAAAGTTTTCCGTGGAACTATTCCCTGTTGAAATATATATATATTTGGACATTTACGATTTTTAGAATGACAAATTAAAAGATCCGTTTGAAGCTCAAGGCTCTTGAGGAAGAACCTAACATTGTAATACTCAGGATAGGATTATTATAATACTATACAATAGGCTATTATCAAGTCACGTACACATGCCATATTCCGCTTGAATCATTAATTGATAACCGAAATTCCCGAGAATTTTGACAGAACATCTTACCAAATTTACGAAGCAAATTTGCCTTTGGTTGAAACAATAGAGGCACATTGTGTTTCATTTGGAATTACTCCCTTTATTCAGCTAATCGCTGTTTGAATTTGAAAATTTCTTCTGCTCAAAACCGAAACTTCGCGATTGTTTATATTTCACGAGATATGTTGAAGTTATTATCATACAGCGAGTCCTATTTGAGTTTCGCTAATTTTAATTTTGCAAAAACATTTGATAGAATTTTAAAATCTGCGGTTCAACATATAGTTATTAAATAAACGTGACTTAAATTGAGCTGCTTATCATGCCAATACATCTGGCGGACAACGCTTCCGTAAAACAATATTTCAAACACCCTTGTGTTATTTCAATTAAATGATTACCAAATTAAATGAACAGCCGAGTTGTCGGAGTTTTGAATAGAACAACATGCCTCTCACATAAGTGAACCGACCCAGTACACCCCGGCATCCGAGCGTTATTAATATTTTATGCCGAAACCTTTATCAGTTATTTGATCGGGCGAATCTCCAGTGCCGCGATATCGCAAGTAGGGCTACCGTTGTAGTCCCTGGCTGGTCAACTTGCTCGTGAATAATTGAAATCATAAATCGAGGCACTTGTCGTAAACCGGGAACTCCGTTATCTCCAGTTTCTAGCGATATAATATGTTAGATTGTGTAATGTACCTCGTATAATAAATTCGCATCGGTGTTTGTGAGATTTTTCAGAGACGCTCTTTTTATAGTTTCGACTGGAGGGATTTCAGCTCATTTTTCATGAGCTGGAAAGTGATGGTTTGATGTCTTAAGCAGACAGAAAACATTTATAATGTGAAATAAATTTGAGATCATTCGGCTTATCTGAAGATGATGGCACGTCGCTAGTATCTCCCATATATTGCTCATAATAAAGCAAAAACTCGTAACCAAAATAAGCTTTAAAAAAGCAACAAATATTTTGAAAAGGACTTTTAACGTTTCTAGTTGGTGATTTAAAAAATTGAAAGACTCGATAATAATTTTAAAAATATAAATGTTCAATAAATTAAAAATTATTAACACATCATAATTTAACATTTTTGGAGGCACCTCTGATGTACTTCCGATTCGAAGAGCATTACTCTAAATATTTCAGATTTCCTTGAATTCGTTCTCTCGGCACGAAAAGAGCCTATCTGACTACCAAATAGTTAATTTTTCTATACGCCTCGATAATTACTTTTTTAATTGATCTTTGGACAAAAAAATATTTGTTTCGAATCATTTGTTATACTTGTATCGCTGTGGCAATTCTCTTCAAGTAGCGTTAGTTAAAAGATTTTTCTTATTTTGTTGGTTTGGTATAAAATTTTATTTTGATACATTTTCAATTTCATATTGAAATATCTTGTAGAACGGTTTTTGTAGTAATCGTGAACTTGCAAGTATTTATTTTAACAGGCACGTTAGTGATTTACAATTTAAAGCAGTAAAATTAAAATCTAAGTTCATGTTTTATAAAATAATACCTGTTGTTTAAACATAGCTTCATAATTTTGAAGTAAACTTTTTACTTTATCATAAAACTAATAAACTGTTTCGGTTATTAACATAGTTTTTTTTTTAAATCCAGTGTGTTTCTGTTCAGTACTTCTGCGTTGTCAATGCTGACAGGTGTCTTATATTTTCCCCGTGGCGTATGATGAATATTATAATTGACAAGGTGTTGAATTATGCAATGCATTTCCGGGCGCGCGGCCACATTACGGGCTTTGTTTGACTGGCCGTTAATTCGTTTGATGGACACGCTCGACTCGACGGAGGCTTTATAGATCATGCAAAATTCGTGAGTTTCGCTGATAAATATTTTTTTTGCAATATAGACACAAACTATCGATCATGATATCCATCCAAAATACGCGGCATCCATATCTGTTCTACAAAAAATAAACGATGCATTGTTAAAAAAGATATAAAAAATAAAAAATCCTAAATATAACAATACAAAACTCGTACAATATTTGTACAAAATATGAACAATAATTCAAGCTGTTTCAATTTGTTAAACTACACATTTAAAAAACAGATATTAAAAACAAAATAGTTAGAAAATTACAATATGTTTTTTATGCGAGCGCCTTCGCTTATTTTATCTCTTATCCATTTATTAAAATTACAATTACTATATTTGTGAATGCATCAATTCGTCGTTGTTTAGTTCTTACGTGAAAATTACATTAAATACTTTTTATATTGTCATTCTTAGCGTTTCTTTTTCAGCTTTAACTATAATATTAATAAAAAACCTAAGGTTGTTGGATTCAACAAATTATGTATCATTAATATTTACACACAATATATTATATTTCTTCCATTCCTTCCTCTAGGTTTTTATTCGCTCGACTTAATGGTGGGCGATATTACCTGTCTGCCATTCGAATATCCAAACGTTTACGACATCAGTTGAACTAGAAGAGATAGCAACCATCAGTTTCAGGCTAATGATCCAATACAAGAGCGCATTATGAAATTTTCATTAGATATTTGAATAATTCCCGCTCGGCCTCTCCCCGGCGACAATGAGGGAGATTAGTGCGCGTCAAACATTATCAGCGTCCCGGCTTCTCATTAACGGCACGCTGATTAAAGTGACAGCCGGAATATGCCGCAGCGTTATTAAACGTTGCTTTCGATTCTGGAATCTGGGCGGCGAATTTGTAATCACGCCAGCTCTGCCGCTAATCAATCCGATTCCCCGACAATAACATCACCGGCCCGGCAAGGAGTGACACTGTCGGCGCGGGGCTCGGGAATTCCACCCATCAAATTATGCGTCAATAATACAATGCGATAATTATTGCTAAATTATAAACACGCGTTGTGCGCAGTATTAACCTATTCAATGTGTGTTTCTTTTCGGTAAAATTCATTTTAAATGTTTCAATCCATTAATCGAAGTTCTATTATGCTGAAGGGTACGCTCGTACGTTTGGCTATTACATCAAATTTCCATGACACAATCTAGACTCGGCACAGCTTCAAAACATTCACAACTGACTCTTGATCAAACAAACCGATAGCGGCGGAGTTCCAACAAAATCCGATATCGAATCGCCAGTCAGCAAATAGCAGCCAATATGAATCATTCATTGCGATCGCTCTAGCATTTTATTTAAAGTTTTCTATACACATTCACGGACCGGTTGCAGTGTTTAATACTTCACAAACAAAACCGCGGGACGCGAGCGAACTTCGGTGAGCCCTCGCAGCCCGTGTATGCTCGTACGCTTCCCCGACCCATCACTGAATGGATAGGATGGATCAGAATGAAGATCAGCGCATGGCAACTCATAGTATATTTTATCGCTCATACGGACTGCGCCCCGCAGCTGTGGGTAAACACACAATGTAGCTTTTGCTCTCCCAATCGCTCATGAGCGATTACGTAGATGTCAACTGCACTGCTTTGTGTAATGTATTACAATATTATTTATTATACCCTCGAATTTTATACTACGCAATATATAAATTTATTTCATTTTTATCAGAAAGCGGAAAACACAAATTTATTTTTTTCTTTCACTGTCGCTTAGTGATAGATTGAAATGGGTATTTTCAAACGCTCGCCCACTACCTTGCAGTTTCGTGGAAAACACAAAGTGAAAACGGCCGATAAAAACTATCCATAAAACACACATCGACGTAAACAACCTAAATTCCCGGAGCATCAAAGGGCTCCCAGGAACAGTCCGTATATTATATTTACGGTCACCACGACGGCCGTTTGTAAAGCCGACATGTTTATAAAGTGAATGTTACACCCCGGGACCGTTCTCTTTTCGAGGCATTTTTCATCGATACGCATCTCGCCGTTTATCGGTCTGATTTGTTGCTACGTAACAATGGCTCTGTGTTTCAATAAAGCTTGTCAGTTTCGGAGAACATTCGGCTGAATAGCGACATTCCCCGCTTTCAGCCGCGCCGCGCTCCGCTCGCAGACATTGCATTGTTATGCCGAGTTATGCAAACAATTATTACCATACATACCGCGAAGAGTACTCCGCGGGACGCCGGGCGATAGACCCTTGTTAAGATTAAGCATCAATAAATAATCTACACACAGCAATCGCAATTAAAACATTTCGGAGGAACTTCAAGGTGAATAAATTAGTCTGAAGGCGTATCACTGAGATAATAGGCTTTTAATGTATGCTCGCTAGCAAATATTAAACCCTAATGTCTTGGACAGGTAGTGCTTCCTAAGTTTCCTTCTTGGCGCATTTCTAACTTGAGATCTTTCAAACTTATGAATTTCAAATTTGAGTTCAAGCTCCCTCTAAAGGATTACATACTATTAAACTGTTTTCTTTTTTTTTTTTTAATAAAACAAATAAATAATAAAATAAAACACTTTTAACAGATTATTAAATATTTAATTATTATGTATTTGAAAATACTTGCATAATTTTCAAACTTTTAAATGTTTATTTTCACAATAATCGAACTTCAAGTCACACTACAAAAATATAAATATTTTTCATTTCACAGATTTCGAAAGCATCAACAGGATATTTTGTCGGTGAAGCTCGTTACTTTAAACTTGGGCTGTAAAACGCGCCTTCTACTTAACGCTATTTAATATTTAAAGCTCAAATCGTTTAAAACAAAAGTTGTTAATATATTCTCACACCGCGGCTCAAAGTAGACAAATTAAACCGATCACTCCAGGCGCGGCAGCGACTCTGCGATAATAAACTTGTGCCCAGGACCTATTTTCATATTTTGAAGTTTAATGATATCGTCGAACAGCCCCTGTCAGGGTATGACGTGCGCCACTCCGCAAGATCGCTACGGCGTAGGTGGCGATAAATATTTTAGTACTGGGCTCTACGGAGCTCCGCTGGGCATATCACTGAGGGAGAGTAGAATGCCTGAGATCGTTTAATGTGGCAGGAAACCGGCCTGAATTTCTAGGATTCGAACAACCCCTATTGTTAATTAAATACTACTATTCGAAACGATTCCTCTCGTCTGTCTAATTCTAATTCACTAGTCTGCGGATCATCTTATTCCGCATCATTTTTGAAAAATTCAAGTATGAAATAAACACACGTATATTTAAAAATAATTGAAAAAGTAAAAGTTTTCGTTTTTAAAAAGATAAACCCTTCGTCATCCTTAAAAGTTATCAGTCTGAACATAAAATGCAACAAACAATTCCTTCGTTCTTTTTAATGAAGATCACAAAAGTCCTTTGTATTTTATTACAAAACTTTTCTTCAGCTAACGCCGAAAGTCTTTCTTTAAAATTTAATAAAAATTATTAATGGCAGAAACTCGGCCATTAAAAAGTGTAACATTCACATGAGACTTTCTTTTAATACTGATACCAAAGTTTTATCAAAATATTCGTATTTTAAAACAAAATTATACATTTGAGCTCTGAAATAATTTATTCGGTTCATTCACGAGATAATATATCCTCATCCTAAGCGATTCAAATATCCTTTATTATATCTTTTAAATCGCGACCTATGTAAAAAAAAACCTTTCGTAGTACTACGCATTCATTTCTTCTTTATACTCTGGTTTCATATAGCGCGCGAGCAGCTCCATCCCTCTCCGACGCACGACCCCCTCCCGGCCTGACGGAGACAGCAATATCGCGCGCTTGTCTTTCGGTTCACTGGGCTTTCTTTCAATTTCAGATAGGTCTGGCGTCCGTGAGTCCGCGCCTGTGTGGGTGGGAACACCTTCATTTTCAAGCTCTGTGTGCTTTGGGCCGACGTTACGTGTTTTTCTTTGGAAAATTTAGTGCAAGGGGAGATATACGGCAAGAAGATAGTTTATTTCTATCTCTGAAATAACGTATAAATAAATCATGATAAGACCCTAGCAGTATTCGAAGAAATCGGGGAAATATTGTAGGTGTCCAGCCAGATGAATTTATAATACTGTTTTTCCTGTGCTTCGATATTATAATGTTTAGCTTTATAGAATAAATATTTCATATTTTTTTTAATCCGTAAAATAGCTTCATTTAAAATTAATAAATAAATTTACATTCCTCAAAATTCTTTAAACAGTGAATTCCTTTTTTTTAATAATTTCTTTTTTGCTACACATTATATAGTATTATGTACAAAATGTTTTTTTTTTTATATACTAAACAAAAAAGTATATTCTTTTATACCGGTTCATTTTTTAAAATAAAAAATCAATCAATGTCTATCTTATCACCTTCAACACTATTTTTTGAGACTTAAACGCAATATTATTATAGAATTAAAGTGTTTTTCAAAATATAACGTATTTATAAATCGATAGTAAGCATTAATAATATACACTTTAGGTAACTATAAATAATCAATTCTAATAGCTTTAATAATTTATAACCAATTGCTAAACAACCTCTATGTGGTCCTTTGATAATCAGTATCTATACGATCTTTATGCATCAACATTACCAAACTAAACGTTACCAAACTTTGGTCGGGTCTTTGCAACGTAGTTTAAAATTTTCACACTAATTTCAAAGTGCCTGTGTCAAAGGCTCCATGAGAAACCGCTGGTCTCCAGCGAATATTTCCTCTCATGCGAATATGTGTTTCTAGGTAAAACGTCAACAAAATTAACACCCCTGTGATGGTGACGTGGGGAATTTCGTTTCCTTATATTCACAAAAATTCATTCGAGAGAAGTAATATTTTTTTAAGATAAAATGCCAACTCGGTAATGTGCCCTAAGTAATTGGCTCGCCTGGTTAAATAGCTCGCTGTTTAACCGATCCGACGCCATCGCGGACGGAGACCTCTGCAAACTAATTTAGCTGCGGACACATTCTAGGATCAACTTTTATAAATACGTCAGTGTTGATAGCGCCTCTGCCTCCACCCCCTCCTCGGCGCCGCCCCTGCGGTGTCTCCCAGGGAAACACGTTTTAATTTATAAATATCAATTTTAATTATCTAAATGCTAACCCGTCTTCAGTGTCGGACTGCCGGGCGGCCAGAAACTTTGGTCTTATGCTGTATTAATTACTAAATCTGCCTCGGAAATATTTACTTGCCTCTTGTTTTTGGACAGTAAATGTTTCGTAACAATTCCGCCTGAAATTCATTCATTTTAAATACAATAACGGCCATTTAGATTGAAAGCATTTTTTATATTAAGCACTTTTATTGTTCAGCTTCGCAGAAAACTTCCAAGTATTTGTTAGAACAAATTATTTGTATATTTAATTAAAATTTATGTATAAAATTTAACGTACTGTGAGCTGCTCAAGAAAAATCGAATATCACTGCCTCTTCCATACGTAAGGATATTTTAGAATAACCGCGATTACGCATTACATAATATGCATCGTCATGCAGTTTAGGCATGATTACGGGCATTTTCTAGATGTTGGAGAAATCAATTCGGCCAGGTAAACTCTTCGAACGACGGGTCGCTTCAGGGAAACTAATTCACGTAAAACGATCGCTGTCGCGTCTCGTGCCTTAGCCATATCATCCTTTAACGTTCATAACAAAATGGCTTCCTCGAAGTGATGTGTTGTTTTGATTGCGACAGTGTCTTTCCGAAGTCATTAGGTCTCCGGCCGGAGGTGGCGTGACTCGACGTCGTTTGTTCGCAGGCAGGTTGGAATATGAACATGCCGGGCTCACGAAGAGAGATCGCCTTGAGTTACTGCCGACTGCCCGAATTGGACGTTTTCGTATCTCGCGTACTCGCCGTGAGACGGAATGTCGCTTATTGCGCTCACAGTATTATGTAAATGTATCATGCTTCCTCAAACGGCAATATCGCTAGCCCTCCGGCGCAACCCGGCCAAAGAAAACTCCAAATAAGAAAGAGATTTCACTAACGCAAATATCATATGAACGTTTTAAATTTTGACGTTATATTGTACCTAAAATGCTTGTAAGAATCCTTAACGTCTAGATATTGCTAAACTTTAGAATATTTGAAATATGCCCGGATATACACTATCCGCTCTCGAGTACAAATTTCTGTGCGCTCGATGTGAATCCGAACAATACGTCGCTCGCGTTACGCCGCAAGATCTAAACTGAAGTTCATATCGGCTTTAATACCTTCGTTCCAGTTTAATAGTTTTCCCCTACGATGTTAATTTCTATTGATAAACCCCCTCGCCGCTATACACCGGACGTCAGTCAAGCCCAGCATCCCACAATGGCGGCCCCGCTCACGTAACGGCAAACGTGCGGCGCATTGTGCAGCTCGCGAGGAGCCAGGAAGTCCAGTTGTGACGTAATTTGCGTTTTGATATGCATTTAACAGCGCCGGAGAGATGATAAATGGTTAAATGTGTTTAAGCGCCCAGCCCGCCGTCCATTGTTGCCGACACAATCCCGCCACTGGACAGAACACTTATGCACTTGCCTCATACTCTATAGACGTAATTATACAGGCGCTCCTCAAGTGAGAGACCGGCGGGAGGGCGCGGAGCGGCGAGGGTGCGAGGGCCCCACACCCCTGCGGTTCGTCATTTCATTCTTCTAAACCGTATTTGAACAATATCAAATTAAAGTTCAGCTATTATTGAATTGTCAAAATCAATAATTCATTATACTCCAACATCGGCTTCCAAAATAGAATAAATTATAAATATGTTAATTTTACTTTAGCAGTGCAATTTTTATTAACAGGATAAATTTCTCTGCTCACTCGGTACATGGAGTTTTCGAGGATTTTATTTACACGGAGGGAGATAATGCAATGTTTCCGCTGGCGTTTCGATTAATTCTTAACCTACGCCTCGCCTTCCCAGCGCGGAACTTTCAGTTTTCATTTTAGCACAAATACAATAATTCCTGTCTTTGTAATCTCAAAGGACCCACTCTTCTTTGATCGGTTCTCATATAATTGCGGTGACGGTATCGCACTCGTAATTAATGTTTTTTGTAACAATACAATGAGGAATGCTGTTTGTTGTGATGACAATGGGAATTTCGTTTAAGAATTCACAAAGGGATCTGAATATAAAGCTAAAAACTTTATTTAACATAATTATTTATCACACTCAACCGATTGATGAAAGTAAATAACCGCATTTTTCATGGAAATATTTTAACACTTCTTCAGCCGTTGCGATTGTATTTTTCGAGCCTAATTTTTATGACAATTGTAATTTTATTTCGGATTCTACTTTAACTGGGATTCCAGATAACACATTTCGTTTAAATCTGACAGTCCAATAAGACCGCCGGGTGACCCTTTCGAAATCCAGTGGAAACAATTTGACCTTTGGCGTAACGACGCCGAGCTGATCGCTGAATCTCAATAAAACAGTAATCCACCCCGACTCGCGCGGGAATATGACAAGTCGCTGCCGACAGACCTGCGAAAACAAATCGCGAGCCTTGAGAGCCCGGCTATACATAATTACCCCTGCCCCACTCGAATCTAATACCCCTAAATTTATCACGTACCTACTAAGTAAGGGACGACCCTTAGGTATTAAAAACTCCCCCGCGCCCGACGACCTCCTCGGCTTCCTAATCTCCTACCCCACGCCGCCTGCATGCTAACAACTTGTCCGTTTTGTCCGCACAAATCGTTTTCTGTGTATTTTACAACACCTTTTTTAATTCTCTCCGAGGCAAATTGGGCCATTTAGTGTTTTTCTTTCCTTTTTTAGCAGTGCGATGTCTTGTTTGAGAGGCCGCGGCTTGTTTATTTTTTGCTTTGCTTTCTTGGTGCAGTTTGTGCGGAGCTTTGACGTTTTACTCAGGAAACGTTTACATTTTCCGACTCAGACGGATTAAAAATATAATTAGATTATAAATCAAACCTCTCCTCCCCGCCCGTGTTCCCTGCGGGGCGGCTATCGGGGCAGAAACATGTTTCACTCGTTACGAAGTCGGGCGATCGGCCGGTATTTATTTTGGAGGGGGTCGAGCAATCTCCGACGGATCTGCCTCGATTTCCCGCACCGAACCCCAGTAACTTTAAACAGGTTTTTGTAGTTTGCTTCCTTAAGTCGGGGTTCATTAACTGGGGTAATATTTCATATCAATCCCGCTCAGTCTCGTTCGCGATAACTATCAACTCCCGCACAAACATTTCAAAGTCAGCTAATGACTCGTGTAATCCCATATAAATTCATATCGCGCAGTATAACTTCTCGCTAATGGTGCGTGTTTCCCGAATTATACAAGTAAATGAAAACTCATTTTACGTACGTACCCCGTACAAGTGGAGTATTAAACGGCCGACCCGGGCCATGATCCGGGATTACCCGCAACTAGCCTAGTAAACTTCCTTTCCGCCTAATCCACCCATACCATCCCCTGTAATCTCTTCTGTAATAGACTACTCTGTTAATTCCCTTGTTTAACGTCTTACGATCTTACGATTTCCCAAAGTTTTTGTCGCTTCTGCGGTCGGAGTGGCGAGAACTTTAAACTTTAAAATCGGAGGTCACACCCGAGAGTATAGCACGATCCATCAATGTCTATTTAATATGTGTCCCTGTAGGTAAACACCGCAGATACTCCCCATACCGCGCTGCAAACTTTATAATGCAAAAAATAGATAGGATAACAGAGATTAAAACTGATGCGATCGTCTGGAGGAATACCCCGACCGTTTATTTTTACTAGTTTTAATTAATTAGTGCGATCGATCTGGATAGTAACTCTTCCGGAACAATTACGGTGGTAGATGGACTCGAACGGCAAGGGATTGACTTTCATCTGATTTTTCGTTTTCCAATGTGGAGGTAGGAGCAATTCTCCGGTGGAGGTCTACGAGTCGAACCAGCGGTGCCTCTGACGGATGTGCGATTAATTTTCTTTTCTGTTCAGTCATGAGCTCTGTGAGCCGTTGAAGAGATCTCAGTAAGCCTGCCTTAATTTTGATTTATTTATCGGCCGTCTGGTTTTTACTCTATCAAGTTTATCGTCGAATCAAACTTTTAGTTTGAATTTTAACTTTTAGCTTTTTCACGTATTTAACAAAATTAATGAAATGTCTGTGTGATGCTACTATGAATGATGATTTCATTTACTTTTATGGCAGATAAATTATACCCCTTTTACAAAGAAAAATATTTGATATTGGTAATTTCCATCGCAGAAATAAAATAACTCTGTCGCTATGATTCCAAATATTTTTTTTTTTAGTGAATTGTCAAAAACTGATTGCGGTTATTTTATGTTATAGGAAAAAAAAGAATTTTAAATATATCTAATACTTTGATAATGTTTTCTTTCTCTTGGCAACCTTACTTGTTGGACGGTTGAGATGTGCTAAATAATGAAAAATCCCTGAACGCTTGCCCTTTATAAAATATCGCCACAGTGAAATTGACAGAAATAATCCCGGGCCAGGGGTGACAACAGGCGGCGAGGGCGGCCGCACTTTATGCTTTTAAATCAATTCGGTCGGCTGGAAAAATACGCGAGCCATTTTCGTTATTTATCCAGCGACTTAAGACTGTGTATTCACTAAATAAATTTGAACGTGCCTCTTACGGTATTGTCATACATTAAATATTCACCCAAAATCAATAGCCTCGCCGCTCGCCGCCTTTCCGCTCGCAGGACCGAGGGCGGCGAGCGGGGCGCTTCCCGGGGCGGGGCGGCAACAGCCCACTTAAACACAGTTTAAACTTTACTTTCCAGATATTAGAAAGAGAGAACTTCATAATGTTTTAAAATCTCACAGCTCGCGCAAAAGCTCTAGCTTAAGTTGCGACGGCGCCCACCCATATTTTTGGCTACGTTCACTTACCCACAGTATGTACTTAATAAAAGTATAGGATAAAACTTTCACCTCTTTCTACTGTTCAATAAAAACATTATTTTGCAGTCAAACGAAAACCTCCCCGCGAGGGCTACACTTGTAACGCAGTTTAATTATCACGGGGTCGAATTGTTTTACTGTCACTAAAACAAAATTCCAGTCATTTCGAATGATGTATAACGTAATAAAAGCTCACTCGTATGATCGAAGTATTCATATGCGCTCGCGTAACGCGCAAAAGGGGTCATCTCAATTAAAATCAGCCGCACTCGCAAATCGCGCGGCCCATCAACGCCAAAAATTCAAATGCCTCAATAACAAACGCGAAAAATTCCAACTCAAAACGAACCATCACGGCAGCGAGGGGCCGGAGAGGGAGGGAGGAGAAGAGGAGAAGAGGAGGCGACGAGGCGAGGAGGGGAGGCGCGCGTCACCGTCCGTCATTCGTACGCGCTAAGCTCCAATTTTAATTTAACGCGCCATGTGCATTAGTCGCTCTCCAGAGTGGCAACACTTGAGCGCTCCGGCCGGATGTTCCTGGCTGGGCGCAAATATTCGCCGGCAGCCGCGGGGAGCGCGTGTCAGAGTGCGGTGCGATTTGTTCCAACAAGTGCTGGACGGAGCGCAGGTGAGGAGCCTTTCGAGAGTTTCGATTGCGAAACGATCAAGGGACCCCGTTTGAGGTCCTGAGGTTAGGGTCCTGTGCGCCGGGGTCTGAGTGCGCGGTGTGCGTTGTCGTGTGACGGGATAATTCGCTCAATCGTATCATTAGCCGTTCGGGTCGATTTAAATAATATAGATAGCGCGATCGGAGAAATACTTTCATCGCGAAATCCGAACAAAGCGAAATGGCGCTCGGAAAATTACGCGCCCAAAGTGCGCTGAATTATAGGTTTCGGGGTTCGGAGCTGAAGAAACGATTTCCAGCAGAGGTACATTGGGGGAAATATGTTTGCGTTATCGTTTGTAAAATTAAATAAAAGCCAAAATCGATCGAGTAGAGTAAAGACTCTTTCGTGCGGAACCGACCGAATAGCATACCGATAACTCCTGAAAGAAATTTCCCTTTTCGTTAATACTATATTTGTTATATTAACAATATTCTGGGATGTTATTTCCACCACGCATGCCAGCCATTATATTTCGGGCGGTTGCCATGTCGGGTCTTAGGGCTATCGAGCCGGAATTCCATTTTTACTTCGTTTAATGTTTCTGAAGCTTTTATTAAGTAAGCCAATAAGGAAATACTCACACAGACCGTAATGTAAAATCAATCATAAATAAGCTCATAAAATGAGACAAGACAAGCATTCGGCCTCACGTTTATTAAAGCTACTGGGGAAAACATTTTAGTAGCCATAAATAATCAGAGGAAAAACATTAGAAATTATCATCCTTATACACGAATCAATGGACGACCATAACATGGAAAAAATAGATCAGCAAACAGATTAATATCATCCATTTTATTTCATTCAAAAGTTATTATTTTACTATGCATTAATATTTTAATACGTCATAAATATTTTTTCGTATTTACATTAAAATATAAATAAGTGCTCTTATATATCAATAATATCAGCATTCATTTCAATGAAATTAAATTTTATTTCATAATTATTTATACTGGCATATAAAAACGTGGAAAAGTAATACACATATTTTTTAATATTATTAAATATATATTTTTTTTAATTTAATAAATATATTTTAGCAAATCTCAACTGACTAATGGTGATGGGTGATATTTGAAACGTGCCTCCGCGCTCTGGTTAGTGAGCGGGCGGTGTATTGACGGATGGCTCACGTGTGCTCGGCGCGCCAGGTGTCACGCTCTGCACAATCAGCGCCGCCGCAGCCGCGTGAGGGGCCCGCTCCTCTCCAGCTCCTCTCCCGCTCCTCTCCAGCTTCTCTCCCGCTCCTCTCCCGCTCGCAGACGTGCGTCATCTCCGCGACCGCACCCGGCGCGGGATCCAGGATCGGGCTCCTCAGCCCCTGCGTGCGCGAGGCGCCTCCGCGCCGTACCCGCTCAGGGCTCGACCTCACCACCCTAATCATTATACAATATAATAGAATATCTCTCAAAAAAAAAAAAAAACAATACATAACACTTCAACCAAAAATTAAACTCATGGTTTTTTGATTAACGTGATTATTTTGACAATATGATCGTTGTAGCCCTAAGAGCCCTAAGGGTAAAATCCAAAGTAAAAAATATATATATAAATTATAAATCGTAATTGTCTTTTCAATGTATCCATCGATTATTACAAAAGTATTTAATCGTTCCAAAGGTCGAATATTCAATCCAATTTAAAAAATTGAAAATATTTTAAATGCTGCTAGTTAAGAGGTATTGCTACTATAATGAAATCGTCTAATTAATCTCCTACTAAATAAAAAACAAAAATAATTACATCACTCATCATGAAACGATCTCAGTTCTCCGGATTATATTTAATATAAATTTTTTTACATCGATAATTTAAAAAAAAAAACATAAAAATCTTCTTAAAATCACATTCTGAATATTGGTTAATTTGAAGAATTTTGCTGTGTTGTAGGATTTTTTTTAAATTACGGTCCAATTTATTAAATATCTATTTAAGAATATTTTCAATATAATTCGACAGTGGTGACAGCGTCCTTGCTTCAGTGGCACCCAGAACCAGCGCCGAGCCACATCCCGCAGTTGTCTCATCTCTCCAGAGGCACAGTCGTGCGTCTCGCGCAGGTATTCTCTCCACCCGGCGCGCTGCTGTTTACATTTGACATAATGAATACGGCCGCGGGGGGCCGGGGGGGGCAGGGGGGTCCAGGGGGGTCCAGGGGGGTCCAGGGGGGCCCTCCGCTTGCCCCCTGCCTTCCCACCCTCAACACCACACTCGAGAGTTGATTGCCGCGCAGTTTGCAGGCAGGCAAGATGTTTGCTGTTGTGTGGATGTGTGCGCTTTCGACTCTCGTTAGGGGTTGAAGGGAACAGCTGGGAAATATATATTATGCTCGGTTTACAAATATATATCATACTTGCGTATAAACTTAAATTTTAGTAAAGTAACAATGTTTTTAAGTACATAAATCATATCTAAACGTATATAAACTATGTAAAACTATAAATGTATTTTCCAGCACAAAATAATTTTGCATGACGATCATTTAACATTTAGTTTGCAGTTATAATTTATCGACACTTAAAACTTGAGTTTTATTTAAAAGTGTTTAATTTTTTTATAATAGTCACTAAGTACTACATATAACGATATTATGTACTATGTTTAAATTTTGCATTATGTCTAGTACGCTTGAAAAAAATACACCTATTTGTGTATGTTCAGCGCGTTGGCTTTATTTTTCTTTCTGAAAATATTCTTATTGTCCCAGTGTTGTAAAATCTCTCTATATAATGCATTAATTTCTAAAAAAATTACTTTTTTACAATATTAATATTTAAACGTACATTTTTATAAATATCTAAGGAGATTTGTTAAGCAAAATGACGCATTTATTGAACTTTCATCAGTTAAAATATCGTTACTTCATTACAACGGTTTCCATTTCAATATTAAAAATAAGTTAAATTTTTCTGATGTGATCCCAGTTATCTATCCGTATAGTTCAGTATAATATATTTTCAGGTAAATTTAAACATTTTTCATTTCGATGCAATATTATTTTTCAATATCTGGTAATAAAGCTTTAAGACAGCGGTGGTAAAATTGAACTGCAAGTCCCAGAACAAGCCCATACATTCTATATATTTGTGCATTCTTACATTGTGTATTCTAGTAAGAATTTCATAAAAGCTTTGATATTATAAAAATAATAATAAATTATAAGGTGGTATTTACGCCGGCTGGGGTGTTTGTGTATGCTGAATATTAAATTGTGTTAGGGAAATCTTAGTGTATAATATACAGTTTGCGGAAGCCCTCATATTTATCACAGCTCCGGCTCCCATTACTTACTTACAAGTACAGCGATACTCCAGCAGCACATCTCCAATTAGAATATTCGAGACAACACTGTGATGAGGATATTACGGCACACGCGCCGCACAGTGGGCCATCCCGCTCCCGGCCGTAGGTAGGCCGTTCGGGTATAAATCAACAAAACATTCAAAATCAGCTACACTAATAAATTCAAATCTCGGACAGATATTAATAGTCGGCAATTCCTTCGTCATAATCTCACAATGCTTCGCGTACCCCGCACGACCCTCTGAAATTAATTTCATATTATAGCCGCTCGCATTTCTAGCTCTACTAATAAAACTGGTTTGACTGAGAATACCCGCTCCAGGGTCAGCCCGTGAATGAGACCCCCCGAGAACAGACGCAAGCAGGCAGGAGCAACTTCGCACTCGCGGCCAAGCCATATCTCTTCTAACTGATTATGCAAATACATTTAAAAAATATACTGAATAGCAACAATAATATCTTTTCAGTGCCTTTTAAATATATTTTTTATATAATTTAGTACAGTGTAGTTTAATAATTTTTTTTAATTATTCACCGAATACGACATACACTATTTTAGTAAATACGTATTTACCAATTTTAATAATTAAATGGTTTCGTATCGATTTCAATACTACATAATTAATATCCATTATGGTGTATCAAAATAAGAACGAGTCGACATTCGGAATTAAAATAAATCATTCCATTCATGTGACGCATAATTTTTCTATAAATAATCATCTGCCATGAAATTGTTCGGCTGTCGATGGTATTTATTGTTACACAAATGTAAATACAACATTCTCCGTGCGAATGTACAAACTACCCGGTATTTTGTTTTCTTCGCCGCAGTGGCAGACGAATCGGTGGCATTTGCATGGAGCGAATTATTATTCGGTGTTTAGTTTATCATTACTCTCTCTCTCGCTGCGAGTCCGCAAGGCCAGACAGGGACACCGATAATGGCTTGTTGCGGATTTGGCTCGGGGGGAACCTCGCGAATAAATTTTACGTAGCGTTGGTTTATATTAGTATTGAGTTACGATCGAGAGCAGTCGCGTCCGAGTCGCGCAGAGAAGTGCCGTCCCTCGTCTCCTCTCCAATCAACGTTACTTTTTCAAAACTTTGTGGCATTTTTATTGTCTGCTGTGTTCCATTCCCTGTCACCGCAATTTGTGAAGTGAATCGTTTGATTTTTTGATTAACATTGTGAAATCGGCCATTTTCTGTTGACAGTGCGACTTCGAAGCTATTCCGACAGATTCTTTGGATACCTTAATACATTGTGAATGGCGGTTAGTGTATGTAAATATTTTATATTTATTTCTCCACATCCTGATTTTAAATTCATGATAATTCTGATCAAATATATTTTTGAAAATCTTGTTAGTTTTGTATACTTGTTCAATTTTTGTACAGGATTCCCAGAAGAATCTTGCTGAATCTTTATGCGTCGATCCGATTAAATTATGTACGCGTCGCTAGTTTCATACCCTCGCAAACAAAAATAACATAAAAACATATTTCTCGTAGTAAAGATAAGAAGATGTAGTTAATCACGATTCTTTTTGCCTCATCAACTCCCCGGCGCGTAAATCTTTTAATGAATCTCATATTCGTATGGAATCACTAAGGATGACCCTCTCGCACAGAACGGGCACCACGTGCGTTGCGTGGATCTCCGCGCTTGTTCGTGTATTTACTGAGTGAATTCGGGGATCAGCGAGGATATTCCGGATTCAGCCTTTAATCATCCATCTGCCCGTCCTTTTGATTGTCACGACCACCCCAGAAGTCTCCCCCTAAAGCGAAGACGTTCGTCATTGTAAAAGATTTTATAACTCAAACAGGGCTGGCAAAATGTATTCATAACATTTCAGTTGCCACTTGATGAGTGTTTGCTCGTGTTATTCAAAATCAAAATCGCGCTTGTATACATTGTCGTACAGGATCAGCTAAATGCTCGAGTTAACTAACACACGCACAGAGATTCCCAGTGTAGATAATTCCCCCCTATTATCCGTAACGTAATATATTTAGCGAAGACACTGGGCAATAAAGTATGTGATTATGAACACATTGTTCTTGTTAAAATTTGCCAGAGATATAAATTCAAACTTATTTGCGGGTCCCCGAAATAGTTGTGCTTCATTGTTAGTCCCTTTTGATGGCCAGTCCTGGTGGGCGCCGCCGCCCCGCGGGTGTGTGCGTGAGCCTCGCACACGGACTAATGAACGCACACTGGCCCGCGTCAATGGGAGGGCTTCCGCGTCGGCTGAATGTATACAAAGAGAGTGTATTGAAAAACGGTAGAAGAAAAGACTTTTTGTAGGAGCGAAGTAGAAGCGGAACGGCGCGAGGGACGCCCTATCGCTTTTCAAATGCCATGTTTTTTAAAATACGACTCGGCGCTAAAAATTCCCCGGCTTCTTAGCGTTAACAATTACGCGGGTATTGTTCGGAATTTATTGTACGCTTAGAATTATTCGCTGCGATGTAAATGTTTTGAAATATATCGGAGCAAAAAACACCTTTTGGATATTATAATAAAGCTTCGGATACAAAACAATTTTCACGGTAAAGAAAAACGCTCCGCGATTCGCGTTTGACTTTTCGGGAACAAAACTCGGGCGTAACGAACGGCGCTCCTTTCCGAGGAAGAAGAAAGCGACGTCACCTATAAATAGGCCGCCGTGATTCACTTAATAGGTGAGCGTTAGGGAGATCGCGACATTTCCATAAGTTCCGCGTTTTAATGTGCTTTAATTTATTCCCGGGCGGCAGATTACTCCGCGGTCCTCCCGGTCGCCCCGTTAATGCCCATGAATCCAATTCGACTGCGCATTACTCCACACGACCACCATTTGTGTCCTCCATTGTTAGGGGATCCTAATGTCGCGCGCTGATCTCCGCGGCAGCTCCCACAATGCTTAAATAAATGCCGTAATTTTTCCCCACCCCGGGCCCTTGAATAATCTTCCCGGGTTGCCGGTCCCGCCCCGCCCGCGCCCCGCGGCAAGCCGGCTCAAAGTTTTATATATCTTTTGTATTAGGGTTGTAAGGCTGGAGCCGCAGTATTTCCATCCCAGATATATTTGAACTCGTCCTTAATTTATACTCAAACTTTGGTTGTCATCGGCATTATGTCCTATTAATGTTTGCACAAGTACTTTTGTCTACCTTTCGGAACTAGGAAATTAATGGATTTACATAGGAATTATCGCTGTGTATTCTTGAGAGGATAAACAGCTGTAAAATTAATACAATATTATATTTAATTACTTTGTATTTTTTAATAATCCACAAGATTTATTATTTATTTGAAAAAAAAATCCGACTGCCTTTCAGTTTTCAGGATGACATCTGTCTCCCACTTTAAAGTAGGGTATTAATTTACATAAGTCATTTTGCGATTTTTATTTTTAGTAAAATAAACATACTGATTCAAATGGCTTTAAACATATAAATTAAAATGACAATCCTATTTTACAAAATATATTATAATTAAAATTGTACACTTTACAATTTGTTTCTAAATTAAAAGTTATTTTTAAAAACATAAAAATGTTTTTTTTGATAAATAAATGTATTGAAGCATTAAAAACAATGAAATCTTAACAAATAAAAAAATATATAATTTATATGCAGATTAAGCGTTAAACATTCATCGTTGCATTTATTTAAGCGAAATAAGCTATGACAAACATCGTAATGAGTGATGATGAACCCCAACTCTGTTCTTTATCAAATAATTACCGTACTTATAAATCAGACCACGTGACGGCTGTCTCTCGTGCTTATAATTCTCTTCATATCTCCACCTTGGCTATTTCTGGCCACGTGTATTTGGCAATGCTCTCGCGAGATACTTCTGAGGCAATCGATACCGACTAACGAGCCAAATGCCTCTTGCAGAACGAACTCAGCAATTTCAAGGCGCGAGTTGACGTACGCACGTTTAAAAAATCAATTACACGACAACAGTCATTATTCGGGCGTATTTTCTTGAGTGTCTAGTCAAACCATGTCGAGCGTTGATTAATGTTTCAACGTTTCGGATATGAAACTAAAGCAACTTTCAAGGAACGAAGAATGAGATTTTTATTTACGAGAAAATTGCTTCAACACTCAAATAAGACCACGTAAACATCATGATACATTTGCATTTTTAAATTATATTCAAAGCAACATAAGAGAGTATCAAAATGATATGAATAAAAATTCATAAACATTGACGACAAATATTCAAATACCACTAAAATAAATTACTTTTAATTCAATTATGTCATCGTTTGGAAAAAAGATTTTTAAGCGTCAAAAACTATTAATATAAGTCACATTTTATTTTGTCTCCAATATAAATATCCCATGAACATTCAGAGCGCATCACTCCGAGCGTGATTTCTTGGTTTTGTTTTTTTTTTGGTAATTTGAAGTATGCGAGCGCGAGTTTGGACTGCATTCTTGAATAGCATATTGCAAGTAAGGGGTAACAATAATGTGTTGCAAACAACGACTCGACATAATAACGTAACATTTTAAACTATAGGCGTGTAATTTTTCAATCAAAGTCTCAAATTCTGTTGTTTCAAAATACACTGTAACAATTATAGGTAATCTTAATGTGTGGTTCTCTTTATAAATGATGGTGTTTAAGTCAGAATAAGGCATCACCTAAGAAATAACTTGCATTCACAAATATACACGATGGCTTTATAATTGCGGATCGTCTCGCGTAGTCGTCCATCGCGGCCAACCCTAGGATTTCAGAACGAACGTTGTATACCAGTAATGGTCCCTTTAGACCTCCACGGAGATATGTCAAATCCTTTTCGTGATGAATGACGTATTTAGTCGTCGCTAAACTTTGCAGGGGCGGCTCGTCCTCGTGGGCGCCCGGCTTTGTCACGATCACGCTCCGCCAGGGCCGGATAAAAAGACTTCCGCGGGAAACCGCCCCGTCACTGTGCATCCATTGTGGCGTCGATAAAGTCTTCGCCGGGAGAACCTGGCTGGATCTTTTTTTTGGCGGATGTATTAGATTGTGTTCGAGTATTTTTACACTGGTTATAACCTGAATGTATTGTGATGGTATACTCGTATCGTCTATGCCCACTCGACGTGGTCTACTTTTACATTTAAAAAACTTTGCATACATGTACCCGTACTACTCTGATACTACATATAGTATAAATAGATCTTCTCAAACACTACTATGCGGAACCCGTCATCAATCCGGTCTTACAGTGAGATGTAGCCTTTAGACCCGTCTCGCACACAAAGATTTGTCATGAAATGGATCTTTTATAAAGTGTGAATCTACTTAGATGTGTTGAATTCTACAGTAGTATTGTATAAAAAATAAAATAATAAAGAAATTGTATACCTTTGTAATAAAACTTGTCGCAACTTAAAAAAATATAATGCAGATGATTGTACACACGCCATTGTTGATTTATATGTAAATACGTGTAATTGTTCCAAAAACTAATTACAATTGACTTAGGGTGGATATTAAGTAATATTCTAATATATTTTGATCAAAAATGTGAAATAAATTGTTAAACAGTATTTTTAGTAATAATTGTGCCAATTTTTAAATATTCTTAACAAACAAACTATCGCACATAAAAAAATATAATCGTTAATCTATGATTACTTTAAATCGTACTTACTAAGACATGTAATTTATTATTTATTATACCACTTATAAGAACATGGTTTATTCGATAATTTTACTATATAATCGTGGTCAATAGCTCTTCTTCGGTTAATTTCGCTCATACTAGCTAATCCTCGGAAATCTTTATGAAAGAACTGAGCCCCTATTTTATAGACGAGTACAAATTCATGTAAAATAATTGCGTTTTCAAATATATAAGATTCCTGTGTGGTGCGCAATAATTATTGTCCGAGAAAGAAATTTCAATAAACTTTTTGAGTATTATTAAATTAAATAATATAGAAAATACAGATTTATTTTTTTATACTTGCCGAGTTGCAAAGTATTTTTTGCTGAGGTCTTTCTTTAATATCTTACCCGAATTATATGAGAGTTTTTTTATAGGCTTGTAACCATATATTTTATATTAAATTTTTGAGGTAAACCAGTTCTATGTCGATACTAAAGAGTCATGATCGGCTGACCATCCGGTTTGATTGATTGTCATTTTCCCCGCCTCACGTTATTTTTTTGGCACAATATTTCCTAAAAAAATGAATTTTACACGAAGCGATATTTCATATTTTCATGCTTGAATTAACTAGGAAATTATTATAAATATATTTCTTATCTTTAAAAAATACGATTATATAAAACTACTATTAAAATTATGAGAAAATAAATTTCGTCAAAAAGAAACCTTTGCTTTTTGAATTACAAAAATCAACCTAATATAACTGCAAAATATCGTTAAGTATTAAATTATTACTGGTTTTCGTGTACAAAACAAATATTTATTATTATCTTTTTGCAATCATTTTCAATAAAACGAGTAGAGTGCTGCAAATTGCGTTCACAAAAAAAAATATCTAGTGTTGAATAAAACACCGTATATTTTCTATCGTATTTTTATTTCATGCCGTCTTATTATTCGTTTAATGCATTTTTATTAATAAAAATCAAATAAAAGAAAATTCTGGACAATATAAGGTTTTTAGTTCGTTTCTTACACTTTTGGATTTCAAACGGGCAGATAGAAATATCGATTGGTGTCTGTACCTAAGGGGCGTCAGTTCTTAAGGGTGCAACTACCCCTGTGCGGGAGTATGATTGCAAGGCCTGGCGGCTGCAAGCCTAATGAGGCGTGAGGGGTGATAGCGCAGCAAGGACCCCATGCGGGCTTCTCTGAACACTGGGACATGTGCACCTCTTCAGGGTCGGATCAATACGGACTCAATATTATAGCATCCATTGCAATATCTTAATTTTTTAATTAAATTATTTAAAACTAAAAAAAAAAAATTAAATACTTTGACTCAAATAGGCTCCGTGAGGTCTTTGGGTCATTTTTATTAAGCGAATCAGTCCATATTTACAGTTAATTAAGCACAATTAATAATGAACTATTAAAATGTTTAAAAAAATACTGGTTTTGATTTTTTTCGGATATGCGTCAATTTTAACCTTCTAATCTTAACATCTTATATGTTGAATGTTTTTCTTATATGCTGAATTTCAAGAGTAAATCTTTATCTTTATTGATTGACGTATAAGTGTTAATGTAAACGAATTCAAATTCATAAACTATTTTTGCCACAAAGTTATTAATTAATTGGTTAAATATTTAAGTTTAAATGAATTAGTAATTTTGTTTATTTGTCACACTTTATCTGATGACGTTGTCTAGACTATTTTAAATAATTTGGTTACTTTCGTCGTCGCAACATTGTACTATACAAACTCACCAGCCTCACTTAACGAATTATAAATAATGATAATTGAGTTCTTAGGTTAAATATTAAAGTACCTTGCCTGTCTAAATACTTTAATTTAGTCGAAGTGTTGTACAGTATTCAGATTGTATGAATATTATCAATAGTGCATCTGCTTTTAAACATTTCAATGTTATTTAATTATAAAATGTGTCTGGCCTGTATGAATACAAAATCCATTTCGCGAGAGCGCAAATAAAAAACTTTCTTATCGGTATCGCGCAGCTGAAATTTTTGACACGGAAAAAATGCAAAAATTTAGATTGAAAACGTCGGCTGTCTGCGAATATAGAGTGCAACGTAGACAGGCGGAATGGGCCGCCATGAGCCGATATTACCGATTCCTGTAATACCGACCGGACGCTTCGTTACATTCAAAAATAGCAAACCCATCACGATCGCCGCCGCGCCCCAAATTAATACTTTTCAAAGCCTGACGACGCCATTCCGCACAATCAAAATAGAAATGTCCCATCTCGCCAATTAAATCTACTAAACTGCGGATTAATCGCAATAATACTCACTCGAGATACATATTAAGCCTAATAAAATATATTAATTATCATATTTTATATTTGTATAAAATAAGTATACAGCAAAGTATACTTATATTACTTTACTATATGCAATTACTGCGATATATATATTTAATAAATAGTAAACTAAAACAATAACATCATTAATTTTTATTAAAAAAAACTTATTTTAAATGCCGCTGTTACCCTGTAATTTTTAAAAATTATATTTACAACTTATTTCTACGTTAAATTATTTTGAATTCACTTTATTTCTATCTGCGTATCAAATCGTACATTTGCAAAGATTTAATATAGAATATTGAAAATTCAAACATTAAATCATTTAAACCAAGTAAAAATATTTTATGCCTATGAATTTTCAAAAAAAAATTATAATCTCTTTTTGTCTCTATCTTTATTGATATCTATTTTAGCAACAGATGAGATCAAGAATTAACTCAACTTATAAAAAATGTATTCCAATTAATATTAAATATTTATTATTACTGATGTTGTACCAGAGTGCTGATCTTAAACCGAACACCTCATTCTTTCTGTGAATTGCTCCAAAGTCCTAGAGGATCTGTTTTTTTTTTTTTGCCGTTATTCAGAGTTAGAGAGAGATGGATTGCCTCGCGTCCTATTCACTCCGCACTCCCCACCATCTGCCAGATGCATTCTCCCTTACAAAACCTATAGTAATTTATGAGCTTTAATTTTTTATTAAGTGAAAATTGCCCTGCGGTACTCTACAATGAGAGAGCGGTTAAACTCCACTGATACTTGTCAACATCCAAAACCCACTGACATCTGTGGATGAAAATGCACTGAAATATTATCCACGACACTAGCTTCATTCCTAATAATCCATGTTTACACAAATAATTAAAAATCCAAATGACTGGTAGACTATGAAACATTTTAAATTGTAAACCTCTTTGACGCGATAAATACTCGTAATATTTTAAACGAAATCATTTTATTTAGTATGAATTATTCTCTCAAATAGCTTTAAAGCCGATTCATTAATTTAAATAAATATATCTAAAATATTATCAGGCTTTATGTAATTTACGTGAATAAACCATTTAACTTAATGATACTCAAGGTTTAGTTATTAAATATCTTCATAGACCAACTGCTTTTTTATCGCAGCAAATTTTTCAGTATACATGTTTGGTTGTCATTTTTATAAATACACTTCAAACTCGACACTTTAAGAGTTTGAAGTTATTTGTTATTACTGTAACGATTTCACAAAAAAATACCCAAACAGTTTAAGTTTAATTTACTATGAAATTTATTAAGACGTCAAAATTAGCGTCTTTTAAAGTTTATTATGATTAAATTACTCAAGCAAAATAATTACAGCTTAATATTTAAAACCTTAACAAAATAAACCAGCACAAAGTATTATATGGCCGGATGATAGTATTAAAAGATGATTAGGATTCTTAATTGCGGGATTTGGAAATTTTCAGTCTTCAAGAAACATCTTCAGGGATTTTTTTAATCCTTTTCCTGCTGATCACCTAATGTATGTATATTATAATGAAATTCAATATGTTTAAACATCGCTTTTTTATTTCATGAAAACACATACAGTTTCAGTGAGATGGTCATCAACCTCCTTTGAGGAAAGACACCTGAACAAGAAGTTACATCGTTTTATTGGTATTTTAATATATGTTGTATAAAAACAATTTTTAACGACACTTAAAAGCGGCATTTTAAATTAAAGATCAACATTGTACCTACAATATACCTATATTTAGGTAACAAATCACGATCCTCGGAATCCCCCTCGCACGCGCCGCGGCGCTCTCCGGTGACGCCGCGCCGCGCTGCCGTGACAGGCGCATCAATCAGTCCGGCCACGCCTCAGCGAAATTCTCATTATTTGTTATTATTATTTTACATATACCGCTAGACTTGATCTCGTCGTAAATTCAAAATATTCCTGGAATTATAATAACAAAAGAGTATTTTCAATATACATTTCAACAGTGTGTTAACGTTTATATAGCATTTACGCGTACATAAAAAATAATTATGATTTGTTTGTATGCAGTAACAATGTTGACCCTTTATTATATCACCAGTTTTATATATAATTAGTACTAATATTTAACACGTTTACTGCCGTGTCAGCCACCGGTGGCCGACACGGAGGTATTCCAATTGGGCCGCGTCGGCCACCGGTGGCCGACACATAGCGACGACTACTATTGAACATGGCTGGCACGGCCCTCTTCTATCTTCCGATATGGCCAGTAAAAATATTTCAAAACAAATGAAATAATTGTATTTCGACCCATTATATTAAATTAAACCTAGAAGCGTGAAAACCATTTTTGGACATTTTACGAAAATCCTTTTGGCAGTCAACGTGTTAAACAAATATTTACTGTAATATATACGTTCGTGGCAAAGTTCATAACAACATTTAGAAACATTGATTGCATTGGAAAATATTTCAGTGAAGTGCAGCTGTATTGAACTATCGTGGTGATCATTCGGTAGACAGCAAAGTGCTTTGAAATCCCATCACACAATCTGCACATTAAATCCATACATTCTCATACTGCCGCGGGTCCTTGCCCGATCCCGGCAGAGCGATAACGCCCTTATGCAGATGCGGGCGTCGCGACGCCGGCGTCCCTGCCCGATCACTGAGTGCTTCGGTGTACATTTAGTTAGCATAAGCGCCCGTGGTTACGGTGGCCCGCCATTAGAGCTGCTGCACTAACAGTTTGATCAATTCTCCATAACTATACTATATTGTCAACCGAGTGATCCACACTAACACCGAAATTCTATTCATTTTTCTTCTAGCTTTTTAGTCTCAATGATTTATGTCAACTTCGTGTAAACGTTAATTAAACCATAAAACATTGTTCCAACAATATATACGTCACTAAAATGTTTTCTTTTTTATAAAATCAGTCTTACCTAAACATAAAACAGAGTCTGTCTAGCGTAAGTGCCATTGCAGCTATCCAGGCGTGAGGTATTCACAAAGCTCGTTTATGCAACATTTTTTAATACTTCAGTTAAATACCTACTGTACTTAATATTTTTTATTCTTTACTGTAATGGTGTACTGGTGTAATGTAAACTTCAAAATAAAAAAGAAAACGAGTACGCAGAATAAAAAAAAGTTCAATATTTAATATTATGATATTAACAAATTAAATTTATACAATAATTTGACTGTATTTTTTTTTTACTGCGTAGCATCTATTTCATGCTTTTATTCGTTCCATAAAAAAGAGTACGAATCAAATAAAAAATTACCGAAGCGTGACTTTAACATTACCGTTCAAACCTAATGTTTCTCGCTTAATGTTCATCAAATATAATATTTAAAACAGCTCACAAATCTACAAAAAGAGAAGAAAAAAAAAAGCATATTAAAACGCGGACATACATTAACATCCATGGCCGGGGAAAATGCGAAACATTTAATTCATCACACCGACATGAAAAACATCAAAAATCGCATATTTTTTCAGCAAATATTACGTTTTCCATTAGAGGCGCGGCCCCTCCGTTTGCTGTGAACTTTGCGATTTTCAATTATTTTCCCGTCCTTGCGAGCCTCCCTCGCTATCTATTGGAGGGATCCTCAACTCTGCTTCGGAAACAATATTTCAGGAAAAATATCCCTCAATTTTGATGTATTACTTTTTTCGCTGCGCACAATCACTACTTTGACGTTTATATGTTATTAAAATAAAATACATTTGCTTTTACGCTACCTTTTTTTTTTTCAATAAAATTTATCAAGTACTTAAAGAGATTTGATTCTATTTAAAATCTTTTTTTCTTCACTAAAACTGAAATATACAAAATTATCTAATATAAATATTTTTAATTATAAATTATTTTCTTCTGATACTTAAATATATGCATAGTTTTTATTTAAATGTATTCAACGTTTATATTTTAAATTCAAGCACTTCGATTAAAATACAATCCATTATGTGACGGTTATAGGTAGCTACGATTAGCATTGCGACGTCTATCGTCAGTACAAGCCTAGATAATTATAGAAGCTAATACTAATAAATTTTAGCAAATTTATTTAAAATTTAATTGCCGTAGCACAAAAAATTACGTCTACTGGAATAAAAAGGTTTTCACACATAGTTTTCTCTACACAAACTCAAAACTGAAAATAAAATTATGTGCGTACGCTAAACCCCATAGCCTGCGTGCTGAATCAAAAGATATCCACACACCTTATTTTAAGCATAACCCTAATAGTAAAATAACTATAAAATAAATCTAAATGATTTTTTTTATAGAACCACTTTTTTAATGTATTGAATAACTTTAATTAAATGACAGACTTACAGATAACAGGAGAAAATCACGTCAATGTCTGTAGTAAGAATACATATACATAAACAAACCGCATGTATTGCGTCTTCTATCGTCCATTCCGATCAGGACAAGTGGAGGAGCTATCGTTTCTGTAGCTTGTTGTAGGAGTATCAGATCTAAACACCAGAGCTTTGTAAGGGAATGATTAGATAAAAATACTATTGGGCGGCAGCAATACGCAAACTTTTCCTTCCAATATATAACTGCGGTGTAGAAAGACCCGGGGACCCCCTACACTATTTTCCCCTTAAAAAACCATGAACACTGGCTCAGCATGAGTATATGTTCAGTGAAATGGTCGTCAACTTCCGCAGAGGAGAGGCGCTAGAAATATATCCACATACCGTATTACAACCATAAATTGTATTGTAAAATAACTGTTATATAGTATAATATATAATTAATCGTGTAGTGATTTTGTTTTTAAAAAGCGAGCACTTTTTTAATCAACTTTGATTAAATAGTAGACCGACAGATAACATGAGAAAATCACGTCTATATCTGTAGTAAGAATACAGACAAACAAACCGCACGTATTGCGACGTCCATCATCCATTCTGATCGGGACAAGTGGAGGAGCAAGTAAGCTCCAAAACCTGCGTGCAGAATAGAGAGATATCCACATACCGTATTAAAAGCATAATTTTTATCGGAAAATATCTATTATATAATATAATATATAATGATTTTTTTTTAAAGAAGCGACCACTTTTTGAATCAACCGCGTTATTGCGACGTCCATCAACATTTTGATCGGGACAAGTGGAGGAGCAAGTAAAAGCTCCAAAACCTGCGAGCAGAATAAAGAGATATCCACATACCGTATTACAAGCATAACTTTTATTGGAAAATAACTATTATATAATGAATCATGAAATAATATTTTTTTAAAGAAGCGAGCACTTTTTGAATCAACATTGATCAAATAGTAGACCGACAGATAACAGGAGAAAATCACGTCTATATCTGTAGTAAGAATACATATACAAACAAACCGCACGTAGTGCGACGTCCATCGTCCATTCTGATCGGGACAAGTGAAGGAGCATAAGCTCCAAAACCTGCGTGCAGAATAGATAGATATCCACATACTGTATTATAAGCATAATTTTTACTGAAAAAAAAACTATTATATAATGAATCATGAAATGATTTTTTTTTAAGAAGCGAGCACTTTTTGAATCAACATTGATCAAATAGTAGACCGACAGATAACAGGAGAAAATCACGTCTATATCTGTAGTAAGAATACATATACAAACAAACCGCACGTAGTGCGACGTCCATCGTCCATTTTGATCGGGACAAGTGGAGGAGCGAGTACAAACAGTCGGTCCGGCCATCAAACCGGCACTTGGCAAAAAAGCCCGAGCCGGGCGCTGTCGCCGGGGCGGGCTTAGCGGCCGATTGACGTGTCGGGTGTTTGCCCGGGCGGCGCAAAGCGGCTCGGTTTGTTTAGCCCTTGTTAACGCGGACTGTGATTTCTATTTGAACAGCGATCCGGCGATGGCCGAGAGCCGCGCCGCGAACCATTTGATTTGTGGGCGTTTTTGCTTGGCCCCCTGAAACATCGAAGGCGCCCATAGTCCTGTAAACTTTTAACCGAGGCTTCCTTGGGCGCAGTCGGCCGTCAACGCGGAATGATGATATACTAGAAAGATAATATTTATATTCATTACGAACAAGAAACGTTTGGTGGTTATTTTGCAGTTTTTTCGTATGATCAATCAATATGGTTTTACGTACTTTACCTAGTAAACTCTGCTTTTGTTCTATTTGAAGCTATATTTGTATGAATATTGTTTTATGCAATTATCATATTATTGTACAGTATAATATAATATTCCGCGAACTATTTGATTTCTGGGCATTTTTGCTTGGCCCCCTGAAACATCGAAGGCGCCCATAGTCCTGTAAACTTTTAACTGAGTCTTCCTTGGGCGCAGTCGGCCGGCAACGTGAAATGATGATACACTCGAAAGATAATATTTATATTCATTATAAACAAGAAACCTTTTGTGGTTATTTTGCTGTTTTTTTGTATGATCAATCAAGATGGTTTTACGTTACACCTAGTAAACTCACCTTTTGTTCTACTTGAAGCTTTATTTGTATGAATATTTTTTTATACAATTATCATAATATTGTACAGTTTAATATAATAGTACTCATAATATTTCCTTGGGAGGTTTGCTATATTTTTGTCATTGATATTCAACGCTACGTTTTTTTCGAGACTTAATTTTTATTTCTTTTATCGTAGAAATCTCGCTAGAATCCGTTTGGTCAGAATCTTGCGCTCTGAGGTGCGCCCGCCTTCTAGACTTTCCAGCGACTCGACAGTTTCCAGTTGGACGAAAAAACTTAGCTAATTCCACAGTCGCGTGAGGACAATCAGGCTAATCAAATTAGTTTTCAATTTTCTACGAACCTCAGCATTGGTTACACGATCAACTCGGCTAGCTTAAGAAAAGCTCCGAATGTAACGCTCGGGAGACTTTACTTTTTATAAACTTATTAAATAAAAACTATTATTCATTTTAAAATAATTACATTTTATTACTTGTACTGAAAATATTTTGTTTCTTGAGACCGATTTCTTGTTATAGTAATTATTAATTTGGTAATGAATATAATCAAATCAATACTTTGAGCAGACGTTTGTAAACATGAATATCAATTAACAGCTTGCGCTCTTGCCTTGTTGGCTTAAGCCATGAAGGCAATATCCATTATCGGATGCACCGCACGCTCGGCAAATCAAAAACGGTCGGCCGCAGAAACAATCGCAAACGTAAATCTTAATCAATCCAATCATCGATGGAATTTTCCCGGCCATACGATTTAATCACTAACAATACCCCAATGTCGAGTCGAGTGTAGTTCCAGTTAATATCGGTTCCTACGGCCGGGGCGGGGTGGCAGCGGGGTGGACTTAATGCCGATTATACGCTCCGGTACCCGATATGATCCGATAGGGATACCGTTCCCGTTTAACTTGCAAATGTCCAAGATCAATTTCATTAACTATAATCGCTGCAGAGTGTCGGCGATGATCGAGGCTTCGATGGCGTCCGGGGATGCGGGGGGTGCGAACATCCCCGCCAGCGCTTGGCGGGTGCGCTCCACGCCTCCCAAACGATACTAGCAAAAAACACGGAATATTCAGGATGAATAATACGAATCGGTTAATACGGGGAGCAGTATAATTTGTAAATTCTTCTCTCGGAGACGCGAATTACCTTTGAAATACAAAAACCGGGATATTATTATTTCCTTTTCGCGGGGGCCTCATATCACTTTAAAGCATTTCTTCTGCGGCCGAGTACGTAGGAATTCAAATTTAAAAAGTAAAAATGTGTAAAAATTCACCCTCATATTTTATTTAATAACGTAAATGAAACTCCCCAAAGCTCGGCGGCCTCGGCGCGAGTATCCCGAATCCGGCCGAAAAAAGTGTCAAAAATTAAAATAACGAATCGCAAGAAATATGATTTTTCCGTGGCTCGGCGGGATTTGCGCCCCCGCGAGGCGCGCTCGCCCCGTCTCCCTCGCGCGCGCGCCGGCCCAGTGGAAGCACTCGCATCCGTCTCCCTCGCACGCTCCCCCGAACACTCCGCGCGGCCTGCCCGGCCGGTCTGGGGTGGATTTCGGGTAATCAAAAAAATGTGCATCCTGTTTAGGAAAAAGGCTCTTTTATATTACGAGTATTATTAAAGCTTCTTTTATGTCGGAAACAACTTTCTATTTCAATTTAAACATTAATTTTGAAGTAAACCAACTTTTGCACGGCACGTATTAAGTTTATGAACGATAATACAGAAAGTATTATCTTCACTTTTATTGTTACTGAACTTGCAGATTCATTTTGAAAATTATAGTGATAATTCTTAAAAATTATGGTAACTAATTTAATATGGGTATTTTTTTAGTTCTTAACCATAACTGCAACATAAAAATTATTTTATTTTAACAAATATAATTATCACTTAAATAAGCTACTAAACCGTGAATAATCAGCATTTCGTATACCCACTATACAGAGTACCAATAAATATATTTTTCAATGTTCTTTATTATATTGTAAATAATCTTTATAGCATATTAGAAGGTTTTTATTGAAAAATTAAATATATATAGTATAATGAGGCTCTAATGTCAATGTGACGTCCAAATTACACTTTAACGATTTTGTAACATATGGTGACATTTAAATATAATAAGTGTAGCTTAAATATTTATTTTTCTAGCCGTGACCTTAAAAAACCGCACAAAAGAATATGTATGAGAGTAAACGAAGTGGGGGTAGGGTACAATTGTGTGTTGAAATTCTTTGCGGCAATACATTACAGCCATTACCTGGCATAGCAGGTCCATCGGCCGCGTAACGAGCCCGGCCGCACTAACTGCCCGGCAAATTGATTTTTCTACGCAAACAAACAATAAATCGCACATCACTTATTAACGCAGGCCGGCCATCGCTCTTCGCTCCGAAACGGTGTAACCGCCCCGCATCTCCCATCAATATTGAACGCGAAAACCGCCCTTGGATGCAACTTTAATAAATCTCGCTCTGCCGCTCCCACATGCATAATGGATGCCGGGCCTCGCCCCGCTCCCTCCGTTGTCATCCGCCGCCATTTCGATGACTGCTGACGTCACTCCGCCTCTTGTCGCGCGGCTTGATGTCTGATGCAATATGTGCCGTTGTATACGAGAATATACAATTTTATATATGTACTGTACGACCGATTCGTACTGTTTAGCAATCCCGTACATTTAAATGCAAGTTATCAATTGTTAGCACTTAAATTAATTTTCATAGCTACGTAGGTAACTCATGTACGGCATTCTCGCGTGAATGTGACGCGTGCTGATTTTTGATGAAATAAAGATTAAATAATACAAGCAAATGAATTATATTTTTTACGATGAGTTTGAAAGTACGATTCTTGAAGTAAAACAAACATATGTTTTTTTTATATATAAAAAATAATGGCGTAGTTTTTGGAATACACGATATTATATTCGAAAGCTTTTTTCAGGTATACGTGACGAAATCTGCAGTAAAAAACGCAATAAAATATACATTGTTTTCTACTTTTTGATATTCAGTCTCAAATGCGTACAATCTTTTATTTTAATGACGATACCGGTTTTTCAGTGTAAATGCATTGTGTATCATTAAAGTAAATTCAAATCTATATTAAATAATTTGAATTTCAACAACGATTTCAGTGTAATATAAATTATATTTTTTCATACATACCGGCTTTAATATTCCGGGGAAAAGGTAGAAAGCATATTTGTTTCCAGAATATCATTCCTTTGACTTTTACACGAAAAGGAAAATAACCAACGCATAATAATATCAAACATAGTTTTTGGTAGATTATTGCATACAAATTAAATATGCTTTTACGCCGAAAAAAGAAAAAACAATATTACGAGCACTGCTTGCTTCAATAAGATAACAAAATATTGTTCCTTCTATAAATTAACCAACTAACATATATTTATATATAGTATTAGTATTTTGTAGCATTAATTTTATGTTAAATAATTTATTCATTTAATTGTAATTTTACAAAAAAATCTTAAATATTTCATGCTTTGACCAGTTCATGCTTGCACAGGTTTGCGAAATCTTCTATTGAAGATTTCCGAGTACGGTAATACTATATCACAGATAGACAGCGAGCTCTTAATATTCATACTTCGGCACGTGATAAATCTACCAGCAAAAAACCAGTAACCCAAAACCGGAAGTTCTAAAACACTCTGAATGATCCTGCAAAGATGGCCGCGCATCCTGCGAGGGCAGGGCCGGCGGGGGACACTCGCATTTTTTTAAAATAAACAAAAATTAAAGCATCCGAAAAACGTTAGCCACCAGGCCCGGCGCGATAATGCCCCGCGTGGGCGGGCGCGGCGGAAGGGCGTTTGGATATCGCGCACGCTCTTTGTGAATTTTTTTTCAAAAGCTTCAAATGATCGGTGGGTAATTTGGAATGTCTCTCTCTCTCTCTTTTGCTTTTTTCTCTTTTTCACTCTCACTTTATCCGCAGGAGAAATATTTTTTTTATTAATTTTTATGGTAAATATTCGCATTTTGAAATTGAAAGCGTTCAAAAATTATCAGCGTCGATTCAAAGAGATTTTTTTTTTTCTAATTTGCAAATTGAACACAAAGGTGTTTTAATATTTGACTTCGGTCTCCTTTTTTTTCTAAATAATACACATTCTCTATGAAAAGTTATTTTTGGCATTATTAAAATTAAAAAATATGTATATCAATAGTAATTATCTCGCTTGCGTTTTTGCTCTGAATTATTCTTAAATTATATTTAAACGTAAGACGTTTAGTTTAAAAGTCATTATTTTAAACATTAAAAATATAGCGGCCCAAAAAATAGGAGAATTTAAATAAAGCCTCTAATTTTTTCGTACAATACATTCCCCATTCGAGTCACTTGTGGTAGCGCTTCCATCCGCCTACCCGGCAGGGCGGATGTACCCAGGGATGCTCGTGTCCGCCCCCTCCCCCGCCCCCTCCCCCGCCCCCTCCACCACCACCTCCGCCACCCTCCTCTCCAGGGGTGGCGCGGGTCTGCATAGCTGAGCCGCCCAGCCGGCCACTCCACTCCACCGAGAAGTTCAAGACCGACCATCACAGACCCTTAAATAAATATATTATAATTACACGTATATTTACTAAATGAAGTAGAGGTATTATTTTTCAAAATACGTTGCTTAGTGTACGATTGAATTTTTTTTTTTTTATAGCTAATATCGATGTGACAGAATATCTATGAGCGATTTAAATAAATCCTACGATATTGAGAGTATTTTCTGCTCACAGATTCTGAACATGCAATATCTTTGCATAAAGTCATCGCAATGAAAACGTTCACTTTGATATTCGTGCAAACGTTTGTATGTATTTAAATTCCGACTGTGATTCGTTTTCAAAAGTACATAATACGAATCAAATATTCACACCGTGGCGGAGCTCCTGCTCGGCGCGGGCGGGCACGCACCTCCGAATGACGTCCCTATGTTTCATTCTAATTTGGTTTGCCGGGGCAGCGGGCACGTACCCGCCGCTCGTTTATCCTCAATTTCTATTAGTAGCTTAAATCTTATTGAATTTCCACTTTAGCGCCTTTTTTATCCGTCTTTTCTCTCGCAGACTCACTTTTTTACTCTCGCTTTTCTCTTATTCGCAGTGTTTTTCGATACGCGATGGAAATTCCCTTTGTTCGCGAGGATTTGCAAGTGTAGGGAGTTTCTTCAAATCAATTAAAGGAGTTTCTGTTTTGCTTTCCGGAATGGAATCGTTATTTACTCACTGTGAGTCACTCGCAGAGTGCGCCATTAGAGTCGCTCTCGAGATATGGGAAGTGAATTAATAAATATATTTACTTCTCTCATTTTGAGCCGAAATAAAGATATACATTTTAATTTTATTAGTGTACGGTAGCTGAGTATACCCATCGATCAATGCGTTGTGTAAACCTCGGATGTTCTCGTAGATTTACCGCTTACGTGCTCATATCAATTATTATGTTTGTGTGAAATGTACAGCTGTTATTATGGTGTTTATGGTCTAATACATAAATAGTTCAGCCGATACTAAATCATTCCTTTCTTCCCCTTCATACATTACAGCAAATATGCATGCAATAATCGACTTGAACTTCCACACGACACCGCAGGCGGGCAAACAAAACTCACCTGCGAAATGATTAATTACACGATCCATTCCCGCTGGGCCCATTCGTTCTCTCATAAATTGCGCCGAAGCACCGCCACCGTTCCCAATAATCCACACACCTCCGCGCTGGAAGAGAGCCATTCAAAAACAAACACTCGGGCGGCAAGATTTATTCCCGTTAAGCAGAACTCTCGGCTATCACTTTCCATTTTGCTAATCAACATTAAAAATACATTAAGTGCGCGGCCCGCCCTCGCGACTAATGACAGATATACTGGACTCGAAAAAACGCCGGGAGGATTGAAAACAAGCTGAAAATTAAGCTGTATAATGCGCAACTTCAAATATAGCTTTTAATGAAGATTAAAAGTACGGTATTTAAAAAGTATTTAAAATGACGCAGCGCTTCTTGATTCAACTCGCATTAAATTTATGATGCTACCAGATTCCGCTGCGTAATTACCGACAGGATCTTTTATTATTTGAAATTGAAGATTGAAAAATACTAGAATTTATTTCATCCAGTGCAGCACGGTAACCTAATTCTGCAAAGTGGCAAGTGGGTATCATATCGGAGGGTGGTGATTTAGTATTCACGAATATTTATAGACATTCCGGACCGTATTTCCTTGAGTCAGCGTCGGCAATAAAACAAGGTGGGAGCGCCCGAGGGCCGCCCCACGCAGGTCTCGACCTGCGGACCCCTGCCTTCTAATCGATCAGGCCCGCAGACCTGCCGGCATCGCTGGCATATTGCTTCCTTCCTTTAAACTGTTCAACTTTTTCAAAGTGATTTTTTTCCGATTCGGTTTGTTTTTGCCACCCCCGCCCGAGCCCGGAGTTTGTTGGATATTGATCATTGCCTCCAAATGGACCGTGGCGCGGTGAGAGTGGCTGGGAGCTTCCGTTTTTTTTTTTTTCGAAACGCGCCTGCTCCTTCGGGATATTGGTTTTGTTTGATGCGAAACGTTTTTCTTGCTTAAATTATTTGTACTGAACATACTACTTTTCGTAGCTTTTGCGAAGCGACTCTGACACGATAAATACGACCCGGCACGAAGTCTACGCGATCGCTCTTCGCATCCACGAGCGATTCCAAGATATAATAATTTGATTTAAGGTGAATAGATTATCACTTATTTTTTTGGGTTTGTTCTTAAGTATTCCTGCTCATTACGGTCAAATAAGAGCAGAGCGCTCATTGAGTATTAAATATTCAGGGAAAATTTCAATTTAAGTTTGAGTCCTCGAGAGTTCGATAAATGACGACGGCGAGTCCGACTGGGCGCGGAGGTAAATTGTCTCCGGTCGCTCCGCGGCAGTGACTCGTGGAATTCGAGAGATCCTCTTGCCTGCCCGCGGATCTTAATTGATAATGCTGCAATATGATGGCCGGTGAATGGAGAGAGGAAAAAAGTACATTAGAATAATGGGCTTACCGGCCGGCGGCGCTCCCCGCCCGCCTTATAAAGACCGAGATTCCCGGTTTCTGTAATATGATATCAGCGGCGCTGCGGACTCGGCACTTTAAAATTAAATATTTTTTGCGGCAAAAAAGAAGATTAGGGCGCTCGCAAATGAACCCTCATTTTGTTTTCAAATGGTCATTATCAATCACGAAAGCTTTCTGTCATTTGCAGCGGTAGAAATTCTTTTAAATTGTTTCAACGCCGCGGACATCTGCGCTTTGGTGATTTACAAAAAGAAAAATACTTTTAAGGCTCGAATAGAGATCTCTGAGAATTCTATTGACGGGCTTTCATAATTCATATTTTCGCGAAAACTTTTAAACTCACGCTTTCAGTCTTCGTAGCTTTTGTGGAAATTAAGGACGGCTACCCTGCGGGGACACAGACCTTTGATAATCCCGAGACCGTTCCGAATGAGAGCGGTAAAGCCGAGCGCCGCAGCTCGCGGCAGCGTCGACGGCGTCCCCTCCCGCTGCACGTCGCTCCGTCGAGACGGCTTAATTTTAATCCGAACTTCTTAAACGTCGGCAATTCCGCGAGTCAGCCACCTCCAGCGGCCGCCGCTAATTGTTTGACCGCCGGGCCCGGCTTTATATCACCTCGAGAGCGGGAAAAGAAACTTTCCCCGCCCTGCCCCGCCGCGCCCGCGCCCCGCGTATAAGGACTGCATAATGAATGAACGGTAATTATTCTCGTGTCTCGGGCCCGCGATAGTCGCGTCCCTCTCTTTATTTCCTCCTCGAGCAGTTTCCTCGGACTCGCAGTTTTTATTGCGCGCCGAGAGGTTCCGCCATGCTAAGCGCGCAGCTCCTCGGGTGTAATGAAGGTTTACTTTTTTGAATTTAAATTTTGAACTTATGAAACGATCCACTGATGGTTTGATGCTGAGGCTTATGAGGAAGTTAGACTAAAACTTTGGGGGAATTCGCATAAAAATTTACTTCATATTACTATTACTTCATGTTATATACTATTGTTTCCAATGATATCCAGCCTTCCTTTCTTTCCGCTTTTTGTTGGTGTAGGTTTTGGTGTGTAAATTGGTTATCTCTGACTGATTTATGGTTTTTGATTTTTTTCAGATGGTTACCAGGACAAAGAAAATCTTTGTAGGTGGGCTGTCGGCGCCCACGACGCTGGAGGACGTGAAGAACTACTTCGAGCAGTTTGGCCCGGTAAGTGTTTCTCAAATCCACTTTCATTATTATTCCACGATTGTTTAAATAAGACGGCCTGCCATTAACCTAAAACGTGATCTTAAAATAAAATAAATGCAAAGCAGCCGTTGCCATTACAATATATTTACAATATCATTAAAAAATAAATTAAGCAAAGTGAATTAAGTAAAATGAATTGTTTTTCTTAGAATGTTGTAATTTTCACTAATTAATTATTAGTATCTTAAGTATCATAATATTCTTATTAAATCCAATAACAACTAGATTGTTGCTTGCGAATAATTTAAGAATCAGTAATCAGTCAATAAAGATAAGGCCTACTCGTTGCAAGGCCTCAAGCCTTTTAAGCAGATACAATGAAACATAGTATGTAATTTTTTAACAAATGAAATATAATTATCCACAAAAAGAGTCATGAATTATTTTCTAGTAATATATAAATTTAAAAAAACCACTTTTGTATTTAATAGTTTATAATATCAACAACTAATTACTTGAACCTCTATTAAGTTTATATAATTATAGACTACAAAAGGTAATTAAAGTCCATACACAAATTTACGTTTGGTACAACTCGACCGTCTTTGTTTTTTAAGAAAAATATTTCATAAGTTATTCGTTTTTTTTCCGCAATCAATAATATATTAATTGGAGATATTTGCAATAGAATATCTCTGCCAAAATCTGCAGTAAAAAAACCAGCGTAAAAAAATCGGGAGAAGAATCGGCGGCTAATCCCCAATAATTGAATACCCGCCCTAAGCTCTGTAATAATTTTCTATTGAGGTTTTGTAAGTAAAAATATACGGTCTTTATCGCGAACATTCTAGAATAATGTCTTATTTATTTATCCATTTGAAAAACATTGGAATTGTCTTTAAGAAAAGGACACAAAGAGAATGATATTTTATTTTTACCAAGCACAAACGTATTTATACAATAAACTCAATACCAGCTGAAGACAATGGACTTCACACTCAAAAAAACTAGAGCAGTTTTTTCAGATGTTTTTTATGATTGATTTTTGCTATTTGTTGTTTGAATGTTTTATTTATAAGATGTATAAATGCACACATTATTTAAATAATCGACATTTGTCTAATTTTTCCATGGTACGCTGAATCGCCGTTATTAAAGTAAACCATTAATAGAAGTATAGCTTAGTAATTTTTTTTTATTTTTGGTACTAAATCAGCACAGTCATAATATAGAAAGTTTTAAATTTAAATTTAAACATTAAATATCTAATGAATTTTTTTTTTACCAATATTGTATAAATATACATTTAAAATAACTAAGCATACATAAAGTAATGCCAATACAATTCAAAACATATTCTACTCTCATTGCTTAGAATTCATTTAACGAAAAAGAAATAAAAGTAAAATATAAGACCGAACAAGAAACTCACATGGAATTTTAGAATTTTAAATTGTAATGGTATAAACATTTAAAGCACTTATATTCACAAGTCAATGAATAAAAAATTACATTATATAAAAAATCCAAAAGTATTTCTTCATAATATATTTAAAAATGTATACTAAAATATACTTCCGATTCAATATAAAAATTAAATTGTATTTATTTGTTATTTTAAATTGCCGTGATATTTTATATAGTATCTTTTGTGACGCATTATTAATGAAAATCGTTTTTATTATTTTTTAAAACAATTAACATGAATAATTACACATACCTAATAAATAATCAATATTTTTGCCAAAGAGTACATGGGGTAATTCTATTTTTCATATTTCAAATAAAATAAAATACTTGAAAGGTTTCGCCAACATTATCAAACTGAGATTTTACGGTGATTTTAATGGTGACTGAGAGTCACCATTAAAAATTCACACGTGGTAAAGTATATTATTATATATCTAATAGTCTTATATATATGTCTATTTTTTGATTAACGTCAATCAGATGCGTATTTATAACCCATTACGGTTTTATTATATTATTACTATTATGATTAGGCACATTAGTTCATACATTTAAAGAAACTCTCAGAAAAATATCATCGTGATTTGTGTGAGATTTGAACCCACATCCCCTGGTTTACATGACCGGTGTACTAACCCTTGTACTAACGAATCACTTCCGTTTATCGAGAATTTTCGGTTGTCGTATTGGTTGGCACATTGGTTCATATGTGGAGTATGATTGTTAAAAATTCTCGACCGGTGTACTAACCCTTGTACTAACGAATCACTTCCGTTTATCGAGAATTTTCGGTTGTCGTATTGTTTGGCACATTGGTTCATATGTGGAGTATGATTGTTAAAAATTCTCGATAAACGGAAGTGATTCGTTAGTACAAGGGTTAGTACATCGGTCATGTAAACCAGGGGATGTGGGTTCAAATCCCACAAAAATCACGATGATATTTTTCTGAGAGTTTTTTTAAATCATTTTCAATGTATGAACTAATGTGCCTAATCATATTAGTAATATGTCTTATATTTGATATTTTCTGCTTATATTATTTGCACGGCCGTAATTCATTAGAATAAATCGGGAGCACGCCGCAATCTCCCTCCCGCGGCCATCTCCCGACCGCTTTCCGGTTTGGCTTCAGCCGCGGGGGTTTATTTATCGCCCAATCGCTCTCGGGGCTGGCGGCGGCGCCCTCGCGGATTTTTCCACCCGCGCCCTTAACGACGCGGCTCGGACCCCGCAACGGGCCGTTCCGTTTCAATTTTCCGGCTTTAGAAATAGTTAGCCGCCCGGGCGCATTAATAATTTTATAATCGCGCAAAGTCCGCCGCCTCTCTCCCCGCGGTCCCACGTGAAAATTTAAATCGACTTTATTGCGCTGTAATCTGAGAGAGTATTTACTAAAACTTTATTTTCTCTATGTAGTATCTTTTACATCTTGATTAAAATTGCTGAATTTAACATTTCACATTTCTCATTTTCAATTATTCATTTATCCCGATACACCATTATTCATTAAACCTTTACGTTTCTTGATAATATTTATTTTTACTCGGAATCAGTCAGTATATACTCGATTTCACAATTATTTTGTAGAGAAAAGGGTTGCTATTCCATGTTTCAACTATATTATCACGTAGCTTGAAATGTTAATAATGCTTATACAAAAGAATTACACACTATTTGCATAATTATACGTAGATCTGTGAAAGGCATAGCATTTTCATAAAAAGAGTGACTGTATAATTTTCGCTGAGTTTTCACACTCTTTTCAACGTAGCTTATTCATTTTATGCATCTATTTTTTTCACTTTGTTTCAACACTTGTTAAGGGTGCACAAATTATGTCTTTGCTCATTTTGCTTGTTATTCTCACTGTAGGCGATAAAACGCGAGCTGTGTGTCTTATCTTTGTGAATAAACTTCACTAGGAGGTCATCATTGCATTTTACAACGGATGCAACTTCACGATAATTGGATTGTTCTAGCTTTTTCAAAAAAGACTATGTCTGTAGCCTGGTATATATTATTACTAATGCCTTGGTGCTGACTATAGTACAAAGTGATATATTAACTACTCGAAATAAATTATTTCGAACGTCGTATATCTATTTTTTTTCAATCTTCAAGGTATTTATAAAAAATTCTTGCTTCAAGTGCAAGTAAATTTAAAACTTTAATTTTATTACATTAATTTATAATTTTGATTAAGAAATATTTCATGGGAGTTTTCTAAATTACCAGTTTGAATATTTTTGTGCGTTATTAATTAATGTTTTTTTAATAAATTTAAAAAATATATATTTTTGTATGTCAAATAGACTTTTGGTGGATATTATTTTACTATAACCAAAGAGTAAATCATTTAATAAATTTTAACTGGCCGCTTTTAAAATCTATTCTCACAAACAAAATATTTTATCAATTAAATATTTGAATTAGAAATAGTGAAATGAAAATAAATAGTTCCATCAATTTTAAAATAAAAGTGCCGTTAAAACGACGAGCATTGTGGTTTCATAATAAATAGAAATCAACTTAATTGATAACTAACATATATTTTCCAAATACTCAATTTTTCAAAAAACTCAGTCATATTGTTATTCAAAACAATTTTTTTTAAATATTTTGATGATCAAATATGAAATATTTTATTTTATCTCTGGGTATTGGAAAAGTTAAACTAGTTAGATGTTATTAACGTAGGGGATTAATATTCAGGGAGATGGGTGAAGTTTCTACCCCTAGCATGGCTGGTGGGTCAGGCCGTGCCTTGTTGTATCCTCGCCAGTATTCAGAGTGTCTCCAGCACCAGCCGCGGGAGCGGAATACCAACGAGAACCTAAACAATATCCCAGCTGGAATGAAAGATTCCAACGTCATCCTCCTAGAATATAGATGACGGGAAGGTGATTGATTTGAAGGCATGAACGAAATACATTATGTAATTTGTAGATCAAATATTAGACACTCACGCTACCTGTGTTTGAACTAAAACAAAAAATGACTGTAGTCTATTTAATTTATTTTTAACTACAACAAGTATTTTTAAGTATAAAATAATAAAATTATTTCATATACAATAAGAAAGGCAGCAGTAATAGAATATTGGAGTATGTTGGAATTTTACGATAATCCGTCATCGGACTGCCTCGCGAGAAAGAAAGTAATCATCGTTACACGGAGAAACATTCATGAATCACTAATTACCACAAAAATTGGTTGCATAATTGAAAGAATTACCCAAAGTACGCACGCTAATGTCGAGCGCCGCGTCCCACGGGGAGAATATTTTCCAGGCGAATTATTAAAGCGTATCCTGGATACAAAAACAAAATTAATGACCCAAATTTATATGAGGGTTTTTTCATTGAGGCCTATGCAGGGGTGTGTAAATATTCACGAGTGCGTGTCCCTCGGGACGCGGGCCGCTCGCGACACTCGCTTAACTACCCCTGAGCGCAGGGCTTTGATTTTAACTGCTACTAAAAGATAACGGTCGTTTTAACTAAGCCACTCTTTGCATTTAAACCTAGAAATTTCGCATCGTTAGACCTCGTTTTTGATTGGCGAATCGCACTTCCCGCGTTATTAACGCCTCCGTATCTTCGCGAATAACAATCAATTTAATTACCTACAAATCACATTACAATAAAGACACATCGCACAGAACATTGCGCCTACATGTGACAAAGTCAGCCATTGTGCTTTTTGCAGACACATCTCATTAATTTTAATATTATTCGAAAGGTTACAAAAGTAGAATTCGGTTTGTTTAGCAACTCATCATAATGTTATCTTAAATAGCTTTTTAGATAATTAAAAATATAAAATAGTCCATTTCGTTTTTATCTTTCATCTACCAAATCAAACCCAGGTAGCGGAGACTCCGTGGACGCATTCCCCTACATATCTGAGCAATAAAATTAGTCCTAAATAACAAAACAAAAACTAATTTACACAAAGCAAAGTTCATTTCATTATCAGTGTTATCTTTCACGCGTGAAGCATTTAATACAACCCCGGCCCCCGAAACAATAAAACCCACAGTTTTTCGTCCCCTCACCCCCAGGACCCACGACTTCAGGGCGAACAGAGTTTTTTTTAATATTTAAATAAGGAAATCTCAAATTTATTGCAAATTACTTTACGAAATCAAGATGGAGATGCGAAAGACCTAAATGAAAAAAGTAAATCTCAGCACTTACCTTTTGAAAATGGTTTTAGCAATTGGCAAGTGAATTCCTGTATCCATTTATTTTTTGACTGAATTAATACATCAAAAAGCAAACGTTCAAAAGAACATAATAAATATAAAAAGCCTCGTTTGTCTTGGTCACGCTGTAAATAGTTCATTTATCTTATTTTGAAATATTTTGTTTATTGATACGTATTTCACCAATAAAATACATAAAATAAAATAAATATTTACATTAATGTCAGATTGAAATATCTTTTTAATTAAATTAAACCTTAAGATATCCATGTATGTAAGATTTTAAAATTGACTATATCTGAGAATAAAGTTTGCAAATTTCTAAATACTCTCACAATCAACACTTGGTTCTCTTTTTGACCAGTTAGTTGATCGATATTGTTTCCATCAAATACATTATTTGATCTTTCTGATGTATTTTGGCAACCCTGTTGTGTCGCTTTAGCCCAAGTCACGCACTTCCTGCCAGTAGCAACAAATACGATACACAATTAGAAATGCCTCGCACATGTCTAGGACAACCAGAATTGACGCAGAGACTCACCGTCACTGTACACTCCACAGAATGTACTCGCTCTGCCGATTGCAGCCTTCGGCAATTGAAGCACCCGCTTACTAAAAGCAACCACCAATAAAAATTTAAAAATATATGTGTGTGTGTGTGTGTTTGTGTGTGTGTGTGAATTTGAAAAAGTCTCACTAGTTATAAACGAAACAGTTGCTATGAATATTAATTTCAACAATCGCGCGATTGATGCCCGTTCGACGGTTTTCCACTTTTTCAATCAAAAAAACTTTCTGTTTGCGTCGAATATTAATTTCGCAATATTAGCGCCGTGCCCACATTTCCAGTAAAGCGGGCAATAACTGGAGGCGCACACTCGCGCGCCTGCAAGTATCCGCACCCACACACGCACGCAATAAACTCTATCAAAAACTCCCCAGCCGCTTCTTGTTTGCCTTTCGGATTTACTCCAACACAAAACCCGACCAGCGCGACTTGTCTTCCTGAATAACACACGCATACGGGAACTTTATTTGTGTTAGTATTAAGCACACATAAACAAACGCGGTAATTAAAATTTTAGCCGAATTAAAATTACAAAACATATTTTTCCATGTTTGTAGTCGCTTCTCTTTATTGTCTTTTAATTATATTTATGACAATAAAATTCAAAAGAACTTTTTACATAAAATATATACTCGCGTTTTGTTTTCATAACCTTTTCAATTATTTTATTTAAATTATGTAAATTGAAAAAAAGTTATATATTTTTCTACTCGGCGTCACTGGTGAGTGCATCTCGTGTATGTATAGAGAAAATCTCTTATATTCTCACATATTGTGGTTCTCATGCGCTAGTGTGTGCGGGCAAAGTTCAGCGGCGGCGACTTAAAAATTAATTAACCGCGTGACCCGCGTAATCTGCACTCACCGTGGGCTTCTAGAACTGAAGTTAAGCTTGGCAACGGTTTAAGAGTATGGGTTAATTTAATTTTTGTGAATTATGCAGCTAATTTTGGTTTTAAATTCGTTTGCAAGTGAAACAAGATTTCATTTTTATGCTTAAGCTACGTGGCGGGTAGTTTTTTTTTAGATTTGACAAATGGCATTGTCTTGGTGGTCTTGCTTAGTATTTTATTCCGATAAATTATTAAATATTGCATAAACTTAGAGGAAAGATTTCAAAGTTTTAAATATCAGTCACTAGCAGTTTTAACATTTTGGTAACGTAGAAATTGTTTTTTTTTATTCTAAGCAAGCGTGTCTTGCGTGATCACTTTGAAGTTTTTGTTTTGAAATAATTAATTATCGATAGTTCTTTCTATTCTTTTGTTGCTTTTGCTTACAACATTAACTCAACATAATACTACTACATTACAGCGTAAGATTTTTGATGTCTATTTTTTGTTATATACGAATATAAAAAAAAGAGAATTTATGTTGAGAGCCTGTAAATGTTCGAGCTGTTTTTTACCCAATAAGTACTTTATATTCTTAAATTCACTAACACTTTGAATATTACAATCAGTTCTTTAAATAATTTATGGGATTCACCTGTCTGAACGGGGATCGAAACGGAGACCACTCGATTAATTATCAATGGTCTAACGAAACCAACAAAAAACTATTGCAATATAGGAAATTAAATACTTATCTCCGTCGATCTGCTTTGGGGAATTAAAGATATCTTTTATCCGAAACTTTTACAATTTTATTGAAAACAAAAATGGGCTCCAACTATTGAAGTAGCAGAAAAGTCCACATAAATCGATGTAATATAATGTTTTAAAAAAGAATGAATGTGAAAAATCTCTTTGTTAGCCGTATGAAAAAATGTAACGTTTTGGAAATAATCGCAAAAATCCACGAGAACTCCCCAGAATTTAATTAAAACCTGTACCAAAAATAAGCGCCAAACTCTGCCGAACACATCGAAGCTTTAAATTCAACTTTCGGTCCGAAATTCAAGTAGGATTCAAATTCAACCGTCAAAGCGGACTCCGTCATCCCCTGCTTGGTGGAATTGGCATTTTATTTCGCAGCTTATCAACCGGGCAACAAGTCAAACTAAAAGTAATTACACGACAGGCCCGGCGCCGGTCAGCGGGCCCGGCGGGTAAGCCGCTTACGACTTTTTATGCAGCGCCCCGCTTTGTGGCGCGGCCGCACAAAGGTCCGGCTAATGAGATCATTTTTGTTTAATAAGCTTGAATTTTAATGGTGTTTTTAAAAACGTCTGCGGCGCCGTGAAAAAGATACCATAGTAAACGAATGCAGTTTTGCGTACAGAGCGCTTAAAAACTGCCGAAATGGAAAACATAAACACGTTAACCTCAGAATCATATATAAATACTTAATCATAATAATTCTAAATAAACTACAAATATTTTCATTATCAATAAATGTTACAAGTTTTAAAAATAAATTTTGCTTTAATCTTGCTCTAGCTCTTTTTTGTTGTGTTTTTACTGTGGGGTGCATTGAATGTCTACACCACGGCCATTGAAAAGTTAACAGTATGGAAACTCAAGCAAAATGACCAGACCAAATGCAAACGGCTACACAAAATGAAGCATCCGGCTGCCCAATGATGTCCACCTCACTGCGCTTCCCGCAGAAGCATCAGACTTCCAAAGGGAACCTGTCTTCGGGTGCATGCTCGTTCTTGTCGTCATATATCGCAGTATTCTACATGACTGCGTATTTCTATCATAAAATAACAAAAATGATCATTTTTTGCCAAGAATACAAAAATGATCATAAATTATTCTTGACTAATATAAAACCATTAGCATTACATTCCGTGGTTTCAGAAATTTTCAATTATTTAAGTCAAAAATGATATTCGGCAGAATTATATTAAGAGAAGTCAGCGGTTTTAAAATGCAGCTGTTCTAATTATTATCTCAACTTGCAGTTTTCAAACTGCATACTCCGTGCTGTTTTAAGATGATCATTATTTGATCTTAATCTGCAGCTATTGTAGAAATGCTAAAGCAGGCTTTCAGATAGTGCTGATGTGAAAATTGTACTCGTTAAATATGAGTGTTTTGAGACTCGTGATTTCTGGAACTTTCGGAATTGTTCAGTAATTATCAAGCTCAGAGCGGTGAGAGGCGGGGGAGGGTAAATCTTACTTAAATTTGTTCAATCAGCGAAATATCTCTCCGAAGACTCATTACCAGGCGATCTAGTCGAACGAACGCGCTGGCTGAGATCTCGTCTCTATGCAGTGACTCCCACTTGACTTTTAACTCAAAACTGCTTCAAATAAACGAGAATTGTTCCCGGTCTCGGCGAGCGCGAATCGTAATCGGACACGGAGCGAATTGAACAAGAATTGCATCGGGGGCGCCGGTCGACCCCCGCCGTGACGGAGGTTTACATTAATACGTCCGAGGCCCGGCCCTTGTCTCCAGAAAGCTATCGATCCTAATGAAGAATACAGCTATCGACCGGGAGAATTCAGCACGAAGCTAATTTTAGAAACGTGACCAAATAAACACCTGCATCAGTTTCAAGACTGTAGACTGTCTTAAAAAATCTTGAACACTCTGAAGCTCTCGCTGGGATATCTGCATTACAAAGAAAGCAGATGAAAGCCCTAAAAAACAAAATCACATTACCTGTTACAAGAGTACCTCGCTTCTGAAAAAAATATTCATTTCGATATGACAAAGTACTTTAATCAATTTTTTCTATCTCCAGAAAACATCTCGTAAGGATATCGGGGAGCGGAGAAAGTACACATTTCACCTCTGCAGAAATTTCATCACGCGACATTACTTATTCGCAATCCTTAAAAACAATGCTCGGGCCGGGAAGCCCGGGCGATATTTGCTCCTGAATGGATGTCATATTTCTTTTATTCGTCGGGCATAAAAGCTCCTCGTATTGGACTTGGGCACTTTCAATATTTACACACGGCTTCCGTAAACGAAGCCTGCGCCACGACCGTTCAGATAAATTGTATGATTTTTATATTAGAACTGGAGTAACGCTCGCTGCTTTATAAATGTACGTACTCTGCATCGATATATCAATGATTCTAAAATTTAATATCGTTTCGTTCCAAACGTATTGTAAATTTATATTGCAATAGCTGAAATTTTCAAAAAGATTGACAATTAAACTTGACATCAAAACAAATTTTATAGAATTGATTTCAGTAGCCAGTTTAGCAGGTAGACGCAAAAGCAAATTTAAATAATATATTAGCGAAGTATCTGTGAAAGCCTTAATGTGGTTGTAGCTTTTGCTGAGACAATGCCGTATGCAAATCTTCCTCCTCGGTACGCAGGACTCTTTCTGTTCATTTCACCGCGGCATTGTTATTGCGGGCGTTACGGTCGAGGGAAACGAAGCCTCCTATCGCCGGTCTGGTGGTGAAATACGATCGCTTTTCATTTAATAATTTCAGCCAATGTAGCGAAAATACTCCCAATCAAATACTTATTCGTGAACATAGCGCAACTGTTTTTTTTTTGTATTTCGTTATATAATTTTTATTTTAAACTGCACTAATTACAAATATTTTTATTGTACGCCGGCATATAAAAATGACATGTTATTCAAATCACTTGAGATAGTACAAAGAAATTATTAAATATTTATTAAAAAAAAGCACTAAATATACGAGCGTATAATTACACGAGAAACCGTGTTTTAATTACAATTTACCGATCAAATATTCAACAAAGACTTCAACAAGGCGCTGGGGAACCTTTTGAAGCCATTCTTCCACCTCAGCATTAGCCTGACGCTAACGATACAAAGTAATATTCCTTTAATGGACATCGCTCGGTCGCATGGCTGGCTGCGTCGCGACGCTCCCACACTGACTATGTCGTTACCATGATTTAGTGACCCTCCCCCCCTCCCCCCGCCCCGCCCCGCGCCGGTGCGTGCCTCCGAGCAGCGCCCTGCTTTATCGACGTGAGCCCATAATGTCTCCGGTGTCTTCTGTAATATATTTACGCCAGTGAATGACTCGGGGAATATCGGAAACTCTGAAAGAACGATGGCGATCGATAGGAAAGAGTAATTAAAAATGCTTTATTTACCTGCGTAAATATTAGCAAAACTGAGGCAGAATTATTAAATTAGCTAACAAACTAGTGCTACATTATAATATTTTCATTATATTAAACAAACACACTGTTGGGACCGTTATTTACAATACCATAATTTAAAATCCCAACAAAATATTCTGACACCATAACAACTTATATAATGATGTAACTATATATTTTATAAGTCGTTTCAAATATTATATTATGAAACAAAATAATCAAAGGTTTTTTTTTTAAATAATATTTATCAGTTCTTTTTACTTTAGCTGTGATTTTTGAATACAGACATCCCACGATAATATCTCGTTATTTACAATAATATATTCACCACAGAATGATGTATTATAACTCAAAACTCCCGATAATCAATTTTGCGAAAAAATAATAAATCTTTACACCTTTTTTTCAGTGATATATTGCTTGCGGTACAATTTATATATAAAAAAAATTAATGTAAAACCCATCAATTTCAGAAACAGCGCTCTCAACTGCTTATCATTCATAAGTGAGAATAAGTTGGCAGTAAAACTAAAAGTTCACGTGCCTGATAAGGGCTGTAAAATAATGCAAGTCGTGGGGGTGCGCATCTCTCCAGTATCAACTTTACGCCAAAGCGATTCGCATCGGATTTGGATATCGAAATTTAATCGGCCCCTGAATGATACACACGGCTGGCTTCATCCCTATTCGATAGCAAATTGTTATTTCTGATATATAATGAAAAAGCCTATTTTATTTTTCCGTTATAAATTCAAAATATCAATATTTTTAACAACAAAATACGCTTTTGCGTTTTTATGAAAAGTGTTGCATGCGAATTTGCAAGATTTTTTTTTCGCTTGTACCTTTTCTTTTAATTTATTTACTTTTCTTTTAATTTATCTCTCGTATAGCGTCAGTTCTCGAGGTTAGCGAAAAAAATATAAATTTAATTAATCTGGGCATCCCAAAAAAAAAAACAGTATCAATAGTGAGATTTTCCGTGAAACTTCCGTTTTCAGCGTTCCATGCGTTGGGGTGGGATGAGTCACGCCCCTGCCGCCCCTGCCGCCCGCCGACCCTCTCCCTCCGGCGCGGTCTTCCCGCTCTAACCGACGCCTGTAATTTATGTTCGAGGTTCGACTTTGAGTCGGGAAATTTAAGACGGGAAGACACAGCTCACGCCAAAGTCAGAAGCGTTTAGGTGCGGGCCGGTCGGCGGAGCACGGACGCGGCCGTGGCCTTCCATCTCGGTAAATTATTATCGCTTTTGTTTCTGAAGCGACCGAAGTACGCATGAAGATTTTTTATTGCCCCTTGCGCTGTTATCTTTATGGGCATCTTTGAATCCGAAGAGAATAAAGTAGTTTGCGTACGTGAAAACGCTATTTTAGCGACGTCAGTATGGACAGCTCGCTCGGCGGGCCTCCCGCCAGTCGATTCCGCCGGCTGAGGTCTAGATTGAAATACATAAAACTTTCATAAAACTAAGCATGTTGATACTCGGGCAACGAGCGCGCAGTTTTCGGAATGCTCGTTTTGAGCTATTTTACATGAGGGGGCATTCCGCGGCATTCATCTCCGGCGATGGAGCGGCCGCGCTGCAAAATCAACCGTGAGCGCCCCCGCTCGCGGTGTTTAATCCGCTCACAAAGGAGACCGCGGGGGAGCGGACCGCTTTTTACCCGCCGGGAAATTTCGTTTAGCGAAAAAGTTTTACAGCTAACTAAGAGGATCCTCTTAGCATATTGCCTGTTTAGGAAATTGGCCATATATCCTACGGGGCGCCCGGAGCGGCCGATATATAAAAGTAAAGGCCGCCTAATTATCGCTTTTTAGTTTTACGGGCCGCGGGGCGAGCGCGCGTGGCTGCAGTGCTACAGTTCCGCCGACCTCTCGGTTTCCATAACATTTATTAGAAAGCCTCACTCCTTGCATGTTGCTACAATCCCTTATAGCTGCGTCGCAACTCTACTTTAGAATATTTTGTATTTTTTTTTATTTTTTATTTGTACAAAAAACACGCCTTATATTTCAACTACATTCAAATAATCTTTATTGCCTTTGCTATCCCATTTAAAGTGTTAAGGATTAATTTATAAAGCTTCTTTAAAAAAACATTTATTTAAAACAAAATTTATGAATGAATACAACGTGTGTTGTAAAAAAAACAATTATAGAATGCGTACCTGAAAACATAATATATGCGAGACTTTTATGAGGTGCTTCTCTTTCTCAGAAAAGTGTGAGTTTAAACAGATTATTATCCGCCGTAGAGAAATTTTCCTCCCTTACAAAAACGAGAACACCTTGCGGCCAAATTGGAGGTGCGTAACAATAAACACCGAACGCCTCGCAACCCCCAACGCCCACGATGAACGCTCCACCATCAAATAACAATTTAAAATATAATAAAAATATTTAATCTTACACCGCTTAAGTGTCTACTGTGGTTTATCATATCTCGTACGAGCTACGAGCCGCTACGAGCCACTACGAACGGCACCGGGAGGCTACAAACACGACGGAGAGTCTACAATTCGGGCGAGTAGGAATTGCGGGAATAAGTTGGCAGTAAAGGAATGAAATACTAGTGGGGGAGCTTCACCCCTGGGCTAAGAAATAAAACATCTCAAGATATCAACTGTTGCGGCTCATATTTGATTTTATGCGATGTACGGAGCCTGAAGCCATGGTTTTCTGGTCACCGGTAACATTATCTTGTTAAATTTTGTGAATAATTTTACTTAGAATGTTTGTTTTCTTATTTAGAGTAAATATTGTTTATTTACGAATAATTTTATTCATCAGTTTTTGCTTATGTTTCTCGGTTTTGTTGTAGATTAAATTTAAGATGTTTTGAAAATATCAATTAAACAGGTATTCTTTTCTTTGAAATGAAGGCTAAAAATTCAAATAAATTTGGCTTTTGTTAAAATCTATAGGTATGTATTTCCGTTTGTCGAGTTCAAATGAGATTTAGGGCTCGGAACTTTCATTAAGAAAGTAGCTTCTACAACTTACGTTCTGGACTTAGGCCAATTATATTATCTTTGTCTAACAATACTAAAATTTTCCCTACCATTTAACATTTTTCTACTCAACTAAAAGCATTGCAGATATATTGCGCGATTTGTTCAAAAGTGCAAGAGAAAAAAAACATCAACAGAAAGCATAGCTTTAGGCCGGTCAATACGCATCAGGCCTCTTTTCCTTTCTTAATTTTAAAATTTAGATTTCAATTTATCAAAGCGAAACCTTTATTCGTTCATTAGGAGTCGTTGTTTTACCATTTCTCCTTCGGCATTCATCTCGAATATATAAAACGCGAACTTTCATTCTTTTTACGCAATCAAGTCACCCCCTCTTCCGTCCCATTTGCCAGAGCTTCCCTCTCTGTCCTTCTGCTGTCTCTCTCTCGGCGCAAAGTAATACAACATAGTGAATAATATAAAAGATAACAAACACTTACACCTACATAGACACAGTCATGTGTGTCTTTTCATAATCGAATCATCCCAGAATGAGTCTGCTGTGTTGGTTCGGGGTTGTTTTGAAAACATTCGACGGCTCGGGGGTGGCTGAAGGCAGGGGGTGGCTGAAGTCAGGGGGTGCAACGGAAAGTTGGCCGTCACCGGCGCCACGCGGCCAGTCATGGCTCCGGGCGGAAAACACCAGCGAGAAAATTATTTTTAATAAAAAAAAAGTTTTACAGAGTTGGTGTCAGTACCGCTATAGCCAATTTTGTAAATGGTTTGCGGCGCATAATATTCCATCGTAACTTTCAAATACGCAAAAAGCAATTTATAAAAAGTGTATGAAGCAATTATTTCAGTAATTTTTACTATTTAAAACATCGCGAAATAAATTTAAGTACTTTTTACCTTAATTGCATTGTTGAAAAACACGGTTTAACCATCAAAGTAAATAATCGTTTTTAAAATATTACGGATTTATAAGCCAGTTTTGGACTAATAACTCATTAATATGCCATTCATTTTCTGACAAAGAGCGATATTTATGATTAAAAAGTGCGATTGGAAGCGCCAATCAAACACTCGACGCCATGATTTTTATAATGAGAAATCTTGACACCTCCGCCCGCGCTCCCCGCCCCGTCGTAAAGCAGAACTCAATCGGATTCCCCGTTCAATCTGTGTATCTTAGGACGGGCTTAGTTTTAATGTTCCTACCTCCCCTGCTCCCCTTCCGTCTCCCGAGGAATGTATTTTTTCGCTTATCTGACGAAACGCGGCTCGGTACTTCTCCATAGGACTAGGGCGGGGAGGCGGGGTTCTCTGCCGCTTTTCCTTAGGTTCGGTCGGCTCTCTTCCTTGTTGCTCATTTAAAACAACGCGAGATTTGAGCTTGAAATTGTATCGAAAGCTTCGAATTGAATGAATAAGTTTTTTTTTTCGTTACTTCAGACGGAAAATTGAAACATGATTGTGTTTTTTTTTTCAAATGTATAGATGTGGTTTATAAAAAGTTTCCGCTTTCGCAGCTGGTAAATACAAAAAATATGAAATAGCTTGAACTTACATTTACAACGCAATAATATGTTTATCAATTTAAAATGTCACGTCCTGAAATTCAGGGCACACACGAAGTATTCAACTCCTCCCCCCTCTCGGCGAGCTTGCTGCCTGAAATAAATATATCACGACAGCGGGCATTCTTGTTACTAAATGTTTATTTTATAACCTTCATATAATATACAGAGGGTAAAATGCAAAAGCCTCGTATTGCTTTTTGTATCATTCTCTGTTTCTCTACAAAGTTTGCGGCTAGAAATTACTGTCGATCGCGACCGATCCAGGTCAAAAAGGCCGACGGAGGGGCCCGAACCGCAGAGGTATCATAAAGCAGAATGTATTAGTTGTTAATCCATTAGACCGTTATCTCGCGACATAAAATCCTTCCATAAATGAAATGGCCTCCTTGATTGTTATTTGCAATGATGTAGAAAAAAAGTAAACTTGTTTTTATGGAAAACTTATACGGGAAAAAAACATATTTATCGTTGTTTCGGAGACGCGGGCGAGCGGACGGGCTTATGTAATATCGATATAAAGTATCGACGGGCCCGGCGCTTCGGCACAGTTAATTAGGTTTTTACGGCCGCTTTTATTGACCGATATTTATATATATTTGTAATGAGTTTGCTCTCGCGGCGGTCCGGGACTGAAGAGGTTTCGGGTTTGCGAGTGATGGAGAGGATAATTGATCAATTCGCGAAATCCCGCCTCACTTCCGAACGACTGCCGAGTGTAAACTCCCGAGCGTTACTTCCGCAGGCTTTGCTTAATACCTCCATTCTCGCAAACTTTATTCCCATTAAGCTCTTTCTCATAAAATTTAATTACACAGCCAAGAAAATGTTAAACAAAAACTAGGGGCGTAATCTCTCTGATGTTCCATTTCAATTCACAACCCCCCGAGTTACCTGAAGTATTTAATGCTTTAGAGTACGGTCTGTTTCCACAGGGGACATCGCCTAAAAGACGTATTTACCGATTTACGGTTACTTTGTCTTCATACAAAGTTTTTACCCGTAGTTTTTCCTTACGTTTTTTGTTAGAATTTTGCTTCGAGGCGCTCCGACTCCGGCAGTCCATATCTCTTGATTTCGGAGGTCACCTCGAGTGAAAAATATCTTTGATTCCTAAATAAATTGTGGTGCTTGTTTCATATAAATTACAATACCGGCTAATATTTAAAGCTTTACAGCTGGAAGCACTCCCTTTGTGTCCCGCGGGAGGTAATTCGTTTCGTATATTATTAAATATCTTATAATAAAATTTAAATAAGGGTACGGATTTCCGCGCAACCGCTACGCTCTCGAATCCGTTCACAAAAGATATTGAAAAAAACTTCAGCATTTTTAGTTAACCATTGAAGCGATCGACTTTATTGCAGGAAAGTCACTGGACCTACAAAATTTTATTCGTAATAACATTATTTCTTTATATCTCTCTACTGCTATTCTTACAAATTGTAAACCTAAGGTTTAATAAATCGGATAGCTGGTTTTACGATTTAAATGTCGAAAATATATAAGTATGCAATAATACCACCAAAAGCTATTTTGTGCCCATTTTTTTCATTTCAATTTGTAATTCAAGAGATGTATATCGACGAGGCAGTCGGTCTTTAAATAGCCTATAAAAAACCGCCTTCTAGCAGATTTCAAATAAACTCACATATTTTTATGATGATAGCAAATATTTAGTAGTATGGGTGATACTTATCTGTGTAATATTCGGCTGCGAACGCACACCTTCAAGGCGCAATATTTCCGCCCGTCAGAAGCAAAAGCGACGGCTTTAGGGCGGCAGGGCTCCAGAAGCGGGGTCCGCCCACGCAGGAGGGCATGAATCCCGCCTGACAGCCAGGATTTGGTCCGCGGCCCGCCCGGGACCCGCCGAGGACCGGCATCTGGCCGCGACCCTTTTGTCAGCGGCCCTGAGTAAGATTGAGTGGGAATTAGTTTCGTTTGTTTTTCGGGTCGCCTGAGCGTCCCTCGGTGACTTGCGTCGTGTTTGTGATATGGTTAGGCTTGTTTCTGCTTCTTTGGAACGAATTGCCCTACAAAATTATATAGCAGTCGATAACTTATCCACTTAGAGAAAACAAACGGCTTTATTTATTATTTACGTAGTAATTTTTTTGAAATAAAGTTAGTCCACTTAGTGACCCTTAGTGATGGGAAAAATTCAAAACAAAGAAGTATGTACAAAGCGCGAAGGAAAAACTTAATTCTGCTTGTTTGTTGGAGACATGTTAATATGGTGAACGGTACATGTCAATACCGAGCTAAGTTATGTATGAGTATAAAAAAATATTAAAGTTTCATATGCTTTTTGTTTTTCAATGTTATGAAATTATCTTAGAAATGGACATTAGATTTTATTCTTTGTAAGCGTCATTTTTTGATTGCCATATTTTCAATAAAGAAATCTTCAACAGACTTTTTGCATGTTTAAATGTTTTTATAAATTAATAATGATTTTAACATTTGAATTCTGAAATCATCCATTTTAAAGACAAATATCAAACTCTTGTTCTTTCTATGGCCGGTTCTTGCGCTTTTTGTACGGAGCAGAGAGTGGAGAATCTCCCCGCAGAACTGTAATACACTCGAGAGCATATTATTATGCTTACCACATTTTTCGCAATGTTATTACGTTTTTTGTTGATGCTCGGAACACATATTCCCTAATCTTTCACTTAATATTACGAAAATAAGCGGCATGAGCTGTTTTTTATAGTCATTCATGATAATATCTATTTAATAAATTCCTTTTGGATACCAGCGCTCAGTATTATCATACGTATTGTACATGTACTCATGTGATTACGATTTCGTATGATTTAATAGAAAATGTTTGGATTTCTTTGATAATATTTGACATGTTATTTAGGGAAAATTAAAATTTTAATAGATTAGCATTAAATTAAGCTTTTTTATGAAATACATGCTTAGTTAACATTACGCTTCAAATTATGATTTCGTCAGCATTTAAAAAAAAAAAATAACACGTGTCACTTTACAGTCCATCATTGTATTGGTAAGCAAATTAGTAAATATAATTTTAAAATATCAGCTTAACCTTTAAATATAAAAAAATTATATTCATGTTTTTTGTGTACATTGTTTCCCTTATAAACATTACAAAAATTTCATCATTAATCACACAAAATGTAACTTTCGACTTTACAATATTTAATATTGCATAAAACTATATTAAAAAGTGTTTTAATTTGAAATTTATTTATGTGAAACAAAATTATTTAGTAGAACTTTTTATCAGAAATAATTATTCATTTGTCATATTTAATAATTAGTCAATAAGGGTAAAATATACTTTATTGCGTATTTTAGTAATCTTTGTATTGTCTAAAGTCATGAATTTTCAACACAATTATTGAACGCTTAAGTACATACAAGTGATTTTAGCAATTTTTTTATGAGAACAGAACTCATTTTTTAATATCTACATTACATTTTTATACCTTACCTTTATTTTGTAATGTAAATTTCTGGTTAAAAAGTACAAAAAAACTTATTTTTTTACTTTGAATACAAGTCTCTTACATTTCACAATTTATGTTCTCAGTATAAATCTAATATTTATTAGTATCACATTTCCGTAGTGAAATATCATAGAAAGCATATATATTGAGTATCATGTTTTAAACAATATCCCAGGGTAGAGGCTACATACGTCTGCACAGCCAAGTTACATGGACTTGTTTCTCTCCAATACTTGAGGGTTATTAACGTCGACTCGAGTTGCTCCTCGAAAATATGTGTGTGTATTTTTCTAGAAAAAAAGGAAATAAAGAGAATTCCTATAGCCTCACAAAATGATTTTCTTTCAGTCCTGAATAAAAAACGGATAAGATATCAACGAAAACTTCTTTTCGTCTTCGCGAGAAGGCTTATCCTATAGCCGGCGCATTTGATACATCAGATGCCTCTATGGTCCCGATTATCGCCAAATCTTCATACTTCTTTGCATTCGATAGATGTTCGCCTAACGGAAACAATTCTTCTTTTCTATCTATAAACCTTTTTTTTATACAAAAAGTAATCCATTTCAACCCTTCTTTGCTTTAAAATACAAAATTAATGTTGACTTTTTTACAATACGGCATATTCACTGTGCCTTTTTCGATAAACACACAAGCCGATAGCTCAGCATTATTGATATTAAAAATTTGTATTTTACTGGTATTGAATTCATTTTTATCTCTTTTCGGTAGAATCTGTATGTGTCGAATTCTTTTCGACAGAAATAAATGCTCGCTATAGAGAGAGAAAATATATTTTAAGTCAAATCGACCCTTTGCTAAATATCTGTTTGTGATGAATTCGCTCTTTCCTTCTATTCATGTTTGTTTCCTATTGTGTTTCCTAAAAATCCTTACCAGACCGCAAAGTATAAATCTCATTTGGATGATTGAACAAGGGTTTTTCAGGTTTTTGAGGTCATCAGCGTACCTCCTGACCCAATCGCAACTCTTTAGTGTCAAGCACGGCAAGAGGTCGGTCTTGAGAGCCTGACACGATTAGACCGCATGGCAGAAAAATATCTTATGGAAAACATATGACTTGAAATTCGCTCAGATGATGAGCTGTCTTAAAATACAATCGCAAACTACTTTTTCTTATATTATTTTATTTCATCTCATATATTCAATAATACTATGTAATGCTATAGAATAAAATATTTTTTTATGTTTTGCTTATATCTATTTGCTTAGGTATATTTTAATTAGTGTAATTTTTTAATCATTTAATTAACGAACAATTTATCCTTATACTTTAATGTATGAACAATAAAACTAAAACAAACGCTGAAACTGTATTTTACAAACAAAAATGTAGGATACGCTCTTCGAATGGTATAACTAGTTTTTAAAAAATGTAAAAAACCAACAGAGCTCACAGAATAAACAAAATATCCAAATCCTTTTCAAATATGGAGAAAGTGATGTGAGTCAGTAACAAAAACATATTACTTTTTTATTCTAAACAACTCCGGGCCAGACGTTTGGCTGCGAGATTTCTTGATTCGTCGGCTGCAAGACAAGCCCGACAGCCCCCGCCCCCGCCCCAGCCCCCGCCCCAGCCCCCGCCCCCGCCCCCGCCCCCGTCGACCCCCGCCCCATGGCAGGGCGGATTAATATTGCAGAGTGCATGTCGTCCTGACCGCGAGCGCGGCAAAGACACATGATTTTTATGTGTGTACTAACTTGTGTTGTTTTTTTTTACGAAGTCTTGATACTGTTTGACTTTCCTTTCGACGTGAACCAACATAGGTCCAATCTCCGGGCATTTCATAATAAATACAAACAACAAATTAAATACAATTTCGAAATATAATATTCACGCGTACGAGTTTCCCTTCGCCCGTGTGTGTCTAATGAATTTGCCCTCGCCGGTAAAAGATTTTCAAACATTGTTTGCATAAGTCAGATACAATTCGCTAAATAATAAATCGCTTAAATTTCCTACCCCAAGGGTAAAATAAAAGTCACAGAAAAATCAGCGTCGGCTGAAACAAAACTCTGAGAATTCAATGTAGGACCCGAAATTATGCACCACAAATATTCCGCCCTCGGGACCTGGGGCAGATCGATACGCACCCCCCGCAGAGCTTCCTCGCCGCCCGCTCAAAAGCGACCAATTTTGATTACCGATCGCGACTTCGCTTTAATCGTATCCTTTCCGTTTTTTTATCTCCGAATCGCTCTCCGATCTGATTCTTATAAATAATAAATCGCCGTAAAAATAGGCGAAATGCCTTAAATGTTATTTTACAAACAGCCGCGGCGTGCGTGCGTCCCCCGCACCACTCCCGCCCCGCGCCGGCCCCGAACTTTCCGTACAAAACGCGGATTTTCATTTTATTCACTCATAAATCTCACAAAGGAAGAACCCGCAAGTAAAGCTTTTTGTATGGATACCTTATATTTTTTGCGGCTCTCGAATTTCTGTGAAAGTATGCTTAAGTGAAACCTTTTCTGATCACGTCCATTCACCGTTCGATTGTGCGCGGAATATGTTTCTCCCCCATTATTGCTTAATAACGAATGTTTCGCCATCAATTTGAAACTTTGAAACATGCCGCTCGCCCCGGAGTCGATCCGGCTGCCTTCGACGCGGCGCGCGAGCTTTCGTCGATTCGACCGCAAACGAGCTAACTGCTCGAATCTCCGACTCTCGACGACTCGTCGAATTGATACTCCGGTCCGCTAGAGCGCGTGCGCTCGCAAAGAATTATTCTAAAGCTCGTTCCGGAACATCAAAAACAACTTTGCGAAACTTCAAAGTAACACGCGTAGATATCAGCTGCAGAATCTCCTGCCGCCCCGCGAGAAGCCTTCCTCGCATCGCCGCGGGCGCGGCTCCGCCCGGGCGCTGCGACGCCTTAGTATCGGTGTTATCGCGCAATGAACAAGCTACAAGAAATAGATAAAGAGGCTCTTAAAAGTATATTCTGACGTGAAATAAAATGATTTTTTTTTTCAAAGAAATAATACCTGCTTTTCGTGAAGATTTCCTCTTGTTATTTAAACGGTTATAAATCTAAAGCTTAACAAAAAAATTAATGAATAGTTTATGTCAACCGAGTTTAAAAATATATTAGGCTATGAATAAAGAAAGATACCAAATATGTCTATTGCATATTGAACATTCGTTGTAGTGTCAAAGCTAAGCGTATCTGTGTTTCATGGGGTCACATTAAATCTTGTAAATACACAAAGCCATCAGAAAGTATAACGACAGATGTAGACAATGCGATCTGTCAGACGCAACGACCTCGCGCCGCGGCCGGGCGGCTCAAAGGGCTCCTCGCGGCGTCGCAGATCTCGAGTCCACTCGACACACTCGCAAGTTTTTCCGCCCTCGGGCCATTGTCCCCGGGCGGCGCTGATGGAGGAGATAGCGGCCGACCGCGCGGAGGACTCGCGGGATAATAAGAGGCTCGAATGCGAAACTTTTTGTCAGGCCTCTCTCTCCACTCTCATTAGGCGACCGAGGGGGGCGGCCTGTCTGCGCGCCCGCTCCCTCGTCTGAGAGCCCCCGCCTCGCCCCGCCTCGCCCCGCCTCGCCCCGCCCCGCCCCGCCCCGCTCCACCCCGCGTCTGCGTTTTGCCGATGCTGCGTTTTTGAAAGTTTTTTACGGCTGTCGTGTTAAAAAGTGCAAAGTGTGCTTAAATGCCCGCCCTCCAAGATGCTCCGCTCGAGATAAATTATAAAGTAATTAATGCAAATTTTTCCTCTTTTTCTGTTGGTGTACTTAGTTTATTCGAAACCTGTAAGCTCCCAAAAAAGAGTCGTCAGCGTTTCTATTTTAAAATTAATATCACCCAAAGCATCCCATCCACTCGCAAACATCTCTAAACTCGATTAACTAAAAATCAGTATTACAGTTCTCGTTATGCTCGCCATGAACGTTATCCTTTTGGGGCATTACAAGTGGCGGGATGAGAGTAATTAAATTTCATGATCCTCTGTAGGTCTATTTTTGAGCGTACTGTGCTTGTTTAGGTGTATTAACTCTTCAGAAATCTTACTCTGTGTATTTACGATGGCATATTAGTCCATGTGGGTATTCAATGTGTGCTTGCCTACATAAACGGTTTATCCAGCATTAAGTGGATGTAGGTACATTGTACAAACTTTGACATACGCAAATGACACTATATAAATACGCATAGATGAAACATGGACTATTGTAGTAGCTAGTAGGAGAAGTTCGGTAGCTTAATAGCTCTGTAAATAGGGAGACTTAGAGGCTTATCTTAACATCAGCCCGGTCGAGATCCGAGCATCTTGAGGATGTAACCGACTGAATATTCATACGCACACGCGCGCTCAGTATAAATATTTAAATTCCAACTTGTCAAACTTTGTTTACCAGCCATATTATAACTTCATAATAAAACACAATTAAAATAACCGCACGCGAATACAACGCCTTACAATCAATTTACAATGAAAATACAGGCGACCCTATTTATTTGCTTACTCATGGCACCTACCACTGCTAAAATTAATATAAATTCTCGTTTCAGTGTAACAATACCGTAATTTTAAATTTGATTAAAGCGGACTAGCGCGTAAGGCGCCACAGAGACGTTTTTCCGGTTATTGCTTGCACCCAACAGGGTGTCCCTGCTCCCCACCTGGCGACTAAAGCCGCAACGTCAAATACCATGTCGGATTTTTTTATCATAAATTTTGCAGGGTTTTATTTTCCTTTTGATCTCGGATTGAATGGCGTTTTAAAACGTTTTATTCGATCAAAGCTTAATGGATTTGGTCACACATCAATAGCATATCAAATGCGATGTAGGCGAATTCCACTCCAGCACCGTGTGTGCCTATAAGCAGCAGAGTATCATTTATAATTTCATATAATATTTATTTGCGGTCTCGGCGGAGCAGGGATATTTTGTTCACAGGATATTACGATTTTATTTTTCCTCAGTAAAAGCTTAGCGTTGAAATGACAACAAACGTTAACAGTAAAATTAACTACCATACCCAAATAAAGTGTTTAACTTTTATAGCTGTCAATAATGGTTAAATATTTTTTTAAGTAAAAAGAGTCTTTTAGATATCGAAACATATTTACTATAAAAGATACGTATGGTATTGATACAATGTACAAGATATTGATAAAATAGCCGGTAATACAAAGGCACTCAGATAATAAATATAAATAAACCCAAATAAAAGAACAAATTTATATTAGAAAGACTCCCAGTATATATTCGTTAAATTACTTTACCCATACCCTTCTTTGATCGCTTAGTTCATAATTTATTTATAGATGGTTCCCGAGCTAACCGTATCACAACAGCCTGAAAAAAGAATTATTGGTGGAGGGCTACAGATAACCCAGTCCGTTATAGGTATAGATAACCCATTCATAATTGTTAATGACCAGCGGGCATCTGCGCCCGTCCGCCCGCCCTAACGGCCGCCGCGCCCAGGGAAAAACAACTTTTATGGCTGTTCTATTGCATATAGTAAATAAAAAACCAATGTCATTCCCTATATGTGTATTTGTATGTTATCAACTTTATTTCGTTTTTGTTTTTTTAACTAGCCATTTGCTTATAGGCAATTATCGCTTTTTATATTATTTGTACCAACGAAATCATCCACTTGTTTTTGTGTAACGACCCACGTAATCAATTGATATTACGCTGTCAATAAATTTGAATAATTTGTACCCACGCCTATACGCTGTAGTATCGGAAGAACAGAACCGTATTTTAGGCAAGCTTTTCTATTTGTTACTGAAGGAAAACCGATCCACATTCGTTCCGAAAGTCTCTCTCGACAATGAAAATAGATTATTGTTTACGAACGAAGTATAAGGTCCGCGAGTGCTTCTCGCGCTTGTTTATCTAGATCGGACACAAATCTCGCAGGATTTATGTGCCGATGGACATATCGACCGAGAGGATTTTCCATCGCATTATTAGTTGCGTGTGTACTGCCATATCTCGTGCGTGCGCTGTACTTTCCGGTTTTATTTCGACAAGAATGGAGGAACAAGTAAAAATAGCTATTCCTTATAGAGAAAAATTGGGGTGAGCTATAAAGAGGGTGCGTCGCGCGGAGGCAAGAAAAGCCTCTTTGGGAATCGATTGAGGAAATAGTCTTTAAATACAAAGACAATTTGAAAAATCGGTCCCGAGAGAATCAGCGATTTGTTTGATATTCAAATTCATTTATCGCGTCTCGAAGTGTCTAATTTTGCAATAAAAAAAGAAAATATTTTTCTTCAGTCGATTTTAATCTTAAAGTCTCGCCCTTTTTTCCTATATAAATATTTGATTAGTCGCGGGCTTGGATGCGAGTTCCCGATGGCTCTCGATCCGGTCTTGCCGAAACGCTCCATCGCGAGACAAAGCCTCGCAGCGAGTAGAACAAAACAGAATTATAAATGTGTTTTTCATTGTATTGTGCGGGACGTATAAATTGCCACTTACGTCAGTGCAGATACATTCGCCGAGAGCCGAGTGTTGTTCTGGCTAAATTATTAATCGTACGTCAAAGTCGCGTCATTGTGAGGCGCCGGGGAAGTTTAAACAATTGATTGAATTATGCTAACTCTCGAGTGTGTATTATTCTAGGGGAGACCCCCTTCCCCGCTCCGCTCGCGGCGCCCAACTTCTTAATAGGCCAATGTCGACATCTTGTGCCATTGTTACTTATAATTTCAAGTATAATTTTACTTTCCCAACAGATCTCACTCATCAAAACTCAGTTCCTTTTAGAGACTGGAGTACGTAAAGACACTTTTCATTTAAATGTGTATTATATCCTTCAGTAAACAAAAACCCAGATCCAGGTTTATTTTTCATACCTGTATTTTTCAAAATGCAGGTACTTTAGTGAGGATTTGTATTTTAGTATATTTTCAGAGAGTAAACAGTTATGGTGAACGTTCGCGTATTTTTTTAAGCAAAACGGAATACATCGAGTAATGTAAAAGAGAAATAAAGACGAGAGAGCCACAAGTAATCTTCTTTGCCAGAGCCAACAAACCCACGTGTTACATAACCGCGGCGTTGTTTTTAACAATGTTCAAATATTAATTCCGAGCAGGTGTCTCCCGAATGATAAGGAGAATAAATCTTGTACAGTGCAGCCCGGCGGCACGTTCGGCACTTACAGACTTAACGGTGCAGATTACATCTCCCCCGCGCGCTCCGCTCCAGCCCGGCGCTCAAAAGTAACTCCGCAAATCAAAGTAACAATCTTATTTCCATCCAAATTGCTTCGGTACGTCGAAAACAATCGAAAACTTTCACAGGAGCCGCCCCCGCCCTCGCTCATCGCCGATTGTCCGTTATGGCGCTGAGCAGCTCCCAGTCCGCCGATACTCCGATGGGATATTGCGTCCCGGGAGTTACAACGCACATTTTTCCCCGGCCGGGAAAGCGCTCCTATTTTTTCCTCTCAGTCGCAAACTCGAGCACTCGGGGAATGTCTACTTAACAAACTCCGTATTTTATGGGTTTCATTAAGAATAGCGTCGCGCTATTGCTTGCTCTGCAATGCCTTATATGCAGAGTTATTACTCGGATAGCTTCTTGAATTAATGTTTGTTCCGACGTATGTAGGAGCCGAGGATTACCTAGCGTTACATTGCAAGAATGAATGAGAAGTTTTCAAATTTCATTTTCGTCGCTCGCATTTTCTTTTGTGCCCTGTTCACTTATACGTTTAATAAATTCTCTCGCTCTGGAGTGTTTCTTCATACGTGCTTTATTTTCGCATCCAATTATGTAAGTAAATAGGCGAATTCATCTCAACGCACGCGGATATTGAAACTTCACGAGTGGCAGTCCTCGCGACGAAAGCGTAGCCGGAAACCCATACAGATATTAAGCCTTCTTTGACACTGTAACGCGCTCGTTTATATTCGACACACCGGAAGCGCCCGCTGAGCCGATGAAAAACTTGCATCGCTCACAGTAAAGAGGGTAGTTACGGTTACTTTAGCCATTTTTAATAAAATGAAGACATTTCTCTCGCGAGGATCCAAAGCCGGTATAAATTCCCGCAATTACGAATACTTTGTTTACATCCGTGCAGTCGGCAACATTACTTATCCGAGTCTGCCGAGATCGACGCATTCTCCTTCGCCATCCTCCGGCGGGGCGGCGCAAATTTATAGCGGAGCTCGTAATTCCCGCCGTGCGCCTCGCGAGCATTCCGGAACAATCTCGAGCAGTTTCTAATAAAATCGTCCGTCGCTTGCGACGTTATGTCGCCGGCCGCGGGCGCCATTTATTACTTCTCGTTACCCGGAGGTCGGGGACGAACTTCGGTAATTTATTTGGATTAAAAAGAAAACGGAAAAAATACCGTCAGCGGTCGTCGGATATTGATGTTTGCCAGTGGCCCGATTAATCCCCCCCGTTATTTGCTTACCTCGTTAAACAGCAACAGCGACCGCGCGGCTCGGGCTGCGCAAAAACAACCCCGGCCGGCCGTTCCTTATTAACTGGACCGCTTTATTTTAGACTCGGGCCCATTTGTCTCACTTAAGTGAGATATTTTTTGAATCAGCCGAGTGTTTCTGGATTCCCCGTTAACTCTCTCTTTCTCTCTCTCGCGCTCTCTCTCTCTCTCTCTTCTTGCGTTTTTGAGAAAAACTCCTTTTTTATCTTCCGCTGTTTGTACCTCGAGAGTAGGCTTCCATGTATATCCCCGCCCTAGTGCGGAGAGTACTTGGGTCGATTCTCTTAAATCTGATTTATCAACATTTATACAAAAGCTACCAGTCAAGAGCCACTTGCATCGATGACTCGTGTTGGATGCAATAGCTTTATTGCGCGTATTAGAGATTATCGATGGCATTTGTTAGAAACCAAAAATTTAAAATAATTATTTAATTTCTATAAAGATAACGTATTTAAAAAAAAACGGTAGCTAGTTATGCCCGGGCTTTTCGTGAACAACTGGTAGTTTAATATGGCAGTAAAAGATTTTTGTTCTATGGCACATTCGATTTAAGAAATCTTTCACCTCGGGAAAGGCTTAGCTATTTCCCTGAAAAATATATCATAGCCACATTTAGAGACGGAATTGAATATCGGGTTATTCAATAAAGGCAGGACTGGGGCTTGTATGATTCGGGGAGTTGTGGGGAAAGGTGACCCCGGGTCACTGCGGACGTGTTTCCGTATCCAGAGAGCTGAATTTCCCTTATTCCTTACCCCCATACCACTCAGCCTGGAAACTATCAATCAATATATTTTTATCTATAAGTTTTACTGTATATACTTTGACTTCCTAGAGAATTCGCAAATTTTCTATTATTGACTAAGTTTTCGACATTTAATAAGTTTTGTAGGTAACATAAGTAACCATTCCGGAATAATATAATAATATTAAATCATCAATTATGGCTGAGTACAGAAATCATATATTAAATTTACGGATAACACCGTGAATGCATGTCACACATGTAAAACAGTAAATATATACTAAATAAAATTGGATGCTTTTGTTTGCAAAATTTAAACTCTACAATAAACTGGCTTTATTTAATGTGGAAAAAAAAAATGTATTTTCAAAAGTATCCAACAGATACGTGACTCTCTCGAGCAGCATTTGATACATTTGACAATAAAAAAACGTCCCCCACGTTTTGCGGGTTGTTTCTCGCCTAATGCGGCCCATTGTCTCACACAGGGCCGGTTGACTGGACCAGCATCGGGGGAACAGATAAATATGACCCGGTCTGTGGGGATGCTGGGCCCTGCAAGCCACAGCGGCTTCAGACCGAAGGCCGTGCGTGTGCAAAGCCTACCATAGGTGACTCGAGCGAAAATTTTGTTTGAATGTTACACAATGAAAGATTGCTTCGGTGAAATGATTTTCAAATTTACTGAAACACCCCAAAAAAAGACTAAAGCCTGGTATCTGGGGAATCCCGGTGTTATATTTATTTAAATGAGATACAATTTTTAAACAAGAAATTGACCGTTTTTTTTTTATTATAAAATAATATTTAAGATTTTTTAAGAATTTAAAATATATATATTTTAAAAATTACCTTTTGTATAAAATGATAATATTTACATCAATTTAAGCTAGACATTAATATTTGGTACACTAGCAAATAACCAATGTTCGAGTGAATATAAATATTAAAAAATATTTTTATCATCTTATATCGGTAGCTGACGATTCAAAATTATAATACGCGATAAACAAATTCGTTTCCTCGTGTAAACCCCTCTCAGAATTCGTTTCGAAAAAATAATATTCATAAATTTTTCTCCACGCAAGACTATATATAGATAATAAAAAAAACAACAATCTATCGAAAATAAAAGTGTCGCAAATCGCACGGTAACAATTTATACATCATTTATTTCCCTCATACGCAATCCGCCATTTTTAAATTGGCATCTCGAGGCGCTGCGTTCGCCTTTCCCACGCGTCTCCTCTATTGACTGTCGTCACGAGTGAATATTCCCTCTCCTCGTGAGAACCGAGGATGGAGGGGGAGGGAGGCCAGAAGGAGAGCCAGGGAGAAGGAGGAAACCCGCGAGGGAGGGGGGAGCAATCGTCTGCACGTAACACGATTACTTACCGAGGAGTGCACGAAAAATCCCGACGCCTAAACTCTCGAGCCGGCTCTGTTTACATGCGAAAACTTATAAACAGAGCGGGTTTGATTGCATTGGTTTTCTCTTTCCATTTTTATTTTTTTTTTATTTCCGCCTTTATTAAAAGTTTTATAAACACTTTTAGATTTAATCGCCCGGGACGTGTCTGAAGCCTATTCGCTTTTTGACGGGCCGGCACGCGAAGTTTTCGGAACTAGTCGGCAATATCCGGTTTTTGTCAAAAAGTTTGCGATGCATTTAATTTTGGCGTATTTGGCCTGCCTTAGCGATTCGCGTTGGAAAAATAAAAGCCATGGCATGAATATTTTTCCGCCAAATAAAACATAATTTCAAATTTTTTAAGTCCAGTCTTAATTAATAAAACCGTATTTGATGTATTTTTTTGTTTATACTCAATATTAAAAATCTTATTTCATACTCATAAGCAAAAATAGACCTTGGTTGAGAAATTTACCACAAATTCACAATAAATTCAAAACTAAAATGATTTGTTTTGAAATTTATAGAATTTAAAAATGAAATTAATTACTATATATATATTTATATATATACATATGTATGTATATATGACGTGTTTTTCAATTTGAAGAATTTAAGCAGCAATATTTTGGGCGTCGTTCGGTAGGTTTCCTAGTTAGTAGTCCCAAGGCATAGAATCGCTTAGGAGATGAAATTTACTTGACATGTTATTTTAGATGGAAGCCCACAATAGATCTGGGAACACTCCCCTCTCGAGTATCTATCATCGCGGCTATACACAGCCACAGGTCTCCAACGACCCCATGACGTATTGCGCCTATCACTTTCAGCCGACTATCCCCTCGTGCAACAAATCATGCGCGCCATAGACAAAGTTTGACCAAATGCTTACTACAGTGTTAACCATAAACCAAATATCATTATTTTGTTATAGAAATCCATGGTAAATTTAAAAATGTTTTCCTGTTTCTATTCCTGTTCCTTACATTACGCAAATATATTTTTTGGTGTATATTTTATTTACTGTAATAAAAAAATGTAAATGGAAACCTTAGATTCGTTTATTACGGATAAAATGATAAATTTTCTTGCTGTAGGCAATATTATAATAAAAATAAAGTGCGACTTTAGAAATAAAAAAAGGTATTTAAAATATTGCGTACATTTTTAAAAGAAAATAATAACTTCATCTTAGCATTTTATTTAAGAAGATATTTTAATATAAAATTTATTGTTATCTTTTAATGCAGGCAGACATAGCGATAAGTGTTTTTTTTTTTGGAAAACAGCACATAAACATTTCAAGAAGTATTTATAATCAATTTAATCCGGCACGAGGAGAGTGCGCTGCGCTCCAGCAGCCGCCGTCGCGACGCTTTTAGTCCCTCCAGATTTTCTCTCGCCCCGAGCGACCCGAGGTGCATTTTGTACAAACTTAGTCGACAATAAAATCAAAGCAAAGACTTTATTCACTTGCTCGCGCGGAGGTTGTTTTTCTCGCGGGGTGTCGGCTTCCGAGGGCAACTTCGGGCGAGACGCGCCCGCGGGGCCCGAGCCGGTCCTGGCCGGGCATGCAGATCCCGTGAACAGGACCGCACTCCCACTTGGCCTGTCATAACTGCTTTGCGATGTATTTATTGCGGACGTGTTGAATTTATTGTGACTCTGCAACCCCCGGAGCGAACCGAGTTTATCCAAAACCGCAGTAAAATATCGTTTGTGCTTATATTTAGAACTGAAAGTGTTGAAAGTATTCAAAGACTAATATATTAAAAACTTTGCGATTGCTCTGTCAACCGCATTATATTCTGTGCATTAAACTTTAAATAATTCAAACTTACATTATTCTAATAATGTTCATGTTAATTTAACACTTTGCTTTGTAGGATTCGTGTAAATAGAAATGTTATCTTTTACACCGGTTTTGTCAAAACATAAAATATAGTCGTAAGTGTTCTTTTTCTCATTAATTCTTTCATAAAAAAGGTTTTTTTTTATATAAATAACGATTTAGCAATAATAAATGATTTTTTTTTAATATTTATTAATTGTTAATCATCAAAAGCTTAATATTAATACTGTATACATAATGGGCTATTTTCAACAAGACATAAACTGCACTAATTGCAGAATGCACCTGTCTGTCTAGGCGCTCTTAAGAGATATATGCTTGGGAGTTTACGACAGTCTCGTCCTACCTATTACCCCCGTGACGTCACATCCTCCCGTTAATGGATTGTTAAAAGTCCCTGCAGCGACGTCCACGCAAGACAGATTCCAGGATTAAAAATGCCTCCCCCATTAGGAGTGTGAACTCACTATAAAGCATCCAATATATTTTACAGCATGCCTGAAAATATGCCAGGCAATTCGTATTTTAATGAAAAAATATTTTTAATATTTCCTTTTTATTAATAAAAAAAGAAATGCGTTTATATCATCGATAATTTTTTTGAACATATCTTATACTGTAATTTACCGTTGAAAAATTTTTGATGTATTTAAAATAAAATATTTATGAAAATCAATTCTTATTAAAATACACAAAAAAATTATTTTTATCATAAGCGTACTTAATCCCCAGGATCAACATCAAAATATAAAAATTTATTTTACATACACGCACAAATGATAACGTTTAGTGTTGAACCACAAATATTAAAATAGGTAGATAAATTATTCACATTATTCAGAGTACATACATATATGTATATATAGCAATTTTCGAGAGCATTTTAAACTTATCAGTTCATTTGTAGTATTTATCTGATGCCACATATTCTAAATCATGTCTTCTTTTGTTACAGGTAAGTTATGATCCGTTATCCCGGGAGCTCAGGTAAGCGCCGGGAAGCTTGCGATTTCTCCCTTCAAGATTTACTCCAGGCGCGGCCAACCATCCGGCGGTACCGCAGAGACCTCGTTAAGCCGTCTGCATATAAACACATGCCACTTTGCTCACTCGGTCCGACCCTTTTAATTGGCCGAGCGTCTCTTTTCGGTGTCCATAAATTTAAGCCGCCCTCGAAAACCCGCCTCGAAGCCCGCCCTCGCCCCCTGACCTGTTAGTCGTGCGGCCTTTTTTGAGTCGGGGCAAACTGATAAAATTGTCAAAAATAGTGGTTAGGTTTGTTTTATGTAAACAGCTCCCTCGTACGTAAAACAGATATAAAGGTGGTTAAATATTGGCACATCCTATCTACAAGGTACCTTTGTCACATGTCCAAAACCGTTTAACCTCCTTTATATAATGTAAAAGTCAATTTCATTTAGTGGACCTTCTTATTTAACATGAAATTTGGGCTTGAATTACATCGATAATCCATCTTTATTTTACTCTCAACGTTATATGTATTTTTGTGGGGTTTAATTGCCTATTGGTAAAATAATTATGCGTCAAACCATTTGAGTTATAAATGTATATATTTTAGATCTATTTTCTTTTAAAACATGGTGTAAAATTTTTAAGTGTGTTTATTTTTAAAAACTTGTATAGTCACCCTGTAGCGGGTGGTCTTGTAATTAAAGTTTCACTCTACTTGCGAGGATTGAATAATGTCGGAGCACCTTCAGTATTGTGTTACACGACGTATCGCTTGTTCCGCTCTCTACTAGCGCACGCCGCAGTACACGGGGTGGAATTAAAATACGCTTAGTTTAGTTGAGTGTATCCCCGGGGGAGAGTATTTTTGTTGTACGTGTGAAGCTCACATATGTACGCCACCGCAGGCTTTAGCCGCTTATTCTTCTTCTTGGCGAGATAACGACCAGGGTATTATAACTAATTAAGCGGTGTGAGATATGGCGCCTCCGGGAATCCTCTCTCCCGCTCGCTCCCCCGCCCGCCGCCTCCTCCTTCCCGCTCTCTTTCGAATCCTCGATCGCACATAGAGGTGCTATTGCCGCGATATACCTCTCCGCCGAGCTGGTATCCTGATAGTGCTGTAATTCTCGGTTATGTGGTTTGCACGCACATCGGATTTGATTTGACCGACTTTGTAACCCATTTGGCTCCGAAACGGTAGATTTGCTAGATAATAGTATTGTGTAATCCCCGCCATTGTACGAGGGGGGGTTCCATTGCGCACCTTTTATTTTGAATGAAATCTTTTTGTAAAATCTAAAAGCCGGCTTTTAAATTGTCACTTTCAAAAATGGCCGTTCTCTGAAGGTAGAAATTAATACACTCACGCGTCGCCTCTCATCGCCGTGACAAAACACTGTGTACATTATTTGGCGGGCCTCGTTTCGCGCGTCTTTTACGAGTCATCCCTGCCCGGCTCATCCGAACAAACGCACCCCTTTCATCCCCGGGTGCATTCTACACTTGCGATTGTTCTCCCTTATGAAGAGACATTCAAGATGACGCAAAGTGCTGTCGGATCACGCTGCTCCTCCCGCGTTCATTTTCATCCGAGTCTCTCTTTGCTTATTGCCATGTCAGGTTCCATGGCCTTTTTTCTCTATATCTCCGTTGTTTTTGTTTTATTACTGTCATCACGGTAATGCTCTTGAAGCTGGCGCGATAGATGTCGCGGCGTGGGCGATGCATTATACATACATTTGAGTGAAGTCCCCGAGCTGGCTTCGCCTCGGATTTACGGTTCATAGTTGAGAGGAAATAGCTACGCTGAATAAAAAGAAATATGAAAAAAATTCAAAAAGAAACTCTCACGAATAACTTTTATTCAAATCCATGTTATTCCACAAAGTTTACATTAAATTAAATGCATTAAAAAATATATATTTATAAATATAAATAAATGAAGCGTTACCTTGTGTCTCTGTACATATATTAAAACTGCTTCAAATGCATCACTGAATATTTAAGATATAAATCATGATGAGTAGTCTTTTCAAATCGTTGAAATCTCAGAAAGTATTCTGCAGTGAATACAAAACATTCGAGACGTCGAAGTTCCTCCGCTGCATTTGCACAATGTTCTCAGAGCAAACATACCATAGTTTACATCGGAGCAGCTGAAAGGGGCAGCCCGAGAGCGAATCAGTGGCCTCGGCGAAGGCGCTGGCCGGACAGCCTCGGCCGGCCCCGCAGCCTCCGGGGCGGGGAGCTGAGCGGCTTTCTCTTACCTTTGAATTTTTATTTTCCCATAAGGAATCGTAATTCCTCCGCGCCAAGTCGCTCGGAAGGGAAAATATAAAACACGCTTTTTATTTTATCTCTCGAAAGGTAGAAAAAGTTGAATCAGTGTTTTATTGCCCGGCTTATTTTCTTTTTGATTATTTTTTCTGCTGTCTCTTATTACATACATTCTTGATATGAAAATACTGCAATATAAAAAATAATATGTGAATGTTCCTTATTTTATCTCGGAGATATTACAATTATATATTTTACGGCCAGCGTTGCTACCATTACCGGCATTCGCTAGAGATATATTTTTTATTTTCCTATTAGTTTTACGCGAGTGTAATTATTACGCATTTTTCGTGAATAAACGAGAATTAACCTCCAAGCAGTAAATAACCTTTTCCTCGAAAGATACTTCTCGGAAATAATAGAGATTTATCTATAAACAGGGCTGTAAGAGGGCGCAGGAAGAAAGGGCTTATTTTACACGTATTAAATATCTCCCGGCCTGTGTATGAAGTTTGTTTCCCGGGGCAGAATAAATCTTTGACAGCGCTCTGACGGCGCGTGGATGTTTCCAATGCGATTATTTATCTTTGCTCGCCCCGCCGACTGCTGGGATTGCGCCCCTTCTTCCTGATATATTATGTTTTTATTGCTGTGCTAAAAGTTTTCCAATCGCTTTTCTCTGAGAGGCCGTGTGGCTTTGCCCGGAGAGTTAATGTCTTCATCCTCCGTCGTGAATAATAACGCCCTGCACTGTCTCGTCTTCTTTTTTTCTATTCGAGGTATGCGTATTTTATAAAACAATATACACATCGTGTTTTTTCAGAAAGCAAAAAAGTAAAACTTAAGTTAAAAGACTTGTAAAGAATGGTAATTTTTTACACTTTTTTAATATTTAAAAGTTTTGTGCGACAAAAGCACATAATTTTTATAAATCATGCTATTTTGGTTTAAGCTACGGAATATTAAATAAAACTTTATTCTCATTATATCACACCACGAAAAGTAACTTTTATCATAATCAAAAACTATCGGCTGAAAATTTAGAGGGCGTTCCAAAGTAACGGCCGTCGCCAGTCCCTAAATTACTGCAAAAACTGAAAATTCCCAATTAAACTTTTGATTCGCTTCATAAAATCGGCTCGTTTAGTAAAAAAAAAAAGCGAAAAAGCGATCTTTCGCCCCGAATCTCGTACCTCAATTTACATGATAAAATTTGAAGTACACTTAATGGCCAGTTTACGAGTCCCGCTCGGGCGAGGCGGCGGTCGTAAGGCGTCTTCAAAAAATACGATACTTTTTTACAACTTTTTGTTATTCTTCGGGAAGAACATGTTATACGGTCACGCGTTGTGACAACTTTGTGTATCCACAATTTGTAAACAAACTAAAGTCTGCGGAAACACTCGAGATTAAATCTGAGCGCTCCTCTATTGCGGGAGGAAGCGGCCATCACATAAAAACGTTCTTTATATGCTAGACGATCAGGAAAGAGGACCATTATATTGCTCTGTGACATTTATTTCGATTCATTGATTTTTATAAACAAATTAAATATGCTTACTATTTTATCTTTTTCTCCTTACTTCTTTTAACGTATGAGTCCGAAGTAAATTTTTATATTGCTTATGTTTTTACTTCAGAAAATAATTTATTTTGCCTTAATGTTTATCTATTGATACGAAAAATTGAAATTTACTGTTCATGCTATTTTTAATTTGATTGTATAATCACTTTTGGTATACAACATCTTGAATATTTAAATCTGGAAAAATATTATCTATTCGGAATCACTTCCCCTATTTTTTCATTGGTGTGTATATTTTTACTCCCGCTTTCAAAAGAAGTTATATTGGAGATCAAAAAAAAAACTGGCTAAATTTGAAATTCTGTTTAATGAGCAGTCAATTTAAACGCGTGTCTTTAATTTTTGTTGTCACGACTAAAAAAAAGTTCATAACCAATATCATAAGTCAGTCATCATTGCTCTAATGGTCTCTTAACACTCTCGAAAGAATCGCATGAGTGGCAGAGGGGCGGCCCGCTTCTCGGAATAGCTCGAGACTCGATCAATCTTTAGCTTCGCATCTCTCACAAAATATCAACGTAATATGTTATGCACAAATTATTAAACGAGAAGACCTTTCCATCAACACTCTTTTACGAATTTTATTTCAGTATTTGTTAATTAATTGGAATAATACACTACTTGTTGCACAATTAACAACATGATGACAATTTAAAACTGAAACCCGAAATTTGGGCATGAAAATAAATATTTGCAATTCGACGTGTCCCAAACGAAATGGATTCAAGTGAAATTTCCAGAATCACATACAACGTCTCCGATGCGTATGACTCGTGGTAATTCGCAACTCCCCGTGCGATCTGCGCAGACTTGCGGATTACCGAGTAAAAAGTCGGCCTACGAGCACAAAGCCCGAAAAAAGTGAGTCCACCCGAGCCCGAGAGTCAGCGCAGAGCCTCTCTAAGGCCTAAATAAATGATCTCTCGGTGTGACGTGGCGGGCGGGCGGCGGGACGTCTGTAATGTGGGTCATATTGTCTGGCTTTTTGCGAAACGAAGTGCCGGCGGATTGTAGAAATAGACAATGTTTAACGGCCGAGAAGCCCGCCAGGCCCTTCCCCCGACCCTGGAATAGGTCGGTTTTGTTTTATTTTGATTATATTAAAACGACACGACCCCGACTCGAAATGAACAATTGTTTACCCGGGCGGACATTTTAATCGCGTCTAATCTCTCCCTCCGCCCGCCCGAGGAGGGTGCAGATGGAGATACGGGAAACACAGTTTTATTTCATGCCACCGATCCGATTTTTTCATCGCGCTGCTGTCACGAACAACAAAGTGCGCCCATCAAAAATTCGCTCATATTTCGTTTCGATTCCCCTTATCTCGAATAAAGGAAACGATTTCCTCACGTTTGACATGAGCAAAATAAACTTCTGAAAAAATATTCCATTAAATACGGTAAACAAAAGTCGTGCGTATCTAATTTCTGCGTTAAGGAATTACGTTTCGCAATTACCCTCGCAGCCGGGGTCCGCCGTATCTCCGGCCCGTACGGCCTGGCGGGTAATTATTTTTACGTTCCTCGCAATAAATACAAAATGGCGCTTTTCACGTGTGACGTCGGCCGGCCGATATTGGGAGCGCGGGTGATTTTTCTTAATATTTTGACGCGAGATTGCTTCGCAGCAGCTTCGCCGGCGAGCTCCCCAGGCCGAGGCCGCGGGGCGGCGAGTGTTTATTTTCGCTGAGTGATGGATACGCATGTCGGCCCGTAATTACTTGAGATTTTTGACGGTGTCATTATGAAGACGACATTAAACGGAAGCGATATGCGAGGCAAATATTTTGTACATTTTTAAGCTCTCAGTTAGTCAAGTCAGCTGCGTAAAAATAACAAGGGTGAGAGCTATGAATTCGTAATTTACAAGGGTGAAGGCGTTTTTATAAATTTAATAGAATTATGCCGACCCTTTAAAGTGACGCAAATATTTTTTACGAAACTAATTTAGTTTTCGCTGGTTTTATAATTACATTTAATAAATAATACTTTACAGAATAAGTAACTGCACACTCCAACTCAACAATCTAATTAAATTTAATGTTATTTTTGAACAAAAACCAAATATAAAAAAATTTAACAAGAAAGTTTTTTATTTTATTTGAAAAAAAACGAATAATAATCATAAGCTAATAAAACACCATCCGTATCACAAGTTTACAACGAAGCTTTAATCTCGTTGCTATGGTTTCATAACTTTCATCCGCCGAACCGGAAACGGATGAATCAGGACACAAGCCTCGGAAGGAAAGCTTCTTAAACGAGCTCAAAGGGGATGATCGTGTAGCTCTCGTGTTTAATTTTATAAAAAAACAACTCGAGCGTGATAACAATTTGTCTAGCAGGGACTTTCCACAAGTCTGGCTACGGCTGAGGGTAAATACGGGCCGGGGGACTCTTCCGTCGTTTGCTCGGAGCTATTCGTCTTTGCCGGAGCCACCTCAACTTTCAAGCGAGAAATACTTAAGATTCGAAGTGAACTCGCTCTAATTAATTCTTTATTTTTTTTTCTCCGTAAAAAATACTTCTTCTCGAGATATCTGTAATTATTTAACTCAAATAACCGCCGCTTGTTTTACTGGTTATATTAAATATGAGATGTTTGTTTGAGTATGCACTTTTTATTTTTTCTAATGCAAAAGTGGTCTATTTGTGTAAAGTTGCATTCTTTTGTGTGGATATAAAATCTGAAATTTACTTATTATATTACGTCAGAAAAGAAAGCTTTACAACCGGCTCAGAAAAAATACAATTTAAATTAGATAATTATAAAACAACTGCTTACGATACAATATCTACTTTACGTTTGTCGTTTTAGTTATAATTATCATTAATTAGAAATCAAAGACAAATTTGAAAAATGATAGGAAAATACGACATTGTAAATTACATTATATTTAAAATTGTCAGTACAGTCATTCTAATAAAAGCTTACAAATTAAGACTAAATTCGATAATGTTTACAGCTATTTATAAAATAATACAAGCATACTTAATAAAGTAAATAAATGAAAAAAGCTTGCAAAAGCAAAACTTATGCATCTGTACGTATAAACTTTCGTAAATACTAAAGCAAATATGTTTGAAAAATTCTTGACTCTATCTAATTTGGTGTCATTTTATTTGTGTAGTCATTTGGACATTCAAATAGTTTGAATGTGTGTATTGCAGATAACTAAATAACAGTATTAGCGCTAGAAAAGTTTTAACACTGAAATATAGTATTACCTTTATACTTTTGCAAGAAACTATGGTGAAAGTTTTCAGTAATATTGCTGCACGATCGAGCTCAAATAGAAACTCCTTAGTGAGTTTACCAATTTATGGAACGTTAATAAATAAAATGATAAGCAAGATTCACTTCTCTTGCTCGTTCACAATAAACGACTCAACGTTTTCTCTTTGATGCAAACAGATTTCGTATGCTAAAACTCAGCTTGTTCAAAATATTCACGTCTGTTGTTGTGGCACGGGGTTTTATTGAAAAATCTTAATCTGGAATAGTTGGGGTTGCTGCACAAAGAGTTTTGTTTGCCAGCTTTGAATTTCATAAAAATAACTATTTATGTTCGAAAATAATTTTATTAAATCAGTTTTTATCAAAAGTATAGATATGCTACTTTCAACTTACGTTACGATTATTCAGCTACGTGAAATCAATAAAAATACGAAATTATTTGCAGATACTTTTTAATATTTTGTATAACCCAATATTTACTATATATTCTTGCTAACGTGCTATAAATTTTTTTTATTTATCTTCGAAAACCTACAAAATCTTTATTGCCCATTTACGTTTATGAAAACAATTTTACTATTTCGAAATATCACATATTTTAATATTGTTTAGATTAGCATATTTAAGCGATACGGTCTAACCGTTTAGCAACCAACTATCTCGCTACAGTAGCATTTTGAACAGTTTCTAACAGAGCTCTAACAATCTGGCCAGACTACAAATCAGCAGCAAGCTAATGCGGTTCATGCACGTGCCGATGCCACAGCTGCCGCAGGATCCGGTTCAATTCACGTTTTTAATTTTTTTATTACCGTTTTGAAATATATTTAAAAAAGCATTGTTTAGCGTTACGGTCTTACCGTTCAGCAATTAACTATCTAACCACAGTAGCATTTTGAACAGTTCCTAACAGAGCTCTAACAATCTGGCCAGACTGCAAATCAGCAGCAAGCTAATCCGTTTTATAAGTGTGTCGATGCCAAAGCCGCTGCAGGATCCGATTCAATTTACGTTTAAAAAAATGTTTTATCATTTTTAAATATAATATATTTATATTGGCACTGTTTAGCGTTACGGTCTAACCGTTCAGCAACTAAGTATCTTACTACAGTAGGATTTTGAACAGTTCCTAACAGAGCTCTAACAATATGATCAGTCTGCAAATCAGTTGCAAGCTAATCCGTTTTATAAGTGTGCCGATGCCAAAGCCGCTGCAGGATCCGATTCAATTTACGTTTAAAAAAATGTTTTATCGTTTTTAAATATAATATATTTATACTGGCACTGTTTAGCGTTACGGTCTAACCGTTCAGCAACTAAGTATCTCACTACAGTAGGATTTTGAACAGTTCCTAACAGAGCTCTAACAATATGATCAGTCTGGAAAATAGCTGCAAGCTAATCCGTTTTATAAGTGTGCCGATGCCAAAGCCGCTGCAGGATCCGGTTCAATTTACGTTTAAATTTTTTTTTTACTGTTTTGAAATATAATATATTTATATTGGCACTGTTTAGCGATACGGTCTAACCGTTCAGCAACTAACTATCTAACTACAGTAGCATTTTGAACAGTTCCTAACAGAGCTCTAACAATCTGACCAGACTACAAATCAGCAGCAAGCTAATCCGGTTCATCCCCGTGCCGATGCCACAGCCGCCGCAGGATCCGGTTCAATTTTCGTTTAAAAAAATGTTTAACCGTTTTGAAATATAATATATTTAAATTGACATTGTTTAGCGTTATGATCTAACCGTTTAGCAACTATCTAACTACAGTAGCATTTTGAACAGTTCCTAACAGAGCTCTAACAGTATGATCAGTCTGCAAATCAGCTGCAAGCTAATCCGTTTTATAAGTGTGCCGATGCCAAAGCCGCTGCAGGATCCGGTTCAATTTACGTTTAAATTTTTTTTTTACTGTTTTGAAATATAATATATTTATATTGGCACTGTTTAGCGATACGGTCTAACCGTTCAGCAACTAACTATCTAACTACAGTAGCATTTTGAACAGTTCCTAACAGAGCTCTAACAATCTGACCAGACTACAAATCAGCAGCAAGCTAATCCGGTTCATCCCCGTGCCGATGTCACAGCCGCCGCAGGTTCCGGTTCAAAATTCCTAGTGCAAACATCTCAGAATGCGTAATGCGATTCGGCGCGTCGGCCGGCCGTGAGAGCCGGGGGTCCTCGGTTGTGTACCCAGCGGCGGTAAATTACCCCGAGTCGCGTCGCGGCGCCGGCGCAAATATTTGCCGCCGGGATCGCCTAATCACGGCCGCACCCGCCCTGCACCGCCCTCGCAGAGGTGCGCTCGCCGTGCGCCTCAGACCCCGGGCGGCTTGTGGCATTTGACAATCTTACGGTTAGGTAAACAAGCATGAGCATTATGGGACTGAGCAAACAACGAATATGAACAGACTGCCTCTTCAAATGCTCTCAGTTATTAATGTGTTGCTTCCGTGTAATGAATTCCTGCTGTTTTAAGTATTTTATGATATAAAATAATGTGATACCTTTAAACAATATTAAATAAGTTTTAGTACACATTTTTTTATTTAATTAAGGGCTTATTGTTTTTGGTCACATTTGAATGAGATTATAAATTATGTTAAAATTCTGAGATGTTGACTGGAATATCTCGTGATTATGTTTTGTAAGACATTTTACCCACAATATCATTACACATAAAGCACCGTGTTCTATTTATGCATACCAAAATTTGTGTACTTCTCGCCTTACAAACTACAAAAGACTTGCTTTAACAAGCACGATGCAGAAACAATTAAGGTCGCTTACACGTCGTCACTTACCTACGGAGCAGTGTTCATCAAACTTTATAATTCGTGTTAGTTGTATAGTCAATACAACTTGGAGCCTTGAGCTATGCGCTAACAAGCTGGTGTATATTTATGTGTTGTTTTTGAGTGTAATTAGTTTTTATATTACGTTGCATAAACATAATCAAATACAAGTAGTAAAAAATCGTATAATGTAGCGCCTAGGGACCTGCAATCCGCAAAGTGTACGCTGCCACCGGTTTGCCGTTTGCCAGGCTTCCAGATGCATAAATGCAGCAACGTCTCCGACGAGGGATCCATCTTCATTATGCAGCCTAAGTGGCGTGGAATTTGAAATCTCCCCAAGATGGCGCCCCCTGAAAGATTTTACATATAAATTATCTACCGCCGCTTGTGCATTGATTCAATATGGAGAGTTTTAGAGCGTGTTGTGGTTGCAGAGGAGAGAATTTACAAGCTCGTACTCAGTGCCGACTCGAATTCAAAGAATCGCTTTTATAGTCGTAACGCTTTCGTGTAGGAAGCTCGTGGTACTTACTTCACGTCGGTAGCTAGATAAGCTCATTACGTATTGAAAACTTCAAATTATTCTTCTGTGTGCTTTATCCGCTCTGCCATTGTGAGAATCATATATTTACACAGCGACTTCCTTTCGTGCGCTGTGCTGTATTTTCTTTCATTATTCGGCTGTTAATTTGACATTGCAGTCAATCTACCGGCCTTTATGAACACCGATGCTTATCTTAACGTATTTAATTGTACCGAACGTCAGTTTAAAAACACTTAAAAGCGATTTAAGGACAGCGACCGCACCTTTTTTCCTCTTATCTGATTAAAAAAAGTGCGTATTTCCCCGGCGGTAATAAAGAGAAGGAAGCGTTTAGACCGAAACGCCAAATATCTCACGCCGATAATTCTCTCGCCGGACCGCGTCCCTTCCGGCTCCTTATCGGCCGATCGATGTCGGTGTCGTCCTCTGTCGATCTTCGCAGGGCCAAATAAAGCTCGCACCGAGAGTGGAGATCCACGCCCACAAAGCCCTGCGCCATCTGATTAAATTACGGACACAATTTTACTCAAAGCCACCCGCGAGACGAGCAGGTGCCGCCGGACGAGTCGAGGCGCACTACGTGTGACGTCACGGCGTATCAATTGCGGCCCTCGGGATGGGAGCTCTTTGCGGGCGTGGCGCGCAAGCCAGGTAATAGGTTTACATTATACGAAATGGGCGACCGGCGCGTGAGCAGAGTGCCGAGATGCCCGGTAGATTTTAATATGATTTTCTTTTGTAATTAGATTTTGCGGAGGGCACCCCAGATTGTCAACGCCCATTATTAGAAATATTTTGTTCCCACTAAAATTCAGATGCTTCTTCTTCTTGATATAAGAAAAACTATTTGATTGAATTTCGGATATCATATATCAATATAAGTTTATTTATTTATTATATTTTGGAAATCAAAATTAAAGTAGTACTTCATGGAGATCTTTTCAAAACAGAAGAGTTTTTCGTTATCCTAGTTCCAAAGAAAAATATTGTCTTTTTTTTTTTCTTGATATAAATGAATTTCACTTTATTAATTGTGACCAGTTGTTCCTTTTAAAAATACCGCCCAAGGCGATCTGCATTGCGAACGAAGTTAAAAAAATGCTTATTGTATTGTAGATAACCAGGACTCGCTCAGTGCGAGGTAGTTTCTGATTGCGCGCTTAGGGACCACCCGGTAGTCTATAGAGCCCGGGCGTACTAGACCGCGCTCCTCGGGGACCTCAGCCTCGAACGGCTGCATGCAGTTACCACTTCTGGGCAGTTTATTAGATTTAAATCACGACCACAGACTAAAGGGTTTAAAAATCAAAACATGCAATCAGTGATGTACTCATATTTAATTAAAATAACGGCAATCCACACAATTACTCTCTGAACATTTTACAGTCTAAAATATATTTACTTACGTGTACTTAGTAAACAGTAAATCATAACACTCAAAACTTTAAATTTTTAATAAATTAAAAATCTTGTTGCCATTTTCTGTTGGTTTACCGAAAGAATACATACATTGTAAGCCAACTCAACCACTTAAGACAATCGAGAGAGAGATTCCGCACTTCGTGGCGCCGTCCCGCGCGATGTTCGCGGCGATGTTTCATACAATCTGCAGAGGCCGGAGAGAAATTGCACTGTCGACCCCGCTTTTAGCATTTTGGCTGAGTGCAGCCTTGTCAAATAGACTGCGTAATCAATATTGACAGATGTGATCATTTTTAAGTTGGACCAGGGCCAATGGCTCGGTGTCAGATTTACGGAGGCGGCGGGGAGGGAGGGGGATTCCCCTCGGGAGATCGAGCACTGTGCGGATTGTTTTGCTTTCGAAACTTTTTCATTTTCTCTCCCCCCGGTGCTATTTGATTTCTTTGAATACGTAGATTATATAACTTCGCTTTCTTGTGTCATAAATTTTCCCGCCGGTTTGTTTATTTATTGTGAATTAATAACTCAATCCCGCAGTGTTTCATAAGCTCGTTCATGTTTTAAAAAAGTCGTAATTTATGGTATCGTAAACTTTATATTTTAATATTTCACTTCACTAAAAAAATAATTACATCATTAACTTTTACAGCGAAGTAAAAAAAACCTACATTAAAATACTTTATTATTATATGAAACCATTCGATCAAAAAGCTCTACAATTTACTGAATAAACTCTATATATTTATAAAAGTATCAATTTTCAATTTCTTAATATTTTGTACGTGAATTTTGAACCAATATTCATCGTGACTTTAAAATTGTTCTCCGAAATCCGGCAGAGAGCTTTTGATAAGCTGCATCTCGCCCGCACGGGCAGTACTAAAGGGCGATCCGATGAGGCTTTCGTTTGTACGTTCGTAGCCTGGCGTCACAAAAGCTATCGAGGAGGTCCCGCCGATACCACACTGCAACAAAGAAAGATAAAATAACCTTTGAAAAATGCTAAGGCCCATGAAAATAGAAGTGTTGACGTCAACCGAGCTTCCGCGGCGGGGCAAATTCGAAAGCTCTTTTGTGCTTGGCCTCTTTAATAAAAGCTTTTGTTATTATCGGCTATCAACATATTTTCAATATTTTCACGCGTTGATTAACCCCCTTTTGTGGAGTAAGATGGAGCTCCATTGTAAATAAGGCTCGTAAAATTTCAATACAAAGTTTCCCCCGCTTATGGAAATTGCTTCCTGCCGAATACTTTTGTATTTTTATTATGTTACTTATGAGCGTGATAAAATGATTTCGACTGTTTAAACGGAAAGGTTTACGATGGGTCTATTTAAAACCTAGCCGCGTTTGGACATTCTTCTGTGAATTTTATACTATCGCCTAAAATATTTACTTTATTCTGTGTACTATAATAAATTATAATATGCTTTTATAATATTTTTCAAGAATGCTTAGAAAACTCAAGCTCAACATTAAACGAAACATTATTTTTGCATTTTTTATATATATTAAAACAATGTGAACATTTGCAAACTTTGACTACTCGCTGCCAGAGCTTCATACTTGCGCTTATTAAAAGGTTGATCTTCTAGCCTCTAATTAAAAGTGTAGTCAAACTTCATGCAGCTTGTTTACAAAATTTATGACCACTTGTACCGTAATTCTTGTTAATATTATCTTCTGAATTAGCATACAGTATTTTTTTCTATACTTTATAATAGCAATTTCTAATAGTACATATTTACAAATTTACATAAAAATATTTTTTAATAAAACTTATTTCACCCTCATCACATTGTGTCATGCCCGTTTCCGGGCGTAGATAGATGCCCATCATGGTGAGAAAACGTTTTCTTCCATCTCTGCAGAAAAAACTTACATACTACAGGGTGAAACTTTTACTCAATCAACGTTCAACTCCTTATATTTCATAACCTTGAGCTGCTTTTTGTTTATCAATCGCTTTAAATTTCTTCGAAAAATTCAAATGAGATGCGAAAAAAAATGTTTCTTCTTAATAATCAAGTTTTCAATTTTTTTTGACGTAAAAATGTTTAATGCTTCAAATCAGTAATTATTTAGATAGTAAATTTTCATAAATAAAAAATAATTATATTATTTAAAAAAAAAAAATTTATGCATTCACATTGCTTCAAAACAGAAAAAATATGCATACTATGCAAAAAAATAACATCCCCTAAAAACAAGCAGTCAGGCATACGCGCCCGTACTGCACTTTCCATATTATTAAAGCAGCCCAGCCCTTGGTTGCGGCGGGGTCGGGGAGGGGGGCAGGTAGGCGAGCTCTGCGCGGGTTTTACCGCATTAATCTATTACGACTCTATAACGGGCGGAGAACGTTCTGGACGTCTCAACTCTCTGCCCCGAGCCCCCTACCCCCGGCCCTGCCCTCTGCCCCCTGCTCCCTCGCGGACCCACTAATAACCCCCGCAAATTGCAGCCCAACTATCGCAAAGACCACTTACCCTGAAGGATCTGCACCATTTTCCTAAATATGCAACCTCGTTTAATGAAATTACTTTTTTATCTCCCCACTTGATGAAATGATTATCTAGCAAAAATACGGGACCTTAAATAGATTTCAACTACCGAGTAATTAATAAATTTAATAAAAAAACAAGTCAAGAAGTTTATAATTTAGCGTTTAGTTCATCTATCACATATAGTTCGTTGAATATAAACGGTTGAACTCGTTATGGGCTTATTATAAAACGTGTTTTTTTTATTCTGAAAAATGGAATGTAAAATGTGATGAAAAATTGTATCGTGTCAGACCGCTTTTAGTCTGTTTCCGTAGCATTAAGAGGGGTGCAAATAAGATTTTTCAGCTAAACGGCTGGAAGTACGTCTACTCGAACCCGCAAGCACAGCTTAAGTCCCTCGCTCATTTATCTACCTCGCCGTGAACTGGGGCTTAGATAAGAGATTAGAGCGGCCAACTAACGCGAATCAATAAAATTTAACACAAAATATTCTCCTTTTAAAAACCCTACCGAATGAATACCCTTTTATGCAATATTGTGTTATTATTCAAACCGCTGTGTCTGCCTGTCAGAAATGACGGATGAAGGTTGAATTATCAGACCAAACTAAACCAAAAAAAACCTCCGCTGTGTAATACGCTTTTAAAACTTTTCAAAATGCTTCACTAAAAAAAATAATACAATAATTATATTGGATATAAAGCACAAAGATTTTGTTGAGTTTATATTAAGTTTGCAGTGATTTAACATAAAAGTTTTCTAAATTTTTTCGCCGGGTTTTTATCAGAACGTACGATATTGATATTCGCTTTTCTACAGCCGACATGTCAATTTCAACAGTTACTCATTCAAAATAATACATTGAAGAGTCAATATAAGACTTGAGCATTAAGACTGGTAATAAAAAATATTCACATAAATTCCGAAGCGATAAAACGGGTCCCTAAGTGCGACTTTGTCCCGCCCGCTTGAGTTTTTATAACTCATAAAAAATCCTCGAATTGCATCCTCGCAGGTTACCTGTTCTTGCCCGGGTTTTACGAGTCCCGTATGCTTGTTGCCCGGGCAGATTTCTCACGGGCAGATAATCAGTCGCCTTATCACCTGGTAGGCCGTAGTAACTCCCCAGGTAAATACTGGCCCTCGCGCGCGTGTAAGGGATTGCACGTGTCGTGCGAGGGGGCGGGCGGGCGCCGGAAGGGGCAGCGAGGGCCAACGAAGGGGCAATACCTCCATACGTGATCCGATAGTCTGCCCTCGACGTTTCGTTTCTTGGGTTTAGGTATTAGTTTAGGCCGCAGTGTTTCCTACGTGGTCTTTATTTCAATATTATTAATTAAATATGTAAAAAGTTATCAAGTATCTGGTTGTTTTTATTGAAATATGTGCTTTAATAACGCCATGATATCAGAATAATTTACCATTAAATATCGATTAATTTTTATCACTATTGATAAATAGAATGGATTTTATAAATCGACATAGAGAGCGTGGTTATATTTATTGGTTCATAAATCGTATTTCATGTCGTCAAACCTGAAATCAAATAAGTTTTATCGTTACAATCTACGCAAATATCGACCGGAAGTTATTTTTACCAATAGACCCTATTGTCTAAACTTAAAAAAAATTATCTGTATTTTTATAACATAGTACTTTAGTTGCTTAAAATCTTCTTTTTTTTAATTCAACTGACGGATCATTTATGTTCTTAAAAAAATAAGGCTCTATTTTATTATTACTTCAACCTTAACAAAGATATGTACATTATTTCAGTTATGTAATCTAACTTAATCTATGGGCGCTCCATTATTTACTTGTTTTTAGAACCACTGAGTGACGTCATGTGATTCAAGAACGACCTTTGGGAAGTTATCGCACTAAGTACTTTACCCATTTCCTCATACTCTTCGTCTCGGTTATGACATCTCTTACCTTTTTCTAGAGAAGTACCTGACCGTATCCTTACATATAATACGATTTAAGTTAAAATAACGGGTCTAACATCCCCAACCTCTAATTCATTACACAGTATTCAAATAAATATTTACAATTAGTTACTTGCTAATAAACAAAGTGGAGTATAATGGATTCATTATGAATCTCACATTAACAATTCCCGCTTCCTGCTCTGACTCGCGTGCTCTGCGATTAATCAAAACCGTTCGCTTTTGAGGAGCAGTCGGTCAGATCTGAGACCACAATGGCTGACGGGGGCCTTCCGTCCACCCCGGCGGAGTCGCGCCGTCAGACCCTCCGACGAACCCTCCGAAGAACCCTCCGTGGTCAGATCGAGGGATGTTATCGCATATTATAATATAGGCAGGGTATCGTCCGGATCAAAATAGAATATATTATTAGCGTATCCTGAGAGATGTTTTGAAATATTCTTGGCTAAACCCTACGTCAAAATTTTACGTTACGACTCTTGTAACAGGCCGGAAATTTATCTGCATGAATTTTAACCAATTAATTTAAGACTAGAATCCAATTGACCTATTATTGTATTTTCTAATATATATTTAAAGATTTATTTCGAAGGCATTTTTCTTTTAGCTGACTGAAAACTGTTTTTTTAAATATAAAATGTGAGTTAAAGTGATTCACATTGATTTTCTCTACATTATATTTTTATTTAAAATAATCAATACTCAATGGCGTTATTAAGGCTTAATACTAATCCTAAATAATACGTATTTTTGAAGAAAAAATCGTGTCACAACTGCATGCTAATCAATAAAACTTGGAAACAATGCGTACAAGTCTTATTTTACGTGTTAAATAACATTATTAAGTGAAAAAAGTCAAACGATGCAAAGACATCCATGAATATAGAAATTGAATTTAACATCGGTATATATTTGCAGCAATAACCAGTCTACTCCCTAATTAGAATTCCGATTGCACCACGCTTTATAGCTAACCAATATCTTAATTACTTTACGAAAACTAAATCGCGAGATGCATTTCAGCAACGTAGAACCGCGGGCCAGGTGAGACGGCCCAGGTGAGACGGCCCACAGTGCGGAGATACTCGCGCGTGTCGGTTCGGTTGCCAATAATCGTTATACGGCCGACAAGAGCCGGCTGGGCGGGGATCCCGGGGCATCTCCTGGAAATAAATGACTCTGTTTTTCCACCCCCGCCCCCGCCCTCCCGGTAGGGCGGATATTGGTGGACGTACCCGCGAGGGCCTTCGGTCAATACTCAGATATTTTTACGCGTGTGTGTACGCGGAGAGGCGATCGGTGCGCACCGCCGCTGTTCTCCGACATTTTATTTTCGCAGAGTTGAATTGAATGCGTGCTGGGAATCAGGTACGTGCAGTTTTTTTTTAAGCGATAGATATAAGATAAAAGCGTGCGCTCAGTGCCAGTTTCTTTATTCACCATTAAATATACATTAGACGAGGTAACGTTTTTGAATTCATGGCTGTCATGATATCTGAAAGATTAGAGAAAATGTTTCAAAGCGAATATAAATCGCTCGATTGTTTATTTTCTTCATTTGGATGTTTTTGAACAATGATTTTATATATATATTTAATTAGTAAATTTACGATTTATAATTTCGATTATAATTTGAGTGATTTTATTACTTTCTATGAAGTAAATACGTAATTTTGCTATAACAACGATGTTTTCCAGTTTACATTATTTCTCCTAAAACAAATTTATTTGATTTAATACAAGTGTTAATTTTTTTTTCTTTTTAATTCGACTTCATGTTCAACAGCGAATCATTTCTTACATTTAATGGTAATATTATCTTTATATGGATTTTTGGCTTTAAAATATGAAATTAATTATTTATGTATTTAAATGTTTTTATTTGATTTCGCAATTTTCACGCAGTCATCCGCATTAAATATTAAGCAGTAATGATTCCTCTGAGTTTTCACACCCACGGCACTATATAATCGCTTTATATAAAATCCAATTCCCGACAGCTACCAATATTGCTCTCAATCGCTCAAATTAAAACCCATGAAGCGGGCCTTGTTCCTCGAGTGCAGCTCGTTTGGGGCCGATGCTCGAATGTCGGCGGAATAAAACCCAGTCTGTCAGCATTCAAATAACTCTTTCCACCCCTTCATTTGTCACGTTCGCTTTGACGAATCGCGCCCCCCGTGAACCGGGTCGCCAACTTTTCGCACATTTTAAATTATAAATGTCGTGAAAAGGCCCAACCTGCGCGCTGAAAAATTGGCTATTAGGTTCGGACATTTTTCAGGAAACTGATCCCGCGAGCCCTGCGACACGACCCGGCGTGGCCGGCGTGGCTGGCGTGGCTGGCGTGTCGGGCGCACGTGTCCCCCGAGCCGGGCGGCTCTCCCCCTCGTTGGTAATTAAGTAGCTGGTGCATTCGCAATAAGCGGCCCGGAGGCTGCGGTCAGGCTCGCTGCAACAGTCTAATATCGGTGCACGGCGGGTCCATAATGCGACTCCCGTAAGCGGCGGGGTGATAAAGCTGCAAGTGCTCTCTGTAATTCTCTGCGACTTGATTTAAAAATCCACTTGAATTTTTAGATTAAAAATATACTGCAATTATATTATTACACGCCGTATACGTAGTAGTAAACAACATTTTCAAGGACGTATAAAATTATATAAGTCTTTTTTATAATAACAAAAAAAATACTAAAACTCACATTAGATTTGCGATTCATTTTAATTAGTCCATATTTCAAGTAGATTCATAGCAAAAAACCTGGCGTTCGCACAGCAGTTCCTTAATTAACTCTGCTGGGGGTAGCATTACTCCAAGCGTCCTGCGAATTTCAATAAATTGCGCTATCGCAGGGCGATCCCCGCACCCTGCTAGTTCTCCGGCTCTTCCGGGCGTCATCCACTATCTGCGGGGCGTGTACTCTCCATGTAAATTGCCAATGATTCCCACATTAAGTTGAGCAATAATCATAGATGCTAATTAAATAATCAATATAACTCTATTTTTCAAATTTCAAATGTTACAATTAGCTCACCACTCACACGTGAAACGATGACTTAAATTATTTATATTAATTATTTGAATTATAGCGATACGTATACGTGAAAGATTAATAATAAAAATCATTTCAAGTGTAAATCATTTACATAAAATATGTATAGCATTAATGATAACGCAAGACGGTAATCTGTGTGCTCCCTCACCCCAACCTCCCCCCGCCGCTTAAGCCAATTGAAACAAGCAATACCTCCGTTATATAAATTACCACTCGTTGCAATATCTGAGCGCATGCATGGGCAATGTAATCGAATGTATGAGGGTTGGGTTAATTTGAATGCACACTGCAGTGCTTTGCTCCGTACCGTGTAGAAGTGAACCTTGTAATTGTAAAGCCTTGTTCAATATTGCTATTTGTATTAAAATATCGTGAATAATTATTTAAAATTGGGATTATTTAATACATCAGATTTTGATTTAAAAAAAAAAATTTCTTATATATATTAAAATTTTCGTCTTTGTGCCCTCTCTTCTCTGTGAAAACGATTCATATATTGTATACAAGTACGTCTTGTTTTCGTATTAATATTTAGTTTCGTTTGTAATTTGTCGGTAAGCTAATATCGTATAACTATTTTTTTTTTAACAGTATTGAATTTCGGTTAATATTTTTTTATAACCTATCAAAAAAAATACTGATAAATAATGGCCGTAAAGGTCGCTTTTTATTACAGTCATCAAAAATCTCAAATAAATATCAATGAAACATAAAATAAAAATAGAAAACAATAAACTTTATTATAACATAAAAAATCGATTATTTGGATTTTTACTATTTATTTTTAAAAGGATTACCAAAATAATATTATTTTTGGAGTATATATTACGATAAAGCTCACAAATTAACATTTATTTGATTGTAAATTAAATGCTACTTTAAAAAGTCGCAAAAAAAAAAACACACCGTTATTTTAACAAGCGATGTTTTTAATTCCTATTTTATATCAAAAGATCCCAACAAAGTATCAGGACAGCATAAAAGGGTAGGAGATAAAGACTGTGACCGCATGCGAGCTGTTAATAATTATATGCGCGGGATGAGTGCCTCGGCCGGTGGCGGATCCGAAGGCTTAGAAAAAAATATCCCTTCTATTTTTGCTTCGGTTCATGGGAGCCTGATACCCGGGATTTGTTTTATGCGATTATTTCGAGTGATGAATTTTAATGTAGGCTTATAAAGTAAAAATATATTTATGAAAAACTCGTTTGGGATACAACCTAAAGGGCGCAATGTGAAAGTAATATTTAAATGGATATTGTGAAAAAATATATATTTAACATCAATATTTGTTTTCGAATATATATATTTTTTATTTTATATCATTCTGTGAAATTGATATGACTGAAATTTCTTCGTTGAATAATTAATACCATAAAAATATATTATATATTTTTCAGTGTATTTTTATGGCTTTCAGTACTTGGAAAAAATAAAGGATAATGGAAACCAGCTTAAGCACAACGTCGCACCAGTAGTAGTATAAAAATAAATTATATACAGATAAACCTTGAATATTTATATTTAAAAATAAGGTTATTTCGTATAAAATCTGTATAAAATAATACAAGCAATGTTTGTAAATAAACAGAAGCATAAGATGGAATCTCTCACACGAAAGGTAGAAATCAAATACAATTTTTTACACAAACATGTGAACAATTTTATTTCTTCTTTTGGAAAAATACTCTGCTATTTGAGCAAATACTTTAAACTTTGCCGTTTCTCAGCACAAATAAAAAGGCTTTGACCTCTTTCTTGGGAAATCATGTCTCCTAAAGAAGTGTTGATATTGCCGAAAATGATTTACTTTGAAAAAATGCGCCGTGAATACGAAAATATTTTCTATTTGTATTGATCGAAATGATAAATTTGTGTTTATTTTCGTAGGAGCACGAAAAAAACAATGATATAAAAATATATATCTTGTGAATATTTTTAAAACATATATCTGTTTGTTAATTTTAACTGTTGATATATAAAACAAAACATTAATTTAATTACAGTAATATGTCATCGTGTCCTATACTGGACGTCTATTTAGTTAAGATAATGCAAACCAAATATCCATATAGATAATCAATATCCTATTTACCCGAGATTAATTCCAGCGCTGCGGCGATTATTACAGCAGTTAATCGAGATTAATAGTTAATCGGCAGCCACATCACCTGCTGATGACCGCCGACCGCTCGCGGCCAAGTTTATTATAATTTCATAAGCCCACACGGCCGCCCTGATCGCCGGCCATTCAGCATAATGCAGCCGAGCGATTACCGGACAATTAACACGCCCTGCTCCGTAATTGGTTCACACAGCTCCGAGCTCGAGGCGCCCAGCATCCCCTCCCTGCTCGCTCTCTCTCAGACGCTGCTAATTTCATGCACATATCATGTTTGTGCAGTCAGACTATCGTGAGGCTGTGATTGTGTTATGCTAAAATTCTCATTACCGGAACATAAACCGAATAAACCGCACCAAAAGTTTTGTACCTGCCCCCCATACAAAAATACCAAACGCAAAGTAGGTTTTGTGGCATGCTTTTTTGTATTATACGAGTGTGCCTTAATGCTGTGAAAACATTGTAACAACGCGTTCAATCAACCTTCAGATCGTTCAAAAAATAAAACTCCATTATAATAGTCTGGCTTGTTCTAATTCTCGACTTGTAACATTCTTCACGAAAAAAACAGATAATCTAACAGCCCCGTATCACGCCATACTGTCTCGTTCGTTTCCATTCGGCGTACATCACACGAATAGCACGTAACATAACAATTCAATGAATACTCAATTGCCGTCTTAATGCCTCGATTCAATTATTTTGCGCCGAAACAGCCCGAGGAGACATTCAACAATATAAATGCTAAAGATACTGAATCATCTCACTCCACACGGCGCGAATATCAAATGTAAAAAATGTACTTACCAACGCGAAAATACCGCCGGATAACACTTTGAGAAAACCTCGGAACGTTTTACTTTCTCAGAGATACGCAGCTCCTCCGGCGGGCGATGCTTGTTTTTTATCTAAACGATTATGTCAGACTTATACTTTTTCTCAACGTGGCCCTAATAAATCTTCAACTTTCTTCCGTCTGAAAAAGATCACGCACCTGTGGTGCCACGGAAAAAATGTATTTTTGCAGGCCGTACGCGCAAACTTTCCGAACGAGAGATCAAGTTTGTTGAAATAAAACCGCATAAGTTTCCAGACCCGAAAATTTTTAAATTGAAGCTTTTTGTTTCGTTTTTATTAATCTGCGTAGGGGAGCTCCGTTCTCAAAATCTACTCGTATATCGTAACGCCCTCAGGTACGTGCGCCCCGGACTGGGGTTTACGCCGCTCTCGAGAAGAGAAAATTTTATAGCCGGTTCTAAGTAAGAATTGCGTTTAAATTAGAGTCTAAGTTTTTTTATGGATTAAACCATAGGAGATTTTCGGCCCGGCGAGCCGCTCGGCCGGAGCCCGGGTGTGTTTTAAACCATCTGGCCGAAGCCATAAATAATGCACATTATGGTGCAACACGTCTTAATGGAATTAATTTATGAATCGTTTATTTGGTATGTGCCCCAACAAGCGTGTGGCGAATACATAAAAGTGCCTTCTAAATATTACTTACTAAATTAAGCAGAGCGTTTATTAAGATAAACATAATGAAATTTCCATTTTTCTTGCAGAGATAAACTATTATTGTTTATTTTCTCTTTTGAGGGATATAATTTTTACTTCAAAAATTTTCGTTTATTATATTTAAATATGAAATAATATTTTTATACCTAAATATGCGCAAAAGAAAAATTCTAGAAACGCTAATTTCGCAGAGCCGCAACATATCGTTTCACCTTCTTTTCCTTCATTATTAACCCACTAAAACTACTGAAAAGCGTGATGCATATTTTAATCACCCTCTTTGTTTACAAGCTAAATTTGGTATGTTATCAGTTATGGAAAGAAAAACGTGCACTTTCACATTGCATGTACAATATTTCACGCTTTATTTTGATACATTATTTCAATTGCAAAAGATAAAAACAACACATTGTACAAAATTTTTTACAGACTGAAAAACAATAGTGATCCAAATATCAGACTAAATGTTATATAGCGAAACATGCCTCCGTAGTAATATTGTCTTTCCTCTATTAAATTATTTACATTGGTTCGACGATCCACTTCCATTTGGCCTCCATATCTACTCTATCATTTAATAGCTTAGTTATTGATACCCATGTGGGCGTAGAAACTCAATGAAATTCGCCGCAAGTACTGATTCCCAATACAATATGTGGGCTAATATAATACAAGGCTCGTAGCGGTGGCTACAAAGGTCTACGAAGCTACAGAGCTTTGCGGTCTCTCCCATTTCATCTACGGAAACCGCTACGTATAACATTCTAAGACGTAGTCGAATCCATTTCTGAGATATGCTAAGATTTCTCAATTACAAAAAATCCGTCCCTACTTTTAATCATAGACTTGAATACTCTTTTTGTTAATTAATTCTCAAAAATAAAAACGTTGGTTTTTTCATCTCTTTTTGCATTTAAACTTTGAGAAAACGTTGCCATCTTACATTTGAATACAATAAAATACTAAAGCTCAAAAACATTTCTCGTTGTTTGCGTACTTGGCTGTGCTTGAAAGCAATTAGAGTGGGTTAAATTAAATTTACAACTCCGCGTTTTAACGAAACACTCGGCGAACTCGTTAAAGTATTCCGAAAACAACAAACTATAGTCATCGCGGCATGAAAGCAAATCATTATGCGGCTCTGCAGAGATCTGTCTAATGACATCGTGACAGTGTCGGCAGGTGAGCACTGACACCGAAGCCAATCAATCATAGAATTTCAATAAGCAAATATCCACCTCAATATATTGTAAAATAACATCAAATGCTGTTATCGTTATTTTATACGTGAATTGTGTATTAATTATTTTAAGTTCTTTAGTTAGAAGAATTGAATCAATACAAAATAAAAGATGTCCATTTCCATTTTATCTCTATCCTTGCAAGGGCGGCCACTAGGTGTGCGATTGTCGAGAATTACCTGCCAGCGGTGTTAAGATCGGTAATTTATCAGTGCCACCCCCACCAACTTGCCACCCCCTGGTCAGTCGACTGGAAAATAGCTTGCCTTTAGGGTGCATCTTACCCTTACACATCCACCTCCCGCCTCACCCATACAAGGTGTCTACCCCCACAGCGTATACCCATCCCCTCGCTTACTTCATACTTTATGATATGTTAGTAACGTTTTTATATTCGGCGTTATATTTACGGCCGAGAAATTTCTTCAAAACACTCAGGTGTTTGGAGTTTTTTTATGATATCGTCCATTTTTCATTCTTTGCGATGAGTATTTTTTTTGTTGCTTAACGAGATAAGTTACTGTAAAGTCTATGAATATTAGAATTATCTGCTTAAATTTATCATTCTTAATTTAATTTGTAAGTAGTTCTCCCAAGACGTCGCTTAAAACCAATATTCATTATTCATCGTAATGTAATGTTAAGAATAAATAGACAAAATGAATATATTAAATTTGAATCTATGATATTAATAAATAAAAGTCAATCAAGGCCCAATTGCACCAGTCAAATATATTGATAATAGAATTACTCGAAACAGAGCTAATATACAGTATGATGATGTAGCACATACCTCAAGAGAATTCCCTCGCGCTGCTCTCGCCTCGCAGCGGAGCCTTCATTCAATAATAAAGCCCGACATTGATTCATAAGAGCCTCGAGTTACGAGGACTCCGAGCGGGAGCTGAGGAGCGAGGAATGAAGAGGGAGCATCCGCTAAAAGCCAAGTTATAGTGGCGGCCCGGCAACTGTCGCAACAGACACCGGTCTCGACGTACTTTGCCCTCCGAAAAACTTACCAAGTATAAAATGATTGATTTTTCTTATGGTCTCTGACAAGTTTGCGACTGTTCTTCGCCTTGTCACATAATAAAGTTTTATAAAAGCTCTTCAGGCTTTATTCTTCTCCCCCATTCTTAAGGCGCTCGCGGCCAGAACAAAAGCTGTCAACACATTGTTTGTATATTTTGTTCGAGCGCAATGTTTTTTAGTAAAATGTAAAGAAAGGGTCCTCAGTGTGCTTTTTTCTCGTGATTTATGTCATACAATATCATAATGAGGCTCTTTTTACGACCGAGGTAAAGGTGAGAAAAATCGTTAAAGAGGACGGCAAAATTGTGTTCTTTCCTTCGCGTAATTTTTCACGAAAAGTTAAAAGGAGCGCGATACAAAAGAACGCGTTTTTGAGCGTGAAATAATTTGTATTAACAAATATCGCGACGTTAACCTGGACGGAAGCAGCGGCGCCGCAGCTCTTCGCGAAGCGTCAACAATGATCTCAACATAGTCAATCACTTGTCATCGTTTCCGCTCCCCGCAAGTTATTATCGCATCAAACATAAAGCTCTCTAGCGACATCGCATCATCGGCGACTCAAAACTCCACTTAGATAAACTTCCCGAGAATTCGAAACAAACCACCCTGCGCCCTCGACAAGTTTCCACCAATCAATTTCCGCTGAAAATTTGCCCCTCCGAATCGCTATCTTATATGACAGCGGGGTTAATACTTCACCCCTTATCGGAGACTTCGGATTAAACGCGGTCTCATTATTGTTGTTATTATTTTTAATGCCGGCGGCGTTCGCCGTGTGACACTTTGCGGGCGCGACAGTAAGCCCGACGCCGCTAATGACTGTAATCTGTTATGTGATGGTCGTGACGTAAAATCATTGGCGGCTCGTAACTCGATATGCGACTTATTAACAGTCGGGGAGGGGGGGGAGGAGTGACGCGGTTTTGTGATTTCAGCGCTACTTTAAAATTCGTGCGACCGGCTTTATTGGCAATTTTGCTTCTCATATTCAACGCGTAGTATTGGCTATTCTATTTGGTTACAATTAAGCAACAGAACACCAAGTGACAAGGATTCTATTAAATTGACGCTGTTCACATTTAATTGCATTATTAATATTATTATTAGTGGCAGGCTGACGTTTCGTACAAAGTTGCCGGCAAACCGATATTATAATAACTCAATCAAACGGCACAATATTGTTTAATCTTATTCAGTCAGATATATATCTGTGCACAACAGAGCTCGGTTTACTGCAGTGAGCGCACATCACATGTCACACGAAGTTTCACTTACGCCGGGTGGAAGTTCCAGACAATAGGGGAGGCACGAGGGGAGTGATTCTGCTGTGGGAGACGATGCCGCCATCATCGATCCGAATTTAAATATTTGCGGTTAAATAAAAAAGTGAATAAAAAGCATAACTTATGCTGAATCAATACTTTTACTCAGCAGGTATTCGGAAATATAACAAATGGTTTCGTGATGTTCCGTAATCATGTCTCCCAAAACTTATTTTATAATAGACAAGTTTTTTAAGAACATCGTAAAACCAGTATTTAAAGACAATATGCAAATGCATTAAACGATTATTTTGTAAAACAAGCGATTCTCAAATTTTTTTTTTTTTGCAAAACACGGTAATTTTCTGAAGAATGCCCTATTTCTAAATAATAATTGTTCATAAAGAAGTTTTATGTTAAGCAACCAAATACTCAAAAGCTTATAAATTATAGTTAAACAAATAATTTTCCGAATGATATTTAAGACCACTTTTATGTAAAGCAAATATTCCTGATATATTAATTAATGCTGAAATGTCAATTAATAATTGTTTAATAATAAATTCGGAGATAAGCAGGTAAATATTATAAAGCTCATAACTTACAGTGGAAGTATCCATTATTACAAAGCCCAGCAGATATGCGATCAGCAGAAGGCTGGCGGGAGGGCGGGGGTGACAGCCTCCACCTCTCCCCTCTCGACCCTCATTATTGCTCCGCTGATTCTCCGATTTATATGCAGATTCGAGACTCCCGAGCACCGGATTCCGACTTCTTCACTTGATTCCGGTCACAAAACACTCAGCGGCTCATATTCTAGTAAAAATATACAGCTGATTATAATATCTCGCTGAATAAATTTATACCATAAAGTAATACACAGCTTAGTATTTTGGAAATAACAACATTGAATGGTTAATTTCTCAGAAGCTTTTCTTTTTCAATATATGGTGTTTTGTATAATGATACAAATTTGATTTATAATTTCAAATATTTACTGGGAAAAATCTGTACTTTATAACATAAAAAGGTTGATTGTGCCATGGATTATTTAGCTTCTAATAAATATTTAAATAATACCTTTTGCTTTTTCCTTAAATAATTTCAATGTTTGTTATTTCATTAGATATGTCAGTTTATTAGTAAAAAATATTTTTAATGTGTTTTTTTTTAATTTTTAAAGCAAATACTTATTAAACCCTTTCAGAAATTTGTCAAGTGCGTCTATATATATGACCTTATTCAAAGTGAACTAAAAACTACTAAAGGCCGTTATTACATAAATTGTTATTTCGCTATCTAAAATAAAAAATATTTCTTAAAAACTTTATAAATGTTATATATTTCTTTTTTCCTCATAAGGCATAATTATTTAAGCTCAGACGATTAACATCGTTCCCATCTTTTCTTCAGGATATTTAAATGTTTAACCTTGCTTGAGTTGAGCTCGGAATAGCCTCCGCCACAGCCTCAGTCCCTTCTTCCTTTGCAAGTGGCTGTGGGGCGGATATCCGGCCGCCTACTGGAGACAGGCCTGACAGAGCGAGCGCAGGAGCGGCCGCTGGGGAGCCCTCTTCCGTGAATAATCTGACGCAATGGCACCGAGAACTGATCGCAACCCGCCAGTGAGCTCTCTTGATAATTCTGGAGTTTGGCGCTAGGTGTGGTGCTGGCTGAATGATTAAAACTTCTACAAAACTGTTGAAGCGAGTACAAGTCGGATACCTTTCAAATTAAATGACAGAAACTACAACAATAATTCATTTAAATTTGTCTGAGTGATACGCAAGTATTACCAAGCAAATTTCAAAATTGTATTTAAAAAAAATATTGTTTTACGTTTTGATCGTGCGAGTGCATTGTTTAAACCATATAGTCGTAAAATACTGTTCACGCGTATCTACTCCGTAAATCGTATTTTTTGCCGCCTTCACCTCAATTTTCTACCGTAATAAATAATAGCAACCACTCGGGACTTCTCTAAATTTCATCAGCGCAGCTCTCGAAACTAAATTCTCGCATGACGGAAGTTGGAAATTAATCGAGCATTATCCCCGAGCCCCCTAACCGCGCCGGCGGGGAGCACTCCCAACCAGAAAAACCGGAAAGAGAGACGCCGATACGGAAGCACCGCGCGCAGAACGAAGACAGAGAACATCCATTAAAATTTTACGGGCCATAGGAGACTGACAGATTAAAGAAATCATCGGTCGCTCGGAAGGATTGAGCGGGACCGAGCTGCTCCCTTCCCGCTCTTCCCGGCCCCTCGAGCGCCAGATTATGCCCCGAGTTATGGCGACGGAGGAGTTTCCGCGCGTTTTTTCCCACCGATATTGTTTTGTGTTTTAGCGCTGGCCAGCTGTCTGATGCCAAGAATGAAAAACAGATTAATCACCCCAGCAGCCGCTTCGAGTTTTTGCATGTAGGTTTAGAGCCTGTTAGCGCAGAAATGGATCATTGATGAAGTAAATTCTTTGAATTGCGTAGTAATAATATTTATAAATAAAAATAATTAATCAATATTTTTACGAGAAAGCCTTTTTATGGGTGATTATTATTGAATAATTTATTTCTTGATTTTTTTTATAAACTCTTTTTGTTTTTAATTTGCTTATTTCTCGGAAACATTTTATGAGGCATCGGATGGAGAGACCGGAGCGGTCGTAGGCGGGTTTTAGAATATAAATCGTGGAAAGTATTAAAAGAGAGGGTTCTCTGAAAAGAAGGGCTACAACGGGGTGCGTGCTGTCTCAGCATAACTCAAATAATTAGTAGAACAATCATGTGAATGCATAATGTCAGCCGGCATTAAAGTAAATAACCGTCAAGGTGGTCCCGGCCTCTCCGCAGCTCTCCGGCCCGATCGATCAAATATTCTTTTTGGCGACTTCCTCACGTGGCGTGCCGCACTGTGATTCTTGCGTTTCTTTTTATGTAAATACGAACGAATTTCTTTTACAGTCTCTACTGTGAGCTACGAGAGAAAGCGCACAGTTTTATTGGTGATGGAATGGCACGCAAATGCACGTCATAAAACCGAACCGCGTGGGGAAACGTTTCTTCATGGACCTTGTAAGTTCTCTGCGTTGTTGCTCCATATATTTTGATGATTACAGTAGTCAAACGAATCATTTGTGTCTGTTCTTTATCGCCACATCAGTATTTTACATTTTTTTGTAAATACTATGTATAAACTTTTCGTGGCATTGTCTTATAACACGTTAATAATAAAATATAAACAGCCGTTCATTCCTACCTCCGTAATTGACGGGTTGATAAACTAAATTTCGTATGTTTCCTTTGTAGGTACCGTTTCCGCTATCGTGATCTAGTATTATTAATAATATTTATACAATGTTATAATACAAATAGACGCTTTGCATATAAAACGTTCGGCTTGTTGCGTCGCCGTGCTGTGGAACTCCGGGCGACATTTCAGTATCGTTAGTTACAGAATACAATCTCGCAAAATCACAAACCTCGCATTTTTATTTTATGAATACCCTGCATATTTCTTACGTTTCGCGCATGTTTTATGAATACCAGTAACGATCACTAAAAAACTGACTATAAACTGAGTCATAAATAGGGAGTGTGGGCGCGGGCCGCGGCCCCGATCGCGGAGCTGCCATTATTGCGGCCGAGTCTAATGACACAAAGAAGGTCTCTGCTGAAGCGTAGTGGAAGAGTGTTGAAGCTCTTGATTTGCTCATTTTTAGTGCATGTATTAACCCGGACTACGCAGAGGTATTCAGTTTGATTTCGAAATTCCTCACATGTGCGAGAATCAAATCGTAGAACGGCGGACTGTAAGGGTACATTTTGTGTAATCGCTTATTACATAAGTATATAGCATGAAATATCACGTATTCGAGCCTCCATCACCGTGATTTAGGGATTATTATATACGAAGCGTCGAATTGGTCTAATTTAAGCCCGTTATCCGTGTTTTTATTCGGTTGAGAAAAAAGTGATAACGTAAATTGTGGAGTGCATTTGGTTTTATGACCAAGGCTTATATTGCTTTTATTTAAATAGAAATGTTATAATTGCAACTTAATTTACTGTTACACTCATATAAAAATGTGTTTGTTTTATAAGTTGAATTCGAATGTGAAAAAAAACTACTATTGTGAAACGGCTACCGTCATACGCAGTACAAAAGAGGGACTTGAAATTACGCTAAAAAAACAGAACAAAGCCTTTGAAGGCTTTCAACACTTTGCCTAATTATAAGTTTCAACCCTTAGCCGCCGGATGTAGGCAAGTTAACGAGTATGTCGTCACCAGCACGGAGTGCGTGGAGCTCCGGCGATACCGAAGCCCGTGTACTGGCAGTGTGAAAACATCACCCCTACCATGAATTATATACTAAAAGCCTTAGTTATCTTGAATGCCATTAACCGCGCCGCATACATTTTGTAAATATATAGGATCTTAATACCTCTGTAAAAAGAAACCTTATTTGAATTTTCACATCATGCGTACCTACATTACAGCACTTTATAAGCTTTGCTTAATAATCCACGCGTTTGCCATACAACAGGTCTCTGGTTGTAAGTACTCTGAAGCTTTATAATAATGTATGTAATTTTGAGAAATATTAGACCAAAGTATTACATAAGCTTATTAAACTAAACCTTATATTTACCACAAAATGTGTATTATTGTCTATTAAAGACTGCATGCAATTTAAAAAAAAACACATATATGTTTTATATAATTGTTATATAAACATGTATATTTAACTATTTTATCACTATAATAAAATACTAGACTACAAGCAGTCTAATACTTTACTAACATATGTGACTTATTAAAGTGCAAATTGCTATTATAATTTATAGTAAGATATTATATTTATATTTATTTTTGATATTTTAAGTTTTTATATTTATTCTTACTCATATTAATTGAAAAGTCTTATTATATTTATTTTATTACGTACGGACAAATAGTCAAATATAAAATTAATTTGAATGATCAAAAATCGAATAACTTAAAACATGACATGGAAAACTTCTTACTTTCTTCTACAAAATCATACTTGACGCAATAGTCTTTAGCGACTACGTATTCAGAATGCAACGTTTTACAAAAAAAATGTATTATAGAACAGACAGCAGGTTTAATGGTTCATTAGTAGAAAATATTATAAAAGATTTTACTATATACGAACGTTTCAAATTTCTAAATGTAATTAATTCTGTTGAAAGGAAACTCTGATGACGCCTGAAAAAACTCCCACACATTCTTTCAGGGTATAAATTCAATGCCTTCGTTTCAACATAATATTTTATATGAAGCGATAAATCTGTAATGCTTTATCATTTACATTCAGACTATAAATAAAATAACCGTTTTTATGTAATGTTGTTACAACGAAGTTAAATTGAAATATAAAATTTTCAATAAAAATAAAATAGAGATTTAATATTTTTATGAAGTTATCAAGTAACTCACATTTCAATATGATGTATCGAAAACTATTCGTATTGGTGTTATTAATTCTCAAGATACACCAAAAACACATCAAGTCAAGACATACCAAATAATAATTTAAAAAAATCTGATAAAATAAATAAAAATGTTTTAACAAAAATATAAACTGAAATATGTCTTTTATATCAAGGATCCTACTTCAAAGATAACCAAGCAGGTAATTTGAGAACATCATTAATTAAGACTGATCGCAGGCGCTATCTCTTCTCGGACCTTGGTACCTTATACCTTCACACCCACTTGCTCAGAGTTATCCGTATCCAAATAATACACAGTTACCGAATAGTGGTTGTAATTAATTAAATTACGCTCAAAAGGAATTTTGCCCCGGGCTGGTTGCCTGGCTACTAGGCGCCTCTACAGGTGCGAGCCGACACCTCGAGGAAGCGTGACGTCACAACCCGCTCCGGCTGGCACCGTATCCTGGAATATTCTAGACAGATGACGACAAGATGTATTTTTCCGCTTTGAATTTCGTAAAAAAGTTAAGCATCACAAAAAAAAAACTATCCCAAAACTATTTTAGTGTGATTACTTTTTTCTGGCTTTTTCAACGCTACAAAAACTGTAATTTATGCGAGGAAGCGTTTCATTTATTATGTTTTGTTTGCGCTTGATGCTTGACACTTTGGCAGAATAAATATTATAGAAGACAAATAATATGTTATGAAATCTTGTATATTTACGACGTAATTTTACGTCTTTAAGATAATCCAACACATAAAGCAGATTATCCTATAAACTTACTTCGACAAGCTCTCCCGAATGCAAAGCGGCCTCATCGAATACTAAAATAAAAGGAAATTCCGACTTATAAAGACCAATTGTTTTGTCTTTCATAAGACATACGTTTGCAGCGATCAAATAAAAAATATATACCCCGGAGCAAGTCTTGTATCTTATTTTATGAGATTACTTTTCCCGATTCCGAAGAGAAAAGGAGCATGTAAAGCATTTTCCATACGTTTACGAGAGCTTCGCGAGTTTGTATTGTCAGTATTGTGTTGAGCTGTTTAAGTATATTACGTATCGACTGCCCTAGGGGGTGGGGGCGAGGGGTGGTCCCTGCGCCGCAATTCGTCAATCTATTTTTGTATTTCACCCAAAGGATTCGCATTCACGTCTCGAAAGTGACTGTTATAAAATAAAACTGAATACGCCTTATAAAGGATTCGCTTTTTTCTCGGTATTTTTGCATAAATGATTTATTGCGGTGCGGATTTTACGAAGGTATGAAAATATTTTTCTCACCACGATGATAATATATATATATTTTTTTCTTTTCGGTCCACCGTAATACTTAATCATAGAGAAGTTTCGGCGCTACTATTTTTCAAAAGATAATCATTTTTATTTTGCAATCTTCCCTCTCATTTCCGCTCTCTCGGTTGACAAACCGCAGATATAAATTTTGCTCGCGCGGAGTATTTATACTTTAAGGCATTTATATCAAAAATATTTATAACGAAAGTTACGTTAAAGTACTTCAGTTTTGAAATTTCCCCTCTCCGCTCAGTCGGAGCGCTCTGAGTTATTATTTCCTGAACTCCGTTTCAAAATATCACGCGTTTTAAACGGGTTAAACTTGAAGCATAAATCTCGCCTTCGGCAGCTGTTACCCTCGGCACATGTCGCCTTCAGTCACCATCAGCGGCCGCGGCTCCATCAGCAGGGCGGCTCCATCAGCAGGGCGGCCGCTGCATCGCGGCCGATGATCTATGGCCGACTGCGGGCCGTGCCTTTCTTCTCCGCCATTCTTTTATTTCCCATAATTCAGCGGTCTCTTGTACCTTTTCAGGGTCGATGATAATGTTATCCGTTTGCCGTACAATTCGATCGTAATTTATGGATTTAATTCAATCGGCTGCGATGGAAGACTAAAAATTTATATTTGGAAAATATCGGATCGTAAAAATGTAACGGAGTAGTACTCTTCGTGCTGAATTATATCGATTTAAATATAAATTATTCACAACTCCGAATAACATCGCCCGCCCGAGCGGGTCGGACTCGGATTCGATATCGCAAATATAATATTTTCCCCTTGAAATATCGGAATATCCGTTTTCCTGTTCGGAGTTAAAACACGCGTTCGAGTTGATAAATACATTAACTAGACTTTTAATCTTCGCATATGTTTCATAAATCAAATAATCCGGCAAAGAGCCGCCAGACACGCGATGTTTTCTTAAATCTTCGTGAATAAACAGAAGGGAAAACGGTTTCGGCTTTTGAAAATATCAACTCATCTCTGACTCGGGGCGTTGCGTGATTTTGCGTGCGGATATGTGTAGCCAAAATAAGAACTGTCCCCCGATCTCGCCCCGCAATTCATTCCCCGCGCTCAGTCGCGGGCGCCCCGGACGACTCTCCACGTGGGCGGCGTATTCAATCATATATCATTAATGCCACATTCGCGGATTCCATAAAAACGTTTAATAATTCCTTGTTTTTCGTGTCACGTTGATGTATCACTACCGCAAAACTAAAAGCGGCTACTCTCTGCGGACGCATACAAAAATAATGGATATGTTTTTTTTTATGTTTTTAATGAAATACGAACCCATTTGACGTGCGGTCGGAGCGGCGAGCGCTTCCCGGCGGAGCGATCCGACTTTTTTGACAATTTTATTGCAGTACTTTAATTTCGAATGTTCATTTCCACCTGTCCGCCGCGCAAAAACGACAAGTGAAAAATAATTCTGATGGAATAAAAGTAATCTCTTCTGCTCCCCGCTCTCCATAAATCGTCTCGCCAGTGATATTTACAAATCAAACTGTCAAAGTCGAAATATCCCATGTCACGTCTGACTACCTTTCCGGAACCGCGACATCGGCGACTCGCAGAGTCGCATAGGACCGGGTACCATGAATCCAACGGAAAAATCAGAGATGAAAATTTTACAGGTATCGCGAATACGTGAAATTGTTGTAAATATCCAATTCGAAATTTGTAGAGGTTACTGCGGGATAATTTGTAAAGTTGTAGGCACTCAGTTGGTTAAGTTGGTTTCCTCGTGTGCTATCGCCGCGATCAGTCGGGCGATCCTCCGGGCTTATCTGGCGGAGATCAGGGGCGCCCGAGGCCGCGCGACTCGCGGGGAAGTCCCTCAGGGCCCGCGCAAACAGGATTATGCACGACGGATTTACGTTTAATACGCGGACTTGCACACCTCGCGAGCGAGACGCCGATCAACTCGAGCGCAATCGTTAATACGTACCCACCAACCGAAGTAAACAGTTCTACTAACCAACAACATAGCATACAATTTTCATGCAACTTGTCATAAGGTTTACGTCGATGTTTATGCTTTTCGTGCTGTGTAATACAGAATTTAATAATTCATGCGTAGTATTATCTAAATGAACATGCATTCTTACATTAAAGAGAAGTCAGCGAGCGTGTGTTTCTCGCGGTGTACACTTACGCGTATGTTCTGCTGAATTATTTCGCAAACGCCATTCTCCGTCTCATAAAACCGAGGAAACGTCCGCCAATACAATCGGCTTACAAAAGCAATCCTACAGAGAGAGCATGTTCTCTAGCCGTTAGGTAAAGCGCCACCGTTCCTAAAATTTTAGACTTCCTCCGTCATAAAAAGCAGGTATTTTTTTCATTTGGATTCGCGTCATGTCTGATCCGGCATTCCTACCGCCCCGCCCCGCTCCCCATTCTTACATTTTTGCGCTTTTTTACAAATCACTTTCCACCCGTACGTGTTCTTTTGTGATTGAACGCTGAATGTGACTGATGACATTTAATTTTACGAATTTTACGCTAGTTTGGAAATGCCTGCGCGCGAGTCAATATGCTTTTTTCGGAAGCTTTTAAGTGCCGGGGAATGGAAGGCGCGCTTTTGTGAAGGCAGTTTAATGCCGCGCCGTTCTTGCACAATGCGCAATACATTTTTTTTTGACGCGGAAAAACGCTGATAAGTACGCCAAATACATCACAACTACAGACACAATGCAGCTATATTTGCGCCGTTATATTTTGTCAAAATCAAATGTCGACAAATTTCGCAACACTTTAATAATAGTGATAAGAATAAGAATGCTTAATTTTTTGAGGTACTTCGTGAAGTTTAATAAATTAATAAACATTTTTCTGTGATTACTTTGAGTAGAAAACGAGAATCCGCGATGTTTATAGTCTGTAATTTATCTCGGAGCGTCCATTACTCGGGCGACTAACCGCGGCACATGTTCCTCTCAGCCGCGGTACAACGGTCGACCGCCTCCAGACAATCTGTCGGTACATTCAATTCCGAACGCAAATTCTCTACAGAGAAAACACGCGTAGTCATGCTTGTAAGTAAGTGTAACAAAAAGTTGAATTGGTAAGTTAGTAGCGGAAAGCGGCCCCCGGGAGCCGTTAGCCGCCCGGGCCGCGCCTGATGGGCCTCCCCGGACCTCCCCGGGCCTCCCCGGCCGACCCTCGCGGCCCTCCGTACCTGCCCCGCCCGAGCCCTGCCCGACCCCGCCGAGGTGTGTCCCTCGATTTTCAAGATTTATGCCGCCGTGGATTTCGGCTCTCTCAAGTGTTTTAATGTTTGCGAGAGTAAGCGTTTCTCTTCGAGATTGCTATTTTCTTTTCTCGAGCAAAACCAAATAATTTAACCTTGCCTAACCTTATGGCCGAAAAAAGTAACTTTTCATTCAAATGCGTGCCAGAATATATCGAATAATACATATTTTGAACTATGTTTACTTATTTCAACGTGTAACATTTTATATTAATGATAAGGGTAAAACTGTTTTGTTCTGCATCCGATGATGACCAAGTCTGTTGGTCGAAACTAGTCCTGCAAAAATTATAATAAACTCAAAGTGAAGAAAGAATACAAAGTTACTCTTATCATTAATAAAAAATGGATCTTCACCAATCAAATAATACTACAATGTATCCTTTTTGGGTATTAAAAATATATATTTATATTTAATACTTTTTGATTTATAGTACAGAAATAACGTCAAATTATCAGTAGTTTTGTTTATAAAATTCTTCATTTGCGTCTATACTCTTTGGATGGCCGAATCGATCTAAATACGATAAAACACTTAATATTATTTTATCAAAAAATGTTTAAATTTTCTATAAGTATTTTGGTGAGGAGATTAAATCTAAATGCGATTTAATCTTCAAACCCGAGGCAGTTATTAAACATGCTTATTGCCGGTAATATCAAAAGTGCAAGAAATCTGATAAGCCCCTCCCTCACCTGCTCCCCGCCGCCGCCGTAAGCCGATATTCCCTGCCAAGTCTCCCGTTTAATGGGATATTGAAAATTTGCTACCGATTTTGCCGTAGAATCAGAAAGTTTGAAGGCGATTGACTCGATAAAACTTCAATTTTAGTTTCAGCGCTCGGCAACTTAGAATTTCTTCGCCGCACAGTGCGCTCGCTTGTTCCGGCCGGGAAATTCTGAATTAGACCAGACACGCTCGTGACGATACCATGAAACCAGAAATGTTGTTTATTTATATCAACTGCATTTTTAGCATAAATTAAATAATCATTTTATATTTATTATAACCTAGACATAATCTTCGGCCACGTTTCTTCATCTCACACTGCAGCCATAAATGACTTTTTCAGTGCATGGGAAGCCCTTTATAGTAGCCCGCTTGCATTTACCACTAAGACTTATTATTAGCCCACGGGGGTTTTTTCATTCGATCGACAAAGTCTACATTCTGACTTCTTGGACGACAACAGTAGCCGGTGTCTATAAAAACACCCACATGTTGCGCTTCGTATCTCTGCAAGTTAAAGCCACTACACATCTCCTCTGCGATGTATTATTCTGAGCCTGCACATTATTTTTCGGTAACGACCCAAGTTTTGAATATCCAAGAAATTATATGTCTTTGATACATTAATTTTGAAATAAACTAACGACAATTCTTGCAAAAGCGGGATTTTTTTGTACGCAATTGTTTTGAATAATGTAATTTTAAACTGACTCGCAGAAAAAAAAAATGCTACACAGACATATTTTATGAAATTTTAATTGAAAATTAGAGCAATAAATACTTTTATAATTGAATCTACATTGAACATTCAAAGGCAATTGTATTACGAATGATTATGTACGTAACGATTTTAGTGTAACAAAAGTTTCACGCAACGTAAAGGTCAAATCTTAAGGCGTATTAGAATATAAATGCTATTTTTAAATCTATAAAATAAAACAAATAGTGTGGCGGGTATTGTTGGGAGCCCGCCAGGCCGGCATTCCGGGGCTCGGGCTCCGTCTCCGTCCCCGGCCGCCCCCGTCGCCGCACGCAATCGCGTAATTACGAATACCTTCAATGAAACCGATACCATACAAATATAAAAATGAGAAATTTTAATGAATGGACTGTGTCGGTATAAAAATATAGCAAAAAAAAGTTTCGTCTCTATTAAAAAAAAAAGACTCTTTTCAAAATTCCATGGTGGATTTATTTTAGTATTTTTAGTTATTTTTTTTCTAAACGAGAATTACGGTGGACTCTCCGGGGAGGGCCGCACAACGGGCCGTCTGCTTACATCACGACTCATTTATATTTTATAGACATAAACCTATTAAGATAATGAGTTATTACGACTGAATATCTTAATATCTCGTAAATATCTTATTGTGTATTTCGTTTTCAAATCAGGACATTCATAATCTAGGCATAACATTTTATGCGTATTTTATTCCCTCGTTTAAATATCGATAAAACCCATTTCAGACTAAACGATAAATATCAATGTTAACTTTTATTACTCCTTACACAAAATACGGTCTGCATTTGAACTCGTAAAATCAGTCGATCCGGAGAAGCCTTTCCTGATCGAGGTAGGAAAAATTTATAATCGGCGAACTCGAGAGTTGTATTTCGACTGAAAGGGCTTGCAATCTGCTGTGTACACAGCCCTGGTCTTTGAGCTCGGTGTGGACACAGTCCTGCACCAGTCAACGAGAGGTTTTTCTAGAAACTTCCTAGCGAAATATTTAATTTATTTCCGAGTAAAGCACCATCTTAAGCTTTTTTTGAACAAGTAATTTTCTTTACTTTATAAAAGACATTGGCTTTTTATCTTGTAAAAAATAAATCTTTTAATTACTAATGAAAATAAAATGTGCAATGTAATGACTTAAAAATAAATGCTTAGGGAATAAATTGAATCTCTTACTCCCTCGAAGACACAACAGAACCCGGGCTGGTTGACTGCTGCGTGGGGGAAGTCGTTAAAGCAAGTTTGTACTCCAGATAGATACATTATTACGAGACATTCTCTACAGCCACAGAATGCCAGAGTCGCTACCCTGAAGATCAAATCAAGCTACGCGTACAATCACGCAAAGCTATCAATGACCCTCTTGATTTCAGTTAACAGAAACTTTTATAATCTAAAAATTTACTATAAAATATTTGTATATTTGTGATTTTTAATTTTGTAACTTTGCAATCAATTGTATAACATCGTTTTATTTAAAAAAATGTCTAAGTGACTAATATTTTTGAAACATTAGATTATACGATAAGAAATTCATAGCCACTTTTTCCAGTTTTTTATTCTGTAATGAAACATACGCTGCATTTGAAATTCCTAGTGTGTTTATCTGATTATTTTAAGTTTATAATATAATTATTTAATGTTTTGAAATTTTACATTGTTTCCAAATTAATTATTCCGTTATTCGTACGACACTGTCGGGAGTGTATATTTTATACAAAATTTAAAGCCATGTTTATTTTCAGGATCATCCATAAGGTTTTAGCGTAAAATATTAATGCTAGGGGTAAAATAGCACCACAGGTATTACTCCAGATTGTACCCCTTAGCTATATATACTATAAAATCATTCATTATTACATAGACTGGCTTTTACGAACACCCGGCGCTCACCATACATTACTGTTACGCAGCTGAATATAACTCGCGAGCCCGCTCCAATACAAGTTTTAGTAGAAGGTACCTCCGGTATAAATGTATTATACAATATAAATGTGGGTGTAATACGGCATTGTTGTAATCAACTGATATATAAAGGATGTAGAGCTACCGAAAGCCTACACGGAACACGCTGCCTCTTATTTAAGAGCCGCGCCTAATTCTTTATTTAATTTAAATTGCGTGGGAGATACAACTAAAAAGACACAGAAACTCGTATTCCGGTACAATACTTAGAGTATAATGCAAAGTTTATTTTATTCGTGTATAGAAACAACCACAAAAGACAGCTACAAACGAAAAAACGTTTTATCTACTGGGAGCTTTTGCCGTCAAATTGTTTCACAAAAACTAATGATCGCTTTTTCTTTTTTTCCAGATCGAGGATGCCATGCTCATGTTCGACAAACAGACCAACAGGCACAGAGGTAAGTCCGCCAGCAGCTGTCTCCCTCGCGCCAGCCGTCTCTGTCGCCGTCTCTGTCGCGGCGCCGCGAGACAGAACGCCCGGTCATTTGACAATTGCACAGTTTGACAGCTGCGCTTGGCATTGAGATATATTACCGCATCTGAGAAATAACGATCGTCAATTCTAAGCGCACCTACCCATCCACTAATTGTCGTGGTCGACTGTTTATACGGTGCTTTGTTGAGCTTATATGATGCTTACATTATATGCACACAAATAGTGTCAAAAATTTCAAATACACTTTATCATATGAATAAATGCATACCTACATGTCGTTTATGTTGTTGTATGTATATGCATAAAAATATAAAATCCTTTTACTCAAGATCCTAAATAAATAGAAATACTTTTTGGCTCTACATTACAGCTTGACATAAAAAAAAGTTCGTCTCCCCTTTTCAGATGATGAGTTTTAAAACACCCATATAGTTCAAAATAGCTTTTCTTATTTATTATCTCATAAGTACACTCTTTTCTTTTCTTGTGAATATTGACGAATTTTTTGCATTTTCACACAAAAGAATGTTTTCATGATATAATAACTTTACGGCACTACAAGAATGTCTACCTCGTGAAAAGACTCCATAAAACTTCACCGGGAACAATGGATATATCATTTTCGCAAACATCGGAAATTTCCCCGAGACGCCGGCGCGGAGAAAACTCCGCCTCGGAAATGTGTCTCCCCGTATCAAGATATCGACGAAAATCCGTGACAAAAGGTCCGTCCCGCCCCGCCGGAAGTGACGTCACCCGGTCACTCTGGGCGGTATCTCCCTCATCGCGGCCATCGCCAGTCAATTACTGTCCGGCCCTACCTCGGCACGCGACGGCCGCGCCCGCCGCTGCAGATAAAGGCCGCCTCGCAAGATAAACTAATGGCGTTCGGGAATCCCCGCGGCGAGGATACTCTCGGGTGGGCGGAGACGTTACGGCTTATAAATGCGTAAATAATGACACCCGAGTTACACCGCGATTACGGACGCTTGCTTACTTCAGCAACTTACGACTGAGATATGAACCCACGACTTACAGCCTGTTTGTACCGCCGATGATAATCCGGGGCGAGAGTCGCTAGTGCTAACGATAATGTAATGTTCGAGGAAGATAAAATTTTTGTTTAAATAAACGAGAACCTGTTGTTTATGAGACTAATTTTGTAAACTCCAAAAAATACACTGTGTAAATACCCACGCTGGAATGATAAGATTGATAAGAAACGTATTTATCTTCAATGAAATGGCCAATTCTATTAGCAGAATAGAATCTATTTTAAGTATTTTTACAATCATCAAAAGCATTTTCCCATTCGGAAATATAAATTAAATTTACGAAAACTGTATGTCTTCCGGTCGACAAAAATAGAGCATTATGTTCTTTTTCGTATTTTTCCCGGTCAACGTTGACTGCGCGCGTTTGCGACTTTTACTATTTTTGATTAAGTGCACATTAAATGTTTAAAGCATTTGGCGTCAACGTTTTCATTTTACAATATCAAAATTTAAAGTAACGCCATCAAAAGTATTGTAAAAAAAAATTTAAAGTAATTTAAATTCTATATTCTCAGCGCGCTTTCGGTGAATCATTTTTCAGCAATAACACCGCCAATGTTTTCGGTTCCGAAATTCAAATCACCTGCGCGTACAAAGCCTCAAATGCGATACAGCGGCGCGATGCATCTCACCTATTTGCATACACAACTGGGCGACCCGCAAACCCGCCGACATTCAAATATCTGAATTAAATATTCATAGATCCCTTGCGCTCGCCTCGTCCGATTCAATTAATTTTATCACCCGAGAGAGAATCGCCCGCGATCGGGAGCGATCCGTCCTCGGACGCGGAAGGCGAGCGCTACCCTAATCGCGCTCGGGAAGCGTCGCGCCGTTTGATTTACGGAAAACTAAAAAAGCCCCTGGCATTATTTACCGTTTACCTTTTTTATTGCCAGATAGTCCCAGAAGTAAACAAGAGCGAAGGCAGCTACTACAATTTTGATGGATAAAGTTGGGCACTTTCAGTAATGTCGTAATGATGACATCTCTTTTGCGAGTTGCGTACCGCGGCCGCGGCGCGAGCCTTCACTCCGGAGCGTATTATTTTTATTTACTCCGTTGTGTTGTTTTTTCGTGCCGTTGCTTTTTAAGACTGGCGATAAAGTTATAAGCGAGACTCGCGATATTGTTGCATCTCGAGACTTCAGGCAGAAATCTTCCTACTTTTGAAAAGCAAAGTATGTAAAAATCTTTCCACTGTCTGGTTGTAAAACGAAAAAATTTCCAACAGCTTTCTAAATATTTTTGCGCTTAATGGATTATTGAAAACGTTATACGTAATACCAATAACGGATTCGGGGAAATAAACGTGAACATTATTTGCGTACTTGCCTACGTGCGAAATATATTTCTATCTTGACTAAATTCACCTCAAAATATTATCTCAAAGGTAAACCGAGTCTCTCTGTGCTTTTTTACTTAAAATATCAAATTTTCGAGCCCGCCGATATCAAACGCCAATCTGTTTTCGTTACAGACTCGTATAAGACTTAAAGTAATACCAGCTGGAGATATGGAAATCATTTTTGGATTTCACAAGTGAACGCTTTCCTCGCGCCGATATGCAGCGTGCAGTCTGTACTCAGGAATGCCGGCGTTTTATATGGAACGTTCCACATCCACCGGAATTCTTATTCCACACAAACGGTTACTGCCAAACTTTTTCTTTCGAGAGACCGAAGACGGAAAAGCTGAAATTTCAGATCGTTATGGCTGTTTTGGAATTGTTAAACTGACTATGTTTGATATCTTTTATTGCATTTCGAAAAGCGAAAAGATTATATTTTTTGCCGCGGAAGCGACATGCCCCAGACGCGGCGGTCACTCTGAAGTTTCTCAATAATTATGAAGGAAATCCCCGATACTCCTTTGTGTTTTCTTTCAGCCGGCACTAAAATACGCGATATCTATAAAATAACCCATTCAGAAACTTTTCTTTTCCTCGGCTGTTTCCGCTGAAAATAAAAATTGAGATTTCCTCTGAGAAATAATAGAACGCTTTGCGTTTAACTATTAACTGCGGAGCTCCGGGGCGAGGGATGGTGAGGGGTGGTGAGGGATGGTGAGGGGTGGTGAGGGATGGTGAGGGATGGCGAGGGATGGCGAGGGATAGAGCCACTGGGGCGGGATCGATGGGGCGGCGTGCATCTCCTCGAGGGTCGCGTCAGCGCCGCGGGCCGTCCGATATGCTCAGGGCGCGTGAAAAGATTTCGCCCACAGCGGCGGACAAAAAACTCGACATTTCCATGCAAATAACGTTTCAATATAGAAACACATAAGAGCTCCGTGACAACTTACTTATTCACAACTTCATAAATATTAAATGTTTCATTCCGATATCGCAAACTTCCTCTTATCCGGTGTCGGGTGTCGCCTCTCCGCCCTCGCGCGATCTCTTTCTCTCTACTTAGAAAGGTTTAATTCGAATCGGCGAGATATATTTTCACGTCAAATATTTTATTTGATTTAAAATTCATGGAATATAAAAGGTGGCAAAGTGTGACACATCAAAATAAATTCTTTTGCAGCTTATTCTTTTCGCGAACGATTTTTGACGTTTCATTTTTTGGATAATACATCTGATTCTTTTATATTTTCATCCTCCTGTAATATTAAAATAAAGTCATTTAAAATTTATCTGTATATATCTCATATAAAAAGCACATCCTCTTAAATTCGAATTTCTCGAAACCATCACCATGTAAAATTATTTATTATCTGTTGAATTATTTTTTATTGTAATATATATTCAAGTAGTATCAATTACAACATTTTAACTTATTGATTTTCATAAACTAGCGTTGATTGTTTTTGTATTTAATAGCACATTATATCACTATTTATAATTCATTATTCACCTCGCTGTTGCTGAGTCACTTGGCTTATTATATTCGTGTAACAGTGATCAAATGAGCACTCGGCTCGAGGCATGCGAGTAACCCGGCAACACCGGCGTTAATTTAGTCAATATTTACAAAATTAATTACCTTGTAAATATACTTCTCTTTCAGTCTAATTAAAATATCATTCGAGTATTTCAAATTCCCCGGAGAAGCTTCTCTTCTGCTATGCAAATGAAATCAAAGTAAGATAAACTTAACTCCACATCTCCACACAATAAGCATAAAATATCTCCTCGACTCGCAAAACTTGTGTTGAGCGAGCTTAGCGTCAACTGCTTTTAATTATCTCGAGAGATAGTATACCTCCCTTTAGACTCAATCATTATACTCTGGTGGGAGACTTGTACGGCTTTGAACACTCAGTGTTCCCGAGTCTTCAGAATACGAGCTGTACCTATTTCTGATTACGTTTAAAAGTAACTTTTATATAAGCGTTGTTCGTTTACTTAAGACAGCTTTGTGCTTGAAGACGTGTGTCCTGTGTACATTATATATATATAATGATTTCGCTCGTACATTTAAATGATAAACCCTGAAACTCTAGTTCTATGTAAAAGCGAAACAAGCAACAAACGTACGGCGGCTTTATCATTATAACATCGAGTAAATAATAAATGTATTGGTGTCTTTCCCCACAGAATATATTTTTCTTTAACGTTGTTAAATCGTTTGATAACAAATGGATAAAATTAGTGGCTTTAGAAAATCAGTCCTTTGCGCAGAACGTCGCCGCTGCATACAAAGTGTACTGAAGAAACCCCGCAATCAAGATGTTATTCCTTATGCATTCTTATCAAAGGGCAGCCGAGCAATAGCTGTGAAATAATATTACAACTTATTGTAACTCGCTAGTTCAGTTATAATTATATTGATAGCTAATATTTAACAATATCTGTTGACTGTTGTCATGATATTTAATCATTTCTACTCTTGTTTTTAACTGCTTTTTTCAAAGAAAGCATACTCAAAAAGGAGACAAATGAAATAAGTTCTCCTCGCAAAATTTAAATAAAAAAGATCGAATTCAGTCGAATTAAGACATTGAATAAATCTTCACCGGCATAAAATACCATTAATAACTTATTTTATTGCTTTTGTGATAATTACTAAAACATAATTATTTTGTACGCATTAATATTTATGAAAAATACTTAGCTGATATAGAAGAGTTCGTAAACTTTCTAGAAGCAACGTTTTACTGATATTGTTTTAACTTTTATCATTAACTTCAAGGCATAATATAATCAAATTAAAAACATAAGCTTAGTTTTTGATATCATAATATTTAAAAAATACTACCGTGACTGCAAAATAGTCATTAAGTACAGATAACTCTAGTAGCTTAATATCTGCTTTAATGTTAATCCCGGTCATTGGTTGGCGGAGAGCGGTCAAAATCACGGAGTAATTTTAGAGGAATTATCATCGCGTACATTAGCGTCTCGACGATGCATCCCAGGTGGAGATAAACCTATTTTTGCAGCGCTTCAGGGTTGAGTTACTCCGCCAACCCTAATGCGCCGCCCCGCAATCAGGATCCCATTAACAGGGACATTCCTGCCCACCTTCCGCCCTTATCTGATGCACATACGCTAATGCAAGACTCTAACTTTATTAGATGCTTCATTTTAAGGATGCTACGTGTAATATTAGACTACCCGCTTCATTAGCTGGACACCATTTTATTCCACGTATATTTAGTTATCTTCTGTTTGCTGTAATAAAGCTTAAATTATTATGGGGACACGACCCTCTGCTAATTAGCCACTTTGTTTTTTACTCGCTTGAAATATCAAATAAACATTTATTTTAATTTTAATTTTACAGCAGTCACTTACAAAAAAGATCTTAAGTTGTCCAAAGGAATTACTCAATCGGTTGTACGTTTACTCTCACGGCCAAAGAGTTGTTCCGAAATGAGCTCGGTATTTGGTATCTCTCATTATTCACAGCTCCGCTAAATTCGTATTCCGCGTCGCAATTTCACACAAATATCTCATATTTAAAAATAAGCCCACAGCCATCGAAGGAAAACCATTTGTGAGGCAAATTCAAATTTAAAAGCAACGATGGCACAAAATAAATACACTTCCCGCAAGCAGATCCCCCGTTCTTGTTTCTTAATTACCACTTACTCCCGGCGGGATTCTAGTAAAAATGCCTAATTATTTCGATGTTTATTTACACAGCGCCTTATTTGCAACGTCGTTATATGCCGCGGCACGGAGCCAGCGCGGGACTCGCAAATGAGCTCGCCCGACTGCCAAAAAGTCGACCAGATCTTCCGGTCCGGGCTTCTGAGCGCTAACTCGGCCGGCCGGCGATACTGATCGAGGTGACGGAATAGTTTCATCTAACCTCAATAAATACGCCCCAAAGTTACTCGCCGAAAAGCAAGCGGAACAAGACTCCACCGATACGATCAAAGGAATGGTATTTTCAAGTATAAAATATAACCCTAAACCAAATGTATATTATATTGAACTACAAAATTTAAGCTTGCACTGAATAGTGAATTTACCCTCACAAAACTTATTTTAGATGATTACATAAAAAAATTATAATTATATAATAATGGCAGGTTCTGGTGGTATTCAACCTTGGTTTTCGTAGAGCCGCTGTAACAAATGACTCCAAATAAAACGGCTCGTCTCCAGCTAAAGTTCGACTCATTAGCGAGGTATCAACCCCGCGAATTTATCACCACTCTAATAGCCTAAGCCCGAAATGAGTAATTTTGAATGTAGGTCATTTGGGGTGATGTACTTCCAGCGGCCGCGCTAGAGCCGCTAGTCACCTGACCGACACTGAATTAGATTTAAACTTACACTGGCCGATTATTCCGTAGATTACCCGACCGCCCGCGGTTGCGGGCGCGCCGGGCAGGGCGGGAAGTTGCTCCGAGGTGAGGCGATGGATGGGCCACGGAGATGCTTATCTCGGCAACGGATTGTTGCGAGCCTTCGGATATATTGTGGGTCTTGGACCGTTAGGAATAATAATAGATGAGATACTACTCTATAAACGATCGCCGTAACTTACCCTTCTCAAACTTTAAAACTTACATTCGTGATGTTTTTTAGCTCGAAATTGGAACAATTTTTTCGATCCCCAATAATGTATCTCCCTTAGAAACCTTATATTAAAGATATATTCAAGCATCAACAAATATAATTTTTAAAAAAGCGGCATCTGTTTCATACGTCATACATTACAAAAAGCACTTTTCACAGAATACATTATGTGTTTATTTTTTATTTTTTTATTTTGTGTACAAGAACTGAATGTTAGATTCTTGGCGCTTGCTCTTCGCTGAGTAAATAACACAGAATCTCCTTCAGCAGAGACTCAACACTCGTGCAGCTGCATTGGAGCTATTTTTGTTATACATACGCGACCCTTTCAAATCTTATTTACAGTCGACCCTTTTATCTCACTCTTTGACCGCACTTTACTGAGTAGACATGTTGTGTACCGCAGAGGGAACGGATGGTAAATATATAATATAATTTGTACCCTGTTGATGTATATTTAAAAACCTTTTGAACACAATAGCTTTATATATTTTTTAAATTGTAAATAAAAAAAAAACTACTTGGTATATTTAATAAAGTAGCAGACTCACCTACATTTCGAGGGTTGGTCGGCTAGAACTTAGAAGTTTTGGACTTTGGTTTCTCTCAATGGCCGTAACCGCAGCATCAGCTTCAATTCTAACTCCATCTAAGTCTCTGACTGCCAACTGACTCCTTCTCGAGCCTGCCAAGAGAAGAATTTCAAGTGAAACCACCAGCATGCAAGAGATCCTTCGAGAAGTCCACTTAAGTTTATACTTGCTACTCAAAACAATATGAGTTAAGCGTTTCTCAAACATTAATATTGAAACACAAGATATACAATTAAGAAAGTCGGAACATTTTAAAATCCATTTGTTTTTTAAACGAATGAATAATGTATTAAAACTAATTGCATGCAAACAAAGCAAAGACATTTTTACAATTTGTTTTACAATCAAAATCAAATTTAATTTTGGTACAATTATCTGAAGTAGTCTTTTTATTAATTAATACAAATAAAAACCAGTTATATAAGTGCTCAAATCCTGAGTACAATTACTCTGGCACAACTGAGAATCAAATACCAGCCTCCATGCTAAAACTCACGATTTCAACAGAATGTCTATCAAGAAAAACTTATTTAGAGCACTTTGATTACGAATGTAAATTGTTTACCGCCATATTAGGTTGAAATTCGATTCTTTTCGCTAGCAAAATGTCGAATCATTCCGGGTATTTTCCGCCGCCTAAATTAAGCCTGCACCCCACTCCCCTGTCGGGCGTCCTCCCCCGCCCCTCGGCTCTCCACCCCCGGCGCCATTACTCTCTTATGCCATTTCACGGTTGGCTCATTTATTTGGACGCCGATGCGCGGTTTTAATTTGCGGAACTACCCCCGGTGCGGTGAAGGCTCTGCGATATCGCTGACCAGAATGCGTGGATATGTTTACAATCAATTCCCAATACGACACACTATCCTAACTACTGCAATCATAAATGTAGTCATTTTAAAATGTTTATTCGTTAAACGACTTTTTACAAATTGGTTAGTAATAACTGACTATGATGTTATAAAATTTTAAATCCTTGTACGGTTGTGTGGTTTTGAACGTGCAGTTTTATTTTTGTATATTTATTTCAGTTACTATTTGAAATTTTTTTTAAATTTGTTCACTGTATATTTGAATTATTATTTTTGAAAATAAGACTACAAATTTTATGGATGAAATGGAGTGCATTTATATCCAAATTTTTCGTGTTTTTCTTCAATTTCAGCAATATAACAATAAAACGATGACTCAAATTTCAAACGTATTAAAATTGAAAATATATATATTTTACGTATGCCTAGTTTTAATATTTAAACAATTGAAAAAAAAATACTCACGTTTCACTATTTTATGTACTATTCACGATGTGAGATTGATTGATTCATACTACTTTGAAAGATGAATGAAATGTTGTAAAAGTATTTTGCTTAACCACTTTTATATAGTATTTATAGTATTTAATAGTATTAATGCACTTCCACGTCTAAAAAAATCTAAATCAAACATAACTTATAACTAAGTTTAGTTTAGCATCTGATGATGATCCAGTGTATCGGGCCTAAACTAGTAATGCAAATAATTTACATAAACTCAATGTGAAGACAAAATTACAAAGTTACTTTTATCATTATAATAATGGTTCTTCACGAATCAAATGCCTTGTCTCTCAACAAGATCAAACATAACTTTATAATAAAAAGATAAATTTGAAATTCTCATTTCATTTTTGATTTACACCCACCTATCACGTTAAGCGAACACAGCGCTGCTTACGCTGATTACAATTCAGCGCAAAACAGTGAAATTTCGTCAGTGGTTTATAAATTAACAAATTCTATAGGATCCGGTAAAAGTACCAAGTATGGATTACCGAATGATTATAGTAAAGCATGCAGCAGCCCATTAGCACAATACGGGCTCTACCTGGTCCATGCATTATCGGCGCTTGTTTCCTTGGTGCTGACGTCATAATCCGCGGTGCAGGCCGCCCTCCCCGCTCCCCGCTCCCCGCTCCCCGCTCCCCGCTCCCCACCCCTATACGCCGACTTTCAGAATCGAATAATGATTTATTACATCATTATCTGATGAATCCGTGTTTGCGCTGCGTGTCGGCTTACAACGATGATATAATTAAATTTTCACGCAGGTACAATAGTGCTCATATACTAAACAAGTCCAGAAATACAATATCCTGAATTATTAATTGAAATTTGATACTTATTTCAATTTAATAAACGGAATAATTTAAAGTTTGTGTAGTTCTTGATTGTTTGTCGGGAATTTTATACGCAATGCTGCTGTGTTAGTTTATTTTACTTTGCGTATACTGTTGGCCGTGCCGGTGCCGGCGTCCCTTGCAGTCCATCTATTTAGGCAAATCTGCTAGGTTGCCATTACTTGATTAAACATTTACCTCCGGCTTAGTCCCCGCCGGAGTTAGTACATTATATGGTCCGCTGTTCCGCGCATACATTTGGGATGCGACATTTTTGACCGCGTCCGAACATCGGCCGATTCCCGGGAGACATATTTGCATTAACAGGCCCGTTTTGAGGAATTAATTCGGATAATGCGCACCGTGTAATTGTCCGAACAGTCCGCCGCCCCGCCATCCCTCCGCCCGTAATCCCCGCCCTCGCCCCGTCCCTCCCCCTCAGCCGCCCCGGTATTTATCATTACGGATATTATTATCCACACCTGTTGTTTTCGTGGCCGACTTTATGGAAAATTTGATTTTTTTTAAATGGGGGACGCCCAAAGGGCGCAAATAACGCGCAGATGAAGGTGAAATTCTGGCCGAGTTAAACTTTTATGGCGGCTTAATTTAATTTTAAAAATAAAATGAAATAGAAACGAATAAAAAATTTTCTCCGCTCGGAAAACATGTCGCGGCCGCAGTAAGCCGCCCTGAGCCGGAATGACTATATTATTTTATTCGTCCGACCGACGCTGCGTCAGGAAGCCGGCGGCTCAGGTCGTATTGATTCTGTGTTTTCTCAACCCTCCCGAGCTTGATTAAAATCACACGAGAGGAATGAAACAGTTTTTTTCCCGAATCCGCCGAGTGAAAATAACGAGACTTATAAACATGTAAATACGCTAAGCGTAAATTTGAACCCGGGCATTAAATAAGGGTTGCCAGGCTTTCGGATCAACCTGTTCACTTTTTTGAGAGCGGTACAATAAAAAAGAGATTCAATGTTGTTTCGGCGCCATAACAAGTTGTATCGCACGCACATCCCCTGCGCGGGCCCCCATAAACCATGACGCGTAAAAGCGAAGTGCCTTCTCTGCCTTTAAAAACTTAACGCGCTTGTACCTGCCAAATATGCTTAGAAAATTATTTCCTATCTTTTTTAGCGCCGCCGTCGGTGCTCCCTTCTTTTTGTGAGTTGTAATCCGTTATAAAACATAATATTTACATTTTTTCTTACGATAAACATTTTGAGTAAGGTAAACACATAAACTTTTAAATATTATGCCAGAGTTAAGTTATTTTTCCTTGCCGATAATAATCAACGGCAGCTCTAAATTTTAAATTGAAAATTCTTGTGATTTTATACTCTTTTAAGTTGTTTTTTTAGTAAATAATTTATGAGTCCTAATTCGTAACAAAGACAATTTAAATTTTAATATTTAAAATATAATGATCAAATAAGTTCCTCTTTTTTAGAAGTATTTTGTTAACACTTGTTATCGGTAATATTCATCAAACAATCGTTCATGCAAAAAGAAAGTATTTTTATCTTCTATTTTCAAAACTGTAAGAGATTTCTTTAAAAACTCCGAAGGAAAATACACTTCTCGTTATCTCTGTAAAAAACTAAAACACAAATTCCCACCGAAGGTACCGACATAAGATTTTTATAATGATATTCCGAGCACGGCGCTCCTCCGCTCGGCGAGCCGTTCCGTTTCAAAAGAACTCGGGGAAATTTAAATAACAGAGCAATTATTATTTACTCCCCGCTTAATAAAATCAAATAGAACCTCCAATTACTCCCTTCTGCCGGCCGACCGAGCATTCAGCGACCTAACAAACTGCACGCCCCGCGCAAACAAGTACGCCGCTGTGGCCATTTAGTTTATTTGCCGGATGCAAGGCGGACGTCGCCAATAGCACTGCTGTTATTATTATTATCTAAGCGTAAAGCCATTTATGCCGAATCAGGCTGTGTTTGACGAGGCCATTGCATCACTACTGCTGCGCGGAGTCAGTCGGGAGCGCTCGCCGCATATGCTCTGGCATGTTTGCTGAAGTCGGTGAGATATGGTTTACGAACAAATATGTTCAACCAATAGGTATTTGGCGCATGCAATTCAGTCGCCAGGTGGTTCTCGACTTGAATGATACAATTCGCCGCATATCTTTATTTCGAATAAAATTTCGATTGCGTATCTAGCCTCAAAAAAAAAACTTCATATTGTTCGGCGATTTATCAAATTCAACGATCTTCTTTCAAAAACACAATATCGGAGGAATGTCCGAAATTTAAATAAAATACACATAAAGCTGAATAAAAATATTTGCATATTTGAAATCTGAAAGCTCCAATCGGATTCCACTAAAAGGCGCCCTTAATTAGTGCGTGACTCTCTGTATTAAGACTGCGCGCCGCTCCGGGCCGGCCGCCCAGCGCCAGTTAGCGGCCTCTAATTATTGTTGTGATTTTTTCACGTGCAAGTAAGTTGGACGCTAACGGCGTCGGATTCCGTGCGGCTATTTATGATAAAGAATTAATCAATTCTTCCGCGTTAATTACTCGCGTTTAAATGTTATTATTACGAATACTTAGATCGATATCTCGACCGTAAAATAATTTTAAATAATTAAAAAGCAACACCTCAACCTAGTTTTTATTTACTGAATCACAAGAATGGCATACTTTTACAAAAGGTACGACCGTTAAAATATTTATATAGATTCTGTCAAAACTAAATATATATATATATATATATATATATATATATATATATATATATATATATATATATATATAAAGAGGTTTCAACGGGGAAAGCAATCGATCCGGGGCTTTTCCAACAGAGGCACGTCGCGCAGGGTTAAAAGGCGCACAATTTTTTTTTCTCCACCCGTGTTTACCTGTGCAAAAAATCTCATTAATCACCGGCCCGAACGGAGCGACAACACCCGCCGACCCCCGCGGACAGGGTCCCTGTAATTATCATAAAGCTGCCCCGCCAGGAACCCGCCCTTATTAATTCGGCCACGCACGGCGATGATTCCCACCCGCGGCTGACGCTGCGCCCTTCGCATCCCCACCTTGAAATAAAGCGTTTCTTTAAATGATAATTAGAAAATGGCCACAAATCAGACGCATTTACATTTTTAGGCCGTGGTATTTTTTCTTGAGCTTTTTAACTACTTCTGTATTTGAATAAATAACTAATTGTGCACTTTAGATTGTTTAGGCAAAGTCCGCCACAGCGTTTTTAACGAATTTGCGGTAAAAATAAAACTATGGAAAACATAAATAAAAATATTTTTTAGATTTTTTTTTAAAATCTAATTATTATAATGGTAACATAAATATATGACATAATTGAAATCAAAATTCTGTAAAATAAGATTTTTAGGCTATACGGCTTTCAATAGAAAAGGCGGATCAAAAATAATGAAGCATATTCACACATTCTGTATTTCCAACACTTTTTCTCAAATTCAATATTTAAGCTTTATATTTTTTTTATTATATATACAGTATCTAACAACCTACCATTTTTGAGATCTTATATTTCAGATTCATTATAATTCATAATATTTACCACAGCCTATTTAATTTACAAGGACCCTTCTTTTTACTCCTGTTGTGAACATGCAAATTACTAATTGAACAAACCTTTAATATTAAGTTGGGCTAGGTTTTAAAATATTTAACAAAAAATATACATAAAAACTAACAAGCAACATCTGGCGACGCTTCTAGTTTTGCGTTATTCAAAAGTATATTAATTTTTTGTACGAATGGCCATTTCACAACTTTAAATATAATCCCTATTATGTTTCAATTTTATTTAACAACAATATACAATTGAGCATTTAATTCATGATAGAGCAGTAGCACATAAATAAAGCAATCTCACTTTGAACATTCCAAACTGCTTTCTAACGCTGTCGTGTGCCACTCAGCTGTTGTTTAAGGCTCGCATTAAGGTCCCCGAGCAATCGATACTCATGAGTTATAAATTAGCATAAAATATTTCAAATACAATACACAATCAAAATTAAACCCTCACTACCACTCTGGCGCAGCCACATACACCGACGCATATTAAATGGAATACATGTATGACAGTGACCATAGGTGGGGAGGGCGGGAGTGCTTGTATTGAATACCATGCATTGCCGACTACTACAAGAATCTTTAATGATGTACTTTTTGTAATAAATAATTAAATATCTATATCTTAAAAAGTTGTAAGACCAATGTGAACGCTTTTAAATTTAAATTTAAAAAAAATACCCCATCAGATAAATATTTGAAGAAAAATTTCAATAATTTCAATTCGAGGAATGGTGTCAATCCATAATTAATCAATGTTCAACTTCGTGGAATTCCATTTTAATATGTTTTAGTAAAAAAAATTGTAGCATTTTTTTGGCGCGTCTCAATTAATCATGTGTACAGTAAAATATGTTATGATTCGTATTTTTTTTTTGTTTTCATTTATGGCCATTTTATGTTTTACACTATTTTTTGGAATCTATGATCCTGTCAGTATATACTTATAAATACATAAAAGATTTATTATTAAATTTTATTGATGAATTCTACATATGCATGTGTAATAATATTGTAAATAATATTTTTAGAAATACTAAAAATATATTGCTTGTAATAATTTCAAAGTGAGTAAATTAAGGGGACAAGTACACCCAGTGTATGTGTAGCTGGCCAGTGGTGTGATATTTCCCACGTGAGCACACGATAATAAATGTGCTCGCCGGCACTTGTGGAGGCGAGTGGCTGCTGTGTCCGACAGCCGGCCATTTTGTGATAATGTCGCCCGCCCAGGATTGCGCCGGACGCCACTGGATAAATATCAAAATCAGCTGTAATATTTATTAATATAAAAAATTTTACGTCTTCGTAAAATACACATTTTCAATTGTAATGGTACGTAAATATTTGGTTTATTGCTGAAAATCTAGATCATTAAAAAAGTAAGCCGACATATAAAAAAGGTCTGAATAATCTACAATTTATATTATTTAAAAAAGTACTATCCGTGTCAGTAATAAAATATTTAAATAAAAATCATATGAATAATGAGATATTGCGACTATTTTATTTAAAACAAGAGGATCGCAACCCTCATATAATTGAGATCGTTTTGATAATTCTGAACTCAAGTATAACATAAATAGAGTAATTGGATTAAACGTGCGTAACATATTAAGTTCAAAGATAAAGTATTAATACATTAAACAATGTTAATGTTATTCAGTTGAAACCGTGGATTATAAACAGTTAAATAAGAAGTGATGAACGAACAAATATACTAATTTATATTTTATCACGTTTAATGTTAATTAATCTGAAACATACCTTTGTGTGGGCAGCGTAATGTCCTTATTCAGTTTTGATTCCCCGAATGTCTCCAGGAAGGCTGCTAGATCAAGAGGACCTTAATTATAAACACGGAGGCTTAAAAAAACGAATCAAAGCCGGCCCTGGCGCCCCTGCCGCCCCCGCCCCTGGGAACCCGGAATTATTCAGGCGGGAAGATGGGTAATGACGATTGAAGCTCTGACGTGCAGCACCGCCCTTTGTGGCGTGCTTATGATGAATTAATATCGAACAGCCCGACTCGCCATGTGGTATCAATTCGACTGATTTATTATAACTTTTCAATAATACCTTATTATTTATTTAATCTAAGCAATTGAAAACTACAACCTGTATTTTCATACTTTCTGATGAAAACATTATTTTGCAACGTATTCTCTAAACTAAGAAATACAATTTCACGGGGCTTGTTCTAGTTTTTTTGACGGTTTTTTATAGGTATTTTGACTGGTCATTGTTTTACATTTAGTCAAAATTGTTTCAAATTACAATGAATTTCGGTGTATTTTGACTAGTTCTCTAGTTTTAATTTGTAATGTACACTGATGTCAATCAATTGAAAGCATGTTCGTTTACAAATATTTGTTTAAAAAAAACCTGAAAAAAACTTACTATATAGGTTTTTTTTAATTTGTGTTACTAGTAAATAGGTAGGTAAAATTAATAAGTCAGTAAATTTAACTATCTACCCAACGCTTACAAACAACCCATCATTAATTTAACAATGCGCTTTAAAAAAAAATAGAAAGCAAATTTCTCTCAATTGTTTTACAAAAAGCTTTGCCCATTTTAATATTCATTGTTATAGGAAAAACCTTCGTTAAGAATAAGACGACAGACCGCAAAGCGAAAATACTCGCTCGGTAAAAAGAGGAGCGCCCGCCGCTTCAGGTGCTCCCTCAAAGGATTCCCTCGCATTCATCAGAATCCGCCTCGGCCGACCTTTAAAAAAAGCACAATAGTGGCCATATAATAAGGTTTGCGGCCCCTGGGCCAGGGGCGCTCACGTCCGCCGCGAACATTAACTTTAATAGAATTACTCAAAATGCATGTGAAATTTTGAACCACTTTTAAATTACCGGCTCTTTGCCTCGTTACCAGTGGCGGCGGTGACCTGCCGAGCCAGCACGCGGACAACATTAATTACCAAAGAGCATTCTTTATTCAGGCTCTGTTTTGTAAGCTCTTAAAAAAAACCTTACTTAAAACGAGACTGTGTAATATTTTTGACAATATTTTTTAAAATACACAACATAATTTTACACTCTACGTAAATGACAGCATTTTATTCTTCAGCATAGTCTCTCGTTACCTTGACAATATATACATTAAAGAATTCATCCTGTATTTTCCCGCTTCCACAGATGATGATAATATGAAGCCTGATAGCTTCTCTCTTGTGAATAACCATCTGGCATATGTTCATTATCATCCTTTCAAAACTTTTACAGATTGTATCACTAAAGCTTTGACGCACATTTTTGTGTAATATAACAATGTAAATTATCGGTGAGGTAATTTTTTTAAATTTTTATGCACTCATCGATATTCTAGTGTTATGATTTAGATTCTGATATCGGAATACTATTAAATAGAATGAAGTTTCTTTGTAAAAACATTTTATTAAGTTTTAATTTGTCTTTATTGCTTTAGATAAGAAGCAATTTATGCATAGAATACGAAGTACTTCACAACGATTCGGCAATAATAGTATAAAACAACACGATGGTATTTTATAAGTAGCCTTTATTAGTTTGTATTGTTCTTATGTGCCGATTCAAATGGAAGCGTGGACCAGAGCGCGTATTCATTTACCATATAAATCGTACGCATTTTCATATCTGTCGTGAAAACAAACCATTCAGGGAACAATCATCGGCCCGTCCGAATAACATAACATTACGCGCCACGGCGGCGCATTCACAGTTTGCGGTATATTAATAAGCCGTTATCACAATTCCCTTTTTTGACATTGTGCGTCCAGGGGCGGGGGGCGAGGGGGGCGAGGGGTGCGGGGTGAGGGGAGGGGTGCGGGGTGCGGGGAGGGGTGTGGGGAGGGGTGCGGGGTGAGGGGTGAGGGGAGGGGCGCGGGGCGCGGCGACTCCCCTCGGCCCATAATCTCATCCGGCCGCGATACAAACGAATCCGAAACAATGAATCCAAACAAACACATTCACGCATCTGCAAAAACAATGGCGGCCCGGCTACATTCAACTGTTTGTTTCCAACAGTATATCTAGCGGAGATAATAAAGCGACTGTGCCAATATCATAAGCGGATTTCCAAAATGGCTGTCGCTAATAACTAGCGAAACACTTCTTTTTTTCCGTATTTATGATACATCGCTTTTTTAGTAGCGCTCGCAGCTGAATATGAAATATTCTCGTTTTTCTGCGAATAGATAACTTTATTTCTGAATAAGGATTTGTTTTTATTCAGCTAGCTGAAAAAGTATCGCGCATTTCTGGCTTTATCTTTCACGCTATAGTGGAACGGCATACTGCCGTCATTTCCATCGGTATATACCAGACTGTAATCATTTGTTGAGCCTCAAATATTAAAGCCTAACGTTTCTCGTGCCAGCTCGATCTGTAGCTTTTATGTAACGATGCCTCTCCATTTTATATCTCGTGTACGTCTGAAAACGTGTTATTATCTTGTTACAAATTCTAGCCTCCATTTATCCTGAAAATGGACATATTCTGTGGCTTCTCAATAAACACTATTGCACTTAGCGAGTTTATCGAAATAGCAAATACACAAACAAAACGTAGACTTCATAAAAATAGTAAAATCACTTCGTGCAGCAGAATGGAGACATCCATTATTCAAGAATGAAAAATGCATTTTATGAAGTTGTAACGCGTAATTCAGCACAAGCGAAGTTGATTATTCAACTTTTTTTATCTTCGGCATCGCAACACCGGCCCGCCATAACGCAACAGTCTGGCAACACAGAACATAAAACATTCCTATACGAAGTAATTTTTCATAGCCGGAGTAAGTCTGGGGACGTGTCCGGTACTGGGGAGGAGTGCGCCACTGTAAACTGCAGGAAAAGCGAACAGGGGCGCCGAGAAAAACACATGCAATACTTATTTTATCTCTTGAAAACTTTTGAAAATATACATATTTAATACAATTCTTTTATTTGATAAAAAAATTGTTTTATTTTAATTTATATCCACAAAAAAACTATATTACCTAGATTTCAAAAATAGGTTTTTGGCGTTTGTACTTTTTGTGTTGGGTAAATTTTATATAAACATCTGATGCAACGATTACTTCTGAGGAAACAACAATCTTTATTTCAAAGTAAATATATATAATATGGGGGGGTAAAGGCCGCGCCGCCCATGGCGAGTGCCACGGTCGCAATGCATGCAGGCGGCGTCACGTGCCGGCGCGTGCGGGACAACTTGTTCAGCCGTGAAATTTTATTGCTTGGCACTCAGTCGCTAGTTTGCGAGCGCCCGGAGGAGGCACCGCCAGTAATTGGAGAGCTCCTCGGCTGACCCGCGATTGCCCCAATAGAGAGTCGCTCCCCGGCGATATTTTATTTTGTTTTCTGAATTTCGCCCGTAAATCGTTGCTGGTACTTCCATTGACAACCATAACACTTGCATCATCGTTTGTGCAGAGTATACTACTGGACGCTACTGACTAGAACTCAAATTTATAATAACACTGCCTAACCTGCAGCATAGATTTATTGTTACAATATTTTAATGAAGTATATCAAATAACCTAAAAAGTATAAATTGTTATTTATTTATGAGATTTGGATTAAGCCTTGAATAATTTGCAATAATAAAGCTTTATAATTTGAATTTATATAAAAAAATAAGATGTGCTAAACATAATTTTTATATTTCTTTGATAATGCATTATATATGAAGAAGTGTGATTGATTTCACTTTGCAATATACAACCATAGCTTATCACACATTTATCGATAACTGAAACTCTTATCTACAACACTTCAAAACATGAATATTGAAAAAAAAATTAATGCATGTATAACTTTAAAAATATAATATTGTTTTGCATTTGCGTTATCGGAAATATAAAATGTGAACACTTTTGTAGTTTCTCGTGTGCATTTATAGCACTGCGTGTTTTCTATATTAATTTAAAAAAACGACGTTTATAAGTTTATTGAGATGATAAAAATAATAATGATTTTTACTTCTGTTGATGCGGTGGCAATAATTGAACACAATATAAAATATTGCGATTGAATTTACACGTTGTTTTGACAAAATGGAATTGAAAAGCTACGCATGTCATTATTTACAATTCATATATGAGAAATATTTGTCTACAACGAGTGCCAAAGCTATTGAAGGTTTTTTCTTTTTCATCAATCAAAGGTATTTTTTTTTAGCCTTAATCGTTACCAAGAGATATTTTTTAAAAATCTTCAGTATATTTCAAATAAAATATCTGCATATTTACTATTTTAGCATACATTTATGATGAAACAAGAAATTTACGTTAATTTAATAATATTTTTTTATATAAAAATATCTGTCACAAAAGACAATATTATATATTTTTATATTTATTATGATACGTTAATACATATTCATTACTGTGCTAAGTAACATATTACTATTTCGCAAAATATTAAAACCAACCAGAAATATTTTATACATTTTTGTTGAGAACATCGAAAATATTCGTCCTTAAAAATACGAAAAATCTGGCTGCAAACACATTGCTTTTCGCCTATTTATCGGGTGGGGTTGTTAATCAAAACTTATCACATACATCACACAAGTTTGACTTCTTTTTCACATCAGCAATTCTACGTGTGACCCCAAATTTTTACTTCTGGCTTACGACCCATTACAACTATGTGCCCACTCCTCGGATATTCGATAGCACCGCTAATAAAACAACGCAAAATTATAACCGCTGTCGTTTTAATTCTTTGCTATAATTGATATTAACTGTCCGCCTCGAATGTATTGCATTCGATTACCGCCGGATATACCAGCAGGCGAAGTGGAACGCTGGTAGATCGTAGCTCTGAAATTGTTCGTACAACCCCCCTATGCGGAATGAAATTAGCCAGTTATACTAATTTTGGAAGCGCTGTCGGCAATAAATTCCTATTGCCGTTTCAATTCGCAGCCATGTTAGGACAGAGCGCCGCGCTGATAATAAATAAACTTCGGAGAGGTGAACGGACGACACTCCAATGTAACCAATTTTCATCAGCGTAAAAATATCGGAATGGCACGTTAATTTGAACTTTTTGGGAAAACTCGCATTCGGAATAGCAACACGCCAGCATGGCTGGCGTTGTTACTTTTTACTGTTGGCTTACTTTTTGTTTGGCAGTATTTACATCATTCAAAGTTATTGCATAAACATATCAAACTTTTTAATAAAATTAATCTTAAAAAATAAATATAAAAAGTATGGATTAAGTATATCAATAACTGTCGGAAAAGGTTGACAAATCTTTTAAACGTCCTTTTTGAATTATACAGAGGTTAACACTTTTTACTCTATTTGTATTAAAAATCTAGGTATAAAATCATGAATTGATAGATTTGAAAAATTAAATGTATTTTGATGCAATTATCGTTAAATTTAAATGAATTATCATAATTTTGGTAGTTTTACATTTTATATTTAATTGTTCGGGTGTTAGCGTTTTAATTATAATACATTTTATTCAATTTCTTTTATCTGAATTACTTTCAATGGGCATATATGTATTATTATGATATTATGTTTATTCATTGTTTCATATTTATAAATATTTTAACCAATCGATTTTAAAAGTAATTCCCAGTTTTAAAAATATATATATATATTTAAAATTTAACTTACCTGTTTAGGAAGTGTGGGTTTTATTTGGGGCACTAGTTAAGTATTCCAGTGTCTCTTGCAACCTTAAAGCTCAGTATAATCTCCAGAGTGAAAATCACTTAACAAAGTCTTTGTTAGCAAAACTTTAAGCACGTAAATGTGGCATACGATGCACAATGCATCAAAGGCAGCCAGGAAAAGTTTAAAGTTGCCTTAGAAGGCTTCGCGGCGGGCGCTTCGCAGGAGAGGAGAGCTTTTCTCGCCGGCCGCTGTTGACTGATTAGGGCAGATTTCGTCATATTCACGACTCATTAGTCAGGCTCATGCCCGCCACGGTTGCCGTGGAAGTACTCCAACCCTGCAGACTACGCCTGCGATGTCAGGAACGTGAGGGTTAAAGAGGTGCCCGGCTTTCTGAGGATTATTTCACCAGCTACTTGCTAACATGAAACTGTAGATCGTATCTATTTATCAAATCATCAACAGTTAGATGCAAATATATTATATAATGCTTTTAATAAAAAAAAAAATTTACTATGACATGTATAGTAAAGACACAATCACTGCTGTATTCTTAGTGATAAAATTTTTATAATTATCAAACAGCTTTAAGTATTAGTTTATATTTGATAAAAAAATTATTTCTTAAAAGATACTTGTTTAAATCCGAATGATGCCATGTTAATAATACTAACAATAACAATTATTTTAAAATCAGCAATTTAGCAAGTAACTGGCGTTCAACAATTAAAAACAATAATCATCAAGTAAATGTTATCATTGTATAAAAAGCATTTTATATCAATTTTGTTTTAAAAAAATTTTACTTTATACTCTTTCTAATAATACATTATAGTGAAATCACTTTTTCCTTTAATTAAAATTACAACCAACCAACGTGGCATTAGAAATTTTAACGGTAATAATAAACTGATTTTTTTTCTAATCTTCTGATATAACTCGGTAAAACTTTAGTTTGCAGTTATTTCTACGAAAAAAGTAATATCGATAAGGCAGCGAGCGCCTTCATCTAACAATTATGAACTTTATATTTTCTCACAGTGCACAAACAAGTTTTATATTTCCAAACAATAAACCGATTTCGCGTATCTTAATTAGATATCTGCTTAATTAAAAAAACTTGGCCACCGGGCCGCGGATGCACAATCCGAGCCTTACTTTTTGCCGCCTCATGAGGCACCTACGCATCGAAAACTTTTTTTTTTTTTTAATTTTTAACGCGTTTCCAGAAGGGGAGTTTTTTCATTTCAACTAATGCCGCACCCGTCCCGCCTCCCGGTCTTAATTTATTATTTCGAGGAAAAAATAATTTACGACTGTATTTTAATTCCTCCGTATTACTTAATTAATTTTTAATGAGATAAAGTTAAGAAAACCAGACTGCTCTCTCGCGGCGAGGATGAAGGACCCGGGCGGCCAGCGCCCGGCGCAGAAAGCTCGCGAAGGCGGCGGCTCAAAAAGCACAACACAACTTCTGATTTATTCCGAAACTTTCCTTTTTTTATTTTTTTCCCTAAAAGTCCTTTAATCTGGAGACGTACATTTCATCCTATAATTTGATTATACTGAGATTTTGAGATAATGTTAATACAAAGGGAAAAAAAAACAAATTTGCTAAGACTCCTGGAGCCCAGATCCCTATCAGAGCAACATGTTTTTGTATCAAATATTTGTTCAGCCGTTACTAATTTGATTAGATTTTACAATCATCGCGAGATTACATACATTAAAGCGTAGTGTATTTATTCGAAACTCGCGATTGTTTTATTCTAATAATAGAGGGACAGCTTCAAAAATATTCCGAGTCTATATTTTATCATAAAATTAATAAAACAGATTAATCCGAGTTCCCCAAATAATGCGAAGCGACATTTTATCTGGAAAGTAATCCGGCATTCCTGTGAAACTTTACATTTAATACAATATATAAATTTGAAAATGAATTTCCGTTCCTGAAAATTTAATTACTGAACGCTCCGGCATAAATTCATATTCGTCGCGATGACGTCACGTCCGGAAGAGATTTTTGCTTGTCATTGAGCGTTTGTCACACCGGAAGACCCACCTGCATCCCCGGAGGGAGGATTGATAGTCTGCCGTCAGCTGCGGATCCTCCTTACATTCTGTATGAAATGCAAGGAAATGTTCGCGACACATCACACTGTACTATAACTCTACAATACAGGGCATTCTATCTTGCGCCTTTGTTGTCTTGGACTATTCCATTTGCAAAGAAACGGCATCCGTTTATTTAAAAATGAAATATTACCATTTCTTAAAACAAGACAATAAAATTATCAAACACTGGATTTTCGTTGGTTTATTGTCATGCGCCGACCTACATTGAGTTTTATTTTACCCAGTTCTAAAATACTGTTATCACGAGGACAAAAACAGTTCGACGATATGCTAAGTTGTCACTTCATTAGCATTCTAATTATCTAATATGAAATAAATAATTAATGTTTTGCCAGGCATTATTAAAGTTCTCGCCGCGTATCTCACGGCGCTAACACGACTGCGGGTGTAACTCTCGGGTTCTAGGAATATTAGTTTTCAACCTAAATTACTTGCAGCCACTGTTATTCAGATAAATGATTTCAACTTACTTGACTCCACGCACTTTGCATTCATGTACCTACCCTTTTGGATTAAGTTATTGCTTATTAATCTACGATTACAGCATTAAGATATGCACGTTAATTATTAAAATAGTCAGTTTATAAACAAACCAAAAGTATCCGTACAAATAACTATAAATTGTCATGTTATCGGATTAAAAATATTTCTCAATTATAAAAAAATATTTATATAATCTTAAAACTATTTTTTTTTTATTAACCACCTGAAGTTATTAGAAATTTCGAGTAAAAATAAAAATGTATATTTTTAAAACAATGACATCGAAAAAAAATATTTTATTATAATGGTGAACATTATAAAAGAAGGTCGTGTTGTTTTCCTTCTATTTCCATTCCTTCCGTCCCATTATAAATTGGAATATGTTATAAATCCTCGATTGGCGGTGGGGTGTCTTCAATCTCCTTCAGCCGACTGCCGGGGGCTGATTATTATAAATGGAGGCTGTGACGTAATCGGGAGCGGCTGAAAAACATGCGATAATAATTGAATAACGTCGCCGGCTGGCGTGCGAGGACGTATTTCAGGAATACCTTTGTTTACAGAAATTACGGACGGAAAATCCCCGCCAAGAAATTTGTATGGGTGTTTTTAATGAATTAGCATAATTCTCTCGCTGCGTCTTCCCGTACACGGGACCCGCTCATCTGTGTGATTTGATTTTGTTTAATTTTCACGGGATTTCGCTTATCTTTATTTCCCTACTCATAACAAAAGCACTCTCAAATCTCTGTCGTATAAATTTTTCATAAAATTGAATTTATGGAAAAGTTAAGCTGTATTGCAGGTGCCGTGGGGTGTTAGAGAATACAACGGCACTATAATTACGTATGTGGTTGTATTGTGTTGTTTACGTGATTTTTAAGTACTTTAATAAACATTTTGATTGCGTTGTTTTTGAGATAACCTATCACTGTCGTATTGAGAGTGTGTCTCCGTGTAGGTCAACGCGAGTCGTTGTGTGTATATATATATAAAAGCCCGCAACAACGGGACGAAAGAGCATCATATTTCACAATTAATTATTTCGTCGTCAGGAGGATATGAACAGTAACTGAAGCTTCATTAGGCAGGTATCTGAACTCCCGGTAAATGATGACACAAGGGCTGTCGTTTTGTTTGTACCTGTTTGCTCTCCACTCGGCACGCGGTGACAGGAGCGCAGAGATGCAAGGCTTTGTTCCGCGCGTCCCATTCAGGCAGACAAGGCGGTGATGTATTGCCTGCGAGGGCCTCGTCATCCGGCCGATTGTTTCTCCGGGTTATTCTTCTTCACTCCTGCGCTCCCGTGATTAACTAATAGCCTATCGAGGGCGGGGGACACGCAATTCCGGCTTTGAAATTATTCAACGCCGCGAGACGTCTTCTGGTTAATAGACACAATTTCTCTGAAATCTCTCTCTTCGGGATGACGCTTGGAAAGTTGGAATTGCTGCTTCTCAAATTGAGCTCGCTTCTATTTGAAAGCATTTTACTGAAATGGGTCACTCAATCGTCGCATCATGGAACATTGCCTTTTATTGCAACATGTTCATTACATATGAAAAATTAAAAAATAAATAAAATTTATAACGAAAATTTATTTAATTAAGATAAGCTTTTGAGCAAGTTTTCCCTCTTTGAATTTCTTAGTATCTGATTTCAGGCTCGTTTTCATTAATATACAGTGTATAAACTTCACGAGTTTCGAGGCAATTATAACGCTTAACTGTTGTCTCAAATCTAAGCGGGGCAGTTCACGTCATTATCACTCACTTAACTGTGCAATATCAATTATGGGGGCTGTTCTCGCGGGAGGCGTGGAAAATTTTCAGGTCGGATAACCGAACACGATAGCGCCGCGCCCGCTGACGCTCAGTTATGCAAATTGAGTCGCGGCAGAGGAGCACACTCGCAATAACAGCTGTCGAATCAAATCCATACCCACTAAGCTCTGCGTGGTCACTCGCTTTTCATAGTTATTTAGTTTAGTAGTTGAAACTGTTGACTTGAAACTGAAGTTTTGCTGATCTCATATACCTACCTACAAACTTATACCAAGTTTAGTCTTATGCTTACGTTATTGATATCAGGGTTGAAAACTTTACATGGCAGCTTAAAGAAGTGAACATTTTTGCTTATGTGCATATTTTAAAATAGCCTTTACACGACATTAAAAAAACATAATCTCCGAGATACAGATAGCTTCAATACTGCGTCACGTAGAGATATCTTACAAAAGTTGTATAATTCAGCGTTGCTTCCGGCAGGTGCATGTTTTCCTCCCCGTTGTTTACAGGTGCGGGTGAGGCGCCGCCGTTACTGCTTATTTGATGAGGCTTGGAAGTTAGCGTATGAACTTTTCGGGCGATAAGCACCCAGCTTTCGAAAAGGAGTGATCGCTTTATGCTCGGCACTAGTTAATCTACGTTTTTGTAGATCCTCTTCCGAGATTCTGTCGGCTTTGTCATTTTAACCTCATTAAAACTTTCCTCGTAGCGGAAAAGGTAAACAAACTGAGATCATCTTTATATCGAATACGTTCACATCGCATAGAGGCAGAATTCGGTTTTTAATAAATTGAACTTTTTTCATCGGAAATGTATATATATATATTTTTTAACCGGTTTTAAAGATAACCAATAGTTTTGTATTATTACCATCACGACTTACGTGCATTCTCTACATAAATCAATAACTAGTTTTAAATTATTAGATAAACTATATTATTTTAAAACGAATAATCTCTGAAATTTTATTTTGTGAAATTTGACGATTTAGATTTTTTTTGTGTTATAATAGCAAAATAATTTATTAAAAAAAATTTGCTTCGGCATGGCACAAAAATTCTTATTAATGTTACGTTAAGTGGAAATACAGCGAGGTTCGTCCCCACAGAGTGGACACGAGGGAACTTCACGCCCACACGGCTTGCTCGGCGCGCAGGTAACTTTGTTTCCATTCTAATTTCCGGGCAGACAAGTGGATTCCCGATCACACGGAGGGCATTCGTCGGTAAGGGGATAGCAGCTTCCAGCAGCTCGGCGCTAATGCGGCAGGCACGGCGCGCGCCCCCACCCTTCATTGGGTATATCGCATTTGACTTTCTTTCATTATTAATTCGCAGAATCCGCCATATATTCATGGCCTTTACAAACGCGTATTTTATGCTTCACAGTTCAGTTAAACAATTTTTAATCAACGAAAATCCTCTTTCATTCTCTTTTGTGACGTGAGTGTATTGAATTTTCACGTGTAGGATGTCGCGCGTTTCGAAAGACATTAATCAGCGCGACCGGTATTCCGATGAATGAAAGCAATAATCGGCCCGTATTTTTTTTTTCTATTCTGCGGAATAATAAAAAAATGCACGAAAACAATCATCCATTTTATGAACAAAGCTTCGAAATAAAAAAAATCAAGCAATACATTTTTTTTTATGAAAAAATATTTGTCGAAGGTAAAAATAACGTAATCGTAATCGATAGTACTGTCGGCCGATGAGTGGCGGCGCGCCCGGCCCCGCCCCCGCCCCCTCCCCGCCCCGCCCCGCCCCCGCCCCGCCCCGCCCCGCCCCCGCCCTCCCGCCCCCGGAGATGCATTAGAAGCCCGCAAGACACGCACCGCCCCGCCGTTTACTTAATGCCGCCCGCAAATTGAGTCGAAGCATGTAACTGCCTCGGGAAAGTTTTTCGTTTCCCGAGGCCCCGCGAGCCGCGCAGGTGACGGCGTCGCCGGGCCGCTCGGCAATAACAACTTTACTCGCACATCGGCCTGGTGATGTATTTTTCTGCGCACCCGAGAGCCGCCCTTTCCCTCTGGTCGTTATATTACGCGCGCCGTGTTTTTTTGAATTGCCCTGTTTTCGAAAGCGCGGGGCGGCCTTTTCGGCGCTCCTTCGCCTGACGCTCGAGCCCGTTATTAGTTTTTAATACGCCCCCGTGGCGGCGATCGAAAATGTCGCGGCGCGGCTCGCGGTCGACGATGATGCGGTCGCGAAATGCAGGGAAACAAAACTCGACGTTGATTTTTTCGTTTTCGAAGAACTCACAATTCCCAGTGACGTTATCTGGCGCCCGCGCCCTCCGCCCGCCGCGGGCCGTGATTTATGTACCGGTCTTCCGGCTCGACGAAACCGTGACGCAATATTTTATGCGCCCTGTAAAATAATTTAGCCAAAAAAAAGAGAGAAGCGGTTTATGTTTCCTCTCTATCGAGCGACCTCCGATTCGAAGACGCGGCGATTTTTTCATTCGCCGGACGGCGTGTTCGCTTTTCTCTCTCCTGCCGGACGACGAGCCGTTTATCGAGATCTGATACTCCTCGGGGTCGCGAGAGATAATCCTCTCGCGGCCACGGCGTAAGTGGAAAACTTGAATCAATTTACTTGCAAATGCGGGCGTTATACTGAGAGGAACGATAATTTCGGTCAGTAAATCGTTTCGTTATATCGCAATATAAAGCGAGAGCCAAAAAAAGGATAGCGCAAGTACTGACAAATAAACGAGCGGAATAATATATTCCACCATACATCAAAACCGCACAGCGGAGACTTACAGTAAATGATTTTCATATTTCAAAGGCTTACGTAAATATTTAACAGCGAAGCTTATGAGCGGTAGTATCTACATCATCAGTTAGCTCGGTGCGTCGGTCTGCACCGCCGTACGGAAAATAACAATTTCAACACATCGGCCCTCCGGTGATGTGATTAATCCCGGGATATTTATTTACATCTCATTATCGACAAATTATTCATTATTATCGTCTAAATTTTATTTTCAAATGTGCAATCGAACTGCTAATCAAATATATGCCCCCGCGCGTACTGCACTGGATGATGAGCAAATTCTGGCTGCCAATATTTGCAGAGCCGCTATTCAATTACAAACACATTTTACTGTCAAATTCATCGTCACTAGTAACACAATTTAAATTTATTGACATAATCAAGTCGACATATGCGAGCCATTATGTGCAAACCCGGTACGCCTAGCCCGCCCCTGCCCGCCGCCGCCACCTGGCAGTAGCAAATCAATCCATCAATGGCAGAAGTCATACGTTAGATATTGTACCGGTAATGAAAAATATATTTCATTATGGAATGATGGAATTTAATCCCGATTTCACGTTGTCGTTTAATTTGTGTCATTATTTAATATGAATTTATTAAAAATATTTTACAATTTTAAGATTACATATATTGTGAATGCAATTTAAAATTGTTGATTTGATGCATACTAAAATATTGAAGTTATTTGAATACTCGTCATTTGGATTGACGCATTTCCGCTGCCATTTATTGCGACGGAAATGAAGTTTGCAGTGAAAATCGAAATTCAAAACGCGCAGTTCGAGCCGCGGTTGCACATGACATGACTGTTGTCGCGACACTAATTTCCGATAATGTGGAAGGGCGGAGTCCTGGCGGCGTGGGCGGAAACAATTTCTCAAAATTACCTAAACTGAAAGTGAAATCCGCCCGAGAAATTGATTGGAAATTTGCTTCCCCAGCCGTGGAGCCTGCCTGAGCCCCTCGGAGGGTAACGCGATACACGTGACATTTACGCGAAAATGTTTTGTTGAAAGCCATTTTCTATTTATTATGCTCCACTTATTTTAAAATTAAGCATAAAGCTTTCGATTTTTAGGGCAGGGCGGGGAATATCGGATCTTTGAAGATTCCCTTCGCAGTGTCTCGTTTGATAAATTCGACCGGTATAAATTCGCGGTTGGATTTTAAGAGCCGCGAAGTACGCCTTTGTGGTGTTGTTTTATTCAGCTGGTGGCGAAATTATGGCTTGTTGAAATAATTAATGCTCGGAGGCGCGGGCTTTCCTGTCAAGGACGATTATTATTATTATTACCGCCATGATAGCCCCCCGCGCGGTAAGCGCTAATGCGTTTATGCTCCCCGCGTCTGAAAGCGTAATTTCCAATCTCCTGCTTTGATTAAAATTCATTTCGGCACTTGATGGATGAACTCCTCCCCCCGCGCATGCACTGCCACCCCCGGGAGCGGCTATCTATTTCCATTCCGATTGGTCAGTTGCTATTTTATTGAAATAAATTTATCAGCCACCTACCCTATGAATATGTAATGTATTCCATTTAATCTGACAGCGCCGGCTTAGCGTGCAATTTGATATGCCCTGTTGTTACATCGGCGTTACATTATTATCATTGTTTTTATCGGTGTAATTTTTGGCGCTGATATTCGAATAATAAATGAGGATTTTTCCAATATATTATCGTAAAACCGGGACTTATCTGACGTGCAAGCTATAACTTATAGTAATTTCCGGCCATCGCGGGGCGTCCGATAATATTATGCTTATCAAAATCGGGTAGTAAAGAAGTTTACGGACTCCATTCTTCCGGATTTTATCCGACCTAGAACAGGAGTCTCGGCGGTGGAGCGGGCAGTTTACGAGCGCCGAATTATTTGTCAACACATTAAACACCGCGTGACGTGATACGCTCTGCATGACGGAACCACGCAAATGGCAGTTCAGCACACGTGCAGGAGTTTACGAAAGCTTTGAGGCGCATTGTGTCGAGGCACTCGTCCCGGGACGGGGCAAAGTTCCGGCGGGCGGAGCACCTACTCGTTACCGCGGCCCTGCGGTGAAGATCTGTCATCCTGAATAGCCGCCGTTATGGCCGCGGCCGCCTTAATTACGACGCCCGGTCCGCGCGGAGCTCCGGTCGATAGCCCCGCGGGATCTCATCGAACGCAAGTTTTTTTACTTAATATTCCAGCCGCCCGAACTGCGCCTTTTTATGTATGTCGAAAAACAACGCTCTGCCCGGAAAGAAAGGGGAACGGAATCGAATCATTTGTGCGAATGATTGGATTTCTCCAGGGTGAAATTGGATTTTCAATTTAGCCATTAGCGAACGTAATTTTATGAATATAGTCCAAGTCGATGTTCCTCGGCCGCTTTTCGAAGGAGACCCGACAGCGCGGAGGTCAAATACTTTTATTCCTTACGATAATCAAAAGCGGCAACCGAGCCTGCACGTCGATAAAATTATACTCCACCAAAATAAGTCTTCCGTCCGCTTATTGCGCTATTTTGCCTTATATTTGTTACGGTTACTCATATCGCCGCCTTCCCGCGCGGCTCTCGGGCCGGGTGTATAAATTCAAGCAATCAAATACGCACAAAGCTACTATTTCACGGTGTTTTTCCGTAAATCGTATTCAACGAAATTACACACTCCGGCTCGGGTGTATAATTAATGATTGTAAACTTTATAAATTAACATCGAGTCTATGACCTGATAGCCGTGAAAAGATAAAATGGATAGCCTCTTATCACGCATTTCCGTCGACCGCCACAACCACCGCGAACGAAAAGATTGGGAACTTCCCTCGCCGCAGCTTTCGCTTATCAGTTCGGTAAATGTTTACTGCGTGGATCCGTAAAAAATGACCTATTTTACTGGCGATTCGTGAGTTCACGGAGAGTTAATATTAACTCGGCTCGAATGCGAATGGAGTCAGAAATAACATCGGATTGCAGACAAAAGGTTTCGTTTCGGAGTGATATTTCACTATTCTTCTCGGCTTATCTTCGTCCCGTGGATCTTTTCACCGGACGAGTTAAATAATCGTCGTATTAAATGAGGTCCTTTGTTAATTTATCCGGCGCCTCGAGAGTTCAATCGGGTACGTAATCCATTTTAATGTCTCGCGTCGCTCGAGAGGGCGAATGCTTTCGACTCGGGTTTTTTGCTCGGGAAACTCCATTTGCATCATCCGTCTCATCGGCCGGCGCTCGTCGCTTATTGTCTCACCTCGAGTCCCGGGCGTCTCGAGCCCGCTCCCAAAGTTTGCAGGCAATTACGGAGCCGTCGGCCGCCCGCCGCCGCCACGATTGATGGCCCGGCCTTCCATTCAAATCAATCCCGGGCAATTTTCAATTTTTTCTTCTTTTATCTAGCGGGGCGTGGACAGATACACATCGCGCTCTTCGGACGCCGGCGGAAATTAAAGAATCGCCCGCTCGGAGTGGCTGCATTTTTCAATCTAAGGTGATCCTGATTGATACGCCCCGAGGAGGGGCCGTGTCGAGATTGCATCTGTCGTCCTCGCGTTTATTTAAAATTGAATCTATTCAATATAAATTAATCCGTTTGATTTTGGATTGCTGACATTTGAATAGAAGTTTTCGAAAGGTCATTTTTAAAAAAACATTAATCTTTTTTTAAACAAAGCTTGAATTCAGATCAAAAATACTAAAGCATTCAACTCAAATATAAAGATTTTGATTTTATTTTTTTTAACATTGAGAGTGCAAAGTTTTGTACAAATTCAAACGATAAAATTTAGCTCATATAATAAATTTTTTAAAAATGTACTGAAAAGAAATACGCTTAATTAATATGCCAATTTGTAGAATAAATCAGCACTTGATGTTGCTTATAATCCCCGCTCGAAGTAGGGCGGCTAACGCCCAGCCATTTGGCTCGACGTGGAAACAAAAAAGCGGATCTCGTCTGCCCGTCTTGTTCTCAGTGAAATTGATGTGCATCGGGGCCCTCCGCACGCAGCCGGTAAGCTGTGCGTATCCGCCATCAGCTCCAGATAAATTAGTCCCGTGCCCGCGCGCCGCACGCGCAGAGCCGGCGTAATGCCGCCGGCGCAATTTGTTCGGGAATAAATGTAAATGGAGACTGTTTATCGTGTGATTTAATCAACTGCGCTCGAGGAAAAGATTTACTCGCTCTGCTGCCGCTAAGTACGCACGTGGAGTGCTGTGCGCCCCATCGGCGGGGGCGGAGGCGCCGAGCGAATGACGAAGGGGGGGGCCTAATCCGGTGTTTGCTCGTGCACTCGCAAAAGCATACTTCAATAATCCCTTTTTATTATGTTGAAAATTTGCATTATTAAAAATTATAATTATCATCTTAACATTTTTTTTAAATACCAGCACACATTTTACGAGATTCGTAACCTTAGATGGGTGTTAATATTGGCAAAAACCACCACCATTCTATTTTTCTGACGTTCGAACTTTTCGACTGATACAATTATTGATATTAATTACAATTAACTTAATTCATATTTGACGCAACTCAAAAAATAAAGAAACCTTATAGTAATAAAATAGTTATTATTTTACAGTAAGTTTTATGTTAACACCTGAGCAGGTAAAATGGAAACCTAAAAATTTGGTTGCATATTCATTTTTTTATAAATTCAAATGAAGGTATGAATATTATATAGTTAATAATAAAGATTTTTTTTTACTTTTAAGCAAATATTACGTGATTATTAAAAGAATAAATTTAACAAAATATAAACTAGAAAATTTCTCATATAATGTTCCCCATAAAAAAATATTGACTCTCAATAAGAAATCGCAAATCACCACAGAAAGTTGTGACCCTTGCAAGAAGGGCCCTCTCCGGGCCTCCGCCGCAGGGCAGGGCCGCACGGGGCCCGCTCTTTATTTACTGTGATATTATAAGGCGCCCCCGCCCGATCCCGCCCAAGTTTTTCTATAATTTTCTCGTCGGGTCGTTTCAACTTTGAAATTTCCGTATGAATTCCAGCGATGTGATTTAGCAGATGTACGTAGTTTTCCCCTACTCCTTTGCTTTCTTGTTTTCTATTCCCTTGTAGTATATCAGAATACTACCTTATTTATTGAAATGTTCTTTGAAAAGTCGAGGTAAGCACCGCGTTAAGTGAATATTTCATTCTTATCGAGATAAACCGCAATACTTTTATGGGAGGCGCTTTTTTATTTACCCGGGTCTCAAACGACATTAAAATCAAGCTAATTCTTCGGTCTAGTTTGATAAAAATTGAAATTCACCAGCGTTGTCATCTAGTTATAAATGAATCGTCATTTTTAACTTTCTCGCTTATTAAATTTGATAACCGGCCTCCCTCCGCGCACAGCAAACGCCATAAAAAGGAAACTAATTGAATAATCATTCTAATTGCGTTTGGTTAATCAATCCTCGGCTGATTTCTGTTGGTGTAAGGTATTAATGAAAAATGAAGTGAAAAAAACTAGAGCCACGCAAATCTCAAATTGTGGAATAAACTGAAATCTGAATCATAAATTGGAAAATTAAGAGGTTTACATTTTTCAATTAGCTAATTAAAAAAGATTTTTTAATCACATAATTGTTTTTTGCTTCAATACGAATTATGACCCAAGACAGGTCGACGGCGTTTTTGTGTTTATTTTATAAATAGACTTGAAATAGACGTTTTTACTTAACAAAACTACGGAAAATCATTTAAAGCTTTTTTACAGCTTTTTTTACTAAATGTTTAATATCAAGACATCATTTTAAAAAATTGGTTTTAATTGAGATACCATAAAATTATTATTATTTTGAATTTTTTTTCTCCCAAAACTAAGACTGTATTTTTTTATCACAAAGTAAATTACTCGAGCCCATAGACGTGCCACTTCAAATGCAGTGGGTGATATCGTTTTGTGTTTATTACCGAGTTCCGTAGAGCGCAGGGCCGGCCGGGCTGCGTGCCGCGGCGCGCGTGACGCGGGGGCCACACCCAATAACTGATTTAACATCATTTCAATAAACCTTTCAGCGGCCGGCCCTCCACAAATACCACAAATAGAACCAAACTACTCCCAAGGCCTATTGACTTTGGAAAATATATCCTCCGCCGGGCCTGTGCTTTTAATAAAAAGGTTTTATCTCGGCCGTCTGAATCAATATTCAATTGAGTTATCGCGTTGTATATTAGTTTAATTATCTATTTATAGAATACTTTGAATACGGCAATAGTAAAAAGCATTGGAAAAAAAATTCTATATCACTAATAGCATTTTTCATAACACACAAATATTTGTTTGTTTGCAGTAAATATTTGTAAAAAATAATAAGGGTAACAGATTAAAGTCCCACACATAATTTATTTATATATTTACTCAAATAAAAACATTATAATCTTAACAATGATTTCATTTGTCTGAGAAACATATTTGAACCGTGTAGATAACTTAATTAGATATGAACAAATTATAAGTTATTTGAATTTATAAAGAAAACTTAAAATATCACTGTAATTACTGTTTACCAAGATTGTAAAACAAAGTTCCTTTTACATAATTAGAGCATTAACAAATTATTTTCATAGGACGCCAGGGTGCAGGCTCACTCCTCCGACAAACTTAATTGATCAAACACGTTCCGGCTGCAAGCTCTTAGATTCTTCTCGCAGCGACAGCTACCGGCGCATGATGACCCACTTGCAAGAAGCAAGCCTCTTAACCTCTTTGCCATATTACCAAGTACCTGCACCTAAATGAAACGTAATTTCATACACTGTGAAACTGCCTCTTTACGTAGAAACTTTTTTTATTACTTGCTCCTACTACGTAAATTACTCTGTATTTTTGGTGTAATAAAAACTTGATTTGTCACCCTGCGAACTTGGTGCTTTTTTCCTGCTTTTATATGAAATTCTTTGGATTACAAAGAACTTTATTGATTTCATGAATAATTTAATACCATTTTTTTAATACATAGACTTATAAATTTCAGGAAATAACAATTGTATTAAGATTATACTTGATATAACTAATCAAAAATCCTCGCGGATATAAAATGCCACAAATATGGTGAGCCCCAAGGTAGTGTGCTTTTTTATTACCAATAAAAAAACATTCAAAAATAAAAGAATTCGTTTCGTAACAATGCGCTCTGTTTTACTGAAATAATAAATTAAAGACCACTAAAATGATAAAGATTGTGTGTGTGTGTTAATGCCTACCTTAAAATATCCAAAGTTGAAAGTAATATATTTAAACAAGGCATTATTCTTGCGCGAGGAGTCGGGGCGGGCAGGAGCGATTACGCATGCAGACGGCCGGGCGAAACGCTGCGGATTATCTCGGGCGATAGGGCCGGCCTAGATAGTGGGCTTACATGCTAGAGTCGAGGGATTGATTAACTCCGCGTACGCCGACTTACGTGGCCCAGCGACATACGCACGGGGCAGCCGTATCCGCTGAGCCCCGACTCGCCCGCAGATTAAATCTACCGCCCGTTTGGATGACGCCGGCTTTGCGATTTTACCTAATGAAATTACATATAATATCATCAAGCTTTTAATCTAGATGTTGGAACGATTTCAATTACCTAAAATGGGTAATTTAGTTATGCAACGTAAGTGTACGTGTATCTTCTAAAAAAGGATTAGTCTTCTTGATGTAAAGCGCTTCGCATGTGTTATTTAAATAAATTTCTTTAAAATGGCACGTTATGACACACAAATAAACAAGATTTTACTTTTGAACTATTGATTTTATTGTTGAAAGCGAGTAAATATAACTAGCATTCAAAACACTCAAATATTGGTGGATATTATTGTACGATACGGGCTTATCTGTGAAGACGGTCCCTTCAAGATCCGCTCCGCGTGATGAGCACAAACCTCTGTGAATCGGAGTAGCCTCTGCGCCTTAATCGCTCCATCTTCAGTTTCTTTGAATACATTATCGTGGCAGTGACAATATCTGCAGGCGGAGCCCCTGCGGAGCGGCGATGCTATCTGTCCGGAGCGTCCCCGCCGCGGCGCGTCCGGGCCTAAAGGTCGGCCTATCTGACCCGCCGATCGGATCGTTTAGACCCGGACGGGGACGCTACTTATAATCAACTCTAGTAATCAATTCGCCCGACCTAAAGTGATTCCGAGAGCATTTTTCACTCAATTTAATTTGGGGAGCGCGTGTCAATATTGATAATGTCACGAGCGGAGGGTTTATTTCGTTAATTTATCATTGTACCTACTTAAGATTTAAATTTGACTCGCTCGCTCGATCCTTCTACATTAATTACGCTAGAGGACGACTTAATTGCGAATATTCGTAATTTGCGAGTTTTGGATTTATCATTTAGCAAAGTTAAATATTTTACTTTGTCGCCTTAAACGGTGTACAGGTAAAATAATTGATTAAATCTTCACCTCGTAATTTCGAGCCTTCTTTGCGTTGCTCTCCGAGTTAATTTCCTCGTATTTAAAAATACATTCATTAGGCCGCATTCACAGGGACGGCCGACGCACTCCGCCCCGGCGACGCTCGCGAGACGCAGGCTTCCCGGAATAAATTGCCTCCAATTGTAAACGTCAAAACGGCGAGGCGGATGATTCACGTAATTGCACCGTAATTTGGCGTTATTAATGAACAATGTGGCACAATTACCTGCGCCCTCCGCTTTCCCCCGCCCGCCGCCTGCTCGGGCTCCTGAGGAAATAATAAAAAGAAGTCCGCAAAGATGGAACTCGAAAAAACGTGATATACGCCCCCGAAGTTTGCGTAATTTGCGGTTTTTAATCCGGACTGGGATTCGTTACAAATGCGAGGCAGATCGACCTTTAAGTTCGCAAAGTTTTAATGTTTGCAGTGGATGAGTGAGGGTCGCCAGATCATGCGCCTCGGATCGAGTGACCCGGCGAAGGGACGGACCCGCAAGCCGGGATTACTCCCCGGCCGCCCCCCGCGCCGCCCCCGCTCGCACCCTCCCCGCCCATTCTTTCGTTAATGATTTTCTTCCCGCCGTTCTCCTTCCCCCGCCTGCCCCGGTCCGCGGTGGACAGGTGTCATTTATTACGGCAAAAACTTCATCCGGCCTCTTTAATTTATGTCATGCAGCTTTCGCCGTCACAAACAGACATGCTATGAAAATTAATGGTTTATTCTTTTCATTAATTTCATACTTCCTCGGCATTCCTCGTTCCGCTTTTGGAATCTATCTATTAAATGAGCGGAAACGTATCTGACAGCGTGATTTCTTTCCGGACCTAATAAAGATGATTTCCTCGGCATTCATTCGATACTGATTAAATTTTCATTGCTGCCTCACTTCTTTTATTATATTTTTCAAATAAGCATCAAAAGAAACTGCAAGCGTTTTATCTCTTATATTAAGTTCCACCTTTCTTATTCTCTTCCAATTCCTACAAATTTTTTTGAATAATTATTCAAATATCTATTTCTCGGAAAGACGACTAATATTTTCACCATTTCTGTAATACAATAAAGAAAAAAAATACTATAAAACTTTACATTTATTATAAAATGGCTCGAATTCAAATTATTAGTCTAAAATAATCAAATAAAAATATACATTATCATAAACTCATATTTTACCAATGGATCAAATACTATTGTTTATGAATATAATATAACAAGTGTGCTTATTTTTATCAATCGGATAATCATATATTTTTATTTTATTACACATTGGAAAAATAATGAAGTGTTTGTTAAACTTTAAATGATAATCGATAACCTTTCCTAGTTCTGTCTACACTCTAACAAAAGTGATGCATCTTCATTTGTGGACGACAAACAAAGTACAAACTGAGTACCCACTATCATGCCCAACTTAGAAATAGTTAATTTTTAACTATAACATACACACACACACACACACATATATATAAATATATATAAAAAGTTTCAAGTGACTTGCAAATTTTATATCCGCCCATAACTGAGCAAAGAAGATCCCTAGAGATGATTCGTTCCTGGAAAATTACTCAAGACAGATTTTGACATTAATTTGTAAAAGAGATTGTAACTTATTTAAAGTTCAAATATTTACTCCTCATTAAAAAAATCTGAAATAAAAGAAAACTCGTTGTTCTAACGTAAAAAAAAATAATTATGATCCTACTTCCTTTTTTTAAGAATTTATGATTACCGGCTATGCTTTTAATTTATTTCTTACGATTTATTTTTATGAAAATTTTATATCTTTTTGTCATTTGACTATATTTATATATTATATTTTTAAAAAGTTCGCATTTAATATTACATTTAACACATTCAATATTATTTTTACACGCCTCGTATTGTATAATTTTATTCATCAATGATGGCATATTTTTTCACGACTTCGGCAGAAATATTTGTTCACTGTTCATGGTTGTGGCTATAAATATTTCTGCAAATTAGGCAAACACAAAATACATAAATCCTTCCACTTCCGATTACATGATTGAGCCAACTCATTTTATCTATCCATCTAGAAACATTGATCGCCAGTCGTGCCGATCAAACATCAATCAATTCCTCCGCGTTAATGTTGTTTATTATCTGCCGAGGGGGCGGGGGTGGAGCCCCCACCGGTTCACCGCCCCCAAAACAATTAAATTCTGACCATGTCGAGGCGGATGAGAGCCCTCGCAGGCGTATTAGCCCGAGTGCCTCCATGGCTGTTCTGAGGACGCTCCATATTGAAACCACCCAGTCAAAGGATGATTAAGATATGATGCTCAACAGACTTATCCTAAATACATAAAAAAATATGATTGTTTTAAACTAAAGTCTTGGGCGTGAAAACAAAATTACTTTATTCAATTATTTAACTAGAGTGTTAAAAAACTAAAAAATATTCAATAACAGTTTCTTTAATATTTTGGTCAATTACTTTTTATCTTTAAAAAATCAGCAATACGATCCCACTTCATTTTATTCAGTAGATCGGAATAAATAACTTAGAAGGATTCAAGGAGTTTTAATTTAATTGTTTAGGAATTATAAGTATTTGCAATATTATCGTTATCCTTTCTCTGACGGGGAGAGAGTGGAGGGGAGCGACAAGTATAATCTGATTTCTGCCCGACTCAACCTTAACCTGTCATTTTACTTTGAAGTTTCGAGCGGCGAGGGATGAACGAAAAAGTTTCGATTTGTCATTCTTATCTCAGCGGCGCTCGATGTCTTGACATATTACATCTTTCATATTTATGTTTCCTCTAATAGTTGGTAAAGTCAGATAAGAGAGAAGACGCCGCGAAATCCGATAAATCTTAAATTTGCCCTATTCGAATTTGACTTCTGCAGTGGTCTCGACGGGCTATTCCTTGTTATTATTTCTGTTTCACTAGAAAAAAGTATATATTTGGTTTATCGGATTGTGATTCATCATAATTTACTTACGAGTACAGAATTGTTGTATTTCATTACGTTGAAGGTACATCGTCTGGTGTAGTAGTGAAAATATTTAGTGGTTCTTCCTGCAAGCCAAGGGTGATGGGACGAGGACCCTGAAGAGACCAGGAGGAGAGGGGTTCCAAGAGAGCCGGGAGGTATCTGAGTATTGCGGGCAACAAAGTGGTCATTCGTCTCCCCCGGAGGACTGCGTATAATTAGACTTAATAATAAAAGCCGCTCTCTGATCGGCGTTCAGTATCAACATTAATCTCCCGACGAGTACAATGTTTTACGTGACATTCGTTAAAGTAGCCGTTGCTAGTAGATGTAGATAGAAGTAGATGTTGCTATTTTTTTGCGAGGCAAAACAAATCTCCCGAAATATTTGTAAGTCAAATAATATTAATATCGAGTATAATTTAGAAATCTTTACATCAATTCTAAGAAAATCGGTTTGATATTTATTGTGGAAAAAATCACTGAGCGCTCATTGTGTATTATTTTATTATTCTGTTGGTGCTTTAAAATTCCTTTTCGCACATAATGTAACCATCACGATTTTTATAGTGAAATATGCTTTTATTCTACCAAGTACAACCGACTCATTTTTTATCAAACTACCTTATTCCGTTAAAAGAAAAATTCAGCTGTAATTTTGTTATTTATTATGATAATGCAATAAAATTATAACATTCAAAACTAAAAAATATTACACGCTAGACGATTTTGTACGATATTTTTATTTAACAAAATAGGCCAACTGTTACGTGCAATGAGTACAGAATTGACGAATACCTCTACCAACATCCTTATATTTAAAAAGAAGTATTTTGCCTAATAATATACTATTAAATCCTTTTTTCTTGGTGTATGTTTATTTTGGTATAAAAAAAAAAACAAAACGGCCCAATCAAAAGAGTCACGCGATACAAAAAGTGTCCTTTCCGAAATCGGCAATTCTTGTTTCACCTCGCGCGAGTACCGGAAGGCGAGTCCGAGAGGCCGAGTCCGCAGCATTTCGGCCCATCTATTTTCAGATGGTTCAATTATCTCACCGAAGGCGATAAACTTTCCAATTGTTTTCGGGAATGGAGCGGAACCAGAAAAATGTCTCCCGCGATTGGGCGGCCGCCCCCGCCCACGTGTGGCCGCCCTCAAACGGAATTTCTGTGGATATTATAAGGCGCAGTGGATCCGGGGGCGGGGGGCGGAGGGCGGAACCAATCAGGTGGAATTTTTTTGTCACTTTTCAAAAACGAAATCCGCGCTTTGTTGCGAAAGTTTGTCTCTTTTGTGGTCCCTGGGGAAATGACGTGAGGCGGATTGACACTCGTCATGCGGAAAAATATTTGGAATTAGTTTTTATAACGTAAATAGTTTTTCACAAAAAACGGATCATAAATTCTGTGTACAAAAGTTAAATAAAGTTACTAGTAAAAACACGTAAAATAGTAAAGCTTTTTCTACGTTTTTTTGTCGACGAACATATTTTTAAAATTAAATAAACATTTTAACTAACCTTTACAGAAAGAATAAAAAGCGAACTATTTTTAACTCGGGTTTGATTATTCGCACCTAATAAAACTCACCCCGTACGCCGCTTCCCGAACCGCCCTCCTCTTGTCGTTTTCTTGAGAACCGTTCGTTACCTGAGAATTCATTTCCAGAAAAAAACTTCACTAATAAGTGGAGCTATATGGAAGAAAGAAACAATTCTACGCCTTCTTTCGTTTTATGTTAACTGTATAAGAAACGACCTAAAATACAAAATATATTGTTTTCACGGCTATTAAAGGTTATACTTGTTCGTGTTATTTTTTTTATAACTGAGAACAGTCAGAATTATTCATTTTCTTGATTAAGCAGAAGAAGACATGATGATAGAAAATTTCAAAGAGATGAAAGTATATATTTCAGTAATTTTTTCCATTCCAGATAACTTAAAAATTGTAAAAATTTTAAAGTATCGTTACGATATTGTTATCGATCAGAAACTTCGAGGGGCTTTAGATTTTCAGAAACCAATGTATTACCAAGAGAGAAATAAATTTAATGCTTTTTTTATGATCTCAGTCAAAATAACATCGAGAGTATCGGACCTTCGAAGCCGTGGCGCAAATTCGATTCGAGCAAAATGGAATTGTTGACTTCAATTTATTTTCCTCAGGCTCCATCGAGCAGACCAATTTAAATCAAGACCTTTTTGCCCGGCGAGTATGTCCGTAAGTGGGTGAAACAAACGTAAGAGATATCTCGGATACTTTTCCCTGTCTTTATCTTTTACATGGTCCGCGGCACTGCAGGTTATCCAATTTGCCAACATAATCGGATCTCTCAGTATCACGGCCGTCCTCCGACGACCGGCGGTGCTCCCGAAAATAAACACTCGAGATATCATTTGAGAGACGGCACGGACATTTTCATTTAGAGATTTGGAATAGAGACTTCGATAACGCTGGGAATAAATAATTTTCCGTCTTGTATTTACACCGGGACTGTCGGTACACAAAGCGTATCGATAATATCATTACGCTCGAGCTCCATGTGAGATAACACTTTCCGCGGAGCGACAACAGAGCGGGCTACCGCCAACATATTTTGACAGCATCTTAATGCCGTTTGATTTTCTCTCTCCTTTATTTTCATTATCGCCTCGTAATTGGTCAACAGCAGGGCTTTATTTCCGCCGCCCGGGGCTCAGCGCCGCTCGCCCAGGGAGATAAAACAACTTACGGTGCGAAAGCAAACAAATCGCAGACCGAAGGAATCCCCGTTGACGTATGTGCTTTTGCCGGCAAACACGGGAAATTAGCGGCGCCTCGGCCGGCCCGACACCTCGCACGTTTTAACCTAATTAACGCCGGAGCTTTTTCTGCCCAAGGCGGCGGTCCGACTTCCACCCTTTATTTCATCACAGTAATTCTTTTGTGTATTCGAAAGCGGATTCCGGTTCCCTTTTAATTGAACGATGTTGGCAAACTTCTTAGAATTTTTCGCATTTCTCTAATATTCCCGATGCTTTATGAGAGAAAAAAATACTTTGATAAACTTGTAAATTTTTCGTTTCGAATTAATTGAAGCGTGCATGTACACTGATGGATTTTAATTTAATTAAAAACGCTTTTGAAACGGAATGGCGCGACTCGAGAAATGTTTTCGTTATCCCATTAACGCTGCACAAAATAACTTTGCGCTTCTAAAAATGAGTTTTTTTTAATTAATTATTCTCGCAGCTATTTTTTAAGCACTAAATTAATCCAGAAATTATGTAATCTCGGGACTCGCGTCGAGCGCCTGCGGGGGCGGGTCGTCCCGCCAATTGTGATTTAAAGGACGGCGCGGCATTTGACAAGTGCAGTGTGCGAGATGACGTCACCGCCCCGCCCTCCCGGATTAATGATGACGCCCACCGCGGGACTAATGAGGACCACAAAATACTAATAACCTCACTTCAGGATTTGCCGGTTCATGTCGCCGGCCGCGTAACATTCTACGCTAACCGTAAACACGAGCGAACTAACGGCCGAATCATGTCGTTTCAGGACTGCGCGCTCACTCATATAATTTTACTAATTCATCCGATACTCTATCATAACTACATCAACTGAGTACTTAAGTCTAGAGTTTTACATTTTTTTTACATACTCAGCCATGCACACCATACTTAATGAAGAAGGGATTACTTTGACCGACCCCCCTTAGTAAAACCTGCACATATCGGCCCTCAATGATATACGGTTTCGGTTCGTATTTTCTGCTGCATTGGGTTTTGCCAATGTTAAATTGTTTTAAGTTAAAATTTAGTTTCCAAATTTATTGCAGTAAGTTCAGCAGCTCTCTGTTGAACTTACTCTAATAATCGCTAACTCGGAGTTTAAAAACCATTTCTATATTGCCGAGCGGATAAAAAATGTATATTTCAATTAAAATATATATATATACTGTTGTAGATTATTCAATATTGTATGCTCGTCCCCTACATTATTTTCCTTTTCTAATTGCTTCAATTTTTTTCTCTATGCTGCTTCATTATTATAAATTTTAATTTCAAAAGTTTTCTTCTTGAAAAGTTCGCGAACCATTAATCGTAGACAATTGAAACAAAAACAAGACTTGGATAATTTAGCAAGTAAAAGTGTCTAGTTATTTTGAGAAGATATTATCTTGAGACAGATCGATTCACAAATTGAGATGAAACGAAATAGCAAAATTACACTTCCTGAAAACAATCTGCTCTCGAAAAACTCCCAGTCGGAAAAATCAACCCCGCGAATTGGCATATTACCATTCTCGCTTAGATGCTGAGTTTAAATATTGGGTCCAAATTTATTTTCAAAGTAAAGTGTTGAAAATTACCAGAGATATATGATTATTAATAATTTATGTTTAAGTTCATTTATTTTATAAGATGCTAATGATATTATCTCTTTTTTTACAGGTAAGTTATCAAAATATTAAACCGAGCTTATCTTCTGCTTTTTTACTGGTATTTTGGTGAGTTATTTTCAAATTATCAAATGAACTAAAAATTTTATACATTTATATTAATTTATGGCTTCAAAATTATACTGAGCATAGTATTTATACTTAAAAAATCCGTTTTATAATTAAAAAAATTTTTTTTTTTTTGAAGTAACGTTTGAACATGTTATATATTTTTTTTTGTGGTGTTTGCTTTTTATGCTATAAATTTCTCCAAAGTAACATAGGTAACGTAACGAAAGTAACATAATATTCACTTATAAAGAATAATCTATGTAATATTACAAATAATAAGAAAAATATTTTAAATACTGACTATTATATAAAATTGATAGTCATAATTATTTTTTAACCAGGCCGTGAGCGTGAATGGCAAAAACCACCTTCCCTTCTAGGGAGCAGGTGCTACCGCCCTTTGCACGGCCACCCTAATAAACTCCGCCTCTTCCACCCTCGCTAGCGTAAATTTTCGGCTTACGATTAAAATTCGAGGCAGTTTTGTATGACACTCTTGCCTCAGTCATTAATTACTATTGACAATACCCGCAAGTATTAGGCGCCAATAAACTGTGACATTTTTATCTAATTATTCTGCAACAGCTATTGTTGGAGTTTCCAGATTCTTCTCATTTGTAAAACACATCATAATTGAAACACATCCTAAAACATATGCTTTGTAACCGAAAAACTAAACTTGAATTAATAATATTTCTGGCAGAAAATATCTAATGTAATGAATAATAAATACAAATCAATTCCTACGGTGTAAATACATGCACTGCAAATATTCCACAATGACCAATTAATTATTTTGATTAGATAAACCACAAACAGCAAATATCTACATGTGTTTGTTTAGAATTTAATGCATCAATGCGTATTATGAATCACATTTAATTAATTTTGTGACTTTACTAGTTACTACTTTTTACTAGTTATTAATATATAATAATATACTAGAATAATCCTTTGCGTGATATTATTTCAATACGAAAAAACAAGTCGTGCCAAGTAAGCCGTCCAAAATACAATCATAAGGGCAGTATAATTCACCCCTAAAGTAGATAATGCACCGTTTGGGGGCGACAGGGTAATACAAACCTTTGGGACCGACACTGCCACTCCAGCTAGTTGATCTAACGCCGTTATCTTCTCCGTATTTCGTAACGTCGTAGCTACCCTCGTAGAGCTCGTAGCGCTACCGAGAAGGACAGTTCTTACCATGAATCGTCAATCTGATGTAGAATTGAGAACCACGTTGAGCTTTATAACTAAAAAAGTTTTTTTTTCGTTACAATTTTTACAAAAAATCTATATGAAATAATATAAAAAAAAAACAAAAAATAAAGTATTTTTATTTTTACGAATATTTATTCACAAAGAATATTGCGCTCATAAATCACATTTCTCAATACAACGGTAAAAGAAATGAAAAACAATGCCTCTCAAAATCGGAAAAGTTTCAGGCGAAAAGAATTCCCGCTGCAACAAAGCGATATCACTCCAAGACGATGACAAAACAAAATAAATAAATAAGCACCCTTATCGGGTGGCGTTGACCCTAAAGGTGGGTCCCTCATAACTCGGCGGGGCGGGGCGGGCCGGACAGTTACTGGCGATAAAAACATCGACGCCCGTCGACCGTTACCTACGGCGACGCCCCGACGCCCCCGCGCCCCCGCGCCCCCGCGCCCCCACGCCCAGCCCCGAGAAGCCTCCGAGCGCCAAGAGATAATACTTGTCAGGCGTCGTGATAACGGAATGAATGTTTTAAATACAACTTTGTTATAAGCTACTTGTAAATAAAGCATCACGTTGCACAAAACATTTTTGATTCAATGGATTGTTTTGCTAAATATCTTTTATCATTTTGTACCGGCAATGAGTTTTATTTAGTCGTTTAATCGACGTTAAAACAAAATTAATATTATCCTAGTTAAGGTATGATATTTGTAAAAATCTGTTTGCAGAAAAATCGACCTCATTAATTACGAAAAAATATTGTATACAATATTACATTTACTGAATTCACTCGACTAATTATATTTTAATTGTATAATCCGTACGTTGCTAGTTGCTGCATTGCATGTTATATAATATATAATATCTATTTTTAACAAAAAATACTCAGTTATACTCAATTATAATAAAAATATATATTTATTCTGTTTCTACTGTGTATTTAACAATTCAACATATATTTTCTTAGACAGAAATTACAAATTTTACTTAAACATGTCAACTTTGTAGCTACTTATTAAAGTTTATTGTAATAAAATATAAGTATCATAAAAAAATAATTACTATATTAATTTTTTTTTATACTTTTAGGCTCATTAATTGTGATAATTTATTGTTTTTCATAATTTACGTTTTTTTGATTTTCCAATAACAACTTTTTGTAAAAATAACTTATCTGTTTTTCATTCATTATAAAAAAAACACATTCTTTTTTATTTTAAGAATATTTATTATTTATTAAATAGTAAAAACAAGGCGGAGTCTTTCGATAATTTTAAACACTTCAAACGTATTATTTAAGTAATTGCATACACACTAATAAGTTTACAACGTAGTAATCCCTACAAGTAAGTACATCGCTGCAGTGAGTAAAATTCTGTTTGCCCTCAGCGTACTTTGTACGTAGTTTGTTTGAGCTGCCGTCGCGTGGCTGGTTGCGGCCATTAGGCGCGCATGTGGAATATCTTGTGAATTAATCGGGAATCCCCAATAATCCACTTTTATAGCCGAGCGGGGCGGTCCGGGTTATCGAGGATTGCTGTTCATTATTAGTCGCAACACTATTTAACGGTTAATGCCATTAAAATTTGAACTGGAAGATTTAGTGCCAAGCTTAGGGTGGGGTGGAAAATTATGCATAATATTGAATCCCTTGTATTTTAGATGAAATTGAATTTTAGTATTTTGAGACGCTCCAAGATTAAAACGCTGTATTTGGCATGTATTTCCATTATTTAAAAATATTTTATATTCATTTTTTATGTGTAACATAAAGGCACGCGTAATATTTTTAACGTGAAAATGGTGATTTAAATCTAAAGACATATTTGGTATCAAGTAACAATCATGTTCAAAGTTTCTCCTTTATGAAATGATACCAAATATTTTTAGGCACTTTTACAAATAATTTTGAGACAACTACAAAATACTTTCAAATATTGTGTACGCTTCTAAGAGCGGCATATTCCATACAAAAAACTTGTGCTGGAAAATTGTGCCAAGTATTCAAGAAAAGCATGCGATTGAAATGCCGATAGGAACAGCAGACGTTGCAGGAGAAAGCTTTTACTTATCAGTAAAATTGATGATTCAAACAAAAGATCCATACCGCCTGATTGCAATATCGCGTTGAACAGATGCAAACCTTATTATACTGAAAGATTACATCATGAGCAAAAATTGAGATTACGAACTTTACGCACGTACAAACACTATCCACTTATCTCGTAATCTACTCGTGATAAATCGCTACAGCTGCGAAGTGTGCGACAAATTGGCCGCCACGGCAGCTGGGCGCGACGAATCGGCCGCAGGACGTCCCGCGGCGCCGAGCTCGCCGTGCCCGCGGTGCCAGGCTGCCAGGCGAACCCTTCGTATCTGGCTGCGTTTTATGATCGCTTAAATTTTAATGGGTTAATAAAGCCCCCTTCATGTTGTTGTGCAGAACGCTCGGGCCGCGGGCGCCGGCGCACTTTCACGCAATTCAATTTTTCCACCGCCGCTGCATATCAGATGTAATGAGCTGCCCCGTTTTATACCGAGCCCTTTTCGTTTTCGTGCCCGCTCAGAATGTATCACATTTTTCCTGAAATGCGGCAGATTTTTAATGCTGCCACTGAAGTTTTTATGAGTGGTGTTTTATGACGGGCCGAGCTAAACTTACGGCTTTCCCTATTAAAAATACAATAATTCACTTAGTTTTATCGTATTTGTACTATTTATGATTTGTTGTAATACGAGTTATACCTTGTTTCTCTGCGGTTGCGGCTCTCCGTATTGTCAAGAAGATTTACGACTCGGCCTTTATCAATACGAAAAGTAACGATGTTACAATAATGTCACCCAAATATCAATGTTTCCACCCCACCCGCAGTGGCGGAAAGAATAACAAGCCGAAGGGCGCCGCCCGCACGCCGACGCGCACAGGGCGGCTGGAATTTTGCGGGAAATCTAGAATCATCCATGTAAATTACAAGGGTAGGATCAGCGCTGCAGTGGAGCTCTGGCGGTGCACCCTCCCTCTCGCCGCACCCCATCGCTCCCGGAACGGCGGGTGACCCGACAGTAAATATTTAAGACGCTTGTGCGGATTGATTTTTGCCCTTTGTAAGACAGTAGGTGAACAGTTTCGCTTTGTTTGTTTTATCAAGAGCTTTCCGTGTTGACCTCTTTCCTACATTTCACCGTATTCGATAGTGGAGCACATGCGCAAATCTGAATATTTCAAGTTTTTGAACACAATTAATAATTTTTCAAGCATTCAAAAAAATTAGTCTGATTATTAAAAGTCGGAATAAATGATCATTTTTTTTCATTACTGTAGAAACGAGTCTGTACCTAAAGTTTACAAAAATAGATAAACACATATAACACAGCAGGTACGCAGCCGATCCCCTGAGTTGCTTGCGGGTTGTTTCCCGACATCATCTCAATCCGAGAGACTTCCAAACCCCAAAGATAAAACTGCCGGGAATGTCAAACACAAAGCGGGCCGGCTTCCTGCCGCGCACACAGACGCGCGGCGCCCACACCCGCGCGGCCCACGGCTACCTCCGGCGCTGCGATTGGGCGGCCGGCGGAGGCGCCGCCGAGTCGGCCCGGCACACCTAGCCCCGCGCCCCCGCCCCCGCCCCCGCGCCCCCGCCCCCGCCCCCGCGCCCCCGCCCCCGCCCCCGCCCCGCCCCCGCCCCCGCCCCGATAGCCCCGCTAATCTCCCAGTGATGCGTTAACACACAAACGTACGCACATCCACAAACACCCGCACACCAGTTCATGGGAAATTATTATTTTTTTCCTCGGGTTGTTTTTCCACTTTCTTACCTATGCCGAAAGAGTTGCCTTTATCGTCGAAGTTTGGCAAGATTCGCGGGCCTAGTGGTAATTTATTTGAGGATTTGTTAAGTAACACTTTATTGTTTGTCGTCTTAGCGGAAATGATTTATTTCGAGTACGGGCGTGGACGGAGACCCGCGTCGGCGGTAATAACCGTGTTCAATGTAAACTGTTCGCAATCCGAAAGCTTTTTTGATATTTATTTTCTAATAATTAATTGATCGAAACCTAATTCCGCTTATCGAATTAATTATTATTTATTGTCCAGTTTTCACGGGAGAGGTTAGGCTTTTAATCTTGTATTTTCACTTCGCGTATGAATGATTGACCGCCTTTTCTTGATACATTACTTTATTGTGTATCCGATGGTTCGCAGACTTTCTTGATATGTAACAATTTATCAAAAGCAAAGATGAGGAGTGGTCTCTGTTTACAACGTTCCCCGCCGACGATAAAAAAGGCAATTAGTAAATTAATTCCTTACGTTTCATTCCGGCCATTACAATATCGGATTTTTTGTCATTCACTTAACAGTCGCTGTTTTTGTTTAACATGGAAGATCATAAATAAGCGGGGTCGTGTACCAATTATAGGAAATGTGCGACTGCTCGGCGTCTGCAGGCGGCCTCCCCCAAGTAGTACGTTAAATTAATATGAAAGTATCTGAATATACTCCCGGCCGTATTTTTATTAGTGTTATTTAGTATACTTGTAGGGATTGCGAGAAGTTGGGAGTAGATTGAAAAGGCATTTGTGAGCCATAGATTTCGCAGTTCTTTATGGTATTGCGAGTTTGTTTTCAATTTCATTACGTTTATTTATTTTGTTTCGGCGTTTTTTTTTTTTTTTTTTGATAAACATTTTGTACTCATTTGCAGCGTTATTTATTTGAAAACAAATGATACTTTTAGAATAAAATTAATCAAAATAACTTGCCGCCGGTAAAACTACAAAAGAATATCTTATATTTATTATGCTGAAGTTTCCTGGTGTCATTATAATGAATTGGTTTTTTAACGTTAGCTATTTTCTTAATCAGATTTATTGTAAAGAAACACTTTCACCCGTAAAATAGGCTTATCAATTTTAATTATAAATACGTTTCACGATAATAATTTCTCCGACAGAACCGATAATAATTTCCAAGGCTGTCTCCATCATTTTTCTCTTTATCATATTAACTGAGCGGCGGCAAAGTTCATCTCTGTTGTATTTTTAATTTCTCATACCGTCTTGAGGCCCAAACTCGGGTATCTCGGTGATAAAATTACGCCTGCTATTTGAACGAGTATTTTATTGTTACTCAAACTGCTGTCAAAGTAGACAGCCAACTGAACACCGTGACGCTTGAGTAATTGATACTCGACTTACAATATGCCAAAACTTTTGACAACTCAGGCAGTTTCAATTTATGGTCTCGAGCTTATTGATTTTGCGATTTCTCGAAAACTCCCAAAGTCTATCTATCGATAAACTCGAGTGAACGAAGTGGCGAGTGTTAATATACTTGGCGACGAGGAGCCGAACCTGTTTAATATTGTAAAGGGAAATACGCCTCTCTGTCGTTTCGCATTGACAGCCGATCATAATCTGGTAGTATCGCTCGACCACGACAGCAAAGCGACAAATCTATATCTGTTGCATGTCGTGTCTCTTGCGGCCGGAGGGCTGTCAGCTGTCAGTTAAAAAGTGAATTTCAAATGTGAGCGACCGTCTTTTATTTTACCGGCTGTTTTGTGAATAAATCTGAGTGGCGGTTGTGTTGCAGCCCCGCCCGCCCCTCGGACTGCTCGCTATTGATTACGTCACAACCGAACGGTTCCCTTTTTGCCCTCGTGGAAATTTCTTGCGTGCATAAGTACACAATACCCGCCAGAAGCTCAGCCGAGTGGAGAGGAAATGTATTGATAAGGTCTGAGTACATCCGAAAAGGTATTCGGAGCGTTCGGCGGAGTAGAGATTTTAATTAAAAAATACCGAAAAAATACGGGCTACGTGAAAAGTTCATGCCTAATGGGAATCAAGGTTCGTGTAATTTCTTTCACTGTAAACTTTATAAATCGCTGAATTCTGGGGTGTGCGGCTTTGTTTGAATTATACGTAATTATATGATCGATAAATAAAGACGAGAATGCAAGAGTTCGAGTATCAAAATTCAAACTTCGACGGTATCAAAATTATATTTCAGCTAAATTACTTCCAATTTGTAACTCCCGGGCTTTGCAATCATAAGGTAAATAAAAATCAAATATCCACGATAACTTAAATTCATATTGAGAATATCGGAATTTTCGGTTGTATAATTTTCTGTGGAAATAATAACGTCATATTTCGGTACACGCACGACATTGGCCGCTGTCGTGCTCAGAACATTTTGCATGTGAGTAACTTTATTCGGCCAAATTATAGCGATGTCACAGGGCGGAAACTGCTTTTAAAATGATTGCTCCGTGTTGTAATAATCTTCAGCGGTAACTAATTTGCATTGGACTGCAGGACTTCCCGAGATAGCGTTCCTGTTATTTCGAATTCGCCAAGCCCATTTCTTATGCTAATCCGTGTCTCTCGAAAAACATGTCCCTTTGTTTATTTTAATGGAAAGCCATGCGCGACCACAAAAAATCATTTTGACCTGTTTTAAAATGCTGAAAGGCTTCGGATTTTTCTTCCCCTTGGAAGTAGGCGGGAATAAAATCCACCGCTTTATTTTTGTTTCAGACTAAACTCCGTTTGTGATTTTCGTTTTGTTGGCAAGGTTCTTGCGGATGATATTTTTAATATTTAACTTTACGAGTGAGATTTTTAATTGAATCCTTGATAGAAGTGTCCTCGCGCCACAGTGCGCTTTACGACACAATGATACGAAGTCTTTTCAGCTGCCATATTTTACGTGCAGCCTTGTACTCTCAATACCACTCACTGAGATTGCATTTCTCTTAGAGCTAAAATGAAATTTATACCAGATAAAATAATATTGTATGTATATATTTGGTAACCAAAGAGTTAACTTTACTCCTTTGAAAGAGTGGCACAAAGATTTTTTTTATTCTTTCGCAGGTTTTCGCAGGAAATTATGTTTTTTGGGTGTTGCCGAATTATTCCTGACCTTATGTTTTTATTTAAACCAGGTTTGAGTAAGAAATGACGCAGTTAAGCGCCTCATAATACTTTTCATTTTCATCGATAAATTGAATAAGATATGAGTTTATTCAACATGAATAATATTCATTTTTGTATTTTACACTGAATAATCACTTTAACTTGGGATTCATTGTTGGTCAAAAGTGACTTGAAGATCAAGCATCCTACAATTCAAATTTTTTAATAAATATAAAAACATATAACTTCTCAATATTATAGTTATTCGTAATTACTTTGAGTTTCTATTTATTTTCAGTCTTCTGACCGCTTTCAGTGAACTGTTAGACATCGAGAAAGACTTAATAATATTAGCTGCCCTAGGAACACAACGAGGAGCTCAACCCAACAAAAGGAAAAATAATGGATTCGTTTCCTTTAGGACTTAAGCTGTGATAGTCTTGAACTAATAATACATCTTGTTACTTATTTATTCAAAAAAACATATTCATAAATGTAACTAAAAATAAAGAAAAAAAATGATGTGAATATTTTTATAAAAATCACATCTAGAATATATATATCTAACCGTGAGAAAATTCTGCAGCTACAGGGTTTTCCTACAATGAATTGCGTCGTGAAAAAATTTCATTATTCCGCAACTTCAAGTGAAAACAGAATGCAAAAGAATCCTCGAGCTCCACCGGCGGCGACGGAAGTAATGCAATGAAAGTGAGAAAATGAAATTACACCAAATCCGAGATAAAAATAAATTAAATTGGGTTTTACATTTTATAACAGAGCTGCAGGAATGCCGTGAAATTTCCAACTGCAAAGTTCGGACTGCAGGGAAAGGGATGAGTGGGACCCGAGCGTCTCGCCCTTCGCACCTGTCCTCGGGCCACCCCCGAGCTCGCAGGCTCCGGGCCCGCCCGCTGCGGTCCTGGTGTAGTTTTTATTCAAACCTCCCTTTGAAACGGTCTTTGTGTTATTTATGTGCGACTTTAGCGTGAAATTAAAACTTTTGTAATAAGATTAATATAGAAGCGTTTTGAAATTAACAGATTCTCTCGAAAAACAAATTGCCAGAAAGTTTTGTACGAGAGAGACGAAAATATCACGAAAGCGTGTTGCTCTAAAGAATTCATCAAAAGTAATAACTTTTTATTTTAATAACGACAAACGAAATGCTATATCATTATTTTTTTGCACAATGTTTACATACACTATCACGTATCACATATCTTTGAAAGACTCAACTGTTAAAATAATCATATTTTACTTTGCATTAGATGATGAAAGATTTCTATATTGAGTTAATCAGATACTATGAAATTTATTTATTTCTAGACAATTTTTCAAATCACGTTACATATTTTAACTCACTCTGAGGTTTATAACAAACAATGACATCTATCCGACTATTTTAAAATGTGTCTTAAGCCTAATCGTGCCACTCGTGTTTAGTGATGACCGCATTCAGAATATAAGAGTAAAGTTTTATAAAAGCTTTAACTCACTTAAATTATTATGATATTCAAGTCCCATCCATCAACGCGTGAGATCGTTATCTATTCCGCTTGTTTTGAAGCGTAATATGTATAATCTTAAAACATCTGGTCACTCACGCTGAAACTCAACTAGAAAAATAGTTTTGTACTTTGTATGTTTTTTATACCCTCCACGTGTGTACCGCTCAGTTGTTATGAACTATTTTCTCATATTCTAACATCGTAATTGAATTAAAAACCTGTGTAAAAATGTTCTTCTGGTGCAAAAAATGTTTTTATAATTTGTTTCATGCGTTATTCGTAAAGTTTGTTGCATTTTTCAAGTTAAAAATATTAACACTGTAGTTTAGTGACAAAATAAATGAAAAAATAAAACTTTTACTGTTAGCATATATTTGTTAACCTGCTAAACTGAAAGTATAAATCGAGTACTTTAAGGCAAATGCTGGCATTATCTCAAAATCTTATTTTGCGATAAAAGAAAATAAATAATTCAGAAACTCGTTTCTTTTATATTTGCTATAAATATGATAGTACTCAAGAAAATGGTGTTATTATGATAATATGCGCTATTAGAGGACTCTTCTTGAAGGAGGTATAACGACACTGCGCAATAACTAACAGCGGGTCTGCCTTCCGCGCTCTCCGTATACGACGTAACGAGAGCTCACTTTATTTGATTGCCAGTTAAACCACCTCGGACTCCTCTCACTCTTTCAATCTGCTATCCGCTTGCACCATCAAAGTAATCTCCAATCATTTCCACATCTCAACCGCAAACCTCGCCTTCAGCCGGGATGATCATTAATTCCCACTTTTCCTCCTGCGGGCGCCTCGGCGGCGAGAGTATCCGCTGCCGTCTCGCTTGTTAGTCCTCACCTCGTGTCCTCGCATCCGCGACCTGCCAGGACGGCGGGAGGAACATTTGCGACGCTAATGACGCGTGAAGCTCGCGCCCCTGGCACACATGCAGACCTGAGGCGACCGAGCTTTTTATGATTTTGCGAGAAAAATTACACCGCGAAATTCAACTCGATGGTAATCTTTGAGGATTATTTTTGATACCGTATTAAATCCAGCGCTTTTTTTATTTCGCGGCTCGTTTCAAAGTATCTCCCGCTTGATACTCTCTTTCGGGATTTTTTTTTTATGTCTTTTTTGCCGTGTAATAATACCCGTAATTACGTCGGATCGCGAAGGGATTCGATATTCAGCGATATAAATACAGAATGTTGGAGACAATATTATTACAAATATGTTTTATTTTCTCAAACAAAATATATCGGCTGGTGCTCCGCATCGAATAAGAATAATAAATCCCCGTCAAAATTTCTACCGCCACAATCAAAAGGCGGAATTTTACGGCGAAGAATAAAAGCGAAATTATGTACTTACCGTGAAAAATTCTACTCGAGGTACGTGATATAAATAACGAAGATTGCCGAGAGAATTTGATGTTTTTAGCGCAGGGCGGTGTGTGTGGAGTATCATGTGTAACGCCGGGCGCCCCCGAATGTAATCTGACAAGACGAATGGCATCTAATGTAATATACAATTCCTTTTGCTTTCTATTCATAATGCCCGACTCTAGCTTGAATTACAGGATGTGCCGAGGAATAACTGAATTACACGAGGCTTCTGCGGGGACGTGGGAAGGGGCGGCCTCGCCTTTCGTGGCTTCAATTGTCATGTTCTGACCGTGTCGTATTCCGTGACAAATATCAAAGCAGAACCCTTCGCTTATTCTTAAAGGCCTACACGTATCCCACCTTCTCGACTGATAACAATACGCGCTTATTATTGTGAAGATATTCTGTATCCAAATTACTCCAAACGTACAAATTTTCATAAGTACCTTCAGTTACTCAAACGTTAAAAGAAAAATTATTTAAATTTTAATAACGCAGTTTTTATATTTTATTGAGATTGAAAGTTTTGGGTTCAGTATGAGTCAAGCTCTAGTTTACTGATACTGTTCTTTACAAACAAACAACTCCTCTGCGACGAGAAGAAATCAAAAGAAATAGCTGATAATCAATCCGAGGTAGCCGGCATGTGCCCGACGTCATATTTGTTATTCAATCTCTTATCGCTTCTGTCACGTTCCCATACGAAAAAAGTATCGTTTTGTCTCTCAGACAAATCGCCTTAAGGGAAGAAAAATTCGCACGGAGCGTGAGGACTTATCGTGCGGGGGCGCTGGCACGAGGGGGCGAGGGGAAGGCCACGAGGGGACACCCGAGTGTTGACTTAGACCGACAATACATCTGGAGACTTGCCGCTCTTACCTTAAGCCCCGATTCTTTTCTTAACACAAATGGTTTTTTTATTATGGTCAAAATATGTGATTTAAGATGAACGTTGCATGTCACCTTAAAAAAAATGTTGACTAACTTACATTACTTGTACCTGTACCTATCGCAGGTGTGTTGCAGGTGTGTGCCCCCATTTTGTTATACAGCCCCAGTGTGTAACGACATCCAAAATAATTACAGTTGGTCAAATATACAAAATAGCAAACATAATATATTTATAAATATATTCAAGGCGAACCTGGGTAATTCGTAAAATGATTTTGTAGTTTGTAATTGATATATAATAGGTATGAGTAATTATCAAATTAAACGGAGCAGATGTTATGTATTGATTAACAATCACGTCCTCGATGTGCCTTGGTGGCCGGTATGGAATGTTCCCATACGTGTAACTTAAGTGCGGAGTAAAAAATCACTTCAACGAAATCCGATAAGGCGATTTATGTTGGTTTCATTAAAAAGCATTCAACTCTAATGATTCCAGTAGCTATGTCGGCTGTATATTATTGATAGCTTCATAAAAAACAAGCTTTAGCTAATTAATTTAGACCAGAGCGCGTAATAATATCACAAGTAGGTTTATTAAGCTATAAAAAAATATTTTAATGACTTTAAATGAAACCAAATATATAATGCTGACCTGAGCAGGAATTCGGCTATTTTCATTTAATCTTTATTGTACTTCAATATTTTACTAGACTTTTAATTTTATTTAAATATTTTAATACCCATTTCAACTTTTATAAGAATATTATCATCTATAAAATGAAGCATTAAAACGAAACAAATAAAAACAATTTTTAAATTAAACTTTCAAAGTAAAGAAATGAAATGGGATAAAATATATTTCTTGTAAAAATGTTATGAAATTTCTAAAATTTTCTCTTGAAAATCCCCTAAGGGAGAACTGATTGAGTGATATTACTTATAACAAGGAATACAGACAGATATCGAAATAAGCACAACTTCTTATATATCCGCTGTAGGTTTACTAACAATATAAATATATTTTTACAAATGATTTACAAACTTCAATTGAATAGAAAACATTTAAAAAGTGGATATTTCAATTGAGAAGATACTCTCTTGTTAGTATGCATAAATTCATTTAAATATTACATATTAAAATTGAACATTCAATTACCCGTATTTTACTAAAATTTTCTGAGGTATAACATATTTCATTATGAAAAACGTGAGTACCATTTACCTAAAACATGTTGTTAGTAAAGACGTTGATTATACTGAGGTTCATACGAGGCACAGGCTGTTTTAAACGTTTGGTGTATTCGTCGTTTGGATGGGAGTAGAACATTTGTTCGAGTCGGCTCATTCGTTAGAGAGCGCTTAACTAAGGTGACCTCGCTGCTTTATTTCATTTAGTGCACATAAAGATGGGCGTGCGAGTGTTTGGTTGGACTTTATGCGTCCGCCGCAGGGGCAGTCGTCCCTCAAACATCCCCGGCCAGTAAAACAAGGGCTGTAAAGCATTCGCAAAATACCAGCGACCCCGGGTCGTGTGCGCCGCCGCGAGAAGAATCTGGAACTTTTATATTAAATCTGCGAGAACTGCATGTGAAATGTTGATTACTTTTATGAGTATATATGTGAACACGAAAACTAAACGTAATATTAAAGAATAAAATTAAATTGAAAGCTACATTTCGGTTTACCCAACAAACTAAATTTAACATACTAAAAACTTCATTTGTTACATATATTAAACACAATTCCATGTTCGTAGTTATTTTATTTTTCAGGCATCAAATTTCAAACGAATGTTTAAAAAAGAAAACCCTTTAAAAAAATATGGTAAAAACAGTTTTTTTTAATATATATATTATAAGTAAACATCACTTTAGGCTTCTGAATATCAATGCAAATTATTTAAAATTTCAGCTCCTACAAGATCTGCATATATTATATTTTGTGCACATTACAGTTTCACTGTTTAATAATCGTATTTCTGAAAAGTGTCAACTGTAAGTCAACACATTGTGGGCAATTTAAAATATGCACGTGTAGTCTGTAAATAAACATACCTAAAATACTAGCTTGTTACTAGTATGGTTAGACAGACATAAGTGGAGACTGTAAAATAATCAAATCTCCAGCACTCCCAGCTCAGACGAAAACTGGCATTACAATAAGCGAGCAGACTGACAAAGTCGGCGTATAAACTGTCATTACGAGGCGTCGTAACTTGGCATTATTGCCGTCTTAAAGTAGATTACGCTCCCCATAGTCCCGCGGGACCGGGGCGGCTAGGGCGGCGCTGGTCATCGCCACTTGACCACCGCGGCGCACCCGCCCACCCCAGACGTACCCCTTGCTATTTAAACTTACTTTTTGCAAGCTTCGCTGAGTTTCTTCGGTCTCTGTTGCAGTCTTTATGATTTTATATGCTGTTGTATGTTCTAAATGTACTAGTTTTTTTTTTTGCTTCGACTTTAACTTTTACTGTTCATTCGGTCGAGATCTCTTTGTCTGATAATTCGAACTTCGTAGGATAAAAATAATTAAGTATATAGTGAAAATACTCACGTATTGCGGATCTATAGCAACTTTTATATTGGCTAGTAATCTAGAAAAGCCATTTCAAATGCAATAAAACTTAGAAAAATCCATACGGGATCTGTACTCTCGGGTTGTGAGAGGGAGGCCCAGTACGTCAGAGTGAACTATGGCGACTCCGTAAGGCTAATAATGAAATTTTATTGTGGGCCTGCCGCCGGCGGACGCAGTAACAATCGCATAAAAAATCCACGAGCCGCCCGTGCGCGCCTGCCTGCTTGTTTGTGTCCACAAAAACATTACTTTCAATCGAGTTAACCTTCAAACCTTTTCATGCTGAAAGCGGCCGTATCTTTTGCAGCCCGCGCTGCCCCTCGCCCCCTGACATTTGCTCAGAAAGTGCAGCGATTATAGTTCGCGCATGGCCGACTCCCATTCATATAATAATTATATCAAAGCCCGCATATTAGATTATGGAGAACGCTCCGACCCCTTCCGACGCCGCGGCGGAGCGGAGCGCGAGAAGAGGACGGATGCGCTTCTCCGGCGTCTTTCTTTACCCGCTCCGATATTAAAGTGAAAATTATTTCGCCAGGCGAGACGTCTCTGACATAAATGAAATGATATAATTCCCGACTCTCATAATGGACACTGAATAAAGTGCTGGAAATTTGTTTCAGCGCACATAATCCTCCACTATAAATGAATATTGGAAATCTACTGCGACTCCGTTCCATTTAAAGTATCGCTTTATTTATCCAAATGGAATTACGTCGCAACAAAGGCAAGAAAGTGTCGCAGTAAACAGCGGCGACCTGCTCTGCCCACGCCGGGAGTGCGGTACCTGCCGGCCGAGAAGCGTTAGGATTCTAACGCTCGTCTACGTGACTCACATATTGTGCGCCGAAGTTCTCATACCTACGGAATAGATTGTAACTGCAACTTTCCCGACCGTAAAAAACTTCCGATTGCGTTGCTTTCGATCCGAACCGCTGGGCGATCTCTCTGGTGGATACGTTGGCCACATCCTAATTTATACAATCATCCGGTTCATTTAATCCACTAAACCGTTTGACCATTCTTCATTCGGAGCTCGCATTCTAAATCGGTCTGCAGTGACCGCCGCCGTTTATATTTTGTGCTGATTCAATTTTAGAGCGGAATCGTGATGGAATAGATTAATGTATATAGCATAAAACACAAACCGAGCCCCGCGTTATATTACTGACGCAAATGGCTCGAAAATCATTGATCGCTCACACCTGGCATGGTAGCTGAATTAAATATGGTCCGCTGGACATTGAATTGGAAACTAAATTAATGAAGAGAACACATCTAACTTTCTGGGACGATTTATACTTGGAACGATGCCCAAAATAATATCACAAATGTTTGGTCAATCACGCGAGTCGGAATTGAATAGCAGCTTTGTTTGACTCGAATATACTATCATTTGAGACACATTGCGAGCCATGTTAGGTTGTTTTTGTTACATAAAAGCTATTTTATTTTAACAAACTAGTCATGTCAGTATTTATGCTTACATAAAAATCCCAAATATAACAATTACGCTACCTTCATAAATTAATGTACTCTCAGTTGCCAGTGCTTGTAAATTGATTCATGTCGTTCTAATCGCATTAGTGTGCGACCCGCTATTCGTGATGGCGTAAACAGCAACATCAAACGTCCAATAAAAACACATGACAGTGCGCGGCGAGTAGTTCAATTATCTAATTATCTGAACAGTAGTTACCAAAAGCATTAGTAATTGCAATTTTGACGTAAACCTCAATGGAAGCGCTATCGGAGCGAAATTAGCGGCGGCGTCCACCCCCGCCCGCTCGCTGAACTGATTGTTACCGTCGATAAATCGGTGCGGGTCGTCGATATGCGCGGATTTAAGTTCCCTTTTAATCGATCCCCAGTCCGTATAAACAATACGTTTGCCCCGGCAATGTTTTAAATACGCACGACTCGACAAGCGCGAGTGGCGCAGCGGGCACGGCCGCGTCAGTCGAGTGCCAGCATTTCGATTTGCAATTAAAAGGTAATACCGTCATTAGGGAATAAGGCGGGGTGCGGTGGCCCCGGATGTGCGGGTTCAGCCCGCTGAGGTAAAATTTAACGTTGTATCCCGATTTCGGGCCGGGATAATCCCTCGCATCAACTGTATCAAAGTAATTCCATATTTACTGTGGCGGTTAACCCCCGCCCCCGCTACATTGTCACCCGGCCTGCCTTTTGTTCGGGCGCCCTTGTCGCTTTAGTTATTTTGTGTAACTTTATAAATACTCGGAATTTATATATTCAGACAATAAAACGAGCTGCACGGGCGCTCGAGGCGGCGATATAACATTCCTATTTTAACATTTTAATGTACGAAAGAATAATAGTCGGAATAATGTCTTCCTTTTCCCTGGCAATGTTTAATTTCGCTAACAACTTTTCGTCTATTGGCGATACGGAGTTTCGCACAAAGCTTCCGCGAATTACGTCCACTCCCCAGCGACGATTATCCCGATTGTTAGACTTCGCGATACAAGGGAGACCGGTCGCGAGGGCTTGCAGAAACACAGGAAGCGCTGCTCGCCGCGGCACAGCATATTTGCAACATTTCCATTTCCTTCAAACGGACCGAGCAGCGCGAGGTGACTTTCGCGATCCACGCGCAATATCCGATCGGCTACCTGTCCTGATTTGCGATAAATCCAGCAGTCATTAAAACATTTCTTTGGCATTCATATCAGCTTTCTAAATGTCTCGAATGATTTATACCGAAAAGAAGCCCCTTTCTCAAAAATACTTTTACAACTTCAAAAATAGCAAGCGAATAACTTGTTTAATACACAATTTCACATAAATCAAACGGTCCCCAAATAATATTCCCATAAATAAGATATCTGGTTCGACGTTTCTCCTGAATTACAAACAACATGTCTCTCAGGCGCGCTGACATTATGAGCCGCTTTATTTTACTCGCAGCCCACGGCGGAGCGCAAACAGTTGTAACTTATAAAATCGCAATCGATAAACTTTCCGTAACGAAATTTATGAAGACGAGAGCGCCGCGGGCTCCCCGCGAGACGCCGCCGGCCCGCGCCAGGCCCGGACTCACCGCGCTCTCCCCCCTTGCTGCACCCACACTGCTTAAACTGCGTGTCTGATCTTATAATCTAAATATTATTGCTGCCATGATTTATGAGTAATTAAAAAAACATACAAAAATAAAGCAGCTCTTTCATACAATAATACTTTGTATCTGGATCTGCTGGAACGAATTCAGTTGATTTAAAAATTAAATAAAACTTACAATCATCACAAATACTGTTTATTTCGCAACTTAAAAACGATAATCTTTAAATTAAAAAAAAAAAAAAAAATTAATATTAAGAGATAGAGCGTAATGCAATTCAAATTTCCAATTCTAGGAATTCAAATAAACTCCTGCGGGAGATAAAAACTCGGGGTGTTTTTTTTATCACATTGAAAAAATACAGTCAATTCATAAAAAAATCAGAAATAATGAGCGAGACGAAACTTGGCATTTCATACATAAAATATCTTCCCCTCGGGTGGAATATGTACATATAAATCGGTCCCTCTATCTAGCTGTGCGGCGCGCCCGAAAATTCCCAAATCCGGATCCGGACTCTTTATCTAGCGTTTCCATTCACAAAGTGAACTCTTGTAATCGCGCCGCCCGGGGCCTGCGGGGAACAAATCATTTTGTAATATTATTCTCCGATATTTCAAATGGAAAGAAAAGCACCGCTCAATTATTGGAGGAATTCTGAGGATTTTTTCTCGGGACGTTCTGGGAACGCGCCGGAGCGCAGCGGAAATACGATTAACGCTTTAGCGCAAATATTTAAATGTACCGTTATTTGTTTTCTTTTTCACAGATTAACATCTCTTGATTGAAATAACATTTTAATGCTGGCAACTTAGCGCTTCCGTGATTGGTATATATTTATATTAAAAAATGTTAAAAATAGAATCAAGAGAAATATAAATCATTTTCAAATTAAAAAACAATGCAAGTGTCGGTCATTTTTACTTATCATTTTCACGTTAGTCATTCAAAGATTCATTTTTGATTTCACGACAATTTCGTCGTAATCTTCGCATACTATTTTGTATTTACTTATCGACAAGGTCTGATAATATTTTGGATTTCCAGGTTTTTTTTATACGGATCTCATCAAAACAAGCTTGCGTACAATTGAAACTAGTTTTTCTCTGTATTTACAACGCTCAGCTCGGTGTAATTACGTATTCCCTCTGCCCCCGCTCCTCGTCGCCGCCCTCGGTGTGATGGCAATGCTCATTACTTGTATCAGCCAGAACGGTTAGCCTCTGATTAACGACTTGATACACCGGCGATCATTTATTTATAGGCCGCCCCGGCTAGGAGCGCCCCGCGCCGTCCGCCACGGTCACTCAAGTCGCGTATGCTAAGCACTGCCTCCGCTCCTTGAACAGCGGAGGGAAATAAAGCCTTCGGATTTACAACACGCATTAATGATTTCTGTTTCTCAAAAGTCACGATATCGATCGAAGGCAAAGACTGGGAGCAGCTTGGAAGTGAAGTTTTATTTAATTTGTTAAAAAATATACTTTATCCAGTGTATATAATATTGAGTAATTTAAAATAAAAATTACGAACATCACATCTAAAAACGTATTTTAATCACTATACAAATTATAAATAAAACTAAATAAAAAAATATTGTATTGAGCAATAGAACACCCAGATAACGCAGCAAATATTATTTAAAATTTAATAAAACTTCGTATATATTTAATGAATTGAGAGTAGTACTATACAAATAACATTAGTATTCATATATTTTAAGGTATTTAAAATTTTTAAAGAAAATTAAAAAAAAAATTATATTAAATATTTTCACATAATACTTTGATAATTTAGCACCTTCATAAAGATTATGTATGTTTATGTTTTCATAACGAATTACAAATAATAAAATAACTCAAATATATTTGGTGTACAAATAAGTTTTAAAGGATTTTCAAGTGATGACGTTACTAGTATTAAATCGAAACGGACAGTGTTGAGACTAACTTCATTTTATAACCTCATCTTTAGGCTTTCTTTTTCAGTATGTGTCATTTCGCTGAAGTGGAAACAACTTAGATTTTGTGTGCTCCGAATATGGAAGATGGGAAAAAGTAGTGGCTAGCGATGGACAACACTTTGAAAAATGAACTTGTAACAATTTTTAATTGAAATAAATAAATTTAAGAGTTTGAAACAACCAAACAAAATTAAAGTATTTATTCATAGCACTAACATGATTAGCACCGTTTTTAGTGAACATTTTTAATGTCAAAGGGGTAAGGGTTCAAAATGAACCGAGTTCACAGGAACGGCGCTGTCTCTCACGTTTGATTGAACCACATAATGATACAGTGCAGCGTAGTAAACGTCAAACCCAATCCGGGAGATTAGACGGGACTTCCCTCTCAGCCACCACGCAATAAAGTGCGGCTCCCGGGCGGCGCGACGCGGCGGATTCCACTCTTAGTGGAGATTTCCCCGGAGGACGGCGGAACAAAATATCGAACTTGTTTACGAACAGATTTGCGCCGCGATATCATTTCATTTGCATGCGGGGATATTTTCAGCGCCGCTTATCTGCGTCTTATTTGCAGGTTCGGATTCCGAATTCCTAAGCCGTGCTCGCCCTATTTCAATGCGCTATTCTAGATGCTAAATGAAGATCCCAAATAAAACTCACTCGCTTAGTTGATTTGTTTCAAACGGGCGTTTTAAATTTACTATCTTTATCGTATATTTAGCACACCAACGCGACTAAATATAAATGGCGACTTCTGTTAATATCATAACTTGTATGCCTATGTTTTTTTGTTTGTTTAGTATGTGGTTTAAATGAAACAATTATGTAACAACGCAATCTTTTAGTTTTTAAAAGCACGCTCTTTGAAACTGCCATTTTGTTGTTCGCCAACGGATGGATGAACGCAGTTTCTCGAAGGTAGATAGTAAAAAAGTTAAGGTACTAAAATAAGCGAAATAATAAATTAGCGCCTGACACAAACCTGGGCTTCTCAGACAATCGTATCGGATAATCTTATTGTTTGAGTTGAGCGCTCTGCGCCACTATTACGGTCTCCTTATATGTGTTGTTTGGATAATGGTCGTAGTTTTGCAGCAGTCATAGTTGTCGGAGCTTCGGGCATCGCCGTGTGTTATATTATGCAAAGCTTCATTTATTTGTATGTTGGCGTGAACCGCGGCCAGGTACGAACGGAATAAGTCTTAAATGAGAATTTTCACACCGAGGCCGTTAAGCTTTTATCGCACTTTAAAAACGGGCCTAAAATATTACTTAAAAGGCTTAGAGCGACACACAATACAACAATGGCGACCGTATTTAACATAAAACCGTAAATTCTTTTGCTTTTTTTAAAATGGATTGTTTTAAACTCGCCGCGAAATAAAATTCTTAATAATTCGGAGAGAAAGAAACGCGAGTTCGCTTTCCGTCCGAATATAATTAAGAACGGAAATATTTCACTCCGGGAGGGAAGTGGCCGGACTCGGCGAGAGTTTACCTCGGCGGGTCGTAATTAACTCGCTTGTTGTGGATTTTTCCTTCAACTGCGTCGAGATAACCTTTTCAAACACGGCTCGTTGCAGTGAACGCAGCAAACTTGGTCGCGCCGCGCCGTACGCGAGTATGCGGCCGCAGATATGAAGAAGTAAATGCTCCAAAGCGTTTACGGCCACATTGTTGTGGAGATATGCGCGGGGCACCGGGGGATGTGCAGACTGCACTGGCTGCCCCTTCCTCGTTCCAACTTGTACAATATTTTTTTACGCGATTCCTTTTTATATTCTCGACATGCTCAAATCGTAAAATACAAAAAAAAAACATGATATATGGGGAAACATGTAACTGAAAACGTAGCTCGCATTGAGCACTTCAGGATTTGATTACTTTATTTAAAAGCACATTTTAAGCTCTCATAAAATATAATACACAAAAAATGTTTTAACGATATTTACTATTCGGGAAAAAAAAAGTAATTTTTTCAAGAACTGGTTGCATTGGGTACTACATCGTATTTTTATAAATAGTCTGAGATATACATATGAATACACTCATAGAGAGAAGCAGATTACAAAAATTTCATTATTTATTTTAATTATACCACGAGCACCCAAACACAGAAAACTCTATTCTGAAACTACTTAACAACATACAAATGCAAATTATGCATGTAAAATATGAAACTAAGCTTTGAATCATAAACGTGCATTATTGCTATTTTCTTAAGCACCGTATCGCTTTTTAAAAGAAACTAAACTGTTTTCTTGCATGTCCAACGTTGTTCACCAGATATTCTCGTGCAGCCTAGTACAAGCTTACACTGTTGTATTATTTACATATCATTTCCAATTTCAAGTGGATACAACAATACGGCGATATAAAAATCTTAAATGAAATTTTAAAAATGTAACTCTCCAGCATCTTGATTGTTTTCTCGCCGCGTCTTCGCTTCTTGCGCCTGCTTTCGCTTAAATGAATATGCATTCGAGTGCAAAGTTTAATTGGAAAAACAAACAGGATTACTCGGAAAATACTTAGAATACGAAAAACTTCACGGAGATAGCAATCACTAATCGGAAGAAAATAAGACTGCTGCCTTCAGTAAATTTTCCTCGTTAACACGCGTCCATATCTTAATTGAAGCACTTTTTAACAATTGGGTTTCTTTTGCCTTAGTACTTTAATGGGCTATAATTCATATCACTGCAGTAGTTTTAACTTAATTATCCTCAGAGTATAACAGAGGTTTAAATGGTAAGAAAAACTTTTTACTTACAATTAAAGCAGAAACAACAAAAGAAAATCAATATTTGGTTTTTTTTAGTGATACTATAAAGTTTCATATTTAAGAAATGTAGTATCTATCAGAAATTAAATACTTAGCTTCATAAAACCCAAATAAGTCTCATTCATATTTTTTTGTACAATAAAAAACGTATAATTACAATTTTTAGATCTATAAACTACACGTTTCATAAATTAACATAAAATACCTCAACTCATTTTTCTTTTTTTTTGTATTTTTCAATAAGCTTTTACGTACTTAGAGTTTCACTTTTTACAGATATATAAGCGAAAAGAATTTAATTGTTAGGTAATGATATCAATGTATATTATTCTTGCTTTTAATTAATATAGTGTAACTATTTATGTTTGTTTACTAAGCTGTATTATGTTACCACAGGACAATATTCTATCTCTTTTAAAAACGTCACATTCAATAATTAAAATCTGCCGGCTTGTCACCGTGCACTCAGACTGCGGAGTCCTGCCGTTGGCAAATTTGATATTTGAACTAGGGCGGGGGCGGCACTCATTTGGGCGGGATTTATTATTTATCCTGCCCGCATATTCATGACGACACCGCCGGCAACCTGACGCTCCGCAAAAAATACCCAAATCTAATATTGACTCTATAAATATGAAAAATACACAATTTTAATGTTCCTCTAAATTTATGTCTCGCTCTCTCGGAGGCGGATTAGCCGGTCCGAATGCCGGCAGGAATTTTGATTCGCTCCTCGTTTTGTGAATGTCAAAAATGAATTCGAGTTATATTTTATAGTTTTTTTCGCACTGTGCTGCGAAATCGGCTATGACATACGTGAGCGGTTCCGGTTTTATAGAGACAATCTTTGATGTTTTATTTTTCGTAGTTTAAAAATAATTTGAGGTTATTTAAAACTTTATGTATGCAAATGCAATGTGATGTTTGGTAAATCAGAAATAAATTATGCAGATGATTAAGGTGCATATATGCTACGGCACCTTCCACAGCTCACTTCCGGGATGCAGGATCCTGGGCCTGGTAACGGAAGTGTCCTGTCAGCGTCCCCCGGGCCGAGGGGGTGCGGGACTGTCGGGGTTAACTCGCTAATTCGATTACGGGACACTGTTTCAGCGGAGGCGCTTTGTATGGCATTATAATCAATTATACTTGCCACTTAGTAGTTGTTTCGTTAAATTACAATAAACAGTTTGCGGCGGCCCGCCATTCACGTGCCTCGTTTGTAGTTAAGTGTACTTTTTGCTTGTTACGTTTGTACCGTGCTCAAGACCGACTACAATTTAATATTGTTGTTGGATTATGCAGAAAGTTTCGAGTAAATTACAATTTCCATTAATCATAATTTATTTATTATGTACCAAATATCTTTAATGAGACTAAAACTCCCATAGTACATAGATAGTGTCGTTCTTGTGAGTAAATAACGTCATTTTATACATAAAATGTAAATGAACTTAATATTTAATAAGAACATTTTATATATAGACCAATACTACAACTTTTTATTCTCAAATCTCAATGACCATTTTTATATTAACAGTCTATATATATTTATTTTTATTTAATGTATTGAATTCTTCATCGACGATTTTTTAAAACAAAATTTCTTAAATCTTCCGATGTTGATATAGGTGTATAATTTGTATTCATAATATACAATAATTGTACAAGTTGATTTATATTAATTTCGTTGTTTGTTCTTTTCTATGTGAAAACGATGAAAACCACTGTACTCAATTTTATCACGTACACAAAATGCTATAAAATATCCATATAAAAAATATTATGCATATATTCATTCATTCAAATTGCCATAAAAAAAACTTAATTAATTAATTATATAAATTATATTATATTAAATTATAACCTATTTTTTAATAATTTTTTTATTTTGATTTTTTTGACGTGAAGACTAAACTATCAAGCTTATTACAGTATAATAAATCTAGAAGGTATCATCGTCCGTATTATTTTTAAAAATTTCAAATAAATATTTTGGTTTTCAGTTCTAAATATGTACATTAAATACGACCAATTGCCCAATTATTTATTGAAAAAAAAAATATATATATATATATATAGCTCGGTGCCCATTAAAAAGTGTAGCCTGAAGTGCACGCGGGGCTCTCGACCGGGACAGCGTGTAGGGCTCCAGCAGACAAGGATAATGAAGCCCCCGTGGCCGCCGAGGGTCTCTCCCCGGAACTCGCCCCCCAAGACTTCCCTTTTTCTTCGCCAGGTTGTTTCTGGGATAAAGCTCGTCCTTTGTTGTACCTGCCTTGTATTTCAATTCTCTGTTCGCTTATTCGGTGCTAAGAATGTCTAAACTCGCTCGGCTAAGTGTAAAGTACGCCGTTTACATTCCCTCCATACGAGCTTGTTGTATTCATAATAATATTGTTCTTTCAACTGCTTCTCTTAGTTTTCCTTCTCTGTTACATGGACACAAGTGCATATTTACCAACATATTTTGTAACTGTAACAGATGATACATTATAATACGAAGTTTGGTTTACTCTTGTCTTGTTATCAGCTTGAAATAAACCTTTACTTAAATTAAATAATATTAATCAATTCATACATACAATTGTTACCCTTCGTAGCCAATGTGTATTTTTCTTAAAACTGATTTTACATGAAATATGTTTTTTTTATTTTACTATCGATTGGCAAAAAAAATGTCATAAAAATAATTCACTTGTTTGGATGAATACTGTTGATTTTATACAAAATAATAACCATTGGTTTTATCTACAAAAAATATTTTTTTACAGGTTTTAAAAACTATAAGTATATATATATAATTATTCGCATAGTTATAATTATCAACTACGATTTTTTCGTTTATCAAATTAAATATTTCTTTATTTGAATATAAATTGAATTTTCATTTTAAATTCAATGCACTCGAAATCATTATTTCAATTTAATTCGGGCACATGAATAATTATCTAGCATTCATAAAAATTTATTTTACTAAAGCATTGCATAAATATTTATTTTATTCAGTGTGTTTTTTTTATAACGGAAACACTGAAAGTGCTGTTGATTTTACTGAGTATATTTTTCTAAGAATACTACCGGAACTCGTTAGCGAAATTTAATACGGCGGCGTTCATACCGTTAGCATTAATGACGGCACGTTTATCGTTAAATCAAGTAAACAATCGCAGCGCCGTGAGACGCAGGGCGCGTAATGAGGCGGCCATCTTGTGCGCTCGATAGCGGCGACACAATAATCCATGAGGAATTAATATGCGCCCGACCTGCATATGTATGAGGGGCGGGGCGGGCGGCGGGGGCGGCCAGGGTGGCCAGGACGACGAGGGCGGCCAGGGTGGCCAGGACGGCGAGGGCGGCCAGGGTGGCGAGGGCTGTAAGGGCGGTGAGGGCGGCCAGGGCGGCGGGGCGGCCATGCCGCGGGCGAGTCTCTTTTTCATCCGTTTTGTGTCTGTCTGCCCTGAGCAAACACCGCTGCGAAAATACCACTCGACATGGAAATTCTCGGAAAACTTGTCGGCCGTTGTCGTCGCGATAATAAGCTGCGTGAAAAGGATATGCGCGCAAAAAATACAATTTCCTGCCGGGGATATGTTTGCTTTCGGAGAGCTGGATTTCTACGAATGGCGTTATGTACGAGGAGATTTGCGGGTTTTGTTCGCAACACGCGCATGTCAGTTCCGCTGTAAATCCCCGGCTCTCCCGCATTCGTCTTTGTTGATAATTCCGTATTATCTTCTCGCTTTTGTGGCTCCCGCATCACCTGCGGCGCCAGATGCACCGTGCGCGAGCTTCCGAGCGATGCACCTGGACGGCCGCCCCGAGCTCCGATGATTTATAATGCCGGCGTCATAATTGATGACGTCATTAACATTTATGATAATGACGTCATTATATTCACCGCTGACAGCGGCGCTCCCCGCGGAGGCCACGCATAATCATTTTAGGCCATTAGAGACGATCGAGAGATCAAACAGTAATGCACGGTACGTGCTGAGGTTGGCGGTTCAAATTAATTTCTGCGATGCGGTCGTGTGGGGTTTCAATCTTCGCGTAACGAATGATTTTCGCATGTGAAGTATGAACTTTCAGCATCAACCGATTCAATAATTTCTTCACGGCGCATGTCCGAGACAAAATAACAAGTAACTGATATATCTCCAGTGAAATTAATTGCCAAATCAATAATTTTTTTAAAACTTAATAAAATATGTTTAATTTTTAACATATAAAAAAAAAACTTTAGTCATTGGATTTTTTTTACTCTATTATAAAAAAAAATGTTGTTACTAAATAACTGCATAGTGTGAATAAAAAAAATATATGTGAAATGTATTTTCAAAATTGTACGTGGAATGTTTGTGTTGATAAATAAATTTAAAAACTAAAAATAACATTTGGATACCTAGCACGTCTATCAATCATATTTATAAATCTCACGAATTCAAGGTAACATTATAATTAGAAGCCTTAAATCGGAAGCTCCGTGACACAATCCACCGTACGCCTGTTTTCTTGAACATAAATAATTAATCACAGACACTCGACGCGCACACGTCGGGAAATTTTCGATAGGCGCTTTAATTACGTTTCCGGAACTGATTACAGCGTGGCGTCTCACACCGGAAGCGCTCGCAGAGGTACGACCGGTCAGAGTCAACTAGACACCGATGAAACTCCATATTTCAAAAATAGCCCTCTACTTTGTTCCGGCTGAAAACAGTAGCACATAATAAATTGCAATCACCTCCCACGGCCGGGCAATTCGAGAGGGTACTTTGTGCTCTTTTTGCTTTTCGAAAAGCACAATGTTCCCGCTTTTCACGGGGAATAAACCTCGGCCATAATGTACACCGGTTAAGTAAGAACCGATGGTCGTACTTAAACGTGCGGCGCTCCGAAGTTCGATAAGTTTACGAATGGTGTGGAGTTTTTTGCATTGCTTTGTTACATATGTTGCAGCTCCGGTGGGTGAGTTCAACATTTTTACGTCGCAACTCGGTTACTGCATTTGTGCGGTTTTCTCGTTTTACGTCCGCCGAGTGCCCGCAGATTTTATATCAGACGTAAAATGGTTTTCTCCGTGTGTATTAATTTGAATTAAAACCGCAGTTATCGGGTATCTCACGGGGCCGCAACTGTAAGCGAAGTATTGTAAATCGAAGCACGGCCCAGATTTCATCATTCTTTTAATTATGCTATAATCATAATATTTCCATATATTAGCAGTCTTTTACCGGCATAATAAATTCCATTAATCACCATTAATACGTTTCATTTCTGATTTAAATATTAATATATTTAGTATGCCGCGAGTTCACAGGTAGTAATAAAAATAAATAGCCATGCAATTTGACGTAATAAAAAGTAATATTGGGCTAAAATTCATAACAATTTCCCAATAAATCGTTGCCGTCCAATTTGTTAAGTACGCCGTAATAATATCGATATTATATTCAATGGAGAACGGTTTCAATAAGCACGCCATGTAATATATTGAACAGTCCGTATTGAATATTGAACCGATTCGCCCCGAGGTTCGCCCCGCCAGGTGTGCCATCTTGACCGGGCGATATTTCACCCCACCCTCCCCCTGGCATTTGTCACCGCCCCCACCCTTCCCTGGGTGTATTGTGCCCTCTGCCCTGCCCTCCACCCCCACCCTTCCCGGAGCCGCTCTCTTTAAATCGCCGATGGAGTTGCTTATTTTTATGGGCGGCCAATTTGTCCGGTTGTGTTTTAAATCGTGTGTTTCTGGTGTATATGCGCCGCTGAGGATCGTTATCGGCCAGCAGATCACGACGCGGAGGAGTGTGTATACCAGACTTTGCGGCTTTTTAAGCTTTTAACGAAGCTCGCTTTTAATAAAAGCAAACGTGTTCGATGACTGGAAAGACCTTTTCCGCTCGCTTTGAGTTTATCCACTCAGTTGCTTTATTCAAAAAGTTTGCGATGCTTTATTTAAATATCTCACAGAAAAACTCGACTCATCGCACAGCTTATAAAACAATCACTCGAAAATACAAGAAATTAAAACCTATGGTTCTCTGCAAAAATTGTACAAATCAAATCGCTTACAATTTGCATCAGATGCAGAACACTCGGGGAAGTTCGGGGCACTCGCTGCAGTTGACGGCCGACGAGTCGACGCGCGACTCGCTACAGTTGTTGCTTGCCGAGTAATGGGCGATCCCTTTGAGCGGCGTCGTCTGGCTTATGGTTATTTGAATGGAACGGGGACCTGCACAAGTTCAACTGAAACAAGGACCTCGGGTTTAATAATAGCCCTGGATTATATCTGGCAACTTTAGGATTCTGTGCGCTGCCACTACAGGAGGTGTCAGCTTAGTTAACATGAGTTTAATTATATTCTTAGTCCATTAGACACGTTAGAGTAGTTTTTGGGTCGGTGAAATATTTACCTTAGCCTTATACTAAAATAATAAGGGGGATTATACATAAAATTATGTCATTAATGTTGGGAAATTCAGCGCACATAGCCGTGTAGTTTTTTTTCTACCTGTGCACTATTGGAAAAGTTTAAATATTTATATGTAAAAATAAGTCTCAGAAATCAATTTGAACTTGAAATATAAAGTTTTATTAATTACAAATTCAGTAAATAAATTTTCACACTAAATAAAAATAAGGTAAGTTAATGTAAATATAAATAGGTTTGTTAAAAAAACTGATTGATAAGGCCCTACACGGAGAGTAACATCGAGACTGTCAACCTCATTACAAAAATATGCATTAGTATATTTTTTATAATACTAAAAATTAATACCATGCTTCAAAAAAGGTAAAAATCATTAAAATTCTAGACTGAGTTTTACGAGCCATCGCGTGGTTGCGTTAAAACTATAAGCAACGTCCGAAATCACAACGTCAGTAGCTCTTTATTTGCTTTAATATTTCCATGGATTAGTTTGTACTTTTTAAAAAGAATATATACTATTAGTTAATATTGATTTCAATTGTGATTGAAAAGCTTTAAAAACAGTATGATTCAATTGTTAATAAGAAATAAATGGAAAATATAATATGTTGATTGGGTCGACTGAACGGAACACCCTGTACCGCAGCCGGGTGCATCCTTAGTTGAACATTCCGACCGGCGCTAAACTATAAGCTAATGTAAATTTATGTTACCATTGAAATAAGTTTCAAATTAATCCGGGGCTTGCGAACTGCAATAACATTTATTAATTTCAAACCGTCGGAAAATTCCTCTCAATAACTTACGAAATAATACAACATTCCGCATTGAAATTGCGGTTACTTTTATTCGAATTTCGGATTTCTCGTTTTACAATATCAAATTCCAGCTATTCATCTGACCAATTAAAACACAATCTCGAGTAATAACGCTATAATGTATTCCGGGAGGATTACGCCGACCCTCTCGCCTCGGCCGGGCCCGTCGCGCGCCCCCGCCTAACAATATTGTATCCGACATTTTTATTGGCGTTTTTGCACTCATTTGAAATTTCGTTTGATATCCGATGCGCGCCAGTCACCTGCGAGTGTCGATATTCGCGATTCAACGTTTCAACAAATCTGTCGCCTTGTGCATGAAAAATACGTGCCTACCAATTTGTGAAAAAGATATCTGATTTCTCTTGTGTTCCTCGCAATGATAAGACGTGGCATTTAGAAGAGTTTATATTACCGAGGGGTGTATTGTTACTACGCGCTTCATTCAATGTATTTTCAATTGAAATCATGTATTTGATATGGATTGTGTATTCAAGCAAATACTAAAAATTTGAAGTGATTTTGTGACAACGTATGTGATTCTTTTTAACATGGCAGGACTGCACGAGTTTCACTCGAATTCAATTAAAATTGATCAGTGAAACCCACGAACAGAGAAACACTGCAATATATTAATTGAAATGGGCGTCGCCCGGCCGCGGAGAGTGTTTAATCAACGTCCTCCGCGTTCGATTTACCGGAGGAAAGAGCGTCTGGCATGCAAATGGCGGGTGTCGGCAGGTCATGTGTAAATCCGGCGCGCCCGAGGAGCCGCACGTCCCCCGTGGGATTAGCGACCGTCTCGGCCGCGCCTCCACCCGCCATGGCTCCGGCCACAGCGCATTTAAATAATCCTCATATCATAAAACACCGCCTGTTCCGAGTCACTCCATCACCCGGTCCTGATATCCGTCGCCCGAGCTGCACTGCGAGAAGCTAATTCCACATGATCCGCCGACGGCTTGTACTGACATTTTTGCCTAACCTTGAGCTGCATGCCTCTAGAATCTGCCTATCTTTGAAATAAAATTCAACAGATTAAATAAATTTAAATAAACTAATTTATTATAATTACAATGCCGAAAAAGCAATATACTATTTAAGTTAAGCATGAAGTTGCGACAAAACGTAGCGCATAGCATTTGCATGGTCGTAAATAAATATTCGCATCAGCTGGGACGGGCCGGAGGTGACACGCACGTCGGCTCGAGTCAGCAGAGATTCCCGCGATGTCGTGGCGCCCCAAAATGAAATCAAGCCCCATCAAAGCTCGCCACATCGGCCCGGTCCGGCCGTCCCAAATATATTACCGGTCCTTATTTACGGACATCTCTGCCCCTCGCCGATATCAATTTTATGTAGAATATGAAAAATACAATATTGGGCAGAACCGCGCCATAAAATATTTTGCTTCTCTACCGTAAAGGATACAATCTTAATAAAATAAATATTTATGGGCTTGCCATCAAACGATTGGCTCGGACATGTAGTGCCTCCGAAGTTATGACGAGCTGCTGCCCTCGCGCGGAGCTGCCGCACTCTCAAATATATATCTCTGATTTTCTGATAAATATGTATGGGTCGACATACAAGAGCTCTGCTGTCTCCTTTTCGTTTGTGAGTATTTAATCACTTATCAAAGTTTGTCTTGGGTATAAGTATATACCAAGTATCTTCATTGCGTGTCATTATTTTTTACCCATTTAAGAAATACCTGTCATAAATACCTTACTCTATAATTAAAACTACCATTTATATTAAAACATCTACAATTAGACCCACTAAAAAACTACCACGACAGCAGTCGGTTTCTAAAAATAGATTTTATAAAAAAATATAATTTATATTTGTATGTTTGTCTTTAAGTTTTTCAATTTTCATAAAAAATAAAAACCAATAAATTGAATGAATATTCAATTTGTTAATTTTATTCATTTGAATATTGATTATACTGACGTTTACAAACTGTATAATATTATTTTCCTTCGCGGTAATTTTTACGTATATAAACTAACATTTAGAGCACGCACCTATTTTGTTTTATTATATTGAAAACAATTTACTTCTATAAAAACTAACAGAACAGTGTAAAGGAAACCATTCAATTTTACTGATCCTTCGCTACATAAAGATAGCAAATCCTTATCAGAAACTTCAGTCGAGAGCTTCGCTTCAAGAACACACGGCCATAAACCAAAAGCAAACGCCGCCATTAAAATAATTTGTTCGGAAGCATCGCGATATTGCTTATATCATCAAAACGCTGTAATCGTGCCATATCTCGCGGCCGCCCCGCCGACCTGCCCGATATTGTTTCCGTAATGACTCGGCCAATAAGTCCTTTTTATTCAGTTATTATGTCGCCGGCGGGGCTGTTCACTGTCGCCGACTATCGCACGCCCGCACGACAGATGTAACAAAAGACTCGATATCGTCCGATATCGACTAACTTTATGCCGGATCTTCTCTCGCTCGCGGCCATTTCCTCCGCTCGCAGGGGAGGTCAACTCAAAAGGACGTTAAATTACGAACATGTTAACTTTGTGCACTCCTCGTGAGTGGATTTTTATTACCCATGATGACAATCGAAAGTTTAAGTAATATTAAAAAAAATACACACGAATATCAAAATGAAAAGTTTGAATGATTTGATTTGCGTTGTGATATTACATATAGAAATGTAATTTTTAAATAGCAGATAAAATATTAAAATTTTGGAAGTATCAATATAAATATATTTTTTTAATATAACACAAAAAAATAATTGTATTTATTGTCCACACCGTCGTGCTCGTTTTATTTGTTAATAAAAAAAATTGTGGCCAGCCATTAAACAAAAGTTGCATATTTTACGCTCTGTAATTGAGCTCATTTACATATTATAATTTTAAATATTTTGCGACGTCAAAAATGCGATTGTCTCCTAATGCCTAAATATATTTTTATTGAAACACGAAATGTGCAAGCAAAATAAAAAATATATTAAAACATATTTCTGTTTTTTAAGGCTTTTCCGCAAGGCCTCGAGGTTTTTTATACCTAAACGTGGTATTTTTCGTGTCACAGCTGTTTGTTTTTCATAAATATTTAAATGAGTATATAAATTAGTTATATGAACTTTATAAAATTTTAATAAAAAGCACATCTGCCATGGAATATATTTGCATTGTACAAAATCTTGCCGAAAATGCCGGAACAATTCTTACATGTGTCTGCTGTATATATATATTTAAATATTTTTGCGTTGCTTTTTAAGACTTTCGGGTTCTTGATGCCTTGTAAGATGTTATGCCGTGATTTTTTTCTATATTTTTCTCAAAAGCTTCGATCCCGTTACAGTGAGCAGCTTAATAATATAATTGTTGTGCGTTTTCGCGCTCATACTTAACTCTTAAACGATACTCTCAAAGCAAATTTAATTGTGAGAATATAATAATGATAAGTGGAAGTGATGCTACTTAGAAACATATTTATTTTGACATTAATGGTTTTTTAAATAATATAAAACACACAGAACAAAGCAAAATTTCTTAAATTTCATCTGCGTAGACGGGTTCAATACATCCTAGAAAAATATTATTACTACATTTAATATTTTTTAGATTGTAAAATTTCAGAAATAACCATTAATTTTTAAATAATTTCTATGGAAAATTTTATTTGTTTCGCAGATAAAATACATCATTATTAATTTAGACATAAATTTATTAAATGCCAAATGCGATTTTTGTGAACCCTAAATATGGTAATAACTTTTTTTTGTATGTATAAATTTAACTGTTGTTTAACTTATTGAGATGCAACGTTCGGTGATGGAGAGGAGGTTTTTTTTCGAGTCGCGTTGTTTAAATGAATCGCAGACAGTTGAACAGTTGGCGAGCCCTCGGCCGGACCGTCCGGCAAAGTAAAAGAAGGACATGAGTTTCACTCAAACGTGCTTCGTGAGATTTCCGACAGAATAAGAGCACTCCGCGGAGTTTCTATTGGCAGTGTAGCGCTTGTACGTGTGCAGCGCTTCTCCCTGTGTGCGCCACCAACACACCCTCGCCCCCAACTTTTGTCATCCTGAAAGCCGTCTAACAAGTCTGTGCCATAAACAATCTCCGCTAACAAATTCTGTATATTATCCTTTAGACTTTTACTTAGGACTGCTGGAAAAGGACCAAGTTATTTTTTAAAGCTTAAATGCGGAATACCTAATTCTTATTGTGAGAGATTTATTCTTTTGAAGAACAATTTAAATCAGATTGTTTTTGTTTAAGGACAATTTAAGTTTCTAGTTTTTTCGATTTGATTTTGTACTTATTTGTAAATAAATTAAAAGTCCTGAATACTCTGCGTGTTTTCGTTAATCTTATGGAATAAGTTTTTTTTTCATTGAGGTACAATGAAAAGTGAGATAAATTTAGCAAAACGATTATTTATCTCACATTTTAATGTCGACTATTTTCCTTGCTACTTTTACTTCATTTTATCCTTCAAAACTAAATGTCACTAGCAGTAAGATACAATTCAAATACATCAAACAAAGTCTTTTCTGTGTTTTGCTCGCTTTGAAATTGCATTCTTGTATAAATATGCTCCATTTTCTGAAATCATATGTATCTAGATAAGAGTCAACTTTGATAGCTTCAGTTCTATTAACCTTTTGAATATATTAAGTGTTTGATTCAACTATAGTACTAAATAAATATACTATATTTTCTATTGTGTATTCATTGCTTTTTTTTACTTGTTTCAGGTTTCGGATTCGTCACATTTCAAAGTGAAGACATCGTAGATAAAGTCTGTGAAATTCATTTCCACGAAATAAACAATAAAATGGTGAGTACGGCTTTCGGCATTCTTCATCCTCTTTGTGTTTTCATTAAGTTGCTTACACTTAGGGGAGTTATCCCCCTTGCGGAATATTTTTCAAAGAAATATACGACATTTTTTTTCATTTAAAGGAAGTACATATTGTTTCATTTCACTCACGTGAGGCCGCCATGCGCCGCCTGTTTTTTTACTTGCTTATTCCTATACGGTTAGATTATTATAAACCAATTTACATATACAAAGAGACACGAATAAAACATTTTCTTCCATTACAAAAAAAATATTGTGTACAAAGAAATAAAAGAATTAACCGTATATCTAAAGAGTACATAAGGTAATTTCTCGTTTACCTAAAAGAAAATATATTTAATAAAAATAAACGGGAAATAGAAACGTACAAAAGTATTTTTTATTCAAATCGTTTGAGCGTTCATATAAAGCGATATTGTTGTGATTGTTCCGGTTTTTGTATTGCAAATATTAATGAATGCCCAATGCAAAAAAAATCGGTTTCCCATAAAGTCATATTACATTCCAAGCAATATTACGAAAACAGACTACACAGGCCCATTAAAAGATTCCTCGCATCCTTTATTCGTTACAAATTACCCAAAATTCCTCGCGCAAACCCGAGCATCCATTACGCGCGGACCGCAAGGAGCATTTTCCCCGGCCGAGTCTATTGATATGTCTCTCCGAACCACCCTTTTCGAGTTAATCGGTACATCCATCTCCGTCACGTATCTTCCTTCTCATTTTTTAAGTCTATCCCTACATTTTCGCAATTTTTTCAACTCAATCTCTCTTAACATTTCTTTTAAATTTGCGAAGATATAAAACCTCCGCGGCGTTTGCTTTAAAATAAATTACTCTTCATTTCACACGTGCTCAGGCGGTCCTTATCGGCGGCGCGTCCCACTCCGACAACATTACGTAACACTCCCAGGGATAAATTCCTCGGGTCGTCGGAACCCTTTCGCTCTCAAATATTGCCTTTAATTTAAATTCACCCCCAAAATTGAATTAAAATTCAATATAATATTCCTTATCAAAGCCCAATCTCGTACAAAAATTGTTTCAAAATGAAAGAGTGTTCCGCGCTTCATTTCTCCGCAAAATGCCACTCTTTGATACAAAAACATTGTAATTTTCGTCAAACACTTCGCTGTGTATCTCTCGAAAATGTATTAAATTTCCAAATTTTCCCCATTGACGAGAGGCAGTCCGTAAATAACGTCTTTTTGGATTTAATATTTCTTAAATTCCTTCCCCCCCTCGGTGTCATTAAAACAATTCTCTAATTTGAGACAAAGGCTTCTTTACAATGTATAATATTTCCGCGACAGTTATTGCGGAGAAGGGTTACTGTGTCATCCGCGCCGAGGCGGCCCGGCAAATCAACTTTAAATTATTAGCAACGTCTCAATTACGGGCCGATAGGGACTTCCTAATTGTTGGCCCGCCATACTTCAATCGAGCCGAGCTCTTGACAGTATGGCATCTTCTTGTAATATTTATGCAAAATACTGTGAAAATTCCTTGCTTCATCAAAGTACACTTCATCTTTGAATCGATATACTCTGTTAGGTTTACTCAATGAGAGGTTGTGTAATTATTTATATTAAATTAAAAAAATAGCTGGCTAAATCAAATCAATATGCATAATTTTTTTTTTTTAATTTTTCAATTCAGTATATAAAAGTCAGTTATTAATATAACTTACTAGTTGACACAGTAGATCCAAAAATTCTACAATTTCATTAAATACCAGTAAACGATATTTATACACTGTCATTGTTTTGCAATCAATTCGTACAGCCAATTGTGTTAGCTCAATCAAGATTCATTCTCATGGGAAAAAAATATCTCTTTATTAATCGGGCTTTTTGTACAAAAATATTAATAAAAACCGATTTATATCGTTGTTTATCAAAACATTTTTAGAGACGGATTTCAATATAGTTACAGTATCTCAAAATTGAGCTTGTACCATATTACTTATTAAAGGTCTTTTCAATGTTTATTTTTTAAAAGAGATTTTTTTTTACTGGATTTGTAATTTTTCTTTATATATATATATATAATAAATTTAATTAGAATAATCAGGGTAAGATATTTGATAATTATAATACAATTATTAATTAGCTCACATGATACGTTTCATAAATATGTATATATTCGCATTCGTCAAGTAAGTGTGACCGATGGGGGTGGAAGCCTCTCCTCTCGCGACCCCCGCGAGCGGCCCGTCTTGAGAGTGGCAAGTCCATTTGTGTCAACATCCTGCCCACTCGATATAATGAACCCGCCGCGACCTATTAATATTAACGAACCCGCCGCCGGCCCTGGACCCGCGGCCGAACAAACAGGGCTTATTCTTATTCCTGATTCAGAGGAAAATAAATGAACAAAATACGTGAGTTGCATTTCTCGCCGGCGGATATTTATTTTGTTGTTTTTTTTTTAAAGTGGGCATGATATTTATGATTGCTCAGCGCGCGATGCTGTCTCCTGATTGTTGCTTTGGATAATTTTTGCTGATTCCTGCGATACGCGGATAAGATGCCTGCCAGCCGCCCCTCGCCTCGCCTCGCTGAAACAAAACTCTCAATTGTTCGAGCCTTTCGCTATCTCCAGTTGTATTAGCATAACAAAGTGGAATATTCCCGCGGATAAGTCTCTACCTACAAATTTATAGCAGTTACACAAAAAAAGCTGTATTATTATCTATTTTTTCAAATATAATTTGAAAGAAGAATTTATTTAAATTTTTATAATTACAAAAAATAATAAAAGCATTTGATCTCCTTTCATCCTATGCGTAAATTTGAACCCTTTGATCACGGCGAGCATCTCGGAGAGTCTGAATAAATATTCGTCATCATTAGAGGCGACAATCGCTTCTCCGAACTCTGTCTCTCTCAGGTATTATATCGCGGAAGGCTTTACGGCCAATTAATAATGTACGTGTAAGAGAGACAGCTACAGCATCGCTCTGACACTGATTTTCTTACTCGGTAGAACCATCGCTAGCCCGCTTTACGATTTACTTCGTTATGTTACCTCGTCCTCGAAACACATTGTACGCCAAGACAAATCATATACATTTTAAAATCATTGTCACACTAAGCACTTTTTGGGTTGATTTTATATGGCCTGATAAGAAAAAATAACGCTTTGTGTATGCACTGGTGGACATTTTACTAAAACAAAACTTAGTTTTTTTGGTGAAAAATGGTCCAACCTCAGCTGGTTTTTAATATCCGTATGTCATTTATCGTACATTTTTCCGAGCACGTGTAATATAATTAAAGTTGCCTGGCGTCCCGCCACGTCGTCATTTCAAAAAGTAAAATGCGACTCGGATTAAATTTAAAAGTCGCGCCGAAGTCGAGCTCACGTAGGGGGCGACGCATGCAAAACGCTTTAATACAAATAAATGCCGAAAACGGCAACGAACATTAGGAATACTAATGGCACCGTCGCCACTTTGTCGCATAAACAATACGCGCGTCGAGATGAACAACAAGTGATTTTCACAGCCGGATGAAGCAGAATGGACGCCCAGGACTCCCGGAGCGTCCGAGGCTTCGATTTCCATCGACGGATTATGCTGGAGCGCCCGTCCGCCGCGTGCTGGCACATCCACTTATGGTGTACGCCCTCAAGCGCAGCCAGCTGATCGGCTAGTATCTGGCACTATAGAATCCCGCTGATGTTTTATCGATCCAGAGCCCGCCACATACGCACATCCGGCGGTATTTCAGCGCCATTTTATATTAAATTCTCTCCCTTTGTGATTATTCATTCATCAGACGGAAGCATTCTCTTAACGCTTGTGTAAAATTCAAAGTGTGGTTTAATTCGCACGTCGAATTTATTTTGAGGGGAATAAATATTTACAATATTCAATGGCGAAGTCGTGTTCCCCTGCAAATGTAATCTCTTTTCACACCGAAACTATTTACGCCCTACACATCCCCGAGTGGAAAACGTAAATACGGTATACGTGTATCTAAACACAAACTTTATTTACTTATCTACCTTTTTCACTTAAGTGTTTTCGCTTACGAATCCTGGATAAAAAAAGATTTATCCCAGTGAAAGGAACGGTTCGATCGCAGTGGGATTTTCGCATAGACCTTCGGTGTCGGTGACTCGACCTCCTCTCTCTTTTTTGCACTTACGGTCGAATACATTCGGATCCATTCAATACGACGACTAAGATCTTTTAAACATTAGGAGTTTATTTTATTCTCCGGTGATGGTATACTTAAATATTTCTCTCAGTGGATTCGGTTTATCCGTAGCTCCGTTTTTTTAGCGTTCTAGTCAATTGCTATGAATACATTATGAAAATTATATTTTAAATTTGAATTTTTATGTTTGTTTCTAAAAATACGCTTTATGAGCTTGAATATATATTCAAATCTTCGCAATAGTACAGCACCCGTTTGGGGCACATTTTCGCGTCCGCGTACGCCGGCATCATTGCAAATACGCCAGCAAGTGGTGAAGAAGTCCCAGATATTGCAGCCAGTGGGAAATACAAGATCGTGAACAGATTTATGCAGAGACCCCCCCGTGGCTGAATAGCGAGAAGTGCAGCGCGGCTCCCCCGCCCGGCAGGTGACGGCCCGCATTACCGATGCGGCCCCCTCGCCCCGGCGCCCCCGTTCAGAAGTAAGACGTTTAGAGCACTTACTCCTGCGATTTTCTCTCGGCTGCACTTAAATTTATTCTTAAGCTCTTGTATGAGCTCCTAATAGTTTACTGGGAATGCTTTTCTAAAAGCACTTGCCGTGATTTTGCTAGATTATTTAAAAATACACATCCCACGGAAAATCCAATTTAGATTTTTAGCAAAAAGACCGCGTATAAAAAATGTTTTTTTTTTATTCATATAAACATTTAAAGCGCCTTAAAAATGCCGTTTAATTTTTCAACGTAAATAAATACAGCCAAAACACATTAAACGCATCCGCTGTAACTTTTTAATATTTACGTACTAAGTCATAAATCTCTAAATTCTGTTACATGTAAGATCATATTATATAAAGTAGTATCGAGAAACTTAGAAGCAGGCAGTCTAACCTTACGGCGAGACCGGAGAAGTTACAAGCCAGTAAGGGCAAGAAAGGCCAGTATATCAAATATTGCATCCTGCAAAATCAAACATTGTTCGCCGAACTAATATATTGGTTACCAGTATACGCCTCAATTCCTCTTGTGCATTTAATTATTATTATGGAAACCATATATCGCACCTGCCAGCCGGAAACAGCTTTGTGTAAGCTTGATTCAATTTATATCAATTAAATTATATTTCAATTAATATAATCTAAAAATATATAAATAAATATTGTTTTAAAATATTTAATAATTGAACGGTAACGTTCTACTTGTTAGCTATGTTTTTATTACAGTACAGAATAGACTGAAAAAGTAAATAGAGAAGTAACAGAATGAAGATTTGTGAAATAATTACGAAAATGTTTTCATACGATAAACCTATTGATAGTATAAATATTTACGTATATCGTCATATTTTTAAAATTTCATTAAGAAATATTATTATACAGTAAAAATCATATTTTGGGATAAAAAAACCATTATTTCATAACAATAACCATAGCTCTCTCGGTGCTTGGCTATTGCAGGTCGACAAAAATGACAGGAAGAAATGCAATTACAAGTTATTATATATTTCATTTTATTTCTTTACGTGGTAGTTTTCATTTTTTTTTAATATGTCTTGGTACATAAAAAATATTCTCGCGTTTTATTTAAATCTGAAAAATGTTTTGATCAACACAAGGCTTCCTTCTCCCATACATTGCGGCACCTTTGTTTCCGTACTGTGCTCGTGTGAATTGAAAATCTTCTCCCGAGTTTTCTTAGAGGCCGTTCTTTTATAAACTTAGACGCTTAAAGCATTTCAATTTAGGCTGCGCCAGCCTGTGTGCAAGGCTTTCATTTGTCGAGCTTTTAGGATAGGCATTGACAAATTGGAGGCTGTACTGGCGTCTCCTCTTGCCTCAGAGATAGGCTTTGATACTCGGCGACGTCATAGTTTTAACTCAAAGCAGTACGAGTCTATAGAAATGAATTCGCCCATATTACACGAACCCCCCGAGTACACGATGCGCGGCGCCGGAATATCCCAAAAATGATTACAATTAAATCGGATTTTCAGATATATTTTAATTTTTTTTTATGTTGTATAAGACATTCTTGTTTAAGAAAGATTTCTACCAGTATGTTTTACGAGTACATTAAAGTTTTATTAAATGAGACCATATATTTATAACTTTTATTTAGAAATGTTAATGTATATGTTATCTTATATTTAATCAATGCTCTTCAAATCAGTTTATTTAAATAATTTTTGTATCAATGATTATATGTACATATTGAATAAAAAAAAATTCATTTGTTGGTAAAAATTACGAAGATATTTTTCATAAATTTTCAACACTTTTTTGATAAATACCACATACTTTTAATGGAAGGTATTTGGGCAATAACATAGATCTATCTTGAACCAAATAATAATCAAAGTATATGGACAATTATTTAGTAAAACTACTTGAATGCTTTTGGTATTTCAACTAATAAACAATATATATGTATATTAATAATTTTGAATTAAAATTAAAGTTTGTTTTGCACACAAAATGTTGCTAGTAGCTCGCCATTATCAAACACGAAGCTACTTTCTAAAGAGACCATCGGCTATACGCTAAATAATCTAATTTCTACAAAAGTAAAACGTTTTTAGCAAAATATTTATAAAAAAATCGGACGAGGTCTCGCCTGTGAGCGGCTCGCAGCGCCGGGGCCTAAAGACTCGGCTGTTCCATCATTTTCTCTTCATCATTTTTCCTGTAAGGGAATAGCACAATGCAGAGAAAATATCCGTTCCTTATTTGTTTGTGTTTCTTTTATCTTTGACTACTGCGTGTTTTCTGTGACGGAAGAGGAAGTAGGATGTTATCGTAGCGAATCCTTTGAAAGATGGAATTGTTAGAATAAGCATACTTAGTCGAAAAAAAGCGGGCCGCTTCGGATACAAAAAAGAATAGAGAACTTACTTATATTACTTTTAAGTCCCGCGCACGGCGGCTGCGGATAGAGGGAGTTATATATCGCTTTATTCAAATCCTCGGGACCTCCTTGACAAATAGATCGCAGTCGCGCCGCGCCGATCCCGCAGGCGCGCCCCGCCCGCTCGCGTCTCCGACTTGCGGTATCGAACTAATTTATCGCCCTATCTTATATTTAATGAAACGTGTTAATGATAAGAAACTTAAGCTCGACGTAGATTCCTCAATTTATCTAATTTCCTCCTCTGTTAGTTACGAAGATTAATGAAAAGATAAATTTAAAGAAAATAATTAAAAAGGGTAAAACTGAGGTTTCACAAAGAAAAACAATTTATTTAAAACACTTCTGACAGGATGATTAACCGCTCATCTCGCTCTACTGTACTTTAATAAATTCTAGACGGTTCAAAATAAATACATCATAGATATTCAAAACTGCGTTAATTCGGTAACCGGACCGCTTTGTCAATAATAAGGATAATCAATCAACGTCCGATATTCTATATTTTAGTCCGATATTAATTGCGACTCATCATTCGGGTGTCACTCGACACACGATAGTCGGAGTGAAATATATCACTAGTATATTTAAAATAAAAATGTTGATTAGATTTTAAATAAATTTCGTACATTCGATTCGCTTTCAGGTGGAGTGCAAGAAAGCTCAGCCCAAGGAGGTGATGCTGCCGGCGAACCTCGCCAAGACGAGAGCTGCCGGTCGCGGCGCATACGGTGAGTCAGTAGCCCCCGGCGCCCCCGCGCCCTCCTACCGCTACGCGCCCTACCCGCCGCCCGGCGCCGAGCACGCGGGCCACGCGGGCCACGCGGGCCACGCGGGCCACGCGGTGCACGCGGGCCACGCGGGCCACGCGGGCCACGCGCACGCCGTGCACGCCGCCTACCGCCGCGCGCTGGCCGCGGCCCTGCGCCCGGCGCGCCCGCTGGCTTACGGGCTGGCCGAGCTGCTGGGCGCGCGCGCTCTGGACGCGCAGCTCTACGCGCCCCTCGCCGCGCAGCTCCCCGCGGGCCTGGGCGCGCCGCTGCCCGCGCACCTGGCCGCGCACCTCGCCGCGCCGCTGCAGCTATGACCCACGATCCTCTTCCCCTCCGGCCACCACCAGACCCTGTAGGCCACCCCCCTCCCCCTCCCCCTCCGCATAGTCTCCGAACACACTTTCTACCGATTTACCAAATATTTATCCATATCAAACGACTCAATACTCAAACTGAAATTAATTATTTCGAACTTTTTATTTTTAACATCACGAAATACCTTTGTCGATGTAAGAATAAAAGTCCACCCTTTTTTTACGAAACGCGTAATTGTGTTCAGCGAATACTTGAAATGCCTTTCTTTCATTCCTTTCCTTCGTCCACATTCCCGAGCAGCAGCGCAGGCCGCCTGGGCGATCGGTCAAATTTATCCGATGAAATATTTCAAATATTGTTTTTTTAAGATTGACATTTGTTTAAATTACTATTGATTTTGCATCAAACCGTAATGAGACTCAAAAGAGTGAATTAAAACCGCGAAAAGATTCAATGACAGTCGATAGCAGATCAAATAATCAGTCTACACCTCGATCGGAGTCCGGTAGTTTTGAAAGTCCCGATTCCTTTGTATTGTGAGCTTAAAAATTAAGCACTGTAAAATATACTCGATTAGCTCAGATTTTACCATCGGTTAGTTTTAGTGAAAGATATTAGTCAATCGCCTTACAAACATCGATATATTTTGATAAAATTTACTGGTAGTGATGACTTAGATAAATCTGTTAACTATTTGAGAATTTATGTAGGTAGATGCTCTTTACGTAGCGAGGAATAAATTTCGTTCGTTAGAAAATTCGTCGTAGGAAATGAAAGAACTGACTACAGGCTGTTTAGATAATCAAAATGCTAGGTAGTTTTTCAAATTGAGTAGCTTTTTCAGGAAATTAGAGAATTGTTTATCTTCGATATTTTTATACAGTAGCTTTCTCTACCCTAAGATGGGAAAACAAACAACTTTTAGGTCTTCCGAACTGTCAATTTATTTTGAATCATTTCAGTTTATACTTTTATTTAAAACTTTACCTTTATGATCATATTAAAATTAAAACGATGAGCTCATAATAAATATCGATGTAATAATAAATAAAAAGTTTTAAAAATGTTTTGACTACACTTATCTCATTCAATTATAAATAAGACGTTTAACTTGTGAAAATAATTAACTATTTAATATTATGTACGTGTACGTGAGTGTGTATTATTTAAAGTATAATATTGAATCTAAGTCATTGATAACATACTATACATATTAATGTGTAATAAAAATATAAATAATATCCCTTCCAATGTCACAACTTTTACTGTGAACTCTTGTCATTTCTAATACTGTATACTTAATCAATATGTGCTATCACTTATAGGATAAGTAAATCCTTATATAAAATACAATACAAATACACGAAAGAATGTTTTGAAAATCATTTAAAAATATATTCAATTAATTTTTAATTAATTTTTAATTACAAATATAAAAAGATTTAAAATTCTCAAACTCTCTATCTTACGAACAAATTAACGACGTAATATTTTGTATTTAAATTTGATCAAGATATTTTTGAGCTATTTCGCGAGACTAAAAATATTCAGAAAACTTTGATTGGTATGCACGAATTTGTATTCCAAAATAATTAATCAGTTCTATTATAAATTACTCACTTATTGAGAGTATTTTCTTCAATCAGAAAAGAAGGGCGGATAGAGTTAGTCCCGGGTGTGTTCACTCATTTTGTATTCTGATCATATTTAAATAGAAAATCATTACTACTATCATAGACATGGCATAGATTAGTTACAACAACTACAGTGAGAATGATTTTATTTTTAGATCAATTACAAAATTTAAACTCTTAAGTTATATATTAAAAATATTTAAAATTTTAGCAAAAGATTGGTTAGGTTTGATTTCATACACGAATATAATTATTCCTGCCTTATTTTTACTAGTATATCTAGTTTTAGGTGATCTTCAACTTTCGGGTCATGGAAGGTATAGACTTACCAAGTTGATATTAACACCCTTCATAGGTATCTCTTCAGATGTAACATACATATCTCTTTTATTACAATGAGTGTTGTTTTTAACTTAGATGGAAAAATCAAACTATTATCTATTGATATTCAATATACATAATGCATTAGGCAAATATTATAGACTCCTAGAGCAAATAGATTATAAGACAATAAAGCTGTCGATGGCTACATAAACTAACCACGGAAACCATCAATCACGATTCACGCTCACGGGAATCAGAATAAACGTGTTTTTTTTATGTAGTCATGTTTATCAAAATATTTTATATGTAACTAGATGTCTAAATGTGATTTTAACTACCACATATCGGCGTATCGTGACTTCAAATGATAAATTTATAGTACAAAAATATTTTTAAAAGCATGCCGCTAGTATCTCCATATCATTATTAGATTTAAACATGCAGTGCCAAAGACGCGGTCGAAGACTTTCTTTTGGAATTTTGTATTTATTATCATTTTACAGTACTTGGCGTTTAATTTCCACAATAAAACAATACAAAAAAAATTCGCAAGTTTTAATCCACGACCACTGGTCAGCGCTGTTTTGTTCTCATTAATGCAGCAATTCTTTTGAGTCTTTGTATCGCTTTTTGGATACCATTACAACATTACTCAAGAAAAGCATTACTTTTCGTGCTGTCAGCGCGTCTTTATTCACTGAGCGCTTAATAATGGATACTAAAATCATATAAAAGGCAATACTACTTTCAAATGAAATGAATCATCATAAATATAAATGATGTTTACTAAAAAGTTATCGATCGGCGGTTTAAAACACTGTCGCATCCGCTGCGCTAAAACTGAATGACTTTTCGGATCAAGAAAAACACGAAGCTCGCACTAGAACAGTATCGCCAAAAACATTAAAATAATGATACATAATGAAAAACGATAACGCGCGGTATACCTTGGTGATTTCACGGTACGCCAGTTACGAATATAATGGTGCAGACATTTTCACAAAACACTATAATGTACGCGGTCATTATTTTCATGTTTCGTTTGTCGGTGAGTCTGCTGCGTTCGCGGCGGCCGTTGTATGGACTTTTACATTTCTACAAACTACAGCCAGTTCCGCGGAATGGCTCGCGCGATGTGAGCAGCTTAAAGCTATCGGGCTGTATAAATCACAATTATTATTTTTTTAAATATTATTTGGGTTTTAATACACACATCTTTTTGAACTTATTTTTTAAACATTTATGTTTCATTTTTACATTTTTTTAAATTGCTGAACTTGTCTGCATCATTTGGTTTTAATAGTGTGTCTAATAAATTATTGTAGTGATTTTTCCAGAGAACATAACAATTAGATATAAAAACTGTGTAACTTTTACTAACGTATTTATTTATAATATGCGCAAAGCTTATAATCATTTTATCGTAATAAAATATATAAATATGGATTTAATGTTTTTGTTGAAAATAATTTTCTGTAGTGATTAGATTTAACATTTACATAGAGTTTCGGTGAATTGGTCTTAGCCTTTTAGAATGGACAGAGCATATATTTATAACATAAAATAGTCAATTTATCAAAGCGACACGTCGAATCGATCAGAAATCATCGACTCGACAAAATATTGGTCTGAATATTTTCTCTCTACATCCTATTCAGAACTTATCCTAATATCGACTACCATCCTCATATCCTGAAATATCTTAGAATAAAAGATACGAGTTTGCCTGAATGCGTGCGATATTTTCATAGTTCTCGCTTTAATCTTCAGTCGTATTTTTTCTCACTGTAGTTTCGTAGTCTTTTCGTACCGACCTAGTGTGTGAACAACCTACGAGCGTTCGTCACAGTAGTGGCTATAAATCAGATTTATCTCTTACTTTCGAAAATGCCACTTCTCAGAGAATCACAAAGAAATTAAACGCGTTTTATTTTGTATTTCTAGATTTCATGTGGTCATTGGGAGCTCTTCCTGACGGTGAGTATACAACCTTTCATTACATCTAATATACCTACCATTAAGCTAACAGTTACAACCGACTACAAACCTCACAAATAGACAAGCACGTTCTCGCTTCCGGAGTACTCTTGCAGTGCATCAGGCAGAGGCGACGCGTTCTCCGCCGGTTCTCGCGCCTCGCGCCTCGCTTCCGCAAATTTCGCTAAATTTCCCCAAATATCAGCAACTCACGGCGCCTCGCCCCGGGCCGAGCAGTTAACGGTTTAATTACACAAATACCTCGTCGCGCCGGTAACCGATGGCGCCCCGTCCACTATTAACTCACCGTAATCTTGGCTGGTGATAATGGAATCCCAGATTAGCGGCGCGCCTCCGCCGCGATGTTTGCCCGATTCGCGCAACATGTGAGGCGGTGAGATATCCTTTGTGTAATAATCCGGCCCGGCGTGGACTCGCGGGGTGCTCGGGGCCGAGATGGCCTCGCACTTCCCGAAAACGTAGACATGCACTGCCAGAAACCCTCGCCGCTCGTAACAAACTTTGACGGGTGGATCTCGCATTCACGGCATCTAAATTTTCCGTGACTTGTTCGGCGAATCAATCATATGCAAACCTGCCCAACTTTGCGCAGTTCGTGTATTAATACTTTGGAAGCGAGAGAACAACCTCTTCTATTTTGGATATATACAACCTTCAGAATAAATTCAACCAACAGTATCACGAACCATATTTCATCAAAATTATCTATATGTTTATTTAACTACGATTGTGGTTTTATTTTACCGTTGAGGCTATATATCATTTAATGCTCTGTTTCAAAATAATTTATTAGTTTTGTGAGTATTTTTGAGCCCAATAATTGTGTAACTTGAACGGTTTCTCGTATAATTATCATTTAGGATGAAGTATTATTAGCATTATTCAATATTCATTTCCCGTTGGATCTACCCAGCTCGGTGCATCCGATCACCGGAAAGGGAGGAGCGCTAGGGGCTGTGAGACTTCGTCAGTGCCACTCGTTTTATTTACCCAACATGGAGTAAAGTTACGCAATTATAGCTATCATGCATACATTGCTTAAAAACACAGTAACAATATATATAATAGTAACAATAAATTCATTAAAATCAGAATAGTGGGTTTAAATTATTTGATGTGTATCATTATACATTAATCTTTTTTTTATGGACTTTACTTTGGGCCTATTCAATTTTTAATACTATACTTGATACTAAAAGTTTTATGCATTATTTTAACATCATTTATTTCTTAAAAAGAAAATAAAGTCATTTTTTGACTTAAATTATCTTTTTCTTTGTTCATACTTCATATTTTTTATTGTTTTGTTTATCTGATTTAGAGCAGTTTTTTTTAATATTACATTGAGCAGTAATAAAAACCACGAAGAAGCTGTACATACCTTCCATAAACTAGGCAGTAAATATGAATCGTATAATTGAATTATGCGAAAAAATAACGAAAATATCCAAATAACTGATAATAAATAATTATTCAAAATTATCATATTTCTGTTTATACTATGTATGTATTTATTTATTTATAAAACCACATAAACACTCAACAATGCTTTCTCTAGTTCTAAGCTTTATGCATATTTAAAAATGAACATTTAAAAATGTATTATTTACAATTTTAAATATACTTTTTGGTCACTTTGGAAATCTATTAAATGCAATATTTTTCATTTTCAGATTGTCAGACACCCTTATAGACAATCAGTAAATTCGCGATAATGTGATTTCTGCATAGTGACCTTTTATTGTAAATAGCATTTTTAGCGCTCTGCTTGCAATTAAGAGGTGTGTGTTGGATATCAGGTGTTATAATTGAAGTTGTTATGTTCACAGGTTTCCCGGCGGCCGCTTACGCCGCGTACGCCGCCGGCCGGGGCTACTCCGGCTACCCCAGCTTCGGGCTGCCGTACCCCACAGGTAACGGGCTGGCCGGCCTGCCGCACCCCCTGGGCGCCCTCGGCCCCTTGCTGCCCTGCCACCCGCTGGAGCACCTGGGGGTGTACGCGGCGGCTAACGTGCACCACGCCATGCACCTGTAGGCGCTCCGCCCCCGCTCCCCCCGCCCGCCCCCGAACCGACCGACCGACCAACTGACGAAATAGCTAGGCGGCAATTTTATCACCTACACTTGAAAATTGCTAAACTACACTCAATGACTTATCCACTGACAGGATTTATCTTTCGCGGCTGCATTGCGAGCTAACTGTGGTGTGTCTGCAATATTCGTAATCACAATGCTTCATGACGTGTATCCTAATAAAAAGGTCGCATTTGTGCCGTTCTGCTATCCGTTCGTTAATGTGGCTGCGAAGCGATCGTGACCAGAAAATATTTAGAATCATTTTATCTCCATAACCATAAACAATACTTGTAACTCATATATTCAAGAAGATAAAACTACCTATCGCAATTATTAAACGTAACTTAAATAGCCAAGGAGAGATAACTCGGAAAATAGATCTTAAATCTGTCTTTCATTTTACCGCGAGACATAAAAGGGCTATCTTTTATATTGGCCATATATGAGAACACATTTTATGATATGCGTTAAATAAACGCATCATCTCTGTGATTTTATCGGTTATTTTTTAACTACCTAGTTATTGCTAATGGTCAATCCGACAGTGGTTCAAAGTTTTCTGAGAGTAGTTTCCGTTGGGCTAGCAAGATTCAAGTGTAGAGACCCGTAAATCTACTTCGAATGGCAGACTTGATAACATTTGTTACGACGAAAAGGAATTCTTCATATACCTGAATAATATAGTCGGCAATATTTGCCACTCTATATAACTTGAATAAACGAATTCAGCAGTGACTACTGGACTCGATATTATGTTTCACAGATTTTCAAAAACGCTTTTATGTGTTAAAAGTGCAATGACCTTATCATTTTCTTTTAAATTTTATTGTGAAACTCAATTTTTTTTTTTTTATAATTATTTTACCACCCTTATGCGAATAGTTTGCGTTGTCTTTCAAATTAAAATAAAATTTGAGCATTAGCACATGTACTTTTTTAATTATTAGAACATTTTCAATTCTTTTGGTTTATTTCTTAATTATTATTTTTAAGACTGCGTACATTTTCTGAAATTTGATGGATATTTTTTAACAAAAACTAAGATCCGATTTATTTTTGGAGATTCAACATACTTTATTAAGTAATTTTCAATTTTAAAATCTTATCTGCATCTTAATAAAAAAAATAGTAGCCATAAATTTTATAAAAAGCAAAATTTGGTCTTTATATTCATATTTTTCAGAAAAAATACACTGCTTCTATTACTAAAAAAAATTTCTTTCAAATATTTTTTACAAAGCAAAAACGTGTTTGCGCGGTCAAGTGTTTCCACACTTACGAACATCGTACTAGGGAGGCCCCTTTTTTTCTCTTAAAATAAAAAAAACTCTTAGTAATATACTATATCAAAGAAACCTTGCCATTTAAAATTGAATTATAAAAGCTCCATAAACGGTGAGCGTATTTTCTAAGAACCTATATTATTTTTAATCTGGACAACGAAGTCTGATCAATTACAGAAATTGTTATATTATTTTTAAATATGTCAATTTCATTTAACATAGGCTACATCCTAAATAGTATATTAAAAATCCCAATGCAAAAACGTCACTAATTACAACAAATATTTTGCAGTTTTGTAACTGTACATATATGATAATCTTAAATATAGATGGCCTACTGTAATATTGATGCCAGAAATAAAAGCAATAATAATTACTTAAATAACAATTAAATGAATAATTTTGCTATTTTTGAGTTTGCCGGTTCATTTGTGTTTCCAAATGTTTTAATCTGGGCGGCACTATGATGCTGAGCTCCGCGTGACTGCGTGTGTTGGACGCGTGAGCCCTAATATCAGGATTGCGTGGAGTTTCAATCGGGCCGCAGATTTCTCAATTCTCCCTAAGTCTATTTTATTTACGAGTAATAGGCAAATTACCGCAAAGGTCATCAAATAAAATGAAACTTTCAATGGAAGTGGGGAAACCATTTTTAGTGATTACATCGACATTAGCTATAAAAAAATAACACACTTTTAAACCGTAGCACTTCGGGATACACCCGAAAAGAACACTTAATATTAATTTATACGTTTCGAAAATACTAAATACAAATTTTTAGTGTCACATATTTGTTTAGTAATAATATTAACAGTTATATTTTTACCAAACTAAGAGTGAAGGACAGGAACCCTTCGGTATTATACAAGTGGTAAATCGGAAGTGTTGCATCAGGCAGTACGAACTTATTACTGGAAATGATATCATGAACATCGGTTATCGATTTTAATGGCGTACTTAATAACCTCAAGAAGGCCTCGACGTCCACCGTGCTTCAATGTGAATTTGGGAAACGAATGGCGGTCATTAGGACCGATTACGGTATTTCATCACGACGCCGGCCGGGCTGCGGGGGCTGCAGATGCCTGTTGGCCTTCGTTACGGGGACCCGGAAGCGGAAACGCAATTAGCAGAGGTGATATTGTTTCTCGTGTCGTCCACCACTTGCCGCTAATCTTCCAACTTATTGTTTACCACTGCTAATATAATACTTCGTATTTATTGCAATAGCCAATAACATTACTCAGTATTAATATTTTTCGGTATAATTTTTAAATATCACTTCGAGGTAGATACATTCATTGTTTACCGTATAACAACAAGTTCTTGTTAATAAACTAGGTATAAAATATAAAAGTAATCTTTGTAGAATTGAATAAGTATAATTTTCCTTAGGCTATTGCATTAAAGATCTAGATAGGTTCATTCACAGACGATTGAAACCCGTCGTTTTCCAAAGCACGAATGATATCATCACTATTTATAGTATAATATAATATTAAACCTTCATACATACCTCCGTTGATAGAGTGTGTCGTTTAGATAAAGCCTATAAAAGGCCTCTGTACCGATAATACTAACTTTGTAGAATCTTCCGTTTTAGTTAGTCTAGATTAAATTCAAAATTTTCAAAGTAGATTCGTCGGTATTATCAGACTTTCTGCGTAATAAGTGTTAAGTAAAATTTTAGATAACTAATTATTACAAGCTAGGTATTAAATTTCTCGTTCCGCTTGAACCTAAACATAATAGACGCGTGTCTTTAAAGGCATTAAGGATAGATGTTAAATAGGTTAGGAAAGCGTTGCAGCCCGCTCGGTGTTCACGTAGGCGTACGTACCTCACCCCGGAACCACCCCGGGCGAGATTTAACGTATTTCACATTCTCCCTCAATTAAAACCTTTATGAACTAGAGTAGAGACTTGATATAATGACATTCTAATATTGTCTTGCGTGTCAAGCCATCGGCGCAAAAGCTATTCGGGAACCTCCAGTCGTGTCGCGAGCAGCCTCCTCCCTCTCCCTTCTCCCGGCGCGGCGCACCCGAGAGGAATGTCCGCGGGCGATTAATACACCTTAGGAGTATTTTTTCTCCATTACAGTTTTCATAAATCATCGGCGTTGCCAGTTTGACTGCCAGGCCGGGCCCTCTCGCGAGTAATTGGGTGGCCCATGATTTATACAGCCGCCGGTGGTCTCAACAGCCTCGTGCGGCCGCCTCGGGAGTAATAGGAAATCAATTCATGCTCCCGAATATAAAATATATATCACACATTTTGGCCAGCTATTACATCACGTGTACTGATAAAAATTACACGTGTGTGAAATTTCCCAATAACAGATTTCATTTGGAGTAATTATTTTACCAGCGAGCTCTCAATAAATACGTTGAAGGGATTGATGTTCGCATTTGCACTTTGGTGTGCATGTTGAAACTCTGCGGTTTTTAAATATGAAATTTAAGATAAAATGAGTCCCGGTCAGCGCGCTGTCCGACTCCTCGGGCGGAATTGATCAAAAGTCTCTGCCGCGATTCTCACGGTCCGTGTAAACAGGCCGCCTTATACAAATCTCACATAAACCTTTACCGTGTAATACAATCGCCCCCTATAATAATTAATAACAGGTCATTTGTTAGTGTCACGTCCCGCAGCCTATCGCCGGCTCGCTCTCTCCCGCGCGGCCTGCGGTCCCGACTCTCTCTCTCCCTCTCTCCCGCTCTCCGCCGGCCGAATCGCTTACGAGCTTGACAAAAAAAAAAAACGGACGCCGGGAAATTTGGACAAAAACATTAAACCGAGAAAAACAATGCCGAATAAAAATGTTTTTAGAGTCTACACATTACTCTCAATGAAAAGAAAACGATACGAAGTAAATATATTTCTAAGCGCTTTTTAAAGCGCGTCCCGCAGCAGTCTCGACTTTAAAATATCACAAAAGTTCCATTCCTGGCGGAGCCGCTCCGTGACGTTTCATTAACTTTGAATTCCGCCGGCGCCGCTCGCCGCATCTGAAAACCTATCGGGGGAGCGGCCATTTTTTTATAATTACGGCAGTCGCAACAGAAAGTCCATATGTTCCAGTCGACTGCTCGTAAATCAATGCAACTCATTTCTGCACTATTAAAAGTGAGCGCCCTCCCCTCCGCACCCCCTCCGCGCCCTTCTCCGCCCCCACTCGGCTCTCGGCGATTTTGTTCCTAAACGACTTATGTTTCCCGCTACCCTCAGACAAATGACGTAGTGTTATTGCCAGAGCGGTTACAATATTGTGCCATGTTTTGACACAAAAGACTTATATAAGAATGTAATGTCGTCGTGTACTAATATAATATAAAAAAACATAGTATAGTATAACATGTAACGTTTCACTAGACGGATTATAGAAATTATCGTCGCTAATCTTTATATCACTCGTTAATTCTCAGAGCACCGATATTTCTTCGGATGACTCGGCGTCAATCGTGATTTTTCGTTTTCGTCGCGAGTAGTGAGCGAGCATCGCCGTCTCTTCTAGCGCAGGTCGTACGTTTCTTTTGACAACGCTTAGGTTTGTTTAGACGTCTTTAGCATCTTGGTAATATTGTATTTAGTGTATCGTTTTAGTAAAATATCTACATATCTCACAAATCATAACGAGCTTTTATGAAATAAATTTCAATTTATTTTTAGCTAAATTGATTTCTCGTGCGAGAATTAAATTTAATTTTAACCACGAAATGTAATCGGTTTTGCGCATCGCCGCAATATCACTGAAAGTTGTCCAGTTCCGTTTTTGCAGTTTGAATGTCTCGTATGGCTTGTTCGCACTGCCATGCTGAACATCCGGAATTCTGTCCTCTTCGTTAGATGAAATCTAAATTATGTCAAACTGCAATGACGCACAGGGCCTCTGCAAATCTTAAAGGATAATATCGTACACGAATCCTTACAAAAATTAATAATTACCTTAAAATAAAGAATACAGCTTGCGCGACGAGCGCGATATGAATATTTATACTATAAAGTATTTTTTTATTTCATATTCAGAAAAGTCTGTTTGTATAATTTTAAATGACGTCGTTACGCTTATTTTCCATGAAACGCATCGTTTTAAGTATGTAATCGAGATAATCTAAAGTAAATCTATGCAGTGTCGCGGGTGCAGTAGAGAGTAGAGGACTCGACTCATCCCGACCCCCGTATACTTCTCTCGCTACCGTCCCGGCTCCATCCAGCTCGTGTTAGACATGTAATTGTAAGTTTCCCCCGCCGCTCCCGGCCGACCTGGAGAGGGACCGACCTGGACGCGCTCTGCTCGTTCCCGCGGAGTAGACGGTTCGGTTCCTCTGCCCTGGGTTCCGCCGGTCGCGCGGTCGCTTCCTTCTCCAGGGGAGGCGGGAGTCGCGTCCTCGGACGGCCGGTGTCTCCTGGGGACTATTTGAACGTGGCCGCCATGGAGCAGACGTCCCGAGCTCGTCTCGCGCCCGAAGATCTCCGAGCGCTCGGCGTCTCTCTCGAGCGATCGAATCTCTGAGTTTTCGAAAGTCATATTACAGCCGGAAACGAATTTAAAGTTTTTCCGGTCAAGTTATGGACCGTCGATTTCCGAGTGTGAAACATAAAACGAGCCTTTTCGCGTGATTTATTTGAACCCTGTTAACTTTCGAAATTCAGCAGAGTTCTCCAGCCTTCGAAAACGAATATAACATATGTTCCGAATTGTAAATGTATATATACCTAATTATTTATTGTTATTTTTTTATATTATGCAAAAATTATAAATTTAAATTTACTATTATGTAATAAATATTGAAATTTTTAACGTAAAAATTACTTCATTGTGTTAACGCTACGATGTCTCCACCCAGGTGAAATGTTTATAATGCACCTATATTTAAAGTACTTTAAAATCTTTGCATTAATGATTACAGTAATTCTTACGTCATCCGAGTGAACTACAAAGCTGAATAAATCCTCTACCCACTAAGAAGAGCCTCTAAAATATGTAATAACTTCAAAATGGCCATCACCAGAATGATTAGTGTATTGAATATTACTTAAGGTTAATTGAAATAAGTAATCGTAAGCACCCACATTGTTGAAATATTGATATAACATTAAAAGTAAATCCGGTCGCTTTTCTGCTGACGCCCTTGCGTGCGGAATAAAAAATATTTTTACTTTAAAAAGGTTTTTTGGCGAAAACTCCACAAATATAGCAAAACGTCAAAAGTATCGGTTCGGATCCGAGGGCGGGTGACACGGTGCCCGGTCAGGGCGGCCCGCGCCTGTGACGCCAGAGCCTCAACTCGCCTCGACATCGAAGCGCGAGCCCCAGGAACTCGATGGAGAGTGAAGGGTGGAGAGTGGAGAGTGGAGAGAGGAGAGGGGACTCGCGCGGCAGATGCGGGCGAGGGGGGCTCGTCGCAGGCCCCGCCGGGCAGGGCGCCGAGCCCGTGGCGGGGGCCTAGTCCGTTAGCTTCCTCGCGCGCTCCGAGTCGCGCGTCCTGAGCGGTTAGAACGTCAGCTCGTCGGGAAAGCTCCGGCTCGTTTAAGCCGACCGCGATCGTTTAGGCCCGAGATGAAACCTGTACCGATAATGTGATTATGTTACTAGTTTTAAGCGATTCGAATACACCGATCATTGCGACATAACTGTCTATGCATATATGGTATATACATTAATATAAAGTCAAATGATGCTTGTAAAAAATAAATTTGATAAAACCCGACTGTGTTGTTACGACCGACAACGACTGACCTCGCGCGTCCCTCCCGCCCGGCAGAGGTTGCTAGGCCCGCGACTGTATCTGACTCATCCGTGCTCGCAGGCTCGTGGTGCTGCGCTGACCGCCGCCCCGCCCCGCGCCTCCCTCACGGTAAGACGCCTTCGCCCCCGGGCGCGGACGGTCTCCTCGAGCCCTCTGTATTGCAATTACTTCTTTTCGTAATGAGCATTAGCTGTAGGTCTCTAGTTTAATATCTGTATCGATAGTGTCGTGAAGAACCTCCTCGGGCGCTGAGTTTACACATTACGAGTATAGAGGACGGTCCGCGAGGTGAAGCAGTGCCGAAGTTCCGCCCCGCTCGGCGCCATTAGCCGCGCGGACTTCCTCCGCGATACCATCACACTAATTACACATTTAGCGGCTAAACTCGATATGTATTTCGTACGACAGCCCCACACCCACTCATAGTAAAATTTGTGTAATTTTGTATAACGATTTGATCTAACGATGTAGTTTTAACGATATTAATGTGTTAGAGCACCGTAAACTCAGGCCTGTTACACTAAAGGCCGTCTGTACATTTGACACTCCTATGTAAATACTGATCGACACCTACGTCATAGTTTAGTGCTTGATGTAATGTTTAGCGAACGGTGTCCATTTTTCCTACTAAAGCGGTAGATGTTTTGAGCGAGGTTATACTATAGTGACATAGAAGAAAGTTGTACACAATCTCCTAGTCGTTCATGAGCATTTTACTTAGTTTCTTGCGGGGAAAGGTGATCGATGAGGGTTGTGCCTGGATGGGTCAGATTATATTTAATATTTCATTATTTAGCTCTACTAATGTGAGTGCTGTTTACCTCTATTGGATGTAAGAGGCGTGAGTTTGTAGAGATCCATCACGGTGAATGAAATTAAAATTGATTTCTTCAGAACGGTTTCTAGCGTTTACTGAAAAATAGAAGTCGTTCCAGAAACTCATTTTTCATTTCGTTCGCGCGTGTTTACTTCGTTAGCTTAGCAACCGTAACTGCCGTTCCCTTCTTCCCGGTAGGATCTATAAAGACCATGTAGTTGTTTGTGAGTCCATTCTATCGATTGTTGGTGAAATTAAATACGATGCTCTGTTGTCACTCGATAACTCTATCGATGTAAGAATTGAAAAGTCACACATCATAATTGACAGTACATATTCAGCCTATCGAGATCATCAATACAGCACATATACAAGTTTCCACTTTAAATATTTTGACTGAGTCACATCAGAACAGAACACACCTTGAAACACGATAAAGAGAAGCACGGACAGATACACCGTAGGCTGTACAGCGTGCACGCAAGTAACGAGTCAATAGGTCTGAGTTGACCGACAAGTGACAAACGAGAGGAACAGCGAGAGCAAATGCGGAGATGCAGCAGTCCGTTGCTCGGGCCGAGTCTCGCACAGACCGAGGGCGAGTAACAAACCCTATATATTTATTTACCTACTCAAAGCATCAGTTTTATGTCTTCATATATGTTGTGTTATAGGAAACCTTTAGTACTCTGAGTACCTGAGCGCCATTTGATAGTTAGATACCGTGTTTACTTAGTCATAAATATTTTTGGCGTGTTTTAGAAATAAATATCTCGCATAGAATAATCGTTACGGTACATTTGCTGATAGACGCTGTATTCGGTAGTTACACATCACTAGCTTAGAGGCTCTCGGGTCTTAAATTTTTCCAACATGATACTAGAATAGAAAACAATATTCTTAGAATCTTGACACACATACTAGATCGAAATTTCCGTCGAGTAGAAACATAAACTCAAAATTAAAAAAGCATGAATATGGTATTTACTTTTTAAAAACTATTGTACTCAGCTCTAAAAAATATTTTCATTCAACTAAACACTTCGCTAATTTGAATTTAACTAAAAAATCGTTTTTTTTTTACAATTACACTAAAATATAAAAACACTTGAATACTTATTCTAAATAAAAATTTATCTCGATCGAACTTTGGCTTATTACATTTTTTTTTTTCATATACCATACCGTAGATATAATGAAATACTTAATGCGAATATATTATATATTTATTTATAATGGATTTATTTTAGACATTTTCTTAGTTGTAAGCGTTTATATCGACAATTATATTTGAAATATTATTATATTATAACTAGTGTAAGAGAATATTAACCTGACCCCTTGGGTGGTGCAATCTGGCCTTTTTATTACTTAATCTAGAATAGTTTTTAAGCCAAAAGAATGATAACAGAAAACAGCCCGCCTACTATGGCATGCTTCTCAATTCTGCTATAATTCTTTTGCTGGTGTAATTTATTTTTTACTATGTAATTTTCCTTGCGAATGTTCATATAACATTTCAATATGGATTTTTTAGTAATTTTTAGAATAAAATCGATAAACCAGAGTAGGTTTGGTTTTTGTCGTGGAAATATGTTATTCTAATAAAATATGTAGGCATATAATTATTTTTACAATAGCTTTTGTAGAAGCTGTTTTATATTATATTTATCTGTATTTAAAAAAGTCTCCTCCGTGACTTGCAGATTAACAAAAATTATTGTAATCTAAAAATATAACTATAAATTTATTTTTAACCATCATTCAAAATGAGTAGCCTAATGTAATTTCTAGAAAAGAATAAAAGAAAGCATAGTGTATTTTGTTTTTTACAATCTAGTCTACAGCGTACAAACTTTTAAGTCTATAAAATAGTCTAGACAAATAAATAAACCATACAGTTTTCGAGTATTCTGATTTTTTAGATTACTTAGCGAGTTCTTTGCAATAAGCAATCGAATTTATAACATTTTTATATAATAGTGTGTGTCTGGTGTAACTATTGTTTTGTTGTTTTTCTAACTAACATTTTCTATAACCACCCTGTCGCCCTACCAATGTGTCCACAATAAAACATGTATTCATATTATTATGTAAATTTTGTCTGCCTGTGCTCTGTGCAAGTTTCGTGTTTGCGTCCAAAAATGTTCATTGCATTTTGTTTAACAAAACTGATCATATTCGTAGTTTTCTGAAACGCACCGGCTTCGGTCAGGCCTTGAGCGGGAGCACCTCAGCATCGACGCAGAGCGTTAGTCTCTCCGGTAAACTTGCATCGCTTGATATTGGTCTTTTTTTATATTTTGTTTATGTTTTGAGACGAATCCTTAGACTTAGTCTGTAGTTGTCGATCACCCCGCTTTAGCGCCCGCCCCCGCCTGCGACTGCACGTGACGTCACGGCGGCGGCTCCGCTCAATCTGCAATCGAGATTATCGACGGCGTGAGTTATTGATGGCGGCTATTAAAAACGCGTTCGACTCGCCGAGTCGGGAACTGTTTACCGCTAAATGGATTCCGGCCGCGCGCGCCGTCCGCGCCGCCTCCATATATCACAGCCGCCTCTCGCCTCGCCTCCGAAGACCTCAGGAATTCAGTATCCGATATCGTTTATATTAAACAAAAAAACTTGTCTGCTCGGTGATGGATAGTGTGCTTGTAAAAACCCTCGGCCGCGGGTAGCTCGGGATGTACCATAATATTACCCGATAAATCGTCATAAGAAATGTTTCCCGAAAAGTGAATGCTGTTGATTTTCAATACAAGTGAACATGAAAATCATCAGCAATCATGTTAAATCTTTATGAGTATTGAGAACATATATAATAAAATAAATGATCAAGGATAGAAAAACATTTTTTGTTAATTTTGTCAGTTGATTGTATTATTATTAGCTAAGCATTATGCCTGACAATGCATTCTCCTATTTATTGAAATATAGCATGACATCGATCCATCGAATATAAATAAAACCAAAACAATCCACCAAACGATATCGATTCTGTTCGCGTCCGACTTTCATTTCTTTTTAATAGTGTAATGGGATTCCAAAGGTTTATATATGGTGTACACCACAGCCCACAGGGTGCTGATCCACCCGCCTTCGCATCAATCATCCCCGACCGATAGCCGCCCTTTCCGCTATCCTCGCCCCTCCCCCGTGTTAAACGATTCGATTAATAGTCTTCCAAGAGGACCGGAGCCGCAAAACAAAGCTAATCATTACATTTGAAAACTTCGATTTATATCCTTCCAGAGCGAACTCGCCCGACCGGCCGCTTTGATTCGTCGAGAGGTCTGTCGGGAGCTCTACTTTCATCACCGCTACCAGTTGTTCACATGATTCCTTGTGAATAAAACAAATCGACTGGACTCAATGCTTTGCATCTTCTTCCAAGTATTCGAAGGCTTTTCATAAAGCGGAACAGATCGCCGCTTTTTCAGATCCGCGGAACAGATCCGGTACAAACACATGGCACTCGCACACGGCACGATTATCGAATTGCAAATGATGAATGTCCATCTTCCCGATGATCTCACTCATTGCTCCTCACGCCGCCCGCGTTGCCGCGCGGGCGCTCCCGCTCCGGGAGTGCTCCTCTCGCAGCTCTCGGGGCCGCTCCGAGAGCCGGATCGGATCCGACGAGACGGTAATGATCTTTGATTACTTTGAACCGCGGATCGGGACGATACATAAGAGCGGCGCGGCCAACCGTAAGTACCCGAGGTGACGCATTGGTAGGGCCGTACGGTGGAGGCAGCTCGCCTGCCCTTGAGTGACCTTGTCGTGTTTTGCAGTGGACCTCACCAACGGCCAGCTCACCCCCAACAACAACACGCCGCTCCTCGCGCAGGCGCTCTCAGGTAACACCCCGGGCCGCCCCCCACCCCGCCCCTCCCGCCGCCACTCACCGATTGTTTATGATTTTTTGACTTTTGATTTGAGCGAAGCCCGGGCGGCGAGAAGTCCGCTCCCTGACCGGGCAGGGTGACGGGCGAGAGCTCTCACCCTGGAGCCTCCCTCGAGCCTCCCTTAGCGGGCGTTCGTCGCTCGACTCTTGTCGAAGAGCGCATCGTGTGATTTTGAGTAAAGAATACAGCGCGCTTCAAACCGGTCAGTCTGGCGCTTCGCAAAGCGTTCGTGCATAACGCCAAAACGAACGATCAAAATAAAGACATCGTAATACGATAGCTTCATTCCTTGCATGAAATCACTACCGAAATGGAGCTTTGTATAATAGGAGATGCAGACCGCCGCATTACGAACGCGTTTATAAACCGGCTACAGCTCGACGTATGTATGTGGAATGTGACCGCTAAATCTATCAAGTCTAGTAGACATTAGAAGAATGCAGTGGACTTCCCGCGAGAGCTCGCACGAGTCGCTCGCTAGCATGCCATACTTTACTTATGCAGACTGCTTATGAATCCTTTAGATACTTGATTTGTATTTCAATCGAGCATTTCATAATTTCGGTGGCTGTTTATTTGTATTGAACTACTATTAGATTTATCTTACACTTCAACTTGCACACAAATTTATATATCATCATTTCTTACATGCAATTAATAACTGTAAATAAACATCCCAAATTCTATAAAAATATTTTAAAAAATTAACCTGTAAGACACATTCACTTTTCTTTCACACATAAACACTCTCCGGAACTGTAAACACCTTTCCAATTTATCTGTAATGACACTCAATAAGGACGGTGGCTTTATAAAACTTATTATGGATACATTTGTCCAGGGTCGCTTTTATAAAAAATAATTAACAAAAATATATTAATATTTTTAATTATGTTTATTGTATACGATAGGTTCATAGCTAATGCTTAACTGAAAAATATCAAGCAAATTTTAACCTTCTCCAATAATGCGCTTATTTGCATTTCGATTAACTCGCATCTCGGATGCAATAACAACAATTTTTAATATTTGTAAAACTGACATTATAACTATTATATAAATATGTACAATCTGTATGTTAAACCCCCCGACCGATGATTTATAATCAACGATCTAGTGCAGTATATATATAATGCATTAAAGTCGAGACGCGGCATGGACTGCGTCTAATGTATTCCCGAACCACCCCGCCATCCCTCGTGATGCACCGCATTATACAAACTCCCCCGTCCTCCCCTGACAGCCCGCCACTGCCACTCAAGGTGTGCGGTCAACCCGTCGGTCTTCACTGCAAATTAATCAAATCAGATTACCTCGGCCGACATACCGCCTCGAGCACTCGCAGCGGTCTACCCGAATATCAAATTTTCGGACGCTCTCGATACGCGAATGGATCGATCAAATCAAAACAACTTGTGAAGTAGTGAAGTAAATATATATATATCAAAGATGTAGAATTGTTTGCTATACTATCATCGGCTTATTTTTTTCTAAACGGGTTTTAGCCGCATTTGCGCATATCCTAAAGTGTCGAGTTTAGCACGATGGGTGTGCAGAAAAGGGGTGATGCGAGTAGCCGGCTGTCCCCCCGTCCCGCCCCCGCGTGTCCCCGGTGCAGCCCCGCCCGCTCGGGCCGCCCCCGCCCCGCCCCGGCCGCGTCGCCTCCCCCGCGGGCCGCGACGCGCCGCGCAGTGCTGACCCGCGGCTCAGGCGTCTGTTGCGTTCCAGTGATGAACAACTACCAGGCGGCGGCCGCGGCGCAGGGCTTCGGGCCGCCGGCGTCGCCGCACGCCGTGGGCCGCTCCTTCCCGGCGGCCGGCTCGCCCGGGCCCGCGCTCGACATGTACACGCCGGCTGACGGCTACGTGCAGGCCACCAGCCCGCAGCCGTCCGGCTTCCCGGCCATCGCCGTGAGCCGCGCGCCGCTCAACTACAGCCCCGTCAGCGTCCACTGCCGACCTGTGAGTATCCGCCATCCGCCCTCCGCCCTCCGCCTCCGCCCTCCGCCTCCGCCCTCCGCCCTCCGCCCTCCGCCCTCCGCCCTCCGCCCTCCGCCCGTCCGCCCGGCTCGACGCGATCGGAATCTCAGTAAAGTCACCGCGCGGGAAACTGCGCCAGGGAATCGACACTACCGCAATCAGTCACGCGCTCTATGTCCTATCAGGTACTATTGTAAATGTAGAGGTATAATGCAAAATAATCAAATTGTGAATCAATTTTATTTTATTTTGCATTATAGCTCTGCGATTGATGTGTTGTAAAGTATGCAAACAAAATTTAATGTTCGATCGAACAACGCATGCTGTTGATGTACTTAAAAAAAATACAACAGAATGCACGTAGAGAAGCTATATGAAGCTGCCCCCACGCGCTTTTAGGCAATCCCGCCTGGTGTACTGTTTGCAGTAGTGTGATTACTTCCTATGTTCTTAAACCTCCAGAATACAAAGTCATACCTGCATGTTTTATTTACCGATCATATCACTATCCGAAACTTACTTGAAACACTTTCGCAGAAATTTAAAAGAATGATCAAATTCAGTAATGATTACGTGGTAATCGTTTTTGTGATAAATGCCTCAATGTTCAATAGTATATATTAAATTGTATACAAGTTATATAAAATAATGTATTAATATATATATTCTTCGTGAAATCTGGGTGACGTATTTATTTATTACTATCAAATTAAATCAGTATTCCAAACCTTGATGATTAAAAAATTGCGATTTGTTTCAAACTATTATAAAATATTTATGAATATGAAATGCGGGTATGTCTTTTAACTTGGTGCTATAGATTGTAATTAAATGTGTTGTATGTCGTACTCTTACTATGCGAATATTCAAAATTTCAAAAAATATGTTTTCTACCCCGTAAGAGTAATCGATCAATTGGTGTTGTGGTCCCCCCTCTCCATTTCTTACCCCTCGTCCTTTCGGCGGGAAGGGTTGATTTTTCAGGCTGCATCAGATGACTGTAGTTATCTACAGTCAGAAGAAACGGATTGTGATTCTGACTATCAGTATTTGATTAATTTAAAATGTACTAGAAATTCATATAAAAAAATAGATACACATGTCTCATTCAATTTTCTATTATATTAAATTTGAAAATACTATTGTTTGTATTGTTACTACTTTACTATTGTTATCTTTGGGTATTTTAATTTTTTTGACAGAAAATGTATCTACATATAATGGATTTCGATGTAATATTGGTATTATTGGGGTGTTTATAGCATTGACATTAAAAATATATAAAATTTAACTTCAAAAACATTTGATTTGCACTGTTGCATTTGAGTTCTTCAATCAATAAATCAGACTATGGAAAAAGTATTGAAAATTCAAATATTAATAATGACCATTTAAAAATTTTATGTAACTTAATTTTAGAAATTCGTTAAAGTAGCAAAACCTATTATACAAACATTTGAATGTTAAATGCCAGTGCCAGTGTCTGTAAATGTCTACGAGTGAAGCAACACGTTAGACGGGATCTTTATACAATTTTATATGCTCCTACAAATCCATCCGAGTATCGTGAAAGAAAAGTGTACTAAGTACGAAAGTATTTCAGTCGTTAGACAGCAACTTCTATCAAGTCTTTAGTAAATAGTTTAGTACAGATTATCACCTATTATGAGTTTTATGCGACGAACTTTTAAAAAGCTTTCGTGAGCTCTAAGAACTGCCATAGAAGCTTTATCAACCGACGCTCAAGCTACAATTTCCCTCCTTAAGTTTCCGACAAATAAGTTTCGTCCGAAAACGGTATGTTATTTTTTAAAGATAGATTTTTAAAAGTCTATACTTAGTTAGAGATTTGAAAAATTAAAACATTAAAAAGTTTTATAAAATTTAGCTTATGTCTCTCGGGCCGAAGTAGTAATGTTTTAAAAATAGTATAGGTCTTAAAAATATGTAACGTATTTATAACCAGTTACGTACTTAAGAATCTTTAAACAAATCGCTAATCATTTGACTTCCAGGCCAGACTCGAAATAAATGCATAATCAGAAACCTTTTCTTGGCTTATCCCTTAAATAAAATATTCGTCATGTTATTTTTAAAACATGACGATTATTTGTAATAAAAAAAAATTCTCCAAATATTTTAATTAAAAGTATACTTCTGTTATCTTTTCTAGATATACGAGTATTAACGACGGTAAAATAAATACAACGAATAATGGCAGACATATCTCAACCAGAGAATCTTTAATATCCACTACGACTTGTGAAATATCTCTATCCAAAAAGTATATTTTATCGTGTGTATATTACTATAAAGTAAAAATCAAAGATACAAGCACACGCAGAATAAAACAAAAAAGATCATAAAATTTTATTTCAGACGATTTATAAATTTATGTGAATAATTGCAAAATAAAGTGTTTTTTTTTGTTTCTTAGTTTCTTAGGATTTATCTAACACTAGCATTTTTCAACAGATAATTCTATGTATTACGAAAAGCTAGATTTTATTTATTCAATACAGACAAATAATTAACGTAGCTGGACCTAACCGCGCTAGGAACACACCGAATCATCGTGATCAGTCTTAGGCATTACAACTGCAGAAATTCAAAAATACCACAGTAAAAATGTGAAAGGTGCTTTTTTGCTTTTATCTTCTCTTTTGGGGTTAAATAAAATACTACCGAGAACCTCCGTCGCACACTCTGCACACGTGAGTGACGCACACTGTGGTGCCTGCATTTCTGATGCACGCCGGGGCCGACCGAAAAAACATCCCTGCCTAGGTCTGGCAAGTTTTGATTGTTACATACAAGACCATACATATATATTCTTAATTCATTTCAACAGCCTCAATCTAGCTGTAGCATAAAATTTAGTAATCGATCACGGACATTTACATTGAAATATAGCACAGGAATAGTCGTCGAGTCATGTCATTTGATAATTAAAATATAACCACTTGTTTTGTGTGTGCTGAATATAAATTATTGCTACACGAGTAAAAAAAACTATTGATTTGAAAAACAGTTTTAAATTCCCGATCGAAACTCTCACATTGGAAAAAAAACATTATTTAAAAAGGTTTTAATCTACGGTTGCTGCGTAAATGGTCCACTAATTTCAATTAAATATCTTGTAAAAAGCAATTTTCATTCTGGCCGAGTCGCGCGTACAAGTTCTGTCTAACAATTGTTCGCTTCCCAGCTCAGATCCGGAAGCTCCGAGCCCCGCACAATGGAGCCATTTCACCTGAAATGAAATATTCATGTACAAATAGCGAGTGGCATCTGCCGCGACCCCCGGCCTCGTCCGGCCTGCGCAGGGGCAGCTTACTTTCTAATACATATATACAATACTAAAAATACATAAATATATATATATTTATTATGTATATATATTTATATATATATATATATATATATATATATATATATATATATATATATATATATATATATATATATGTATATGTATGTAACAGTTTTTAAGCAAAATATCGTTTAGAACAAGACGTCTTTTTGGTCCTTAATAAAATTCAATTATTATTATATGCGTTTATAAAGCTTAGATATACACATAAATTATCAGGGTGCAAGTTTTCACGTGCTTCTAATAAATATGAACATTTTTGAAATACCTTTGAATGGAAATAAGAGTTTTTTAATTTTTCGAGGGTTAATTTGTGACTTTTGATTGCCCAATCAATGAAAGTGTTTGTCAAATAACTATAAGGATTAAACACAGCGCTAATTTATCAACAAGCTATGTGAGACTATGAAATACTTTTAAAAAAACTTAAGTTATACCATATAACTTACTTGCGTCCGTGTCATACTTGCGAATGCTCCCAGCAAGGAGCGAGTTTTGTGAAATTCGATTCATTGTCAAAGTTTTAATCATCAGCTACTCTTTCGGGCAAAAAAAACATATCTAAGAGTAAATTTATATTTCACAAGTATTTTTAAAGTGTTTCTATTATAATACTGTTTTAATTAGAATATGTTTTTTTAAATAAAGCCACTAGGTATACCAAAGCTCTTTATCAGTATTTCGTAGAATTAAAAACAAAAAACGGCCATTCTGGCGCTCGGGGGACGGGGGGTGGGTTGGGCCGCACCCTCCCCGGCCGCAATAACCCTAAATCAGGTCCACAAGTGACGCGCTCTCAGGCGCTCTCAGGCACGCTCCGGCAAGCGCCACTTTCGCCTTTTTCCTTTTTCGGAGCTCGGACCTTCGGCGCGAGAGGCTTCAGGCCGCTCTCGCGCTGTACCTTTACAAATGTGTTGGATTTTATATCAGCAGAGCCTTTCAAGGCTAGCTCGAAAGGTTTTTTTTTTGTGTGTATTATTTTATATTGTTTAATAACGTACCTTATATAAGTGTTCTTTACATTTTTTGATATCTTAGTTTTGATCCGTAGCAATAATCGACATATATATTTTTACTTAGTCCATAAAATATTTGTAATTTTATGAAACATGTTTAAATTGGAAATTACTTTTTTAGATTATAGACGAATGATATTAATATTTCTATGTTTTATTGTTAATCATTCGTTTGTGCAATGAAAAAACGAGTTTTATTGGTTGTACTTCGTTCTTTGATAATAATCTAAAGAGGAATAAATAAATATTTTATAAAATATATTGATTATCATTATTGTAATGAATTTAATATAGTCATATCCTACGTGGCTTATCAACAATTTCATTGTGAATTCATTATGATAATTTTAATTAACACTTTACTGTGGCAATTGCTTTTAAAGGCAAACTCACACTTTCAATTATTTTATTTTATTTTACATCAGTTGCATTAGGTAAGTTAATACAAAATACACAACAAAAGCAATTTCATTTTTATATAACCACTCTGTCGTATTTCAACTGTTTTGTGTTTATTTATAGAAATAATTTTAACGAGTCGTTAAAAATATTATGCGACATTTTCAATTATAAGATTTTCGTGTCGTCCCGAAAACTTTTCCTTACGTATTACTTTTTGCCAATTCCTCGAGTTATGAAAGTGTGCGAGGTTTTTTATATAACAGTGCGTCCATTTTCTGAGCATGTAATTGATATATTGACGTCGATGGCAGAGTACCGGCCAGGAGGTAAAAAAAGAGAGAGCCTTTTCGTGGAACTGTCGCCCGCCCCCGCCCCCGTCCGCCTCGTGGAAATCTCCGAAACAAGAGTGGAAGTTATTTGGAACTCTTTTTGTTTGTGACAAGGGAAGGGCGGCCGTCCCTCTTCCAGATTATCTGCGGAAATTAATTGAATGTGGCAACTCAACTTGCCTGATTCTAATGGCGTCAGTTGATTGTGTTGATTAAATTAGCGTACTTACTATACTTTTAAAGAAATAAGACAGCGAAATGTTTATTTATTTAAGGTATATTTTTAAAAATCAATTGATTGCAGATAGAATTTATGAGTTTAAACTCTAGAAAATTAAAAAAAAATATTTTATATTAAAAAACAGCTTTTATGTGATTAATTTATTTTTCCTTGTTATTTCTTATTTTAATAAAAAAATATATTATTTTTGAATTCACGTTTTAGCATTTAGGATTTGAAATTTTTTAAATATATTTTTCCAATAAATTTTCATGACAAGCAATTTATAGCAGTTGCCCACTCGTGCCTTCTTAGCAGGCAATCTTCCGTACAACACTTAATCGATCCCAAAGTAACATATGAGTACTTGTTCTCACCGCTTAAAAAAAATACTTTTATTCACATCCTCTGTTAAATTATATTTTTAATTAATATTTATTTTAATTCTATTTTTATTTTATAGTACAAAAACAAAGAGACACCCCCCTCTTTGTTTGTTTTTCAGTATCTTTTGATAAGTTCACCATGACGCCTCTCTAAGATTGATACGTTTGCAGGACCCGTTGATCCCGGCCGCTTTTACTAATGGGTATCATTGAAGGTGAAGAAGAACAACTTGTAATCGTGAGTATTATCATTATATTACTGTACTTGAAATAACTTAGTATAGCATTATATTACGCATCAGAGAAGATCATAATCGAATAGGTTGATAATCCATTTTATTAAAATGTCTCTTTAAATATCAATGCGTTTGCAAAAAAAAATATTCAATAATTTTTGGTCAGAGATTTTTTACAGTATAATTTTTATATTAAATCTTGTTTGTGACTTTTTTATATAGTTGAAACTGAAAGTGCTTTAAACATGCCTTTTTAGCGAATCTGTTTGGTTATACAGTCAATTCATGAAATTGGTAAGTTATACCTAATCAAATCGATTTTTTAGCTACATGACTTATTCGATTATGCCTATTGCTACAAACTTTTGTGTGATTTTTTTAAAATATTATACTCTTGAAATATGTCATGAATGAAATATTTAATAAAAACAATAAGGTGGTATATTGCGCAGTACTAATTGACGTGCACTGTGTGGGTTCTTGCAGCAGGTGCGGCCGCGCCGGCCCCTCCCCGCACCGCGCAGTCGTCCCCGGCCCAGGACGCCGCAGACTAACAAACAAACTTCAATGTTACTTATTACTACAAAATATCTATTTATTATGATACTGTAAATATTTTTTTTAAATAGATTATCATCATTATCAACAAAAAAAAAACGATTAAACTGTACCTACCTTCTTACGTCATCTGCTATCCTATAATGTGGTGTCAAATAATCAATTTTTAATCGTAATGAATATGAATGTCACTTTTTTTGAAATATCTCATAGCCATGGTAAATATATGATATCAGTGTAAAAAGTAGGGTTACTCTCCGAGGACCCGGAACATTAACTAGGTTATCAAAATATAAATCTTTCTATTTAATATCGCTGCGATGTCAATGCGTAGGCTTTTGCGGGTATTTCCTCTCTCGATATTGTCTGTACTCCAGTTTCTCATGGTCCGCCGGGCGCCGATCCGCCGATCCGCCGATCCGCTCGCCGGTGCGTTAGTTGCGTATGTGTAATCGCGTAGACCGTAAATGTAATACAGTGTAAAATAATACGCATGTTTAAAGGCTTCCGCGGACACCGCTTGACGAGTATTCTTTTTGACAATCTGCGTGTACATACGTATTGCGGTATGAGTGCGGAAATGAGAAGTTGAACGTATTTTAAATGACCCCGACCAAAGTAAATTGATTTTAATTGAACGGTAGCGAAGGCGGAGGCCTCCGGGCACCGCCCCCGCCTCTGTCCCTCCCGCCAGCCGTCTCACCCGGGCGGTCGCAGCTATTCCCTTTGAGCTCTTTACGTGTTACTCATAACAGATGCATACTAATTACCACAATTAATAATTAATATTTATATACATAACTGTTTGATTATTACTATTACGATAGAAATTATGATGTAAATTAATAAATATGAATAATACCCAAAAAAAAAAATAAAAAAACTTTAATTACACTTAAATATATGGCGATAGTTTATTTATATTACTATAAATGGTATTAAATAATTAAATTGTAATTCACAAAATCTTAAATAACATAAAGTTATTTCTCCACATGTTGACAGCATACAGCAAATGTTTTTATCTTATATCTTAAAGATTGCTATAGCCCTAGGTAATTTATAATACACTTATACAATTGACTTATCGATATTGAAAGGAAAGTGGAGATCGGGGGCGCTCTGGCCGGCGCCCGGGCAGTCTGCCCTTCCATCGCTTTCACATCGTGTACGGTTACGTCTTATACGGTAACAGCGTACATTAACGCCGCGGCATCGTCGTGAACGGTAACGTCTTGTATAGGAACATCGCGTACGGTAACATCTTGTACGGTCACGCCGCGTACAGTAACATCGCCGCGCCTGCGACTCGACAGTGTTTTACTTATCGGACCGTTCCACGGTTCTTTCGATGACTTTAATATTCTCCTCTTGATATCGTGTTGTTTTATTATCTCGTATTTTAACGATGTATAAATATGAATCAAACATTGTTTCGGATAAAATTTCGACTTAAAAGTCTTGTTATATTGAGAATTTATGATTAAACGATGACGATTTAATCGGTAAGTTCCTTTGTCAATTCCCTTTTTACGTCATTTACTGAAGGAGGTCAGCCAAACGAAGTCCGCCGGCGACTCTGTCGGAGGCCGAGCGCGTCCCGAGGGACTGCGTTCTGATTTGTCGCGATCGCGGTCACTGGTCATACTTTCGTTACTCTAAGTTTAATGATAAATACGAGAAGATCCCCTCGCTTGCGTATCAAATGATCGTAATCAGTTTTGAATGAGCTTATTTTGGACTCACTCGAATTTGACAATTACCAAAAGTATATTTCGTTATTGTGTACTTGCAAAAACAAGAAAAACCGATTAAATAAAAGAAACCGACAGGGTATTTGAACCTAGAAAAAGTACAGGCATGGCCAATAATAAATTGTGATGTTTACCTTTTAAATGATTTCATTTTGCGTATTTAATTGAACATGCCACAAAACCCAAACCACAGCAGGTAAATGTCCTTCGACAGCTGAAAGGTAACGTGTGAGAATCGCTTTGTCTCGGTTTACTTCTTGACAACACAATGAGTACTTATCTACTTATCGACTTGCGCTTGTAATCATTAGTCGTGCTAAGAATTGTTTACTCGTAGAGCGCGCCCGCGCGCCGCCCTCGGTCAGGATTGTTATATTACTTTTACGAGCTCTCCCACTGCGCGTGAGCCCTTTTATGGATTGAAATATTTTGTAAGATCGTTATTGCCCCCTTCGCCGTTTTTTATGTGATATAATTGTCGATGAATGTTTTAAGATGGGGTGATAATCGTTATTAAAGCAAACTTTGAAATGAAAGTTGGTAGAAAAATATGCAGTAACTTAAATTATAAGTAAATAAAGATATCTTTCCAAATCAACATTTTTTAATCACGTCATTTATATTAATCAATACACTACCGTACATTTGATATTTAATAAATGTTATGGCTGTACGTAAGCAAAATACACCCTAGAGACGCTCCCATTGAATGTCACATGTCACAGTACGCTACTCCACCGCCTCCGCGAGTGAACCTGTAAATACTCGAACCGCGCCGCCGCCCGGCGTGCTCGGCGTGCCCGGCGTGCTCGGCGTGCCCGGCGTGCTCGGCGTGCCCGGCGTGCCGGGGGTGCCCGGCCAGCCCGGCGAGCCCGGCCAGCAGGTGCGCCCGGCGTGCCCGGCCTAGACGCGCCCGGCCAAGGCGCGCCCGGCCAAGGCGCGCCCGGCGTGCTCGGCCAGCAGCACGCCCGGCACGCCCGGCACGCCCGGCGCCGCGCACATCGCAGTTCCACCCATTCCCGACACTTCTTCGTTGTCTTACGGCACCCTAGTAAAAATGATGCAATTTACTATAAATTTTTCAAACAATTTTAGCATTACACGAATTAAAGTCGTATTGACTTGCACGATTGCACTTTTTGAAGTTCCGGCCGGGTACACCGGAAGCGCCCTCCCTCATCGATCCACGTCACTTCAACAGTCTAGTTAAGTAGAATGTAATTGTTTAGGTTAACGATGAATCTTAGATAAAAAAAATCAATCTTTTAAATATTATATAAATATGTTATATAAATGTTTCCTGTTACAAAAATATTAATAATAATACGATCGGTTTTAAGTCATAAATGCTTCGAGATAAGATGTGCTATGATAAATGCAAATGGTAGATAAATCCGTTTCAGCGTTTCAGGGCTCCCGCAGTCCTCATTAACTTCGTGAATATTTTCTTTCCCGAATTCTCGTCCTCCCTCAGCGATAGTCGATTTGTGAGTTTTGTATTCGATCAAAGCCACCTGCCGTCCAAACGAGAGTTGTGCGACCATCCGGCCGTACGCCAGATCCGATATTATTTCAATTATCGTTTATTAACATTTCAGTGAACAGTCATAAAGGAAACAAGGTAGCAATTTAAAGTGCAGATTTAAGATAGATATCGAAAATTAATTTCCATCCTCACTCGACGGTCGCTTCGTAGAAATGATCTTTTCGGTGAATCGTGTCTCGCCAATAAGCTTGAAGTTCAATTCGAAGAATGGAATGGTCACCGCGTGGACGCTCAGGACCAGCCGGCTCTCTCCGCGCCCTCCGCCCCTCCCGACCCCGTCGGCCCCTCCGCCCGGAGTCCTCGGCTCCTGGCGCATCCTTCCCGACTGCTGACTACTTACGGAAGCTATTCGACGAGGCGAGGTGACTCCCGGTGGCTGACCGTGAGACAGTCGGCCAACTGCGACTGAGCTCGGTTAAGAAGCAGATGATATAACATACCACTGTAGATAGGGTAACTGAATTGTTTTGTCTTAAAATTGCTGATGCTTGTTAATTATATGATATTTTGTGTTAATTTTTAATGACGCTTTGTCATGTTTTGTTTTATTATCGATAAGTTTCATGTCGGCACGATGTAGCTCCCAGAAGTGTGGATCATCAACTCGGACGTTTTGTTATCGATTTACTATAACTTCGATAGTGCTAGAAGATTCATAATATTTATGTCGTCATTGTAACCGCGTATCCCTTTTTAGTACACATTTCGAGTAAACCGCGATCCCGTGTCGCCTCTATGGAAATATCAGTGTTCAGCAGCCGCTTTTTGATTTTCGTTTAGAAATAAGTTTTATTTCCTTCTTCGTCGGAGATAATTTAAAGTATCGTGTTTGGCTTCCGAAGCTTCGGAGGATTTCGACTCCCGGCCTCCGCTCGCGCCGGACCGGCGAGAGCGCACCGGCGATGTCATTTTTTTAAGTTAGATTTTGTTACATCGAAAAAGTCGACAGATCTCGAGCTAACGTAGTGAAGTGCTAAAGTCGCGCTAATTAATGTTAATGAAAACTAAAGTCGTTATTTTCATACCTCAACTTACGTTTATAAATTATCACGGTGATATTTAAACGAAGCCAGTCGTAATGTAGCGTAAAGTCGTAGCGGTGCCCGCCGATCGAGCAGAGGCCGGAGCACCAGTCCTAGTGGAGCCGCGGCTAGCGCAGGGCGTAGTACGGACCAAGGGACGGCTCGGGTGCGGGCTGGCTCGGTGCGGGCTGGCTCAGGTGCGGGCTGGCTCGGGTGCGGGTCACTCGCACACGGGCTGGCTCGGGTGCGGGCAGGCTCGGGTGCGGGCCACTCGGACGCTGGACGGGACTCTCAGCAAGCGGCGCAGCTCCGTGGCTCGGTCGACTGCCGCCCGAGGCCCGCCGGCGGCCCGCGCTGCCGGCCGGGCGTCGCGGCGACCCTGATATATGCTTATTTTTTTAATACTTAGATTTGTTCGGACGAATACTCGCGAGTCTTCTCGGGCACTTTTTATATATTTTTTTTAAATTTCGTAAAGTCACCCTCGTTCGGTAAGTCGTATACTGGCTCTAGCTTTTATACTTCGAGAAATTATTTTTTATAAAGCGGCAGGATCTCGGAAGATCGAGCGGCCGCCGTATACTCCGCATCGGGCGCGCGACTGTCCGTCGCGCCCTCCGTCTCTGTCCGGTCGCACACTCAATATAGTTTGCAGAGCTGAATTATAATTTTCGATCGGAATTTTCTTCTAAATTGCGTGCTTCGCGTGCTGACTGATTTTCAATAGCAATAAAAAATCAATTACTTATTTAAGGAATTTACATGATCAATATTTTACTCAGTGTCATATATATTTACAATTATATAGAAGAATATCTCTAAAGTAACGTAACAGTATCACTCATCGATGTGCCCCGAGCCCGGGCGGCCGCGGCGGCGGAAGCGCCGGACGCGCGTCCCGTGGCGCCGGGACGCTCGCGCCGCGCCCTCACCGAGCACTTTATATCTCTCATTTTATCTACGGTAAACATACATTCGTAAGTGATTTTATCTCATTGTGTATACATTGTGGTGTATGAATATATTACAATTTATTATTATATATATTATATAGTCACATAATTGAATATGAACATGTATCGATGTAATTATTGTAAACGTTCGCTGTCTTAATAACCCTCCGAGGGACGCCGGGCGGGCAGCCGCCCCGTCTTCTCGGACATTACTATCTCCCGAAGGAACATGTATCTCGACAATATTTATTCATATACTGTATGTTTTCATTTGTATAATTATTGTTCAACTCTTATCATGGGCCTTACTTATATACTGAACGAAACGTGCTGTCCAAATTGTACTGTTATACTATCGACGTTTTGTTTGAGAAGAGATCGGACGGAGGGAAGGCCGCGCCGCCGGAGCCGGGCGGGGGCGCGGCGGCGGGCGGCTCGCGTTCCCTTGCATGTTTCCCTGCCCACTTGACGAGCCGACGACGGCTTCTTGCAATAAGAAAGCAATAACCGTATGCTTCATATGGATGCTTTTGACTTCGAAAGTAATGAAATTATTAAATAATTTACGATAAACAATTAGTAGGTACGTACGTTATGATGAAATTTTACACTATGATAATAAAATGAAGGCGACGGAGGCGTATATGACTGTACAGATATTGTTTAGTACTTCGTGGGACACCGACGCGTTATATTTGTAACTTGACGATTCTTACCGCGCGTGTGCACGGGTGCACTTTCAGTTATTGGAACATTAATTGTATATCTAAACATTATATTATAATTATGAACAAAATAATTTAATAAATAATACAGCCCCTCTGGGCTTGGATGTATGACGATGTATGTATACACATTGTGCAATGTACATATACCTATACGATCACAATGACTTAAGACAAGGTTCACATCGTGCCGTGTGTATGTGGAAATAAATATAATATGGACATTGTTCAAGCAAAATGCTCTTTCATTTCGAACTCCTTTCACTTCCGCTCCACTTCCTTTACACCCTGTAGCTCTAAAACCGAATACAACATATACTATCGAGGTATCGCGGTGAAGTGAAGCTCTGGGCGTAAGTTTCATCTTATATATTACACATTCAAATAAATAACAAGACCTACAAACAAATATAATATACTAATTGATAAAAAAAGTATGGTTAGAACTGAACTACACAACAAAACACGAAATATAAAAAAGACCATAAGTAAATTAACAGGAATTAAGAAATGTAAGTATATATTTTTTAACAATTCGAATTCCTACTTAAAAAGTATTCTCACAAAAAATATGAAATATTTGGTTAGAATAAAAAAATATATATTCTATAGTATTTAAGTTATTATATATATACACATATCAATCCATAAATAATATTACCTGGATTACAGATATTAATAAATGATATTAATCTCAATCACGATTATTATCATTTTTTATTAGCCATTCAATTGAGACAGCCATTTTATTAAGAATAAATTTATTTTTTTTATCCATAAAATCAGCGACAAATAATAAAATGCAGCAGTACTTTCAAAAGATTGTTCAATCGCTATTAAATAATGGCTGCATTGAATTGATTTGATTTAATGGTTTTTCCACCCTTTTTTATATAAAATAAATTATATAAAAAGAAGTTATTTATTTATTTAATTATTATTAAAGAGCATTCAAATACCATAAATTCAATCAATCACCAAATATATTATGCAAAATTCATGATAAAATTACCGTGCATTCACTGTGCCCAAGCTCAACGATTATTAGCAGTAGACGTTCATTTAGTATTACTATTGTGTTGTATAAACAAACCACATTGGATTTATACAAAAAAACGCTGAGACAATCTTTAAAAACACAATTGGATCCACCGACCAGGGGCGGAACCCGTCATGGAGGGGCTCTGTCTAACAAGACTCTCAGAGCCCAGAAGTGACAAAGTCGCCCTCCAGCTGACGGCCCGCGGTCCTCGATCCGCCCCCAGGCCTCTTAATTAAGGCCGCGCCCCTGCATGAGAAACCCTTTCCGGAGTCGGAGACGCCAAGAAAGTTTCCCTTTGAGGATAATGTCGAGTGGGAACCCCCGGTTGTCCTCTCTATGCGACATTGTGTTGTTTTTTTTAGAATGGCGGCTTTTCAAATGTCTATCTGTGGAATCCACGGTAAAGGTTGTAGAATGTCAGGACACACAATGGGCTGTGAGAAGGTAAGATATAAGTCAGTCTATTGGGTCGCCCCACCCAAGTGCACACCGTGAAGTAAGTATTATTATATATCGAATCAAAATAACTTTATTTGTTGTTCCTTTGTTTATTTTTTAATATAGTTTAAGATACATAGAGATATTTATATAGTTCTTGTATATTTAAATATCTAAAAATTCATATCTTTTATTAAAATAGTGTTGTCTTATTTGAATAAAATCATTGATTAATAATAACATAATTTCAAACCTAAAAATAATCTTGTGAAAATATAAAATGACATATAATTACTCTTTTCAATTTCAGAGATAAATCACCTTTTTTAATAATCAATTGTTTATATTATTTTATTTACAAAAATAATTCAGGTATTTTATATTTTGTTCGATAACAAAAAGTTTTCCTAGACTTATCCTCAATTTATTATTCACTATATGACAATACATCTTCAAAACTTAAGCAGTATAAAATGTAAAGGAGCTCTAGCAAATATTTTACCATTTAAAAAAAAATTCACCATTGATTTAATGTTTTAATTTTTTAAGTTAAGAATAATACACGAAACTATTAAGTTAATTAACTATTAAATGAATACGTAAAATTTTTAAGCAACGTCACTTTATACGTTATTTATTGTATATATTTTTTAAAAGATTTATTTATTTACTTCCTTATTGAGCCCAAATTGTTCAAGCTCAGAGTTATTTGATTGCATTCTGTTCTTCATTCTTGGATATTTTAAAAATCAACTGAATTTTGCTTTATGCATACTATATTAAATTTCTCAAATTTTCTGAATATCTACTAAATCGTTATCAGTCATTTTCTCAACATTGCTGTACTGTTTATAAAGTTTTTTTAACTGCATCTCACTCACATCACGTTCACTATGTTACAGTTCATAACTGAAACAGCGTAGTGACTTTTGATAAACCTGATAGAAAACACCAAAATAATATTTTTTTTGTAAAAAAAATATATATCTATGGCCTATATGCCTATAACCAAATGGTTAAAGGCAACAAACATAATTGTTTGTGAGTCCGAAGAACCCTTTGAAAGATGAAGAAAGCACTTGTAAAAAAAATATATATTATAATCTCGTATGGATTTGGGTATTCACATTTGTTGGTTAAATATAAAGCGTAACGGAATTTTTTTTTTTTTAATTTAATATAAATCATGAGGTCCAATACAATGCAAGTACAAGTTAAATGCTTGAGTAAGAACCATCCATAAAACCTGCTTTCTCGTGGAGTGGCCGTAAGAAGCCATCTCTCGACAGGCAGCGAAGTAAAACAAATCCCCCGGGGGTGCGCCGTGGAGGCCGCGACCGCCCCGTATCGTATTATATGAATTTATGTGCTCCGCGAGAGCCTCGATGCAACCTGTGGCCCGGAGAAGCCCGGAGACACCCGGAGACGCCCAGCTAGGGGCTGCAGACCATCGCCAGGGAGCCCCAGGGGCGCCGACAATGCAGCCTGTTGTTAATTAAAATAGATAAAAGCCGCCGGCACTCGTTATAGTTGGTGCAGTATTTTTAAGCGGAATTACACGAACACTGCAAAATCTAATAGTCCGGTACTGTTTTTTTTTTTTTATACAATCATATTTCTGATATGCTAGGTAGAAATTTTAAACTCTATCTATGAATACAAAGATAATAATATAAATGTCACAATAATAATAAATTATAGCACAAATATAATATCAATTATATAGAATTTTCCATTTGTCAGGTACATTAAGCGCACATTACTCTTAAATTACCCTTACTACCTGACAATCGTTACATCTTTCTCTCTCGCTTTAACAATAGGCATGACGAAAGATTTTCAAATCCTCTTCCATAATGGGGGTACACATTTACTATTTACGAAAAAAACTTTATTTCGGTAAAAAACTAGAGTTTAACGATGTTTAAAGCCATTTTTATAATATTTTTTCAAAAGTGCGCGAAAACGCGACATCGCGAGGCGTGACGTCATCGCAGCATTTTTTAGACGCTCTGACGTCATTAACTATATTGTCAACCGGCGTGCCATTGTGTTTGCATTGAAGACCATAGACCAATTTGAATACCATAGAGTTGTTTACGGTGGTATGACGTCATGCGCTGTGATTGGTGTTTCAGTCAAAATGGCCGATTGCAGTATTTTAACCTTTTAATTTGTTGAAAATCTTATTAATCTTAGATTTTTAAATAAAACTAAATCAGTTTTTTAAATCCTTTTAATATGTATTTTCCCTTAAAATAATTATTTCTTTGATTCTTTGATACTGTCGTCATGCCTATTGTTTACTTAATTGCTTGTTGTTTTACAAATTCTCATTCAGTTTGATAATGCCAACGTGAAAGGTTGGAGAAACCGGCGACCAATAAAAATTCACTCAAGTATTTTATTTAAAATACAAATGTTACAATTAACAGTACAACGAGGACCTCAACCGATTACTACTATTACAAATTCTTATGAGGTATTTTCCTATTATTACATTGAGCGTATATCCGCGCTCATTGGGTATATATCATTTAAGTATTCTATAATAGTGAAATAAGTTTGGAATTACGCAACTAAGTTTTTAGGTTTTTTTGGTCAGTGAAAAATGCAAAATTTCAAGAGAAATAAATACAAAATATGGTTTATTCAAAGTAAAATCGTCCTTCGCTAGCTACACATTTTTGCCATCTCTCTGGAAATACATGAAACGACGCGTCTTTGGACAAAAACCATTCATCTACTTCTTCAAAATTGACTTAGTGTAGCCCAGCCAAGCCTTGCTCCATCGACCGAAACGAGTGATAATCGGAAGAGTCCAGGTCCGGTAAATCCGGCGGATGCGGTAGCAGATCCCATTTCAGCGCCATAAAATCATTAATGTTCTCATAGTCACATTCCTTGAGAAATCAAAAGGCGCATTGCATTTTGCTTTCATTGGGCCACGCTGCCTATTTTCAAAAAACGTCTTTAGACTCGCTGCAAAAATTATTTTCTTTTCGAGTTTCGCCGCGCCGGTGCAGAGGAGCCGCCATGCCAGCATTCTCGCTGGGCCCTCGGAGCGGCGGCCCCTCCACACTCACGCCACAATTAACGTCAATGGATTACCTCATTAATTTATAATGGTTCAATAATTATTTTCGAGCAACAGTACGGCAGACCCATTGATTACTCGCACAAAGGCACGCGCCGACCGCGGGGAGGAGCGCCATGTTTGTTTTTTTTCCCCTTTCATATTTTCGATTCGTAAAAAATAATTATTAGCCCGGCGCGGCCGTGATGTGACGGCTTGACTTTTCAGTCTATTTTTGAGCGTTTAATCTTGCGAAAAGGCAATATAGATTTAGTAATTACACGAATATGTATTAAGAAATTCAATATTTTTGACAGAGAGTACTTGGTGGAATTCCAATTTAATATTTTTGAATAAAATACTTGAGTGATTTTCCACTATTAGTGACCGGTTTCGCCAACCTTTCACGTTGGCATTATCAAACAGAGCTCTGTTTGATAATGCCAACGTGAAAGGTTGGCGAAACCGGTCACTAATAGTGGAAAATCACTCAAGTATTTTATTCAAAAATACGAATATGTATTGACAAAAAAATATTACATTTAAAATATGATGCTGGATGTGCAGTTCACGGTTTGGACCACATTAGTTTTAACAGATTATCGCTGTGCAGAGCGTGATAGCACATCATAATGCCATCAATACATACCGAATCATTAAATTAACGGATGCAGCGCACATTAATACAGACACATTAACACGCCTATTGGGCATCAAAATAAAATGGCACGGCGGGCGCGAGCACCCAGACACGAAAGCGTCAATAATCATCGTGGGAGCACTCGCGGCAGGTGATCGGCGGTCACGCCGGGGGGCGGGGGTGGGGGCCCAGGGCGGGGGCGGGGGCGGGGGCGGGGGCGCAGGGCGGGGGCGGGGGCGGGGGCGCAGTGAACCGGGGCGGATCCGGGCCGGGGTGATCGGGCGGGAGGAGCAGCTGCTCCTATCGCGCGTCACCCCGCGGCTGCACATGAACTGTTTGAGCGTGAAGATACGCCGGCGATAACTGCAGCGTGAGCGCTGTCTGTGAATCCCCTTTGATTCAATTGATACAGGATTAGTAATAATCATTATAGTCGAATAACTCTGCCCAAATCAGAGGTTTGTGTATTTGAGGTTAATTTAATATATATCTCGTTTTGATGTTACATTCTAATAACTTCAGCCATGTATACATTCTAATAACTTCGGGATTTATAATGAGCTTATGCAGTTTAGTTGTTCAATAAGATCTTCTTCTTCTGGTGACCATTTCCTCGAACATATTCCTATCCCGGACCAGTCTCATCAATACGGCCGCACTTTCGAACTCCAGCCACTGGCGCAAATTCCTCATCCACTTAAACATCCTTCTTCCGATGCCTTTTTTTTCTTCAATTTTTCCTTGGACAATCAGCTGGAAGATGTAACGAAAAATGTGGCCAAAATAGGAGATCTTTTGCGTCTTTACCAACGTCAAGAGTTCTTTTTTTTCCGCATTCTATCCAAGACTCTTTCATTCAATCCGGATTCCACATTTCTGACACCTCAATTCTTTGCATAGTAGTTGTCTTGAGTGTCCAAGCTTCGACTTCGAAAGAAGAATTGAAACAACATAATATTTTGTGAATCTCCAGCAGGATTCTATGGTTATTTGTTTGGAGCATCGTACTTTGATACACTGTGATAAACACAACAAGAGGACTTTGAGGAGGAGAGGAGAAGAAGAGAAGTTGAACTCTCTGGACTGATAATATAATAATAATCCTTATGATGCTTTAAAACATTTGTCGGTGAAACCTATAGCATTTGGTTACTTTACAACTTTTTCAAAAACCATGGGAATGAAAATGATACGAGGATACATCATTTGGTTAATAATAAAAATAAGAGATAATGATGATCTGTAAAATGAAATATGTAAAATGTCACCTGTTTATTAAATTTTATAATTATCTTATTTTAACTGTTTTTTATTTCCTTTATTTTAGTTAATAACGAAAGTACTTGATATTTACTTGTATGTTTTTTTTTTTTACTTTTAATTACAAAATAAACATTCATAAGTTTATAAGTATATAATAGTATAAATAATACACGAGTGTAAAGTAATCAGCAAAGATATAAATAAAGAGTAATTTGTTGATTATATTCTATAAGTAAAGTTAATACATAAATCCGAGTAGAGCAAAGTTAAAGTACACACTAATTAACTCAATATCATTTTCAGGTAACACCTACTTCAAAAATATGATTATCCATAATCGCTTCCTAAATAGGCTGAAATGCCGGAGCAACTTGCCAATTTACGTGTGGCTGGCAAACAGCAGGTCTGCCCTGGAGTGATTACTCAAATTACTATAATTATTTTGTCGAGGCACCCTTCGCTTATCTACACTTAATTACAGATTGAAATTACTTACATATTGAAAACGCTTTGCGCTTATTACTGGAATTATAGCGCTACAGTTAAGTATTCTGTTAGAACTTAGCTGAGCCCGTACTCTTTCATTTTACAGAAAAATTATATTTGATTTATGGAAACTAGATTATCGTTGTTTTTTTTTTTTTTTTGTTCAAAACTGTAAAAATAGGTTTTATCAGATATTTAATATATTTTAAAACATTTGTAATTATTGTAATAAATACTTTATTGCACCATCCATTTATAAAAATAAATTGCCAATTGCATTTTAAAAAAACAAATTAAAAATTTAACTTTATCACAGTGTTGTTCATTTCACATAAGCTTCATATTATTAGCTACAAAAACAAACTTTATTCTTTTCAAAAGTTGTGATTAATAAATTTGAATTTTTTTTAATAAACACCGAGTTTAAGTGTATTTTTTTTAACTTAATTAATTGCACTCTATTGATATATAGTTGCCTCAGGTTTACACACCAAAATTGAAATAAATTGCTTTACATTAAAAAAAAACAAGTTTCTAACAGTCTTACTACTGGCTAATTGCTGTATCTATAATAGATAGCATACGACATGTTATATCAGACAACATTTATTTTTATTAAAATTTTAAGCATTTTTAACTTACTGTTTAATATTCATGTTATTTGCTGAATTTTTTTCTGAAATAAAAAAGTACGCGTAATATTCAGTAAAAAATATGAAACTTTCGCGCAAATATTTTTGCCATCATACAAACCAGATAACGTAAAAAAACGTAAATTTAAATTACGCAAAAAGATTAAGCAATTGGCAAAAAATGTAAATGTATTTGTTTTCCCGAACCATCTGGTTTGAATAACGAAAAATTTTCTGTTTGTTATAGGTACAATTCCACAATATTTTTCAACAAACTGAAATATGTGCTACAGTTTATTAGTTTACAAACAAATTTGAAGCGAATGCCATATTATATTTATTATTTTATCCAATGCTGTATCTATTCTTGATATCTCAAACGAAATTTTTATAAAATAAAATTTAAGTTGTCGCGTGTTATTTGAAACACTTTTATTATATTATCAAAATATTTTTTTATTATTTTGCATATTTTTAAAAACTTTACGTTGCATTTTTTTTTAATTTGACAATAAGAATTATATACTTCGGAGGTATACCTTTTGTGATTTAATTTTTATTTAAAGTAGCCATATTCTTAACCGTATAGACCAAATTAAATTAAATTTTCGTTTAATACTTTTAGCGGAAAATATTTCAAATGCTCATAAATCACAAATATTTCTCTCCGTGTTTTAATACAATGAGACTAAAAATAAATATTGACTCCTTGCATTGTCGGTTGAGAGCTGCAAAGTTATACAGAAATATGGCATACGCAAGCAATTCCCGCATTAGCTTTCAAAAGGCCACTCTGAAACTTTAAACTCAATTTTATTATATTTATATTTATGAGCACACAATAAATACATATGAATAATGTACATCTCTCCGTGTGGCTTTTGTGTTTCGCATCGATTCAAGGTAATGCAGGCAGGCCCGGAGCTGGCACAATAGTAAATGAATATGTAAGTAAATTACATTTCCTGCCACGGCTGAAGACATACGCTGACACAGACAAATACTGTTGGTATTTTATCAATATTTATATTCTATAAATAATATGACAGAAAAATACTTTTTACTATCGCTTTTCATCTCATTCGTTTTTGGCGGTTTTTAGTCACGTTTGTTCTATCTCTTTACGACTACTGCTAAAATATCAAAGAAAATAATACGTACTAAACATTACTCCTACAACTTTTAACAAAATGAATTTCATTCAAATTGCTGTTTTTTTCAATCTAACAACTGTGAATTAATACACCTTAGGTTAGTTCTACAACACTATGGCTATAGAGGAAATAAAAAAAACTCTGTAATTGCAGATGTATTGCATCTACGGCAATATTTTTTTTCAAGTTTTGCTTAGTTACGTATCATATTATAGGTATTTAGGATATGTAAATATAATTTTAACATATTATGCTATGTTTTTTTTAATATAACACAAGTATCAATAATAAATATCTAATTAAAAATTATTTCATAAAATACTCTACTGATGTAAGTATTACTGAATTTCATGTCAACAGCCACCATGACTGACCCGACAGTTCAAGTGCAGCCGAACACCGATATTTATATTTGCAGGTATCGGGCCGGCACGCGAAACGATATGAATTCCCGTGACAAGTGAGATCCCCAGTCCGTCCCCGTCGGCTGGCACGGCGCTCCGCACGAGATAAGCGGCGGAGGACTCGGCTGGCAGAGCCGGCGCCGCATCGGCATATTTCGTTATTGCCCTCCGAGATAACCTCCTTGTCTACCTTTCTTTAAATTACATTTGGGTACCTCCCACCCCTCTTCCCACCCTCCCCGCTTCCCGCCATCCCTCGACCCTCCCCCGCCCGGCCGGCCCCGGAAAGTGCATCCGTCATGACTGGGAGATTCGCATCTGATTGCGCCGCATCGGGTGCCGCTCCATTTGAAATGAGATTCTTTGAGTAAATAAATTGGTAGCTGGAAAACGGCTATGTGATCGTTATAATGATGTGGATATAATAGGAGCATTGAATACGTTTTAAATGAATTCTTAGTATTTTATATTAAAAAGATATTTTAATTCCAAAAAATTAGAGACTACCTGCTTTCACTTTTCTTTTCGAGAAAACCTTTTTAAACATTCATTGTTTGTCAAGAATTTAACAAATTAAAAACTCAAATTTTGCTGCTAAATAATTTATTTGCGGTATTATTTTTTTTGGGTCTCACATAGACTTGAATTAAAAAATAAATAAAATATTCGTTAAGTATCTACTTCTGGAAAAATTTCGAGTTTCAATTAATTATTTGAAGTTTTTCTACTCAACCGTCGATTCATTTACCACAGAATTTATTTTCACGGTTTATCAGTGGCCATTTATCTTAATTATCAAATAATTTAATGTAAAAGAAAATTAAAAAACCTAAAACGAAAATCAATTTATTTTGTTTCCTAATTTTTATACACTCTCAATATGTAATTGTTTTTAGTTATTGTTTGTACTATCATCTTTATAATTTGTATAAAATAAAAACTTCGTGATAAATGTGATTAATTTATTATAAACTTTAAATATAAGGAAAAAAGAACGACTAAGTAAACTTTTGACAGAGCGTATATTTTTTTGATAAACAGATCTACAAAATCAAGCATAATAAGTCTATGTTATATGTGTAATACACATATAACATAGACTTATTATGAGTATATTTCTTAAAAGCTTTTAACTTGATATTATGTTAAATATTTTTTTACTTGTATACTTGTATACCATTTTAAACAAGAAAGGCTTTAAAAAATATTCTTAGTAAATCACTCGAATACTTTTCTTCGAAAATATTATGAGGACAACATTTTTTAGAGAAAAAATAATTTCTACCTTTTAAAATGACTCGAGTGAAACGTTACAATAGTTTTATCTACTTTGAATCAATATTATCTGAGAATACCTCTCCACCTCAACTTTAGTCTATAAATTTTATAATCACCATATATTTTTTGAAATAGATTCATTACATTTTGAAAAAGGTTAATTAGCAGCTTTTATAAGAAAATGAATCTGTATTTAATGTATTTCATATCGTACATATTTAGTTCTTAAACGTGTATAAATTTATTTGGAAAGTTAAGTGTTTATTTGCAGCAAAGTTTTACTTTAGAAATTATTAATTCGTTTTTTTCTTTCCGGTTATCGTATATTTCACACAACCGTCAAATAATTGAAAACATACCTAATTAAATCTTACCCCCACCAGAGACAACCGAAATCTGATCAGCTTGACAGGGTTGTTGTTGTTCTTTAAAGACCCTTCTATAACTTACTCTAGCACCTTTGTAGTACTGTACTGTTGATGTACTGTATGCTTGCAACTTCCAAAACTGAGGGCATTATTCTAGCATTTATTTAATGAATCAAAACGTTATTCATCTATTTATTTTAATAACAAGGGATATTCGGTCATATTTATCATAAAACTATAGTATTTGTACTTCATTTTTATAAAAACTTTGCAATGGTTCGTATAAATGAGTCAGAAAAACGGAAACATCACTGCTATGGTAAAATAAATTTCAATGACTTAAACACTGAATTTAGTTCACAAATTGATCACAATGAGTTTAATTTATATACTTCAAAAGCAAAAATTTGTCAATTAATAAAAATAAACGAAATCTAAAAGATATGATAGTTCAAAAAATCCATCTGTTGCCAAAAACACATCCAATTATGTCTCTATTAAGCTTATTATCTCGGTGTTTGTAAAATAACTATTTTCTTCCGAGAACTCTAAATATTATTTTGTGTTTTGTTATTTCCAGAACAAATTGGTGATATTTTTATCGTTTCGTGATTTTTACTATTCATATATCTCAACAATTTACACCCAGCCTTGTATCTTAACGAGTTCCTTTAGATTAGTAGGTTTATCGTACAATTTATCCACAAGTTTTTGAACAAATGGCCTGGAAAAAATACATATTGAACAATATAAATCACCCGATACGGAGTCACGATGAATCCGCCGATAAAAAAGTACTGCAATACTCCGGACTGACCATCGTAAATGATTGCCCCATTCTCTATTGTGGGAATTAAAAAAAAACCACTTGAAAAATACCATAATATACTGTACAATGTGATCCAAAACTCATGATAAAAATCTTTGTTTGTATAAATGTAAGTTGAATTAAAAATATTTATATTATGTTTTGAAATTTTCAAACATCTAATAATATTTGAAATTCTTTTTGGGATCACGCTATGGCCTCAAAAGCACTTTGTATAGGTTGGTCTTTTACTTCCGTAAACCCTTAATCTAAAAGAACACAAATAATAATTCATTTATGCGTTTTATCGTTCAAATTAACGGCCTATAAATTATCGATCAAATTTATCGTCATATTGAGATTGGCCGATAAATCTACTAGCCTTCGGTGAAGAGAGTCGTTACGCTTTTTCCATCCTCAAAATCAGACCATCCGGCTTCGCAAGGAGCTTATAGAAAATATTATCAAAAAGCACGATAAGGATCTTTTAGACTTTTTTAATAATTCCAAAAGAAGAATAATTATTATAATGAATGGACTCTCCGCCGACAAGTAGGTCAAGAGTTCGGCGCGGGCACGGCCGCCCACGGCTCCATCGCCAATTTATGGCAACACTGGAATGATTTCATATGAAAACCTCGCGGGAGATATTGTCACAGGGGGCGGGGGAGGGGGCTTATCCGGTTTTAGAATCCCCATAAATGTTTAATGACGTGGCGGGATGTTCCGCATTACGAGCGTGCACAATGTGATTCTTTCGCAATTTGTTTCGTGAATTATTTGTGCTCCGGAGGTATCTTGATGTATTCGCGGCATAAAGGGGATTGTTTGCCGTTTTATTTGCCCCCTCGCGCGACCCTCGGAAGAAAAGATTTTTTTCTGGCGTATCGCAGGTACGCATTCCTCACCTTTGTGCGTGACGTCCCGTCCTCCGCCTTCTCGGCGTTGCATGAGAAATGTACCGCGAGTGGGTTTACTGCGGTATAGAAATGAAAATGTTATATGTACAGCGCGGGGTCAGATAAAACAACGCTTTATTATTAGCGGCGTTTTCCTGAGCTCGTCTTGTCTGGGATTTTGTATTACTGTGACAATCACCCTTATTCAAACATTAATGAAAAAATATGAATTATTACAAAAATATTCAGACACATTTGCATCAAAGTTGATGGCAACCTTAAAAAAAAATTTACTATCAAATTTTAGAATAAATCGGATTCAATTTAAGTATATACACACCCAATAAATATTATCATACCCTTAAAATATAAATACATTAAAAAAACCTTTTCGTTTGCAGATCAGAAGTCGTTTACTATACACATATAATAAAATATGAATTATTTGTAGATACGTGGTGGGTGAGGGGGTGCAATTTAAAACAAAATTCAAATAAAGTTTTTCTATTTAGTATACATTTAACGTCTACCTGTTCCATTTGATATTTACTTTTTATAAATAATTTTTCCGTTATTCTGTATTATTTTTTGCAGTGGAATGTTTCTTTATTGTATTGACTATATTTATATTTTTTCACATACAAGAGTTACATGAAATAAGTTTTCACTGCCTAGAATTTTTTTATGAAAAAAGCATTTTTTCGTTTGATAAATATGAAACTCCCATTTTTTTAACGACAGATATTTTTCAAAAATAAATAACAAGTTATTTCAGATATTTGTATGAATTACTTTGTTATAATAATAATAAAAAAAATGTAATTTTAACCTCGGCTTAGTAATTATATTATATAATCGTATGAAATAAAATAAGGCGCATGATAATTAATTATTTTCAAAGAAATCAGCGAATCGTTTTACAGAAAATATTATTTTACATTTAAAATATTCAATCGAGCTTTTGATTAAAAAAATATTTTTCAAAAATAATGATCAGTATTTGTTATAAAATAAAGTCAAAATTAAACTAGCACATGCTTGACTGTAACTTAATCTTAGTACAAATCAAACGCTGAATATGTTCGGTTTCTTTGAAAGCTTATCTCTCTGGGCTGAGATGCAGATTAAACTGATATTTCAGTCGCAAATCTGCAGAGACTGACGGCAGACAGAGGAGCAGACGCCGCCCCGAGCCAGGCGGGCCGCGGCTCCTCCCTTTCATAATGAAAACATCATCCCCGTCTGCCAAAAATGGAAATAAATGCAACGCCGCTCATACTTATACCGGTCGGCTTATCTCTCGGCTCAAAATCACTCACTTAGAAAATACAATTAAGCCATGTGTGAAATAATGAGTCTAATTGCATTAAAATATCCCGATTGTGCTGGGAAAAATCGGTGATTTATAAATGACTTTGAGCTTTTTATACACGAATTAAAAATATTCAATATTACTCTACACATATTGTATTGATTTTTATACCGCTATAAGAATATTCTATTGAAGGGGACATACATTTTAATGAGTGTGTTGAACGTATTTAAATGGAAAATAATCATCAATTTTTCAATATTTTCTGGATGTACCTTAAGCCTCAGATGTATACATGTTCAAAAGCCTATGCTTTTGGCGTTTATTTAATTTCTTATATTTAGTGATCTATTTTAATGTATGTCAGCGTGGTATAACATTATTTGTATGCATCAATTAACATATGTTTTTTTAATAAATTAGTTTTATACAAAACTCAATCATTTTCAGTGGTAAAATTCTACAAATTAATGTCAATTTCTGTAAAATAATAATGAAAAATTTGTACGTCAGGCCTGTTGTATGCAATTATAAATAGATTATAAAATCGTTACATCGCCTGCCTACACTCCGCCACATGTCCCGGCCGCGGAACGAACCTTTCTAATAAAACATCCACAGGGCGTTCGTTCGCGAAGTCCAGTTCCAGCAAAACGGCGTCAAAGAGCTACAAAATACAGTGCGCTTATTAACCGGCGATGGCCGCCCACATTATCCCCGTCCCAAGAATAACAACAAACTGGACGGGCAAACGTTTCCATCCGGGCCGTTAAACACGACGCGTTTTAATTATCTTGTAATCATTGTCGCAAAAAAACACATAAAGCGGTCGAGGCCCGCCGCGGAGCCAACGACATGTTTCATTAAATTTTACATGAGTCTCATTGCGCAAAAAATTCTCTGCGAACCGACCGCGCTCCCCCGGGACCGGCGTCCTGCTCCTGTGATGTGTGATGCGTTTTATTCTACTTTAATAATATATGCATTTGATATAATAACCGCGAATGTGCGTTTGTACTCTTTTAATTAGGTTTTGTAATTACTAGCGTAAATTATTATTTAACACGGTAGCGCATAAACTTAGCAAGAATAGCTGAGAAAGTAAATGTGCTTAATTATACAGTATGGTTTTATAATTATTATTATTTAATTGATTGCGTTAGATAGTTCTTTGATTCGTGTTAAATCATTATTGATTGTCATTATTAAAGATGCCGGACTTTTGTAGAAAGCTTAAGCATACACCGGCACTTTGATATTGTTTTAAAACTGATTGGCTGATTAATCCGAAAAAAGTATAATCTAATATGCAACATGTATTATATCACCTTGTATTTTTCTTAAAACAAGAAAAAACGTATAAAAATCCGCTGTTATCAAACATCGATAATTTCATGCTCAGTTTATTGCAAGTAGCTAACATTTGTTCTCATTTTATTTCCACAGAAATGTATTAAATTCACTGTTTTGCGAGATTAAAATATAATAATTATTATTGTTAAGCCAAAATAATGAAACCTTTATCATATTATAATACAATGAGTAAATTACAATTTTATCATTAAATCATCTAGCATGTAAATTTCGCAAACATTCGTTTGCAAAATGAATGTAACATAATGGCCACTTTAACAAAAGCGAACACTGAAAAACAGTCGCAAATAAATACCAAGAAAGCAGCTCAAAAATCCCAGCCCTGGTTTCAAGTACGCAATTAAAACTGGGAAATATAATTGTCCACGTAGCGAGGGGCGGCGAGGCGGGGCGGCGCGCCCACAAGGCCCGCCGCAGGTACACTTCTTAAATACACAGTCGCAGACAAAATCCCCGCCTAATTGCATGTCATTGTAAGGAGCCAGGGTGGCTGCAGCAAGACGTGACAACGAATATGAACAAGACATGTTTATAACCTCATCCGCTCTGCAGACCATACGAGGATTTAATTAAGACTCCGTTTTAAAGACGTCTGACACAATATGCAATGGAATTTATTCCGCAATCAAGTATTTCATTTTCCATGCACGTACGTTTTATGCAAGGCCTCCATTTATTTATATTTTCATATAACAGAGTACTCTGATAAATAACGACAGAGTTTTTGTGAATATAAACACCTTGATTGAAACTAAAAAACCGAACCCAAAACGATCAATCCAAATGAAAGAATGCCCTAATATAAATTTAACATATTTCAGCTAATCGGCTAAAAATTAAAAAAAAAAAAAAAAAAAAACTGAAATGAATACCGTGCATAATAAATCCGTATCCGTAATATAAATACCTCAAGCATAATTTGTAATATAATACAAGAATGTAAATTAAATTAAAACTCACCCCGGCAAACTTGTCCACGTATTCTGACGTCTAAATATTTGATCCCTTCTTTCATTATGCACAACACAAAATAAACTGTTTCTCACAATAAGTAATCAGTTTTGTAATAAAAAAAACAAATCCAAAAACTTCACTAGATCACATATATATTTTTAATTTATTTTTACACGCACAAACGAAGCAGTAATGGCGATGGTAAAGATCTTAAAACGTCACTGTACGAAATGAAGGATGCGTCAATTTTATTGAAAAACTAAACGCGTGCTACCAACATGACACATAAAAAAACCGTTCACTTCACACTAAATTCTTGATAAAAAATTGTATTGTTAGGTAGTTAAGTTATTTAATTTACTTTAAAATAATTTAGATTAATCTAACAAAAATGTTATACAAATTATATATTGTAAAAAAATAAACAATTAAAATAATTTTGTCACTCTCTCAATACACGAGCATATAATATTCAAGACAGTCGAGAGAAAATATTTTTCATAAACTATTCATTATTATTTAATAAAATTCATATTTCACAAATTAACGATTGACTATAGCCATAAACCTCGATACATATTTTAATTATTGAAACATCCTTTCTTACGGATACATTTTTTCATTGCTTAATTAAAATAATACGTTTGAATATACTGTGATTACAAATAAACATTATCAATGCTGGTAACATTATGGTTTCTTGTATTCACGGAACTATAAATAAAAATTATTGTTGCAATAAGTCGAATCGTGGCTAAAATGCAATGACTCGTCCATTTGCATAAGTGACGTGTGGCGGTGTGGTGCGAACGAAGATAGTGTTTTGTTAAAATTTTAGAAGTATAATTATCAATCGGTGCTTTTTACTATTAATATATACTAGTGCTTCTTGTTACCTTCAAGTAAAACAAATCGGTATGCCTGCATGATAATTTTATTATATATTTCTACAGTGTATTGTATATGTCACGTCGGCGAGGCCATGACAAATATTTTTGTAAATACAATTTAATTTTAACTATTTGAATACTTTCGTATTTGTTTCAGGGTTGTTTTTTAATATAATCGGCTATAATATCGTTTCAAATCGAATTGGGTTTTAAGCTTTAAATAACAATTTTTACAGCTGATAAATTTAACGCAAATATTTTATTTCGTTTTCATTTTAATGAATCAGTGATTGTACGTTCGTTATTGCGACATATTTACAAACATACACAAACATTCGCAATCCATAACACTGATTGGAATTTTAATTTATATTTTAATTCATTTAAGCTTTTTATATCTGATAGTATGCAAAAAATATTATTTCATACCGAGAAATTTATGTTTGGGCTTATTTTAGTGTAATATTTAATTATTTTGTTTAATTTGCATTTTCTCATATTATTACTACAGTTATTTGCATAATTTACGAATTCTATGAAAAACTGTAATTTATGATTCTCATGATATAAAAATTCACAAGTTCTTCTTTGTAATTACGTATATTCTTCGTCAAACTCTTCCGAGGTTTTGTAAAAACGCCTGGAAGTATCTGATAAAACAAAAGTTACATCGAAACCCTCAATCCCAAAGAAGTAAAAACAACTCTGGTAAATTACATAGGCAAAGTTCATCATGGCATACAGCGATGAAGCCTTGGGCAATTTTTATTGTTGTAAAATAGATAGAGTCGGCTTCTTCGCTTCCCGGGTGGCCGCGCCTCAGAGGCGGCCTGCCGAATGGCACGAGTAATTCATTTAACGCCATTATTAAAGTGAAATTAGTTAAATGAGATGTTAATTACATTAATATCTATTTTGACTAATTCTGCAATTAGCTTTTGTTTTGAACGAAACAAATTCGATACTGATATATTAAACTGAAAATTATAATATTTAGCGCGATTGCTCGCCGCGATACCGGGGCTTTTATTTAAATTAACAGCAGAAACTGCGATATCTGCACCATCGGCAAGTACGCAAAAGTATACGTGTCGCTAGTTTATCGTCTGTCCTGTTTTAAAACATTTAAATAAATTAAGATTTCTTAAAAAAATCACGTAATACACTATATAATAAATGTTGAAAGAAGAGATTTTTTTGGGATTTTAATGTTTTATGATTTAACATAATGGTCTCTGGTAATTTTCAGATTATAATTTTTATCTGATAGAATAGGATATTAAAAAAATGTATATTGATTATAGTAGTACAAAAAAAAATAAACAAACAATGTAAAGTACAAAACTCCTAAGTGTATTATATTTTATAATACCCACGTATTATGTATTTTTGTTCTAAAATTCCACGTAAGTTTATGAATGGAATCAAATATGTTTGGAAATTATTATAAAATGTTTTTTAGGTCAATACAGCTGCCATTGGTCGATTCACTGCGTATAAAATAAATATTTTTTCGTATTGAATATCTCATTTCATTTTTTTTAAATCAAACCATTGTACATCATAAAATGAAAAGCGTTTTTGACGATGAGTCTTCTGGAGCAACACGATTTTATTTTACGGTACATAAATATATTTAAAAATTATCAAGTATTTATCTTTTCGTGAAGTGTTTATTTCGAGAAAAGTTAATATTTTGGTATATAATTCAATTAATTGGCTGTTAAACTTTTGAGTTGTGGACTAAGAAAAATATATAATGCCCAAAATAGATATCTGGACTTATGCTTGACATTTAGATAGTATTTACAGTGTTTTTTTATATCATTGTACAGTTATGTATATTCTGAACTTACCAATTAAAAGAAGACTTACCAGCAGCGTAGTGATTTATAATTTTACATTTTCATCTTTAAAAACGTCAGGAGGCAATGACGTCACTGGCGGGGAGCGGCAGTGCGAGCGAGATCCCACCTCGAGCTATTAATTAACTTATCACTGGGGCAGACTAATTGAGTTTCTTTCGAAGTTAGATTGGCTACCGCTCGGATTCCGCTATCTATCGACGCTTCGCGCTCGGCACGACGCGCCGCTCGCGACCCGGTAACGGGTTGCCTCGAGAATGTCAATAAAGCTTCTAGAATGTATTGTTTGATAACAGTTTGCACTCAGTTGGTGACAGGGCAAGTCAGATGAAGAACCTGGTATAAATTTTACAAAAAAAAGTTTTTTTTATTATGTCATTTTTTTCTTATGTGTTTCATCAATTCTCTTCTGAGTTATAAGTAATTTGTTGATTACCGTTTAAATCATATTTAATTTTTTTTGCTGTGCTACTAATATCTTGCAAATAAACTTTTACTTTTACATATACCGCTTTCAATAGATGCGTTAGCTCACTATAAACCGCGTTTATACTTGTGATACTCTTTTTCAACAATTTACAAAAACTGTTATAACAGCCTAATTGTTAGTAATACAAATAATATTATGTTAATGTTTTAAAAATAGAGAATACTAAATACTACTCATCAAAATATGACAATTTATACATCGTGCTTTGTACTATCAATATAAAACGAAACATTTATTTGTTTGGAGCTTTTACATTATACTGTATCACATTTTCTATAGAAGAAAAAAATAAATAAATAAATTATAATTCAGCATTATTAATGCCATGACAGAAAGTAGATAAATTCTTATTGTGCTCAGTGCTTAATATATTTCATACAAAATTTATAAAATACAAACATTTATTTTAAAACAATTGTAGTCTATTTTAGCTTCCATTTTAATCATTTCAGTTTTGAGACCGCCTCCGAGGCACTCGTTCATATTATAAGAAAGAAAGTAGCTCAGATAAATACCTACACAAATGACACAAAAGTTTCATTTGCCGGGAAGTTATTGTGCGGAAACCTCCATTGTTGACGTAAGACCAATTGGAAATGCAATTCAATTATTAGAGTGAAAAAGCATACGCCTTCCATAGCTTGCGCCTTCTACAGCCGGCACCGAAAATCCAAAATTCCAAATAATTGACGTTCAGACTTTCAGCCGAGGTAATTACATTTAGTCAGGCTTCATTTGGATCAAATATTTGGTTGGATAAGTCAATGAAAAACGTAAATTATTACGGGCCTAATCTGTCAACCTTTTGTGTAAACTCTGTTTACATTTTTCAATCTTGCCGAATTGTTATAAAACTTATCGCCCTCTGAAAATTATATAATGATTTAATGCTCAACTTTTTGCGTGAACAGAAATTTGGACGTGTATTTCAACTTTTAAAGTACCTAAGAATATACATTTTATTCATCATCATCATTTTATAGCAGTTAGTATTTCAGGACAAGTATAAATTACAGTAAAAATATTTGTTACTTGTGGAAACAGAGACTACATTACCAAACTACTACAAGCGATAAAAATAATTTTATGTTTTGATATATTAAAATATCGTTGTATAATAGCAAATATTGCAGATTCAATTTTTACTCTGGATATGTGTTTGGTTCTCTCTTTTTGAGACTCATTTTCCGAAACGGTGATCAGCCAAATTGCTAACCATCATTGAAACACAAGTTATATATAGTTTCATTCAAAAATGATTACTAATATTTGACTTTTAAAAGTGTTTTATGCTCATTGCAAACTGCTATTGCTAATAAAAATGTTTTTACAGGAAACCATTTTGACATTTTGTCAAGTGGTTGCATTGACCGGTTCTTCAGAATTGGGCATCGATACAATAAACGCTGCGCAAATCAAATCTAAATTTCACAGTATAAACTGAATCAAATATTCAAATATACTCTAACCTGATAAATCAAACTTTATATATAATTACCACCAATATCGAATTTAAAATGACTAATTTAAGAGGTTTAAGTATTCTCAGAATCAGCATTTTTACTCAAACATAATAAAATTCCTTATAGGGATTCAATTTTTTTTAACGAGCCACTCGCCTATCGAACAAAGGCTTATTCTTATTCTCATTTATCATTCAAGTTGTTCATTAAGCCTAAGGTGTGCCTAATAAATTTCTAGATCAATTAACAAGGAAAAATCGTTATAGACCCATCAGCGCTCGGGGCGGGGGTCGAAGCTTTTTAAAAGCCCGGCTTGCTGGGTACGATAATTGGATTATTTTTCTACCGCAATTATTAAACGTTACTAATCAATTTAAAACCGAGCGCCGAGTGTCTCCGGCGCCGCCCGTACTTCTAACGAGGCTCCACTTTTTACAAATTCTAATTCAAATCGAGGCTTCAGCGTTATACCATCTTCCCGTGGTTGTTATTACTGAAGGCGATTGTTGCGTTGTACTTTAATTTTGGGATAATTTAAAATGAACCTATAATGAGCTACTTGGAAGAATTGATCTCGTATTTGAGTGAATTATACCATTTCAAAATAGTCAGTTTTACATCAAGTAAAATGACCATTTCACCTCAAGATTTTGCAAAGAAAGACCGTTATTTTTTTTTGCTTAGTTTATATGTCAATATATAAATCAATACCGTCTTTTACTACAATTTAAATATTATTTTACAACTATTAAAAAGTGGCTATCTTTGAAAGGATGAAAAACAAAAAAAGATTTTATAGACACAAAAATTATATTTCTCTCATATATTTTATATAAAATTTAGATTTTTTCAAACTGTAATTATTTTTCGGCGTGCTTAAAACGTTCTTTGAATATTATTTTCTCCGTGGTTTTTCTGTATTTCTGCGGCCATCTCTCTAGTATATTCATCATGGCGAGTGTCTTCATGCGATATATGTAAAGTGTATGAGACAATTTGTATAGCCAGAGTCAGAATTTAGCTTTTTAATACAACGCCGCGAGCCCTTTTTGAGAAAAAGCTGAATGGTGAGTTTATTCAAATCGGCGGCAAAGCTTCTTATCATTTAAAAACAAATTCACTTCTTCGTTTCAATTTGGATAATGATAAATTAGGACGCTTGACTCTCAAAGAAAATAAAATCCTGCATTCACTTTAAATTTCTGGCTAATTTTCATTTCTAATTTTTTTTTAAATTTGAATGCATTTCTAATATATATGTATATATATTATAAATATAATTTACTTAAACAATCAAAAACGTTGTTTGTAACTGTTTTTGCCAGATACATTTTGAATGAATATAATTTGAAGTAGCATTCTCATAGTGTATTTCCCTGCCCCGGCCCTGCAGAGCCTCTCCGCGCCGCTCCGTCATATCCTGCAGACTTTCCACATTTCAAAGTGCTCACCTTTGATCTTCTGTTCTCTGAAAAACCTCATCTCTTACGTAGTTGTATAAAGATCCCAAAAACAACTTTAATGTATTCCTAGCAAAAATAAATATCTTTACATGCGACACTCTTCCAAAGGAGCTACATAAATAAATACTCCTCTATTATCCAGCATATTTTCATAACATTTGAATCGCACTACGTACTATAAATAAGTAAAAATATACTATTTGAATTGTATTTCACTACAAATATCTCCTTAATTGATAGAATTTTCTTTTTTACATGTGCTGGCTTTTAAAATATCTAGATTCTAAATAATAATTCTGCTAAATTCCATGCCTATCTATTGTTTTATTTCTACGAAAGACTTGTTACTTGTTACTGTAAGAGCACAATATTGTTTTGTATTTCAAATTCACAAGCAAAGCGTATAGAAATATTTTTTTTATTTCATTAAAAGCAATGTATACACTAAAAATGCGAATAATCTACTATAATAATAGCCATTGTGTGTTTATTTGTATGTATGTTTCGTTTTTCCGTTCTGTATAGAATATCTTAAAAGATACAACGCTGATTTTTTGCACATAAGTTAAATAAATTTTTCCGCAGCTATGTGCCGAATTTCAAGACGATAGGATAATATTTTCATTCATAAACTTTAAAATATGCTTTAGCTAAACTTTAATTATATGATTCACTTCTTCGCCGCGAGATGTCGTTCACCGCGAGAATTTAGACGCATCGTTCATCAAATACGTCATTTTGTGACGGGCTACATTACTAGTATATAAATAATATCTACTTAACGTCTTTATTGAATCCACTCTACCTTTAAACATCAACCATCAGTGCTTTTTGCAGTTCACTAGGCGCAAAATATCAAAATAATTATATATTTTCCATAAATTTTATTTTTACTTGATGATATATTTTGTATAAAATATTTAAATTGTCCCAGTTCATTTTAAGTTTTGATAATATTTTTTGAGAAGTCAATATAGTAAAAAAAATGTTAACAGAATAAGGATAATATACAACATTTTGTTAATATAACAGATGATTATTAAAATCCGGTCGCTTAAAAATTAAAACGGTCGTTAATAATAAACTGCGGCAATCGCATTACTTCCTAAATAATATATCTGACAGCGGTAATAATTGACTTTTATTAAATGCGATAAGTACTCGCATTTGTATTTTTAATCGTTTTAACTACGTTATCAGAAATAATATGGACGGATGATTATCCATTCAGAACCCTGATTTATGGCTTTATCAATTGCTAAATACCAAACGGAAGCTGAAAGGTTATTCGAATTTATTTTTTCTATGATTTACTCACCTCATTTGCATTGAACTTTTCCACGCGCAATAAGCCAGCATTAATAAAAAAAACACCAAAACAGATTAATTTATACGAATGAATTTAGTATGCCCCTATTTCAAACTAGCAAACAACATTGTCTTGTACTTCCAGCATAATACGAAAGAAATATATGCACATCCTGTACAATCTGCAATCTGTAGTACCTTACATTCCGGGTCCATAAACTCTGCCATACATGGAAAAAGAAAAGGAAAAAAACCACTCAATAAACATAAGCCAATTCGATTTGCGTCGCGATTATCAAGCTCACTATTTACGGCTCAACTTCCTACGTCGTACTAAACCAGTTGGCATTTTTTCCCGTGCCTTGCTCACCATAAAACTTTATAAGTTAATTTTCAGTATATGGGTTTATATTAATCGGACGGGTATGGTTTATAATTTCCTTGTATCGTGTGATCGGGTCTAGTTTCGCGTTGAAATCGGAGAAGCACTGCTCGCTTTCCTCGTCAGATTCAGCGTTTTTCTGTAATAAAACGGCGATAAAACCAAATTATCGGAATAATAAAAACGTAATCACTGGAGTCGTTACTGTTTATGGATTTGACAGAGATTCTGCTGAGATGGTGCACGCTGATGTGTGGCGGAGAATGGCGCTCGTGTGTACGCGAGTCACAGAAACGACACTCCCTTTAATATAAATTAAATAAAATTGTACACTTTTATTTGCGTATTCAATAAATTACAAAGAATAACAATAACAATGCCTCAAATTTATTTCGGTCCGTCTAAAAACATAATTCATAACAAAGTTCTGGAAAGACACACAAAGGCCACCGACATTTAAGCAAATGACATTAAATATTATGGCTGTACTATACACAAAGGCGAATATTTAAACATTTTTTTCTGACACTTAAAAACACAAAACATTAGTGTCTTTCTGAAATTCACTACTTCTTGTTTAGAAACAAATCCCTCTTGTTATAAATACAACAAAGAATTTTTAATATATTAATAAGTTTATTGTGAATAAAAATATAATTGTTGGAAAATGCGTTCGCGGGTCTAAATTTGCGTTCAAATATTTTTTTAAATAAATACGTTGAAATTTTAAATAATATATCAGCTGAAAAGCTACCTAGCAACACTGCATGTGCCGCGCCTCCCTGCTCGCGGTGGTCTCCACAGACCGGGCCCGATGATAATGTTTTTTCTCTCACGTTTATTCACTCCGATAAGCTGAAAAATATACGAGCGAAATACGGCATCGCTGCAATAGGTAAGTCATAAATTACACGCGGCTACAATAAAAATGAATCATTTGTAAATATTTTTAAATTTGTAAATATTATTGTTTTGTCGCAACTCCCGCTGCCTGAGCTCCGGGCGCAAGATAGACTCGCCCGGCGAGCTGAGCTGGGAGCGAATGTGACTTTTACCGCTGGCAATAATTCACAAATATCTTTTCTCAATGGGTTATTTTGATTATATACCAGCCATTTGGTTCATGGAGCAAAGTGAGAATGCAGGTATTCGCATGATTTCGCAAGACTCTCTTTGATATTTTATGACGAGAGGCACGGTGCTTGCGGTAATGTTTTATATATAATTAAATAAAATTGACGAGCGGTTGTCCGCCGCGCGGTCCGGGTCGCCGGAGTCTCCCGGCCAATAAAAAGGATGACATTAAATGACATTTCAATGTCCCCGAGGCCTCTATCGGGAATGGGCTTCTAACAATGAGAATAATAATATAATAGCAGCACACTGTTGTATACAAACTAAACGATCGCCTATTGTTACAAATGACCGTTTGTGGTGGTAATTTTCTATCAATATTTTCATAAACGCGTAAATTTTCAAAAGTTCAAATTGCTCCCGATCATTCAACGTATTAACTATTTCGTTGCGTATTTTGGAGAAAAATAAACGCAGAATGAGTACGATTGTTTCGTGTTGTGTTTCGTTCGGGAGCACCGGAATGTATTTCGCCGTATAACGTTGTTACCGAGTGAGGAAAGAAAATATGATTCGAAGGGATTTTCGAGTAACGAGAATGATTTATTACAGTTTGGCATGAAAGTAATGAATCATCAGTGGTCAGAGGAAAAGGGACGGAGTTGAGACTTCCTCGCCCCGCCGAGGACCCGGAACAGAGACAAAAGATGTCGTTTAATAAAATGTTACAAAAATAGCTTCCCACCTAACTTTCGTTCCTCTGTTTTTCACACAATTATAATGGAAATTTTATCTTCACGCGGCTGCGGAAAAGAGAGAAGTCCTGGGAGGGTTAATAGAAGAAAGGTTATTTCTAAATGTTATAAAAGACATTTGGTGTTATGTATTATGAGGCATTCTCGTTTTGTATTTAAAAGTTTAATTTCAGAAAAGACGACACGCGCTCTTTTCAATTTTAATACATTTTAAAATAAGGCATACTCGCTCACTGTTATTTTTTATTTAATACATAAAAAAGTAGCGTAATTTTGCTCAATTATTATAAACATTAATAATTTTTTAAATTAATATTTAAATAATCAGGTTTTGACATATATTTTGATAATAGTTAGTTGAATTCGAAAGAGTCTGATTAAATAGTTGAGTGAATGCAAATCGTTTTATGTATCGTCGTTGTAATGTGCAAACATTTTAACTATTAAACATAAATATTTTTGAATAAAATACTTGAGTGATTTTCCACATTTTTGTTCAAAAATGTGGAAAATCACTCAAGTATTTTATTCAAAAATATTAAAATGGAATTCCACCAAATACTCTCTGTTAAAAATATTGAATTTCTTATTAAACATAAACTTTCAATTGTGTTTTGTACAAGAGTTCCTGCTACTTATTAATACAAAAATATACTTCATTTTAAGATTTTTTTATTATTGTTTTTAATTCTTTTATGTTATCAGTCACTTCAAAAATATTTTATTATCATTCTGATATTAATCTTTAAGTGTTTCTACGTCAATGTATTTTAACGGTAGTATAAGCTTTTTGCCGTCAATATTAAATTATGACCAAAATAAATTTAACAACACTTAAATGCTGCACACACCAAAATAAAACTTTGAATTAATTAAATTTTTGTATTCTGTGAGTAATGTTCAATACTTGCGACAGGAAGTACTCAGTGAAATTCGTTTTGATATTTTTAATAAAAATTACTTTATGATTTTTTAATGTTTTGTTATTAATATTTATTTATAGGTAACCGGTCACCAATAAATAGCAAAACGTTAAGCAATCATCAAATTAACTTTCAACTTTTTAACAATTAAAAAAATAAATATTTTAATTGGGTGGGTTGATTTATTTTCAGAGATAGTAGAAAGCCAGAAATACATTATTTATTAACAGGAAGTTCTCAACTCAATACAGAATGTACCGTTCCTACATCTCAAATAAAATAAATCTTCGTTTGCAATGCAAATAGGCAAATACGATTGTGCGATCGCCGCAGCGGCTGAATTTGAAAAATGAATTTCAAAACCGTCTCGCTAAGTGCCCTCGGTTGACAGTGCTAAAGGCATTATTCAAATTCCAAATACGTCATACCGGCAAGGACGGGATCTTCCGAAGGCCCCCGAGCGGGGCGGAGGGCGCGAGGTTTGTCGAACGTCTCCGAGCATCGACGAGGGCCGCCGAGCGCGGCGGAGTTATAGCATCGGAGCCATCGTCATAAATAAAACTGCGGAATAAGAGCCGTCAGCTGCAGACGCAATCGTCCCTCCCGGGCCGGGGGGGAGGAAAAACCCGAAACGCGATAACGCACAACCGCTCTGCAGATTTTCTTCATAAATATGTGGAGCTCCCGTCGCGTCGGCACTATCAATAACGTGTCAAGATTCGCATGAGAAAGCCATCACAGCCCGTCCAGACTGCGCGAGCCGAATGGATGGCGCGATTATTTAAATCATCCGGCCGGCCTGTATCGCCGCCCCGACAAATGGGGAATTTATTTCACTCCGCCCGAGAGTGTTTTGCTTGCAAATTTTTAAATCTCGGTTTTCGGTGGTCCTCGTCTTAAATTCAGGATTAAGGACGTCTGGAGACAATTTTTCACATATTTATCTTTGATAAACGCCACGCAATATAAAATTGGATGAAAAAAATGACAAACGTTTCAATTTTTTTAACGCATTGCGTTTGGAAAAGTCGTATATTCAAAAACCAATATCAATTTAGAATACAATTTATAATAATAATTCCAAATGCTTATTTTGTTATATTCTACTATTTACAAGAACAAACCTTTCAATAAAACAGATTTTCATATGAAACATTTGATTGTCTAAAACACCACACACTCTTCTATACAAAAATCATTATAAATGATTACAGCTTTACGTGTGTGATTTTAGGAAGCAGCCAAAGTGTTTGTATATGAAGTGTTGAACGCCTATTGGGCGGCAACCGTGCATACTTCAAAACCTGCCATCGGATCGACAAACAAGCCGACGCGCCGAGACATACGATTGTTGTTTCAGTTACGCAAATCTGACAATAGCCTTTACTGGCAATTGCATTGATGCAGAGTTATTACAAACGGAGGCAAATAAAAAGCGGGCGCTCCTCGCACGGCCCTCGGAGTGGCGCGCCCGGCCGCTGATATGGCGCGGCGGGCCATTTTCCGCGATATGATAAGCCCATTGTGTTGCCAGCTAAATATTTAGCGGCCCTTACGACTGGGGAAGCGGTCAGACATGAGTTATGACCGGCTCGCTAAACCAGGGATTTTTTTGTTTCCCCGAATCTGGGGGACTTACCGACAAAGATATGCCGGAGTCCCCCCTCCCCCACCGCCCGCCTCCCGCCGGGAAATTAAATTGTATTATGACTTAAGAATATATTACCTTTATTGTGTTGATACACTGAATTATGGCTTTAATTAAATTCGTGTTATTTCGTTGTTCGTTTTGTTCTACGTTTTATAATATGTATGTAATGCTAAACCGACATTAATTGTTAAATTACCTTATCCTGTCTATATCTGAATATTATGTATAAATATTTTTCAGCGAAACTTGTTAATATAAATGTTTTATTAGTGGTGCATGATTGTGTGTTATATAATATAAAACTCGACTTAACCGTTTTATTATATTTTTCAATAGATTCTTTCACGGTAAATAAAAAAAGCGACAACCGGCAGAAAGCGTTTAGTAACATTACACAAAACGTTTTCAAATATAAGAAAACTTTCCAGCGGATTTATCGGGAATATAAAATTTATACGACAACCCGTTCGTATAAAACTTACATCGGAGATCGGATAAACTTACTTCAAAAGTACTTTACATAGATTCATAATTTATTCAACAATAAACTCAAAATCAATAGGATTGAATCGTCGCTGGCGCTGCCGGCAGGAGGAGGGAGCTTTTATTTACTCTTTCCTCTTCTCGGGAGCTCCTTGTGTGCAGCAATCGGCAATTATGTCTGAAGTGGCTGCTTTATTTCTTCCACCTTAAACATCTTCAAGCGCCGCTTTTTCTTCGTTTAGAGAACTTCCCCGGCCCTTATTGTCTCGGTGCTAATGATAAGTAATTACGCAATGTGTTCCGCGCAATTAGACATTTTTATGCAACGCACGGCCCGTTCTTATAGGTAATGGAGATTTGTAAGCCTTGTTCTACGTTTAGCGAATTTAAGGACATTATTAGGTGAGTTTAATTTTAGACTGCGCAGAATCAAATGAAACTCTTGTATCTCAATTACCTCCACTCAATAAATCTATATAAAACACCTTATAAGATTAAACACTTTCGTCGCAATAAATAAAATTGCATTCACTTAAATACCAGCTCAGTTCGTAAACTGTTTCGTTGTATCAACATACCTTTATCGCGAGGCTAGATAAAGACACAACACTTAGAATAAAGTGCATGTAACGACTTTGTATCAGTATATTGACCGTTACCGTTACACTTAATGTCGAAAGTAACGACACGAGCTTTCATGCCAACATTACACCACAAAACAATTTAGACGCGCTCGCACGATACCGTTTTTAAAATGTATATACTGTACTTGGAATAATAGACTTTAATTTAGCAAAAACTCTTTAGCAAACATATTTATCACACAGCTTTACTTAATAATATAATTCCCTGCGCTGATTAATACTCGCACGTGTAAGGCACGAATATTATTCACAAAATAAGGTGAGCCTTGGGCGACAAACTCTTACACTTCCAGCGGGACTGTTACGCTTTTTAAATTGAAATTGACACGGGAAGTTTAATCTGAATTGTAAAATATTTCTATTCGTGTTTTTCGTTGTTGCTTTATTCAAAAGTTTGTATTTGTGTTGTTTTCACTTCTGAAAATCGTGATCTTTTTATTCTAAATTCTCTTCGACATCTCCAAATACACTACAATTTTTGTTTCGACAACTGTGACATTTTCAAAACTAACATTTAAATATTAAAAGATCTCTAAATAAGCTAGAACCTAAATATTATATTTATTTTTGGTATTTGATGTAATCGTTACCAATGTCACATATTCAAGGTATAAATTATCTTTTAAGAACTTAAAAAATACACAAACCAAAAAAATGCTCATTTGATAGTTTGAAACAAGCTGTTGGAGGTATTTAAATTATGAAAAACCACCACATTTGAAAGCTCCCAATAACAGAGCTAACAATGAAGAGATTGTAGAATAGTACTAAAGAGTCACGAGATGGTAAATTAAGTAAAACGAATGCAAATGTAAAGCGATTCTAAAACATAATCTTTATTTTAAATGTAAAATATATATTTAAAAACATCCGCTTGTCTGCCTTGTTTTTTGGAAGATGAATATAATATAAAATAAATTCTCTTAGTCTCCCTAAAAATATCGTCCTATATTTTCATCGAGTCGTTTTTTATTGTATTTATTTTGTTGGAGGACTCTTCTGGGTTGCATTAAATGTAGTTCCGTTTCTTCCTGAAACTTTTGAAGAAACAATACATTTTTCAGTTCATAGCTTACGAAATCCAGAGCGCTTCGGTAACATATCTTGAATACATTGATTTTCCTGCGCTTGTAGCCTTGAAACTTTACGTTTCTACGCCGCTAAGAAAAGTTATGAAATATTTTATTAATCGCTGCATTTTATAATCTTTATTTAAAACATAAAACATACCTTCTTTGTAAAAATAAAACGAAAGGCGGCATTGAAATGAGACCAGCGAGCAATTTTATATTCGTTTCATTTTGGAAACGTAAAATTCTGGTCACCTTGCCTAAACCTCCTATAAACAAAGCTCTTCTTCGGCTTTGTATATTTTACGAAAACACTTTCAAAAGACACGCATAACAATGAAGGTATCGCACACAATGTAGGATTTACGCGAAAAGCCAGTAGATAATTTTCTAAAAACGGCACCCACAATTTCCTTTCGTACATGTCGTGGAACGAAACAAAAACTTACGACGCCGTAAAGTTAGTTCCTCGCGATACGGTAAATAATTAAAATTTGTATAATGTTTTATTTGCAAGTAGTGCGCTCCGAATCACGCTTCAGTCGGAGAGCTCGCAGGACGCCATTTTGGGTCGGTAACAGTTAAACGTCCTGAACGGTTTATTGGTCTAAAATGATCGAGCGACTCGTCTGCGATGAATTTTAAAATCTTTCCGCGCTGAGGGTATTTTCTTAAAAATTCAGAAGGATGGCGGACGATAAAATATTTTAAAATGTCAACTACGCATCAAAGACTTATAAAATGTTTTACGGCTTGAAAAGCTTCTACAAGCTTAGAAATTATCTACGAGAAATATATTGCTTATTTTATTATTTTTAATACTATTATCAAAGATTGGCATTCATAATATCACAGCGTTTGAAACATTAAGGAAATGGGCATTATTATTGCTATTTTTTTATTTTTTTATTATTTTATCAATTATCACCATTCTGAAAATGAGTATTCTGAGTATATTAGGCTCTTCAAATAAATTTCATTCAAATCGATGTTACTTGTAGATTAACCAGTTTTATAAAAGATTCATTATCTCCCAATAAAAATTTAAATATATATTTGCATGCATAAGAATCATCTTCATTTACTAAAAAATGTTTTTTTTTAGCTCACGATATGGTGAAAGATGCGTAGACATAATTAACATGAATTAAATTTAATCACAATTTGCCAAATATCTTCTTGATATTTTGAGTTTGTTTAAGAAACGTTGTACCATTAATTTTATAATTGCCATTATATGAACGAACACCGAATATACATAAAAAAAAATTCTTGCTTAAATTCAGGCTGAAAGTATATTTAAGCAATTAATTACATTAAAACAACCTTATTCTTAACAGATTTAATCACACCTCACCAAAAGTAGCAAACCGGTAATATAATACCTCGCCAAATCCCATTTCTACCGCATTGGGATTCTGTTGCACGTCGCCTGAACTTAAAATTTGATCATTTGATACCAGCCGTCTGCTGTAACGAGCGCCCAATACTTAAGCCATCACGTTCAGTTTTCAATCATCTACCAACTAAGCCTTTACAAATTCAAATGTCCAGTCTGGCCCGGCCATTCAGTCGGCGGACCTGCAACGCTCAGCCATCGAATCGTTAATCTTTTGGGACTCAGACGACCAGAATGTAATATTATCTTTCAAATTATTCAGCACTGAATTTTCAGACGCGTTCAATATCGCTGCTGAAATACATCGCTGTATTTTTTAATGAAGTTTTTGTGAGGATAATCTATCACTGGGGGTGGCTCGATCGCTTGAGTCAAAACGACAGACTCTTCACCGGGAAGACAAACGTCGACGTCATTTGCATTATGAATTATCATTTTAATTTTTGTTTTATATTTCGCAATATGTGAGCGTATAAAATTTTTTGCCATAATTATCGATATATATGACAGTATTCGTTTACTTAAAAAATAAATAAATTTGCATTATTTTTCACACGACGGTCAAAGACCTTTAAAATTGTTTTTAGAAATTTATTTTTTTAATGCAAATATATTGGATCATCTTTTCAACGCCACCAGACACAATATAACTACTTATGGGGAAGTGCTAGAAGATATTCTTGTTTATTTAGAAATAAAAATGTGGGTTTCATAATAATGTGTTTGTGTACAAAACAGCAAGCAAATATAAACTGTGAATTTTAAAGCAAATTTTTCAAGTCATTTTGCTGATAGGCGTATCGTAATAAGTATTTTTTTAACCCAAAGTACAATAAATTCCAAATATATACTGAACATAAAAACGAACAATTCAGATTCAACAAACTTTTAAAAATCATTTAAGGGAAGCAACTTAAATTTATGGCGTCATAAAATATTACTAAAGTATTTTTAATGCTGCGGTCAAATTTTTCGCTTTATTTTAGTATCGTTCAGATAGCGCCCGCCACTGTTTTATCAGAGTAATATGGTCATTACACAATCATTTTATATGGCCTGTAGTATTGTGTTATAAGTGTACAAACTAATGATATACAGAGTGTTCGGCGTCCACCCCCTTCCCAACTGGACTGCTCTGTCCGGCGCAACAACTGTCTGCATAGAGGGCTGGTGTCCGAGTTATTATTAACGTCGGTTATCGCCGCGGCAATACACGTGATAATGTTTAACGGCCCGGAAGGGGTGAGGGGCGCAGGGACGATATCTGTCCTGACCCCCTCCTCCGTCGCAACCCGCCCTTGAGCCGCCCCCACACTCTAACTTGGAGGTACAGCAATGTTTGGACGCCAAAAGCATTTCCTTGTTTAAAAAATACATATTATCTTTATATGCGATTGAAGTAGAAATTTCATACTGCTTACGTGTGAATTAAATCCTTTACATAAATCCGTAGGAATACTTTTATTTATTGTATCGGAAAAAGGGTATTGTAAAGAAGAACCGGACGTGAAAATGAAATTAACGCCAGTGGCTGAAAGTCGGAAGTAAAGCCGAATAAGTAAGACCAGCCCCAGGATCAATATGTATTCAATGAAATAGTCAACAACCTTCTCAGAGAAGAGGCACTTGACGAAGAAAATATATATAAATAAATGAGTAAACATATATTGCAGCAAGGACTCTGCTTTAGCATGAAAAATGGAGTAAAATACTTGGTATAATTTGATTGTATGGCGCTACATGTAGCATTGTCGTAGCTCCCGATGAGCTCCGCCCTGTTGTCTCTCGGCCCGGGCGGTTTTCTGATTTCTGTTGCTTTGACGAGCCGCCGAGTGTCGCGTTGAATGATTGGCTTAATTGTACCAATAATGACTCCGTATTATCCGATTTCCTCCGAAATTCGGGGACTTCTGGAGTGAAATATCGGGAAATTGAATAATTAAAGACGCCGATTTCATCGAAACAATTCTAGGTGTGAATGGTTTGTTATGCCCGTCCCTCGCCAATTACAACGGGAGTTTAATTTTCTTTGAATATCAATTTACTGAAATAACCCCCGATAAAATCTGAAGTGTAAACGAAACGATCGAAGATTGTCACCGTGGCCATCAAAGCTTTGGAATAAATAAGGTAATAATTTCATTTATTCAAACCCGTGAAGAATTGTTATTTATTACCTACAACAAAGTCGTTTCAATTGACATTGACGTGCTTATATAATGTGCTAGTGGTGTATACGTGACAATATGCAGAAAAAAAATTAACCCATTTTAAAACCTGGAAAAAACAATTGACTATTCTATATTTTTTTTACTTGCATAATCGATTATATTTAATATCATACTTGGGTACATTCGCAAGTATTCTGCTATATCAATTGCAATATAAATGAACACTGTGACTCTACGTGTGTCTTGAAATCTCCAGGCTATTAAAATATTTCAATTTAAAAATACATTGGTGAATAGTCGTGATTAAATCAAATGATCAATATTTATATTATATTGCCGAAGAATTTACAATCTTTGTATGTACATTTTTACATAACAAGCTCATGAGGTCTAAAAGTATAATGGCGACGTAAAAATTTTGAACGAATTGAAATCCATCAGTAAGACAAATATTTGGATTTTTACTTGCATAATCGATTATATTTAATAACATACTTGGGAACATTCTCAAATATTCTGCTACATCAATTGCAATATAAACTCTACGTGAGTCTTGAAATCTCCAGGCTATTAAAATATTTCAATTTAAAAATACATTGGTGGGTAGTCGTGATTGAATCAAATGATCGATACATATTTTTTATTGTCGAAGAATGTACAATCTTTGTATGTACATTTTTACAAGCAAGCGCTGCTCATAACAAGCTCAAGAGGTCTCAAAGTATAATGGCGACGTAAAAATTTAGAATGAATTGAAATCCATCAGTAAGACAAATATTTGGATCAGTTTGGTCGGTCCGGCCCCGCACCTGGCCGGGCTTGGACTACATTGTCTGCCTCCTCAATGCGCGGATTGTCAAGCCAACCCTTCTTTATTGCGCCTTTATTTTTCTTGTTTCTCTCTGCATCGCATTTATAAAAAGGTTCATTTAATTTTTAGCGAGCGCGGCTGGCAGGCCTTAATATATTGTATGAGGGTTGTTTTTTAGCTTTTTGTTGTGTTTTGAAATATACTTGCTTTATTTTAATTTGAAAATTATTACTCGTACTCTGACGATTTTTTTATGACATTCATTAAAAAATATCTTACGTTTAAATTCTAAGTACTGACCAAAGTATATTTTCATATTTTTATAAATTAATTTTAATAGTGTAAATTTGATGTTTCAAATACAAATTAACCTATAACAAAAAGTCAAATTTGCTTACTAATAAAATCAAACACATGATTTAATGCATAATTATATATTTTGATTGATCTTTTGGCGTTTAAATTGATTATTTAGTTGTTTGGTAATACATTATAAATAATAATTTTTCATTTAACAAAATGATCTTATGGCGTTTCAATGCCTCGCAATCAACATTTTTAATTAATTAATTTGTTTTGTGACTCATTCACCTCGTTCCACTCTGCGTCACTCTATCGGTGCCGTTCATTTCAATTCGCTGTACTGTTTGTTTGTGGCGAAATTAAATATGATGAAAATGCCAATTTAAAATTATCTAATTAAAAACTACATTCATAAATCAATTATCGGAGTATATTAAACTTTTCAATCGTGCGTTAGCGGAAAATCAATTAACAAAATGTCGTTATTTCGAAAAAAAAAAAAACCTTCGAAAAATATTTAACTGAAAATCAAATTGTGATTGCTTCTTTAACAAGCAATTTCGACAATCTCAAAAACGTATAAATGCGTTTATTATTAACTTTATCAAAACTTAAAAAGATAAATTGTAAATTTTAAACCAAAATCTTCTAATTTTGAGTGGCGGAAAATTAAAACTTAATACTTTCGCAATCAATTACGTCGTTAATACTTTTGCGACAGAGATCTCGGCCACAAAGGGATCGCGTGAAAATCTCGATATTTTTTTGCAAATGGCGGCCGGCGTCGCTAACTGCATCCGCCCGCGCGGGGACGGGAAAGGGCCCGAACAATGCGAAAACAAAGTTTATGTGCGCTTGTCTTCCTGCTGGAATCGGGCGGCTTTTTTGTTTGGCGGAAGGTCACGTGACCTATTTATCATCACTCCCCTCTCCAGCCGACACAGCCATCGCCTTTGTCGGATTGTTTATTTTTTTAAATTTATTTTTTGCGGATAAATAAGTTCCCGTCGCCGGGGGGCCTGCACCGCCGCCGCCCGCTGGATCTGAATTGCAATAAAACAACCCCGCCGGTCAAGCAGGCAACACCGCGTCTTGTTTAATATATCGAGCGAGGAGAGCGTCCGCCATGATTGATGCACATTCTGAAGTGGAAGAATTAGATTGCGCCATGAGCTACTCGTTTATAAAACAAACAAGCAATACAAAATAATCTCATTAAAACACATTTTCGCACCTGTATTTTTCACCCATCTAATAATATACAGTGCTTAGAGTGAGAACACAAATTTGAACTTTTATCACTAGTGTTTCAATTATTAAATAATAACAGAACATGTACTTAATTTTCGGTTTTGTATTTTTTTTATTTTCAAGCAGAAGTGTATCGTATTACAAAATCGTTATTGATAGCCACGCACTCACTCTAAGTATTCCAGGAGTTAGCGTATTTCCCTCGGCATGTTCTTTATCCACTTTCCCAAAGCCCGGCTAAGAACTTTCTCAGATAATGTCTTAAAAATTACTCCTCAAGGATTCCACGGAGGACTCCGACCGCAATCCGGCGGACGACGAGCGATGTGGCCGGCACCAAAACAAAGTTGATCGCCCGCCTGTCTTGCGCGCATCAGCGGTTTTTGCTCCGAGAAGGCCACATGACCTATTTATCATCATCCCCCGCCCCTCCACATCACCCCCTCGGGTACCTACGGAAAGAAAACATCATACAACAAAATGTTAACGATCACGTACTTGGAAAAACTGCTTCAACATCAGCGTGGCGGCCAACATTCAAAATGTCGGCGTGTTATCGTCCGCTTGTTTTGCAAAGCTTTGGTTGTGCTCTGACTTCGCTTTTTTATATCAAATTTAATAATGAAAAAAGTGTTTGAATATGTCCGTTTTAAATTATAATTTTTCTTTGCGTTTAATTAATATTCACAGAGCTTTCAATATTTGACGCATCTGTCACACTTACAATAAATGCGTATTTTTTATCTTTCAAACTTCAATAATAACAAATTATAATATTTTCGACATCAAAGTTGTAACTTGAACTATAAAAATAAAATGAAATTTTTCAAAACGACCGCAAGAATATAACTTTGTTCATTAAGGACAGAAGGTTTTTCGTAAAACTTATTATCTTATTTTATTTAAAAATCTTAACAATATAAACCGGTTTACTTTGGACAGCTAATTAATTAATAAAGTGCGCGTTCGACAGAATGTTTTTTTTTCTTCTTAAAGCTCTCCTAAAAATACAATAATTCTATGAAAATCCTTGCTCGGGGACTTTACAACAGATTAGGTAAAATAACAAGCCGGCATATACAAACTGCTTTACACAAAAGCTATCAATCTTCCCTACATTTAAATGTCAGAACATCGAATTCCGAAAATGTCAAGCCATTTTGTAATTTTCCGTGCTTCCACAGTGGAGCACCTTCCTTCTTAATAAAAAGGCATGTTCATTCAAAGAAAACCTCCAAAACGTGTAGATATTTCCTGTCTATTGATGGCCGATATCTACACTACCTCGTTTTATGTTTTACTTACACTGTGGGCAGTGCAAATTATGACGATACTATCTGAAATATTTTCACATATACCCGTAAATTGGAAGCCCTTAAAATTAGTTGAATTTTATAAAATATATATTATATAATTTTATGTAAAATAATTATAGTGAAAACATGCAAAAAAATCCACAGAACCGTTGGGAATTTTCTAAGACCTGCTAATTTAGCTTCAGTAAATTTTGACTATGTTGAATGCAAGTGACACTATTTATTCGTCAAAAAATATCAAGTATGCTTAAATAAAAGTAGCAAAGTTTTTCTTAAATCAAGGTAATGAAAGAATACAATAATGCAAGCAAAAAAAACAACAAAACTCACACAGCTTGCCACAAAAAAATAAAATTTCGAAAAAACTCCCCATTGCGTAAAATCTCTGTAAACTTAATGAAAAATTCCAAATAAAACCTTAATAATAAAACAGGCAGTCAGCAGCTGCGGGCGGGGAGGGGTGGCGACGTTTGTCCCAAAAATTTAACAACTTTTGTGTCCGACAGAAGAAGAAACTTATACCGGAACGTCTGGAGGGCCGCCGCTGCCCTCGCGTACAGTCAACTTATTAACAGATCGTGAAATTATCTCTGGCTCGGATTTGGGAGCTAATTTCTGACACCATTTGCCGCTCAGCTGAAAGTTGCGTTCTAGTTGGGCCTTCTTAATTTCGAACTTCTTTCCCATTTCAGTATTTTAATCTACTTCGCTTAAGATCTTGCCTTGTGCCGCACTGGAGTAATTAATACACCGAAAACACAGCGAATTGAAACGAGCTCTCAAAAGAAAGGGTTAGAAGATTGAAAATGTCCCCTAGGCAGAATATTTCTATACTGCATCCACTTAACACACAAAAGCGGACAAGATAGACGTACACAAGATATTTCAACATGTCTTGAAATATATAAATATCATTCTGTTGTATTAAATTTTAAAACTATATATTGGTTAAATAATTGCTATAATAATAATTTTACTGCAAATTCACATGAATAATAAGCCTTAGAAGCGTTCGTTGCATGTGCGAGTACAACGCCAGCCGATTGCCCGTTTTTCCCCAGTCATACGCCAGAATTCAGATTGGCGTTTCGTGGACAATTATTTTCAAGTTCATCTGCAATGTTCCCACGACAGACGATCTAAATATTCATTCGGAGCTGAAGTTCCGTCCCCGGCGTCCGGGCGGGGCTTCGCTTAATATTCTCAGGGCGAAGCATTTGAATTGCACAACTTACACCAACTTCCCTTGGAACTGTTACAACAGAAAATTCTAGAAGCCAATCGCTGCAAAAAAATCTTTTATTTGTCATTAAAAGTCTAATCTCAAAGAGGAAGATTTTATTTCAACTTTCTTTACTTTATGTAAATACACAAAGTTTTCTTTAATATTGGCTAAAATTATACTGATATATTTAAATATGTTTGCAGGTTCCTGCGAATTCCCTAGTAGAGAAGATTTTTAAGTTTGAGTCATGTATTTTTTATGTTGTAACAGTAATATAAATGTCTTAATTGGAGAACAATTGAATTTTGATTATAAATTGATTATAAAATGACTCAAACCGGAAATGTCAGAAATGCAAAAATGGTCAGTACGCTCAAAAATAGATTCACATATTTGGATATTTTATTTAATGCACCGGAAAATTTTTGAATTGTTTATTGGTATACTAATAATATAATAACAAAATTGACTAAAGCTATTATAATTTTAATAAAGTTCGTTGAGCCATATGACTGCTATTAGACTAAGTCTTTAATGAGCATTATAAAATACAAAATTTATACAACGCAATATAATCCCTTCCCATTATTTCACTCAGAGTACAATTACCATATAAAATGGCTTGAATAAAACTTGGGGTAAGCCAGAAAATTTCACCATAAAACGCTTAAGATACGACTTTTTTTCGCGCGGTTTTCACGACGGCTTTGGCTGAAATACTCACTCCTTACTGCCACATATTATTATTTCCAGTGTAATATTTCAGTCTTCAAATAACGCATATTGTCTTTTTATGACTACTTATTCATGAAAAAACCTTTTTTACGTACCACTTATGACAGCCAATGCGTATGATCAAAATATGACCAACAAGTTATCCAGTGGCTCCTCGTACTTTACTTTACATTCTTCTTCCGGGGATATTAAAGACATCATAATAAAGAGACACGGCTTCTCCGCTGCGTATATTACGGCATTCACATTTAAAATGTGTCCCGGAGCTCCCGTCCCTCTCGGCGCTTGTCGCCGCAGTGTTTATTCTCGGCCGCGTTTGAAAGGTTTTGATAAAATAATCTCGCGGCAGAGCGCCGAGCACCGTTCCGCACACGTTGACTCTATCTGCTAAAATATGTCAACCTGTTTATTTCACATGGAAGATAAGTATATTTTATTTGTATTACTGCCTTACGTACGTTACAGGTATAAAGTTTACCGACATGAAATGTATTTTGGCAGCCCGATAAGGAAATGGCACCGCTGGAACTATCGCACATAACTTCTTCTTTCTTTGCGACGGAAAACTCAGCGCATACTGACGCTTTCTGAAGTTTATCTCTGACTCTATTGGAAACTAATGATTTATTCGTGCAATTCGTTTTATTTCTGCCTGTATTTTTAAAACAACTGAACCACGGTTTATCTTACGACGGCAATGTTCCCGGTCAAAAGTTCAAGAGTGTCCATGTCAGTCTTGTATTTTATATTTGTCATGGGTTATGTTTGAATTGCACGGGAGACGCGACCCGCGAGTGACTGCATGCGGTGTATGCAAATAAAAGTCAAGTGTTGCGCTGGTGATGCAGAAGGTCCCGGCGGCTGGCGGGGACGTCCCCGACAAAAGAAAGAAGAAGAAAATAATGAATGGAAATGTGACAAGTTGAAACGTTTCGGGGGGCGAGGAGCGCAAATGTCGGCAGATATCCGGCCCCGGGACTGGCCTCAGGCCAAAACCGTCAAAACCCCGCGGTCCGACTTCCGAGGGAGGCTTCTTAGACGCTATTAAATACCTTTATTTACTACGATTTACTCTATCGTGTAATACGAATGTACAGAAATAACAGTAAAGACCAGATTGGAGGCGTTTCAAAACTAATATGAAAACCGCTATCTTTTTTATTTGCCCAAATCTACTCTAGTCGGTATCTTCCCTCAAAATTTTCGTGCGTTATTTGAACAACTTGTTTAAATAAGATGGGCTAAATTATATTTGACCGCGTTATTTGCAAAAGTTTTCTTTAAAAAAAATAATCTGAGGGAACTAAATAAACTCAAATATAAAAAATAAAAGTTATATTATTAAACAAAAATAATAAAAGTAAATAACCTCTTACAGCCTGTTTAATAAAGTAAACCTTGTTAAAAACCCTTTGATTCTACAAGCCTCAGGAATCTTCAACGTTATGAAGTTAGTCCTGAATATTACTGGGGTTTCTATCCGTGCACTAATAAAGTAAATCAACTAATAACGAGCGTTACCCTATATCTTAGTAAGGGTATATTCGAAGTTTACAGAACCAATTACGACATCTGTATCATTTAATTAATGCTTTATCTCGGCGTAATTTCCTGTGTCGTCGTATTAACGGGCGGAAATTTCTAAAGTGTCCATTAAAGCTGGCGTTTGTTAACATTGAAACGCAGTAACTCGGAAATAAACGAAAACCCATATGACACGATCGAACCTTCAATTCCAACGAATATGCAATGTTGAAACATAAATTTACAACGTGTTTAACCTTGTATACTGATTGTGATGTAACTATCATGAAGAAATAACTACAAAACAGTTAGTTTTGAATGTGGTATCATCCTGTAACTGGTACAAGTTTAAATACAATAAATAATGTATCGATAGTTTCTGAAACTTTTATAACTACACTTTTGGTAATACTTATTTGATTGATATGAAACTATATAAATAACGAAAGAATTCTTTAAAGTATTTGATATGTTTATCTTATGATTCGTTACTAAATCTATTTTTCAATTTTAATAGATAATATTCTTAAAACAATGAAATATATTTTTAAGAAAAAAACATGCTATATTATTATCATCATGCTTTTGTTACTTCCACTGTCTACTATTTTCTATTTTACAGCTCTCTGCCACTTTGACTTTACTTTAAAAAAATTCAAACTAATAATTAACCTAATGTAATAGAAGAGCACGAATTGGAGATGGATACGTTATTCAGGTGTTATTTTTCCTTGACATCAAAATATCTTGCAACCTTATTAAAGAAATATATATATATATATATATATTTATCCTTATATAATATCCAATATAACATTCGTGTAATCCTATGTAATGTAATTTAAAATATGATGTGATGCAAAACGCGATGAAAGATGATATCGTGTCGGACGGCTGTAAGTCTCAACTCGCATACTTTGTGTCTCATTGTCCGCCCGTCGGCTTTGTTAACTTTAATTTCGGCCTTTGATCCTTTCGGGGGATGTTTTTGTAAGGGTGCGAGGGTGCCGCCTCCGTCCCCTGCGCCCTCCGCCATTTGAATAAACTTCCTGATTCTGTAAATAATACGGAGTCACGTGGACACACTTGCGCCGCTTCGTTTTGCCGCACATCACTTTAAGTCGGAATAACTTTGTTGCTAGGCGTTTCTTTATACTAGATTTTATACGTTTATAGTATTTTGTCACGAAAGTATTATTTCATATAATAATTGTGTGATCATATTTTTGTCTACACTCTTGTGTATAATATTATTATATTTTATGCTAAGTTGTAATTGTTTTTTTGTGCAATTCACAGGTAACATTAAAAAATGCAAATACAAAAATTATACATATTTCATAATAATGGATATATTGTCTCGCCGTGCTATGAATTCATATAAAATATTTATATTATACCGAGCGCCAGCGAGTATAGCGTTGTCCATTAATATCGTCAAAACTCACAGTGATTCAACTCAACGAGGGACACTTGTACGGCAACTCCGACCGGCATCAACCATGGATGGGCGGAGGAAGTTGTCTCCTCGTGTAGTACTAATAACTCCTTAATATGTATTTCCAATGCCTAATGTGGTATATACCACCTTTATGCGAAGAAATCGGAGCGGTCAAAACGCACAGTGTGACAGCCCCTAATGCAACGGCGCGTCCGCGACGAAATGAAACGCGATCGAATTGCGGGGATCACTTGTACGGCGGCTCCGACGTCGTTATCTGCTGCCCTGAGCATCAATCATGGATGGGCGGCGAAGGAAGTTGTTCCCTCGTGTGGTGCTAATAACTCCTTAATATATGTTGCCAGCGCCTAATGCGGCCTACGCCACCTTTGTGCTGAGATATCGTTCTTTGTGGCCGCGGGAACCTTGGAACACTTGTGGGCGTGCAAATTGACATGGCGGGGGTGTGATTTCAATCCATTTTTCACGGAATTCTTTATGTTAATACTAACCCGAAACATTCAACCTTACCCGATCCATACCTCTGCTTGTGATTTTGTTCACTGATTTTTATTTTATTATTTGTCTGAAATCCTGAATGGAGTCTGAGAGATATATACATTTTGGGCGGAGAGGAACTTAGATAAAACGAAATTTAATGACCGCGAATGCAAATGTTTTTATAACGCAATTTTTCGAAAAAAAAATTGTTTTGAAAAGTTTCAGATACTTATAAAAATATAATTATTCATAAATATACAAGCTACTATTAGTTTTCAATATTTACAGAAAATAAATAATTATTAATTTGAGTGTAAAAAACACTCAAATTAAATCTTATTTTTAGATATCAAAAATGATTTTTATTCGAAATAATAAAAAAAATTGTTACCCTTTATATCATATTTTATGTTAAAAATAAGTCAAAGAACCTTTATTTTTCATTTCTTGTTTTAAAAAAAATTATTATTATTATTGATTTGAGAATAATAGAATTTCAAATAACTATAAATTATTTTGTTACCAACTGCGTCATGAGTACAGCTATCATATACTCGCAAGTACTTACACGGACTCTAGTTTGTTATTACACTCAGTTTGATGTGCATCCGATAAAAAATGTCTACCCATCAATAGTCCATTGTGCATACTGCAGTGCTTCTCCTTGCCCTCCGTGCAGACTTCAGTTTAATTTTATTTGCAGTTCATCTTTCAGCCTTTTATCTTGCATCATTATTTTACCTGTTTTGTGTACAAATTCTCTTCTACGATAATATAAATAACATTCATCGCTCATAAATAATAATTCCGTGCATAATTATATATTTCCAATAGTATTTATCAATTTGTTTTATGATGTTTCAAATACCAATTCACTGTTTCCACGTCTTCGATATTTTTCCGTTAATTTCCGGACTGCAGTTCCAGCGTATATTATATCAATACAAACATCAGACAATCCGAGGTATAGAAGTAGAAAAACAAAAATATAAATAAGGATACGTTAGGTCATTAGTTTCCATCCTCAAACTCTCCGCGTCGCTCGAGGAAAAACTTTCTGAAATAGTGCGTGACGCTTTAAATCAAATATTATGGAAATGACGCGAACAAAAAAAACATAGAACCGAAAAACTTTTTACAGCCGCGGCGCATTCGAATTTATCGCCGTAAACGATTTCTGTTGCATGGATTGTGATAAATCGATGGGGATACAGGCATTTAATTCGCTTACTGTCTCGGCTTTGCCACAAGCGAGCCCCGCGGGACGGCTCCGTCGCCGGCATCAGTAAACAAATAGCCAAAAGACATGACTTAATAATCCCACAAAGTGAGGGAGAATTGAATTGAGCGCCACTTAAGGTGTTTTAGGCGGCGAATAATCCACCCCCGCCCCCACCCTCGCCCCCATCCCCACCCTACTCCCACCCCCACCCCCACCCCCACCCCCACCCCCACCCCGCCGCGGGCGCAGAGTACTCCAGAAGAAGCCGTGAAATTCCCTTCGGCTAGAGATCCAGCGAGGCCGCGTCGGCATTATGTCCGCAAAATACTTTATCGTGCTTTTTTGTTCGAATCGACGTGTGCCGAATGCCTCGGGTGGATTTTAATATAAGGTGTTGTACTACATAATGCTTTCACATCCGTATTCTCACCTTTGTGCACTTCCTTTTCATATTTTTTTATGTTTATTCACATTGTTATACCGAAATAAATCCGCCTCTGAAATGTTTTCATGCTTAACTTTTATATATTTAGAATTACATTTCAAACGTTAAAACATTGCTTAATTTAGCGTAACGTGCTAAACTTATATTGGTTTTATAAATAAAAAAGGAGGGTATACTTTTGTTTTATTATACGATACACGAGTAATATTATATTGCTTAGACAATTCGCTGAATTTATGGAGGGAATATCCACGTCGGATTAAATTGGTACTACTAAAATAATCGCTTATATATTTTTTTTAAAGTGATTATATTTAATAATCTTTAATATACATGTTAGCAGAGCTGTTCTAAACAAATCGTTAATATTGAGTACCAAAATGCGTACTTTTTCCTTAATTTAAATCAAAATATCGTCTAAAGAAATAAACTCTCAATTCTTGGCATTATTTGTGCCAACTTCAATTAATAAATTCAGACAGCAGAGATATGAAATTAAAACTCTGAAACTAAAGATATATGGATTTAAAAGTTTTGAATTACTTTCAAAGACAATTACACATTAAACGTTGACTGTTTGTGCGTTACATATACGAGTATTTACTGTTGTATATTATACACACGGTCTAGTACTTTGTACGTTTTTTTTTTATCCCTTTTTCGAATTTACAGATAAGTTGGCTGTAAGATATGAATTTTACAAATTTTCAGTCTTTTAGCTGCCCGTGGCAAGTGTCAGTTCTTTCCGCATGATTTCAAGGGTTGGGTACAATTCCCACCCTGAGCATTATTATTGGCCGGGGATGAGTAGTCGCCGGGCACGCCTGCGGACCTAACGGTGGCGACGTGAGAGGCACTCTTTCATAAAAATAGCTTCCCGGTAATCAATAAATCAAACTTGTTGACTATTTTTGGTTCCTCCATATTTGCATGGGCTAAATAATCACCAACTGTCTTATTCAGAGTCATTCACTTGGAGATTTCAGCAATGTTGGCTTGAATAATTTTATAGCCCTATTTGGTATTATAATTTTACGCTCTGACAATTTAGACAAAAAAAATCATGAAATAAAACCAGAGTATAACGTCATCAAACCATTCTATTTGATTAATGATTCTTAGTAAAACGAATACTTATTCAGTGTTTTTTATCTTACCTTATCTTTTATTAAATATTTTATGACAAACCAGGCTTACATTTGTATCCTCACTGGTGTAAGATGTACTTCGTAGAATCAATAATAGTTAAATATAAACTATAGTTTTATACTTCTTAAATATATTTCTTATTTACTTTTTGAAAATTAAAATAAAATCATAACCCCTTGGATTCGTCTTTTCTTTAATAATCCTGAATCACTGCAAACTATTTAAAACAAAATCATACTGTGATATATCAACAGAAAAAACTTTTATGTCAGCTTTATACGTCGTACCTTTTGCATGCTTATCTGTGGTTTTGAGTGAAAGTATGAAAATAATATTTTATAAAATATTTAATTTTAAAATTATATTATTTTAGGTTCTCCCTCCTCATTCTGTATTTTTTCCTCATTCTCACAGCTTACTTTGCCACCTCAAATTAGAGAATCGCCAAATTTTTCGGTATAAGTGTAAATTGAAAACGTGATTTCATTAACATTACATTCCGAGACGAATTAGGGATGTTTTAAGAATTGTTTGATTAAAATATATAATTGGGCTACTGAAATTTAAAACAATAAAGAACTTTTCTTTGCTAATTTATCGATAGAATATTTTTGAAGTCAAAACCGCGAATTATAATTAACCCAAATTTTCTTTGGAATATCTCATATTGAATTTATAATATAAATTAATTATAAGTCTTATTTTGTCTTGTTCTCTCTGTACCTAAAATAAAAGTTGTATTGTTCGAATTAATAAGAAAAGGAAACCCTTAATGAAGATATTGGGGCTTCAAATCCCTCATAGAAAGCCATCTTTTCAACAATATCGATGCATTAATAAACGACTTTCTTGATTAATAAAAATAGCAACTATTAATTGTGAAAAAAATAACATTTTTATGAAGTTGATTTATCAATTTTGTTTTTTTATTTGAATTTATCTTTAAGGTAAATTTAATCAAACTAATCACACACTTGTTATAAAAAAAACAGTACTTTACAACCCGGAACGTGAATCGACATGATAGATGGCACTTCCCGTATTTACATTCTAACGATCACACTCAGACTCGCGCGGAGCCGAGAGATATTCAAATGCTCTTCTCCGTGGCACTACTTTAAGCAATCACTTATCAACATCAAAAGAATGCTGAGGTTTTCAGTCAATAGACCTCTCCGGCCCCACGGCTCCTCGGACCCTTATCGAAGAGTCGACCTTTTTACCAGATCAAAACATAGCCGGGCTTTGTCCGTGTGCGATTTTCGATTTATATGCTATCTTTCTTGCACGGTCCGACGGACAGGCACCTCGGGCGGGCCTCCGCAGCCTTTGAGTCCGCTCTGATTTAGACTGTAATAAAGAAGCTAAATAATATACAGAGACTACTTCACGTTGCTCTGGATGTGTGCCCTACTTATTCCAGGCTACGTTTTGTTATATTTTAAGACACAAATATCAATACGACAGGGGCTAATAGAAAATTAGATAATACTTTTAAAAAATACGCTCTAAGTAAAGAGCGTGAGTTTTATTGTCGCGTGCGTTGACTTGTACTCACAAACTAATTATATATTAAGCATATATGTTGCAATATATATTTTTAAAAAAAAGAGAAAATTCTACCTTCATCAGCAGGTGCATTCTGCAATATTCTTTGTTGAGTAAGGAGAAATAAAATCGTAACGAAGCGCATCGTGACCTGAACAAAACCACACGAGCGGCCGTATTGGCTCCCTTTGATGCGCCGGCGTTTGATAATCGTCTCCCCGGCTGTGTTGCCGCCCCGCGGGCCCCCGCAGCGGGGCCGCTCGAGGACACAGTCAATACGTGCAGCCTCGCTCGAGCACCACTATTGACGACCACCTTGAGAGAAGGCGCTCCGCCACTCCAGCGCTTGGAGGACTGTACGCCTGCTGCAGTTTTATGCAAAATGGAAACTTCTCCCCTTGATCGCTACGTCATTGCAACACTGAAACTGATTCTATTTTTTTTTTCTATAAAATAATATCTGGATATAAAAATGTTTGTAGAAAAGTGTATCCTACGTTGCTTTAGTGTTTGAATTATAATATCACATGTTCTATAATAATGAGAATCTGCATCGCATTTATAAAGTAACAACCTGGGATTAATAAAATCTGGATTTTTTTACGCTTAACAAAGAGCGTTTCCATCGATATAAATATATATACTATAAAATTATCATGTCCGCATTGACGATGTTAGAAATACCGATGATCATCAATCCGCATTTTAAGTAATTCAGGTATATTTTATATATAATAAGATTTTTTCTCTGATTTATTTGTGAATCGATAATACAAATAATAAACCATTCACGGGTTAGCTAAAAGGTTGAATTTTATTCAAAATTATTACTTATCTAGAGTGAGGATAATAATCTACTATAATAATAGCCATTGTGTGTATGTTTGTATGTATGTTTCGTTTTTCCGTTCTGTATAGAATATCTTAAAAGATACAACGCTGATTTTTTGCACATAAGTTAAGTAAATTTTTCCGCAGCTATGTGCCGAATTTCAAGACGATAGGATAATATTTTCATTCATAAACTTTAAAATATGCTTTAGCGAATTTCAATATGTACGAATTATATGATTCACTTCTTCGCCGCGAGATGTCGTTCACCGCGAGAATTTCAAATTTAGAACTTTTACAAAAAAAACAAAAGACGCATCGTTCATCAAATACGTCATTTTGTGACGGGCTACATTACTAGTAGTTTAATAATATATAACTTATTTAAATATTTTTTATTCATATTATATCTTACTGTTAATAATAACCAGCTTATTTCAGCTGCTTCAATAGTATTCATAATATCATATTTCATGGTCGAGGTCGATGAATCCTTTTCATCTTAGACAAGGAACAGGTTTAAATATAAGTATTATTTAGAATTTATAAAATTAACGACAGGTACATGCGGGCAACATACAACATATAAATGGTAAAGGTGAAATCAACGATTTGTTGGCAAGATATTTATTTCTATACGTCTAAAACAGACGTTTTATGAGAGCATTATAATTATTTTTAATAACCGGTAATGACTAATACTTTTAATTACTTTTAAACTCGTTTGAATAATTAACATTCAAAAATAGTTTAATTAATATGTATATTTTCTGTAACAATACTAATTTTCATTGAATCAAATATATATCTTATCTAGAAGTAACAAGTTTAAATGTACATTTTTTTTTTATTAAAAAGGCGTAAATAAATGTTATTCTTTCAATATTAAGAAAATGAGATACTTTAAATTCATTCAATTATATGTTTTGGATAACTTACATTTGTACTACACGTTGTAAAAATCAGTAAAAATTTCCAGCAAAATCAGTTAAATGTTAGTGATATTTTGTGAAAATATATGTATTTTTTATATGTTGTACAATGTGTGAAAATGATGTTTTAGTTTCTGTTGTATCAATTTGGCTTCACCCTGATGAGTGTCCTTCACCTGGCCATACCTCGAACCCTAGTCCTGCGGCTGTCACACGTCACCGCGGCCACAAGGCATGCGTGTACTTCATCAAACAGGTCAGCTCACCTGGCGCGAGCGGTGACGTCACCCACCTAACCTTTCCCGGTTCCGTCCCGGACCCAGCTCGCTGTGTTCTGCCTCATTGAACTTTTAATTGTGCCGCCTGGTTTATGCAAAACTCTTCCACTTGCTCTAAAAAACAGGTCTAAGTAGGAATATCTATTTTCGTTTTTACCTGATTTAGAATATATGAAACTGCCCATATTATTTTTAGTCACTAAATTTACATATTATTCAAATAACCCACCGTTGGTCAGCTATTTTACGTATTAATTGCATTTTCTGTGTGAACCATCTACGTGATAACGCCAAGTTTTACTATCAAGTTTATTTAGTAGCACAAGGATAAGGTTATTTTATAAAAATAATTTACTAGTAAAATAAATAAATCATTAAACTAAGTGAATAAATCAACATCAATGTAGCTCAAGTGTTACCGAATCTGGAGAAAAACATTAATACCGCATTTAAAATTTCAAAGCATTGCGTAAGTGTTTTCATTCTACGGACTCTGAAAATTGGATATCTGGTGTCTGTCGTTCGGGGTTGGATTTGCAACCCCGATACCAGAAGAAAGGCACTCCATCACCGCCGGGACCGAGCCTTCTGCCGCTCCTTGTTTATTAAAGAAACTACTACTTTTAAGTATTTTCCAAAGTTTGTACTATTCGCGGTTTCCAATCCCCCTCGCCCGGCTTACGCTTCTTACACAAAGAAACTTCTCCGGTTACTTTACAGCTGGACCATTAATATTGGTTAGGTTGTCTCCGCTGCTCCCCATTGGTTAATTGTTCACATGGTTTGTGCTTTATCTCGGTATTTATCTAAATCCCAATTCAAACTTGTTACATCTTCACTTTGAAAAATGATATTTCCTTTGACTCTGCAAGCGAGCCCGACTGAACTTCGGTTAATAGAATGAGTGGCTTTATTCAAATTGATTACTTCAGATGTTCACTTATAAGCCTCGCGGTTAATATAAACTTATCGAAGTATATTTCATGTTACTCGTTTTACTAGCCACGAAACACTTGACATTTGAACAAAAACATTAATAAATATTGAGACTCAGAATTCTCAAAGGTGGCAAACAACTCCTCGCAACATTTAAAAATTAACACCTGCAAATATTCTATTCATTTGGCGACATTTGACGAGCGAATCCGGTGCTGCATAACACGTTGCATCATTTCCGGGTATAATGCACTCGCACTGCACGAGCGTTGCGCGGAAACAGATTTGAAAATTTCCATTTGATTTTGACGTAACCCATCAGGCGAGCTCTCTCCAATATTCATGCATCTTCCCCGTCGTCGCCGGCGGATCGGGCGATCGATAAAGCAGCTGACCGAAATAGACACGGCCCAGCCGCGCCATCGCCGGCTCTCATTCATTGCGGCTAATTCAGCTTGCCGAAAAAAGCAGCGGCCAGTCGGAGTCGAGACTATTTCCGTTCGGGCGGCGACTCCGCGGCCATCGCTTATAATTATACTGCATGCAATACCATTAATATCTGTCCCGCGATGGAAATTCATTCATTGTTCTCTCTTGTCTGCTTAACTCGCTTTATTCTCGGGCATATTTCTTAGCTCGCGTTAATAAATTATTTCCAGGAGCGTCACGAATGCGGCGCTCTTGGGGGAGGCGCGACATCGTGCTTCAAAATATTCCCTTTTTTAAACACAACAGACCGCGTGAAGTTTCCCTTTTAATACCTTAATATTCACCGCTCCGCTGCGAAGCTCCCCTTATGAGAATGTTTTTACATAATAAAAAAAATAATGCGAGCGTGTAGTAAATAATAAGAAACATTATAAATTTGGAATATAATAAAACCGACTATCTCTTTCTTGATCGCGCTTCGTATATTTATTTTCGCGAACTCTAAAGTGACGTTTTTCTGATAACTTTACATCAGCTGTCGGCGTTAACAAGACAGCTATTCTTGTCAAATATACAAAAGATGTCAATACGCATCTCAAAGCGATAAATAAAAAAGCACAGGAAGCCGTTGTCCTCTTACAATAATATATTCAACGATAATATTTCATAATTGATGACTGACGATCCCCCCGTTTCCGATTCTCTTGAGCTGTTATTTCTTGGTACATTTTCTCTTCTGAATTTACCTAGCTTAGAAAACGTAAAACCTTTTTTGTGAGTTATCTTCTTTTGACATCTAATAAATGCACCCTCAAAATAAAAAATAATTTTCCCGAGTTAAAATAAAATCGACATACTTGCCGAGCATTCCCCCGCCGACGTCGGCCGATAGTTCCTTAAGAAATTACTCGGAAACGCCGCTTGGTATAATTCACATTTTACGCAGGGACCAATTTCCACCTTACCCAGGTGATTAATAAAATTCCAATGAGCCTATTAAGCGTTTAGTGTTGCCAGTGCGCGCGGCATTCGTGAACTTAAAATTTCCTCGGAATTGATAATAAAATACCGCCCAGGAATAAGGTCGCGGGGCAGGGAGACCCCGCATGTTTCTTTTAAAAAAGGTATTCAGGCTTACGCCAGTGCCCGCATCTGCGGCGGGGAATAAAAAAACCTCGAGTGACTCTATCTCATCAGCGGCTGAATGGGACGAGCCGAGGCATCCATTGTTCGAGTCGCGACCTACTCGCCATACATGCCTATTAGGGAAGAGGTGAAAGGAGCCCCTTACTTATTTATACCCTCTGAAATATGTGCCCTGCTTTTTTATGCGTATATATTTCACATATCAATATTCCAACAGTCCCCATTACGTTTTATAATATTGCATATTTTAATCCATATTGCTACCCAATTCTACATAATTTACTCAAAAACGATTTTACATAAGTAAATACAGCTTCTTACATCATTATCGGCAGCAGACTATTGGTCAATTACAGTAACCCGTCTGTCGTCCCATTGCACAATAATAGATTGCTTTCTCCTCTAGCTCTCACGCTAAGGCCGGAGCGGGGACTTTAATATAAAGCTGTTCGATGTCTAAAGTGCAAACTTGCTCCTCAACATAACTGTGAAAAGTAAACCGATCCGTCTAAGTCGACTCGGAAGGTACATAATCAGGCGAGCACCTGAAGCGTCGCTTCCTCGCCGACTCTCCCTCCGCGGCCCTATCTCCGATGGGTCGATGACCAATTCTAGGGCGGCCCGCCTCTCTCCTGCCCCGCCCTGCCGTTATTGTAACAAATTTCCTAACAATAATACATTTTGTACGTCCGTACATATTTACGTCGACGCTCGGTTGGAAAATGCCACAAGAAGGTCACCCGCGGAATAAAAGGAAATTTCGAGAAAGAAATGCTAATCTTGTAGACATTACTGGGAATAGAAAAAACGGCCGTCTTTGGCATACAACGTAGTTTGAATTCTAACTAAGACTTTTTATTTGGGAAATATTTATAAAGTAGCTACCTTCGTATATTGTTATAAAGTAAAACGTTAATGCTGCTTCATATTATTACGTATTACAAATAACGATTTGTCAACTGATAACCCTCGAGTGACTACCGATAGCTTTTGAGCAAAAAGCGTAACAAAACGCCTTATGAGGAATCGGAATATAAAACAAATATATGTTTAAATGATTACCACATATGTCTACCGTACCTTTATCGAATGTCACTGTTTGTCATTTCTGTGGGTCGATACTTAACTTTATGTGGAATATTGTGTAGGGAGGAGAAATCTCGCCGCGTCCCGACACTTCCTCCGAAATGGATAGAATTTTATTTTTATTACGTTATTATTTTTTATTGTTGACATCAAAATCGTTAAAAATAACATTATGGAAACATGTACTTTATCTTCTTTATTTTTTTATCACCGTTTTATATAAACTCATTTAATAGACTTGATTGAGAGCTGTAAAATAAAACATTACGCGCTTTATTATTTTTTCATATCATATTTTTTTTTAGTTATTAACAAATAATTTGATTTTCTACAATTTTATTTATTACGCGCAATTTCTACCGTATTTTTCCTGGGGTGAAAGTATACGCTGATAAATAACACAAATCTGCCACTATACTTAGGAAAAGCTTCTTTCACTGGGTAGCTTTAGCACCGAAAAAAAAATTCCGAAATGGTTTCCGTCGGCCGGAAGGGCATCTTACTTCCCCGCCCAGTGTCGCGGCTGTACACTTACCTTGTTAGACACCTGTCCATTTCAATTAGTTACGTTTGTCAGCTGTCACATTAGGGTAGGCCGCCGTACAATCCGTGTCCGCCCGGGCCACCGCCACTAGCCCATTTCCAAAATAAACATCACAATCCTCTCCCTGGCTCGGAACGGTCGCGACCCAGTCCGCGCGCCGCAGCCTACTTTCCAAATTAAACCGCCTCCCCGCATAGACCTGCCCTTCCATGCAAACTTCATTAACACCTATTTCGCCAGCTTTCAGTTGACAGTGAGATTCAACATAAAATATTATTTTTATTCTAATGTCGTGTTTAATCGTTTTCAATTATTCAACATGAACGAACCACTTAGTAATATTTTTTTAAAATATTTATTGTTTCACAAAACTACATAGCTTTGTTATGTTGATTTTCTAGCTAAATAGAACCCATCCTCATTTTTTCTTCAGTGTGATTAATTTACAAAATGTCAAATAAGAAAGCAAGCAGATTGCTATTCGTAATTTGTACGTGGAAGAAGGCAATCTCCCCGGGGCGCTTCAATCTTATTTTTCATATCCAAAACTACGGTGCAGCGTCTGTAAGAAATCTTGTTACAAAAACTGTGACACGACCGCCGCCTCCGGGACAATCAGGTGTGCAGTCCGCGTGACCCGCCACGTGTGAGCCGGCTTGCTCCAGCCGCGACGGCCAAACATTTCCCCTTCAATTTTCTTTGATCTGATACCTATCCCAGCACTTATTTTAATAAATTGTATTCGTGGTACTCGATGACGACAAATCAGAAAATATTTTTTTATTTATATTCTAAAATTCTTCAGTTCCATCAATACACTATTACATAAGATCGAATGCCAAGAGTGGTGTTTATTTGGTTTAGTAGAATAAAATATAAATATCAAAAATACTTACACTTACTGTTTGTTTATTTCACAGTCACTATCAGACGATGCTGTTGTTCATACAAATTGTCCTCAAGCACACACTGTAGAGGCAGGTTGTCTATTCTCGGTGCACTCAAGGATAGTGCCGTGTCACATGCGGCCTGGCCCGGTCCGGCCCTGGCGAGACTGGAAAAGTAGATTTCCTGGATGAATGGAGTCGTATCTGGTGTTTTGTAGCATCCACTATTTTGTATGACTGCAGGTGAGCTATTTGACTAGTAAAAATGAAAAGTTTTTGGTATTTTTAAATGTACATTTTAGAAATGGTACGATGTACGAGACCTTTGTTTCTTTCGTTAAACGTGTACATATATTATATTAGTTATGATAAAGTTTGCACATATTAAAAAATAGTAATATTTTTCTTGCCATAACTTTAAGAATTCCGTCCAAATTCAAAGCCTCAGGCATCCACTTAAACTAAGTTACATTCTGTAAATACACTTTTCGATTCGATGATCTTTCTTTTTCTATGGTTCGCGGCCGACAAAGCCGCGGTTAAGTCTACAATATGATAAAAGTTTTACGCGCTCCGTTCCGCCCACGCAGTCATTTCACTATACACAAAAATTTCGTATCAAATTAAACTCCTCGGCTGAACTCAATATCAGCGGAAAACTTTCGTCCCTCCGAGCGCCCGACAGCGAGCGAAGAATATTCCGGCGGAGGCGAGATTGCCTTATAAAACAACCGTACAAAAATTATAACTCAAAGTTCGATTCCTAAACGTTGTTCAACAGAACGTCGCTTTTTGCGACGACTGCATTTAAAGTTCTGTTTCCCGGAAGGTGAGCCCCCCGGACGCCCTCCCCTCCCGACTTCCGAAGATTCCTTCCGAAGTTTCGACATGACAAATTGTAACGGCCCCGACGCGGGCGAATGGAAATATCGCTCTGACCTTCCTGCGAGCGCGGAGGAACCGCGGTCGAAAAAATCGCACGCTCTCTCTGAATTCTCGCAATTAAATTGCAGCCCGTCCCGCTAATGCCCCGAGACAATTTGCTGGACGAGTTAGTAAGGAGAGCCGGGGGGCCCCTCTGGAGGAGCAGAATCACCGAAGAAAAATAGCCGCTCGCTCTCGGCGTGACGGCCTCGGAGCTCCCTTAATTTATCGCCGCCGCGAGCGAGCGGACCTGCATCGCCCGGAAACCTTCCCCATGCAGATATTTAATGCGATAATAAAATATAGGTATCACCTATCGATTCTGCCTCGGAGGTTCCAGCATATATACTTCCCAAATGAAACAATGTTTTGTGCAAGTATTAATCTATTTTTACGCAGTTATTTTCATAAACAAAATCATGATCTTATTATAATACTAAAAAAATTATATTAGCAACTTAAAATTATAAAGGTCAGTATATTGTTAAAGTATATCAGTTTATAACTCATAAATATATTATTGCAAAATTTCTGGTTTCGAATGCGACTTGAGCATAAATATTTATTATGTTATACACCCATTATGTGGTTTAATACAATTTATCATATAAAGGTAATCCAGCTATTTCCGTCTTATTCAAATCAATCTTTTAGCCATTTAAGCATTCACATCATTTTTATCGCTGATTGCGTAATTATTTCACAATCTTTATATATAATTCATCGAAAAGTTTTCTTGACTAGTCGTGTTTATCACGACTCTCGAGTTGATATACGAATCATGATTTAAATACGTGAGGTAATGAAGAAGCAAAACAATCTAGTTTTTTTATCGCTTTATCTACGATTTTGATGTTTATCAATTAATATTTGCCTAAATCTAACGCGCCGTTATCAAAGTCTGTATTGTCAAGTGTATAAATATAAATAGAGATTCTCAGTGTTCCACTTTGATAATTGTGGTTACACTTCGGTACAGATAAATCGTTGGTAATATTGTGCCGTTCTGGTCAAGTAAATGGTTGGTGTCTTACGCTCACTAGTAACGACACGGTTTTGCTCTGCGGCATCGCTGGAGCCTTCCATGTAATACAAGGACACCCATAATGATCCCACAGGCTTTATAGACTTTATAGACTGTTGCACAAATCTGACCACACATGAAATTTCATTGCATTTAACAGATGCAATTTCAAGCCAAACTTCGACCTCTGAACGTATGAATGCTTAAGAGGAACCTATAGACCGCCTTGTGGCCAAGTAGCAAATACACCCATTAGGGATTCTAAGAAAAATAAAAAGATTAGATCTGCTTAAATATAAAAGAAAATAACAAGTTGGTAAAAAACAGGTTCTAGAACCTGATTCTCTAGAAATATAACAAATCTAATGCAGCTCTTCTACTAACTAAATTCTTCTAACTGTTTTCATCAGTTTGCTCTTGTAATCATCTTCTTCTTGCCTGGTTACATTTAAGAGTAGAGGGATGAATTTATTTTTATTCCTTTGGTATTTAATCAGAGAATTTAAAACCAAAGCCTGTGTAATGGAATAACTCTTACGTGCATTTACATTAGTATCTATCTAAATAGTTCAATTATAAAATCAGGTAAATAGCCGTGATTTTTAACATTTTTTAAATTTAGCACCCTTTTTATTTGAATTTTACATTTAAGAAAATTTCCATCAACACTTGCACACATTTAAAGATGAATCTCAATTTATAGTGGAATAATATAAACAAGTTAATAGTCGTGATTTTTCACATATATTTTTTTAACCTCTGCATCTTGTTTGTCTGTTTTTTTTTTTAATGAAGATAATATGTTTTTTTTTGTTTTTTTCCTGAAACCTTAAACTTATTGAATAAGCAGGTTTTATTCATTTTATTTATATTAAAGCAGAATTAATGGCATGATACATATGGCCTATTTGATGAAACCCTACACCATGGATAACTCAAAAGTGTATTTTAATTTAAATATTCCGCTTCACTAGAAACATATTCTCCTGTCTGTTTACTCTCATTTACAAGAAAAACGCGAGTTAACAGCTCTCCCCGGAACTTCGCATCTCTTCACTAATACCGCCCGCAAAAAAAAACTCCATTCGGAGCGGAAAGTTCACATGCACCGAGCTTCGTTAAAATGCTTAATAAACAGTTGGCCAACGATTGTTACATACATCACTAACCACAATTAGGGGTATTTTGGAATCCCGCCAAAGTAGGCACTGCCTAATAGGACCGGAGCGGCCCATGTCCGTTACCCACCCACCGCTCCTGGACGAAACAATACCAAATATTCTGCATTTTTAAAATCAAAACATTTTACCTAACAACATTAAAAGCAACATAATTCAAACGTCTTCTCTCTTGTGAATATTTAACCACAAATATAACCCGCTGTGAAAAAATTAGTTTCCTTGCGCACCTGCGACCGAAAAGTATACTCACAGCTTCTTTTTAAATGACATATCGGTTTTGAGTACAAACTTCAACATATAAAAAATACTTCACATAAACCGGCTACGTTCTAATGAGTGAGGATAGCGGAGTTATCAAAAAGAAAAATCTTATGTAAATTTTAGTATACAACTTGTTGCAAAGCGACACGATAACAGCAAAACCGTACAAAGCAAGTGAATAGAAATACAATAACAATGGTAAACAATGATCCTTCGATGTCTGGCGTTCTACTTGCCGAGTAGAACACTCGCTACTTGCCTTGAGGTTTGTTTCGTCGTCTTTAAACACCAAGCAACGTAGAAGTAGGCGATTTGTGAATTTATCGATTTCAAAATGTCTACGCCGAGTATATCCGGCATTCAGTGTAAGTCTTCATCTCTGTCAGTTTCGCATGAATTTGATTTTTAAAGAAAATTCATAAAAACAAAAAAAATCAGCTTAATTAATCACATTCATCGCTATCAACCGAATACTTTAAAATATAAAATACACCATAATATTATTGTGTTTGTGTATATCAAAAAACTATATAACCTACGAATACGCTGTGTGATTTATTGATTATTTTATATTGAGTATAAAAAAACTACTTGTTCAGGTTTAAGATCCACCGCTCACTACTGGTCTCCATTTTTTTTTGATTTTGGGTATACAACATTGGATCATGATATCCTTGAATCTAACCTTCACTTGGGTTCTTTTGAGATCTATTTTCTGAAGTCATGTACGACTTGATAACTGTCTAACCTATTTTTATTTTTCAATCCATTATTTTTATTTTCCTTCTTTATACTGTTTAGAGTTTTTGACTTTTTTCTGATGAAGTCGCTTCACGTTCAGCATAGGTTATTTTTAGTAAAATACAATAATTGAAAACTGTTTAAAATTAGTATTAAATTTATATTTTTGTGTATTCAAAACTTGTACATCAGATAAAAAATCATTTTTAATAGGCATTTCTAACTAAATTTAATATGAACATTTACATGTGAAACTTGCAAATGCAATTAATAATCAATGCCCTTGTGTTTATTTTATTTTATTTATTATATTATATTATTATAAATTAAATAACAAAACCATTTTTGTTACAATTCAAACTAATTGTTTAAAACTAAATATTTTCGGGTCGAAACCCGATGTCGTTAGATCAAGATACAAACATAATTACTAAAAAAAAATTGTTCAAAAATACGGCAGAAGAAAAATTACACCACCATTATATATATTTGCTTATATTCAATACGTTTATTTGTATAAATGGAGTGAAAATTGAAACAGGTGAAATTTCAAAGAAGCTATTTGAGAGTCCCGGCGTACCAAACGGAAGTACTCCAAACGGTCAAAAGTCGAGACCAGCAAGAGCTCAGAGGTTGCTGCATATGTTTGGCAACAACCAGTCGATTTACGCTGACTAGGAGGATGCTTTATTTAATTCGATTTGCGTTTAAAACTTCTAAGTTACAAACGGGTTTCGAGCATTTAATTGACGTTCACAAAAATAATCTCCTTAAATCGATGTAATAAAAAGGAGGGTTTTTACAAGCGCGTGCTGTGTTTTTTGGCCATTATTAATATTCGTCATAAAAAAACATGAACTACAAATATAGCGATGATTTAATAAATATATTATTATTTTTTATAAAATAAGTACCTGCTATCGTCAATTTTGGTCATTTTAAATGTTCACAAGCCAGCAACATTACGAGTTATATTGATTGGATACTTGGAAAATTTAAGACCGACATTGATTTGTCTACCCTACAATGATGTGTAGGGTCTTTGATCGTTGATTTCATTTTTCTTTTTAATTTTTAATATTTAAAAAAATCTAACTCTATTTTGTATGATCTTGTTTTTTATAATATGTTTCAAAGGTAAAAAACTTATATAGGTAAAATACTTATAAAGACTTAATGCATCTTTAGCATCAGCAAAATACAAATGATGTCATTTGTTTTATCGCCACTATTAAATTAACTCTTAAAAGTATTGCTACAACTTCACTAAAAATTAGGACATTAATTATTATTTGAATTTATCAAAATAACAACTTAATCCTTTTAATCAAATGCCAAACCACCTTTCTCTTTTGAATTTTTTTTCGTGACTTGAGTAAACAGCTTTTTATTAATTTTGATATTTTGTCCTTCAAGCCAACATTTAATTTCTTTTTCTTGTTACTTCCAGTATTGAGTTTATGATTATTTATACATTGATCTCCATGAACTTCCTAACCTAGCCTATCTGTCTTGTCATTGCTCAGCCTCAAGATAAAGCACTGATGTGCCACAAATTTGGCGACGTGACAGGCCCATTTATTTTCATGTAAAATAGCATTTTGACACCTTACAAGTTATATTTTCTAGTAAGATTCGTAAGTGTCTAGTAGAATAATAAATTTATTAAAAGTATCGTTAATAATAGTAATTTAATAATCATTATTTGCGTAAATTAATTTAATGTGTAAAATAATTTGGACTTTTAGGCTATTGAAGAAATAAATTACCAACGTATTGTTTGTTCAACTAAGTGCCAATGTCTCACAATGATCTTGAAAGGCAAAAAATTATTGATCCTCCAATAATTAGTCTCTTTTAATTTGATATGAAATATTACAAATTAAACCAGTTTGTTGTAGATAACAGCTAGTTGCTATCTAAAATAATATCAATTTACACACTGAGATCTCTTTTTTTCACAGACCGCAAATCAAATGAATACACATAAAATAGTAATTACTATTTTTCCATAAAGATATTAGCCATTAAACAAAGTTATTAGATAAATTTATAAAACTTATTTTGCCGTCATCCATTATTTTTTTTATGAAAAATATTCTAATAAAATATACTAGCTTAGCCCATGTAGTAAAAATTCTTTTCGTGGTTAGTAATGTGATTACCTTTGCACACGGACCTAAACAAAACCTGTTCATTTCACAGTTTGGGATATTCACCGCAGGTATGTGTCACTTTGGCCAATAATAAAATCGCAAATCTTTTTGATTTTATTAATGTGTCAAAACAGTTTATTACACCATACTTAATATTTTATAATATTTTTAGAAATGCGACATTTTCTGTGGAATATTTCCAAACATCCATTGACAAGAATCAATGGCAATTAATTTTTCTGGTGATTTTTAGCAGATCCTTGAGTTTTTTTCTTTATTAATTTACAAAAAGTAAAAGGCATGTGTTATATTATTGATAGCAGATAATAAATCTCTAAGTGTTTTCAGATTTCAAAACCTTATTTCTTGTTAAAACATGAACGATGTCAAATTAAAACAACCTTGCATAACAAATAAATCATTGATCCTTCAGTGTATCACGAAAAGTAAACAAATTGTGATCACAGCGTATTTTTTTGTTATTTTCTCAATCAACGCACTAACTTGATACTAGTTAGTGTAGTAAAGGACTATTTGACTATTTACCTAACACTCAGAGACCTATCTTAATGAGACTGAATATTTGTAACTTATATTAATATTGTACCATATATTACGCCTCGATGTAATCCCACTGTAAATTTTACTATACTGTCTTCTTTAGGATCTTCTACGTCATAAGTGATCATTCACGCACTTTAACATGACACCAACAAATATGATGGATCTTAAAAGACTCTGTTTTTACTGGGAAGATGTGAGTGGCAGTAAGACTACGACGGGGCTTATGCAATGAACGACACGCTATTCTATTTTTTTATGTTATAAATTAATTAAAAGTTAATTTAGTGAAATATACAATTTCATAAGCCCCTGATCAGGCTTAAGTTTCATTTGATTACTAATGAGCACATAGGTATTTATTTCCTGCAGCATATTCATTCCTGAAAATGCCCTCCCATTGAATATTTTAATAATACGATTTAATGAGCCCTTTCAGCAGTCACCCCTTTGCTGTTGCAAAAGTGCAACAGAACAAACTTCGTATTTAATGCTGAAGTTGGTTCTGCATAATGACAACTGCCGGGGCTGCGCTGCTAATGACAAAAGATTTAAAACAATGCTCATTAAAAATTCTGCCGAATCAACGTGTTTGTTTGATGCCGGCGATCTCGGCGCTCTGCCGCTCTCTCGGCTCTTATTACTTGTTTGCTCGATCAATATTCCAAGTCACAGGCCCTTCCCCGTATTCGGTCCCAGCCTTCCTTCTATTCTGTCCCAATCGCATTCGACTCCACTGATTGGCTCCACAAGTAAAACACAGATAATTTAATTACTAGCCATTATGGTTGAGGTCGTCTTTCTACGATTTAATTGCATACACATCATCATAAGTGCTAAATGTCAAACCGCATACTTTTTTAACATGTACAATCGTTAAAATATTAATGAAATGAATATAAAAAAAAATTATCAATAAACAAATAATATTATTTATATAATAATCACTCATAAATAATAATACTTTAATAAGTTTAAAAAAGTCACAAATAAATTAATTTTAATTCTGGTCTAAAAAAAGGTATACTGCAAATTGTAGTTGCATTAAATCAATGTTTTTTTTTTATATTACAACTCTTTAATTATTAAAATTACATATCACAATAATTAAATATACCCTACAAACCTTATAAAAAGCCTTTTTTTAATATTCAATTTCGTTATTTATTTATATGTAAGTAAGAAACGAAATCACATTAACTGAAATGAATATGACGCCATACATAAATCATCTCTTTTTTTATATACTAGCTCCAAAGAATCTAGTCATATTAATATTATTCTATTAATTATATTAACTTTTCGTGGCCACATTTTTACTGGATAATTAATTTAGGTTTCACTGTCATAGTTAATAATTACATCTACAATCACTTACCTACTATTTTTGATAAAATGTTTTTATCAAAAATACGTGTTTGAAAAAATATATCATCATTTAAAGTATGTGAGTATTTTCCCATCAAATATTATTTCTGGTTTTATTCATGTATTGGAAGTGAAAAATAAAAAAACTTAATTCAGTTAACTTTTATTAACAATAATAACTTATATCTCATATTTTATTAAAAATAAACATTTTCAACATTTATTAAATACTATTAGAAATTCGCCTGTATTCAAAGTATTGATTTATATTTTTCAGTATATATACATACACATCAAAAATGATAGATTCTTAAAGGAATTTTTTGTTTAGTTTAATATTATAAATTATATAAAAAGTAGTTGTTGAAGCCTTTTAAAATATCTATAAATATACTGTTGAATATCTAAGTAAAATTTGATATAAAGATATACGCATTTTGGATTAATATGTTCGAAGCTTGGAAATTATTCGAAAACAGGGAATTGGGAGTAACTAAATTCCCCGATTCTTTTTCGAGAGCCCCATTTATCAACCAATTATAATTAGCAACTCCCCGAGGCACGGCCCCCCATCAATTTTAATTTGCTCACGCATCAGCCGCCGCGACCTCTCAGGAGTTCGGACTCTCCGTATCTCCACCGACCAACTCCATAATTAGAATTGAGCAGTTTCTTCGATTTGCTTAATATACCGAAAAATAAACGACGAAAACAATATTCACGATAGCATTAAATAGTTCACATGAAAATAAAAATAAACACCTGCTAAAGTTCACGTCTCAATTGAAACTGCCTCTTATTCAAGATAGTAATAAGAATTTTTTTTTTTTTATTTAATTTTTTTTTTCAGTCAATGGTAAAGCTATGATAATCGACCGAAAAACCTTATCTGGCCTAGAGGAAATCATTCGCGTAAAGGCATTATACAAATGTGCTAGTCGAAGGTCTTACATAATGAAGTGTATCGTTTTGGTGGTAAAGGGGGTCAAGTTGAACTTATTACAAAACTCGTTCCGCGACTAGCCGAGAGGTATTACATAAAAATTTCATTTCCCGTATGGGGAAAGGCCATTTTTGCAAGCGAATCTATGTCAAAAGACTCTTGTGTGTTAGAAATCAATTTTTAAAACGACTTGCGTCTCTCGAACCTCATGCGATTTTCAGGCTTCGCTTTGATATTGTTTTAATTTGAATAATTTCTAATAGAGTCTTGCTAGTGTTATATGATTTGATTTGACATTTTAAACCTACATATTCAACTGATACTTTTGCAACTCATCCTTTTACACTGCCATCCTCTCTTATCTAATCGACCACATAAATAATATATCGATACATTTTTTAAACACAAAACTGGGTTTTTTTAATTATGTTTAAAAATGTAAGTCTTTGAAAAAAATTATATAACAGAAATCACGTTTATTTTCTGATATTCGTGTTTCTTCGTGAAATTGAAGAATCCACGTCTGTAGACAAAAATTGTGATTGAGTGATATTAATAATTGTGTTCATTATTCAATAAAAACTTGTGAATCTTTAATTTAATACTTTGACCGTTATTCATACTATTTAAATTATTGTTATTTTATACGTAAAACTTATAAGCACACATCATCACATAAACTTCTGACACGCATTAATAATTTAAGTGGTTTCATTATACGATTATTTTATGTTCCTCCTCAAAAATCATGCGGTGCCGCACCTGGAATCAGCATTACATTTTTGTCAAATCAAAATATTTTACAGAATCCATGGTTCTTCATCAAATTAGTAATATTTTTACATTTTATCAAAATATTTCTGGCTAGACTGAAAATTTGAGATTTTTTTTTATAAAAGTTATTAACTGTTCTACGGAGAGAACAAACAACCTTCATGTATTGTGTTTTAAAATTTGCTTCTTAACTCTCTTCTGCAATGTTTTCCAGAACGCCATCAGCACGTGCAGTAAAACTTTGCAATGCTCACATATTTTTATTTATAAATAAATATATCAGATTTGGATTAGGAGCTATAAAAAGTTTCATCACATCCATTTTGAATTATAAATTAAAACTGTAATATTTACTTATCGTAGTAGAATGAATTATCTTAAGCTACTGCCTCGTCAATGGAGGTCCAGCATATTATTATTATTATCTATCACGTTACAGCCGCGTCCGGCCATTACTCCGAGCGCCTACTTCCAGCGCCAGGTACAAAACCTACCTTACAAACGCAGCCACAGATCGCCAGGTCATCAGCAGTGAAAGTTTTTTTTCTTTAGGTTTGCGGCAGCCTCGCTTGACCCATTACGTGATACAGTACCCATAAATAATTCTTACGTAAACGTTGAACATAATTGCTCTCGGATACATGCATGAAGCAACTCGGTCTCTATTTTATGGCCTAGCAATCCACTTCTCGTATTGCAACATTTTTTTCGTATGTTGTTTTGGAACCTGTTCGCCGGTGCATACTTTTTTTCCGTCTAATATCAATACATCTTCTAATTTTAGCAGAAAATAATTATAGGGTAGATGCCGTGTGCAGTAGATACTTAAAATACCAGTTGAAAGACTCATAAATCGGTCAAATTATGAATACTTCATTTCGTGGCATTAATTTTGTATGAGTCATTGAAATTTTAAAACAAAATTAAAAAGCGTTTGTAATTTGTCGATTTTTTTGTGGTTTGTTTTAGTAGGCAGTAGCTGCATGTGCGTATTGATAAATTCGTATTCCTCACAGTCCAAATTTCATTGCTTAGATTTTCCGTACAGAAGATCAAAAACACACAAAAGCCCCTGTGAGTTTGAAATTCAAATTCAAATAGCTCGGCGTTGTAAAATGTACGGGAGATTTAATTTAACGCGCACAAAAAAACGTTAAAGTAATTGAAAGATTCTCTTTTAAAAAAATACAATAATAATAAAATAAAAAATCTCGTCGCACTAGGAAAACGAATAGATTGGTTCAGTTGACGACGCCATAAAAGGAGGCATGCGACAATCTCCTCTCAATAATTCAGCATAAATCCGCTGTGCAGTTGTTTTACTGCTGCGATATGACGCGAGAGAAAATATCATGTTCTCTTTACGATCGAAGATGAGAAAATAAACAACGGGGGGCGGCGACCCCCGCCTAATGTGACGCAGCCCGGGCGCTTGGGTGCGTGCGGGGCCTCACCTGCCGCCCCCCCCACCACCACCCCAGGCTGCGAGGACGCCATGGAGCCTTCCCACCTATTTATGTTCATAAAAACATCAAGGGCCCGTGTACGCTACCGCCTAAGCCACACCTTGCAAGCCCCACAACCTACGCGCGGGACCAGGATCCAGCCACACACCGTATTGCCCTTACAACTATTACATATAAAAAAAAATTAAAAAGTTCATTTAGAAATCATTTTTATAGTTAAGTTATAAAAAATATTAAATATGGTATAAAAAATATATTAAATTTACAATATGGTGTGTGGCTATCCCCTGATCCTGCGCGCAGGTTGTGTGGGATCATTTTGTGACAAAACCCTTTTTCTGCATGAGTTTATAAATACAAAGATATAAATTCAAAAATACGTTTCCAGCCTCACATTTTTAGATGATGCAATGACTTTTGTTATATAAGAATGTTCAGTCTTACCTTTCAATTTGTTTGTGCTCTAGAGCGCTTTTAGTTCTAACCTTACCCAAGAATACGCGCCTCACTTCCGAGAAACCAATCGATAGTGATGTTTAGATTCCATAGACCGATATACTCCCAAATTCTTTTATACCATCAAAAATGATTTACAGTATTATTTCTACCGATCTGCATATCTATATAAAAAAATAATAGCATAAAAAACAGTTTTCAAAAGATAACTTTCTTCCAGTTTGGAAGAATGAAAATCTGCGGATTTAATTCCTTCAAAAATTAAATAATATATTTTTATTTGGAATCATCAAATCTGGTTCCTTGCAATTTTTATAAAATCGAGACGAGTTGACTATTACGATGGTGTAATAAATATTCCGAAAGCACCAACATTCCACAACAATAGGTGTGTTTACCTTGTGATATCATATTCAGCGCCTCGCAATAAACCTCTCAGAAGTACAGTGCAATGTATTTCGTAGGCAGTACGACAAAGAAGTCACGTATTAAAAAATATTCTCCGCTCTACTTAATGTGAGATTCAGCTGTCTCGCGTCATACTAAATTATGTCACTCGGGTCACATGTAATCTTTTCACTATCATGCATCACGTTTTATATTATGTACGTATTTAACCTCTTTTCAAACGTAGACATCTAAAAATAGTAAAACAAACACCAATGCTAATATAGTACACATCTCAAAACCTTATCAACCAAAAAATAATATTTATAATACATCACTTTTTTGTGTTCTTGGTAATAAAAAAACTAGTTATGCATATTTGCATCAAAGTGTGTAACCTGAATTTAGTTTAATAAAAATCATCCGTTTTCCTTATACTCTCAACAGATTTGCATACTTAAAATGTATCAGTTATAATAAATAACACATACAAAGCAAAGAACTTTATTTATTTTTATTATTTAAAATTTAAAATTTTACCATGTTTAACATTCCTCGTAACCAATAATAACACTAATATTATTTATTTTTTGTATTTTTTGCATAAAATAAATATTTCTCGGTTTTTTTTTTAAGACGTGTATCAAAGATTGTACGCTCGCATATACGTATATTATTAATAATGATACTTTCATGTTAATAATTCCGATAAATTTGATTCTACCACTATCTCCATTACAATACCTTTTAACCTTTCACTGAAAATCTTCGCAATCTAAGACGGATGCTGGCATTATTAAAATTGCGAAAAAACGTTGTTATTTTGATTCATATGCTACAAAATATTTTATTTGTACTGTTAGTTTCTGGGATTATATCCTTGAGTTTAATGTGTTAGCAACCGGCCAATATAGCGGTCGGCAGCTGTGTTGTTCCAACAATGATGACACTACATATAACAAGTGTATATTATTTATCGCCACTTGATCATTGTCGCGAGTAGCGGACCGGCATGTCGTGAACAATGTCCTCACTTCCCCTTCATCTCCACCGAGGACAGACACCTGAATAGTCACGGTTATTACTCGATACAGACCCAGCCAAAAACATAATTATTTGCATTAAAATTTTTTAGTGTGAAATTAATCATTTAATTCTTAAGTCAGACTGCAATAAAAACTATAGTCTATGCGTGTTTTTTCTATCAAACTTCAACTGATTTTTTTCGATCAAACCACAAACGTCTCATTTGCCTTGTAACACCGAATTTAAAATAGCAAAATTCCCAATAAGGATGCAAGCTTGAGAAATTGTTGTCACAACTTCACCAAATTAAATTACGTGGCAATTACAAAAGGCATTGGATTTTTCAATAATGCATCCCCCCGAGCTGTGGCAGAAAGTGCTGAAGGGCACGCGCCCCGCCGCCATCTTGCTTCCTCCGCTCGTAAACTCGCATCTCTGAATTAAGTAACTTTGAGTTTTGTTTCTCGCATTCGGACTAATCCATTATTTATGATGCAATGTATTATTTATGATGGTTTTTCCGAAAAAAAACTATCATTCGTTCTTGAATAATTTTGCAGTTCAAATAATAATGTAATAATCTAAGGTTAAGGCGTTCATTTCGGGGAGTGAATTATTAAACAACTTTTTATGTAAAATTGATAAGCCTTCTTTTATTTTTATACGTGAGATGAAAATATTTTCACACTCACTCTCTCGATATAAATACTTTAGCAGAAAATAACACGCTCGTAGATTGAATGAACCTTTATTTCTTTTTAACCTTTTTTTGGGGGGAAACGTTTTCTGAATCCATCTTCGTTCGAAAAATCAGGTTGTCTGTTTGTTAAATTGTGAGGGGTCGAATTTTCAAATATCCAAATTTATATTTTCTAGGTTTAATTTTTAAATTTAAATTTTTTAAATGAAACTGGATGGTTATTTTAATTGGAGAAGTATTTATTATACGTAAAACAAAAACAAGTAATTATTATCATCACTTCCACACAATACTTAGAGAGCAACAATTCATATATAAATAAAAAGATAATAATTAATATCACATCTTAACACTATCCAATATTTTATAATACATTGTGTAGAAACTAGACGACAATTTAGTCGAATCTTCCTCGGTGTAGATAGGGGCGTAGTCCATGCGAATGGAGGCTCGGAGCCTGCTGAAGAAGATGTACGAGCCGAGGTAGGATATGAGGCCGGTAGGGTTGATGGGCAAGCGGACTCCGCTCACGAAGGACAAGAACTGCAGCACCATGGCGAAGAGCATGGACAACAATATCGGAACAGACCACCAGCTGGCTTTGCAAAGGGGCACGTCGTTGGAACCCTTGGTGAGGCGCTCGCAGATCCGGCTGGTGTCGGCGACAACGGTGTCGTCCGTGATGAAGACCGGCAGGCCAGATATCTCTTCGGACTCCTTCTGGAGAGTGTTCATCGCGCATATGTGGCTCCACGCTACGTTACCTAATAATCAAACATGTTTTTAGTTTAAGAAAAATCAAAAAGGAAAAACAGTATTTCTCCAAACAAACTAAATTTAATCATACATCTTTGAACATCCATAGTAAAAAAAAAAAAATTAAATTATTTCTTGGGTCAAATCAAAATAGCAATTTACAAAAAATCAACTATGTCTTTCGCGCAATATTTTGTGAATAATAACGGACAATATACGCATACAATTAACACTTAGCTGAATTAATTGCCAATCTGATTAAGAGTTCATAAATCATGAATTAAGGTATAATAACAAAGATGTGTTGACGGAAATTTCAATTTATCGGAGGGTTTAATTTTGCGTCTGTTTCGTGTGAAATTTAATTTTTAATAAATTTAACAAAATAATCCAGCCTTTTAGGTACTCGAAAGTCACGTCAATATTTCTAAAAAACATTAATTGTATCGATCAGTTTTATTGCTGACAGTATAAACGAGGCAGTGATGTCGTAAACTCGATAATATATTCCGCCGCCAGTTTTTAGTAAATTCTCACGTGCACGCGAAATGACACCATAGTAAAAAAACCAAGCATTTAACAATAATGCCGTGGAAATATCTGATTGGATACACTTCGTCACAACTAACTGAAAATATATTATAATATTTCAAATATGAATAACCTCGTTTCTTATTTAATTACTACTTTTGCGCTAACACAAGGCTGAAGATTTTATATACGCGGTATTATTCCAGCATCGAGCAAAGTTGGAACAAAACTTTATACAAGTTTCATCTTCAATCCGCTTAACATCTAAAAAATTATCTCGGAATTGTTAAATTCACCTACAGCTTGTTTAATTTCTTACATTGTACTGTATTACTGCGAAACTTTTATTATAATTTTTAAAATCCACCGTTGAATCATGCGAGTGCTTAAATTGATTAAAAAATATATGCTAGTGAGAATCCTTTTTTTATTTTAACACGAATATTTTTTGGGTGCTTTCGAAATAATAATAATAATAACAATTTTACGTTGTATGGAGTATTAGCAAAAGGTTATTATCATCACACACCGCCTTGTTTTATTATAAATCAATAAATATTAAGTTTAACGAATACTAAATTAAATAAAATTGTAAAAACTTGTGTTTATACGGCAGCATTTTCCTCATACAAAATTATGCTGTATCCGTGCCCTCAATACTATAACATAATAAAGCAGTTGGTTTAATTAAAATTAAATTAACATATATTTTTTCCAAAAAACATTTACATGAATTTTAAATATAAAATGTATTATAAGTGACTTTACCAGTGGGAAGGGTTTATTTAGTGGAAACTGCCTTAACAGGATGTAAAATTGACGAATGCTTTGCTACCTGCATAGACGACCTGCTGCTTGCCCCCAGTGCCCGCGACCTTGGGGATCCGCCCTCCCAAGCGGTGTGCCAAGGTCACGATTGGCGTCATGAAGTGCGGATCTTGCTCTCCGTACATCATGGAAGGCCTCAGCGCCACGGTGCGCAGAGTCTTACCGTTACCTGTCCAAAACCATGCACATCTTTAAGAACACAGAATATACATACGTGTTATTATTTTTTACGTTTACCCTTTCCATAATATTCAATAGCGGTTCTGGCCAAAGCAAAGTTTGCCATGAAATAAATAAACTTTAATTTCGCGTGTTTGGTGGTCAACGTGAGTTGTATCAGATAAAAAGAATATCGATCCATTGTAACATGGTTCCACTGACAACAGACAAGTGAGATATGTTTTGTCTCCACGATACAGTTTATGCGTATTATTTGATGTCTACAAACTTTGTTACTCTTCGGGAGCCAAAAAATATCATGCGAATATAAAATTTATTTTTTAGGACTCCTTGTAAATTCTTATGAGGCTTTCGTCTGAGTTTTCTCTTTGGGATCTCCTCAGGGTTTGTCTGCCGCCGGTGCACCCCGTTGAATGAACGCAGGCTGTTGATTTCTTTTATTTATTTGATAACACACTAGAAGCCTCTACTAGGTTGTATTGCTAGTTTACTTTTTATTGTTGCATAATAATTTTCTAGCCATTGCGAATGTTTGTGCGAAAGCAAATAATGTATGCAGGAAATCACGCTACTTTATATGTTAAGATTGAATGATCAAATGGAAGATTCTATAACATTATATAGTTTTATAAATCGATAAATGGATCGCGTTAGCTTTACATATACATAATATTTATTCAAAAGTAATAAAATGCATTATGCATACTAACAAATTCTGTAATTTTTTTTATATTTTCAATACATTACGAGGTCGATGGTTTAAAATTTCAATGGCACAGCGGACAGAAATAACAATTATAACTGCGACAGAGAATATTTCCTGAATAATCTACAAGGTACTTCACAACATTCCGACACGAAATGCTTTCATCCGGATCTATCTACAAAGTATGAAGACTCGAAGTTTGCAGCGCGAATAGACTTGTCTGTGACTTTACCAGATTTAACCGCACTGTTGCCGTCTTCTTGTCAAATAGAGAACTCACGCGTTAGTGATCTGTTTGCATCCAGAACTAGTTTCTCGGCTTCCAGCTTGGAGGTGGCGTATCCGGGGAGGATGAGGCGCCCCGGCTTGGCTGGAGGAAGAGCCTTCTTCTCGGTCTGGTTCACGATGAGGGTCACGCAGGTGCTGCCCAGGTACGGCACGAAGGTCACCTCGGCGGAGCTTGTGAACACCAGCCGAGGGACGTCGAATTCTTGGCACACAGATATGACATTTGCCGTTCCTGCGAAGTTCGGGTTATTTCCAAAAATGAATTCCGGTTTATGGTGCATTTCAACCGTTTCCTTATTATAATAAAAATACGATTTGATTTGGTTAGTCGTCACCACTGACGCTCAGAATAAAAATAATGTGTATTGGCGATGTCACAATAGTCATGGTTACTACCAAAAATGAGACAGTGAATTAATTTACTTAATCCGTTTAAAAATTTCAACTGCTTTTGTGGTAAACAAATCATCTCATTTATTTTAAAAATAAAAAAATAAATCACAATCCTTCTTCGCGTCATAGTTCCACCGTAAACTTGACGATTCTTGTTCAAATTATATTTCTTGAAAATATTATGAACTTTCACAATACCAAAGAAAGTTAAAACGTGTTGGTGTAATCTTTAATAAATAAATAATATTACCTGAAAGTATATTTTAACAAATCAAGACAATCTTCGCAAAATTACAACAATCAATCTCACAAGTAAACACATACATATGTGTGTGTATATGTTGAATATACTATTAGTAATATATCTAAAATATTCACCGAGTAATAAATTAGACTATCATATTCTATAATTAGGAAAGGAACTTCGCGGAAAAATACTCAAATAATAACCTTTATTTTCGATGGGCTTAATGCTTATTAATTTACATTTCTATAAACAGTTTTATTTCGCATTTAGCTGAACGTACCTTCAACGTTGATCTTTCTCAACTCATCGTAGTTCGGGGGGTACTGGTACGATATGTAAGCGGCACAGTGGAAAACGCAACTCACTCCCTCGAAAGCATCTTGCATTGAACTTTTATCACTAATATCGCCGATGGTTGAGACAACGGGGATGACTTCTTCGTGGCCTGAAAAAATATCAATTTTTAAATGCTTACCATATTTCACTTTAAAATTTTTGGATGGTACACTACTTAACAAGATCGTCTCACATGAGGATGCAGGCATTTTTGTAAATGATTTGTTTAACTAATGTTCATGCCACCGATTTCTTATATACTGGTTATTCATTTTTTTTAAAAGATAAAGTAAGACTTCGTGAACGGTAGAAACGAAAAATTATTTTCTCGTGTCTTGGTAATTGAGAATTTTAACTTGTGGCAATTAAGGAAACTTTTTTGAATGTTATAAAGATTATAACGTGTTAATATATTTAATCTAAAAAGTTTCCCACAAATACATGTTTATTTACATAAATCAAAACACCATTTATTTTTATACAGTTTTAAAATTTGGTATGGGTTTTTTGTAATTTTCGAAGACACCTTTTAATAATAACGAACAACGGTTTATAACGGAACCCGTTCTTAACCGAGAATCGCCTGCGCTGTAAATAATGTTATATACCCATAGAATGAGGAAATGCCTAATTCCATTATACCAACCAATCCACCGATTCACAAAACGATAACCAAACGCCATGAGAGGTTTTGATTTATACCTAAGATAGTACATCGCGTTGCATCGTAAATTACAACAGTTAATACCGTTAAAAGAATTTTCATTAAAATCATAATGACTGTGGATTCAGAAATGCCTAAATTCTTCGATAAAAAAACTATTACAATATATACCATTGCGTTACTATTATATTTTATACTATGCTAACAGACAGTTTCCTACACATAACAATATATATTATAGTTTAAGTCCTAAATATACAAGATAAAATAGTTACTGTGGTACACAGTCATTGTCAAACTAAGTCTAAATAAACCATACATTAATAAAAATAAGCGGATCATTACGTAAGCATTTAAGTTCAACTTTATAGTCTGCTTTTTTAATGGTTATATAACGATTTGACGAAACTATGATGTCAAATAATCATGGCTTACGTAGATCTGGTTTAACAAATGACACAACTAACATAACACAAAATCACACGTTGTAACATAAAATATTTTCTTGCTAAAACGGCTTACTATCACAGCTAATGCGTGTAAAATGTTAATTCAAATACTAGTGCGTTGTCTTTAGTTTGTGTTTTGTTATGTATTTAGAAGTTTCCAAGCAGATTAAACCAATAAATATTTAATCTCATGATTAACATGAACATGTATGTGATGGCAACGATTCACTTGTAGTACTCTATCTCTACTCTATTCTGTACTCATCCATAACAATGTCTATAACAATATCTTTAACCATACTATATGTTATAAAAGTTACGTTTAACATAAAAACAATTTTAAAAAGTTATCAAATAAAGTTCAAGTTTTTTGTTGTTATCGGTTAGTCTTTAAAGATTTTAAATTTTCTCGTTGTATTAAATTTAGCCCACCCTTATCTAACTCCAGGACACCCTGCATTTTTGACAATTATAATTTTATGTTCATTATTAAACCATTGTATTTTAATCTAAAATTTTGTGTATGCTAATTTTTCATTCACATAAACTTAATTTATTTTATAAACTAATCCTTTTTGTGTACGTTTACTATATTGTTTTAAGTTAAGTCAGACTTGTTATAAAACGAGTTAAGAACGTCTTCATAATTTTAATTTACTTGTCAGTGGCAGTTTGTTACTTTTAAAGCAAGATGTGTAGTTATGAATTTTTTTTGTTTTTAATGAACGAATAAAATATTCCTACCTACGTTATTTCAATAAAATGCAAAACGCATTATCAAAACTAAAATATGCATCACAATTTATTTTGTACATAGATATATAAGGGCTGTTAACAATGGCATACAACACTTGCCAGACGGGTAGTTAGGTGTTTTGTTAGAAAATAAACATATGGATAAGAGCAGTTGTTTGCGACTATTCCCGACTTATTGCTAAACGTTATATATGTGGCATGTACGAGTGTAGCAAACCAAACTCGAGATCTGACTGTCAGTGAGTAACTGTGTTAACCACTGAACTATGAATCTATGAGGTCCTTTGCATTTTTTGTAGACCACATTTTTCAAAATTATTATGATTATATATTATATTTTAAACATTTTGCAAAATATCAATCAAATTATAATACTAAATACAAAATTTCAACTTCATTAAAATTACACCGCTTAATTTAAATCATAACAACCAAAAAGCAAACAAACATAACACTCGAGAAAGTTATAATGGCTGTACTACAATAGTACTTACCTAAAAGATTGCGGTAGGGCTTCAGGTCCACAACTCGAATTTCGGAAATGTTTTGATTCCTGACTTGTAATTCTCGCACTAAATGTTGACCGAGAAAGCCGGCACCACCTGTATAAATAGCAAATTAATGTGTTTGATGTATAATATTAGGGTCGTCAATAAAGCTTACACCCTGTGGGAATATTCTATGGATTTCCGGAATAATTCGTTTCCCCCGGTGCGACACGAAACCCGATGAGAAAATCTATCACAATTTTTCACTAAGCAAAGAAATAACAAAACGAACTTATTTAAAAATACACATTGATCAATTCAACACAAACATAATAATATATAAATATATTCGTTTGATGCTCAAACCCTTTGAATATATCAAACGAGCAGTACTTGATTGTATGATTAGATCGCCGGCAAGCAATAATAACTATGCTATCGTGGCTTTTTAATCAATAGTAAACGCCACTTACAAAATTAATTATGAAATAATATATCAGTTTACCTGTAATCAACACCACTTGTTTGCTTTGCTCCATGCTAAACTTTACTTGGTTCGCACCCACAGAGTGTAATGATAACGCGGCCGCAATCGCGCTGGTAACTTCGCCGAATCGATTTCACGGTCCACTCGCCGGCAAAGTAACAACTGACCGGCTCGCCAGCCCAATAAGCGTGAGATCTCACCTGCGACTGAGGTAAATATCCACAAACCCGCGATATGGCCAGAACCTCCGACCCTCCGTTGGCTTCACGCCGGCTTTCTCTTTTTCGTAACGGTCTTACTCCGGGCGCCGCGGCTCTTGCAAAACTCCTCGGCGTGGTCCATGCCCGCCAGACCTGCCCTGCCCGCCGATGCCCGCTGTTGCTAATTTAATTACTGGTGCATCTATATTGTGTCATGACTAGACGACAAGTGGATAATGTGTTTTAATGCAATCGGTTCCACATTCCGATCGGATTGGAATTTGATAAAGGCTTTGTTTTTAATAGCTATTACGGAATGATGCTTGTTCACATCAATAATCATATTTGTTAATATTTACATATTATCGATTACCAAACTTCGATAGTATATTAGGTCAAATTTTTACAATATGTAAAAAAAACAAATTACTATTTATTTGTATATATATATATATATATATAAAGGACCCAGGGACCCACTACACTATTTTCCCCTTAGAAAATCATGAATACTGGCTCAGCACAAGTATCTCAGTGAAATGGTCGCCAGCCTTCTCTGAGAAGAAACACTTGATGAAGAAGATATATATATATATATATATATATATATATATATACAAAATGGCTTAGCCCAAGGCTGTCCCATTAAGCAGAGCATTATCGTGCATTTTTTAAATTCTTATATTTAATTATTTTCTTAGCGGATTTTGATGGGGAAATCAGTTTGTATATATTTATATCCGAATAAACTTTTAATCAACATGAAAAAAATACTATTAATTATACATAATCTCTACCTATGAGTAGATAATTAATCGTAATTTATTTATTATATGGTTAAAATACTATTCATTGAGAGCCTCAAATCGAAAACTTATTTATAAAAAAAAATAAAAATCCATGAGTATTTAAATTAATTTGGGCGTTACTGGATCAGTCCAGCACTTTTTTCTGCTACTAACTTCCGAATCTACTATTAAACCAAAATAGGCAGTAGTACACAATATTATAGTAATTTAATTCCAACATAGGCAAGCTATAAGATTTTCCCGTCGTGATTTTTAGGGTCCATTATTGGAAGGGCTTTCCTTTCGGAAGAGACTACAACTAAATATATTTTTAGAGTCCCAATAATAAGTTAGCGTCCAATATAAATATTCCGCCTCATTGGACGGGTTTTTGAGCCCGTATAAGTGGGTACGCTTCCGGTTCGGGTTCACGTTATTAAAGTATAAATGGGAACGGGTTCGCAGTCGGTTCGGCACAATGGAGTCAGCGAGCTCGTCGGCCCGGCCGCGCTATTACGTCCAGGGTCAAGGCGGGTTGCTTCACTGAGTTCTTGCGAAAGTAAATCATTTTGTCTAATGTCAACTTCAAAAACAACAACGCAATATAAGGGTGGTGCTACCTTCTGAAATACTGAAAACCAATAATTAAACTTTACGAAATTCTGAGCATGTAAGGTCGCGTGACATAATTGTTGAAATACGTCTTTCTCGAAATGTGGCTGGTGCAATATACTCGTAAACTAGTTTGGTTTTATGTTCATCATTTACTTATATTTTCAAACATTTTCTACTTTATTAATAGTTAAGAAACTATTCGATTGTAAATAATCAATATTTTGCTTCCCTCTCCAGTGCAATAAATTGTGCCTATATAAAAATATCAGTTACTTCGGTTATGATAAATTTAAGTATTCAATATTTTTGACAGAGAGTATTTAGTGAAATCCTTTAATAATCCACTTCCAATTCCACATGTTTAATTTTATTGGTGACCGGTTTCGCCAACCTTTCACGTTGTCACCAATAAATTTTTTTTCCGATTCAAATTTCTTCGCCCGCCTGGCAATTTTTCCTATGGCTTAAATTAATCTGATTGTATATTTAATATTTTTGACAGAAAATTGTTGCTCTCACTTTTCAAGTCACTTAATCAAATAATAAAAAGTTGGAACAACACAAAATGCAATTTTTTATAAGTTTAAAACAGAATTTAAAAAATCAATGTAGCATGTCAACTACTTAATGATATTGTAATATGAGGCTTCCCAATTTCAGATAATCGATAGCCGTTATCTGAAATAGTACTTTGTTAAAGTTGAAACGCTTTTATTCAATCAAATAAATTCATTTCTAAATAACTGGTACATCTGAGATCTGAAAACAAAGTTATTTGATTTTAGCAGCAGTCTCTGTAGTAATGGCATTGATTGCGAGCCTCCTAAATCATAAAACCGGAGTTGACACGTGGTTGATAGTTTACAAGTGATAAGCTATCTGTTTAACCGTTCAAAATATTTGACATTGGCTGTGATGTCATAATTTATTAAAGTAGTTTGTTGATATTCTGATTATATTAAAAATTATATGTGTCCATTTCCAATGGGACCTAAGACACCTAAAATAGCCACTGATTTTATCATAATAACATACAAAAATATTTTTACCTACTGGAGAATAATTCTAGTCGTAAGCTAAATTGTAACAACACAATAATGTCAGTACATTTCAAAATCAAGGGATTATCTGCCTTATAAATCTCTGACATAAATCACTCATCGTGAGATTCAGGAACCGGTGCTTTGAGACAGCAACTCTCAGAGCGTGTTTGAGGTATTTTTTTCCATAATTGTAATGCTCTCACCACTTCCACCCATCAACTCTATGCAACCAAATCCAACAGACGGCCACCAGCATTCATGTTAAACTGAGATTCATTAAAAAATGGTTTACTAACTTTTCTGGAAGTTCACGAGAGACATGAACCACAAAATCATTTCTTTTGATGGCATTCGAAAGATTGACATATTTACTAGACTTTTTGTGATTATTTTGATCAAATTATATTTGATTCCCAGAGATTGACTGACTCTACAATAAAAATCTTTTTCAGTGATAGTGAGTACAATAATATTCAGACACATACATAATACATAATACTTCAGGGAAAAATTGTACATGTGAAGAATCCTAACATTAGATTTATCTATAGTGGAACAGGGGTGTATTTAGAATGCATTTAAGCTTAGAGCCCAGAGCCTGAAAGGGGTCTCTCGGTTATTGTTAATCCTTTCAAGCTTCTAGCTTATGAAAGGCATCTCAAATAATAAGTAGATTTTGTCACAGAGATCATCTTAATTTTTAGCAAAATAATGATATAAATGGTATTGTATTAAACATCATCAATACCCTTCAAAAGTATTTTGCATGCCGTAGGTATTACTCAAAATACAATTTTTACCATTTTATTATATATAAAACTATTCTGACAGAGCCGCTGAAAAATCACTGCAATATTGATGTATATATGTAAAAAAAATGGGTTATTTAACAGAAAGATTTGGTTCACTAGACTTTTCTTTATTGACTCGTTTATAACAATACAATAGAGGGCACAATAGTTCATACAATTTTGAAACATCTTAAATAGAAAGATAATTGAGTTCTCAATATTTCTTATTAACATTTTAAAAAACAATTTAGATAAATTAACTTTAATCATGCGACTATAATAACAGTTTTTTTTGGAATTACACTTTCTCGTGATAAGGTTGAATAAAATCACAATTTTTAATTCAATGATAAATACTAAATGTACTTTTACATCTAATGTGTCTTTTTCGTAAGTCCCAATTTAATTAGGAAATTAAAATACTTCTAAGTAATAATAATCAACAAAATTCATTCGATTGGAATGAATTATATTTGATTAAGAATATTGTGAACAAATATTAGAGATTGTGTACAACACACGAATGGTAATAATAAAAATGATAATGACTTTACTTTGAATGACCTAGCTACAACTTTATTCATATATATACAGGGTGATTCCAAACTCTTTATATTCAAATACAAAAAATTCATAACTTTATAACTTCTTTTTCTCTCCGAAAGCTAATAAATTTTTAGTCACATTTTTAGTCTGTGCCGAAAATAAACATGTTTCATCACACTATCATGCCCTAGTACGTCAACACTGATATTACAACCTTGAAAAATACTAGCTGGTGATTATTGAAACTATACACAAGAAGCTTATTTTAGTATGCTGGGGTAAAAATAAATCTAATGGATTTTATATATATTAATAAGAATACCAAGTTGAAATGTGTAACATGTTTGGAATCATACTGTTTATATCACCAATTCAAGGTTGTTTAACAGCCAATTAATATGATAGATCTGTCAAATGTTAAAATCCTTAGTATGAATATGTTACAAAACAGAGCTCTCTCAAAAATTTCATTGCGTACAAGTACTAAGATCTGAACATTTTCAATTGACATTTTCCATGAATATTTAAGATAAAATCATTTTTTATTATGGATTATTCTTACATCAATTCCCAAACATTTGTAAATTTGACACAAAACTGTTAATACTTTTTAAATAAGCGATTGTAACATTCATAAACAGTATTATTCACACAATTGTGTAAGTAATGTACCTAAATAACAATAATCAGTATCCAACTGAACAAAAAACACCTGAAAACTTCAAATGTAAAAAAAAACTATACTGCTTTTATACTGCACACATTGCTTGTGTATATTTTGTTGACTTTTCAGGAAATAGTGTAAAAACAGTGACAATAAAACATATTTCAAAATGGTATATTTTAAAAATGCAATTTTTACATGCAAAGATAATGTTTTTTATCATTTTGTTTAGGTATCACTTGTACCTAAAAATAAAAGGGATCCTACGAATTATTTCATGGTGAATATTACAAATAAAGATAATCAAATGTGAGCTCTTCTAAACATCATCGCTAATAACATCTAACATCTACAGTATAGATTAATTAACATTTTATTGTCAATTATGCTAACTTGCGCATTGTATAAATATTTTTTTGTTTCTTGACAACTTACTATCTATCAAAATATGCGCAAAAACCACAGCTACACTGATTATACTTAAAAGAAAAAAATATTGAAGTTCCTTTGGCTTTAGAAGTGTGTCAGAAAAGTGCAGTTAGAAACTATGGTTATATTTACCTTTTATTTAATAATATAGGTTTGGACGATGATTTACCCAAATATGTATCCAAAGCCAAATTACAGAATATCAGTGACTAATTATTAATAATAAACTTAGCCAAACAACAATGGAATGATTTATATCAGCATTAACAATTCAAGACTATAAATCTGATAATTAAGATGTAAAAAAATTATCCGCTCAAAAAAATTATCTAAAGCAAAACATTAAAAATTTAAACTATGTATTATTCATTACAAAAAGGCACTGAGCCATTCCCACCTCACTATTGTTAAGTATTATTGAATATTTGAGAAACAATAAAAATTATAATGCTTGGTGAAAAATTTAATTAATGTAATCAGAATCAAAAATCAAATTTAACATTTTTGATCATAAAAAGTCTGAAAATAAACATAAGTTCAACGAGTTTATGGCAATTCGAATAATCGAAATCCGCCTTTTTATCCTGAATAAATCATAAACCAAAAACAAGTGCAGTTTAAGACTACATCAAAAACATAAATTCTTTATTCTATCAATCTTATTACTTAGTAATAGTTATCTTTTATTACCTTGATTTGATAAATAAATTCAACTAATCACTTGAAAAGAATGATAAAAATATATTTTAGTGACTTTGTATAGATAAACCGGACATCAATTATGACACATGAACAGATTGGCGCAACTTCATCTGCGCCTAATGTAATGTTTATAAACATTCAAAAAAACTGATTTTGCAATTTGTAATCTAAAGAATTTTTAATATAAGCATAACTTTAAGCCGAGAACCCGTGCAAGATATTTGTCGACTTCATTCAAATAAAAAATAAAGCTTTAGCAGCATTAATGAAAATACAAGATTCAATTTTAAATAATTATTGATTTTATACAAAATCTAGCAAAATCTGAAAAAAAAAAACCTGATCAAATTTACTTTTATCTTATCAAAAAATCTTAAGTTTTAAAAGGAGATTTATATACTATGGTATTATAAATATTTGCAAGCCTTGTTGAGAGAAACACAATAAAATTACGATAGCAAGTACATAGTCATATACAAGCACAATAATTTATTGCTTTGAGATTCCATTCACTGCCATCAAAATTAAAATGGCTTTTTTTCTGAAGGTAGAATAGTTCCAAGTTATCAATAAATCTTACTCGTTAATGTCCTCACATACTTAAGATGGTAACCATTGTCAAACATTACAACAGCCACAATGCCTCCATATTTTCAACATGGCAGTTAACTAGTTACGGATATGCCTGTAGCAACAATGTGAGATACTCCGGCCACAATCAGTTGCACTGTAGGGACTTGACATAACATTTGGTGGAGAATATTTCTGCCTTACAATGGACATAGACATGATTTTGTCACATTAAGTATATGAAGACACTAAGTAGATTAATTCTGAATAATCAGTATATAATTTCAAAGGTATTTAATACAACTTACAAACAATAAAAGCTAGTCACTTAAATTGTTTAAAAGAAAAATAATAAATAAACACACATAAATATATACATTTTTTACACAGAAATCAACAAATACTCTCATTAGATACTATATTCATGTTGAAATGAACATTGAAAAGTACTAGTAAAAAATATGATTGAATACTGTGCATATATTTATACAATATTTTAATACTTTTTTCAACAAAAAAAGCTACTCGTCTTAAAAAATATGTACAGAAAAAAGTTATAAACATTTACATAATTGGAAATTGTTCAACAAACCTTGATGATTTACTAGCAAGTCAATAACAGTCATAAGGCGTTAAGGACTTTTAGGGGTCCATTTAACAGCAGTTTATGTAATTACTTTGTAGATAGTGAAGTTCATCAACATTTGGTCAGTAAAAAATGGCAGATGCTGAACGTGATCCAACAGTAAAATCCTTGTACTGTGAGAAAACACAAATCTGTAACAAAAGAACCAAACATTAACATAATTTTGTGCATATGCAGCTACATATAAGAAACATCATAGAGATATTAAAAAAAAAAAAAACAAAGAATTTTTCACTCTACCTTGTCTTTGAGTTGCTGGCATATCTGAAGTGCAGCAGTCAAAAGCCACAGAACCTCACTGAGCCACGGTACTGCGCAGTCAGCTTGGCAAGAGTCAAACCTCATGGTCCCGTGCACAGAGCTCAATTGATATGCAGCAAACACCAACTTATGGGACTGAATGTAGAACGATATAGCCAGATCTTCGGGTAGATTGGGTGACAGTGATTTCTGTAAATTAGGAGAAAATAGTGCTTATTATTTTTAACATTTATATATTAATATTATTTTAGATAAATACTATTAAAATCTAATACTAATGAAATATACTATTAAATAAGACCTATCAACTTCATATTTTCATACAAAATTTAAATTTAAAAATACTTTTACAAACCATGTTACGACTTTTCATAAGCTCGTCAATAGCTTTCTTCTTCGGTAACACGAGAGCTGACCGAGCCCTTTGAAGGGCCCCCAACAAACAGCTTACAATGTGAAGAACTTCATCAGCAGATCTAAGCACATAAAATATATATTACAAATTTTAAAGTACATTTTTTCGCTCTCTAGGTAAGTAGATCATTGAAATTTTAACGGTAAAATGACAAATTAATGTAAGAAGGAAAAAAATTCACTTAGACCAAAGATTTCCTTAACTTTTTTTGTCATTTGTTAATTTATAATCAGTTGATCATGTCTATTTGTCTTTGTGTAAAAATTACTAATTTAATTAAAATATATTTTCCTTCTCACTTGAATATATAATGCTTCTCCACATTGTCAATATGACCAATGGCTTGTTGCAAATGATTGGCAGCATCCTGAATCTGCTGAAGCTTCCATGGACTATCTTGCTGAATGGTTGTACGACAGACTGTATGCATTTGTCTCAATACTTTGAAACCAATGTCCTATAAAAAAGAGGGGTTTTTAATCAAATAATATATGACTGGATATTCAATAATTGTTTCTGGGAATATGGTATATTTCATCGACTTCGCTTTGTTGGCAACAATTACAAAAACTAAAATTTGACATTGAGATAAGTCTCAGTATAAAAAATGTATAGACATCTCAAGGCTAAATTCTCTAGTTTTTATGTTTAAAAAATAACAAAAACAATATAATTAGATACAAAATCCAGAGTAATGTCATAATGTTTTTAGAAAAAAGTTTAAGTTTCAAAAATTTCTACTACTTTCGACAGGCATATTTATAAACAGGCCTTTTTCCAATCACTCGAAAATATCATCTTCCCCAGTCAACTGTTGGAAGTACTATTTTTGTGCCAACATAGCCCACAGCTCAATTCAACTTTAATAAACAGTATATATGATTCAAGATGAGTAATAAATGTTAAAATATTTTTATTATACAAATGAGATGTGTTCCCAACACTCAATGTGTTAAACAGGTTTATTTAAACCTAGCATAAGATAATCAAAGAATACCATATAAACATTATTCAATGTGTTAAGTACTCACCGCATGAGTGATGCTGTCTCCTGTCAATGTTACAACACATTTAAGTTGCTCAGGTGGTGAAGTTAGAATAAACTTATCTTGCTTTTGTCCTTCATTGCCATACAAAGGAACTGGAAAACGATGGGCACATTCCTGTAAAAATTATGCATACACTAATATACCTCATGACCTGATTACATAATAAAACTAAAAGTTAAATAGGAATATTTGTGTCTAGCGACTATCATTATAGTAGTATTGAAATCACATTTCAAATATACTTACAACTAGTATAGAATGTAATTGATGTAAAATTGCATGAACCTCCTCATGGAGCACCCACTCAAACTCCATTTGCTGTAACAAAACGGCTTACTTGTTTACATGAATAATAAAAATTCCACGATACTGCCTAAAATACTGTTTTATCTATGAATCTAAAATACTATTTAAAATGAACTTCAAAATAACAAACAATGAGACTAAAAACTAGTTATAGGTTTATTACAAGAGACGATAGCTATTTTGCGAAAATAATATTCAACATCAACTAATATGAGTTGGCGTAAAATTTATTCCGTTCCTCACAGCAGTGATCGTCTTCGCATTGTTTTCATTTATTGTTAACGATTCGCTAATCAATACAATAGTGCACTAGAAGGTCAATTGCTTTAATTGAATGCGTTAAATGAGATGTGGTAGATGACATATTTAGATACAGAATCTCTAATATACGCGAATACGTTACATTAGCATTAACACATATAATATTATATCTGCCAAAGCAATTCATAGAATTCGTGTAATAAATAATAACCTTAACGTAAATATTTTTATGTGCCAATGTCAGAAGAAACATAGCAAAAAAATTGCACGTTCATTAAAATCACTCATTTAATTTTTTTTATGTAGAGTTGAACATTTTATATAATATTTTACCAGATTTGTAGCTTCCTCTTTTTCGCTGTCAGCCATTTTTATCAATTCTGATTTGACATCTGTTTTCTCTGGATTTGACAGGTGAGATCTCTTGGGTATGTTCATTAATGTACCAAATAATAATTTTAAAAAAACCTAGAATCGCTACTAAACATAACCGTTAATACGATGCAGATTATTTAAAAAGTATATATATCCCTCTGTTCTGGTTTGAGTTCTGCACGGGAAAATAATAATTTAATAATAGACTAAGCATTTAAAGTTTACGATACAAATATTATAATTTTGATAATTAAATCACTATTGTACATTAATAGCATATAAGTAAAAAAATATTCATCATTATTTACCATGTTTAAAATCTTGCGAAATCCACGTAAAATTTGGCATTTTAATATTCACAATATTTCTTGTAAAACAACTTTATGTAAAATAAAAATTTCTAAAGATCTTTTAATATATCAAAAAGCATATAATGAACAAAATATTTTTTGTCATGTGTCAAATCAATAAATTTCAAATACTTTGTATTTTTTTTATCGTGGTGTCCTTGTTAAATCGTTGCATGCTGATTCTTTCTTTTTTGCCGTATCTCAAGGACATATGTTTTCTTAGGCATCTGAATGAAATCTTGGATTCCTGGCTGGTTCTCGAATGTTAAATGAACCAATGACGCTACACATATGGAGTTATTCTTCCTGCAAGACGGCTCATCATGAAAAAGTTCCATTTTTTGCTTTGAGTAGTCCAAAAAAGATCAGCAGTAGAAATAGGATATGAATAGGGATTTTCTTACAATACTCATGAAGATCCAGTGCAATATAGTTTGCGTAATTATCCCGTATCAGTAGTACCGGTTCGTCTGCAGAAGGTTAAGCATGATAGCTTAAATGCTTTTTTCATTGAATTTAGGTTGTGTGGGCAATGAGGGTCACCTGACTCCGATTGCCTATATCGCCGAAAACAAGAAAAAAAGTTGAAGCTATAATGGCAAACTGAATGAAATTTTGAATCATGATCTAAAATGCCCATATCATTTTTGATCTAGATGCCAATATCATTACATATCACAAGCATAGAAAGAAACACCAAGTGGTTTAATTCGGATCTGTCCATTCAAAAAATTAGATCAGAAGGGTGCAAAATTGCTTTACTAACTTGCTTTAATAACTCATTAAGGTCTGGCGTGGACTGAGTGAGCCGTCTTCAAAGTCTTCTACCTGTGCACAGGTAGTGATTGGGTTCAAAAACATCACCATCTCTCGTTTGGTTTCTGTTAAAATAGGGTGACCACCATTGCCTACGGACTCCAATTGCTTATATCTTTCCTAAATGATTTTTTTTCTGTCTTTTTAAATATTGTTTAATTTAAATTTTTATTGATACTAATTTTTGTTTTGTCAAGTTTTTAAAAATGTTTGTATGCATAATATTTTAGTATCTTGACACGTAAGTGAGTGGATGGTTGTCTTTATACTTGCATATCTTATCACAAATCAAATACTTCACTGGCAATACAATAAATTCAACTAGTTCAAGTACATACTTTCACTTTATCCTCGTTTACAACTTTCTTAAACATTCATACTGTTATCCTATTGATTGTCATGTTGTGACTTCTTCTTATTAGTGGTTAGTAACCATTGCACAAAGGTATGCCACGAGTCAATATTATATATAGGAGTACAAAATAAGTACTAACAGTATTTATCATAATTTTGTTAAGTGTTTTTGTTTAAGTCTTAACATTGATATGTAAACAACCCAAATTCAATGCATGTTATAAAATTAGTTTCTAAAATAATTCAATTATATGAATAAAATACAAGGAAATTCAGGCTGGATATTTTTTCTTAATTCTAGTAATAATTAATTAATCTTCCTCTCCGAGTGCCTCTCGTCAGAGGAAGCCGATGACCATTTCACTGAACACATATTTATCTTGGCCCAGTCTTACTAATTCGGCTGTACTCCCAACATCCAGCCACTGGAGTAAATTCCGCATCCACGTAAGTTTTCTCCTTCCAATGCCCTTTTTTCTCTTGATTTTTCCTTGGACAATCAGCTGTAAGATGCCATATTTAATGATTCAATGGATATGGCCGAAATAGAAGACCTTAATCTTTTTAACCAAATTCAACCTTTATTAAAACTGGTATCCGGAGAGAAAACTGGTAACTCTCTCATTAGTATGTAAATATATATTTAATAATATTAAATTATACGATCAAGTGTGTAAGTTACACAAACAAGCATTATTCCTTATTTTATTTATCTTTAGCATCCAACCTAGCAAGATTTTTGAGTCTTCTATAATAAAAGTATTTGTTTCAGGTAATAAGAATATGTATATTCATAAGCTTATCTTATTAAATAATAATGTATTTTAAAAATCAAGTTTTTTTGCTTTTTAAATAATTTCAATGCCAAAAATTTAGTATTATTTGATATTAGTATCAGTTTTTTTGTGCAGTAAATTTTTAATCAACTGTATGAATCATTCCTGAGCATGACTTATGTTAATTTCAGCTATTATGCATTAAATTGTTATCAGTTCAATTGTAGATATGATATTGCAATGATAATGATTTTCAGTTGTTAAACTATCTTCTTCGGGTAAAGTGGCGAGAACAATAAGTTCCAACAATGTCTTATATTGATGGAAAGTATAAACTGGTCAAAAATGAAAATACCGATCAGTACTTTGCAGCAGTGGGTACGTTATTTTTTTAAAAATAATTTATTAATTTATTGATATTATATTAAGTTGTAATATTTGTTTATTGCATAAATAGGAGTACCGTATCTTGTTAGAAAAATGATATCTGCTTCAAGCCCGACTTTGGAAGTTCTTCAGCAGGATAGTAATAATTTTGTTATCAAAAATATATCTCTACTCAGAACTGCAGAGCAGAAATTCACTCTAGGAGAGGAATATGATGAAGAAATGCCCAATAATAAATCATTAAAGGTTAGTTTTTATTTCATTTAAAATATGACTAATTGATATTGTGGAGTAAAGAAAGCACTACCAAACTTACAAATTTTTAACAAATTTCATCTGTCCTCTTAATGTGAATTGATTCAAAACATTATAACATATTCACGTAATAATACTATTTATTTCCAGAGTACATCTAGCATGGAAGATGCTAATACGTTGATCACAAAATCAGTTGACCCACAAACCGGTGAATCAACTTTACGAACTTATTTGTTTGCTGAGGATTCTTGTGTTCTTGTAAGTTACTATGGATTATTCCTTGAATTCTTAAAATCAGGACTGTGCTAATCACAAATACTTAAATGTTAAATAAATTTGATTAATTGAATTATATTTATAAAAAACTCTTAGATAATTTGTTTTCACGCATTTTATAGACACTTCTGCATGAAAAAACCAATACAATTGCGAAAAGGTATTTTTCAAAAATTAAAGAGTAATTACAAGATGAATTAAACGAATGCATACAAGTCCTACTGAAAACTGAAGTAGGTATATTGCTTGTTAGAGGATTTATACTTTTACAAAGATTTATTTTTGTTGTGTTTTTTGTTGTTTTATATTTTTATACATAAAAATTACCTATTTTTTTATTATTAATTGCATTTACAATATAAATATCACGTACTAATGATTATCTATTCGAATGATTGATTGATTCATAAATGAATACGTGATTATTTACCACCGTTAATTTTAATATCTTAATCCAATACAGGTAATTTTTGATATGGTGATTCATTCAATACAATAAAAATTCAGTTTATTATTTTGTAATAGATAATTTCTTTGGTTTGAACAGGTTAAATAAATTTATATACAATAAATATTTTGTAAAAAATAATTTCTTCACTGTTTTAAGATTTCACTGGTAACTGGTGACCCAAAATGCTTTATGAAGTCCTTCATTATATAATTTTAAAATATCAACTTATTATTGAAATCACCATGTATGCACTTTACAAACAAGGTAAACTAGCGCTAAAAAATTACACTATTTCCAAAACAAAAATCATGTTCACGTTAAATAATTCTAACTAAGAACTCATGATTACATAGATATTTTAACAAATCTTTTAATACATTTCAGTGTTTATTTGGTAGAAAATAACAAAAACTGTAAAAATTTTAAAACCGACCATTTCCAAAACGAAATCTGAACAATATTAGTGTGGTACAAAGCATATAGGTGTAAAAATAGAAACCTGATTCATACGACTCAAACGAAAAATCCAAACTTAAGTATACTCAGTACTAAGGTATTATAAAACTTTATAGTTAAATGCAATCATTGGACTACAAATGCAAAAGGATTTCAGAATATTGTAATTCCTTCATGAAACTATGTATAAACAGAGAGAACAAACACCATGCCAAGAATGGATCCTTGAGGATCCCCGGAAAACACATCAAATGTTAGAGTGAGTGCTGCTTGTAAAAATAGTATGGAAAAAAATTGTTATGCCAAATGCACCTAGTTTATTCTTTTCCTTCGCCCTTCGACCTTCACTATCGAATACCTTCTCAAAGTCAAGTGTAATCTTCCGCAAATAGAATTTCATACACAACAGATTTGTATCTACTGAAGATTTAAGACAGAATCCATATTAATGAAAATTGTAATGTATACAGAGGGCAATTTAAAAAATATATATTATTGATCAAAGTTATTTTCATTGCCTTCTATGTGTCGAGAATACAATTGTTATCTAACATACTTTTATACTCAGCCTACTTGGCATATAATAATACATCTTCAGAAAACTATTTAAATTAAAAAATATATCGGGGTATCAGTTATATGAAATCATTATTCCGGTAAAAGTATACACATTTGAAAGAAATGTGGAGGAAATACATTTTTATACAAGCTGATGCAGAAACATTCTTCAAGTCACTTTACAGGATGTAGCAATAATAAGACTAAAATAAATTTCTTTTAGTAGTTACTGCTGAACATTTGTTGAAAATAACTCTATAATTAGTAATATTTTTGAGTAATTTTCCACATGTTCGTTTTTATTTGTGACCGGTTTCGCCAACCGTTCACGTTGGCATCTCAAAGTCATAATCACTCAAGTATTTTACTTAAACATATTAAAATGGAATTCCACCAATTACTCTCTGTCAAAAATATTGAATTTCTTCTATAATTGGTGTCACTAATAATTATCATGAGTTGCTTTTCATAAATTGATCGGGTTGATGCATTTTATTAGATACTAATGTAATTGCAACGTCCTCAAAAAAAATTAAAGTATGAACAACTAGATTAAAAAAAAATTACATACTGGTATTATGAGTAAAACTCTATTATCCTCCATATATGTGATTGTTTCAGTACATTATAGTTTTTATAAAAAATTTAAAACATGATACTCCTACGAAGCTGTCTGAATTCTGTTAACTGCTTGATCAAAATTTTGTATATGAGTGAAATCAGATGAAATTTATAGTTTTTCTTCATCGTTGAGTTTTAGTATGTAGCAGTGTTTATCAATCAGTACGAATATTTTTTACAATCAAAAGTTCTCTACACACGTAGCGACGCAGCTCGCGACCGATTTTCTCTTTATTTTCGGTGTTTTTTTATGGCTTTCCCTGACTAAACGCAAAGGATGACGCTATTGGTCGCGAGTTGTGTCGTGCCGTGTGTACAGAGCTTTACTGATGCTCTTTGGTGCAGTTACGAACAGGCTTGTGTCAATCTCACTTATTGTTTATGGTTTGGCGCGAGTAGTGCAATCGAAAGTTGACATTTTACCTTTATTTATTTATTTTTTACAAGTATATTGTTATTACCTGATATTATTATGCTTGATTTTAAATTTTGACTCTATGTATTTTTATTTTATATATGTTATATCATGAAAAATTAATATTTTTAAATTCATTAATATTTTATGATGTCTGACTTGAATAGAATTGTTGCGTTGATCGACATGGATTGTTTTTACTGTCAAGTTGAAGAAAAAATTAATCCAAATCTTAAGGGAAAACCAATTGCTGTCGTTCAATATAACGAATGGAGAGGGGGCGGGTATGCAAATTAATTGCTTCATACAATATAATTTATATATAAACAGTTTTTAATTGTAACACAAACTGTCATGTATTTCCAGAATAATAGCAGTCAACTACTTGGCCAGAGCAAAAGGAGTAACGCGTTCTATGAGAGGAGATGATGCAAAGGAAAAATGTCCTGACATAGAACTACCCAAAGTTCCTTGCGTCCGAGGAAAGGCTGATATTTCAAAGTAATTGTATATTGATCAAAGTATTGTAATTTCAATCATTAATTACTTCCTATCTTTTACTGATGTCTTTTGGGTGATTTAGTCCACACAAAGAGGTCTTAGGCACTGCTGTATCTCCTTGCATTTCTAAGTTATGATAATCTATTTAGATATTTTTGTGCATTTTTTTCAGATACCGAGAAGCTGGCAAAGAAGTAGCACATGTTTTACAAAAGTTTACACCATTACTAGAACGAGCTTCAATTGATGAAGCATATTTAGATATTACACAAGCCGTAAGTCGTCCTTAAATTCCAACATCATTGGTTATTAATTTGTCAATATTATGTGAGTTTCTAATATCTGGGTGTAATGCCATGTTTACAGGTAGTCGATCGGCTAAAACTTTATGAGAGGTTAGTGAAAGTAACAGAAGAAAAGTTACCTAACACCTATGTGTTGGGCTATCCAAGTGTACAAAATTTTATTTCCGATATTTTTTCGGAAAACAATATAGAACAAGAAATAGCTGGTTTTGATCAAGAGCATTCTTTAAGGCTGTTGATTGGAGCTGAAATAATAAGCGAAGTAAGAGCTGCTGTTTACCAAAACACAGGTAGTCTATTTTTCAGATATTAATTTACTGTTAATCTCCATAACGATAAAAATTTCAGACATTTCTGAACACTATATTTCTAGTTTATCTTTTAAATTTTAGGTTATCGATGTTCGGCAGGAATAGCAGATAGTAAAATAATGTCAAAATTAGTATGTGGAATGAATAAACCAAACAAGCAAACAGTTTTACCCAGAAATTCAGTGTCTACAGTATTTGAGTGAGTTGTAAATAATAATACATAAAACAAAAACATATTTGTGAATCTTTAGACTCATTGGGACTCTTATTTTATTTTAAGGTCACTACCACTGACTAAAATAAAAAGTTTAGGTGGAAAATTTGGTACATCTGTCTGTGAAATATTAAAAATTACTAAAATGAAAGAATTACTACAGTTTTCTGAAAAGGAATTACAAAAACATTTTGAAGAAAAAAATGGGTAAGTTCTACTGTTTTTATTTTTTACTTTTGGACGATATCCAATAAAAAGTTATTTTATTGTTTCAATATATTTCAGGTCATTTTTATACAATATAGCACGCGGAATAGATACAGATCCTGTGACACCTCGATTCAGTGCAAAAAGTATTGGATGCTGCAAAAGATTTGCGGGAAAAACCGCAATAGTGGACTTGAAAACGTTGACTCATTGGCTTGGTGAACTTGGAGATGAAATTGAAGAACGTCTTAAGACTGATTCGCTAGAAAACAATAGACACCCTACGCAAATGGTAGTTAGTTTTACAAAACAGCTCCCGAGTGAAAAAGAAGTGTCATGTTCGCGCTCATTAAATATTCAAAAGAGTGATGATTTTTGTGGAAATATACTGGCAGAAAATTCCCTGCAACTTATAAGGAAAGACTCCAAACCATTCCTCTCTACAAGCAATAACCAAACAGGAAGTGGTAAGTATTTGGAAATAATCAAATCTTTCTGGTATTATATTGTAGTCCTCCATATGTTATGTTATTGAGTGCATTTTTTTAAAATTGGGTTGACCTAACTGTAAACGTGTTTAAGATTTCACTCAACTTGACTTGAATGTAAACTAATTTGTCATGAAACCTTTAGAATTGCCAGATAATGCCTAATTTTTTAATCTCATTATAGGTGATGAAAAAATAGATCTACTCACACATCCTATAAAATTTCTTGGAATAAGCGTTGGCAAATTTGAAGACATAATTGAATCTAAAAAAAGTAAAAACATTCAAGATTTTTTCAACAGCAACTCAAAGCCAAATCCCCATTTGAGTAACGATAGTGATGAAAATACAAATCCTGATATAATCATATCAAAAGAATTATCCTCTGTGAGCAATTCTAACTCACCAAAACAGGTAGAAGTTGGACAGAAGACTACACTTATAGAACAAGAGTCATTTTTCTCAAAGTATTTAAAAGGAACGGAAGCAACTGTTGTATCAACAGATATTCAAGATACTACAATTAAATCTGTCACATCTGTTAGTGTAGCCTCTACTTCAAAAACAAAAAAAACCAATGAAAATCATAAGAGCAAATCTTCTCGAATTGATGACGCTTGTTCCTCAGATGACTCTCTTTGTACTATCGAACTTGAAATAGATCGCAGCTTGCATTTACCTTATGATGATCAAGTAGTTGAAGAAAAGCCCAGACCTTCATTATTACACAAATTGGTATCAAATTCTGTAATGTCCAATCAATGTGCAACTTTTGAAAGTAACGAAACTGATTCAACATCAATATTTTGTGATAAATGTGATAAAAATATTTTAGAAAAAGAATTTGATATGCACTGTGATTATCACTTTGCTTTGTCTATAAGGGAAGAAGACAGAAAAAATAATAAAACCACAAGCGTGATTGTTAAAAGTAAAATTAACATGGAAAGAAATAAAAAACCACTGAAAGAAGATATAAAAAAACCAATTGCAATTAGTAATTTTTTCAAAAAGGTTGATTCAGTTATGGATGATGACAATATGGAGCAATGCAGTGAATGTGGAAAACGTATACATTCATCTGATCTTTCTGAACACATGGATTTCCACGAAGCGAAAAAGCTCCATTTGGAAATTAATAGACCCGCTGTTGCGATGAAGTCCTCAGAAGCACTGATTGGGAAACGAAAAAGAATTTCTCCCGATGAAAAGAATAGTAAACATAAAAGTGAGAAATCAAAGCCGATTAGTTCATTTTTTAAATAAAATTGTATAAAAATAAAAAGTTATTTTCAGAGATGTGTGTATTTTTTTTCATGTTTTCAAGGAAAAAATTCAAAGTTATGTAAAAATGCAATATTTTCATACAAAATCACAAAACAGCAATATTTTTTACACAGGCTGGCGATCATCACTGTCAGCCAATAGTCTATCCAATATCATCTACACCAGGGGTGAGCAACCTTTTTAATCAACGGGCCAATTTAAATTTTAAAAAAATTGGCGGGCCGCACATAAAGTAACACTTATTAATAATTTACAAAACTTTATTTATAATAAACATAAGAATAAAAATTTTAAAAAAAGTAAAGATTTTATTTACAAATTTTAATGCAAAAACGGAGAATGCCAATGAGTCAAATGATTATCCAGGAAAAAGCTTTAAGTATTTTCGAAAATTTGAAGAATGGAGATACTAATGAAGCTCCTGAAGATGTCACATTCCAAGCAAGCCGAGGATGGTTTGAAAAATTGAACCTGAACAAGTGTTTAACGTGGACGAAACAGGGCTTTATTGGAAGCGAATGCCTGATCGCACGTACATTTCAAAACCCGAAAAATCTGCGCCTGGTTATAAGGTGTCTAAAGAACGATTAACTTTGCTACTTGATTCAAATGCTGCGGGTGATTTTAAGCTAAAACCACTTTTAATATATTTGTCCGAAAATCCAAGGCCTCTTAAAGGACTAAATAAAAATCAATTACCCGTCATATGAAATCCAACAAGAAAGCTTGGATGACTAAAGCTACTTTTGAGAATTGGTTCAAAAATCACTTTTGTACAGAAGTGAAAAAATATTTGCGAGACAATAACTTAACCAACAAGGCTTTGCTAATTTTGGATAATGCACCAGGGCATCTTACAAATTTATCCGAGCTATCCGAAGATGTCATGATTGAGTACCTTCCGAAAAATACAACAGCTCTGATCCAACCAATGGATCAGGGTGCAATAGCCACTTTTAAGGCATATTACCTAAGCCGAAATTTCCGACAACTGATAAGGGAAACCGATGGTAAAGCTTCAATTAAAACATTTTGGAAAAACTATAACATCAAGGATGCTGTTGACAGCATCAGTGAATCACGGAAGGAATTAAAATTAACAACAATGAACTATGTTTGGAAAAAAATATGGCCAGAATATGTAAAAAGTGTTACATATTTAACAAATTTGGAACCGATCCCATTGAATTTGTATGAATTCGTATTAGAATAATTGATTAGTTATACGGCTTTTCGGTTAGCGGCAAAGTTTCGTGGAACGTATCTAGGCCGTAAACGGGGGTATAGGTGTATAATTATTTTGTGATAAAGTAATGATTTTTCATATTGTCAAACTCACCCAATCCAGCCAGCAGGCTGTTATTAACATCCCACTCTTTCTCAAATTTATAGTGCTGAAGCTCAGAGAGAGTTGTGCTTGGTGCGAGTAGGAAATCTGTTTTTACCATGATTCTTATCAGCCTAGATTGTGATGTCAGTGAATATTTTGGGAATAAGTGGCCGAGAAAGTAAAGCTAGAATATCTCTTGAAATGGAAAAGGCACCTATTTAGGGGATAAATAAAATGTTCACATTACTGAAAGTATATTACCTGTATTACAGATATTTTGACATATGGGCCTAATAATTTGTTATGAATATAGGGGACACCACCTGGTCTAAGAACCAATTCAGGAGCCTTTTATAAGCTATATTTGCAGTGACTTTTGTCAAAGGTGGCAATAAATTAAAATTCTGAAACCAAAGGGACAGGATATGTCAAGAGAACCGTATAATTAAAGACATGAAGTCTGAATTGATAATTCAACATGTTTAGTGCATCTGTGTGCTGACCTCAAGCAGTTCAATTTATATAGCTTTTGATATGCCCGGCTTCCATTTTATTTAATTTCTTGAATGACTTAGGAAAATAGGATAGCAAGTCATGGCTTAATTATGTGGTAACCTTTTATCACCAGCCTTTTTTGTATATTGTAATATCTGTTGATTTTGCAACTTTGGCTTTGAATAATGTTACCTTGAAAGGATTAATAAAAAATAAAACAAATATTTGGTTAGTTATAAAATAGCAATTTTATTTTCACCAATAATAAAACTGAATTAGCCCTGGACAAGTTCAGCTTGCCACTTCTTCCAGGTAGTGAGGGGACCATGCTCAGGCCGGTACCTCACGTTGCAACCATCTTGAGCCAAACGGTTGTCATCACGAAGCTTCTCATATACTTCACGTTCATACTTGGTGAAACCCCACTTCTTGGAGATGTAAATCTAAACATTAAACAAAAATAATTACTTAACGACTTTCTAAATATTAATAGATTTAAAAATTCTAATGTCATATCTATAACTCCCCGTGTCATTATCGCAATATTGTTTTCATAGGACAAGTTGTATGGCTGTTAGTATGCATCTATAATAATATAACAAACATGAGATCTACAACTTGACCTGTGCTAGGATATTTTCAACAAAACAACAATAATTAAGTAGCAGTTGACTAAAAATAAATTCTAATGACATAAATTACCTTCTGGCGACCAGGGAACTTGAACTTCGCACGCCTCAGAGCTTCAATGACAGCGGGCTTGAACTTATCAGTGGAGCGCACCGACATGATGGGCTGCCCAATGTGCACACGGGCCACAGTGCCTTGAGGCTTGCCGAAAGCTCCTCTCATCCCAGTCTGGAGCCTAAATGAAATTATATAAAATTGATGGATAACACTTCACTGTGAAGAAAAAAGTTCACCAGTCAAAACACACTTTCAGCCAAGACCAAATTTTAACCTTTTGAAAAATGGAAACAAAACATTCCTTAGCTAAGAGTAAAACCTCAATTGAAATGGGTATACATCAAGGTTAGTCCACAGTATCCATCACTATCATCAACAAAAACTTTCACTAACTTCTTTAAAACCTTAAAGAATCTTAATAAAGATTTCAGGAATATAATTAAAGGAATCGCACCTATCAGCTCCAGCACACGACAACATTTTGTTGATTCGGATCACATGGAAAGGATGAAGCCTCATGCGAATATGGAACTGATCTTTTCCGCAGTTCTTCACCAAATACTTGTTACAGCAAATGCGTCCAGCTTCCAGGGCTTCAGAGCTAAGCTGTTCATACTCGTCAGACACCATATGAACACATAGAGGGAAATCTTCTACGGATGCCTTCTTCTTGCCAAGATCGAAAATACGGATCTTGGCATCGGGGACACCACGACAGAACCGTGATTTCGGGTAGGGCTTGTTTTTACAGTAGCGGTAACTGTAAAAAGATCATAACACATATTATTACAACTGTCCGGTAACCACAATACAATTAATAAATCAAAAATAAAAATTTGACAAGTGATATTTACCATCTCGCGGGACGGCGCCCCATTCTGACCTGCAAAAATATATTAATTAATATAAAATTCAGGTGATTTAAAGTTGCACTTTTACTTAAGATAAGAAATATCTGTTTCAAAAGCCGAGATTAAATAAGATTAATAAATAAATAACCGCACTCACACCGTATAGCTGTACGTCAGACCGGAAAAGAGAGACCTGCGAGACAGAGACTTAAAACTTGCCAGCTCAAAAAAAATACCAAAATATAAAGTCTAGAATACACCTTTATAAAAACGTTTAAAAACAACGTTTATTTTGCAAAAACTTAATTTAAAAAATCATAAAGTGTATAATTAAATTAAATTAATAATTCATTTAATTTTTTAATAATTTTGTTTTATTTATACGTTCATAATTTATTACTAAGAAAAATATTTACAACAATTAATTTACTAAAGGTGTAAAAATATTAATTAATTATATTATTGAATATTATTGAAGATTTGAGAAATGGAAATTTAAATTTTTAGGTGCTATATATATATATTTTTTTTATATTCTTTGTATACTTTAATAGGGAGTGCTTCCACTGTGTCACGATGACGTATACCAACTTGGAAAATATTTGACAGCTGTCATAGAATTCGTAGCGTTTTGTGTATGTTAATTTTAACTATTGTTGTGCAATATTATAGTATGAAATGTGGAATCTTATCGTATTGTGCGCAATCAAAACATAATTCGCTATTGGTTAAATTGGAACTCTAAAGCTCACATTCTGAGTTTGTTGACAGTTATTTGTAAATTTGACAATACTATTTCATTGCAGTGAAAGGAATGACGTTACTTGTGTTATGCTACGATTTATAAAATATTTATTTTTGTTAAACATCTGTATTGGCCTTTTAATGAAACTGTAGAACGTAATATCATTAAATTACATAGCATATACATAAACTATTTTAATTAAGATGGAAGCACCTTCTGAATCACCTGGAAGATCATCGCCAGATGTGCTTAATGATGATGTGGAAGCTAAGAATGGTAACCTAACATCAACAGACTATTCATCCATTCGCGGAAAGGTAAGCTTTACTTTTGTATCTTCAATTTTTATTTACGAATTTCTAGACTTATTTGTACAAATATCACTCCTTACTATTTCAGGCGATTTTGGTCAGCCCTACAGAGGAACAATATGACCTTCTTCAAAAACAGTTAATTGAAAGGATAGAATCTGGACATGGAGAAGTTATTTATGAAATTGGCATCGGAGAAGGTTGCTCAATATTTAAATTGAACATATCATTTTTATGTTGGTTATGTGATGGAAATTTGGCATTCTAATTCATTAAAATATATAAATATACATTAAATTTCATGTTTGGTTCGGCATTTGGCAAAACCAAATAAATATTACACATTCAACAAAAATATTTTCCTGTCATTTAAAAAACTGAAAAATTAATGCATGATCACCAAGCTGTCAAATTCGTTTCATGTGTTTCTAAAAGAGCTTTTTGATCACTGTACTATTATCTAAATTACAAATATGTTATAAGTTAAATATCATTTCATGTGTCTTATGTGATGTTCTTAACAGTTTGTCGATAAGTCTTTCAGAAACTATCAATTTTATCACATAACTGTTGATTTTGAAAAACTTTCATACTTAAATCCAAGAACTAGTATTCTGTGGATACATAAACTAGTTGCTTTTATAGATGAAAGTGAAAGTGGACTATGTGAAGATGATTACAATGCATCGCTAGCCACTCTACAGACTTTGGCTGCGGGCATGGGGGCCTCTTGCGTAGAGCTACGGAGAAGACTTGGGACACAACCTCTGCAACTCATCACCGGACAATATTTGCTGAGAAAGAAACTTCAAGATTCCGATTTCATGGAGATAAGGTACTTGAATTCATTCAATGGAGAATCATGACGCATGGAAGGTGATCATCGTGTTGCTCAAAAGTCAGAATTCTCAATGTTGAAAACACCAATTGACTAAATTTATTCTTAGTCACTTCTCATCTTCATCTTCTTTTTGCTGTTCGAAAAATTGCACCATAATTATTTTGTTAGTATTGATATGATGCAATATTTCCCATTACTGTGAAACTTGTTTCTTATCACTGTGAAACTGTTTTGTAAGTTTTTTGTTACTCACCTTATAAAACAATTCATTATTACTTTAAATTTTAAATACAAATTAATTTTTTTTTTAAAAAAAGCCTACATACTAGTTTTTTGGTAGCTTGAAATATTTTCTAATACTAGCTTTAACTTTTTTAAAAACATACTTTTATATTTTTATTAAGTTTTAGTATTTATTTTCAGAGTCGCTGTAGTAGGAAATGTCGATGCTGGAAAATCAACGTTATTGGGAGTATTGACTCACGGAGAGCTTGATAATGGCCGAGGTTATGCCCGTCAAAGACTCTTTCGTCACAAACATGAGATGGAAAGTGGGCGAACAAGTTCTGTTGGAAATGACATCTTAGGCTTTGATAACTTGGGTAATTTTTCATATTTATAGCATCTATATAAATATAGATTAAAAATATAAATGATCAACCTTTTTCTGTAGTATTTGTCTTTGTTCAATTTCTATCTCTAGCAGATCTTTAAAAAATTGTTTTTACTAGGTAATGTTGTAAACAAGCCATCACACGGCACACTTGATTGGGTCAACGTCTGCACCAAATCATGTAAGGTGGTGACTTTTATTGATCTAGCTGGACATGAACGATATTTAAAGACCACAGTTTTCGGAATGACTGGACACGCACCTGACTTTGGAATGTTAATGGCAAGTAATTACAATGATACCCTTGAAATAATTTTTTAAATATTTATTTCCAATGTGCTATTTAATATTATTTATAGATTGGAGCTAATGCTGGAATTGTGGGAATGACTAAAGAACATTTGGGATTAGCGCTTGCATTATCAGTCCCTGTATTTGTTGTTGTCACTAAAATTGATATGTGTCCATCAAATGTTTTAATGGTACGGAACTACTAAAATTAATTTGATATATATATATTATTTGTAACCTTAAGACTAATACAAATTTTATGTTCATTTTTAAAAAATAGTAGTATATTTTAATTAGCCTTTTTTTATTGGTAAATCTACATATTCTTCAGTTGAACAAAACATATCTTTTAAACAAATGTTTATTTAATAATGATAAAAAAATGTCTGCAGGAAAATTTAAAACTATTAATACGTTTGCTAAAATCTCCTGGTTGCCGTAAAGTTCCCGTTATGGTAAAAACAAGCGACGATGTGATTCTGAGTGCTACTAATTTTGTATCTGAAAGGTAAGAGTAATCTTTGTGAAATATAATTGTATCTTTACATATTAACTTTACATATTACATATTAATAACATAAAATATTAAGATTTGTTCGACATTTTGGGTTATACATCACACTTCTCAATTTCTAAGTGGATATATTTAAATATTCCAGTAAAAAAAATTTATGTCGATTAACAGTATACTGTTTCTTACATAAAACTGAGTTTATTATGGTGATATTTCGATTTGATGTGAATACTATTTTTAAAAAGACCATACAATTGAATAGATTCTACTTCTTTGTCCTATGAAAATAAATTTTCATCTTGAAAATAATATCAAATTCAGACCTGTCTGTGTCTTTGTCAAGGAAATAAATTTACTGTAGAAAGGTAATGAGATTTTAATGAAATATTTGTTATTGAATTCTGACCACAACTAGATATGACATTAGTATTATAAAATTTTGGAAATCCAAAATTTTATAAAATGTAATATTTTTTACTTACATTATGAAATATTTAACAATCTATTGTTAATTTACAGATTATGCCCCATTTTTCAAGTATCAAATATGACTGGACAAAATTTGGATTTACTGACTATGTTTTTGAACTTGTTAAATACACGTATGCCTTCGCGTGATCAAGAGCCTGCTGAATTTCAAATAGATGATACATATTCAGTTCCAGTAAGTTAGATATACAAATGATTTATTTTATATAATATTGCTATAAAATATTTATAGTTTCAAAATTTTATCTTTGATTTCCCTGGAGCTGAAAATTATAGTTTTTACATTTCACCCTTGTACTTGTACTCTTGATATTTGCATTTTTTTAATTTGCTTTACTCATAAAATGCTTCTTTTAGGGTGTTGGCACAGTCGTATCGGGTACAACATTACAAGGTACTATACGTTTAAATGACACATTGCTTCTTGGCCCAGATCCTCTTGGACATTTTATACCTATTGCTGTTAAAAGTATTCATCGTAAAAGGATGAATGTTAGAGAAGTTAGAGGAGGGCAAACTGCTAGCTTCGCACTAAAGAAGGTACTCGATTTATAAAATCATTTTTATGAAGAAACAAATCCACTGCAATATATATATAAATATATTAATATTAATTCAATATATATATATTAATTATAAATTAATTCTTGGTTTTCCTAAACAGATAAAACGATCACAGATTCGCAAAGGTATGGTAATGGTTTCGCCAGCATTAAATCCTCAAGCTTGTTGGCAGTTTGAAGGGGAAATTTTGGTATTGCATCATCCTACTACTATTCTCTCCAGCTATCAAGCAATGGGTAACAAATTAGTTTTTATTTTGATACATTTAAAGTTATTTTATAGATAATTGCATTTTTTATTAGCTTAGCAAGTACTTTTATATAATAATATATGTTGATGATTTTTTTCTGCAAATCTTATCGTGACTTGTTTCTGGACGGCTCTTCAAACAATCATATTTACGTAATTATTTCAGTTCACTGTGGAAGTATTAGACAGACTGCGTCTATACTTGGCATGTCGCAGGAATTTTTACGAACTGGTGATAAAGCACATGTTCGATTCCGTTTTATTAAACATCCAGAATATATCAAACCTGGACAAAGAATGGTAAGTAATTAATGAAAAATTGATAATATTAAAAAGTGTGAAAATTAAAATAAACATACTTTACTTTATTTTCAAAATGAGTTTTAACAGTCTATGTGACAGTCATTTAGAATTAATCAGGGCTCGTATTGTATATGTTGATATAATCAAATTTATGTTTAATTATAGTTATTTCGTGAAGGGCGCACAAAAGCCGTTGGGAATGTATTGAAATTAATTCATTCTAATGTACCACAACCTCCGAGGACAAAACCTAAAAAAATGCACAGTCGAGGACAGCAGAGTAGCAACACCAATACTACTCCTAACAACGGTTTGAGCTCCACTCTTGTTCCACCGAATATGCCTTTAGTGAGTTTATATTTTTATGGTACTATTGTTTCCTTTATTTAAAAAAGTAAAACAACCTAAAATTTACCATGTATTTTATGTGCAGCCTACGGATGTGACAAATTCTGGTTCACCATTTGAGATCCAAAATGACAAAAGAAAAGATGGGATGCAGCAACGGTCAACTGGTCGAAGATCAAGAGGGAAAAAATCAGATCACTCTAATTCAAACAATTCTGGAGTGAATGAATCTCCTAAAACATCTACAGATCAAAACCCAAATTCAGCTGAACAGCAATCCCTAAAAGTGACTGTTTAATTTTTTTAATTAAGAGTCCCCTTAAAAATTCATTTTATTATCTACCGAAACAATCAGAACTTCAACGATACTATTACAAATTTTAAATTAAATCGTAAAATATTTACAATCTTTATATCCGTCCGGAAACATTTTGCATATTTTTTTTTTGCTTTGTCAACCATAAGTCAAAACAATTAAGTATTTTTAATCAACGTCTTCTATTAAATAAATATGTATTATTATTTTTATAAATTAATTCATACCTAACAACTAGTTGAATAAATATTTAGTTGAAACTATGACATAAATAACATTTTGATGAGTTTTTTTTTGCCAAACAAATCGTTTTAGATATTGTATTGCATAATTTTTATAGATTTGCGTTTTTACTAGAGTAATTATTGACTATAGTTATGAGTTGTATTTTGTTTGAGTTGTAATTTGGGTTATATTTTTGAGTATTCAGCTACCCACTTGTCTATAAAATCCCACAAGCTAAATAGTTGGATGTCATACAGTGTCTTATACATTGGATACAAATAGTGGATTTTATTTACGAGACTACTGTAATATATATATATATATATATATATATATTATATATGTTTTTAATTGTATTTCATAGTTCAAAACAGTTCATATTTAACAAATATGAATATAAGCATTTTTAATGGTGAGCACTTTCATTATTGTAAATGGTTATAATCTTTTAACACTTAAGTTATTCATATTTGTTGTTTACATATGGAGTACTTTGAATAAAGCCAGTCTTTCGTGGATATCCATTTGATAATAATATAATTATAATAAGGCCATATTATAAAGATTTGGTTTATAATATATCTTTATTTAATCCTACAAAAACGTGTAAATAAAAGTGCAAGTGTGTTAGTGTACTAAATTTAGATTTTTGTCTTGATAAAAACATATGTAGATTTTTTTTGTTTCTTTAAAAAGTAACTGATGCTACTCTTAACCATCATTGCACAATAGTAATTAGTATATCATCACTAGGTAACCTAATAAAAAATAATTTATTCATAACATAGCAGTGTGAAAAACATTTTAATATTTTCATGTAAGTGAAAAAGATGAATTCAAGTATTTATGTATATCACATATTTGTAATAAAATAATAGTCAGTGGCGTGCATTTTGAATCTGAATGCAGTTGTATGGAGAATGTCAAAAATTATGTATGATTTTCACATGAAAAATGTTATTTCGTGTCGATTGTCTTTTTATTATTTAAACTCAGATAAACAAATAATACCAAAACCCTAATGAGAAAATTGTGAAAAGACATTCAGTCATTGGTTATAAGTACCACACGCCCCTGATAATAACCCATTATTTTGTATAAAAAATGATCTCAACAGAATAAATACCGATAATACATTTTTCATTCATTATAAACATTTATGAAATATAATTAATAGATGTTATTTTATACTACAGTTCCTTTTTATGTTATTCGTCTTAATGAAATAGATTATTTCTTGATTGATCAACGTGAACATTAGTAACACAGGCTTTTCAATGTACAATTGAGTGTACGTTATGGAAGCAAGTATTTGCAGAATCAATGCTCATGTTGTAACACGTCATAGTTTTCCATAGTACAATACCTGCATTTTAAATTTTAATGGACAAAAATTATACCTTTTCAAAATATATCATAATTGTACAAAAACTTTACCTGGTTAATAAATAATTTCCATAACCCGTGAAAACGCACTGCCCTAAAATATGTTATGTAGTTTGGTGTATTTTTTCTCTATATGCATATTTTTTTAATTATATTTATTCAACCATTTACATACGTACACAGTAAATAACATAGCAACTAAATTTGTGTTATTGTTTTATAATATTAGCAATATAATTTTTCAGAAAAAGTGACCTAGCAAAATAGGTAAATATTGATTTTTAAATTTAAATTAAAGATTACTCTAATAATAATAAAACATGCTCCCTTGTATATACTTCTTATGTGCAGTCTTTCAATGATTGTGCTTCAGATAGCTATTTTCATTATACAACTAAAATTTATTCTTCGAAAGTCAACTATTATTAGAACATGAATTTTAACATTTACAATACATATTTTGTGTAGTTAGTAATCTGCAGGTACTCGAAGTTTGTATTTGTGTCAGGGCTGTTACATAAAAAAACATGCTACGTATTCACAATATTATTTTTTAGAATTATATTTAAAGAAAGTACAAATCACATTATTTTTCTATGAAATGTTAATTTTCGTATTTTCAGGATAAAAATATATTATAAGAAAATTAATATACCTACTTGTACATTGTTACAGGAAGTTAAAATAATTTACATATGTAGGTATATGGTACATTTTGTGTAAATATTAAGCCATTTTGAGTGTTCAAAATTATGTTTCTTTTTTTTAATTCAGTATGCAATTTTCTGTAGTAACACTTAAGAATAAAATTTAAGAAAAATTATTATTTTTTTCTTTATCTTCCATTGATCCGCTCAACGTCAACCAAACTGTTTATATTCTCAATGTGTGTACTCGTAAGACACTTGAACCGCACCATATTTACTTATAAAATGCAACACGTTAAAAACCAACAGTATTTATCAAAGTTGAACATTTTTTTTAATACTTTAAATCAGAGGTGTCAAACTCAATTTTGCAGAGGGCCATATATTAAATTTAGTATGTGTAGGCGGGCCAGATTCAAATAAAATAAGTCTAACAGCTCTAAAAAACATGATTCTTCTTTCTGTGACACATTGCGATCGCGGGCCGTATTGATACGGCCCGAGGGCCGGATGCGCCCAGCGGGCCGTATCTTTGACATGAGTGCTTTAAATGATCACAAGCTAATTTCACTAAATAATGCTAAGTATCCTTTAATATAATAATACACAATGACAGAAGTTATTAATTAATAAATAATTATTTATTGATACCAAAAAGTATACATAAGTATCAGTTTTCCCATTAGGTATTAAATTATTATCACAAGATAAAAGGAAATCGAGTGTCCCAAAGATAAAAGGTAAAGTTATTGTAATTGTACCGAATCGATCAGGTCACACCAACTTTATTCATTCGTTAACTTTGTGGAATGCTTTTCTACTGGCATACCTGAATCGCCATTGCTGTTAAATAAAAAAATTGACAATTTGGTCAGATATTTTATTGTATTTTATCACTATAGATAATTATTACATATTTATTCATTTTCATCACATAAGAAATTATAGACGTACATTTAGTATACATCAAAAGTAGTTCATAATTTTTTTAGAGATAATTCTTTACCAGAATTTATAAACATGAAAAGTTTCACACTGAAAACAAATCAAAATTTGGTAGACATGGTAGACAAATATCACTTGGATTTTTTCTCATTTTTTAATTGTTGCTTTGCATCTGTTATACCTTCAGATATATTTTTTTTAAATCGGCTTAAAAATGATTTAATATCAATATTTGATACCGGAGGCAAATTTTCTCTGGCAACATTTTGAGATCGATAATAAAGTGAAACACACAACTGAGCAGCTCTTTTCACAGGATATGATTCAGCAATTTTCTGCACAAGTTGCTCGTTATTAGCTAGATACCTTAAAATGAATCTTAGAGGCATCTTAGAAATTAAAAAAATTAATTTTAAATATACTAAAAAGGCGTATCAAATGAGCACATATTTCTATACTTCTGTAAAAGCTCACGTTTCAGGTGTAGCTGATTTCTCAAAATCTCAAACTGTCTTAGTTGTTCTTGCTTATTATATTCGATCCCAGGCAACCTTCTTATCTGAAAAATTTAATAATCATTAAAAGAATTATATAATCATGCTAAGATTATCTAGTGTGAAAAATATAGCCATTACAATTATCAATACATATAAACCACAGGTACAATGCACTTAGCTTAGTCTAATAAAGTTAATAAACAATGTTGACTAAAATTACCCTATTGTCATCCATCTTTTGCGAATAGTTTCATACCCCATATATATAAACCCGCATTATTAAAGACATAAACTTTAGCAGATTACGTCAAAATAGTCATTCTACTTTTAGTTCAAAAAAACCTTTGTCACGAAAGGTATTATAATGAAATTTGATCTGCAATAAAAGGCTTAGTAAAATCTATTCATATTGACCATCAAACTACTATCAAATTTAAGATACTACGTGCTTTATATTATTAATCTTCGCTCTCTAGATTTTACAATAATAGTACAATAATAAATAAGATTTCGTTAAAAGTATTTCAATTTTATTTTTTTAATCTGTTATATACCTGTGCCCGTGCCGAATCCAACTTTTTCTGAAGCTCTAATATTTTTTGACTGCAATCTTGAGACTCTCTAGCTTTGGCAGAATTATCAAGTACATCACGTTCGACACTAAAAAAAAGTTATTATCAATTGCGTATATCTTTTTGAATTTGTCAACACGTAATTTGACTTTCTAAATATAGGGTTATCTGACAAATAATAACATCCAAAAACAAACGAAGATTTCTAACCTCCTTATTATATCATAAACTATCGGTAAAATGTCAACATCAACTTCAGAAACGGTAAGTGGGGAAAAACTTTTTTGGTCAGTTATTTCGTTATTAATAGAATCCATAGCAAGTTATTCACACAAATGACAACAGCAAAAGAAAATAGAAAAATCACCATCAAAATTCACTTATTTCACTCATAATTGAAGTATCTGACGTTCAAAACCGAATAGCATAGCAGAAGACACCATACTTCAATAAGTTCATACGTCTATGGTATACATGTGCCTCTTGTCTTTTACACATGATCAACTTATTAAAAACAAATTCTAAAAAATAAACAATTAAAACTAACTTTCGAGAATGTTAAACAAAATAACTTTTATTTTATAACGGTGCATGAATTAATTTACAAAATAGTAAATATGTTTGTAATATATTCCTTTCATTAAAATGTCACACAGTGCATTCGGCGCATAATAATCTCAAAGTGATCCTTCACAGAACTTGTACTTATTATCTCTGGCTTAGCACTGGCAGATCCATGGTCATAATATTTTGTTTCGTTGTCAGACACAAATTATAATAATTGTCTTCTCACTTGATTTTGTCGTTCGGGAATTTGCGCAGTTTTTTTTTTATTAAATATACTTCATATAAATGGGTGCACTCACAAGTAGGCAGAATGCAGGTGTTGAAGAAGTTGACGTTGTATCAAATCATGCATACAAATATCCTCCCAGATCAGGTAGTAAAAATTATCCTCGTACGAAATATGTCCTTGTACGAAACTACCGATTTATTCTAGATATCACTAATCATTTCAAATGAATATTTATTTTATTCTAATTAAAAAAGCTCAAATAATTTACAATAGAATGTACGGCACTACTAATCTTAAGTGAACTTTAACAATTATCAAATTTGGTCCAAGTATAATAAAAGTTTATTACACTATAGCCGTTATTGGCATTTTTTTCTAATAATACTTATAATTTATTGTGTTTTTTCTAAAGATGCTTTCGAACTGTTGGTAGAATTTATACATACCATGCAGGCATATAATCGCCCAATTTTTCTAACACTTACTTATTTTGTCTTATAGGGAATTACTTTGGAAGTCATTTTATTATGGGGGGCGAGAGATTCGATACTCCTCAACCAGAAGCATACCTATTTGGAGAAAATGCAGATTTGAACTTTTTAGGCAGTCGCCCTACTCCGGTAAAACAATAGCATATTTCCTGAACTCTTCTTACTTTAATAACAATAGCGTAGTAAGAATTATTCTTAGTATAACTACATGGAGCTAAGCTATAAATCTATTAGATATAGGAATTTTGACATTAATGGTTAGATAAAGTACACACAGATAAATATAACGAGAAATTATTAATCAATGTTTTCTTCCTTAGTTTCCATATCCTCCTCCTCAAGCTAATGAACCAACAAAAACTTTAAAAAGCTTGGTTAATATCAGAAAAGAATCACTGCGCTTTGTTCGAACTGCTGAATCTATTGGAAAATTGTCTGATAAAGGGGAAGGTTATGTGCCAAGCAAGGGTACTCAGTTTAATATTGAATTTACTTTTGATTGTGACTCTCGGTGCTCTATTACAATATATTATTTTTGCACTGAAGAATTCACTCCAAATGGTGTTGTGTAAGTTTTGTTACTATATATCTAGTTCATATTCCATTCAATTCAATATCTTTATTATAATAATAAGTAATAATTGCTATGATATCATTCATATTCTAGGTACCACCCTCGAGATCCAACGATGAACTCCCACACATTTCGATATAAGCGAGGTGCAAATCAACAATTTTCACAGACAACTCACATATTTGATCCGAGCAAGTATTCTGAAGAAGATCTTTTGTTCAATTCAGACAAAGAAATCTTTCCCATAGCTATTCACTGCGTTGTTGAAGAAGGAGTTGATGGTAAGGATGGATTTATTTATAACGGGAAATGCTAGATTTTTAATAAAATTCATGACAGTGCTAAGTTTGGAACAAATCAAAATGACCACACGACAACTAAATTGATTGTACAGCTTATTTTAACGAAATTGCTTTACTTATAAAAAAAAATATTATTCTTAATTCTTCAATTCGTAATGTGGCCTGAGAGTTAGTATATAACCAATTTAGAAAAAATGATTTTTTTCACTGGTTTTGGTATATCTACGTGTGAGATAGATATAAAAATAATATGTATTTATGAAGGGTGTGTTATTGTCAAAATGGTTACTGTGGAGTACATTCAAGTTCATCAGTCTTATTATGCATATGTATCATAAGAGTTGAAAAAAAACACTTAAGTTTTTTTAAACAATTTTAATTAAAAATGTATTTTACAAAATATTTTTTTTAATCTACTCCTTTTCTAAATTCACATATATCTTGATTAAGTTGTACCTTTAATAAACGGTTGCCATTTTTTTATATTTCTGTGCACATTTGAACATAACATCTATAAAAAGGATAGCCAGGCTTACATATTGAGTAACAATTAGCAAAATAAATGTCTCACTCTTTTTAATTCAAAAACACACAAATTGGGCATTAGTTGCATTTCATACAAACATCATCTCTTGTTAGGTAATTGAGAATTTTGACCTGGTCCTTAGTTCCATAATATATATTTACATTAACACATTTAATGTATACATATCAACTTTAACTATACAACCCTGCATAATATATTATAAAAATATTAAACCGAAACTTTTATTCTCTTTTTCAATAAGAAATAAAAAAATGTAAATATTAGCCCACGACTCATATTATAGGTGACATATTTTTGCTTGTTATTTTTTATTAATTCATAATTAAAACATAATTTTAGATCTTAAGCAATCACACACTACCATAGCAGTTGTAGAGAAGCACTCTGATGGGACATTTGTTCTGAAAGCATTAAAACAAAAGCTTTATGTCGACGGCTTGTGTTATTTATTGCAAGAAATATATGGAATTGAAAATAAAAATGTCGAGAGCAATAAGGTAAGAGAATTTAGCAATAATTCATGACGTGGTAAAGGTTAATATTTTATTGATATTAAATTTACTTCATTAACAGGAATAATGTGATTTTCGAATCCATTTCGCTTCACTCAACAAAAAATGTATTAATAATATTTACAAGAAATTTATCCTTATAATTAAAAGCAATCAGTACTCTAAATGACATTTTTAATAAGGAATGTTATTATATGGCAATATGTGCCGGGTGTCGAAATTATTGGCTAGAGGGGAGATTAAGTTATGTTGTAAGAAATCTGCACTGAAATTCCAAAAAAATTTCTTTTAAAATAAAGTTGTTTACATAAACATCGTGTACCTTCTTGGGTCTAATAATAAATGCAACAAATCACAAAGGATGTGGGCCCAAGCCTTGCATTCATTTTTTGTCAGTTAATCTGCATGCTCAATATGTTTTACACTTTGTGATGAACAGTAACAAATATGATTTTAAAAATAACACATTCAAATTTGACAGAACAATGGAGATGAAGATTGTGAAGACAACGGCAGTGAATGCGTCATATGTATGTGTGACGTTCGAGATACACTGATATTGCCATGTAGGCACCTGTGTCTTTGCAATTCGTGTGCTGATTCCCTCCGCTATCAGGCCAACAACTGTCCTATTTGTCGAGCTCCCTTCCGGGCCCTTCTGCAGATACGCGCACTCCAGAGGCAGTCTGGTCAACCTCAACCTGTACCAGCCAGTCCTCCTGATGTAAGCAAAGCCAGAACAACATTAAGTAGACATGTATTACATTCTTTATTTATACTTAATTTATAATCAGGCTCACATCAAGCAAGTCTATTTATATTTAATAACTGGATCTTAAGGTATCGATTGAATCGTATAAGACCGAAGAAATAGATTTTGACAGGCATTTATGTCATTCATCATTCTAAGTATCAGATTATTAGAAATTTACTTTTACCGAATTGATTAATTAGCAATATGACATTTAATAAAATGTTAAGCTATTTAGTAAACTATGTCATTAGTATTGTATACATTGCAGGGTAGCTCTGAAAATATACCAGCAGGTTATGAAGCAGTTTCGCTAATAGAAGCTCTAAATGGACCGTGCCCGGTGCGAGTGGCTCTGCCCCCTCAAACTCCCCAGCCAGTCCATCAGTCTCCGACTGTCACAGCCACAGCTACCAACGGCACCCCCGATTGTGATACAACAATAATACAGGTAGAATTTTATGACTTGTTTTTAATTTAGTGTTTTCCCATATTTACTTGTAAAAATTTAATTTTAATACAACAATCAACATTATAACACAACTTTATTTTTAAAAATGCTTTAATATTATTAACATGGTAAAATGCTTTAAATTTTTCTAAATATTCATTATTAACTCATCGCTTTGTCTAACAATTTTGGACATATTTATTCTAATGTACAATAGTTATTTTCTGAAGCAATATTTTTTTTAATTTTTCATTTCTTGTTACATAAAAGAATGTCTGTAGTTCATGTTCAGGAAACATGTATTATTTGTTTGTTCGTTTACATTTTTAGGCTGCAGAAGTTTTGAATAGGTATAATCTCGAAAGACAGTCCTCAGGAAGTATCGGTGGAAATACTAAAATTAAAAACATTCAAAGTTCCACCTATAGTAAGCATACCAATAAGGACTTAGAAGGCAAAAGCCCAAGAGATAGGGCTCTTGCTCAGAATAATGCACCTGAGGTAGTTTTTTTTTATTTAACATAATATAACGTAGATAATTTGATTTTGCTATGAATTTATAAAAATTTTACTCATCAATGTTTACATAGTGATGTATTTTTCAACGGGACAAATGAATTTATTAATCTTGTATATAGTTATTGAATCTCCAGAATTAAAATATTTTTAATTCTTACTAAGTAATGTGGCTTCTCACTTAAAAAATATAAACTTGTCTTGTACTACCTACCAAATTTTTGATGATAAAATTGCATAGTGAAAAAGAGCTTTTATGCATATTGATCTTCTTACATTGTTTAGCCTCTTTTCATCGTCTGATGATAAATTGAAATTGACTGGTGCTTTATGATCGAAAAGTTTCATTACAATTATAAATTTACAAAAACTAATACAATCATGCTTTTTAAATTAATACCTAATATTAATAACACTATTAAATATTGTTTATAGTTTCGTATGTCAATACTTTTGGCTCGAGAAGAAGAAAATAATAAGTTACTTAACAAAACTGCTTTAAAAAGTCCCATATTGGCTAATCAAGTAAAAGCTGACTACGAAAAAAACAAAAATGCTGTAAGTTTAAAGAAAAAGTGAATGTCATAATAATTGTTTCATTTTATTCCAAGTAAACTAATAAAATATATTAATATATGTTGATAGTTACTTAAATGTAGTGCAAATGATGCACATTGTAACTTATTTTGTAATACTGTCCGAAAATCAAATTTTGAAAAAACTGAAGTGCTCCTCACCATATTCAATATTATTACATTCATTTCTTCAAATGGGTACAACATTTTAACAAAATTTAATATTTTAATCACACATACCATTTTTTATTATTATTTAATTTGTTTGATAATACTACTGGCATTATTCCGTGTCAGGTGAGACACGGAATAATGTGTATTTATAAATCAAATGTTTATGTAGATAGGTGAAGATTATACAGACGACTTAGAGGCAGAAGCTGATAGTCATGAAGGAGAGGTAGAAGGGGAGGGAGACAGCGATGCTGAGAAATTATCCCCTCTTCTCACAGCTCTCAATGATGATGATGATGATGTCGATCGAAATAATTCTGCCGTTAAAATTGGACCTGTAAATATAATAACCAATGGCCAAAGTGTTGTCAGTAGACTTCCACTGCATTTGGAGGCGGTTCTTGAACCCATAGACGACACTGACACGGATGAACCTGAACAATTGTCCAGCGCTTGTGAGTCTATTCTTTTATTTTGATTCCATAAATGCTATTATAAAGACTTCCAAGCAAAAAAATATAAACTATTTGTTCTATCTAGCCGTTGGTGGTCCACCTTGCACAATGGAAAATGAATTAGGAGCACCGGCAGAAGATTCTGATTATTTTACTCCAGAAGATACTCATACAACAATCTTAACTTCCCCCCATCACAATGCCTCTAGCAAAAATGTAAGTACAATATCTATTGTTGCAGTATTGAACCAACAGAGGATACATAACAAACTAAATCTTTTAACAAGACAATTTTAAGTACATAATGTTTCACCATTATTTTTGTGTAGAATTTATATGATACACTATAAATTTAATTTTCAAATAACTACTAATTTTGACTAACTTTTTGTTGGAGCTTATTTATTAAACAAAATTAATCTAGCTAAGTAAGGTATCTAAAGGTAAACAGTACGCAATATTCAACTTTGTTATATATGTATTTATGCCCAAATTTCTATATGCTTATGTTTTCAAATCTATAAATAATCTTCAATTTCATCCAAGTATGCTGTCTTTAGATCTAATTAATTTAAAATTAGATCAAGTCTTTTAAAAATGTTAATTCTTTCTGAATTCTCACATATGCATGTGCTTTTAGAAAATGAGGTTTGCTTTTATTTCACAGGATGTTGTTGTTAACGCGGTGACAGCTAGTTCTACAGAAAGTACACCCCAGCGCTGGGCTATTCCTCATCATGTCACCTCGCTTCCAGGTTGTAGCTCGTAGGGTGCACAGACTCTCCGTTTCCCGGGATAAATGTTGCAAAATAATTTACGTGCTCTGTCCCGCTTTGTCTATGTAACATTTATAATAAATTTGAATGCGTCCTTGATATAAGTGTAACTTATTTGTAAATCATGAAGATAGAACAGGATAATGATTATTGATTTTTTCTTGTATCAATACAAGAAAAAATAATATAATTGAATAAATAATTTTTTCAGATAAAAAATCTAAAAAAAAATCGACATTTAGTACTAATATTACTATCCAAAGGAAAACAGGTGAATCTGGCATAGGGTAAACAAAATATTTGTTTAGATTTAAAGAAGTATCTTTGAAAAAAAAAATTATATATACTGATAAAAACATGCTGTAAAATTGTGATGGTCTCCTTTACCTTAAGTGATTTAACCTTATCAGGTCAAAGAAACACGTATTCTCAAAATCCTTTTAATTTTTCTCTTATCTTGTGTACTTTTTATCTATTTTTCTTGGTTTTTATAAATTTGATTTGAACAGATTTTTTTTTGATTTACCAATCCCGGTAAATTGAGTGTCTGCTGTAATTTTTTTACTTCTTATTTTCCGAGAGCCGTTTCTGATAATAAATTGTATTTTTAATATATGTATGTATTGAAGGTTCATATCAAATTAATTATTACACTTTCTCAACAGGCACACCACTGAGCCATGTGAGCAATCGATCTTCAGGGGATTCGTACAGTTCGTCCTCTTCCACTAGACAACTTTTGACAAATGCGAACCCAACTCTACCTAATGCCAACAATATAGGACATCATCAACTCGGCACCGTGTCTCAGAATATAAATTCCGAATAGTTTAGCAACAGCATATATACTTATGATATTCTATTGCATTCCATTTTTAATGTTAGATCAGAAATGTCACCATTGTTAATGCATTTTGTTGCCATTAGTTTACTGATGTTATTAACAAGATATATACTCAAGTATTTTAAATGAATGGTATTATTATATTGATATTATTATAATGTAGATGTGAACTTGTGTTGTAATTATGTTTAAGTTTTTATGGTGTTATACTCTTTGTATAAAAGATTTTTATTCAAATAATATTTAACTATGAAATATTTTAATTATTTCAAAATCCATATAGCCAATCATTGCTGAAATTGTAAATATACTAATTATTATGGGCATTCAATGTTTGTAAAGAATGCAATTTGGATCATATTGACTATTTATAAAAAATACACCCAACTATTGGATGACAACTCATTTTCCCTAATATTTATGGTTTTTGGCAGATATTTCCTTTCAACAAAAGACAAGACATTATATAACATTTCTTATTATAAAACTGGTATCTTAATAGACAGTAAATAATACACAATTACTAAATTGCTGATCCTAAATAAAAATGAATAGGGTAAGTATATAAGATAACCTTGAAATGACTTTATAAGGGTTTTTAAAAATAGTTACATATATCTTCCTTCCAAGGCAGTCCCAGCACCAATAGCCTGCGAGCCTAAATCTATCTGAAATAAATTATAGTTAATCTCAAGAGAAAATTTTAATTACTCAAACAAACAAGTCCAATGTTCGCATGAAGTTTACAAATCACATTAAAAAAAACTGATCAGGATATAGTTTACGTACTGGTGTTGAAGCAGATTTATATTAACTGTAGGGGAAAAAAGATTTGTTTGATATTCAGTTATGAGTGAGAATGAATGCGTACATTACAGTTTGCATACATTTAAAATTCTTCAAAGTCTACTTGTTACCTCTAAGGATGTAAATTCTACTTGTCTCTTCACCAGTCCCCAATTTTCACCCAACTCTTCAAGGCTTCAAATAATAAGTTTTGACCTAGTGTAGGTGAAGCTTGAATAAAATAAGTATAGAAAAATAGCCCGCAGGAGATTTTGGTTCAACCAGGTATGTCCTTTGAGGATCGACATATCATTTTAATATTTTGACTGTTAAATTTAAAAGGATCACGCTTAATTACATTTTAGCACAATAGTAAAATTACTGTTTAATTACATAACACCAACCAGTATTGCACGTTTAACTATATATAGTATGATTATGTTTTTTTGTTTTTGGAAGCTTTTTTTCGTGCAGCGTAGGCAGACATTCGTTGAAGGCGGGCGGTTCGCTGGTCGGGAGTCTCGGCGGCGAGTCGTCGAGCTGTGTAAGCTGACATACGTGCCAACCGCAATGCTCGATCTTCACTGGTTTCTTTTGCAAGTCTAGATGCTGCATAAACTGACATTTTAGCAAGTCGAGTCTTTCTTTGCTGAGGTGATTCATTAGCTAATCGCTGTGCTGCATATGTAGACATTCTTGACAACCTCAATGTTCTATCTGCGCCGAATTCATTTTCTTGTACTTTCTGTTTTTTTTTCCGTTTCTTAGTTTTGGTGTTTACTTCATTCTTTGATGTATTTTTGATACCTTCGCTATTCTCTGTTTCAAAGTAAGTCACCTTATTTCTTTGCCTCTTGGATTTCGGTGTAGATTTACCAGCTGTAAATTGATCCCAATAAGAGGCTATGGCAAGCCTCACAGCTTCTTTAGATTTATTGGGCTTGTCCCACCCTGGAGTTTCTTCTGCTTGGGTCGGGAAAGCGTCTAAATTATTGGACGAGCAGTCAATAATAACCTCCTCCAGTTCAATTGACTTTTCTTCCGATTCATCATCGGAGCTTGAATTTTCATTATTATCATCCATGACGCAAATGAAAATTGATTCCATACAATAAATAAACTATTTATCCATTGTAAGCTTGGGTATCCTTCCGACGTATCTAATTCAATGTTGTTTTTTTATAGTTCAAAACATCTTCACGGCAAAATCTTCCGATTTGCCAATGTATTTTCTTAATAATATTATGATTATTTTTTCCACGATTTGACAGGTTACTAGACCTCAAAAATTATTGTAAACAATGCGTCCATAAACAAAAAGGAGGTTATTTTTAGTTTCAAAAAATTCGTAAATACCCCCTGAGTTGAAAATTTTGTAGCTTCTTATATTCTTACAAGGAAATTTGGTGAATTAAAGTAATAAAGATGATAAATTACACGTTTTCGATAATAATGAAATGTCAACATGGCAACACTAAGAGTACACGATTATTAATCTAATTTGTCTTTGCCCTTTCGCTCGTTGACGTTTGATGGTTTTAGAAAAAGGGTGGTGATTTTATTTTTGAAGCTCCTAATAAGTATGACTTAAATTAGGTTCCAATTTCACGTGAAATTCAATAAACTTTAAAATTAAATATTAATTTTGAGTTGGTGAAATGAAAATTTATATCTAAAAGTGTATTGCTATATTTGTTTACATTATGATTAAAAGTTGAGCAAAGCATGAGTGAATCTAGTAAGATTTATCATGAAAAGCAAGTTAAAGAACTTTGCGCTTTACACGCGCTCAATAATTTATTTCAGGTTTGTTTTCCTCTAATAATAGTTAAATATTACTTTTATAATTATACATGTTATCGCTTGTGGTTTCACGGTTGTTATTTTTTTAAATTTTATCTTTGAAAAAATATAAAGTTTGAATATGAAATAACTTCTGTAAGTAATTTGTAAAGCATAACATTTGATGTCATGTTATTTCCTTTTTTTGTGTCCTCATAGTTTTTTATAATAGTAATGAATACCAGGTTTTATAGTTACCATTAAAAAAAAAATTATAAATAATTAATGATTCAAATAAATTTTCAGGCGAAAGCATCTTATTCAAAAGCTGAATTAGATGAAATTTGTAGTACCTTATCTCCAAATGTCTGGATTAACCCTCATAAATCTATTCTGGGCTTGGGAAACTATGATATTAATGTCATAATGGCTGCTCTTCAAAAGAAAGGATGCGAAGCTGTATGGTTTGACAAGAGAAAGTAAGTTTATCTATTGTAATTTAATTTAAATATACAGTCCATACAGATTATGCACGTATACAAAATGATGTTGCTCTTGATTTGTGCGTAGACAATTCTTTGAATTACAGAGCATGATCATTCCTTAAAAAATATCACTACATTATACATAGAATTATTGATAACTTGCTTTCAGGGATCCTGGTTGCTTGGATCTTACAAATATATGTGGATTTATATTAAATGTACCATCAGAATATAAATTGGGTTTTGTTATGCTGCCTTTAAAAAGAAGACATTGGATAACTCTGCGACAAATTCATGGAAACTTTTACAACTTAGATTCTAAATTGGACAGTCCATCTCTGATAGGGAGAGTAAGTTAATAAAATCTATGTAATAGGTAATATCTAAGTTTAAAAACTATGGTTTTAAATTTGATGAGAAAAATATATAAATATATGTATCTTTTTCAGGGCTGTGATTTAATAAGCTATTTAAAAGAGCAACTTAATTGTAAAGATAAAGAACTTTTTATAGTTGTGAGCAAAGAAGTTGAAGAAAAGCAATCTTGGCAACATCATTATGCGACCCAACCTGACAATTTTATTAAATATTCACATAATACAAATAAACAAGATAATAATCAATCAGAATTAGCTGAATCTGGGTGTTTAAAACTTAACGATAATTGTAGAGACGATAAAAGTGAAAGTGTTTTAAATAGGCTTGTGACTGACAATTGTACACCACAAACAGAAAATAATATATAATGGGCTAATAGTTTTATCTGTAAATACAATAAATACTATATATTATTTATTTAATGTGAATAAAATATATTTTATTTTGTACCAAGTACAAATATATATTTTTTTTAATTTGTAATGTGTCTGTATTAAATGGAAGTCTGCCAATTTATTCAGCAATCAGAAAGCATATTATTGTTGTATTGATGTTTGTATGGATAATAATCTCAAATATGTTGAGATTATCTACTAAATTGTTTAGTGATTTTTAATGAATTAATTTCTCAAGATGTAATTTTCGATTAATGTATCTCTATACATGAATTGAAAATTACATTAAGAGATAAATAAAATAACAAAAATAAGCCAACAAAGCATAGTATTTTTAAATATATAATATAGAGCAAATTTACGACTTCAAACCAGCCTGAGGTTGATTATTGATGTTTGAAGAACATATTTAGTTGTGAAAATTATAGTATGGATATTAAAAAAGATTCTTTTGATACGCCTATCTTTGAACCTTTTTTTCTGCATAAATTGAAAGAGACATTGTAACTTATTGTATATTATTTTCATTAAATAAATTTACAAATAACATACATTTTTCATTTGTTTTCTTAGGAAATATAATAATATTTATCGAGCAATAATTTACGAAATATCTGGACAGTTTTCGTTTTTTGAAATTATAAGACGTTCGGTATCCAAATTATATTTTTTAATTCTGTTATAAATGTCAATACGAGTTGACGCAGGAATATCTCGATATCTTCCAAGTATCCAAAACCGATCTGAGGAAATAAAAAGGGTACAGTGGTTGACATTCTGTGGATAACTATTGGTATTTTGAATAAAATAATTTACCTGTGTACGCCATTGCAAAAGTAGAACATGTCCATACAATAGCAACGTTTTCATAGTCAGTATACAAAATATTATAAATTCCGGCTCCTGGGAGCATTCTGGCAATCGAAAAAGGTAACTTTGTGTTCACTTTAAATCGCATAATTGATGATCCTTGAAACATTGGAATTGCAACACCACTGACGTTTGATGAATTTCCAGTCCTGCAAACAATCGTTGAGTTGTGAGGCTCAAATTGATTAGAAAGTAAACTGTGAATAATGTTTTTTTGCTGACCATCTATTGAGAGAAGAGGCAAAAACATTAAGATGTCTTCTTAAACTGAGCGCAAAATCAAATGTCGTACAACTTGATGCGACTTCCATGACATAAAACGACCGCTCTACTTCAAACCATTGACCTGTGAACTGTATAATTGAATTTAAGGTTTTATTTAATTATTGCTAACTAGTTAGCAAGACGATTTATATTTTTGACTGAGATTGCAAGAGCTCTTTCCCCTATAAAAGCATAAATATAAGTCAAAAGTGCTGTCTCAGAAAAAATATCCTATATAATTAATTATTTATAATGAACATCATAAATCAGTATAATTTACCTTTGATAAATTAAATTCAGGTATAGCCATGTAGCGTGGGCATTTTCCTATTCCAGAGGCCGCTACTTTTGTTGAATATATGAAAAAGAAAAACAAGACAGTCACAGGAACGCTTTTCCAACCTTTGTAACATGGTAAAACCATTGTATGGAATATAAGTTATAGTAAAATAAAATATTTAATACACAAAACTACAGGTTTACAAAACAGTATTATATTCTGTATGATTGCTTTGATAATGATACTACTAAACTCTATATGCCTGTCACTTGGGTCATACCAATAAATAATGCATATTACCATGAAACAGGGTTAACACATGACCTATGTTTTATACCAAACTAAAAAAATAAAAACAAAATGCTTACCATCTGTGTAAAATAGTTTTATTTTATACTTATTAGAAGCAAAGTATAAACTTACGATGATCAAACCTCTCATCAGCACTTCTAAGTTATTATAAGTATTCTCGCATATATGCTATTTTCATCTTTAATGGAAAACTAATAATTCACTGTAATGAATGACTTATCTTCAACTTCGTACAAAAAGTCAATATTTGAATACTTTAATGCCTAATTTACATTTGTCACTTCCAGTGGCTGAAATACTTCTTGTTTTCTTTTACACATGATTATACACAATGCAAATAGCATGTAAATGAATACTTATTTTATAGGAAATCAAAAAACAAAGGAATTTTTATCAAATTAACACAATTATGTGACCATTATTCAATTTCCTAATTGAAATGTGCACACGTGGCTTAATTTTTTGATCCTTAGAGTTTTCTATATATCAAAAGTATTGTTGTAATTTAGTCTGACATGACCTTGAATAGTTAAGGGCCTCACTACGAAAATTTTCTAATAATTTTTTTGTGCCAAGATTAAACTATTATGTTATGTTTTTTTTTAAATGATAGCTTCTGTAATGTAATATATTTAGAAATGAATTTTTTGACAATAACAATTTCACCATTTCAAGGAATAATTTGGCATATCTGAACAGAATTACTAAATAAAGGTCACAGAATGAAAAAAAAAACTATATCGACATTGGAAAGGGCAAATAATTTGATGATTGCGTATCATTTTACCGAACAGTATTTTGAATAATTTTTTTTAACATCATAAGGATTTTCTGAATGATAACATTATGGAAAAAGTAAGATTAATCGTAGTTTCAAATTTATGATTCTTTAAAATCATCCATAGTAAAATTTATTATCTGACAGTAAAGTCATTTCCACTTTCCAATGTTGATACGTAAGGATAAAAAAAATCAATGTTTTATTTAATTAATTCATATAGGTACAAAACAACATGCAAAGTTTAAATTCACCATTTAATATTGAGAGGAATATCAAGTTTTTCAACAGCATGATATTCTGTATGCAGCAAGGCTTTAGCTTTATCGGAATCTTTACCATCGAGCCATTGTGAATACAGTTTATTGACCAAGCTATTTGAACATGATGCATATTTATCTAGTTTGCTGTACATCACCTCCAATGAGTTAACAAGCTCCTTATAATTATCACCTTCCTGAGGTCTGATTTGAGCACCACCGTTCAAACAACCTGAGAACAAAATAAAAGTTTTAAAATAAAAATAATTAATATATATATATATATATGAATAATAAGTTATAATATATAATGTATCTAATATATCTTAAGATAAAAAAAAACCACCTGAAGGACAAGCCATGACTTCTACGTAGTGGTAGTTACACTTCCCTCTTTTGAGCTTTTGTACAAGATTTTGAATGTTTTTAAAACCATTTGCAATAGCAAATTTTAAAACCTCTTTGCCATCTTTTATCAACTGCACTTCTCTGAAATCGGGATTCCTGAAAATATGAATTATATCTACATACACATGTATTATAATTATTAATATATTCAACATTTCAGTTTTCAACGAATATAAGTGGGATAAGACAAAGTTAAATGTGTTTATTGAGGTTTTTAGTATTTTTATTTATAGTATTTAATTTTATGAATAGAAAAAGAATTTATTTATTTATAGTTATATATAAGTAAATTTAAAAATAGCAGATAAACTTTCACCTCACTTGTACCAACGCAAAAATATATTTCTCTTTTAAGTACTCAATATTTTTTTTTCATAACATTTTATTGTAAACTTAAATAATTTTTTATCGTGGTCGCACAGCGGCGGGCACACGTAAAGTGGTCGGCGCGCGCCATGGTGCCCGCGGGCATAGAGTTGGGGGCCACTGCCCTAACCAAACAAGTCACAGATATTTAAATATCAAAAAAAATTGTAAATAAATATTTATTGATATTATCAATTCTTTTAATTAAATAAGAGAGAGAATATGATATTATTTAATCACTTTATATTATTTTATTTCTTAATATACCTTAAGTTTTTATAATTAAGAGTAATACTTTCTTCTCCAAATAACTCTTTAGCAGCATATAAAAATATCTGGTCAGCATAGCCACCTGATCCTGAGCCAATATGACTATGTAATTTTGATGTTAATTGTAGAGGAATTTCATCTACTTCCCATGGCCAGTCCATATCCACTAAATCAAAATCATCCAATACTTTGTCTGTCTGTGATAACATTTGCTCAAGTTCAACTTAAAAACAACGAATTAACGACAATTAGATATTAAATACTATGTATTTTTTATTATTTTATTAATTCAGTTTAAAAAGATCTTACTTGATGTTATAACACAGTCTACTTCACGACAATCATATATATCACTAAAAAAGTCTTCCCTTGATGCCTCCAGTTTTTTATCATAGCAAGGCATAACCGTCACATGATAAATATTGTTGGGACACAAATTTTTAATAGAAGCTAGATGGTGTTTAACAAGAGACCCCATAATTTGTTGAGGCGATTTTGTTGTGGAAATATAAGGTAATATAAAACTCCCATGTGTCTTTTCGGCATAGCATACCCACCCTATTTAAATAAAAGAAAACTGTTTAATTTTTACTAGGTACTTTAACATATTAATACATTCTACGATAAAGCTTTAGTTTGTGTTTCTTTGGTAGTATTCCAAAACATTACCTGGACATGATGATGCTAACATTGGTATTTCCTTGCTATTCTGATCTGTAATGTGTGACTTTAACCTTTCAACAAATTCTTTTTGTGATTCCAGTACAGCTAAATCGTCAGCAATGTTCATATTTAAAACCACATCAGCTCCCAAAGATTTCAAGTACCCTGTGATATATAAAAATTGTGAAAAAAAAAAAACAAAATTAATTTATTATCAAATAAGTTCCAAACATAAAATACCTGTTAATCTTTTGATAGCATTTTCAGGTGTTGTTTTGTACCGAGATGCCAATGATAAGATCGGTTGAATAGAAACAGACACAACTATCAATTTAACATCACTATTACTAGCAGATGCATCTAGTTTTCTTTCTTTAAAAACTCTAAAAATAAAATCAATGGTTAGGATTATCTGTGTTTGTATTTGATTCACCCATTTTGTGTATCAACTCTTTAAAAGATTATTCGCCATATATCTTGATAAGACTTTTATCATGTACCCGAAAAGATCTACTTTGAAAAATAGGCAATCGTCAAAAATGTGTAACAAAACTAATATAACAATGTACAGATGATTTACATTATTAAGTCAATGAGTTTACAGGAAGTGTGTTTTAGCGTTACAGAAAAATGTTAAGTCAATTATATTCATTTACATTTAATAATACCAACCGTAAGAGTTCTTCTTGGCTCTGCTTCGTTACAAGTACACTTTCTGCAGAAGTAATACATCCACTACAAGCCAAACAATCGGAAAGAGTGATTTCCACCTTTTTTAATTTTTGTTCAGTGCCATCCGAGTATTGGAGAAACGAGCCTTCGTTTTCTATTTTGATTTTTGCTCCGGTCGCGGTCTTAGTTTTCTCAATTTTAATTGGTTTGATGCATTCCTAGAAAAAAAAAATCGCTAATGGTTACCTTAATTTTTGACATCTACTCTATTAAACAAGTAAATGAGATGCTCTTACTTGAGAAGGGGTTATGAAATCGTCCAAATCTGTCAGTTGTAAAGCACCGCTAAATCTAGATGCCATTATTCTGTTTGTGGTATTATTATAAGGACTTTTCCATCAAGTATTTTCTCCCAAATCTTCTCTTTAAAATAATATATGCTACGCGCAGTTATCAACTCGTAGAGATGACCATGTATATACTATCTCCGCTGTGGTTGATGATAATGATAATAATCAAACTGTCACTGTTACAAGGCAGGAGTTTATTGTCTATTATCAAAAAGTCTATGGGAAAATAAAAAAAAATTAAGGAGCTAAAATTAGAAATTAAATCTAAATAAAATATTTTTACTTATCAAATAGTATTTTGAAATGTTTTATTTTTTGTAAATTAATTTTTTTTTTTCATGCGCCACGAAATTATTACCACGTTTCAATAAAAAGGCGGTAAAATTTAAAATAAAAAACTGGGCACTGATTTTTTGTTTCAATATTATTATCGGAATGGCGTGCATATTCTATATTAAGTGATTTTTTTAATATTTCATATTAATGACCGAATCCAATAATATTACTTTTGTATTATTTACGTACATATTTAGTAACAATGAATTTGTTAAGTATTGTGTATAATATGATATTGTGTTTACGCCATCAGTTTAATTTCAATGCCATTTATCCGATTTTTTTATTGAACAATAAAACTTGGATATTTCAACGCTTCATTCAACATTGCATTATATAATTACATCCTTGTTTAGATACGATAAAGTAGTGGTTAGTGATTCAAAATTATATGCCTCAGTGAGTTCTTTTCGTGATTACAATAATTTCCCCCTCCGTCGAGTGACGAAGGTCGAGAACGATTCTCTGAATGGTTCCTCCACAGCACAATGCGAGTTTCTACAAACAATAAGCAAAAAATCAATCAAATCCGTCCCGCGGCATGCCGTGACAGTAACCGGCGCAATGAATAAACACCGGGGAATCTCTTTTCATTCAGTCCGATGTCAGCCTTTTCCGTTGATGGGTGACGACGGTATTCAATTCTCGGGGCGATTTCTCATTTTACCGGAGTACATTCATGTAAACTGATTGATATGGCAGAAGGTGAACCCATTCAAAAAGAGAAAATTGTTCACACATATCCGATCGTCAGGGTGAGTTGCACTAGTTTTACGCACAACAATAATAGTAACTAATTATTACTATTATAAATGGTCGCTTTCTCATTCAATCTCGTTTTTTTTGTTAATAATATCGATTGATGAAACGATGAAGTAAGCGAAACTGCAACTTCGAGTCCCAACAAGTAGTGGATGAAATTCGTCTCAATAATTAATTGTTTAAATTCGATTTATTAAAAAAAATAACAATAGCTATTTTCTTGCATGTTATTCAGAAATAACGCGATCGTCGGACGGATAGACGCGATGTAATATTTGTTTACCCTAGCATGCATTTTATTTATGAGACTGCAGCTGTGCTTGAGAATCAATAGACTGAATCTAAAAACGATCCCCCTTTATATATACACACAACAATGAGCCAATCGCATGTGCATTACATTATTGATCTACATATGCGCAATTTTATAAATTTACTTAAAACACTTAGAGATCAGTTCTTTTAATATATTTTTTTAATGAATCAACAATTACCATCCCAAAAATCTTTTTAAAAAATTTATAGAAGGCCAATATTTATTTAGTGTAAAAAAATCTAAATATAGATTCATTCATATATAACTTATTTATTTCTTTCTATACTTAAATATTTCTAAAAATGCTCTTCCAGCACTCAGATATGCCGGAAGAGATGAGACTCGAAGCAACCGAACTCAGTGTAACGGCTTGCGAAAAGTTCGCTAGCAATAATGAACATGCAGCAAAAATGATCAAGGAAACAATGGATAAAAAATTTGGACCGAGCTTTCATGTTGTTGTTGGTGAAGGATATGGCTTTGAAGTGTCATACGAAGTAAAAAATATATTATATTTATATTTCGGTGGAAACCAAGCAATATGTATTTGGAAATGTTCATGATATGTATCAATCTTATGCGTGTCTAATTCGATCTTGAATAACCAATTAAGTCAGTATTTCAATATGCCAATAATAAAATGTTGTCTTTCATGATATCATTTTAAAAATAATTAAGAGGAATAACTATTATTTTTTCGGATTAGTCATAGCAATGACTAATGGAAAAATTACATTGTCAGCTTGTGTATTTCTCTAAATCTGTTTGTATTTTTTTAATTGTAGATTGAGCTTAAAATCATATAGGTACAATTGAAACCTATAATGATATTGCCTTGTATACTATGATGTAAAATTAATGACACCAATGGAAATATATATTTATTTACAATTGTACAATATAAATTTTATGTACTTTATTGTTTTTTAAAGCGTTTGAGTTGAGTTAAATATCTGTAGCCGTAAACAAATTGGACTGAAGTGTGTAAGGTTAAAGTGACAAAAAAAGAAAAAAAATGGCCATCCACTATAATATACAACAGAATTGGCGAAATTTGTCTCCATTTTCATTACAGGCTGGATAGTTTTCATGGCCAGGGATTTTCTCCAGGGTAGTTAACATTATCTTGAGGTGTATTTTCCATAGTTGCTTACCAGCCACGTACTACCCGGCAATCAGGGAAAAAATGATTGTTTAAACTAAAGTAATAATTTTAAAGTCATGTTAATGGACGAAATATAAATATTGTTGACTTTATAGCCTATATAATCTAAAATAAGGATATGAAGACGATTTGCTTTATTTTTGTTAAACTGATTGAAGTTTTCTGCCCTCCGACATTTCGGTCCCCATGCTGGAAACATCTTCAGGGATTTTGCTTTCCTGCTGTTCCACTGTATTTGAGCGCACCACCAAGCTGGTACCCAGGAGTGAGTCCACCTCTGCAAGTAGGCATAGCCCTCTGACAAAATGAGCGTGTTAGGCTATGGTCGTGGCGAGCACTTTAAGTTGAAACGAGAAAGCATATCCTGTTTTAATTAAATGCTCAGCCACCGCTGAGTCCGCACATCATTGAAATTTGTACGCCACTTGTGTTCCAACATTCTTTTGGCGATATTTCTGGAGGTCTTCCCTACATACGATGATGGTGTCCAACCACTAGATAACATCAGTCTCTACCAGAAATTTGTCTTTCAGGCGCAAAAGACAGGCGCCAATTTCGGAAATTGTGAAGACGGTCTTAGCACGGGGACCAAAATGTCCCTACTCATCACTCAGAAACCAAATCATTCAATAACAGCTGCCAAAACCTACGAACATATTTTTATAAGGGATGCAGGTGTGATTCACAATCACCTCTGCTGTGGCCTGGTTTTCATATTTTTTTCACCAAACATGCATCTGTAGCTAAGCAAGAATATTACATTTATTACTTGTACGAGGTCCCAAAAGTTTTTTCTCATTTCTTAGGTTATCATGTACCTAAATCAAATTGTCAATACATACGTACGTATACGTATTAAATAGATCCACAATGAATATTCATTGTGGATCTATTTAATACTCAATAATTACCAGAATAATTGCATTTTATATAAATTATTTAATACTCAATAATGCAATAATTTTATTTATTAATTATTTTCATAATAACAGATATGATGTATATGCCAATTCGGCGTACATCGTTATTAACTTGCATTTCAGTGAAAAGTTTGGCAAAAGTTGTGTTCTAGTATTGTTGAATAAATGCTCAGACAACAATTTGAATTAGGTTTATTATAAGTGTTTTATAAAGCTTTTGGCAGTCACTGTTATGCAACATGTTTATCAAAAGTAATAAATGATAAGCAAATACAAACATAATTGATATAGCATTATATTTTCATGCCGAATTCAAACCAAAGGATTAAAATAGGGCAATGCAGTTATTATATCAACTGGATACAATGTATATTTAATTAATTATTCATATTATAAAATATGTACACATAACCTTAGAATATTTTAAATGAAGATTTGATGCATGTGGAAACATATTTTTGAGAAATGAAATATAAGGAGAAAAAAGGAGAAATATTTAAACCAGCGTTATTTTTTATTATCCATTTTTTTAAATAAATGTATTTTATTATTACAGATATAATTAAAAATTAATGCACCAATTCATTTTAGATCCTAATTATAAGTACTAGATGAAAATTCAAAAGTTTTATAACAAATACAGAATTAAAAATAAATATTGGATTTTTTTAAACATTAACATGAACATGAAATATTAAATTATGACAATTTATTTATTAATGCAAAAACAACTAGAAACTTTATATTTATAATAATTTTTTTTATTAATAATGCAAAACTTTAACATGTTCACTGTTCACATGCTTGTCAATATCAAAAGAGAGTTGCAGTGCAATATTAAATTTGATGGACGCGTGGGACATCCATTGCTGGTTTTTAATATAAATACTCAACATAGAAACATACACACTACACATAGAAAATTATTTTAAATAATATTAATTTAACACAAATTGATGATACAGCCTGAAGCATAAATTCTGATTTTCTGAGCAAAAACCAGTCCTTTTTATTTTTGCACATTTTTTACCTTTTCTGCAACTTATAGATGGAAAAAGGTTAAACACATTTTGAAGTAAATATTTTATTACTGAAAGACTTATAAATCTTTGTGGTAAATGGATTGCTTGTGAGATGTCATTTGATAACTTTTGGCACATCTGCTTCAACCAATAATTGAACATCATTATTAAAATATTTTTATTAATAATGCATTACTAATAACATTATTAATAAATTAATAAAATATAATAAAAACTACTGCAACAAGAAGTTACTTACCTTACTTACCAAATATTTACGACTTGCTTATTCATTAGATACCTTTTTAACAAATGTTGGAGAATGAATTAAAAATATTAATTTTTCCACGTGCATCCCAAATACTAAATTGTTCATAACAAAGATAAATAAACCAAACAAACTTATATAAAGCAAAGTGAAAATGAAAGTATGAAAACACCCCTAATAGTAGCGGCTGACACAGCAAACATGTTAAAGAAATTGTTAGTGGTGACCTTCAATATCTAGAAAGATATTTTTTGTTGATAAATTAAATTTATAAAAATTCTTATAAAAATATATAATATTAATATTATAATTTTATAACAAGAAACCGACTATCCCTATACAGTGGTGATCCATAGCATCTAAACAATGAAAATAATACTATTTTAGTGACCATACTAATAGGGTTATGCATAAATATTGCATGCGCGCAAAATACATTAGCATACAATCATCACATCTGGAATTTAATTTTTCCCTTATTTTAAAATACACTCAGAAATCAACAAAATACAAGTCTTAGCATAAATTCTACGTAAGCAAAAGTTCTATTTATCCCACACAATATATAAAATACCGTTAACAAAGCTTCTTTAAGTATTTGTTAAGAAAAGAGTTATCTTACAAATATTATCGTTTAAAAAATTGTAAATTGGTGTTTTATGTATGGATAATTAAAAAAAAGAGCTTTTGACTTAAGACAGGAAAAAATATGTTATATCCAATAAAGAACTCTATCCAAGAAAGAGTTAAGGCTTATTATCAGTAATAACCAACGAACCAAGAACATAGAAGGAATTTTAATTTTTTAATCCCAAACCAATATTGAAACATTGCAGTTAGGGGAAATAAAGTTGATATCTATAAATTAAGTTAAGACTGCAGTGCATGCATATCACAATAGTCAGCCTCATGTCATCAGTTCATCGACTTTTGATACGGCACAGTGTCAGAAAAATTATTACCAGAAAAAACACATGGTACGAGATCTAAATGATAGTCCATGGTGTAAAATTAGGTATAATCTTTTAAAGATATTGTATCATAAGCAATCCTGGAACCATTGCAAACATTAGACAACAAAAAAAACTGATTATTATAATTGGTCCAGACTAAACGTATTTTAAACTTTGTGACAAACAAGGCACAGAAATACCTTAGTAACCCTATGGCACAAAAAAGCATGTCACGCTTAATTATATATGAGGCCAAAATGACAAAATACCCCTTGACACCTTTAAGTTAAAAGTGTGCCCATCATACATTTAGACAGTACACCACTTAATGTTCATAGTATCTGTGAAATATTTTTTTGTGTAAATGGTATAGATACATATATATATATATATATATATATTGGCACACACCTAAGTATAAAATATGTAAATATTGCTGTATCATTTCATAAAACATTAGCACGTTAGCATTTCAATAATATAAAAAATACCTAAGATCTATGAGTCACTGTGTTAAGTGTTGCAAGCAATATAATGGTTTTATTGATGGCACATTAAGAATTGTATAAGCCACAAGACTAAAAACCTGTTTATTGTAAGCATCACATGTAAAATTCAGTCTATTAAAGTTAATCTAATTTCCATCAGAAAGGATAGTAGAAATTTGTCCTTAGTAGAATATAAAAATATTCAATATATTGTAAAAAATGCAATGTAGATATAATTTGGTTAATATTTGTAAGTACCTATAAAAAGTAGGTATAATAATTCAAAACTATGAAATATCTTCATCCAATTGAAAATTTGTCACTAAAAGTTTAATTGCCTTTGCCAATTCATATGCCGCTGAATGTATGAGGGACATAACATTACATTCTCCATCTAAGCCATCATTACTACCCCATTGAGAACAAGCTCTAATTAGACATTCGCATGATGTAGAAAGCTGACTCAAAACAGAGCACACATTGTCATCTTCGCATTTCTGTAAAAATAAATAAACAATAAGGGTATAATTTTCAGACAGAATAAGCTGTGAGGTGTATTTAAGTTGAATATTTGGTTAAGAATAATAGATAGAAGTAATGGTAGTTTTGCATATCTTACCAAAGGAAATATAGCCATCAGTTGTTTAACTGCTTGTTTAATTTTATCAGCTCTAAGAATAAATGAATGGCCAAATGTGCAGGGATCTTGCATGGCTGACCAAAGTTCTTGAATAGCTTTTGTAACAACTTCAGTGTGTTTGTGTACTTGTATGGCGCAGGGTAAAGATGGCACGCTTGTTTCTTCTGCTACAGACACTGGATTGCATAAGCTTTGTGCTAATGTTCGATCCAAGCCTCCAACTGTTGTAAGCTATAAATTCAAGATAACAATGAATTGAATCCCCTCCCCTTTCTAAAATAATGCAATGACTGAAATATAAACATAAAACCAACCTGGTGTTTGGTAATTTGCCAATTGAGTTTGGGGCCTTCCCGTGTCTCATACATGCTAGTTGGTCTCTGATTAGATCTCCCCAAAGTTCTAGCATAGAGCATAGCACTGCTTGCTTGAGTCTCCTGCCCGTTATGATGTTCAGGGCTGGCAGGTAGGGTGACCGCTTCTCTGGTCGGAGAACTTCCAGGAATGGTAGGAGTATTATTTTTTTCAACAATATTTCTCAGCATAACATTTTCATTTCTTAAGTTTTCTACCATCTTTTGCAGGGATTGTAACTCTGATCTGAGCTCCATAATAATTTCATCTTTTAAATTTATTCGTTCTTGAAGTTGCTCAATTTCTTTCTCTTTTATCACGGTAACATCATTTAGTTTTTCAGTTGAAGAGATCACATTAGGCTGTTTCAAGAATGACACAACAGATTGTTCTGCTGGGATCGAAGCTTCATATGATTTTGAGACAATTTCTCCACTTTTAGGCGAATGATGAAGGGCGTCTTTTGATCCCTTAAAATATATTGAAAATTTTCAATACTGATTGACATTATCGCAAGTCTTATATATAAAATAGGTATGCAGGCGTGATTAATTATTTAAAACAAATAGTATTAGAAACTGTATGGTTTAAAAATATATTTTTAAAAATTGTATGTATTTTTTAAACTAAAATAAGCGTTATAATTAATAGACTGTTATATTGCTATAGATTTTGAGACTCAAAACTTTTAGTTGCTTTTGATATTTCCAAAAAAGCAAGAAATTTTCATACACATATTTAAAATTTTAATTTAATTTTTTTAATTTTGATGCTGTGAATTTGTATATACTTTATTGACTGTTATATTTATTAATACTGTTATATATTTTTAACTTTGTTAAATGTTAGCTTATGCTTATAACATGAAATTATGTAAACACTGTTGAGCGAGTGTATAACACTCTGTGTATAAGCAATATAAGTATTTTAGGTAAAAATATTTGTCTTACATTCTTAATTAAAGGTACAAGAGCAGCATAATCATCATCTGAAGCAACAGAATCGTAAAGGGGTTCATCATCCGATAAATGAGAAAATGTTTTTATATTGCTGGCTTTTAAATTTTCCTTTGATATGATGGATGAAATAATCGCTGCAAAATAAAGTACACATTAAATTAGTTTTGATAAAAAAAATTATGAATATGAAAAGACCTAACTCATACAGCTGCAAGGCTGCTAGAGGCTGATAAAGCATAACCAATTAAAAGTGACCCAATGCAAGCAAATAATAAAAATATCACTCAGAATGTTGGAGCATTGATGTATTGCTATTGGTGCCAATGGATTTAATGAACATCCAGGCCATGATGGTCATTCTTCCTAGACCAATAAGATACTACAGATAAGATTGTTTTTTTTTAAATGCATTGAATTTCCAGTCAATGTGCAATTATGTAAACAAACTCATATTTCATGTACACTTTCAGAAAAGTCGAAAATCGTAATTTCAGCAACATTTTAAAAATACAAAAATTTCAATTGTTCACTATTTTAACCAAAAAAGACTTCATATTTTAGGTTATATGACAAATGCTAAATCGAAATAGAATAAGGGTGGATCTTACAGTGGGGTTTGAGGGTTGCGATGTGTTGTCTGCGGGTGGCATCCATGAGTACGTCCCGCAAGAGGGCAGCCATCTCACCGGGAGAGAGCCGGGCGAGTTTTTGCCTTCCCTGATTCCTGGGAGCACTCAAAGCTGGGTTTACAGGTAAGAAAGCTACACCAAATTTTTCCAAACCAACAGCGCTTGTGTTCCATACTGTAAATTATTAATTAAAAAAAAAACTGTTACCATTGATATATTATATTATATAAAAATATTTTTAATAAATCTGTATTTTTCATCCATATTGTGTATAAAATATTTGGGTAATCGATTCGCACACGAAAAGACAAAAAAATTAATTGAGCTTCATTGGTAAGAATGCCAGGCTGCCATAGCCGTGGAGGTGTAGGTTTGAATTCCAACAGTGTAGGGAAAAAAATATCAGGATTTTTCTCATCGTTTAAATATTTTATATAAAAACAGATATTACAAACAGAAAGTATATTAAAATAAAAAAAACTTTCAGAACTAACCTGCTTCACACTCGCGGCGATCAACTTCATCATAAATATCCATCACTAACTCTTCAAAAAGATGATTGGGTAACTGAAATAAAGGCATATTTTTCAAAGTTCGGCTTAGAAATAATAATAAAAAATAGATCAAAATAATAGAATTGAAATACCAGTTGTAATTTTCCCCGAGCAGCCTTAGCAATATCAGTCATATCGTGTGAATCAATTTTATCGAGAATGATGTAATGTTGACCAGACGAATGATCAGGTTTTCTATTACAAAGATAGTATGCCAAGCGATCTGTTACTTCATACACAAGCTCCATCATACGGTCAGCTAGCTCAGGGTGTCCTCCTTGCCTGTGACAGTGATGACATTTTCTTTAGCAAGTAATTTAAAGCAGAAAAAATTTACCCTTTATGAGTGAATAACTTACCTAGCAGACGCAGACGGAGTATTTCCAGAGGAGTCTTTAGTGTTAGGATCTGCTCCCCAAGCTACCAAGAGTTCTGCTTGAGCTGCATGCCCTGTTCTACAAGCAACATGCAAGCAAGCCGTTCCTTTCTCCTGCAAATAATAATTTCATGTAAAATTCAAACATCATACGAATTTATAAATATACTTTAAGTATATATATATAATTAACATAAAATTAATAACATAGAATTCGTTTAAATTTATTTAAATATATGCAAAAAAATGCTATTTTTGGATGCTAAAAATGGTTTTGGGTAGCTTCAGGAGTAAAGTCTATAATAATTCATAACAGGTTTGCTTTGTCTTTAAGTCACGACATGCCATTAGGCCTAATGAACTTTATAGAAGACATTAGTTTAATGAGGTTACTTTTTTTAAAGAAAATTTTAAGGTTGCACCTGCGGCTCTTTATTAGATCTGGTTAGTATAATTTTGTAAATTGATTTCTCTAGTACATTCCAAAGGTTTCAAATTCTGGACTTGGACTTTTCTCCATGCAATTGTCTCTGATTTTCACAAAGGGTAAAACTTTGGTTAGAGACTCTTGTAAATTGAGCTCTACATCTCTCTCCCTATTATTAAAAGACTGGAAGAAAATCTACCTGATTAAAGTAATTAGGATCAGCTCCTTGCACCAAAAGACGTAAAGAAGTGTCCAAATTGGCACTGCGGACACTGGAATGGAGTTGCCTGCTTAGTTCAATAGCAGTACAAGGGACATCATCTCTTCTGGGTCTAAATACATAGGCCAATTTTCGATGTTTAGCCTGAATAAATTCTGACTTAGTGGGACTGAAAAATAATATGGATCATTATTTTAAAGAAATATTTGATTATTGGAATTGATATATGAGAAAAAGCACTAACTTTAATGAATCTTTGGGTTGTGGTTTTCTTCTTAAGTGCTTAGGTGCTGCAGGATCTAAAAGTGAATGTTCCCAAATAGTATTCACATTTTGGGCTGTCAGGGAATTGATCATCTACAATTAATAAAAAAATAATAAAAAACAAGTAGTCATTATTATTTATACACTGATACTTATCTAATATTATATGAGATAATAAATATGAACAAAGTGCTATACCTTTGTTCCTTCCACAACTGTCATAATTCAAATGAAAACAATTACAATAATTAAAAATATATTTCGTGCCATAAAACTTTTGTATGCATTGTAAATTGGTTGAAGGATTAGTATCGTACAAGAAAAATATATAATTTAAATCATAAATCCTGTCTGATAATTAAAAAAATATCAATGTGTTATTACTGGATAATATGCCACTAGTAGTGTTTTATCAAAGGAAAATTAGCCTAATGCAAGCTTATGATTTAATGCTTAGTATCTTCTTTGAAATAAGTCATATTGAATAAATAACATGTATACTTACTGCAAGAAGTGAAGAAGGCCACGTCCCTTGACGCAATGATTTTACATGTGAAATATGTCTTCCCATACTTCGATGTACACTGCAACATTGTGTGCATAGCAAGATGCCTCTGTTTATTGATGCCCATGATGGATCTGAAGTATAACGTAATATTATCTTTATCAAATTTTGATTATAAAAATTGATACATAAGTAAACAATTTTTTTTGAGTCGTGAAGTCGATCTTTCTATTATAAAAAAATATATTTAAATGACCAACCCCGCAAAATTAGTCATAAAAAACAACTTATAGGTAGGCTTGTCTCAAATTGTTGGAAAAAATAAATTAAACTTCATACTCAAATGAATATTTTGAAAATACGCTCAAAACGCTAAGAGGGCGGTACACATAATGGGAAAGGAATTTAATTCATTAATTAGTTATTCGTTTTGCTTATTACACAATTTAATAACAGAAATGTACGCGCTCGTACCTGATGCTCCACAATCAGCACAGATATCGAGAGTTGGTCTCGGTTTTGACCGTGACATAGTGATATTTAATGAATGTGCGAGCAAAACATGTACAATTATAAACAAAAACAAATGTTTAACATTAGAAAACACTTCACCAACCCAAAGCCATACATAACGAAAATAGACAACGAAACTCAGGAATGATTCATAGAGAAATTAGTTAACTAAGTGGTTCTTATAAATTCTTGCTGTAATACTTTTTGTGAAATTATTATTTAGTCATGTTTAATCTATCCAGGTTAGAGAACAAAAAAAAAATTTTTTTTTAATAACTGAACGTCTAAAATATCAATTGATGTAAAATATCGTTTCTAAATATTCAACTGTTGAAGCGATGGAGACAAATTTTAATCCACTCATCTTATTACTTAGATTTTTACACGTAAAAACTCTGACCAACCATACAACAGTATTTTAGAGCTATTAATGTAATTTAAAAAAATGCAATATACTGACTGGAAATAATCATACACGATGAAGACGTAAACGTCCTACCATAGAGAAACATACTACTTATGACAGTGACAGATACCTAACCTCAAAAATGTCCTAAGTTGTTGATTTGGTGGTTGTTGACTGTGTCGTTCGTGAGTCGCACCGTATACCAATACTTAGTTACAAATAAAAGCGATAACTTTTACTTAAAGGTTCTTTTATTAATACAATTGCAAAGTATTTAATTTATTTCAGCAATGCCTATCAACTGTTCAAGGTTATGTGGTCAAAAAGCATCATTAAAGGTAATTTTAATTATTAATACTATTAAAGCGGAGAAACAGAGGTTGAAAACATAGCTCTTGACTTTTAATAGGAAAATCAACCTCATTAGTTGGTTTAAGTCTTAAGAAATATTTGAATGTTTCTTAATATTAAGAAACATTCAAAATTAAAATAGATGTTTAAAGGCAAACATGTATTTTGTCTGTGAGTAATTCAAATTTATTTTTTCTAGAGGCCAAAAACTGGAGATGCACTATGCAAAGACTGTTTTTTTTTAGCATTTGAATCGGAAATACATCACACAATTATAAATGGAAAATTATTCAAAAAAGGAGATCTTGTTGCTGTTGGTGCATCTGGAGGAAAAGATTCTACAGTTTTGGCTTATGTTCTCAAGCTATTAAATGAAAAATATGATTATGGGTTAAATTTAGTACTTCTTTCGATCGATGAAGGTATCACAGGGTATAGAGATGATAGTCTTGAGACAGTAAAACAGAACAGAGACGACTATGAATTGCCTCTTAAAATTTTGTCTTACAAGGAGCTTTATGGTTGGACAATGGATGAAATTGTGACCCAAATTGGAAGGAAAAACAATTGTACCTTTTGTGGAGTATTTCGTCGCCAAGCATTAGATCGTGGAGCATCTCTACTAAATGTTAACTGCATCGCAACAGGACATAACGCTGATGATATTGCTGAAACAGTTCTAATGAATGTCTTGCGTGGTGATATTGCAAGACTTCAAAGATGTACTTCAATAATTACAGTATGTATTATTTTATTGTATTAATTTCATAAGGCTGCAATAAAATTAATTGGAAATTGTTTTTATCTGAAGGGGAGTGATGATGGAATTCCTAGAGTAAAACCTCTTAAATATACATATGAAAAGGAAATTGTGATGTATGCATATTTTAAGAAACTGGTATATTTTTCTACTGAATGCATATATGCACCTAATGCTTATAGAGGATATGCCAGAGCACTCCTGAAAGACTTTGAAAAAATTAGGCCAACAGCAATAATAGACATTCTACACTCAGGTATATCTTATTTAATTATACTAAAAGTTTATTATATAAGTAAAAGACATCCAAGCTATAAACTGCATTACTCTATAAGATTCAGAAGTCACAGGGAAAGTGGCAGGTGAACAAAGGCTTTGAAGCGATCAGAGGCAATTGTGACTATATTTGTCTTGTTACATAAAAGGGAATGACAAAAATTAATGTAAAGAGGGTTTTTTTTTCTTTCTCTCAAATGGTTTCCTGGAGACGATTTATAACTAATAAAATTGTTCACATGGTTGAATTTAAATATTCTAATGATTTTTTACAGGTGAAAAGCTTTCCATCAAAGAAAATATCAAACTGCCAGAAAGGGGAAAGTGTATTAAATGTAATTTTGTTTCTTCTCAAGATATCTGTAAGGCTTGTGTACTACTGGAAGGATTGAATAAAGGCTTACCAAGGCTTGGTATTGGCAAAAGCTCAAAAGCAAAGAAAATACTGGCCGAAAATAATATAACTATGTAAATGATATTGGGAAATAAATTATTTTTGTACAAAATCTGAATATGATTTATTAACTTTTACTACTCCATCAAGAATAAAGAAAAATTCACAAATATCAATAAATATATAGTAAATGAATAAATTTATATATATGTTGTGGTATATGTTAATAATTTATATGTTGACGCTATGCGAACATAATTTCTGGTAGTAAGATAATTGTCATTATTTATTAAAATAATTTGATTAATATTATTTACAGAACATGGTTTTTATGGGTATCGGAGTTTAATAAATTAAATAATTGAATATTGCATAGAAAATTAAATATTAGGTGTACTGGATAAAAATGTAAATTTTTTCTTTTATATATATTATCATATCAATTATTTATTTGTATATTCTCCCTCGATAGCTACTATTTTTTTTTGTACTATCCTTCTTTGAAATAGTTTTCAAATGACTCGCAATTTCATAAAAATTACGAATCCGGCACAAATCGTTCCATTTGAAATATGGCATAGTGATGTAATTTCTTTTGAAAGTTGTGTTTAGATGTCTAGCAATCAATAACAAAAGAAATAATTTTCAACAGATTGACAAACAAAACATAACTGACCATTGAAAAGGACAATATCAAAAAACAACAGTTTTTAACCAGTACATCTAATATTATAATACCTTATTTTCAATAAATTTGTTAGACTGAGTCACAAAATTATACGTTGTTTAGCACAACCAAATATTACGAAATAAATGCAGGTGATTTTGATTCAATGGGTGATCGGCAAACTGGACAGAACTCTTTAATACTGTCTGAACAATCCTCACACAATGACACATGCCCACATGGAAGAAGAATTATCTGAAATTTGGTAAAAAGGAATATTATCATGGATTGAAATATATTATCTTGCTTAAGTATACATAAAATAGAAATCTTTTAAGTTTTACCTCTAGTGGATTTTCAGCACAAACAACACACATTTGTGGCTCTTTAAAATCTTTATTTCTAGCGTTAGCTCTTCTTTCTCGTCTAGAAACTGCAAGTTGTCTTTTCATATTCTCTTCCGCTATTAGTTTCTTTTTCCGTTTTATATATTTTAGTATTATGCGCCCAGATATGATTACTGCCATCGATCCAAAAATCATTATTAGAATTCTAAAATAATTTTTAAAATGTTGTCATTATCATTCAATGTTGTCAAAATATGCTTGGGATAATTTTGGTATAAAATAACTTAAGTATATAAATTAATTGATGATACATAATTTTGACTTAATCAGTCAATTAATATGGATGTGTCAATTCTTGGTAATATGAATAACAAAAATATACTGTATATATAATAGAAATCATTTTCACCTCAAAAAATCTTTTGAATCTCCCAATTTTTTTAAGAGACTACTTTTTGTAGAGGTAGTTAAATATAAAGGAAGCCCATCCTTCGGAGGTTGTAATTTTGGTATTCCTGCTTCACTTCCACTGAGCTCTCCAATAGCCGTAATATATGTTCCATCTCGAAGCATTTCTTCTGTTGTTTGTAATCCTCGTTGCCGGACACCAGAAAAATACCCCCAAATATGATCTATTATGCTTGGATTCAATGGCTCAAATCGGTCTGATATAACATCCATATCTACATTGAAAATTATATGAAAATTAAAAATGGGAAATCTTAAATAATTGAGTTTGAATAAAAAAATATAGCATGTGCATACCTAGCAGGTTTGCTTCCAATGCATCAATTATTTCTATGTCTATATTATTTCCTGATAATACAAAAGGCATGATATTATAAACTTCGTGGACAGTCCTAGACTGGTCTGACCAGAAGCCAGTGGTTGTTCGTGCCACCACATGTTCCTTGATTGTGAGCTTTTGAACGACTCCAGTAATGGCATCATTTGTATTACTCTTGATGGGATTTCCTAGTGGTTTAATAATTCCCCTTAGTACCACGTAGGATATTGTTTGACTCGGACTATTATTAATTTCATCATTCAGCTTATCATTGATTTCTAGAGTGGGAGCATTCTAAATGAAAAAAAATCTATTTATATTATTAATCACAGTTACTATTATTTCTTTTTTTTTTACATGCGCGTGTATTGCTTTTAAACAAATATAACGGAAATGTTTGTTTTCCGACTACATAAATTATGTAAGATAGATTACGTAGATTTTATTTTATGCATGTTATTATAATAATATTTAATGTATGTAAACGTGTACAGCAGTAATTTATAGTCATTTGAGTATTTAGTGAATGTAACCCACTTACATTTAAAGAAAAAATTATATTTCGGCATTTCACTAATTGTTTAATACAGATGCCTAATATAAGAGAGTCAACACCCAGTGCTACAGTCTCTCCAACAATATCGTAAATAAAATCCATAAGTATAATAAATTAAGACATAAATTTAAAGACCTAATAATAAAGAACGCTCATCAGTTCTCCTATGTCTAAAATAAATATTTTATCTGACAACTAACAATAAATTGTTTATGGTCTTATGCTCGTGAAAAGTATTCAAGATGCATAGACAATAAATATTTATATAATGATTTACCTCGAGATTCCGAAATGCTATTTGAAATATGTATTTATTTAAAATTTTTGATAGTTCTGAAATATTATAAATCTCGTATGACGTTTTTAACGACCTTAAAATCATTGTTCAGATTAATTCCTGTTTCAAAATTCGGATGTTAAATTAATCTGTTTTATTTTTCACAACCATTTTTGTCACTTAGCAAAGTTACAAAAACTGCAGATAAGTTAAATAGATCAACAAAACATATTGAATGTAGGTATTTTCACTATGGATAAGTTTTTTTGTTTATGAATGTCTTAATGCTTGGTGCAGAAGTGTCAAACTGAAACCATTAACCTAATTTTCATATCTGCGAAGCCCGCTTACTGCTTTTACTTTAAACTTTACCGACAATTGGTCGTATTTTCTAAAAATAATTGGGTTTTACTATTTTTTTTAGAATCAATAGTAATTATTAATTGAAAAATAAAATGAACGTGTTACGCTTCATAAAAGTTTTAAAATCCTCTGAAACTTTTATTTTGCAAAAGAAGAATACTATACATAGCAGAATTCACCCTCTCAAATTAAATCAATTTGTCAAATATTCAGTAAACGCTCCTGATACTGTCATTCAAGGGGATGAAAATGGTAAATAAATATTTAACGAAATATATTTAATTTACGGAGTCTTGTAATAAAAATGTTTTATCACTTTGTTTTAATATTTTGCAGACACTTTGTTCAAAGAACTTTCTAATGGTGATCCCACCATCGAAAACAAGCTTAAAATTCTTCTTTTGGAAGTAGAAGTTATGAGGCAATCTGGAAAAGAAGCTCCTCTAATTGAGTCTCTTAAAAAACAGCATTTCGAACATCTTCTGTTGTGTCAATCTAGATCCGCCCGTGAGAGATATTTTTCTTTTTTATTTTTGAATGAAAAAAAGAGAGAAAACGCAAAGGTATTTCACTTTCATGTAGTAAAAATAGTACTTCCAGAAAATTACAATTTGCTTAAAAACCATTTGATTTTAGTTTGATATTTAAATATTATATTTAAAAGTACTAAATCCACCTATGTTTATCTTAGTGTGTATTTAATTTTTAGGCAAAAAAAAGTGCTGCCAAAGTAATTTATGAAAATGTAAAAATGCAGAGAAGTCAGACACCTCAGAGTGATGTGAACCGAGATGACAAACTCGAATATAGTTTAATTAAAAATTCTATGTTCCTCCGTATTTATGAAAAATCTATGAATATGCTTCATAATAAAAGGTGTAGTTATTATTTGTGGTAATAAAAATAGTTTTGTTAGAGTATGGGATGCAATTTTACAGATGGTTGTCATTTTAAATAGCATTACGGAGTGGTGGGACGTTTTGTAAAAAAATTTTAGAGTCAACAAATATTAGTAGTCACTAAAAAAGTCTACAAGTTTTAATAATGATGATTATTTAAGTTCATTATAAATTTTATATAAAAAGGTAAAGTAAGCCAGCTATGACATTACCCCCAGCCCAAAATGAAATACTAATAATCTGAAGGCATGCAAAGGAGTTTGAAAAAAATAAAATAAATATATACAATATATTTATATCTAGATTGTTAGGACACTTGATAGTTTTACAGATTACTTTATTTTTATAGGTTGATGACTGCAATGCAGTTTGGCCAGCAGCTAGTGTTGGACTGCTCATATAATGAATATATGACTCCACGAGAAACCATCAATGCTGCTAAACAACTTACTTTGTTATTCAGTGAAAATAGAGAGCACGATGATCCATTTGATTTACATATCTGTAACAGTTCAACAGAATCATTATTGATTCAACAACTATATAGAAATATACCTACAATTCAAGAGCCATCATTTCCTTTAAATGTTCACACAGAAAGTTATATGGATCTTTTTCCCAAAGAAAAACTGGTGTACTTGACACCTCACTGCAGAAATGATTTGGCCGAATGGGATCATGATGCCGTCTATATTATTGGATGCATGGTCGATAAGGTGAAAACTAAGTACCCATATCAATATATATATATATGTGTGTGTGTATGTGTGATAAAATATTTTTTCTTTAAACATGTGATCTTTGTAATTTAATTAATATTAAAAAATTTACAGGCTAACAATGATCCACTTTCATTGGCAAAGGCTAAAAAGGATGGAATTAAAACTGCGAAGTTTCCTTTGGATAGATATTTGCAGTGGGGATCTGGAAGTGGGAAGAGCCTAACATTGAATCAAGCTTGTAGTATAATATTAGACTTTAGAAAAACTGGCGATTGGGAATATGCTTTAAAACATGTCCCCAGAAGAAAATTGTATCCAAATTACACACCAAAAATTAACACATGGACTAGCAAAAGTGATGAAATTTCTAATAAAACAAAATATACATCATCAAACTCGAAAAGCAAGCCAATTGCTACAAAATTTCAGAAAAGAAAACAATATGCCAATTTATCCCTCAATGAAAATGATTTAAAATATTAATAAAGATTGTCCATACAAAAATAAATTTAGATTAATAAATATTCATAATTCTTTTATTTTTATAAAACAAATTATGTATATGAATACAAAATAGGTATGAAAGATAAAATATTAATTACGTCTTCTTCTAACTCTAGATATTCTCCAAGCATTTGGTTCTTCATACTTGTTGTAGAGTGGTTCCAATCTTTGATTTTTCTTAAATTTGGACAGTTTTGTAGGATCTGAGAATTTGAAAAATGCAGGAGCAAAGTCAACTAGCCACTTGGGATCTATTGTTGTCACCTCCCGCATGTACTCTTTAGTTGTTTGAACCAACTCATGATATATTACCCTACAAATAAACAATTATTATAAATTTCCTCTATACAAATTGTAAGTACTGTAGAAACAACAAAACAATTATCTTTTACCATTCCGGTTGTCGGTTGAAAAGTGCACTTGAGGGATGGATGTAGACCACTTGACTGTCAACTAGAGTTCGATATCCTTCTTGCGGATCTTTCTTAGCGGCATTTCTAAAGAATCCAGAACATACTGTCTTTTGAACTCGAACAGTATTTTTCCCAGCTGACACAACATCCAATTTATGCCTTAAAAAATAATTATTAATAAATAAGTTACTAGGCGACAAATGTATAAAGTCAACCTACTAACAAAATAAAATTATTAATTAAATGATCCTTCACATTATTTTGATTTTTCCAGTTCAATAAATGAGAAGAAAAAAACGTTTATAAAGAATAGAATAAATTATACAAAGAAAATAAGTTTTTGTGATTTGTAAATTAATTGTATGAAAATTGTACTTGTGTGATTCGCTAACTAAACAGAAACATACGTATAAAATATTCAATTAAACATCAAAGAAGAATTACCTATCCATAATTCCGAGGAGTTGCTTTCTAACATCTTGAGCTCTTTTAAGAGTTCTTATTTGTACAAAGTTTTCATAACACCAGGCATTGGAAAACTTATTATTTCTCCAACTGTTGTATACTGCTAACAAAGTGAGATGATCACCTTCTGCTTGATTAAATTTGGCTTTCTTTTGATCAGCCAATGCCTGCTTGTCTTTAGGTCGATAGAAAACGTTTTGGACACTTAACATCGACACTACTGTTAATATTTCATCAGAACACTGAAGAGCTACAGACATTATAAGAATTTTTGAAAGATTTGGTTCTAAAGGAAACTCGGCCATCTGTGAAAAAAAATATTTTTTTAATTAATCAATATTTTACTGAGAATAAAAAATAATTTAAGCAAATAAAAGTCTTTTACTCTTCTTCCTAGACGTGTCAGTAATCCTTCTGAATCTAAAGCAGAGAGAGAATGCAATTGTTCAAGAGCCATGATTAGTGATTCAACTGGTGGCGCATCCATGAAATCAAAATGTAAGAGATCATTAATTCCCATAGTTTTCAACTGTAAAACCTAAAAATAAAAAGTGGTTACAGATATTGTTAGCATAATTTATTAGTTTTATTGTAAATATAATTTATTTAAAAAGGAAATATAGCACAAATTTTTGTAAAAACTACATACTGTAGTTGCCAGATTTGTACGTTGGATTTCAGGCACAGGTGTGGGCAACATCTCATCACGGTAAGCCCTCTCAGTATATAGACGATAAGTTTTTCCAGGTCCAGTTCTACCAGCTCTGCCAGCTCTTTGTTTAGCCGCTGCCTAGTAAAAAAAAGGCAATGAATATATATTTAAAGATACTGATATAAGTTAATAAAAAGGATGGGTTTCAAAAGTAAAATGGACAAACCTGAGAAATAGGAGTGACAACCAGAGAGTCCATTCCTGTTTTAGAATTGTAAACTTTTTGCTTTACAAATCCTGGATCTACTACATAATAGATGCCATCGATTGTAAGAGATGTTTCAGCAATATTGGTAGCAATTACTACTTTACGACTTCCTGGCGGAGCTGGTTCAAATATTCGAGTCTGCATCTCAGACGGTAAGGCAGAGTATACAGGTAAAATAATCAAGTCAGGTACATCAGGACCTAATGATTTCATCCGTTCATATAATATTTCACATGCTGTATCAATTTCTTCTTGGCCAGTAAGAAATAAAAGAATATCCCCGGGAGGTTCTCGGAGATGAATTTGCATTACAGTAATAAGTGAGGCATCCAAATAATCAGTTTCAGGTTCTTTGGTATATAAAACTTCCACTGGGAAGGTTCTACCGGGTATTGTAAATATAGGTGCCTCAAAAAAGTACTGAGAGAACTTAACGGCGTCCAAAGTCGCCGAAGTAACAATCAGTTTGAGTTCAGGTCTTCTTTGTACTGCCTGCTTTAATAAGCCAAACAAAACATCCGTATGAATTGTTCTTTCGTGAGCTTCGTCTAACATGATGACAGAGTAACTTTTTAAATCCAGATCCATCAGACATTCTCTCAATAACATACCATCTGTCATGTATCTAAAATATTAGATAAAGATATATTGATTACCGATATAATTTAAAAAACCATAAATACAAGTATAATAAGAAATTAAAAGTAGCTTACTTGATTACAGTTTCTGGGCTTGTGCAATCTTCAAATCGAATAGTGTATCCAACTTCCTGTCCTAATCGACAACCAAATTCTTCAGCAACTCTTTTTGCTACGGACATGGCAGCTACCCTGCGCGGCTGAGTGCATCCTATCTTACCCCTAGCCGTAAACCCAAACTCGGCAAGATACTGTGTGATTTGAGTTGTCTTTCCAGATCCAGTTTCTCCGATAACAATCAAAATTTGATTATCTGACACGGCCTATAAGAAATAGGAGCCTAATTTAGAAAAATATGCAGTAGGTCAAAAATATTAGCAGTCTCAATTGTTCAATTTAAATACAATTTAACAAATTTGTATGTTTATATACCTTTGTTAACTCATCTCGGAGTTTGAAAATAGGAAGAGATTGTCTCTGTTCGAGTATAGTAAGATTGGTTTTTTTACCAAATGATGACTTCTTTCCTCCAATTACATGCTTCTTCCACTCAGGCAAGTCTTGAGCTGACATACCCAGCCCTCTTATATTAGCAGCGAGGGTTCTGCCATCGGCCTCAGGTAATGGATCAATCCAATTTTTATTTATTCCTGTAGGTAGTGCTTCCATCTCCTGTTCCCTTTGTAGCATTTTTACTTCCCTACGTTCTTTTGCAAGCGCAGACTGCATCATGGCCGCTTGAGCCAGTGACCCGTCAGGGTTTTTGACTATTCTCACAGGAGACAAGTCGTGAAGAGCTCTTCCGTGACCTTGTAAAAATGGAGGTTCATCCTCAACAATTTCTATTTCAATGTCTGCCTCTCCATCTTCATCTTTCGGAAGTAGTCCAGTTTCTTCATCAAAATCAGGTAAATCAATTTTATCTATAACTCCTGATGACATCATCTATAAATAAACAGATTAGGTTCAATATTTTTTAATTTAATTTTATGGATGGTTTAATAAGTTAACTATTGTAAAGCATCTTATATATTCCTTTACAGATAAATAAAAAAAGATTAGCAACCTGCTTGATTTCCCATCGCTCAGGGCTAGAAATGCGAGTGACTCTTTTACGACTTGAGTCATCATCTGCATCGACAGAAGTTGGCAGACCATGGAGAACTGAAGGACCTGTCGGTCTGTCTGGATTGCGACCGTCTTGTTCAGCCTATATAATAGGAATAAAAAATTAAAGAAAAATAAAATTTGACATTATTTAATATATAGCAGATAAAATGATAATGTACCTGTAAATGTGCATGAGATGTAGGATTCAAGTCTTTTCCTGTTTCTTGACAAACATCTTTCATTGACAATGAGACTTTTTGCCCAGCGACTGAAATAACTTTGACCTAATCAAAAATTATCCCGTTATAAATATAATCAAACAATAAATATATATATATATAAATAATGAATAAATAGGGTACCTTCACTTTTTCTCCTCTGTTAACTACATCTGAGACATTTGTGACTCGACCTTCAGATCTTAGTTGGGATATGTGTACAAGACCTTCCCAGCGCTTTTTAACTCCTTCAATTTGTACAAAACATCCAAATGGAACAATGTTAGCTACTTTTCCAGAATATATCTGCAATGTTTAAACAAAGAAAAGTGTAAATGCATCAAATATGAAGATACAAGAAAAAATGCAACTTTTTTATAAATAAGAATATATTACAACCTTTCCAGGTTCGGGGTCATCTTTAAGGTTTTCATGTGCACCGTGTGGAGCCTGCATTCGATTATTTGACCTTTTTGGTGAAAACTGATCATCAATTCTATTTTTACTGTGTGAAGTTTTTTTATTTCTGTCTTGCGATCTAGAACGTGATTTTGATCTTTTTCTATCACGAGATCTAGAGCGAGTTCGTTTTCTATCTTTTGATCTACGCCTATCTCGGTATGATGACTTTTTGTAACGGTCACGTGATGAATGTCTTTCTCTTGATTTTCTTCTTTCTCTACTTCTGCTCCGTGCTCTTCTCTCTTTACTTCTGCTTCGAACTCGTTTATCCCGACTTTTACTCCGAGATCTTCTATCTTTTTCTCTATATTTATGTTTGTCATCATAAAGTTTTGAAGTTGTCTTAACTGTTTCTTTGGAAGAAAGTTTTTTTTCTTCTTCTTTTGATTTTAATTTAGGTATGTCTTGTTTACTCGAGCTTGTAGATGGAGCCAAGGCTTCAAGTTCAGCCATTGCATCATCTACAATGCTATCAGATGGGAGCAATGGAAGAATTTTTTTTTCATCTTTGAACATTTTTGCACTCGTCACTCTAGATGCTTTAGCATTTTCATTATCACTTTCATCACTAGATGATGATTCGTTTAATGGTCGTTGGCGTTCATTAGGTATTGCTAATCCAGGAAACTTTATAGCAAGTTTATCTTCTTTATTTGTAATTACAGTTTCATTATCTTTTGTTATTTTGGGGGGTCGCATATGTTGTATAATTCGTAGCAGATTCGCTATGAATGAATCAGAAAAGTTGGCACCATTTTCAAGTAATACTTTTTTGAATGTGTCCAAAGTTGTATGTTTTTCAGATAAATCAATGATAAACTCAGCTGAAAAACAAACAGTTTCTTATTTGTAAGTTAAGGGAGCCGTTGTTTTTAAAAAATACTTGGTACTTGGGTGTTTTGCCCCGAATTTGCTTGATGTTCCAAAGCTTCACTGTCGGTACTGGGTCAACTTCAGGGATTTTCACAATCTTTGAAGATTGCCCCAGTACTAGGACTGGAACGTATTAACACCCAAGAACCGAGTCTTAATATGTATGTGTGATATAAGTATTTACTAACCTAAATCCTTGTCATTTATACCATGATGATTATCAAGTTCTGTACAAATCTTGGATACAAGGGAGAGATGTTCTAACCGTAGAACTTCATCCATTTTTGAAGATCGCTTAATAAATACAAAATATAAAGTACTTAGTAACCTATTTGAAATATATTTACCGACTCCATCTAAATTTCCACTTTAATTACAAATAAAATTTAAATTCAACATAAATTAAATACCGGAATGCTCTACGCCGTGACACTAAAATCTATACAAATGGGTGATATTTTATTACGTTTTGTATCGTATTTACCGACAACTAGGAACGCGCTCGAAGTAAGCCTCAGAGAAATTTGTCAATCTGACATTGCCATAGACGTAAATATTTTAACCATAAACAAAAGAAATTATTTCTTAGTAGTTATATTAGATCTGGTGATTCGTTTTAGCAATAATCGATATATATATATATATATATATATATATATATATATATATAGTATAAAAATAGTCTTCATTCATTTTAAAGTCGACTGATTTTTCATGTTTTATGAAATTGCACTGCTATTAAAAATTAATTAATACGGTTTAAATCTAATAATAAATATTATTTTCCTGATTTGATCCGATAAGCTAGGTTTTTCAATTATTGTATCGTTTTAATGTATTTAAACGTTTAAAAAAATAATGTCTTTTTATTATGAAAAATGATTTCTTTCTACCTAAAATAGTTTTGTTGTTTACTTCATAGTACGTTACCTGGTTGCACCTATGAACAAAGAACGAGATAGCATGCTCGAAGTTGTACTATTTGTAGCAGATAGAAAGAGATAAAATACAATAACAGTAAGTGTACACATTTTATTGCAAGTGAAAGCTGAGTTGAATCTTGAGTAGAGCAGGAGTTGAGTGGTTATGTGGCAGGTAGATAGACCTGCGAAAATATTATCAATAGATAAATTCACGATGTGAAGTGTAAAGTGCAGTAAAGTACCATTTCAAAAACGATTGTCAATTTGTTTATACTACGCGGGATATATACGAATAAAGTGTTAAATTGATAATCGTAGACGAAGTTTGTTAAAATTTTAAAATTATGAAATATTTGTGATATTAAAGTATACTTTGTACCAGAAACCGCGAAAATGCACGAATTATTTACTCAAGTCTTGGGAAACCGGGATTTATCTCGAGCCGGTGATATGTTTTCTGTATCGGATTCATCAATTGTTAATGACTTGACTGAAGTGGTATGATTTTTTTTATAAAGTTATCAATTATTTGATTAATATTAGTTAAAATTAGTCTAATTGAAAATGATGTATTATATTGTATATAAATTATTACAGTAAATTGAAGAGACTTTTAGTTACCTATCTTGAATCTACAAGTTAAGGTATCCTGAGGTATTCTTTTTTCTTCTTATTTTATTTTGTTACATACAATGTGAGGGAAGAAGAAAAGTACTATTGTTAAATTTTATTTTATTTTATTATTTGTAGTGTGATAACTGTTTTTATTGTTATCAATAATGTAACTTTCAATTATAGGAAGAAGCTATAAATATTAAAATCATGTATTTTTTATTTCTAGATTAAACAGATAACCGAGATCGCATCCCAACCGGATTATTGTCAAAATGATAATGATCAATCAGTTGTTGAAATATGCGTGACAAGAGTAACATCTTGTATTCGAGAGACAGGTAGTGTGGAAAAACATTGCACCGCTATTGTTGCACTCCTGGAATCCTGTTTACATCATAATTTGCAGCCAGAGCATAAAGATGAGGATCCTCCACATGCTAAGATTGCTGCTGATGTTATATCATGTATTTTTTTAGTGAGTAAATTATTACAACCATGCAAAAAAATATCACTGTTGTAATATCTGACTCAAAACTCTCTCTGTCCATGAGAGTCCTAATGTCTACCAAATATATATTAACAAGCACAAGAAGCGTTTAAAGTTTTAATTAAATCTGCAAATATTGTTTTCTTCTTGTTTTTGTGTTGACACTGTCTAAAAGAATTGTGAATTGGAATGAGTTAAAAGACCTCAGTAATAGTATTTATTCTCTGGCACTAAGCTTAAGATTTTTCTCGGGGAATTATGCACAGTTTATTCTCAAAATATATTCTGACAAACTTAGCAATGAAGTGAAATGCTGTACGACTTTCATAAAAATCTAATTCAATCAATTAATCTAATATTCAATTCAACAAATAAGATTCAACACCAATAAAACGAATAAAGACTACGAATGTATTATAATATTATAATTTAAATTCAAGTCATAATCATTTAAAAACAAATTATAGTAAAATTATTATTGAAATTAATTGTCTTCTAGGCTTCTGACAATCAAAATTATAGTAAAAAAGCTGTAATGGAAGCAGCACTACCTGTCGCTGTTAAATTTCTTCACAAGGGAAATAAAGAGTTATCAAGAAATATGGCTCGGTATTTATCGTTAGCAGCAATACACCATGCTACATTATTACAGCCACATGTACAGCAAATAATGGATTCTATAATCTCAGGTACGTCCACACTTAAAACAGATTAAAAGCACAATTGATAAAATTTACCATTACCATTCTGTTCATTAACTTAACAATTATTTTATTACGTATCGTATTAACTAATTGAAAATAGTAAAATATTTTGTGCATAATAATAAATGTAACAATATTCAATGATGTTTTGCCTAAAACTATAGCAATAACCAAATTTTTTGTTCATAGGAAATTATCCACTATGCAGGGTATTATCTCAGCTCTATGAAGTATCACCTGGTCCCCTGAATGGTCATGCAATGGCTTTAGTGTCACTGTTGCCCCATGCCGATCAACAAGAAAAACTTGCATTATTAAGTTTATTTGAATTAATGGCCAAAAATGATCCATCTGTCCTGGAAGCCAGCATTTCGCAACTGCTCACATATCTCTGCCCCAACACGGCGAGCCATTCTGTAGCAGGCTGTGTCTGTGCTGGAGTTTTTAAAGTTCTTTTATGTATTTCTCAGCGTAGACCCGCTTTGTTAGTGGAGCATTTACCCACACTCCACCGGGCAGCCTCACCACCTCACGCAACACCCCATCATGTCATTTTGATAGCACAAATTCTGGCTCAAGTTGGAAAGTTAAATAAAGTATGTAAATGCTGCTAATAGTTATGATTTTGCAATATTTAACCGTTTTAACTGCTTGTGTGGTAGGAATATAAAACAAATGTGTGAATTAAGCATCAAAATATCTCTTGAAAAGTAAAAAAAATTACTTAATTTCATAAAAAAGCGTATTTTATCACATAATATAGAGATAGAGACATAGATATCAAATTTCTCAATTTTTGCATATGAAATTAATTTAATGAAGTAACACATACTATAGGTTTTGAAACACATTTCAGACAAAAATAATGTACATAATTGAGGTTTTTAGTGATTAGTTACAAGCTTGGCTTATTAAATCAGGATTGATTTTGTTCATTAAACTTTATTTGAAAATTTAAAAAAATGGTGTAAACAATTAGTGCAAAGCCACCATAATTTTTTGTTTATGATTCTGTCGATACTTCGATTGATACTCATGTAACCAAATATGATTGATTCACAAAAAGCATATTATATTTTAACTACATTACTATTTTATGTGTGTTTTATCGTGCTAATACTGTTAATACTTTAAGTAGACGTATTTATACTTAATTTATTTGTATTGATTATCCTTCTAATAGTATCTTCATGAGATGTTTGTTATTGTAGGATCGCGCCCAAGAAGCTCTTAACTTTGTATTGGACCAATTAGCGGGGTCAGAGCGTTCGTGCCAAGCTGCTTTACTTAAAGAAGCAACTGCCTTATGTAGTGCTTACCCGGCTCTCTTCACTGATAAAGTGCTGCATGGAGTTCGTCATCGTAATAACAAGTAACAAATTATTGCACATTTAACCCCCTAATATTATATTTATTTGCACAGAGTTCTATAAATGGGACAAAACATATTATCTTATTAAGTGCATGTTTCACACAAATGGACTCCTCGAAGATAGTTTATATCTGTTTGTCACTCTAATTATATTATAGTTAATTTCACAATAAAACTTTAAATAATAATTAATAAAATAACATTTTACTTTAGCATTACATTATAGGCTGTGACAGGGAGTGTGTCCATATCAGTTACGAGACTGTGCCAAATTGTTATTTTATTGTTGTAAAGCTGCTTTTTATTTCAAAACATATTTCATTGCTTAACATAAGTGTTCTGTTAATGATTACATGAAATTACACCAATAGTTTATTTAATATTTTTGAATAAAATACTTAAGTGATTTTTCCACATTTTTATTTTTATTAGTGACCGGTTTTGCCAACCTTTCACGTTGGCATTATCTGTTTGATAATTTGTCAAAAATATTGAATTTCTTAATAGTTTATTTAATTTGATATTGTATACCTGTATTGCTTGATATATATATTTATATTGACAGAGGCAGGTACACAATATTAGAGAAGTAATCTTTAGGTAATCCTTTTTAAAACTGTAAACAAGTATAGCAGGGTTTAAAATGTTAAAAATATTTACAGTGAAAGCTCTGAAAATTTGGTATGCTTTCATAATTTAGAGGCTAGAACCCAGTATGTGTCTTATTTTTCACCTTTTCAAGCACGGCTCACAGTAATATATTCTTTGTAATCATAAATTAATCAATAAATAATTCTATAAATTGTTTCAGATTCTGATTCTGTTTTTGCAGCTATGAGGAATATTTTTAGTAATCTTTTATGTAATAATTTTTTTTATTTGATTATTTTTTTTACAGCAATTCACAACAGCCAATAAGAAATAATAATCAAGTAAATCAGACCTCAGGAGGAGTCACCATCGTGAAACTTGGGGGGAACAATAGTGTTTCCAGTAATCCTGTAACTCTGCATCCTAGTCACCCTCCCAATGCCCCCTCACAAAATAGTCCACCTATTGTCCCCTTGATAGGATACACTAGAAGAGCTAAATTAGGAGATTCTAGAAGCACTGGGAGACTCCATACATCTTCTAATACACATAGAAGTATGACTCGCCTGAACATTGCAGGTATTTAAAATGTTTGTCTTTTAAATTGGGAGTATTTTAGTGTACAAAAGTGAAAACTTGTCTTATAATTGTTAATTTGGACATTAAGGTGGTTCAGTTGGTGGTTTGCACAAAAGTATGACACGTCTGTCATCTTCACAACAAATAAACAACCAACCCACATCGCCTCAAACTATCCCTGCAACTGCATCCAGTGCCAGCCATGCGACGACCAATGCCAGTCACACTAAATGGAGTGGAGGAATTTCGTCTCGAGTAGGCATGGGGGGCGTGTCAAGTGGAGGAGTCACAGTCACCACCATTTCACCACCAAGGGTTTTGCGTCATGGTAATTCAAGGTCTCACAATATTCAACACTCTGGACATATAACTATTGGGCAAGGCTCAACTAATATGAGTGTAGGCTCAGCAGTGAGTATATTTATTTATTTATTTATATGGTTAGTAATTTGGTTGGTATGATGATAATATATTGATTCATTGTTTTATTTTAGGTATCATCTGGCCCTCTTCTTGTATCTGCTCCATTGGGAACATCTTCACAAATTCAATCTATATCAATAAACCCACTTATACTCGGTAAATCTTCAGATTCAATTGTTACATCCCCACTTCCAGTGATAACTTCTTCTGTGTCGATTCAGCATTCAAATATAGCATTGGGCCCGGTATCTATTGTTAATCCAGGATTGCAAAGCTCATTGTCGTCAAATCCTAATGGGAGCTCATCGTTAAGTCATTCATTAGGATCTAGCCCCATATCTGTTGGGGCTAGTAATCCGATAAGTATATCTGGTCCTGTGACAGTAACATCGAGGCGAGCAAACAATACCAGCGTGACTATGATCAATGCAAATGCTGCCTCTCAGAGAATTAGTGTGTTTGAACCTTACCCGATGCGTGATACTGTTCAACATTTTTGTGAAAAACACCTTGATAAGATAAAGGGGTACATGGATAATGTATCCTTGAGAATACCACCTCCTGCTAAATGTACCATTGAAGGTTCGTCGAAATATTAATATTCAACTTTGTAAATATTGTGTATCAATTGTTCTTTGTTTTATTTTACAACTTTAATTTCATTCACAGAGCGTCGAGCAAAAAAATTGGCAAAGTTACATTTTGCCTGTCAAGCCAGAGGACAACATTGTTTATATTCCAGAACTTTCTTTACTATGAGAACTAGGAACCCAAGAATTTGGATTCACCTTATGTTCATTGCTTTACAGGTATTTTGATTATTTACACTTAAAATTTCTCGTGTTTTTCTGCCTAAATATGAACTAACTCAATGAGTTTGAAAGCTAAATTTGTAATTGTGTTCATGTTTGTAGGCTAGATCATCGAGTGCATTAAGTAGCCGAGATTCCAGTGTGAGCAGCTTGAAACACTGTTGGGATATTTTAAAATGTGAAAATAAAACATTTTTAACACTTGTAACTAGTGCATTTCCTTGCAGCAAGGTAAGTTAATTAGAAAACGTTTTCCATTTACCCTAATAAAATATTTGTTTAGAAATTAATGAATGACTAATTTACTAAAGGCAATATTGAAATTAATAAGTTTGATTATAATCATTTTAAATTCACTATATGCACTTTGCATGTGCCAGAAAAAAAAACTGAAATACTTGCTGAAATATGTGCTTGTTGTTTTCACTTTAGTGCTTTAAACATTTATCAAATAGACAGTATTTTTAGTGTAAATAACCGAAATGTATATTTTTTAAAAGAAAAGTTGAAAGCAACTTAAATACATTACGTGTTACAAATGTAATTTTGTAGGACCAAGAGACTCTATTAAATGAGTTGCGACAATCTGGCTTTTTTGATGTATTTGAATTGAATGCCACAAGAGACGGTGAGACTGCACAATGGGGGTGTTTTCTATGCAATCACCCTGAAAGGGCTGTTGGTTTCTTAAATGGCAATACACAACCTGTCATTGAAGGTCAATTGAAAGAAAAGAAAGGTCGATGGAGACTTTTTAGAAGATGGCGCACAAGATATTTTACATTATCTGGTGCCCATTTGTCTTGTAAAGGATCTGTGAGTAGATCTCAACATTTTTTAATGTATTCAAATAAAATCCACAAACAGGTTTAAAATTATTTTTAATTCTTTTTATAGAGTGGCGGCGAAAGTATTGATGTCAATCAAATCAGATCTGTCAAAGTTTCACGAGGAGCAAGAAATATACCTAAAGCATTTGAAATATTTACCGGCGATCAAACTCTTATACTAAAACCAAAGGATGGTAAAAATGCTGAAGAATGGGTTCAATGCTTAAGCATTGTTGTTGCACATTCTCAGGCCAGAGATGCACCAGCAAAATCCAACAGTCTCCCAGCAAGAGGAATAACTTTAAAAAACATTTAGATATTTCACCTTTTGTGACATACTCTTTGTGCACTGGCAGCTTGTGGGTGATTAAAAACTTTGATCACTCAAATAAGTTCTTTAGTAGTGAAAAAAAACATGGAAGCTACATGAACTTGTGATTTCGTTGGAAAACAATGAAGCATTATATCTACCCGCAATAAATTAAACAATTGCTAATTTTGAACATGCACGCTCTGTTACAAACCCAAATAAATACACAGTAGTACAGTCAATAGGCATGACGAAAGATTTTCAAATCCTCTTCCATAATGGGGGTACACGTTTACTATTTACGAAAAAAACTTTATTTCGGTAAAAAACTAGAGTTTAACGATGTTTAAAGCCATTTTTATAATATTTTTTCAAAAGTGCGCGAAAACGCTTCATCGCGAGGCGTGACGTCATCGCGTCCGCTCTGACGTCATTAACTATATTGTCAACCATAGACCAATTTGAATACCATAGAGTTGTTTACGGTGGTATGACGTCATGCGCTGTGATTGGTGTTTCAGTCAAAATGGCCGATTGCAGTATTTTAACCTTTTAATTTGTTGAAAATCTTATTAATCTTAGATTTTTAAATAAAACTAAATCAGTTTTTTAAATCCTTTTAATATGTATTTTCCCTTAAAATAATTATTTCTTTGATTCTTTGATACTGTCGTCACGCCTATTCTAGTTAATAAAAAGTGTTCAATGCACATGAAGCAAGTAATTAATTTTATGATTATAAAAATGTGTTTTTAAAAGACATCTATCACACCAATTACGGTAGTTTAATAGATCAGAAATTTTACCTTGAAACAACAAAAAAAAATTTGATGTTGAAATCTGAGCAAATGTTTTTTTAGTAATACCGAAATAATATAATTATTCTAGTTTGTAAAAGACAAGAAATATGCATAACAAAAGCATATTATAGTCACTGATTTGCTCAAAATGTCAATTATCTATCTTTAAGAATAGCGTATCACAATGTACTTAGTTATTAGAATTATACAATTCTATTTATGTTATTGAAATAGTTCATATAGCAAGAGGATAAGTTAGGACAATAAATTGTTCTTTGTAATTGTACATTTAATATTTTTAACCATAATATAATTTTATTAACATGTTAAGCTATACCAAAATGCATTTTAATATATGAAGAAAAGACCTTTGCGGTTCTCTTGTATTCCATAAATATTGATTTTAAGACTTCAATTTAAAAATATGTGTTTGTAAAAATTATTCTGATTCAGCTAATAATTATTTTATATGAGAAATGTGCCCAGCACAAAGTAGCATCCGCACAATAGATTGAATTGAATCATATAATTATTGAGAAAATATTGTTTGACTTTGATTAGAAAACTGCAGTGCATTGAATCTAATCTTTCTATTTAGTAGTATACATTTTTTCTTATAATACAAATATATATATTCAATATCTACATTAATGTGAAAATGTTTGTATATTCATTGTTTTGTTTTGTAGAAAATATTTATTATATCAGAATAAGGTATCTGCTGTGCAAGCTACACCATCATCAGCTTTTGGGCTCTTCATATATGAGGAATAATAATACATTTTCCAGGTCAGCCATATACGTCTAAAAAATCTAACTTTACTGTTATTTTTTATTATACTTGAATAATAGTAATATTAAGTAGGAACTGTGACGGACCAATTTTCCACATCCGTTATGTGAATTTGTTGGATTTATAGGTTTTTGAAAATTTCATCACTCATATGAAATAGAAAATTTACTTAAACCAAACAATTTCAGTGAGAGAAAGAAAAAATACTAATTATAAAATAGTTAAATTTTTACTTAAATTATAATGTCAAAAAATTAGATTTAGTTTATGAATGAAATTTGTCTTATTTTTCATTGATATGGTGTCCGTCTCTAATTTATCTTTGAAAATGGCAGTTTTATCCTTTACTATACTAGTAATTTATAGAAATCAGATCTCAACTGCAATTCGGTAGAAAAAAAAGTTGTGGTCACTGGGATTTTTTTGATCTCAAACGGTTTAACGGATTAAATGGATATAAAAAACATACTTGCGATTTTTATATCTATCCGGAGATGAATGTTATTTATCCACGGCCATTATTGATAACAAGTGACTGCATAATTTTTAACTCTTTCCTTTTTAAAAGTTATAATAACAAAAATTGGTTCAGATATGCGTTCCGAAGTCTGAATCATTTGTGTTTGTTTTTCTAAATACAAATAAATATTATATTTTACAAGAGTTGCATATTTCTTAAAAACAAACATTGAATTTACACATATTGTGCCTTTACAAATTATATCAGTGTCAAATTATTCTGTGAGGAAATTTTATCCCTTTATAATTACTGCTACAATGTTATACTTAACAATATTTGATAATTTTATTTAATTGATTATTTAGATCTCTACTACTTAAAATCTAATCGTTATTATAATGTAAAAACAATCCTCGATTTTAAATTGATTTAGATTTTTGTGTGCCAAAATTTCTAACTTATGGGACAGTAAAATTTTAGACATTAGTACAGTATTTTTATCATTTTAATTGTTTTTTTTTTGTAAGACTGGATAAATGGTTGTTTATTATTTAAATTATCCTTCAACCAACTAATAGGGGTGTTTGGGTTTTCAGTTTTTGTTTTAATTTATTGTTAATGTAGGAACGTTCCCCATGTACGGTTCATTGACTTAATATTTCTTAAAGCTGACCTTTGATTAATAAATGACAAATGTATTTGATGACTATGAAAAATCTATTTTCTTGTAAGGTCCATAATTTTGTGTTGCTTATATGGTGAAGCTATAATTGTTACAAGTCTATAACTTGTTAGCATTGTACTTAAAGTTAACAGTAATATGTTTCGTATCTATTAATTTAGCAATTGATATTAAAGAGTATTTACAACAATGACAAGTATATACTTGTATTACATGGGTTTTTCTATTCTTGACTTTAATCACAGTTTAAGTTATTAGTTTTTGACATTGGTACTGGTTTTATCAAATTTATCTGTTCATTACGAATACTTAAATGTATATTTGGCATTGAGTCAGTCCTCCGGGAAAGATAGAAAATAACGTATAAATAATTAATATTTTGTTGGCAAATTAATACTTTTGAATGTATTAGGATTTATATCTAGATACTATATATATTACATATTTGGTCTTACAGAATTCCAAGTTTTGGTAGAATAATTGTTGTATGTATTTTAATTTGATTAAGACATGGTGGTGGCATTATTTTACATTATTAACACTACCTTTTAGAAAAAAAATTATGAATTATAGTTTTTTTTTTACTACTTACTAATTAACGGTGTTATCACCAAACAAAATAACATAGAATCATAATTTAGCAATTCAATCAGTTCAATAATAATCGTACCTACACACAAAAGTTTCAAAGTGTCTGCTGTAATAATATGTGCCTTATGTGATGTGATAAAATAAAATTTTAAATACTGGGGACCTGACTCCTTTAAAATTAACTTTAAGATATATCTTGTAAATATTCAAAATTACTATTTAAAAAGAAATGTACGTTACTTCCAAAATGATGTAAATTTTATTTTTGTAATTTATATTTATTTTTTATAACTCTTTACATTAAAATATTTCTTACAAAATAATACTTTTTAACTGTTTAATAAATCCAATATTCGGTTGAATACAGGGGCGTTTCTCTTTCACTAAGTCATATGCATCAGAAAAGGAATAAAGCTTTTCAAGAATCAGATATCCTATGATGACCATGGATGCTCTAGAAACTCCTGCATTGCAGTGAACCAGGACTATTCCGTCATTATTTAGTGCATCACGTATGAAAATATGTGATTCTTTAAGGATTGGCAATATATTTTCTTCTGGCAAGTCGTAACAAGGTAGGAATTTTCTGGTTTTGCATGCAGTCTGTATATCAACACCAATGCTTAAAATATGCGTGATATTGTAAAATTCCACAACTTTGGGCTCGGTACAGTCTTGTGATCCTATGTACAGTCCAGGAATTACATTAGCAGGGATGTTGTCAGGTTTTAAATCGACAACAAAACCATGTTTTCTCGGAATTCCTTCAAGTTTTTTAGGTTCCAAACCTAATTTCCGCATTTCCGTATCTTCTATATATGTGCATCCATCAGCAAGTGTTATACGTGTATTAGTATTTTTAAGTTTGGTTTTTTTTTCTGCTATTTGTTCTGATAGGCTCATTTTGATATTTTAAGTGTTTAATTTAAATTACAGAGATTTTGGTAATTTATTTAAAATAGTTTCACTTATATCTTCACCGCAATCAGGAACAATTAAATCTTTCGGTTTATATTCCACATTACAAAGATATAACCCGTGCGGTGGAGCAATATCGAGGCGAGATGGCCATGAGTGTCTCGATGGCACTTGGAGCATAGATAATAATTCACTAGTATTTAATTTTCCTATTGCGACACCTTTTAATGCACCTATTATTCGACGAATCTTCAAAAAATTATTAACATATTATAATTGCATCTAGATATATATGCAACACATAAAAAAATATAAATCTTACTTGATTGTGAATAAATGCTCTTCCTTTGATTGAAACATCCCAAAATTCTATATTTTCTAAATTGACAGCATTAACATCATTTTTTATCACTAATGAACTCCCTTTAGAAACTTTTATTGAGAGAATTGTCCGTACATTACTGGACCATGTTTCAGATTTATCAGCTTTTCGGAATGTTTCAAAATCGTGAATACCTTCAAACAAAGGGGCGGCTTCTTTTAATTTTTCAATTTCAAATGATGGATTTCTGTTATGAAAAATTAGAAATTATTATCAAAGAAATGAGAAGATAACTAGATTATATTCTATATAATCGATTATCCCTATCATTACTTTATATTTGACTCAAACTAAGGGTGTAAGTTAAAAACCTTATTTTATTTTAATTATTGAAAAAGTCAATTGACATACATTATAAAGAAACATCTTCTCCATTCCTCTATTGGCAGTATAATAGGTCGGTAACCATTATCAGCAATATTTGTTTTTGCCACAGCTAATCTAAAATTATACAACTTCAATAAAATATTCACCTAAAACAACAACATATTGAAGTATATTTTATTATTGTCGAAAGTATACTAGAGCCCAGTAGGTTGATTGCTTAAACTCAAAACATAATAATTATCAGGGGCTGGACCGTTCTACTGTGAAACATGGAAATCCCTCAAGAGACCCTGATATTTAAGGTTAGCAAATGAATTTCAAAATATTACATTAATCAATGATATGAATAATATATACCTGTAAAGATAAGTACGCGATACTGCAGAAAATCGGGCATGAAATGTGTGAGGAACTCTTTGTGTATTTTTTATTATAATACTTATATTATTCTTGCAGAAATACTTGTTCAGCTTTGAAGTAATATTTATACAATCAAATATTCTGTTCTTATATGTGAATAAGTCAACATGTGCTGTTGCATCAAAAGCATGAACACCAGTATCTGTTCTGTAAAATAAGCACTGAGAATTATTAACAAAATGAGTTGTCAGTTCAAAAACAAAACTATGTAAACAATTTGTTTTAATAATGGATTTTTGATTATTAACACATTTAATATTACTCATTTATTTTATTATATGTATCCCACACTGTAGGTTATTACACCTCCCCTAACAAGCCAGTTAAGATAAATATAAGACTCTTTCAATTCACATTAACTTGCTCTTCTGTTATGTCTACATTTTAGGGGGATCTATCAAGAAGTAATAAATCTATTGACTTTGAATTTCATCATCCGAATGTAATCCGTTTTTACTTTAACACAAGGGTGAGCTAGAGTAGTAAATAGAGTTGTGAGTACTTAAATTTTGACTATTACCTTGTTTTGATTTTTTGACCTGATTAAATAAAAAATAGGTCAACCTTATTATAAATTTGAATAGCACAAAACCTATTTTAAAAAAAGTATAATATCAATACCTGCTAGAAAGAACGGTTTCCGGGTTAAAAGTTGATTTTATAGTTCTAAGTCCAATTTCAATACTTCCTTGAACACTAGACGAATCAGCGATATTTATATTTGATTTCTGGGAGCCCCTGTAATATGTATAATACATGAATTTAGATACAAGTTGATCTAGGCAACAATAATACTTGTTTTGGCTTGATAATTTTTCTCTCTAAATATCTATAAAAAATATTGATTTTATTACATTAGAGCACTAAACCATTGTATGATGTATCTTGTATTGTTTAAATAACACCAATACAAGAGAGCTGATAATATTTATTTTATTTAGATAGTAAATAAAATTGTATAAATTTTCTATTACCTAAAATGAGTACCTATGTAGGAAAAATTTAACAAATATCGACAATTCATGATGAAAAGAACATTTCTACATAAAAGTTATGTACATAAAAATACTATGATTAAAACGTTAAGACTTTAATCATAAAAATACAGGTTATTAAAAGCTGTCAAAAATCATAACACCCCGGACGCGTTATCTAAAAAGTGAAATAATATTGCCATTTACTCAAATAGTGTGGATAGTTCTAAATAAAATTAATATAACGAAGCTACTACACTACAAACAAATTCGAGATATTTGTATGTTTATACATATATTTTTTTTCATATATATAATTTTTTTTACTCTATTAGATTTATTAATATATATCAAAACACCTGTATCCTGCACTTTGTACTTCAACTCCAAAAAAAACAATTTCAATCATATTTTGTGATCCATGAAAAAGAATAGAACATAATTCATTTAGATAAAAATATTCCCAGATTTGAAATATGCAACAAAGAATTGAAAAATTGTTCAACTTATATTTATTTCCAACAAGTTATATAAATTTGTAAATATGAGTATTTTTAGCGACAAAATTATTTATTAAAAATAAATATAATTGGGAAAAATATAAAAGTTCACATTGAAGGTCATTTATTGAAAACCAATTTTACATGGGGCTATGGATATTTATAGTTTTTTCGGCAAAGCATTTGATAGAAAAACATTTAAAGTTATATATTTAATTTTGAGACTTCATATATTTTTTTCGTCACCCCCAAAATAGCCATGTTCTACTGTATGTTGTATTTTCGCACTGTCTATGACATTTGTAAATAATGGCGCGACAGACGTGGCATATGTTGGGATTTACGTTTTTATTGTCAGTTATATTTTGTATCGCAGTAGTAGAAGGGAATGAAGGGACAAAAGGACCGTGGTATGAAAACTTACCCGCTGTCGCAATGGATTATAAAGTCCACGTTGACGCGGGGAAGGAGGACTGTTATTATCAATATGTTCAACCCGGCGCTACGCTATACGTCAGTTTTCAGGTAAAGACATTGCAAATTATTTATAAGAAAGACCCATTCTAACGTTTGAGTTTTCGTTTAATCAATATTATTTTTGTGTACTCTCATAGGTAATTCGGGGAGGAGATGGTATGGCAGGATTTGCTGTGCGACATCCTAATGGACAAATTGTTCACCCTTACGAGTGGAAGCCGAGTGCTGAATATACTGATCAGTCATCAACTGGTGGTTATTATTCTGTTTGCATTGATAATCAATTCTCAAGATTTGCTAGTAAATTAGTGAATCTGTACTTAACTGTCATCAGATATGATCAGTGGGATAAGTTGTCCAAGGAAGTAGAAGAGATGAATGTCAACATACAGAACTTTACTGTAAGTACATTAATATATATTGTATTGTTAAATGGTATTTTTTTAATGTGAATGTATATAAATAGTGCGTTCAGATAATGTGGGTAGATTTTTTACGGCGGCTCACCCAGTATATGAAAATATCAGTTTATCGCTGATGTAATCATTAGATCAATAGACCAAGGAATTCTTTCTTGATATATATTTTGTAATTGTATTCAATTATGTTTTCACCTTAAATGGAAGATTCCTATTGTATTGAATAATTATGATTAATTAAGTAGAAATAGAAGCATTGTCAGTAATTCCACAAGCGGGAGACATTTTTTATTAGATAATCTGAATGAGAAGTTTATGAAGTGCTCTGAATACAGCTGAACTCAGTATCAGTTGCCTTTTATTGCATCAAATTGGTTGCTGTCTTCCGTTTGTGGCCTTCGACTTGAATAAGAGATGTTAAAAAAACTTCTAATTTTTCCTTAAATTACCCTGCTTGTAGGGTTAATGTTAATAAAGGTTATCAGACACGATTTGCTACTTAAAATAAAAATCTAAATATTATATATATTTGATTTTTGTGAAGACCGTCACAGTAAGTGCGATTTTACCTATACAAGTTTTATTTGTGATTGATATGATTAAGTACATTTTTTTTAAGTTAGGGGATGTGGGTTCGAATCCCGCACAAGTCACGATGATATTTTTCTGAGAGTTTTCTTTAATCATTTTCAATGTGTGAAAAAATGTACTTAATCATATCAATCTAAACATTATTATTGAAAAAAAATGTATGTCAATCAAAATATCTAACATACCTTCTTATTTATTGGGTATTATGTTGTAATGACGTAATGCAATAATTCTTGTTATGAAAAGTCAATAATATAAAGTGCACTTATTAAATTTGTTGCAATTTATTCAAATATATGGATTTAAATAAGATTTAACATTTACATTTAAAATTTTCAGGTATCTATCAAAGCTGTGGAAAGGAACATCAATGACATGCTGCAGTACCAGTATTATTCCCGAGGGAGAGAGGCCCGGGACTACAGCTTGTTGTCAGACAACAATAACTACGTAATGAATTGGTCTCTTGCCCAGATCATAGTTATTGCTGCGACAACCACCCTACAAGTATATTTTGTGAGAAAACTCTTTGAAGTCAAAACAGGAAACACAAGATCACGCATTTAATGGGATTATTGCTTTATTAGTAAAGAAGTTATTCATGCTATTAAAAAATGCGTCTTATTACATCATAGGTGCAGTGATATTATGGTGTCAAGTATAACACGAAAGGAACTCAATCTGATTATTAAAGAAGCTTTATTCTTCTCAATCAATTCCAATTCTGATCTCTTCCGTTAAGTTAGTTTTTTTGATTTTTTACAAAATGAAGTTTTTATTGAATCGAATGTTGTAGTTTTATTAAAAAAATTATATTGATCAAAATACTTAAACTACCTAGGTGTGTACTTAATAAGGGGAGTAGCAACAAAAATTGAAATTTATTTTTTTATTGATGTGAATTTTTACTTTTTATAAACTTGTTAATAAATATTTTACAATTTAAGCACAATCTTTTATTTACTATACAGGAATGTTACAAAAATGTTTTTAAACTCTTGACGCAACTAAATAACAATAAATATTAAATTAATTAACAGTCTTAAAATGTGTATAATAGGGATATTACAAAAAAGAAAAAAAATACAATTCATTACTAAAAATAAGCCTACTTATTTATGTATCTATACTTCAAATTAATACTACTAAAAAGAATACTTAAATTAACAGAAACATCTATTCCAGATGGTTTGATTAAACAATTTATTTTGTGAATATTTTTTAACATGTTGTAAGGTATCACCAGAGTATCAAGTTAATCATTCGAACATATAGTCTAGGTATAAGACAATATAATATGAAGAGATTCAGATGTTTGTAGGTTTTAAGTATTTCAGTTTTTCTTCTTTTGTCCAAGATAGCTACCCGAGAGAGCGAGTAGTCTGTACCGCTGCCTCAGGTTACGGGCCCTAACGTGTGGAGATGCTATTTCAACGGTGTAGTTTCCGGGAAACCAGCCTTTCTCACCATCTCTGATACGCTCCCCGTGATACCACCCTGAAATTATTAAATTGTTACACATATATAAATGACTAGTTATGTTAGGTATATTTGATTGGACGTGTAACTTCTGTATTATGCATGTATAATGAACTAATAACATAATCTTATTTGCAGAAAGTCAATTTTGGTTAAGTATGATTTATAGAAGTGTTTTTTTTCTCTTAGGCTCACATATCTGCAGATGTTGTTGCGCAACCTGTGAATAGATTTATTTTATAGTATTTATATTTAATCCATAATAAACCCATAGTCATATTGACAAATGTAAAATCCAAATTATTTATTTATTCCTCTTATGACCGAATGGAGTTATATACAAAGCATGATATTAGTTATAATTTTAATTATAATTAGTGCTATCTTTTTTCTTTTTAAAGAAACATTTAATACATTCTAAAATGATTTCTAAATCCACCAAAAGAGAACTAACCAATAATAAAATTGTAAAAATGTCTAAAATCATTGGGTTGTATCTAGTCTGAACCGTGTTCAGACTAGATACAACTCAATGACCCAACGGGACACCTGTCTACTGTGGTTATAAATAATGTAAACTGTATGTGTATTGTCGCAGTGCAAAATTATTATTCTTGTAATAATATGTAAACTGTGAAATAAAGGATTGTATACCATCAGCCATTTTTTTGTAGACATTCACTATATCCCCTTGCTGAAGATTTAGCTCGTCTGGCTGTGTGGAATGGTAAGCGTAAGCAGTAGTAACTTGAGGACAATCCCATCCTTCATAGATTGTTTCATCAGGATTATCGGACGGCGGAGGGAGACAAGCTTCCATCCACCTCTGTCTATCTGATTCGCTGACGCAAGATAAAAGCTGAAATGTAAATATACCCTCACACTGTAGTGCCATAGTCACATTATTTTTATGTTTCTTAAAATAGCTGTCGCAAATATTTACCATTTCAATTGTTTTGTTTTCACAATTTTCCAGCATGGTTAAAAGAACAATGTTTTTTCCGGCAGTTTCTTTGAGTGGTGATTGAGTCATCATGTCACTAGACGTCATCTCGAGTAAAGAGCGTTTGCAATAGTCAACCACTACGTACGATTCCTCACTGGAAAAATAAGTGTTTATACTCTTTAAAGAAGTTATTACTAGGTATTTTTTTTAATTTGTGAAAGAATTCATAATTAAAGACAAACCTTTTTTTCTTTGTGATGATTAGAAGGTCTGTGAACAAGAAAAGATAAAGCGGTATTTTGGAATACTTTTTCCCAAAAGTTAACTTGGATTGTTCATCTCCTCTCCACACCAAGTGGGTGAGCGTTCCAGATCTTATAAGCCATCGACTTAGCTCGAGTGCGTGCAAGTTTTTTCCGTTGTTTTGGGGTCTGATTGATATTTCTTTAATATTTGGAGGAAATTCAATTTGAGAAGAGATGACCATCATTTCTTCCAAGCGCTCTGTATTACGGGCCCCTTCATTGCATTGAGAAACAACCTGAAATATAACGGATGACCCTTGAGATGTAGCTACTTTGGATATTTAATTGAATACTGTACAACTAATTCTCAATCTTGCAAGTACAAATACTTTAAATAATACTTACAATGTTTAAATTGGTAAGAGCGTCTAGGCATGCTTGGTATTCATCATCAGAAGTGTCCAACTTTTTCAGTACTGCGTCCATCAGAAGAGGTAACCTAGTAATTCTTTGCATAGGAAGCATAAGAAACGAATGCAGAGATAGGCTTTGACATATAGGCTGAGATTGAAGTTGACTGAGAATTTCAGTAAACCTTGTATCTAGCTTGAGACGCTTCATAGTTTTTTCAAAATAAACCTGATTTTCACAGTATTTTACATATACACCGAAATATTTTTCTGAGTGTTCCTTTATGATTTTGCAGAGACCTCTCAAGAGAATGTTATCTTGCCAACAAGCTTCCAGGTCACTCATTAGGCGTTCTGAACATTTTTTTACTGGAAAAAATTAAACATATATTTAGGATGAAGAAATCATTTATTAATATGTATTTATGTGGCTATTTCATGAACTCTGTGGGCCATGAAAATGAATATTGCAGAATGAGTAAATTTATAGGTACATAAATTGCAGTTTATTACACAAACAATACAAGTAGAGTAAATTATCCAAGCAAGAAATAAAATACCTGGAAATATGTTTCCGAAAAGAATTTTCTTGTCTGTATTATTGAGAATTGATCCATCTTGAAAACTAGGGTGTGATATCAGATGAGACTCAAGAACAGTGAGCGAATTAAAGTATGAAGCTTCACTAGTAATAATTTCAAACATGGCTTCTTGTTTTTTCTTTTGCGTCGGTGTGAGAGAGCCTGAAACAAAAGATAAATCATCGATTTGTTCGGCACAACAATACACATAGCATCGCAGCCTCTTAGCTGAAATTATTTGTAATATACTATATAAAAAATTAGTAGCAAATAAATGTCATACATCATTGGCTCAGTCTAATATGAATTATGGTGTATTGTGCAAGATTAATAAAGATTGCAAAAAATCATTTCAACGACTACAACACAATTTTAAAATAATTTCTTGTACTTTCAAGAAGAAATTAAAAAAAATATATTTAATAAATTTGGCTGCATACAGACAAATATAGGGTAATACGAATTGCTTCAAATAAATTCATAAAAATAAGATTAACTCGTAAGTGGATTTAACACAATATTTACACTTACAAAGGATGGCCGAATTGATAACTTCGGGAATTTCACTCCAGAGCGTTCTAGATGGTCCTTTATGTGGAGTTATCAGTTGCATGGCCGTGGGTCTCTGTATCAGTTTATCATTGGTAAATCCCTCAGTGAAGTTTGCTATTTTTTCATAACAATCCGAATCTGAATCAGTTCCGAGATCTTGACAGATCAGCTGTAATAAGTGAAACACCAATTTATCAATATTTTTCTTTGGGACATTTTTTTATTTAGAACTAAGTTGCCACTTCTGTAGTTTAAAAATGAGCCCGGAGGGTTATGAAATCCTCTTTCTTCGAATTATATTTTGTTAAGGAATAAATATTTGAGGCTTATTTATAAGCGGACAATCAAAACTGACCTCAACTTTAGAAGCATTATAAAATTGATACAGAGGTTCTTGGTTGAATCGTCCTATTGGTGGTGGAGGAGTGGAAGGAGGAGAAGGTGCCGTAGTAGTCGAGCAAGTTCCTGTGCCACTGAGGTTACTACTTGCTCCACTGCTTGTTGAAATATTGCCCGCCTGGTATAATCCAACCTCTGCATACCTAAGATTATATTTATCAAGATTAGAAATATAATATATTTAAGTTTTATTAAGGTTTTTTATTAAGGTACATACCACGATGCACTAGATGTCTTTTCCTTATTATTTCCGTTTGTTTCTGGTTTGTACGGCTCAGTTGCTTTAAACAACCCACATTCTGCATACCATGAAGTATTACTCAAACTCCGTCCATCCCTTCTGAGAGGAGTTGTACTTTTAAGTTCCACTTGAATATAAAATTAACTATCAATATTATGGAATCAAAAGATATATATCATATTAAAACAATACAATAATTTGCAGAGTACCAATAGAAGCCGAAAATATTTAATTTGCATGTTTTACTAAAATTCATAACTAGCAATTTATTTATTTTAAAAAGATTTTTTTTTCTTCTGCTTTTATGGGCTTAAATGCACAGCGCTCTACTCAAAATAATACCACTGGTAGATAAATAATAAAAAAAAACAATACCTGCAGGAGAGTTCATGGCGGGTGGAGGAGGAGGCGGATCATTTGGGCGGTGTCTGAGAGACTTGTTCTGATTTACAGGAGACGTTTTCTTATTAATATCATTATTAGATAATGTTTCTACATCTGCATAAATTTTGGAGTCACTTTCTAGTTTAAGCTGTTGAGATTTTTTATTATGTTTTCTGGTTGGCGGTGTCGGTCTTGTTTCATTGTTACTCTCTATTGATACCTCGTTCCTAAAAATCAAATAAAGCATATTAGTAAATTTTATTTAAGTCAGTACTTCGCACAAACCAAAAGGTTCACAATTCTTCTTTATTTTTCACTTACTTATCATAAAATCCTTGATCTGTATCCATACAATCATTTAGATAAAATGTCGAGTTGGTAACTGTTAGCACGGAAGGATCATCGGAGCTTTTAGATGATATGCTTCTTCTGAATTTAGATTTGAAAGAAAGGTATGGCTTTCTGGATTCCTCTCTTTTTAATTCTTTGTCTATCCTAATGCTATTTTTATTATCTTCGTATATAACATTATTAGAGGGTTCAGTTGAATGCGTGGAATACTTTAATTTCCTATCCGATAGAATACTATTCAATTCTAAACTAAATTTAGATGTAGCCAAGTTGGTAGAACATTTAATGGGGTGAGAAGAGGGTGTAAGAGTGCTTGTTGATGTTTGAGGTTTAGATTCTGACGACTCGGGTAATTTATTTTTAAAAAAAATTTCATTGTTGCTCGAGGAGGCATTTAAATCCAACATTTCCTGTTGAATACTCCCCAGGTTTTCATAATTATCCATTTTGATTTTAATATTTTCTTTTGATGAACTGACACTTCGTTCCCGCAATGGTTTCACAGGGTGGACATTTGGGAGAATTTGATCGGCACTTGCAACAGTGAGAGTTTTATTTTCTTCAGTATCTGTAAAAAATATAATGTATATTTAGTATCAAGCCAAGATGTATCTTTTGTGTATTTTAATATTATGCAGTTGTATGTACTTGATGAGATAGAGTAAGAATGGCTCACGGTTAAAGTTATTTTGAAGATTGATTATGATGGGAGGTTAACAAATATTAGGAAAACCAAATGTGTCGCTGCTAGGATTTTTAAAACATTTCTTTTAACAGTTTAAACTGCCATCTGATTAGGTTTTCAATATATATGCCGGCATAAATGAGTATTATGAACTGTTCTTAAATAAAAACTAATTAATTGTTAAGGTGATTAAGGTAAGGGTTTTTTAAGTGCATTAAGTGTGCGAGTTGTCTTCAGTGAACTCACATACTTTTGTCAAAAGTTGCAGTTACACTAATAAAAAAGGGCACCATCTTGCGCCAAGTGAAAACTTTATGATATTTCAAATAGAATGTTGCAAAAAATTACCTTTTTGTTTTTTTCTTGTTCGCTTTGTGAAGTTTCGTTTCAGCTGTCTCATTTTCTCTCCAGCGACTGAAGCAAACTTTGTAAGAGTGTAAATGTTACTGGAAGACGGGGGCTGAGGAAGTCGGGCATGGTTGATGTCCAGAAAGCTGTTAGGCTGAAGTCATAGAAATGTTGAGCAGTTTGTTAAATCTTGACATTCTATTGTATAAAACTAATGTTTGCGAGATATTAACAATCAATTAATTACCTGGTGTAAATGAACAAACGATTGTTCGGATTCGGATTCGCTATCGAAAGAGTCAAAGTCCTCGAAGGGTGTTGGCAAGCGGGGACTATCCGCGGGTGCATGTGACAGAGATTCGTAATGATGGTCCGAGTCACTGCTCTCTATATCTGTAAACAAAAAGAAGTTTTTGCAAATTAATTTCTGCATGATTATTTCACTATTTATCATATCTAGTGATGATATATTTTTTAATGATACAGATTTTTGATGCTGCATTCATATTTATCTATGTTTCAAGATTTGTGATATTTACACATGTACAACCATTTAAATATTGCAAAAGATCTTCAACTTAAGTTCATGATTCTGCATGTTTACCATAATTCATAAGTTTGCAACATTGAAAATATATTAAAAAGCAGATAATAGTTTCTTGTTAATTTGCTGCCTAATGATATGACAATCTTTAATCTTTAACTAGGTCCTGAAAATAGTGTTTATCTGCCGTTCAAACATACCTTGAACTCAGTAATTCTATGCTTTTCTGAAATATTGCTTCCCTTTTTCTCAGTTTGTTGTACTTTCAATAATTAAAGTAGTTATTCTTACAACATACAAGTTTTGTTTGTAAAGACACTAATCTGCCCCAATCAGTAATACAACACTAGTCTAGGTGGATAAGTGACACAGCACTGAATTATTTATAAGATAGCATGTAATGCATACCACAAAACCACACCAAGATAATCGGCAAACTTTAGTTTTCAATAATAAGTAAATTTAATTTATACCTAGAGTAGAATCTAATATTATGATATTTAATAATAAAATATCAATATCCACTTCACAAAGTTCAATGTAAACTATAAGCAGATAGCTAATAATTTAAAAATGGATGATTTGAGTGGCATTTGAGCCAAAGTCCTTCTGCTGCGCTGCCTACTTGTACTTACTACGAGTTGGATTTTGGTTTCAAGGTTCGGGTAATGTCCTATCTATCTGCAGATGGAGAATGAACTGTTCAACCGCTGCTAAACATGACAACATGTGCAGGCGTTACTGTCATCTTTTCTTACAAAAACTCAAAAATCCATTTTACATTTTTTTAATTGCAAACATCACCATAACAATAAAATTTACTTGAATTAGACGTCACACATATATATTTGAAAGTCACTTATTAAATGGGTATTTGTGCAAAATGATAATTCATCATATTTATTTCATCTTTTGAATTATTTTTCACAATCATTATTAAAATCTACAGATATCGGACTATACAATTTGAAACATTTGGTTATAACAATTCAAAATAAGATAATTGGTTAACATTTCAAGTTTTTTATTTCACAATTGATTTTTTTTTTTGTTAAATCATATCAATTATGAAAATTTAAATACATGAAGGCGTACTATAAGGCCAAAACAGTAGACATTACATTTCTTTACCATAATCTTTCATTGTGCATTCGGTGCAAGACACTTTAAATCGTGATGCGGTCAACCCATGATATTTTAAGGATTATATAAACTGGTGTTTTTCAACCTGTGGATCGCGGGTAAAAGAAAAAGACTAATTGCTTGTAAGTCCAACACTACAATAAAAAAAACTACAATTTCAGTGAGAAGTGCCTGTTTCTTTTTAATAATTTGTCGAAACGTGTTTCTATTTTTGAGACGCAAATAAAATCATTTTCTAATTGGAGCCTATTTATCTTTTTAGTTTTTATGTCCACCATTGAGGAGAACGTTAGTTCGCACAGGTAGGAAGTGGCGAATGGCACTAACAACTTTATAGCTTCCCTTGCAAGCTTTGGATATTCTTGTTTTCTCTTCATCCAGAAGAGCTCAATATTTTGTAATCGCTGACATGGGGTTATTAAAAAAGGTTGAAAAACACTGATATACACTAATTCATATTATCCAATAAACGATTTTATAAATTTTGCTTAGATTAACAAAAACAATTACCAATCAACAGAGTGGCCTCCTGGGTTTCCGTGGAGTCGTCGTTCACGACCGATATCTTGAGCACCGCCAGTCCGGCGCAGTCTCCAGGCCTGACGCGCGCTTTGCGTATCACCCTGAAGACCAGGTCGACGTTGTAGTACGTCTCGGACGCCCCGTACAGCTCGTCATTGTCCGAATAGAACGCGGCGACTCGGGAGGTGGCGATGTACACGGCGGAGGGCGAGGACACGGAAACTGAAAGAGGCGGCCGATGTACGCAGGCCTGCACTCTGCACTCTGCACTCTACCGATGCACCCGATGCACGCGCAATTCTTTACCGAATGTAAAATATAACTAAATAATGCTATTCGCATATGAATGTGGTTGTGTAGTGTAGGGCAGGGGTGGCCAACTTTTGTGTACACTAGATCTGGAGGTAGCCTTAGTGAGGTGTTGAATGCATACTATGTCTATGCACTGTGTTTCAGCACGAGGTGCACTCTCGGGTAGATAAGCAAAATATATTATAAAACAACATAATTATATAACGGCGATCGACTTGTTGGACATCCCCGGTGTAGGCCATGTCAAGCTGGCGAATGTTACATGCCAATAAAAGCAGAAAATTATTGAACGGTCTACAAAGAGAGCTCATATTAAATGACATGACAAAAGTAAAATGCATAATTTGTAATTGTCTTTCAAATGCTTGAAATGCATATTTTGTTTTTCACATTATTACTGCATTATGTTTGTTAATTTCTTAAAGTGGCCGGAGTTTGGCTTGCCTGCCTTGTGGCCATGTTTATTCTTGTGATATGTGAGTCATTTTTATATGTATACAATAGCTTGATATATATAACTTATAAAACAAATTGGGATTATGCAGAGTAAGTTTTTTCAGATTACTCGAGGTCGCGTTAAAAAGCCTTCATCTTCTAGTCTAGATTGTCGAATTGGGTACGAATATTTACTACAATTTATAGTATCAAAGCAAAATTAAAACATCTATGAAAGTGTTACTCAATTTATAATTTAATGTAATTGAAAATATGTAAAGAATAGTAAAATTGATATAAATTAATTGTGAATTTGTACCTTAAAGTTTGAAAAATTTTGAATCTTTAAAGCCGTTACCGCGTCAGTTGCAAGATGAAGGTCCCTCCTCGAGATAAATCGAGTAATCAACCAATATGTAATTTGTGATTGTCAGGGGAGAGCCTCAAAAGAATTGATGATTTTATCGCGGTCTAGATCTATTATCAAACTGCTGATAATACGACAGCAACTAATGACGTTTTGGTTCAAGTTTTCAATCCTCAATAAATTCAATAAGAGCATTATCGTCGGTGGTTCAGCAATATTATTAGACTTATGGACAAAGAAGACAAGAATATAAAAAAACGAGTTTAAGTTTCTAAATAAATTTTAAAAAAATATTGTACGCCAAAGACAGGATATTCACTAGTACAAAACAATACATTTTTAAAAATAATATGATTGTTAAATTATCATTACATATCAAGATTTTATAATTCACCTGGTAACATATGCAATTTACAGATTTACAACTTCAAAGCAGTCTCTGGTATCATTAAAACGTAGAATACCTATGCTTGCTTTAGTAAATGACTCTGCATTAAACAATGTCTTAAAACTAAACATATTGCAGCATCAACGACATAATGCTCTGTGGATGCTTTTGAATCAAGTTTACGGTGTATTACTTTTTAAAATAAATTTACGATCTATGTATAAAACGCTACTCTGGTGCGTGCTATCGGGTGCAAAAGTCCGCCGTACATCGATAAGTACAGTACGAAACGCTATACTCAGCCTCTCGCCCCGGTGCCACATTATCCGCAACGGCGGCGCGTGTACCTCGAGGCCAGCAAGTACAAAGACGGCCGCTAGTTTGGAGCTATCTGTTGTGGTGAATATTTATGATTTTTATTTGCGTGATATGAATTCGTTTATCACGGCGACAGCTCCAAGCGGGCGGTGTATTTGGCCGAGGCGCCGCCGCCGCTGCCAAGCATGTGGCTCCGCTGCCAACCATGTGGCTCCGCTGCCCACCTTGGTCGGCGCAGTGCCGCCGCCGCCGGGCCGTGTGGACTGCCCAACTCCGAGGCTCGCCTTGTCGCGCACATCCCACGCTCATGGCTCATTTTCAGCGGTCCGAGCTCCGCATGCCCATATAAGCAGCTCGTTTTTGCCGGATTATTATTCCCAGTGCATTGTCTCCTGAGGAAAGAACGTAGAGGTGCTCGCTTAGCATGGCGGTAGTTTAATAAATCTACACGCAAAAACGGTTTGCATTGTTCACACGGACTCTCACTGAACACATTCAGCCGTGAAATTATTGACTGCGATAATTTGTTTAGTATTGAGTTTATGACTTAGTTTGCTGTTCTCGGAGAAAAGCTGTCTGTGGTTTTGTCTGTATCGTATTCGTACGGCCGTTCTCTATTTTATAGATAAATCATGTTTTCACCTATTTACGTGTAATTCATTGGTGTGACACTCTCTCTCGATATTTATTTTTCAGAAGTATGAAAATAATATTCAAACATAAAGTTTGTTTAAGTCTTATGGCTAGGATAAAGCGCTATTTCACTCATAACAGTTTTGCCTGAATTGCATTTAGATCATTTGCGAAATACGCTACTCGCAACTCGCGTAACGTACCTGACAGCTTGCCATCTTTGTTTTGGTTAAGTAACTTGTACAAATAGACGACTATAGTAATAAACAATAACAATATAATGTGATATTATTAAGTTCTAAAACATAGGAATGTATGAAATGTTACTAATCAACGGTTCAGAATGTTTGATAATATCAAATGCAATGCTCGATAACGAAAGGAAGGTCTTTGGTAGGTAATATTGTAGGAAGGTTATAAAAATTCAAATGGTGGATAACAAGTTGATTATTTTTATTTTTTAATTATTTTGGCTGACTACAGGATTGGTTTAAATTAAAATAAGTCGTCAAGTTATTGACAAGTCAAAGTGCGAATGAAAATGACTCCCAATAGTACCATGCAAGGTGCCCTTGCAGGATGAAGATGGGGCTGAAGGACCCAGGTGGAATAGTTGGGTGCAGTCAAAAGTATGCGGAGGTCATCGGTTTGTGGAATTAGCGAGCTGAGCAATGAATTGCCAATCATGGAGACGTTCTCTTTTGGAGGTCAAGACTCGATCAGGGTTGTAATGGCACAGATGATGATACTGGTGGCATAAAATCGTACGAGAGCACACCTTGCCACACAAGCTTCTTTTGATGTTAAAGACAAAGCGTTTTATGCCTGGTGCACTCTAGCGAGAAGTGCTATACCGAGATATTACGGTTTCCTGGTCTTCCCATCACTCTAGTCGTAATTAATACAAGTATGATAATAAACTGGAAATCGAGGCAATTTGGATTACCACTCTATATTCGCAATTTTCAAAGTTGATTGGTTGGACTAGATTAACTGCGATATAGATCTGAAAGTTTCAAGCCACCACTTGACACAGAGGAATGTTTAATACCGCCGGATTAAAAATGAATTAGTTAGTATACATTTCGTGAACTTAATACATATTCATTTCATAGTGATTAATCAGTCTTCTGTTTTGATCTATTTACTTCAAATCGGAATACCACTGTGACGCATGATTTGTAACATTATCTATTAACCAAACAAAAATCAATTTACCAACTTATTTAGAGTAGATCGTATCAGCAGATCAAAATAAAATAAGATTGTCGATACAACTAATTATAGAATTAATAGCGTTTTTTATAAAACTCGCGTGGCGTACCACACGACTTGTCAAGTGCGTCACACGAGATGTTCGTTGATCGGCCATTTAGAAACTGTGAATATGTGTTAAAATATAACCATTTTCCATTGAGTAAGCGTTTTTTTTTATCAGAGGAAATCCGGAAGTCGTGTCGTGTAACTTTGTATCATGAAACTCAATATTCCGAAACACGGGAAATTGAGACAATAATATCCTTGCATATGTTGAGGTATGTGAAAACATAAATAAGTACTGTAATTTAAATCTACAAACGTGATTAATGTAATATGAAATAATCATTAATATAATACACGAATTTGATTAAAATCATAGTCAAAATTTTTATACATTATGCATGCGTTTCACCCGTGCTTTCGAAATATTTATATATTATAATTCAAACAACAGATTGTTAAGTGTATTGTTTTGTTTTAAATGTAATTTGCTTGCTGTGTTTTATCGTGTTGTAATTAGAAAATTATAAATAATGCAATGGTATTGTAAAGAAATACAACATGATCATTATGTAAAACCTTTCCCTCTAAATAAACAGACGGAACTCAGTAAAAATTAAAACGCTAAATAGGAGTATGGCGCAATTGTAATTAACCAAAGTCGGAGACCGAAAAGTTTTATCCGCCGAGTTGCCGAATGGCTGGCGATCGTAAATATCGGAGTTGTAGTTATATAAAAAAAATATATAGGAAGCAAAACTATAGCGCAACTAAATTATACCGAATGTCAAAACGTTTGCATAAAATATCTATATATATTTAGTATATGTGTTTTGATAATATAAATTAATAATACTGTGCAGATTTTCTCAGGCTCCACGGCGATGGGTTATAAATAGTAAAAAGGGGATTCTGTGGCGTTTTAGGGCGCGGAACACTTACAATCAGCAAGTAAAGTGTTTTAATAACAATTTTATCTTTTTCTTTCCAAAGAAATAAAAATTTATAGTTGTTCAATGTTTGTTGTATTTCTCTTAGTTGCAACGAGGTAATGAAAAACAAAAAATAAAATTCAATAATACTCGGCGCTACTAAGCCTTGGCAGGGTTTTAGTAGATTTCTCCTTCACGTTTCAGTTTTTTGTCAACTAAATGTTGAATATCAAAGTCTCGATTTTTGTGAGACAGGGGTTATATTAAAATGTACACTCACTGCCATATTTTTATAAACTTTCAATTCAATTCCTTTCTTAACTATCGCGGTCTCGTTAAACTGTACCGACGCCGGGGCAACACTTCAATGTCCTTTGGCACACTAACCCGAATTTCAATTTAATCTGATTTTTAGAGAGAACGAATCAATATGTAAACATTAACCAATAATACGTTGTCAATAGTGAAAAAAAAAATAACAGAAATCATGTAGGTATTAGGTATTAGGAATCGAGGCCTCAGTTTCACACTAGATATTAACAAATAATGTTGGTAAATTAGATAATTATACAAATCAGATATTTCGCGTCTTAAGAAAATGTTCTTGGACTTAATATTATATATGCATGAATCTTTTCAGTGGCGTGCTAGAAAATAAGTAAATACCTTATAATAGAGTAACATAGATAATTGAGGTCTAGTATTATTGAAATCTTCTATAGGGAGTTCATTGTTTTTTTGCGTGTAAGTACCGCATGCCACTCACATTGTAAATAAATTAGTAGGCAAGCTTGGTCCACCTGCATAAAGGTAGATTTACTTTTTAGGAGTGAGAGCGAATGCGTCAGTTGTTTTGAATGCAACTGAAACAGTCTGCTGATAGCGATGGAGTACCTGCTAAGGAGTATGCCTCCATTCCTCAAAGCATTGAACGATGAGTAATGTCGATGATCATTCGTGAAGTATTCATTAGCGACACGTGATCTGAATTCAATTAAGAGCCTTTTGATGAATCACATATAAAATTACCTGTTCAATAAATATTTTGAAATCATGAAACGGCTTATGTGACAAATTGATATAAATTAGGTTATATTGTTGGTGATTGAAACAAAAGTTTGGTGGGCTCTTGGACAAAATAAAAAAAGATATAAAGATGAGTTTAATTAATGTATTGAACAAAGATTATCGTTGTATATTTTTTGGTAGTCTTTATATAGGCGGGCACATTGGTAAAGCACCGAGCCGTGCTCCGATTTCTCAATGCGATTTTGGTTTGCAAACGTGATTCTGGCATCCGAAAGCAGGAGAAGCATTGAGACAAGATTCGGCTTTGTTCAGATTTTCGTCATGTCGTTTAGATTAAAGTAGTAACCATAACTCAAATCCATTGCTTGTGTAATTATTAGCATAAAAATACAATTAAAACTTTCCTTGGAATTCTGATATTATATGCCTAATTAATGTACAATGAATAATGAGAAATGAATTACAACTAGCACAGAGTACTCACAGTAATGGTAATGTTACAAACATGTAAATACGCAAAACCAAAGTTAGGTCGATAGGAAAATAATAGCAACAAGCCTACATACCTACAATAATTATATCATTGTGTGGGTCTCCTGGGAAAATCACAGGCCATTCATTGGTTTAAATCGTGTTTTATAAATAACAAACAACCCAAACAGCGTTGCTATTTTTTATCTAAAAACAGGGCATGCACTCTGCGTATTAATAAATTAAAACTATAATAATACTTAAATACCGAGAGTCTAGCGCACAATAACTAGCTTAGTATCTACTTAAATCAATTAATTTGTGATTTATTTAGATTTCTAATTATAATGTTCATCGCAAAAGTTACGCACAAAGTTTCACAATCGACTTAGTAAAAGTTATGGCGCCATCGTCATACGAAGAAAAGATTTATTGCTTCTCAGTAATAAATTACATTTGAATCGATTGCTTCATTCCGAAAACTAAAAAAAATCAGCCGAAGTTGTAGATCAGATGTGTGATTTGTTTATATTTTGTCAACCGGTTGTATTTTATCGGCGGAGTTTCCAATTAAGCGGCACCTGCTCGATCGAAAGTTAAATATAATAAACAATAAATATTCCCACGATTTAATTGAATCATACGCAAATTACACTATTCACTATACACTCCTTGCAGACTCTATCAAAAAGCAATATTATTATTTATATCGCAACAATAATAAATATGAAAATATTTTCCCTCACTCGAGACAATGGTATTTTTACAGAGAGTTAGCAAACCCACTTCTTGTCGGCACAAAATAATTATTGGTATTATTATCACAAAGCGATGAGTGCACAAAGTTTCTTATAAATTTATAATGGTTTAGATTAAAAGTCTCATTACTTTAATGATAGGGTGATGAACGCGATGCTGATCATTTATACATTGCACTATGAAAGTGCTTCCGGTTTGAAGTCTCCCGCGTTGATGTCTAATTTTAAGACGGCTACGGGAGAACTCTGCTCAGAGTATCGTATTTGATATGGCAGTCAAAAGTTCAGGACGGCACCTGTCTTCGATTGCGAAACTCCGCATGGAAAAACACTTGCCGCGAGTTATCTATGTCACTATGACGCCGAGTTGTGTTTAAACAACACGGAGCCGCGATACAACCGGCGGGTACTTGCGGATGATTAGATAAAAAAATGAAAGTTTTTGTCACAACGCCAGCAATACTTCGGCCGTGATAAATAAATAAATATTATTCAGATTTCTCCATAGTCGGCTACCGGACGAAGTGGTGGTGCGCCGTGAGTCAAAACACTCATGCGGAATAACTAGTCACCGACATGTATTATCCGCAGACAAAAACAGAGACAGAGTAATCCGATTAGCATAAACATCACACATTATGGGCCTCTACTGTAATTGCGTACTAGTTTTTGCGTCAGATCGACAGTGTCAATCGCAGATTAAAAGAACCAGCCTCGGAATGCTCGCTCGCCCGGTCGCGATGGGATAGGAAGTAGCACTCGACGCGGACGCGGTGCACCGTGACGCCGCTCACATTGCACTGCGTCAATACAAATTCACAGATCGTCCGTCCGCATTTGCAAACCGTTATTGCATAATATCCAGAGCAGCGGCAGACCTTCCCGACAATGGAGCACAACAATCCGACTGGCGAACAAAGACTACACCGAGTGCACAGTATCGCCGTGTTGATATTTCACGGACGGGTCACAGTGTCGAGCGGGGCACGAGGGGCCGGTCGCGGTCTGCCGACTGGACTGACGATGGCGGGTGCGGGGCGAGATCGGGTTTGACAGCGGCTATGACATCACAGGCCGCGGCGGTCCGTCCGGTTGGCGTAACGGCTCGTCACTTTCACTGGCTCCGGCGCGGGCGCTCGCTCGGCCGGGTCGCTCGCGAGTGGCCGCCGGTCCCCTGCCCCTGCCCCCTGCCCCGCCCCCTCCGCCCCCCTCCGCCGCGAAGCCTTGGAAGCCTGACCAGGTGCTCGTGACGCGCGATTTACACTTTTCCGGTTTGATCTACGAGTATTTTCAAAATAGCGTTTCATGACTTCTCGCCGAGGCGTCGTATTTAAAACTAGTACATCGCACTGCAACCGCCAAATCACAAAGGTACTAACTATACAACATACCAATATACATATATAGTAGAAAAGAACCAACAAAAAAAAAAAAAACTATTTTATGAAGATGCGTACAAATAATTTGGGTATTTTGTGGAGAGGGTAGGCATGCGTGAATAGTGTGCACTTACTAATTTCACTAAGTACGCGCGTTTCCAACGATAACGAGCTCGCTGTGTGGTTCAGTTTGTTTGGCATAATAAAAAAAAAAGATTGAAATTTTAGAACAATTGGGTTGGGTTAATTGTTTTAGTTCTTTTCTTTGGATTAGAATTTTTTTTTTGACAATGACAATGTTTTAGCAAAACTGTGTCACTTTGCTAAGCATGAAATGTCTGCTTCAATAAAAATTGTATTAGAATAGAAAGTTTAGTAGATTTCACATTAGTTGGAAGAATTTTTATTTACTTCCTGCCTTCAAAACGAAACGAAAAACATATATACTATAAATGCTTATCGGTTGGAAATGTTTGATTCCGGACGAGGTTTGGCGACAGAGGAAGTTCTTTCGGATATAATTACTGAATATTTTATTTATTTTTATTGTGGACTATTTGAGCAGCCCAAACCGAGAGACCGGTGATTATATGTCGAGTGAGGAGGCTGTGGAATGCCGGAGTACGTAGGTGCTTCGCTTCAGATGCGTTTTCCTTTTGTAATGGACGCCCACTCGCACGCAGGCTTTGTAAAAAGGAAATAAACAGAACAAAATGGCGGCTTGTTAAGCGCGCGTGCGTGTATTGGGTTTTGTTTATTGTTGCAATGAAATTATAAATATGATTTATCCATTATGTAGGTACGAATAGTGTGTATTTTCCGTTCGACGGCTCTTACGAGTAGGAATTAATTAAATTATAGGGGTATCTATTGTTCACCTGAAGCGGACCAGAGAGAACGGATGCATTCTTTTTTATTCTATTCTATTGGAAAATAAGTACGTATAGAGGATTTATTTATGAGATGAGTAAAAGGAAATAGTAGATAGGCGTTTACATATGCCTAGTTATGTACTATTGTTTTTTTTTCTTCTCAGATACTTTTAAGTGCCTATAAGATTAAAATATTTTATTCAAAGTAGAATCTAACGAGAAATCGTCATGCTTTTTGAAAATGATTACTTCCGCACACATAACAATACCAAGGAATGGTGTGTATTATTTTTTATTGTATTTACTGACTAAGGTAAGCTTAATTTCTTCACACATAGGAGCAGTCTCTACATCGTTACTTAAGCTAACCTGCCTCTTGCGGGCTCTACTTTTTAAATTAGTGTATATATATATATATATATATATATATATATTTTGAAAATGAACTATTCTTTTAATGATTTTTATTTGACTTTCAAATAAATAAAATATTTCATCAAAGCGGGAAGGTTTTCAAAGCGGTACTTTCAGCACTAAGACAGAATATTTTAATTAGTTTTTAGTTTGTTTGTTTGCGCACGCCTACTCTGTGCACTGTTGTGTTTTTTTTATAATCACTTTTGTTCAAGATGTGTATCTACTTGCGTATCACTTAGGCTGTCTCTGTATGCGACATAGTCAATAAAGACAGTAATGCATATTACTAATAACTTGTATTTCCCATCTTGGACGTTTAGCCTTGTGGGCATAAAAAGTGGTTTGATATTATTCGTTCGTTACTCCCGCCAAGGCCGATCCGTAAACCAGCGGATTAAATTCAGAGCGCCATCCTCCACCTGATATACTTACATATTATTTATTATAATTCAGTAAATTGGTGCTGTAGAATACACAAACATTTTGGTCCAAGCGCTACGGCAGAGATGAATTAATTTTACAAAAATACTGTACATTGTTTTTTTAAATATTTTAATTTGATATTTACATTGAATACAATATCTCTCAGGAGAAGTTTCGAAGCGAAAAAGTTCGCGTGCACAAGGCAGAGACCCCGGCGTAAGAAGGTGCTATCTTCCAGGGTCGGATGGGCTCACGTGGGAATCCGGTATTTCCCCGGGAGACCTTGACACGCGGGCCTCCTAGTGACCAGTCAAAAATCACCGAGACGAATGAATTCGTTATTGGTGTACAACTCTATCGAACGTGGATCATCAGCTTTTGATTGAACTATACTGAAATGGCTAGAAGATTACGATATTTGTTGTGATCGCTATTGCTTTTAGATTAGAAAGATCTGAAGAAACTATCAAAAGGCGAAAGCGCACATATATAAAATTGATCGAAATCTCTTAGTCATTAGGATGTTCATATTTGTTTAAATATGGAGTATTACAAATTGGACCGGTCGGTCGTAGATAATTTTTTTCCATTTTATTTAATGTATGATAAATGCTTCACGATAAATAGACTTTCTTGGGGGTCTCCTAAATATTACTTTCAGACCTAAGTACGTCAGTCCGGCTCTGCAATGCAAAAACTATGACCGATGAACACGAGTCCATCGATTCACGTTTTGTACAAATAATCACGACACACACACTTGATTTGCGACTATAATTGTTATTAATCGAGCGCGACGACTTCAAAGAAGTCACATTGGAAATCGAATCGGGGCACAAAATGATAATGCAAAATTTTCAACAAGTAGATTCAATGGACAGGCATTCCAATACGAACTGCAAGAAAAGGCCTCCGGGGAAAGTAGAAACGTGGAGTCGAGATGGATTTTCAACGCAAGTACGGCGTGAAACAATAAATTTGTATTTCTTAAGAGAATAGACAATAATAATTTATTACTGAAATATGAATCATTGTTTCTCTCTCTCTTTTTCAGTCTTAACGTACTTTCGATGTATTGAGAATAACTCATTCGTTTTTGTAGCAAGTATTTATTGGTTCACTAACATTCCTATTGTATGACATGGAAAACTAATAAAAAAACCACGCCTCAAATATTTTTGAAGGCAATTCTGAAGTAGACATGGAAGGTACCATTTTTTCGATGAAAATATTACGGGTCTACGAGAAGCAAGGTCACATTATTCCCGTCTGTTTTTTAATTGGTACATGGTTTGTTCAGGACTTCAGTGCATTGTTTCTACAAGGATTTTTCTATTCTCGCTAACACGAATAAATTGAAGTGACACAAAGACAGTTAACAATTCTATCTTATAGAATCTATGTAATATATTTAGTGGAAGGCCGGGGAATACGAAAGAATTAATTATGTATTAAATGCCTGATTATCTGTGATAAAGAATAGCGTTTGATTAATTTCATAATAAATTAGTTACGAAGGTCCTTGAACCAACACTAAAGATGACGTTGTTGTGAACCGAGTTCTCACGCTATAGTAAAAATATACTGCGAGATTTCTAATGGAATTGTATTCTAACCGTCTGAGGCTACCTTATTCTACAAGTTTATAAGACAATGGGAACATTTTTCATCACGTGGTATCATATATTCAATTTTGAGAATATTGTATTTATTTAAGAAGTGTTAGGTAAATATTGGCGTTTATGTATAATAGATACGTATCTAGATTTTTATATTCTCATAAACAGGTGGTTACATTAGTGTTTGTATAAATATACTACCACTGAACGAGGTATAGGGAGGCATGCGAATTGGGCATATTCAATCCGGTCGAAAATCTTGGAATTCAAGACGAAATTATTTTCAAAACCATGAAGTATTTTTGTACTAGATTATAATTTTTTTAATAAAATAATAATAATTCATAAAACTATTTTTTTACGCTAAAGCGCCATCTCTTGTGAAGAATATAATTTTTAACAACGCAGGTAAAACAGATTTCTTCGAGGCAATAAATATTTCACTTTCCTGAAAAAAAATATCTGAATTCCTGTAACTTGCATTTTTGATCAAGTTTCATCCCATTAGTAAGAGAAGTATACCTAATTTTATAAGTAGTTGAAACGAAATAAAAAACGAAAATAATTCAGTAGTTTCTATTTTGTGCATATATTTGGAAATAAATATATGCACAAACGATCTTTGAAAACGTCAGACCATAAAAATATGAAAGGTTTAAATTGATTGGACAAGGTGAAAGTGGTATAATAATCATATTGTTTATTTACAAACCTTCGGATGCTGGCCATTTCTTGGGGGACACGTTCCATTGGTGTCTGACTTTTTGAGTCCAGCTAACTGGACTGCGCCTTCCTTTTGCTCTGTCACGAACTCTATGAACAATAGAAACATATAGTACCTTTGAGAAATTGAAAAAATAAATCAAATATAATAAAAAGATATGGAAATTATTAGCATTATCATGTACTTTAGAGTATAATTGAAACATAGAAATCACACCCAAACTTTTTTGTTTTTAAATTAAATTTATATAAAATTAACTAGATACTTACATGATAATAGTAGGATCTTCACTACTTTGTTCTTGATCAGATATGTCTACCCATTCATCACTGCGATCACTGGAACTGATTTCACTCGGTGAATTACCATAGACAATTGTCTCCGATCGTCCGAAACTGACAATAGATCTCTGACCGTAAATACTATTTGTTTTTTGATCACTTGACATAATTGAACCTGTTTGGCTAAAGTTTGAAATGGCATCAAAGGATAAACGATTTTTAAAAAGCAATTGTCGCTGATATTTAGTATCCGTCTGTCGGAGTTTGACAACACTGTGAGGACTTCCAGGAATACTTTCGTAACAATTAGAAACAGATATATTATCAGCATGCTTAATCGTATCGTAGATATTTTCATCACAGTTGCATTCATCATAATTGATTCCGACTTCAGAGCAGTCGTTGCAAGTTTCTTCTTCAGATTGTGTTTTGGTAGGAGGCTTAGCAGATATCTTTTCATAAATTGATGATATTTTTTCATAACCTATAGATGATGCTAAGCTATCAGATTTAGACAAAGCGCAATTCTTCTCCGAGTAGTCACTTCCTGCATTAAGAATTGCTGGAAGAATCAACGCATTGCAATCGGTATTTATTTTAGGAGATTTGCAGTATTCATATCCATCATCGCTTTCGCAATCACTGTGACCCTTAGCTGAAGGAACTTCAGGTAAAGGACAATTGCTTTTGTGGTGTGAGGTAGATAATAACACAGTATTTTGACTTGTGAAGGACTGAGCTGAATCACGGTGTTCACTTCTGTATGGTTCCAACGGTTCGTAATCTTCATCATCATCAAATGTTAATATTTCATTACTAATATTTAAATTTGATATTACTTGTTCGTTTATAGCTTCGACGATCCCGATGTTATCACCAGTTTTCACATTTAGGTTTATTGCTTCAATTTTGGAGGTACTGAGTATGGGTGAATATTTACATTTAGTTAATTCATCAGCTATGCTCTTTTTCTTACTATCTAACAAATCGTCAGTTTTTTTAATAATAGATTCAAAGGATGCACATTCCATTGAATCAGATTTGTTAAGTTCGGTTAATTCATCACATTTTTCTAATTCTACGGGTGGACCCACTAATTCATACAAGTCTTCAGTAACTATGTCCTTTGGTTTAATAAAAGTGAAATCATATTCTTTTGCATTACTATTCAAAAGGTCACTTTTGGAATAAGTACGCCATAAAAATGAATCATTGGGTATGATCTTTGTGGTAATTTCTTGGTAAACAGTTTTCTCATTTTCATCAGGAATATTCGGAGAATCGATGCTCAATATTATTTGAGATTTTTTGTCAGGAATTTCAGGTGCCAGTGTTCCAGATGATTTTTCTGCATCAGCCTTATCAAGTTTGTCAGATTGGTCGTTTTCATTAGCATCTAAATTTTCTATATCAATATTTTTTAACTGTAATTTACTTCCATAAAACGTCTGACGTATACACATCTTGTCATAGAAAAAATCTGATTTCCTGGAAGTTGTTTTGTCACTAGCGTTTAATATTCTTAAAGTATCTTCTTCACTACCGCTTTGTTTTATTTGTTTTTTGGATAGAATGGGTTTGTCTGTATTCTCTAGAGATTTTTTTTCTAGATTATATTTAATAGCTTTTATTTTAGGTTTACCGTCATGTATAACTATATTCTTTGTTTTTGACAAATGCAATTTTTTTTCAGGAACTAATGGCTTATGAGGTTTGAGTTCCAAAGAAGATATTTTATTTATTTTCTTTTCAATATTTGATACAGAATTGTTAACTTTTACTGAGCTATTGTGTTTTTCAGATTCAAATTTTTGAATTGTCGCACGAACAGTACCAGAGTGTCTCGTGGGTGATGTTTTAAAACTAGGTTTTCTTTTGACAATCTGCTTCTTTCTCACCTCTTTGATATGGAAAGTGGGAAAATCTGTGGTTTTAGTATTGTTATCACCATTCCTGCTTTCATCGGAGATGCTCGAGTGAGCAGTATTGTCACCGTGGACTGATGATTTCTTTTTCAAAACCTTCTTCTTTTTGGGAGTTGTGTCAGATCGCACTCTCAACAATCTGCGGTAAACAATGGGAGAGCAGTCTGCAGAGTTTATTTTATCGAGAGACGTGTTGCTTGGAGTTTTACTTTTGAGACTATTTTTATGTCTTACTGACATCTTCTTACTCGTTATAATTTTGATACTCACTCCAGAAGTGAGTGTAGAGGTAGGTGTCGAGCTATTACTATCTGAGTTTTTATTTTTGTTAGATTGTATTTTATCAACTATTTTGGCAAAGCTGGGTTCTTTGAGTAATTTATCATTCTTGTCTATCATTTCATTGTACTTTTGCGTCAAGGCGGCCACGGTACTGCTGGTTAGCGTTGTGACAGTTTTGGTAGTGGTGACATTTTTTCTGTGCAAAGCTGAAGGATTTCTAATCTTGAAGCTACATTTGCGCGTGGTGTTCAGTTCTCTTGAATTTTTTTTGGTAATCGGGTGCTTATCTAGAGGTTGCTCACTGATATTAGACAAACGTGGGTGTTTAATTTTGGTCTCTTCACCTATTCCACCACCAGTGACCCTAGAATCTTCACTATTTGATTTCATTGCATTTATATTTGTATGATTGACTTTTGATAACGTCGGAATGCTTTCAGGTATCTCCGTAGTGTCATTTGGACCATGGTTAAGTGAGTTCATAAAATTTAATAGTTTTGCTCGATTGAGAGACTCCATTACCTTTTCAGAGTACAAAAAGGACGAGTCGTAATCTTTTTGTGTTTTTTTATCAGTTTCAATTTCCTTCAAAGGAAACATATTAAAAGTTATTTTATTTTTATCTCTATCGAGAAATCTGGACGGATTGTCTTTTCTTGCGTCGGTAAGTTTCTGTCCGCTAGGTAAAGATTTCGTTTTGTTTTTCAGTTCATCTTTAATTTTTTCATCTATAATATTCATATTGCTGAAACTTTCTTTCTTGTTAGTGCCGAGGTCTATAAGTCTGTAGAAGACGCTGCCTCTCCCCAGAGACTGAGTTGGATTTTTGGCGATAGATTTGATCTGATGATTGAGTTTTCTATCAAGAGACCGTTGATCACCAGTGTCGTTTCTCATTATGCTTTTTTAAGTAAAGAACATTATGGAGGAATATAAGTGTATTCGTGCACGCAGAGTACTGTACGGGGCACGCAGGGTACTTCGGTGGAGATGGAGGGGTCCTCGTCTGCACTCTCTGCTACGCAATCAGCATATCATCCTGAAACGATAAACAAATATTATTAAACATTATGAAAATGTGATTAAATAGACATACTCGTGAGCTTTTCAGGAAGAAGATGTGTGATAAAGAAAGAATCTTAAAGTGGATTTATTTTCTTTGATAATTTCAATGCGAGGAATGTGGTTTATTTTAATATTAAGAGCCAATTTATGTTAAGTACTTTCGAGATGTAAATAAGGGAATTACAGCGATGATGTTCCGCGGGCGGCGGGGAAAGTGCCTCGACTGGCCGGCGGGACCACCGGCGAGCCGCGAAGGACGAGAGAGGTGAAAGCTCGCAGCACCGCCGAGGCTCGCCATCGGCCGCCGCTCGGAAAATTTGTTTATGATACGCCCTTTGGTATTTCGTGGGATACACGGCCGACGTGTGAGATTCAACTCGGTGTTGGACTGCTATTGTTAGTATCAAATAATAAGGCGATTGAGAAATCTAGCAGCTCCAATTAATTAAAAAAATTATTAAAGGTTTAGTGTAAGGTCGTCATTATCGAAGGTTATACTTATTGTACGCTTTTTATATAATTAGTTATTGCTAGGGCTTTCAAGGCTGTTTGAAATCTGAAGCTATATCGTTTACAGTTTTTCGCAGTGATTGTCTTTTATTCTCTACTAGCGTTTCTATATGCAAGAACTATGGGATATCGTTGGAATTTAGATTGCTCCAAAAAGATGTTAGAGTATGAAAGCACAATTAGAAGATCCAGCCGCTCAGCAGTCGGCAGTAAGAGGACTTTATATCGAGGCCCGTCAAACTTTCAACTTTAACCCCGAAATATTAGCCAATTCAAAAACGAGATATTTACGATTAGTATAAATAAATAAATAAATTATCAACAGGTGCCATGGCCTTCGGCCGATACAATCCTGAACTCCTGTGATGAGTCATATGCATAAACAGTAGACCGAGCGCGGTCTCGCCGAGGTGCGCTCAGTTGATAGAAATTCAACAAAGAAGTTAAATAAAAACTTGATTAAAACGTGTATGCGCGCATTTTGTTTTTGTATATTAGAGGGAGGAACTGGTTGACGATTGATTGACTGACGTCTCATGCGAGGTTCTCATATACTCCTGCCAACACAACCTCACGGGTTTAGCGTTAGCTCAATGATGTATTATTTATTCGAGTATATTTTAATGATCGCCTGTGTTTATGGCTGTTTTCAATATGCTATCCAACGTCGTTATCATCTTCATATTCAACTTCGGCGTTTATGTTGATAGATTTTGCAGATGGAGTCGAAACGGAAAGAATATGAAAACGAAAACAACGCGGCATTGCATCTCATAAAACCGCCACGAAGTTCATTTCATATTTTATCTTAAAAATAAAAGAGTCTGTGGTCTTTGGGAATAATGGCAAGAAGCTACGTGATTCTTAGTTCTATGAATCCGATATGGTCATGAATTTTCCAAAAAAATAGCAGGTGAATCTCAGGCGGCTGTGGTCAGGAGTCAGAAATCCCACAATAAACTGAGACTTGGTCAAGTGCGAAATTACAACGGTAAATGATACTGCTTTATGGTAGTTAGCATACTAGATTTTATTAAAAAAATATACCATCGGATGGAAAATGTCACATTTAATTAAATACCCAAAAATATAATTCTTTGTCAGCATAAATGGTATTTGAAAAAACTTTCTTTCATTGAGTGAAATTTTAATAATGATTGCTTAATTAGGCTCTAGATTTAATTTTGCAAAAGATTCAAGTAATTTATAGGCAATTTCATTTAGAAGAATTAAAAAAAGTTTTATAACGTATTTCAATCATAATATTTATCGTTTTTTTTTAAATACCACTCATACCGCAGCTCATACTCATTACGTTTCAAATACACTTTAATAATTTTAACACTTGCATATAAATAAACATTTTTTACTGTATTTTTAATAACATGTTTGAACAGTATAATAATTCTAATAATCATTTTCGCAAAAAGCTGATTATAGGAAGGACTAAGTACATATAAAAAGTTAAGATCTTGCATATTTGATTGTATTAATTAATGGTAAAAGTAAACATAATCATTCTAAATATTATCTGAATTTTTTGTAAACAATAAAAAAATATACTTATTATATTTTTTGTTAAAAGTAAAAAATATGTAAATAATCAAAATTTAACTCTAAAATATGTTTTAATGGTAAAAGCATTTGCTTTTAATAAAGTTTAAACTAAAAAGCGACCTATTTTTACACAGAACATTCCTAATATTCTGTTTTTTTATAAAATCTGAAAAACCATGCGAAAAACCACACAATTGCATGCATTCTGATTATGTACTTTTAGATTTATCTGTTTATGGATAAAATTATGTATCAAAAACAAAATAGCCTAATCCGGAATAATTACCATGCAAAGAAACCGAGCCTTCGCAACTTGTGAATTACTCAAGATTGAGTTCCATCGGCGTGTAATTGAAAAGTGTAAAAAAAAATTAAAAATTGTTAAACCGAACGCCATTGACAGCGTTGAGTGGTTCGCTCATTAGAACGAGATACTTTACGATAGGTCACACTGTGAAGTAAAGGCGTCGAGATTCTGCGTTTTCCATCGACCGCAACAAAGTTTTTCACTTTTCGTGAGATTTTTCCCACACATTGTCTGGCGGGGCAGCGCGAACAATGCGCCTCGGCCTCGTGGCGCGCCCGGCACCGAGCGGCGCGGCAGCCACAACTGGAGCGAGTTTTTGCCAGCGTATCGAAAGTGCTGTACATTTTGGTGAAGGATCAATAGACCCGAAAAAATCTACCGCGAGTGAGTAAAAACACGTCGGCGGCGCGTTCGCACCGACGAGGAACGGCTCGTTCGTTTTGTTATTATTATTTTTTTTGAGACTCGGGCACTCTCGGACTTTCACGGCCAAGAGAGTTTCACGAAAGCAGAGTATTACGGTCCCGACCGCTGCGAGCGATAAACATATTTATTCTGCGCTAATTGATGGCGATGGCGGGCCCGAGCACGTGCGCGGTCGTGCTCGGGCCCGTGCTCGTGCTGCGCGGGGCGCGTCTCCGTAATTCGTGCGTTTGTAAAACGCCGCGCCGTGTTTCGGTCGTAAGCCACTTACGGGCCCAAAGCTCTCCCCGCGGAACCGCTTCTTCCGAATTTCGAAAAATCACATAAATTAACTCACGCTTTCGAACAACTTCATGAGAAGTCCTCCGCGCGCGATAGTCACTCAGCTCCGGAGAAGCAGGAGACACGCTTCAATCGATTCATGAAAAATTTAAACCAGAAAAGGCACTTTGCCACAGAGTTACAGCACCCTTCACGAAATATCTATAACACATGACACAGAAAATATATATATATTTTTATTCAAGTAATTATAATATATCAATATTTCTTATGTTTTTCAGTTGTGCAAAGCTTATACAATTTATGATAACTTTAAATACATAATAATAACATTATCGCTGATGATTAATTTTAATCTATTATTGCAGAAAATCATAACTTTAAACATTTATGTATTGAAAAATTCTTATCGCTTTTAGGAATAACATTGTGCTTACTTAAAAAAATATGCTTGCACACAATGTGAGTTCATTTAAAAATATAAACTCAAAAATAGCACGAAAAATTATAGTTATTATGGGAAAAGGCCGGAAGTGACACCCTGAGTACTGGGAAGTTTACCATTTAGGCTAATCGGCGTCGGAAACTAGTGGAATAGTTAATTTTATATTAATACCTGTAAAATTTACTCATATATTTTTTGGCGTGAACGTTGTCGTAAGTGCGTTTTGCTAAAAATATTTAAAAAAAATCAGGATCTACATATTCTTGGTTAAATCACAAGTGTTATAAATATAAATTTGTGTTGTTGAACCGTAAAGTAAAACTTTGCCATCATCACACGTGCGTTTGTAAAACTCGAATAAATTTAATGATAAATCGATGATGCCCATCACTAATGCAGCTCGGTGTGTCCCACAGCCGATTTTCAATTGAACTAATAAACAAATAAATGAGCTCCCGAGGCTCTACAAGGGCCGGCGACGGGAACACATTCCACGACCGGCTCTCGGCCTACGCGCGCGTCCAGCCAGACTCGGCCCGAGTACATCGGCTGACCTTAAAGGAAAACTCAGGCGTGGCCATCGCCTTTCACTCGGCCCGGGCCGGCAGACGATAGCGAGGTCCAGCGCTTTTCTTCGCCACATCGGTCGTCGGGGATATCCTCGAGTTTCCTCGGGCGCCACCACTGCCCACTGCACACATTGCAGACACTCACGCACTGCAATAGCCCCGGGAAAAAATCACTAGAAATATATTCAAAACGTCATTATTCACGTTGGTCAATTAACTCTTTGTAATTTAAACTTTTTTTGAAAATAATTAAACGTGGCGGCGAGATGCAATTAAATAAAAGAGTTATGCTTGTTTTTTTTTTTTTTTGTTATTGGACAGTGAATTTCTGTGGTCAAATTAGAAGTGCATTTAGAGATATTAAAAAAAAACACACATTCTTAATGCTCAAAAGAAGTACACAATTTAATTGTGTTTAATTATTTTTTTAAATTATATTCAATCGTGTTAATTTTGAATATACTTTATATGTGATAAAAAAGTGCACTTTCAGTATACGCGTAATATCATATTGTCATTCAAATCTATATTTTTTTGGATATTAATGTTTTAAAAAGAAATCGTAATATGACATATAATTAATCAAAACCTTTGATATAGTATAAAATGTATTTTCCGATATATTTAATAAGATAAGTAAAATCTATTCTCGTTGATTCACCAAATACAGCCAGCGTACTGTAAAGAGTTAAAAGTACACTTTGTTGTTGAATCGGTGTTAGATTTAACTCAGCCTTAGAGCGATCCGGTAAAATTTATTTCCTTGTTTGATCATTACCCGCGAAGGTAACCGGAAAGGCTGATTTATTGTGATTTAAGGTGTGAATGTAGCCGTCGAGAGTAATAAAAATGCATTTGAAAAACCGGCAATGATAAACGAAGATGGCGGCCGTGCGTGCGTCAAATGATGTCGATGATTTTCTTCGATAAATAATGTATTAATGGGCAGGCAGCTCACCTCATAAATCACAATCTGGTGATGTTTCAAATTGTCGTATTATGTTGTTAATATTGATGAATTGATGATGAATTAAAAAAAAAAAAAAACACTTTCTTTTATCACTTCACGATAATTTTCGATAGTGTTTATGATTGAACTCTACGATAGATAAAATAATTAGCGGAGATTATGAACGTTTATGAGGGCACAGGTCAGAAGAATTTTATAGTAAATAGTAATTTCGAATAGAGCGGATCTCACCTACATTATTTATATAAGTAATTAAATATAATATATGCATGCACACAATACTTAGTAATTGTGGCGTGCGGTGAGAGGCATAAGAAAAGAATTGCTTGCTTCAAGTTATAGACAAAAAAAATATTATAATAATTTGAAATTGGTTTCATACAAATGATGTAGTTTTTTTTCCCAAGAGATTATTTCGATATTGTTACCAACCCGATGGTAGATGTAGTTTCCTATAAGTTAGATTTCAATCTAGATATGATCTGTTATTGTTAACGTAATAAACGGCCGCCAAGTCAACGCCCTTTTAGTAAAATATTATGTTTAAAATGGTGAATTCCCGCGTATGTCACCGCATTGGAATGCGATCGGAGAATTTTATTATTTTCTTCCACGTGTAGAGGATAAACATCCTAATCAATTGAAAGCCGATCTCATGGGACTCTTGAGAGTCGCCATATTATAATTCATTTTTAATGATTTACACATGCGAGTAAGTCGATCTGTTTAAACTAGAAAAATAATTAAGAATATCAAATATTAGTGTTATCGTTAGAGTCTTCGAATTACTAATAGTATTTTTGTCAGTTAGAAAAGTAGTTAAGATAACCAGGCGTGAGAACAGGAAAACACATCCTTTTCTTTGTTCTGAAAACGTATATAAACCGTATGGACGCCCTACAAGGGCCAGTGTGTAAAACCAAGCGAGTACGCGTGAAGCGCACGCTCGTGCACAGAATGTACGGCCGCGAGTCGGCGTATATTGGTGGCATATTTGCCACGTGCTAATCACTCCGGCAATTTCTGTCGTAATTATCGTTGAGGGCCTTACAAACCCCAATGAGTAAATATACGGCCGCGAGTCGGCGTATTTTGTGACATACCTGTCACGTGTTAACACCTCGTCAGGTGACGTTGGCTGCCCTGTCGTAATTGTCGTGGGAGGTCTTACAAACCTCAGTAATATACCGCCGCGAGTTCGGAAGTATATAAGTTCGCGATAAAAAGTGAAAGTGTTAAATTACCGACCCGGATGTCGGTTTAAAAGTGTTAATTTACCGACCCCAGTTGTCGGTTAAAAAGTGTTATAATTACCGACCCCGGTTGTCGATTCAAAAGTGTTAAATGTAACATGTCTGGAAATCATATATTATAACAAAGTTTGTAATAAAGTTTAAATAAAAGATTACGCAAACAAAGTGTTTGAAATTAACCTCTATACAGTCCACTGAGGGCTCATGAACTTTGGCGATTCGTGAGTCAACCCCAAAATCAACGTACGATTACCAGCGATCTCGAAACCGAGAACAAACCTGGTCGTCGCTCGCCAATATTGGTCCTTCGAACCGGATATGATACCGGAAGTCAGCGAGAATTCGCTACACTTAAAATGGCAGACAGACTGCAGATCATCCTTGAAGCAGAGGATGAAAAAACAAAAATCAACATTAGATACCTCAAAGGATTAGCAAAGGTGCAGGAAAAAATGGCCGAGACCCCGGCAGAAAGGGTAAAAATTGAAAATACACTCCTGGAAGAAATAAAAAAAGTCTATTCAAAAACAGAAGACAGAAAACTACAACTGAAACTAGCGCTATTGGATGCGCAAGCGGAGATGTCAGTACAGTCAGAGAAAGACCCCTTGGCGGCACCCCCGATCGCCGCTCAAGTCGTCAAACAAAATGCTTCGTCTAGTAACGAAACAAGTGACGCAATAAACGCACTCGCTCAAATAATGCAGAAAATGTTACCGCCGGCGACACCGCGAATAGCTGTCGGCCGGGATTTACCTACTTTCAGTGGGGCAACTTCGGAATGGTTGGCCTTTAATACCGCCTACCAAGAAACGTCGGTGTTGTATAAATATACACCACGTGAAAATACGTCTCGACTACGGACGTGTTTGAGTGGAGCAGCCAGAGACTCAGTTGGGGCTCTGTTGTCTGCCTGCTGTGATCCATCAGAAATAATGAAAACGTTAGAGCGTAGATTTGGAAACCCACACGCACTAGTGGCAGACCAAATAGAAAAAGTTAGAAGAATGCCAAGAATGATAACTGGCAACGCGGAGGAAGTATCGATATTCTCATGTGCCATTCGCAACTGCGTGGCTACATTACAACAGTTAAAGTTGAGCGGTCATATCTATAATCCAGATCTGATCTATTCAATATTAGAAAAGATGACCGCAGTGCAGCGCAGAAATTGGCAAGAATTTGCCAGAGATAACAACGTAATCCAATCAAATATGATATTAATATCACAATTCCTTGAAGTCGAAGCCGATCTAGCTTGTCGATTCGGCTTAAATGTAAGCCAAACAAACAGATCGCATCCCGCACCGTTACCAAATTATCGTAGGAATTTTACCCGCCCTACGCCACACGTGGTATATACAGCTTACGTATCAGATATAAAACCATATACTCAAGTGGTTCATACCCGAGAAAAAATGGTACACTGTGTTATCTGTGTTTACTGTAAACGCACAGATCATAACATTATTAAGTGCGACAACTTTATACAAAAGTCGATTTATGATCGCAACAAATGGGCGCGCAAAGAACACGTTTGTCTTTGCTGTTTGAAAAAAGGTCACACTTGTAATCAATGTGAAAAACCGCCCTGCGGGATAGACAGCTGCAAGCTACCGCACAACCGATTACTTCATATGGAATATGCAAAAGAAATGCGAAAACCAAATTCAACACTTCTCGAAGCAGAGCTTGAAGAATTACAAACTGAAAGCGCTCTTCGAGAAAATGTAAACACAGACATCTCGACACCCGAGGAGCTGCTCCCTCACGAAAATGGGTTGTCGAGTGAAATAGCGGAATGCATAAAGATTCCGCCCAAGCCTTTGCATGCTGTGCAAATGGCCCGAAGCGTCCCGGCGCAGCACAAACCAGTGCGCCGCGACGGCATAATGAATAAAATCTCGACACCCGAGGAGCTGCACCCTCACGAAAATGGGTTGTCGAGTGAAATAGCGGAATGCATAAAGATTCCGCCCAAGCCTTTGCATGCTGTGCAAATGGTCCGAAGCGTCCTGACGCCGCACGAACTCGCGGGTCGGGGCGCCGCCACTGACGTCACGCCAGCCGGAAAGCCGCCGCCTGCGCCTCTTCAAGCTGTGCGGGCAACCCGAGGGTTTCTGACACCGCACAAACTAGCGGGTCAGGGCGCTCCTACTGATAACATCGTGCCAGCCGAAGTGTCACTGCCCACGACACCGCTCAAAACAGCGCGACGCGAAATCACCATCGCAGAAATCCCGATGGCTGAAGAACCGCCCCCCACGCCGCTGCATAAATTACAGCCGGCCCGAAGCGTCTCGCCGCCCAGACCCATGCGTCGAGACGCCCCAACGAACGACATCTCGACAGCCGAGGAGTTGCCGCTGATGCCGCACCCTCGAGAAGGTAGCTGGTCGAAAGATGTCACAGAATGCTTAAATATTACGCCCACACCTCTGTATGCTATACAGCCGGTTAAATGCATTCCGACGTCGCCTAAGATAGCGCGTCGTGTGAATGTTATAAATGAAATCTTGCCCGTGAAGAAGCCATCGCTGATGCCTCACGATCAAGAAACTGACGGGACGAGCTACCCCATGAAGGGGGTAGATGTTTCGCCCGTGAAAATGCAAAGATTGCATTTGCCCGTAAATGTTACGAGGCCGCGCGAGACCGCGTACGATAAAAACGCATTCATTGAAGTCTCGTTTGGGAGATCGTTCGAAGAGTTAACAAAAAATAACTATCGAACAGCTGATGTCGGGTTCAATACCCCCGACTGCGCTCATGTCGTGTCACAGCCGAAAGGGCTCGCGCCTGTGTACAACACAATGCCACCACCACAAGATAAGCCGCCCCCAGAAACGAATGACGCCTGCTGCACTCGAATTGGCTCTGAAAATAAATTGCGAAAAATACGTAGACCGGGTACAGGATAATTGTACCACAACAAAGTGCACTGCACAGAAAAGGGAGATGTATAAATCTCGCCACTGATATAATATAAACAGACCGAACAGCTGTGAGTTGAATAACCTTCGAGTATAAACAATTGGGCCACAGCTGATGCGAGTCGCAGATGACAAACCTGCATCTGTCATCGGCGACCCCCCGCGCACCCCGCTCCTACCCTCAGGTCGAGTGCCCGATAGCAAAAATAAACAAATGAGTCGAAGCCACTTGAGACTCAGAGACGGGACCACGGGATCTGTAAACAAATGACCAGACCCCGCGCCCGCACCCTCAAGTCGCGTGCGCGACCGAGTTCAATAAAAAATAGGCCAGTCGAGCCAGAGCCGCCTGCGAGATCACTAGATGTTCTCTTAACTGTCAAAGTGATTGACGTTTGCACACATATTCAATGTTGTGTTGCCGCCAAGCATCCCGCTGTCGCAAGCTACCTGCACTCTGCAGTGATGAGTGCACATCACGAGCCCGGCGCCCGCTGAACGCGCCCGGCTCCTGCCACACCGAACGCGGTTCTGGGCCCCGCCCCGCCCAGACGCGCCGCCCTGAAACCCGCACCCCAGGCCTTACTGCCTGGTCGACCCACGTCCTGAATGCGCCGCCCTGAATGCGCCGCCGCCGCTCTTATGCCGCCGCCGCCCTTGTGCCGCAGCCGCCTCTGCGCCGCCGCCGCCCTGTTGCTGCAGCCTGAACCCAGCCGCCCTGCCGCCTAGGCCCCGCCTAGGCCCTGCAGACCCAGGCCTTACCGCCTGGGCCTCACCACTCCAGACCCGCTCATGCCTTGTCGCTTGGGCCCTGCCGCCCTGAGCCGTGCCGCCGCCGCCGCCTTTGCGCCGCCGCCGCCCTGCTGCCTCGGGTTGTACTGCCCGAACTTGCTGCCCTAATAAAGGGGACGCCACACCCGCCAGAACGAGACAACCAAGAGCGTTCGATTGAATCGAACGCCACTGCGCGACAACGCGCCGTCCGATCGAGCTAAGATCTTTGCAGAGAAAACTGAAGACATCTTGTGAAGTTCGGATAGTTGAATCGTGTTGGCAACCAGTATTTTGGTAAAAATAGTATTTTTACGTGGGGGGGTATGTTACCAACCCGATGGTAGATGTAGTTTCCTATAAGTTAGATTTCAATCTAGATATGATCTGTTATTGTTAACGTAATAAACGGCCGCCAAGTCAACGCCCTTTTAGTAAAATATTATGTTTAAAATGGTGAATTCCCGCGTATGTCACCGCATTGGAATGCGATCGGAGAATTTTATTATTTTCTTCCACGTGTAGAGGATAAACATCCTAATCAATTGAAAGCCGATCTCATGGGACTCTTGAGAGTCGCCATATTATAATTCATTTTTAATGATTTACACATGCGAGTAAGTCGATCTGTTTAAACTAGAAAAATAATTAAGAATATCAAATATTAGTGTTATCGTTAGAGTCTTCGAATTACTAATAGTATTTTTGTCAGTTAGAAAAGTAGTTAAGATAACCAGGCGTGAGAACAGGAAAACACATCCTTTTCTTTGTTCTGAAAACGTATATAAACCGTATGGACGCCCTACAAGGGCCAGTGTGTAAAACCAAGCGAGTACGCGTGAAGCGCACGCTCGTGCACAGAATGTACGGCCGCGAGTCGGCGTATATTGGTGGCATATTTGCCACGTGCTAATCACTCCGGCAATTTCTGTCGTAATTATCGTTGAGGGCCTTACAAACCCCAATGAGTAAATATACGGCCGCGAGTCGGCGTATTTTGTGACATACCTGTCACGTGTTAACACCTCGTCAGGTGACGTTGGCTGCCCTGTCGTAATTGTCGTGGGAGGTCTTACAAACCTCAGTAATATACCGCCGCGAGTTCGGAAGTATATAAGTTCGCGATAAAAAGTGAAAGTGTTAAATTACCGACCCGGATGTCGGTTTAAAAGTGTTAATTTACCGACCCCAGTTGTCGGTTAAAAAGTGTTATAATTACCGACCCCGGTTGTCGATTCAAAAGTGTTAAATGTAACATGTCTGGAAATCATATATTATAACAAAGTTTGTAATAAAGTTTAAATAAAAGATTACGCAAACAAAGTGTTTGAAATTAACCTCTATACAGTCCACTGAGGGCTCATGAACTTTGGCGATTCGTGAGTCAACCCCAAAATCAACGTACGATTACCAGCGATCTCGAAACCGAGAACAAACCTGGTCGTCGCTCGCCAATAGATATGTTTAATAATGCGTACAGATATTATTACTTGATGTTTTGCTATGTTCTTCATATGACGATAGCGTTTGATTGCTTTTGTGTGCGATGTGAGCATTAGAGTCTATGCAAAGATCGTAAATATTTAATCACCATGTATTATTAATAAAAGCATCGAGTCTTTTGAAATGTGTTTTTGGAAAAGATGAAATTCATAGTATGTTATTGAGTCATGAGCAATGCTATGAATGGTCGACTTTCGTAATAACTCGTCAAAAAAATAATTGAGTTATATTAAGTGTATGCGTGTGCACAGTCTGATATCTGTAGAGATTTACTCCGCCTACTAAATAGGTGTAATTTTGTGTAATAAATCTTTATGCTTTTTTGCTAGGAAACACTGCAGTGTAAACATCAGTAGGTACTTTTTAAGATCACCTGCTACTTATCTATCTAGTAAATAGACTAACTGCCAAAATCAGATGTTAAAATATTTTTTTGCAATAATAATACCACACCTTGCGCCACGGCCAAACGTACTACACTAGTACTTGTATTCAAATATATTCAACTCAAACACTCGAGGTTCAGCAATGAGGGAATATGCCTAAGGATGACAGAGTGTTCGATTTATCAAGGTGCCATCGAGAGAGCTGGCCTGCAGCTCGCAGCTGAGTTATAGCGAGAATAATAGTTCCTCTGGGAAGCGAGGTCCGCTGTACGTGCCGGAGGGGGGCCTAACCTAACCTAACCTAACCCCTTCCCCATCTCCCCAGCCCCCCACTCCCCTCCCCGCCCCGCTGCAGGTGTGCGAAAGTTCCACCTGATGCGCCGCCATCGCGCCCGGCGCTGGGAATTAATCCGTCAGCTGTGCGGCTCGCTAATGAATACATGGCGTGTCACAATATTTACAATCGGCCATAGACGCTCCCAGATCTCGCGCAGGCAGACACCGTTGCGGTACTTTGGAGCGGACCCGCGCGGGAGAGAGAAGTAACTCAGATTCGTGGACGAAGCAATTAGGAAATTTCTGCTCGTTTTAATTGCACGCTGACCGTAAAACGTAGCGCGATTGTGTCAGAATTGTGTCAGAAACAAAATGATAATTAATATGCGCATGATTTCGCATTAAGGTACGTTCAAGCGTTGAGTAATCCTAAGTAGGTGAGTATTATTTGGAAGTTTAGAACATATCGTCAATGTTTACCGCACTCCTTTAACGAGGACGGTACTGGTTGTATATTGACATAGCGGTGTTTTTCAGTATTCGCGGGTCTCAAACATGAAAAGCGGACCACTCGACTCCATTGGTCGTCGAGAGTGGCCATTTTGCGCACGGGAGACCAGAAATTAGCGGAAATTTCATTGTCTGTTTACAATACTCGTACAGTGCCTATAACGAGGCGGAGCGTTGGCTTCGCCTTCTCACAAAAACACCGCCTGAATTACAAGCGAGAAGAAACGTCGCTGTGAGACCTGAATTTTCTTCTAGTGCCTACACAGCTTTATGTATGTAAATATTATGCGACTGAGACTTTCGTCCGATTCTTTATTCCAGCTGAAGGCAATTTATCGATTATGACATACGAGCATGGGCTTACCGTGTAAGCTTTCCCATTTTACAAGAAAATTTATACGGCTTCGCATTAACTTTTACCTGTCATACCGAGCGTTGTAGTAGGCGGCTATAAGCGAGCGCTGTAAAGCGGGTGTATCTGTAGTTTTCAATGCGGTTTAGCAATTCGTCATTGAATCGCTCCGTAGGATATTGACATGTCGTCTATCACGCCCATTCACATTTTTTCTGCTGGAATTATTTTTTAGCGGGGAACTAATCATGCTCGCAGCTAACAATCTAAACAACTCTAAAAATAACTTGTGATAAGTGCACTGCACTGAATGTATGCCCAGAAAAAACGTTGATAAGGTTTATTTATTGAAAACTTAGTTGTGTGTTTTGAATGAGCTGTCGGACGTAAAATTTGTGCCCTAAGATTGAAAATGACAATCAACAAAAATCCGAATTCAGTGAAGTGTGCGTACACATTATTGCAAAGCGATAAATATTCTTGAAAGTTACTGCAAATATACGATCTAAGAAGTAGTAAACAGCAACTAAGTGCTGGCATTTCATAAACAGTCACATCTGATTCCCCGATGTATTATGGGAAACAAGAAAAAAAAATGACTAGACTGCCACTGTCGCGTGGTCTGGCGGGGCTGCAGATGTGCCGCGGGGCGCGCGAGCCGTGCGGCCCTAAAGCCCTCTGCACCCGGCGCGACACGACATGTGACCGATTTGCAATCAGCTGCTTACTTAGGCAAAACTACAAAAACACCCGAAATAAATCGGCCGCATGTCGTGTCGCGACGGGTGTGGAGACCTTAAGCCTGAGCATGTGCGGGCCACGGCGCTGGAATACTCGTCAAATCTCAAGGCGAGCCACTCGCGCCGGACGGCCGTGGCTCGGGACTTCGGCATTTCTTCCGAATTTCAAACCAAAACACACCCGACCGCGCCGGCACTGACCGACAGACCGTACAATTCCGCATTATTGATCATAAGATTATCATTCGGCATTATCGCTATCGATACGTGCAGTCATTGTACGATTTCATTCACCCGATTAGTACGTTTGCAGGCTGGCGTGAGTTGCGAGATGGTCGAATGACAATGAATTTGCTTCGATTTAAGCGTAACCAGGCGGGCCGTCGCAGACTAAATATATTTACACGAAATACAGAAATAGAGCTCGCGGCCTCGCGTGAGAGCAAATTAGCCAGGAATCCTAAAAAAATAATTATTTAGACGGCGTCAACTTCGGGTTAATAACAATGCGTATTCTTATGATAATTGCATTCTTCGCAGAGAAGCGCGCGGTGAGTGCGAATAGTATTCGCGGTGCGTCGTTGAAACAAAGTGCATTTAAAAAGTATGAAAGGCATTCCGTATGCACACTGCGGGCTTCAAGATGGCGTCTAATCGAATCAACAATAATGGCTGCATAATACATTGATCTAAAGTTTCAAATCCGTTTTCCATTTTGTGGGTGTGGAGGTACCTGCATACTTGAATAATTTGAGGAACGGCCGATTTCTGTTGAAGCTGTCTCCGTCGCCTCTCGGCACATCATTATGAATTCCTTATAATTTTCATGTTTATAATAAATATTTTTAGTTATCCAACGCCGTGTGCAACAAATCTCTAAATCATATACAAAAAAAAAAAATTTGTAGTTATATTTAAAATATTGTCTTACTTGTTTCTATATTATTTTTATACAAAAAATCGCCATGTTTTACCACACTGTTATGTAAATATATATTCAAATAATTTTAAAGTACTTAATACACATTTTAAGATATTAAAATAATTCGTATAAATGATATTTTATGTTTGTTTAAAACTCCTGATGTATGGTGTGTACATATTGTGATGAAATTCTTAAAAAATAAATATAAATATTAAAAAAAAAAATTGTTTTTTTTTTGTCATGTAAACTGATTTTTTGGTGTTCACGCAAATAAAACACATTTCAATTATTATTATTATTATCATAATTGTAAAAAAGTAAGAACTACTAGCTGACGCCAAAAAATCGGCTGAATTTTAAGTAATTAACTTTATGTATAATTTTGTTATAAATCTTTATGTATAACTTTTTATAATTTTGTGAGAAGGTCCTTTGACACGGACTATAGGCGCGTTCATGTGGGATGCCTGTATTGAGTTAAATTTATACATTCTTTATCTGGTGCGAGTACATTTGGACGAAGTAAATAAACGCACATGAACATCTGTATTATCTGTCTACAATACGTTCTTGCATACTGACTGCATCCAAGGACGTATACATTTATTGGAATTATTTAGTTTCAGTATTTATTCTCGAATGCATACATTAATTAATTTTATGTAACCACATCTACACACGTATAAAGCGCTATTTAATATCGCTTTAATAACCACACAGAGTTTCTTTTATAAGATAACATGCAATTAAAATGATTATGTTCAATTTTGTGAATAGCGAATTCGTGATAAAAAAAATCAACTTAGCACAAATCGTCTTTTTATTCCATGTAGATAAATCACCAGAAAATTCGTCGTATTCCGTCTATTTTGGATATCATTGTAGGATATTATACAAAATTATCAAAACTCATTACTTTTGAGTGTAATGTGATCGGTATATAATGTACTTGCAAGAAACTACCAAGATTTACAGAAAACAAACAAATTGGTATGAAATATTATACTTATAAACGAAGGATCGTAAATCAAAACAGTGTTTTAAAAATATTTCGAAATTAATTATTTTATATACATTTTCATGTTTACTGCTAATGACTTGTCAATGAAGGGAATTTGACTCGCGGTAGTTTTATTATTGAATATCTGAAAAGTTTTTTTAAACGTTAAGTATTAAATTACAACGGAGATTAAAGAACATTATTTATTCGATTTTAACGGAACGAATGTTATTTTTATTGCTTCCAGATAATAAATAATAACGGTACTTTGCCGAATATGAGACAACTGAAAGATAATATCTACTAGCTCGTAGAATCGATTTAAAATATACTTATTCTATTCAACAAAATTGTTAGCATCAAGTTACCGCGCACAGACGTACAGTACACCAAATGATAGTACGACTGTAACCGCCACACGTTTTATATAATTCATCATCGCCTGTTTTTCTTTATATTTTATACGCAAGTAGGCGATTGGTAACGGTTGATTTTTCCCGTTAAGACTAGTGAAAATCGTGTTGAAAAATAATTATGAATCGTCAAATTAAAGTACAGACCCGTGAGTCGCATTACCGGAGGAACATGAGATATCGGAATGTGTTCCATATTTTGTTCCCTGTAGAAAGGGCCGAGAGTCAAGCTGGTAAACAGTAAACGCTGCCCGCGCCTCTTAAAATCACTCCGAGTGTTAGTGAATGACGTAACAAGTGTGAGTTGGATTTTTACTCTTTGGTCGTGCCCGTACTGCGTATGTGACATTGAACTCCTTTTGTCATTATATTTATTGAGGAAGTTTGCGTATGATATGTGATTTTTGATTATTTCTACAGCAAAGAACTGAGTGAAGAAAACCCAATTGATATACCGCTCCTTTCACGAAATGCGACAGGCGTGGGCTCGGGAGTTTTTACACTTAACAAAGGAAAATCTAATTCGTAGCACGAGGACTCTGCACTCCGATGAGTAAAACACATGTTTGTTATATTTAGTCATTAATGTGAGTAGTTGCGGTCAAATATTTATGCTATGCTTCAACAGCACCTTACTGTAGTTTTGAAATAAATTTAAAGATAATATTGGCATTTTATTTAAAATCGTTCCCCTTTCTGCTTCTACGTATTGTTAAAATACCGATTTCCTTTAGAGCACTTAGAATATAGTGACAATAACATTTACACTTAGAAGTTTTATAAGGTGGCATTAAGATTTTCTTCTAGTAATCAAATTGAGATTATAAACACGAATGTACTATTGTCGCTTATATCTTGGCTAGATGTATTCGCACTGTTATAAAATCATGTTAATACTACGTACATTATGTATAGACTTGATACAATACGATGGGAGTTGATTAACAGTCGTGATGAACTTTATTGCTTGATATTTTATGTCAGCTTGTCTTTTGTATTGTGAACACATGAAAACAAAGCTTATTAATATTGCAAACACAAAAAATATGTTCTACTATTTTAAACGTATAAATATGTTACGGGGTGGGGGTTGTTAGTAAAAGAGGTTGAATTTTTTAGGAGGTGGTTTGAGAACAAAGATTTTGTTTAAATTGACTGGAATAAATCACATAGAAAATTATTACGGGACCTTTATATAACGTGAAAAAGTTTACCGAAATATTATTACACGTTAATAACATAATAACAGTAGAAAAATAATTAGAAACCGTTGAAGAAAAAAAAAATCGAATCGAATTGAACGTAGCTTTTAATTACTAATCGATCGAAAACGAGGCATGAATAAAATATTGATAATTGATTTTTTTTATCCATAGAAAACAGATGAATATGTCTGTTAATAGTTTATGTTTTTATATTCCATTAGGCATAAACTTTCTAATGATGAAAATAATATAAAGTTTAATTTTTAAACTTTTGTGAGTAAAAAAATCCTGAGACGGTTTTGTTGAACTTTGCATTATATATTTAGACGGTTTTTTAGGGTCTCGTGTCGAACGAGTGTAGGAAAAGCTTCGGGTATTTCCGGTAAGGCTCGGTAGCCGTGGCAGCCGCGGGGACAACAGTGCCAGGCTCCGTGGCCTTCACCTCTCCCCCCGTTCTTCACTCCTCACCCGTCATCATCGCCAGGGATCAATAACACTAGTTATTCTTAGCTTGATAAAAAAAAAAAAAACAATTACATATCTTTCTCCTGAAGGTACACACTGAGTGTACAAAAGGAAAAGTTGTTTAATTTATTTCAATATAATAGAGACCACTTTCAACACCTACACAGAAATTAAATTAAAAAAAAAAAATACAACGGAAGTACGTGGGTGCACTAAAAAATAATACTAAAAATTTATGAATTTTTAATTTATTCCGAGAACTTAAAATATATATGCACCATCATCGACCATAAAAACTCCCAGACTGCAAACACAAACACAAACAATATTTGATTATTATGCAAGAGCGATTGTGCATATTTTCAATTTTATAAGATTTCATTGAAGGTTATGTAAATAAAGATTTTTTTTAGTACTCGGCCTACAAGCCTTTCAAAATTGAAATTTTAAATGCCTGATGTTCGGCCTTGATCGGATGTACGTACGTGCCGTTGAATATACTTTCATACAACTTATAATACGTACGGGCCGAGTACACAGTACTGAGATAAAGAAAATTTCTAGCTCTTTGTTTAATACGATAAGAGAAGAGTCACGATGTCATGCGCATTATTATATGGTCAGAAATAACACAAAGCTTTAAGTGTTATTGGTTTAAGACATCCAACGTGTACCATTATTGCTTTCATTCGAAAGTACGCAAATGTGATGCGATTTTAGAGACAAAACGACACACTTACCTGATTAAGATATTTTGAATTAATGCCTCTTTATCGATTCATGTTTATGTTGAAATGTTATAGAATGACTTGCACGTGAATTCCTGTGTCTCTTTTACGAATATGTGGTATTTCATTTAAATACACAATACTGTTGCAAAATTCCTAAATACTTATGAGTTGCATAGATATAAACATAGAATTTTCTTTTAAAAATAAATTGATTAGTACACTATTGTATACCTAAGTAAACATATTTATTCGCTACGAACTTAATAAAATACACCAACTTATTTGAAGTAAGAATATTATAATTTTATTACAAAGTAATATTGGGATATTTGAGAGTGTATGGTGTTGATGTCACTTTCAGAGCATAAATACATTTTGCATCTGCGAGTTACACCTCCACAGGTAGGAACTCATAAATACTCAGCTCGACAAATGTAACATCGTTGAAGTGGCAAATTAGGCAGTCTAAGAAGAAAAGGGAATTTTTTTAAATGAATCTGAGTATGTAGAAATTATTCTTTAGTATTTTTACTTGTAATCAAAGTGTTAGTATGCTTAAAATAGACACAAGTAAAAGGAAATCATGTGAAAAGCATTTTGTGAACAGAGAGAAAAAGACCGCCAAAGGCTGTCAAATTAACATAACCCCGACATTTTTATACGAGAATTCCTCAAATCAAAATAATGCTAGCAAATATAAGACCATCAGATAAACACAAGACTTTGGTAATACCTGTTGTAAATGTATATTTTTTGGAAAATTAGTTAATATGAATACTTGGGAGCTTTAAATTTTTAGCTAATAGCCTGTGATTTGAGGTATATTTATTTGAAGTCTTTAATCCCTCTGCGCACGCTGCGACACAACTGACTGGCCAATGGCGTCCTCCTTTGAGTTATTTACTTCACATAACACTCAAAATAAAAGGACGCCATTGGCTAATTACAAATCAGTTACAAGTAGTATCGCTGCGTGAGTAGCAGACTTTATTTTTTTGCCGAATGTGGATATTTGTATCACCATAAAAATGCGTGATTTTCTCAAAAATATAAGTGAACATGAATACAAAGTTTTTATTCAAACGTGCGAACAAAGATGAAGTAATCATAAAAAGTTAAGCATCTTTTTTCTATATTTTGTTATTTTGCAGATATTACCTTCGCGCTGACAATCATCAAAGGTTTTTTTGTGAACATTGTTCAAACTTTTTTCAATTCAATAATCTGTCAGGTTATTGTATACAAAATGTATAGTTTATGTTAGAGGGTTATTTATACGGTCAGGCTCCGTTCCGTTATCACATTCTTTGAGTTCTCGGTTTAGGGATGAGTAAATGCGGAAACAAACACTGAATAAAGAAACGGAAACCGTATATTTATTTTATAATAATTTTATCTTCAGTATTTAACCCAACTTGCTAGGACTTGGTGAAAGTATTTTACAATAGCGTACTTTTTAAATTAAGTTTTTATTATATTCTGAGGGTTACGCCTATTAACGGGCGCCGACAGTACTACAGCATCACTTTCATCAAAACGTTCTGACATTAAAGAGTTTTTCCACCCACGCGAGAGCGAATCTCTCCCGAGTAAACGACGCGCTCGCAGGAGTGCTGCGTCAATGACTGAATCAGTCTCCAATGCGGACCTGGCCGGAGGCATCGCGGCGATGATGATCTTCAGATATTGTAATGACAGAGTGACGCAACGAGAGCCGGCCCCGGGCGAGCGTTACCAGCAGGCTTATTGGGCACAGACACTAGCGTGAATTGTCAAAGTGCCCGAGATGCGAAGGCAGCAGTCCAGATTCAATTGCCGGCCCGGGCACTCACGGAGAATGCTGCCCCGCTTAACGACAGCTCGCGCCGAGCTTTGGTGTACTTTGTCGAATTAACTCTGTAGGCTGATCACAGAGACGGCCCTCGCATTGCTTTTTATTTTGTTTCTGCTACCGAGACAAATATTAAACGACGCAGGGGTGAGAGACATTGCTCGCCAAGATCACAACTTGGAAAATTTCATGTCATTGAGCACGAGATGTGTTTTTTGGGAATCGAGAAACAGTAGATCGCTCAAGAGATGAAGCAATCAAACCTTAAAGTTTTTCTAAACGACTTCTATGTAAAAAAAATTCAGCGAAAAATATGTTGGAATTGATTAACTGGGATTCGCCTTGATTTATAAAAAATAAATAATAGAAAACCTGCTGTACAATAAAGGGTTTGTTTTTTCATTACTGAGAGATTTTTTATCTGATTCTAAACCTGGACTAAGAGTTCGTTGGCGAGTGCATTTTACACTAGGCCATGAAATGTTTCATCAGGAGGACTTCGCCTCTTTTACACGAGTAGCATAAAGCAAGTTGGTGTAAATTATATAACAAGTATAAATTAAGCAATTTTAAAATCATTCATTTAGATAATAACAGACATTGTACTGTTTTTATCGAATGCTATTTCGATATGGTGATTTTTATTACAATCACTTTCAGAATTACAGCAAAACAAATCTAAGTGTGGTAACTTCTTGAGTAGAACACAGTATTGCAATAAGCATGAAAATATTACTGAAAAAATAAATTATTCGAAGATTACCTCAATTTGGAAACGGCAATACGGAACCGAATATTTTTCGCAATAAACAAAAGTCTGAAAATCAAGGTGAAATAAGCAGGGATAGACACTACTTCAATGTTTTATTAAACTAATCATGCTAGTAATAAGTTAAAAAAAATATTAAGTTACAGCAATCAAAATTACGTGCGTACATGGAATACACGGCTTAGATTTTTGATTGATCACAACAACGCGGTTGGTAAATGGGTTAAATTACCAGGCTGCTATAGCCAGAGGGGGTGAAACTTAATTCCATGATTGTATTTGACCAGTAATAGAAAAACGATAATATATTTTTATACACATTTATTGAGTGTTAAATGCGTAAGAACAAAGTATGCCAATGCTACGAGGAAAGATTAAATACGTTCAGAAGATTTTCTTAAGCAGTAACGAGTGCCTACAAGACGGCTATTATGCTGGTTTCAGATTCATAATCAAAATCTTAATATGTGACATGACGTGTACTTGACGACTAGTGGACTACGTGATGTGGTCTCCCATGTCTGCTCCCATCTGCAGAGATGCACGAAATTGCAATTGAAATAATGCAAGCTGTGAGAAGGTTTCAAACCAGCGTCCTGTAAATCACGAAACCGGAGAGAATGTGATATTGCCACCACACACACACGTTTTGAAAAGGTTGATTTATTTGTGGTTGATATAAGTAGTTAGTGTGAATGTCTAACAAATTCAATTGATTTAAACAACTAAATATTTTCTAATCCCTGTGTCTTCAAGGGGTCTTAAACCACGGGGTGGTCTGAAAAAACCCACGTTCTTTGAAAACCAATTTACGCCATGTTGCTGTAACAGTATAGTACATCGTGGGTTTGAACCCCACCCATCGCATGAATTTCTCTTATATCAACACACTGAGCACTGTGGGATGGATGCTGACATCATTCGAAATCTAAGTCCTGCTTAAAAATCAAATTAAAAATGTACACATGATGTTTTGCGTGTTGTTCGTGATAGAGTTAAAATATTTAATAGCTGACAATTTTGCTGTTTATTTGGCACGTTCATGCTTTAATTTGTTATTTAACTGTAAAAGTAAAATAAAAAAAAACTAGTATGGACAAAAAAATCCAATTAGGCAGGTCGAGTCCTAATAGTGATTTTTTGCTCAAATAGTCTTGACACTTTGGACGTCGCTTGTTGCTGGTCATAGACACTGACAAAATGAACAACACAGCGGGTCGGGCTTATCAATAGGTGGCCAATTTGGTTTGAATTGAACCGATAGTTGTGATGCTGAACGGACAATATGAGGCGCACACAACAGGTTCATGGATGATGAAAACGCGCGCTCACAATGGCCGCATTTAGATTAAATTTAACAATAGACAGATATTATGATGACGTATCTGAAATTGAATCAAATTAAACGCTTTGTGCTCGGTAAGCAATAATAGAGATCAATAGAAAATATCAAATAGAAATCATATCAACTACATGACACTAAACAAGTTAAACTTGAATTATTTGCTTATTGTTTTAATTGACGTTGAATATGAAATACGTTAATGGATTTTTAGATGCTTATTAAATTTTATAAATTTCGGGACGTGGTTTTTACTGATCTGATAGTGATATTTTATAGTATATTAACTCCACAAGCGAGAGAAAAAAATCTAAAATAATCTGAATGAAGAGTACATTTACCACCCTAGCCTAGAGACTGCAAAGGGATTACAGACAGACAAGGTTAAAGTTTGAAGCCATTAGAGGCAGAATTCTTTCCAGCATTTTCTTTTTTAAACTTAATGAAATCGCAATAAACATGCATCGAAGTTTTTTTTTACTTAAGAACCTGTAGATAAATGAAATTATTTATTTATAATAAAAAAAAGCCTTACTTCGTCCGAATTCGAATCCAGTACCACACTGTCGGCAAGCAAATATGTTATCCACTAAACTAAACCATGAAGCTCCAAATGTGGTTACTGACAGTTTGTTTCCGACATCAGTTGATTGTTGTCACAAATTTTCAATATTATTGATTACTATGTAAATTCTGCAAAATAAAGCTTTACACCTTTTGAAAAAGTTAAACTTTTACATATTTTAATTAATTCTGTCGTGATAATGCATTTATGTTAAGAAATATTATTTTGTTTTTAATTTTTGATAAAAGGCTCTCTAAAAGTGCATAAAATATGTCTTAGTATAAAAAAAAAGCATATCGTGTCTCCCCTTTCCAGGAGAGAGTATCATCGAAAGCGAAAAGAAAGTACATACACCTGAATACAAGAAAGACTGAGGTAAAAAACCACCAGGTGCACGCTAGGCAAAAAAAATAGGAAAATATATTTTGTACTGAAAAAAATAAAAAAAGATCTATAACAATACATTGTAAGTAGACGGCAGTCAAGCGTGTTTGGAATCTATTAAAATCTACTGAAAATATACGTCGAAATTCTCACAAGCAATAAAACACTATGTAACAAACAAACAAACATAAAATATACTTACTCTTCTTCTGGTGCTTCTCCTCGTATAAGGTAAGTGACCATTTCATCGAATATATTTTTATCCTGGGCCAGTCTCAAAGACTTCGAAAGGGGACTCCTGACGATGGTAAAAAAGCGTAAGGTCTCCTATTTTGGGCACATTTTTCGAAACAATATCAAAGACTTATATCGAATTATAATTGAATAAATTAGAAGATTTTTGTTAGGTTGCTGTCACTAAAATGCATGGCATCACGGCGTGGCGATTGGCTAGCCCAGTTCGGTCTGGAACTGAGTGGCTGCGCCTCATTACTCATTGCGAGCTGCATTGTTCTCCGAAGGAGTGTGAGCTTCACGCTCGCTGGGCAGGACTCCCGACCTCGGGTCTCCTGGCCGGGTGCATGGTGCAGTCGCTGCAGCGGCCGGACGAGCGGATGAGCGGACGACTACTCGAGCCGGCGAGCGACGCAAAGATGGCGCGGACATCCGGCCTCAGAGTTAATGTATTTTGTATTATTTACAACCGTATACGGTTTAGTGTACCGGCGCGGAACCGAACGAGCCGCGAAGCCGATCGTGAGAGAAATGACTTCTGATAGTGGCCGATCGATGTTTTTTGCGCAGCTTCAATTATATTCGACTCCTCGATTATTTTCGATATGTATCGAGGGAATTAATAATTACGATCTTAAATCACTGATATCAGTTATCTGTAACAAAGAAAGTTAAGGAGAAAATTGCATTCATAAATATACGCAATTCCTACTTACTTCTAATAAGAGAGAACTGAATATCAGTAGGTTCTAATAAGCTACTGAAAAGCTATCTTATTTTTTAATGTAGAGTGATAGAGTTTTATTATATATGGTTTTATAGAGTTTGTGAGAACCGGATCTTGAAGTTCTACAAACGTTTGATTATGGCTTGTTTCACTCTTGAAAATTAGTATGAAAGTACTCAAGACTGTGGACTAAAAAATATTACGGAACCATAGATATTACGGACTAACAAATATTACGGTAAACCCAGCAAACAGGTAGCGTTTATTTAAAGTGTTGAAAGCCTTAGTATTCAACCTCTTGTAATGCAAATATTTTTCTATTATAAATAAACGAGAAATGCTATGTTCCTAACTACCTAGTGGTTTTTCCCTCCCTGCAAAATGAAGTTAAGGCTTTACATACGTATTTGTAAACGTGAACATGGTTATATGCTCATATACCATCTTCAAAAATAATGATACATCATCATATATAATACTTTAGATATTGACGAGTGATTAGGGGTTTGCGTATACTATACTATATAACTAAATTAAAAAAATCACACTACTGCTTAAATTGAGCAATCATTAGTGAAGATTATTTTTCTTTTTAATATTTTTTCCTTCAACATAATAAATTTTGGGAGCACCCGTCACAATTTAAAATGAACCGTCGACCTTTCGATCAAGAAACAAACGTTTCCTCGATGAATCATCGAAGTGACCAATTATGAAAAAATCTCGGGCAATTTTAAAACAATAGTAAAATTGTGGTTTTGTATTATACATACCGAGGGAAAATAAATATTTGACCAAAACTTTATAAAGCGAAGGCGGATACACAAAAGTATGCCGGACGCAGGCAAACACAATTCTGTTGATTCAAGTAATTATTTTATTACGAAGAAAGCACTCGCAAGTCAAACAGTTTATTCCAAACGGATATAAAAGAGATTGGGCGAGGAGAAAACACCCCACCTTGAGTTTTGCGGTTAGACCAAAAGGAGATGAACGCTATAAATGTAATGCGAGGCATCGCCAGTCGAGATTATATTGCTACCCGAGATCGATTATCTGACTCGAGTACTCGATCATCCAAAATAAAGATGGCAACGTTCGATAAAGAAAAGGAAACCGCGAACAGACGCTTAAGTATTAATTTCTGGCGATGAAACAAAGCATTGTAAGAATACGTTACAACGTCTACAGCCCCGGGAAATAATTTTGCAATTCATTGTGTTAACTGACAAAACAATAAGTTATCTTTCAATTGGTCAATCGCAGTTTTGATTAATAAGTTCGGCCGGCAGGTGAATAATGGTGAAACTCCACCATGCGCGAAACTTGTTTGGTGGAAGCGAAATGGAAAGTGACGAGCGAACATTCTGGACGAAGAGTCGTCGTCAGGAAATGCGGCACAATGCAAGGAGCGCGCGCTTGACCTTGACGACGTACTGCCTTACAAAATTAACGATTAATATCTCTGTAATTGTTCAGCTTCGTCGACAAAAAAAAATGAAAGCTTTCAAAAGTATGGCATGTACAAAGATCGGCGGTTTAGCTACTTTCGAATAAATATGTTTTTTTTATGATTATTAGAAAGGTACATTAGTGGAAGGTCGTGTTAGGGGAAGCCTCTGTGCAACGATGCAATAATAATCAAATCGATTAAAACAACTAGAGAAACAAGGCAAATAAGCATTTTTTCGGGTCTTTTTAAACTCTGAGCCGGCTACACACGCAGCGACATTTTTAATTCAACTTGCGCAAAAGAATATATTTAATTAGTACATTTTAACATTCCACATGATTTCTTTTACCTTTGTAGATTATTTATAGGATTGTATACTTTATCATTTTACTTACGCATATTTTTGTTTAACAATTCATTAAAATATAATATTTTTAAAGAATCAATATTATTAAAATCATAAAAAAAGCCAATCCAAAAGACTCGAGTCCGCGTGTCTTAAAGTAAGAACCTGCTTTACATATCGACATACGAAATACAAAATGTCGTAAACCATAAGTTTAACGAAATGTAAATATTTACAATACTATTCACTATATATATTCTATTCTAAAAAATACAACTCTAAAGTATTATCAAATAACTTGATACTAACAAACAATACAATAAAACCAAAGAGGCGCATTGGTTAGCAAAACTACTTACAGATAAGAAACTATAAGATCCCGAGTGGAGTAATTTGCAAAATTTTGATCGCTTAAAGCCGGTTGCTATCTACTTCCTCCGCATTGTAAATAACAAGTTCGCCTGAGTTTTGATGTATATTGTTGGAGGAATAAATACAAATAAAATGCATTAAAGTTTGCAGCGTTTATAAAGTTTAAATTTTGGGGGTTACATCGTTTTAAATTTCATGTGTCGATATGAAAGCACGCAGCGGGTACGTTTGGATGCACCTGCGATGAGCAACGAGTGAAGTTATAAACCAATATTATTAATGGCTACATTGCGGATGTAGGTAAGTGAGCCCGGCTGGAGTGCCACGCGAGATACTGTCAGTAACGATTATGTACTTATGTGTGCTTAGGGAGAGACATTGCGGTCAGTACGTACCTAAATTACTTCCAACACTATTAAATATTGTCTAGGTAGTTATTATTATGTACCAAGACCAGATGAGATTTATAGGTCGGCGAATTTGCATAAGTTATTTACCTACTTACTTGACGATGGTTAGAATAACGCAGTAACTCTAACATTCACATTAAAATTGAATAAAAACTTAGTGCCAAGCTCCCTCAATTCATACTGACTTATAAAGAGTCATTCGGTAAGGCAGGTCTATAGTAAACAATCTATAATGACGTCATATACTGGTTTATTATGACAGATAGTAAACTGTTAATCATAAAATGAAAAGCAAATTGTGACATCATGTAAACAGAATTTACATGTTTTGGCGAGCGACTCCCGCATAATGTTTTGATAATATTTAACATAATAAAATTTGAATGGTTTAAATCTACAAAAAAAAAAACTGAATGAGTACTTTGCATCAGATATACATGTTGATGAAAAGATGGCAGTTAGAGCAAGAGCGGTGGCAAAAGGGGAAGAAGTAGAACTTGTCAGGTTATCTGCATAAATGCGATGAAGCTGAATCTTTTACTCCCGTATTGGGTTTCATGATTAACATAACATTTGCTTCTCTTGGACGGAGATCGCTACGCGGAATTTCAATCGTTTTATTATAATTTGAATTGGAAAAGTAATCAATAAAATATATTTATTATTATAAATTATTCCACTATCTTCTGTAATTAAATGATTTTTTTTATTAATAAAAACTAAGTGAACCGTTTCTCCCGAGTAACAACTTAGAAAGGATTTTAAAGAAACGTGCATTACAGTTGTTGCCAAGCTATACCTTGACCTTCTTACCCAAATGCGTTCCTGAAAATTGCTGAATAATACATCATCTTCCTTGGATGTACGAACATGGCAGCCCGCCGCACACGTAAGGATGTCGCTGTCTTTATTCGGACAATGGATATACTTTTTTCTATTGACAAATTCTAACGTTTGTCTTAGAGGTTTGACATGATTTATAATACGTGTATATCTCCCATAGAAGTTTTTTTTTATGAATCACATTATAGTATTTGAAACAGCGGATATTACAGATCTCTTATCGGCTCAGAGGTTTCCCGCGGTAAACCACGTGGAATCAACCAAACTTAAAACCGACGTACAGCTCGTACTGATTTTTTTCAATTCCTGCAATCGGATTTGCGTACGCACGCGCCGACTCACTGGATATTAGTAGATCTTTTTTGAAGCCGCAAATTACTCATTCATTGACCGCCACGTAGACGATAATGATTTATGGGCCAGCATAGGGAAGCGGATGTTTTGGGTTGACATTAAAAAAAATAACTCGAATAGGATATAATTAAATATTAATGGATTTCACATTTACTTACAGTTAGGCCGTTTCTTGAAACACGAAAGCCAGTCAGGTAGTAATGAGTAGGCAGTACGCTCAATAATAACAATTCCGTGCGTCCACTTAGCGTTTTTTTTTTTTTTTTTTTGTTACTGTTATTGTTATTCTTTTCGGTTGACCGTGAGTTCATTTTCGTCAGCACAAAACTCATACGATCGAGTCGCGATACGTGACTATTTTGTCGATCTCCACCGAAGTGATGCCGAAGCGTACACCAGGAAGCTTCGAGCGACCCACTTGCGATAATCTGGCCCGGCGCAGTGTTGCATGATCTTTTAAAAAAAGTAACAAATCGTGTGAATGTGTACCACTTGCGCAGGTGCGGCAGTGGCGTGCGTGCGGGATGCACCGCCACTGGGGGTAATTATCGCCCGCTCTGTGCATTCGTTGCGGCCTGACGTAACTATTGCGATCCGCGCTGCGCCGGTGTGTGCACACGGCCGAGGAAAGTGCACGCATTGTGTTTCTGCGCAATCAATTGAGTAATAGCGATTAATTAGCTTAGCTCGAGAAAGATATTCCATTTCCATTTTTGTATGGGAAAATAGCGACAAGTAAAACATCCACCGGAGAATCACATCACATCACATGTTGAACGCATTAAAAACACATAAATTTTACACCCAAAAAAAATCTGTGAGATTTAGCACAACACAAATAATAATTTTAAAATACTGCTCTATTCGTGAGGTACTTTCATAGTACACGTTACGGCGAGCGAACAGGATTGTGTTATTACTTTATATTGCGCCCTTAGGGACTCGAGTTATTGCAAAGTTTTCCTGTTACGAAGGCTTCGCGGAATATTACCACGGAGAATAGCGGAGGGGAACTCATCGAAGAAACGACGTCGTCGTTACCTTCGCTTGCAAACATTTTAAATGTGAGACTAAATAGTGAACCTTAATTACTACCGGGCGGGTCTTGCGAATGCACAGTTGTCGATAAGAGAATTTCATCGGTGAGAAATGTTGCAATGATTCCGCATAATCTCGGAAGGCAGGCGAAGTTGCCTCGCGAGCCGGCGGCGGCCCCATTCACCGTTATCTTCCGACGCGCCGCCGGAGCCAGCATTCTTCTTCGGTCACAGCTCGGCTTATCAAGCCTGACGGTCACGAGATAAACAAGGATACGTCAGAGGAAGTTTGTCGCGAAGCCTAGTTGCCGGCCGTTATTTTTTCCGGGTAGATCGAGTGACGGCGCGCTCTTGTTCGACGACGTTTCCAGGGCAGCGCGGGGCCGGTACGGTGAGCCGGTAATTAATAATGCAAGCTAACTGAGACTGCGTGCGAGCAGACGATTCGTAGAAACTAATATTCCGCAGGTCAATCTCACCTACCTCCGTGTATTCATTTAATATAATATATTAATCGTTCGTAAACGCTAACGACAAGCCAATTACCGAGGCATGCACGGAGACGAGGTAAGCCACGCCGATTTCGTTTCTTTGATAAACGTCGGAGGGAAACTCTGAACTTAATTTTAATTCACTGTGAGAAAACGGCGTCTATTGTGATTATGAGAAATTTCTAGAAATCATACGAAAATTGAAAATAATACGTGAGATTAATGGCGGTCAGCTGACAGAAGGTGTATACCGATAACGTTTCTCTGAAATCCAGCAAAATATTATTGAACAGGTTATTGTAATTACAGTAATTATCTCTTCAAGTTGTTTTCACAGTGTATAAATTAGGAATTCCTACAGATCCTGTCGATCATAGGTCACCGTGTGATTACTTGTGTATCTTCTATTTCCAAAGGTTTTCTTCGTTTCTATGAGTGGTATATAAGAAAACTCAATACTCATTGCCTCCACACTTGTTACTTCGTGAAGCTATTTTTATCCAAGTAAAGATAAGTAATCTAGAATATTTCAAAGCAATGTCTGGCTTAAATGCTATTCAAAATCTAATCAGATAAGCAATGAATGAAAGAAAGTAAATAATAATGAGCCTGCACATCATGATTCAGACAGGTTTATTAGTGACGTTTTATTTTTCCTCGAAATGAACTATACGAGATATAAAAAGTACGTTTCAATTTCAATAAGGCAAAATTTAATTCATTCCACGTATATTGTCTTAATAAAGTGTATCGGCTACACTACGGCGGTTAATTACTACATTTATTTATTATTAAGTTTCAATTAAATTATTTTTATGGAGAGAGTCTGCAATCAAAAATTAGACGTAAAAACTGCATGTACAATGTTTTAATTCCAGGTTATTTCATCTGTTAGAATTATAAGTAAATGACTAACAAACAGGACCATCGATCGCGATTGCTTGAAGATTTTAATATTCCCGTTTGATAAAACCTGTTGGTTTTATTTATAACTAACAGTAAATCAATCCACTATGTACCAATAAAATAAATTCAATATATTTACTTGGAAATTCATAATTTCGACAGTGTCAATGTAACGAAACACAATATATTTTTTGTTAACATAATAAGCTTTTTTATATCTTTTTAATGTGTTTTGTTTAACATTTATATTTAGGAAAAAACAAGCAAGCTATTTATTATTCAATTGCGTGCATTTCATGATATTAAAAAAACCTCAGAGATAAAGCCTACGCATGATGTTTTTTTTCTGTTAATTATATATTTACGTTTATTCATTTCTTTGGCATTGTTACCTGTTTAGAATTAAAATCGGCAAATGTTTGAGATCTACGATTCTCGTGCAGGGGAAGTTAACTTAACACTAAGATCTATTTGTGAATTTTGATTATAAGCACTTACAAAGCAAGAATTTAAATATCCGATCGCATAAATATATTATAAAAACTTTTATGTTTTGAAGGTTTTGAGTATCTGATTCCTTGGCAGTGTTTCGTATTTTTGACATTGAACGACTTAAATCATTTTTAACCTTAGTGGCAACCTTGACCTGAACGAAGCTGTACCTTTCAGCCCTTCCACAGTTATGACAACTATCAACTACTCAAAGATATCATCCTCTTTTCTGGCGAATCTACATGCCTTAGGCATTACTTGAGGTATTATCTACATAGAGTTTCCGGGGAATTGAAACGTTTGTCTGTTTTGTTCTCTAACAGTGCTCCGTGAAAACACATATTTTATCCCGACCTCTTCTTATTGTTTTCTTACTAGAGTATAGACTCCATACGTAGAACTATAATAACACGACGGACCTTCGTGGAATTAATATTGCAGATATTCTTCCAGATTTGATGCACCTGCATTCTTGATAAGCAGCATCTAAGCTAGACTACGGTATGCACGACCTATGGGTCTTGCAGATTACGAGTTTCCAATTGAGCATGCCTGCCGATCATGAGCTTTGTTTAAAGTATACAATGTACACTGTAATTTATTATTTAAAATATACAATACTATTCATACAAAATTTAATAATAGGAATAAGAATGAACGATTATATAAAATATATTTTTAAAAAAACATTACATTCCAGATATGTATTTTACTAATACAATACGATACGGTATTTTCATTGTTTTTTTTTAATAATATTGGCGCCCTTAGATCTCGTGTAGCTGGTCATCGTTATAATTGATAATACGTGTAATATATGAGAAAAAAAATCATATCGGTCGAAAGTGATCAAAACGAGTAATATTACGTGGAGAAAAAAAGTATCCGGTTTTATATAATATTTAATAGCGCGACGAGGGGTTAGTCATCAGGACGGGTCTATGTAGTTCCACTTTGCAAAGGAGGTTTTTTTTCGTTCGGGCCGCGGGTTGTGAGTCACCAGCCGAGGCGAGGTATGCGGCTGGAGCCTGCGAGGCGATCTCGCGTCCTCCGACTGATGCCTTCTCAATAAGAAAGTAAAATATGAATCAATCCCATCCCCGGAACCGGGAGACGTGGTCTCTCACCGTGCGCCGCTTTTAGGAATTTACACGCCTGTCATATTACTTTCTAGCGAGCCCCGCCGTCACAGTTAACTCGCCGCAAATGCATGCACCAGCTTTTGATGATTTTGTCTAAATTAACGACACCGAATACGCTTGGTGCGATTATCGTGTTAAGGAACTTTTTTTCATTCAGGCGTCGATTTATCTTTTGCCGCGTACGGTTATGTGTAGAGATTTAAAATCGATCAAGATGTATATTTTGAAGAATGGACGACGTCGGTGTTGTATTATCAAGGGCAGGTGCAGCGTGAAAATAATGGTATATTCACTGTGGAGAAGGTTAGATTTTCTTTTTCTCCGGGCCGGATGCAAAATAGTACAATTAAGGCGTCGTAAATTTGTCGGTAATCGATATAAATAATGGTGGCATGCAGATCCATCCGATTGTTTCTCCGCCAGCGAGCACGCGCCCGGAACACCTGGTGAAATGGCGCTGCCTCTCCGAAACTGCTCCGGCCGCTGGATTATTTTATCGGTAGGTTCTTAGTCCACTTTCATAATCGCATACAATTTTGCCGTCATTGGTTTTTTTTTCTCTACCGAATCGTAAATGGGTGAAATCTTTAAATACTCTGCGATGCTATTTGGCAAATAGGCATTATAGAAGCCGAGGATTGCTCTCTATCATTACGCCTAAATAGGCCTGCTGCGTGAAAAATGTAAAAGGTTGGGTCCAAGTTTCTCTAAAACAAAAACGGTACCAGGCAATTGGGACTTCACTCTTCTTTTGGAAATAATTAAAATAAAAAAAATAACTAATACTCAGTTTTCAACATGGCATGGAAATACCTTGTTTACCAATGGTTGGTATAATTATACTATCTGTCAATTTTCATTGTCTTTCTATGTATGTTTTTCATAGGAAAAATCTGAGATGAATCCCATTAAGGTTGTATAAGAAAAATATGATAACTACGGTGAGTTTAGTATATGAATATACTTCATAATATAAATAAATGAATGCATGAAGCATACCTTGTTATGTATTTTGATTAAAGCCGATGATCAGTGACGCACGAGGCCTTCAATAAAAATATTCTCAATTTCAAGGGTTTTGTTATAGCTATCTTGATAAGCCAGTGCCACGGCGTACGAGTTGTGATTTAATAACAATCGTGTTGCAACTCGCCGATGACTGGCGGAGCCGTGAGACGCGAAAAAGTCGGAATTTCGAAATCCTGCGCAGTCCGTCGCCTTGGCGAATAAACCCCATTGGCTACGACATTTGAATTGGAAAAACCCAATCAGGTATACACTCCTTGAGGACGCGAGCCTCGCTGGATGCTCTCCAATACCTCCCGAGCATATTAATGAAACCTGTCGCCTCTGCACTGTACTCACATATGAATTCATGTTTCAATAATGTACACACCGAGTCTTACCATAGCTTGGGTGCCAAGACGGAGGTCCGCGAAGCACAAGGCAGAATATACAAGCCACCACAAGCATTCGTGCCTCAAAACAATGATGCCTCGAACAATTTACTTGCTTTTTGTCAAAATTGCATAGGCCTACCGATAAACTGACTCTTGACTGTGATATAAGATTAAAAAAAAAAATTGTTAAAAATAGAGAATGGTTTTGAAAATATGTGTTTCCGTGATCAACGCGAACTGTATCAACGGATAGAAGATGGTTTATAGTGGGTCATTTATTTTTTGCCTTCTGGCCTTCTGAAAAGGTGGCCTTGGCGTGGGGTTAGATGCAACTGTAATGACATGTTATTCAACCAAGTAAAAATTGATATATACTTATTATTAAATACAATATAGAGATTAGCACCCAGCGAAATGGCAAATTCTTCGAAACAAGCAGAACAGACATAGCTGAGGGCTGCATAAGAAATTGTAAAATATGAAAGATTTACTTAAAATGAATGGCTTTCTTGGAGACATTTATACGGATAGTTTTGATTTACGGATAATTTTAACTGTTTTTTTTTTAATACGATTTATTAACTTTTTTGTTTTTTACATTTAACTATTTAAAAAAATATATATTTACTATTCATTGGATTTTTTATTTAATTTTACATAGAGATAAGTTGAATAATGATTTTATTATAAGATTATATTTGTGATGTTTATTGTTTTACGCTGAAACAATTTAAATATCTATAATTATGAGTTGATTATTTAATATGTTTAAGACTTATAATAGAAAATTCAATATTTAATAAAACATCATATGATTTACCAGATTTTATTTCAAGAACCACATCCAATGAAATTTTTTTTTTTTTTAAAGAAACAAGCATCGTATTTTATAACCCACCTAATAAAGGCGACTGTACGGGAAAAAAATGTGATGTAAACGTATAAAAATGACAATCAAACACAAATACAAAATACGTGTCATAAGTCTAATAAGAAACGTTTAATTATCATAAGTAAATAATATAAAAATTGAAGCAGCCCGCGTGTGTGAATTATTCGGTTATTCCAGTTTGCGAAATAATACAAAGTATTTTATAAACGCGGTGATGACAGTTTTGGCCAAGAAACAATAATGATACAATCGTGTGAATTAAAATTTCACAAAAAATATTACAATTACAATTTATCTGGGTTAAACTTAATCAACACTTCACCTTCGGGTAATGTGATCCTAGAGTTATTATTTCAAAAATATATTAGTAGCAAGAAAAGCGTTATTTATATATACATATTTTTATACAACGAAAATACTGAAATCCGTGTACGCTACCACCTAAGCCACACCTCGTAAGCCTCACACCAAGCAAGTCCTAACAACTATCGTAAATAACATAGAATTTTATTATGTATTAGTACTAGGAATGCTGAAATGGCTTTTTTATAGTTTTTGCTGTTTATATTTTAAAAAAATCACAGCAAGTACAATAATTCTTACTGTGTCCGTGTTAGACACCAAACAAAGTCGAGAGAGGTTTTTACAAACCTTTAAAATAAATTGATCCATTGAATTGATTTTTTTGTCGACAATGCAAGGAATAAAGGAAACGCTTTCACTTGTGTTAGAAGTTTTCAGAAAGCTGTTGCAAAAAATTAAACGACAAGTGCGTGACACTCGTGCAAAAACTTGAGTACATGCTTTATTACTTTGTATATTTATGAAGAATTGACCAAAAATAATATTTTTTTTATCAATAGTATAGAAAACATTTCAATAACAGTTAATCTGGTGAATAAAATTATTCGAGACCTTAGTGCGCATATTAATTTGCAGAATCTGTTTTGGGTATGTAAAATATTATTTTCACCGATTAATACATTTTTTATGTGTTTAATACAAGATATTTCGTTTCAATATATACATATTAGATATACGTACAGACCAATTGTCAGCAAAAATAATTAGTTGGTACATAAAATTAGTACTTTTAAAATCATAGTAAAAAAGCAAATTAATATATCTAATGGAACATTGAAGGTGGGTAGGAATAAAACTTACATGTATGAAATTCAGGTAGATGATATGATCCTTCAGGCAACGCGAATAAATGTCAAGTTAATAAAACATAAACATTATTATCTTCTAAAACAAACACTACTACCTAAATTTCAATTAACATGCAACTGTCATTAGCGTTTGACGTTTGCATGTCGATTTATTAAACTTAATTGCTAAGTTTTGAACAATAATAACAACACAAACTTATTTTTAAACAATCACTGTCACTTTTGCATTTTTTCCAAGATAAAACTGCTTTGTTCGTAATTATTTAGTAATGTCTTCAATCCGACTTCAAAACAACTTCAGCTTCGAGGGAAGCGGATGAAAAATGAATCGCGAACGCAAACACATCGGCCGGTCAAGCGCGATCGCTGTTCCAGTTCATTTATTACTTCGGCTTTGTTCGGTTTTGGTCGGCTTTGTTCGGCTTCATTCGGCTTTGCTGCGTCAGTGCATTTAAAAATGGTAGATGGCGCTTTATAAGTTTAATTAAAAACAGTTGGGCACTAAAATGTCGGTAGTCATTTTGATAATATATATTCATCCTGAATCTTATGTTAATTTAAAATTTCTTAATTTTTTTGACAAATTATTTTAAAAATTACATTTAAAAAGCAGCAAATTCTAGTAACCATGGGAGTAACTGTAAAAAAATACAATTAAACATATTTAATTTAAAAAAATTTGAGTAATTTTGACAACATATAATCAAAACGAATCCAATGTAAATTTTTTATCTGATTAATTATAAAGCAGCATTGATGTTATTTTATTTAGGCTCACGAATTCCAGTAACCATGGTAGCAACTGTAAAAACATACAATGAGGCATATGAATATTTTTCTTATTCATAAAATAATATTTTGTTGCAGTAACTTAACGTAAAAAGTCCTGTTTTTGGTTCAAAGATGAATGCCTTGAGGTGAGGAGTCAAGCTAATTATTCAATTTGTATTAAAGATATGATATATAGATTTTTTTGAGATTAGTTTATTTTTAGTGATCTTAATCCTGTTTCGAGATGGTTGGATGTGCTCGGATCTATTGGGCAGGGTATTAATAGTTTACCGATGAACATAGTATTTGCAGACTTAAATCGTGATCAAGACTTCAAACTTCTCATAGGTGATATGGGTTCTTCAAATATAAAACCAAAATTAAAGGTTAGTATTGTAAAAGAAATCAGAGTGGGAATTGTTAGATTATTCTAACAGTTATTTTATTGTCATTGCAGTCTTTCTAAATGAATTAAATAAAATGTTTGAGCTTAATTAGATTTCAATGCAAGCGTGAGCCATAATGTTTTGTGTAATATAAAATTATAGCAAATGAATGCTACGGATTCTTTCTCTAATTGCCAATATTTAGCAAGCCCACATCAATATATTCTGTAGATGACACAAACATCATATTAAAATTTAACAATATTGATTATTGTTGCAACAATAACCCTAAACAGCAATCAGTATAAATATATACTTACTTTGACATGAAAAAATGAAATACATCTAGTATTTAATTGAATATTTTTTTATTCAAGGTCTTTAAAGGGACTTCTCCGTTAAATGAAATTATACTGCCTGATATCCCGACAGGAGTTGTTAGCTATTACACTAATGAAAGTCTGCCGAGGAACTCACCTGTAGTTGCTGTTTCGATGTGCTCAAGTATTTACATATACAAAAATATGAAACTCTTTTATAAGTTTTATCTGCCACCACTTGAGGCACAGTCATTGGAAGTTGACATATGGAGACAGGTTTTGATAATATTTGATGTTATTATATTTTAATCATTGAATATTTTCGTATAATTTATTTTGATCTTCATGAAATATTTGGTTTTAGCTAACAGAAAGTTTATTGCACGATAATGACAGTGTTTTACGAATTGTGGAAAAACTCAGCAGCTTACAATTTGGATCACTGACTCCTCAAGCGCAGCATCTTCTATCTTTGCCACCTGAAAAGTATGCATCGTTTATAAGGCAACATTTAGATTATCCTATGCAAAAGACATCAGTTATAACCTGTATAACTACATTAAACATGAACTCAAATGAAAAAGATGGAGTTGCTTGCTTGGTTCTTGGTACAGAAAATGGTGATATAATGATATTAGATCCACAAACATATACAATATTACATCAGGTAAATGTTATTTTACTAAAAAATATTATTGTATTTTCTTTTCCAATTTAATTAACATTTGTCATCACTTTTGTATTAATTTTAGGCTAGAGTTGATGCTTTTAAAGCTACTCCATCTCATCTCAAATGTAGTGGACTATTTGATGTTGAATATCGTATAATAATTGCAACAAGGTTTGTTTGTAGTTTGAAAACACAGGCATATATGAAACTAGAGTCCGTGAAATTGACTAGAAATAATCAACTTAATTAATATTAATTCTATGCAATTCTTTTATCCTGTAAATAATTTTAATCTTATACAGTATAATTTTACATCAAATGTAAACAATTGTTTTTGAAAAAGCTAATATAATTAACATGTAGTTAGTAAAAATAAACTTTCTACAGAATCAGACACTACAAGTCAATTAATTTTGACAAAAATCTTTACTGTATTTATAATATTATGTTATAATTTAAACAACAGGGAAGGTTCAATATGTATACTAAAGAGAGAATGGCTAGAAGGAAAATGCTATGTTCAACTTTCATCAATCATTGTTGATATATTAGTTACACCCGGAGACAACTGTGTTGTAGTTGCTTGCCTAGATAAAACAATGCAATGTTTTAATAAAAAGGTAATATATTAATGACTAATATTAAATATGTACTGCAAAGTTAATTTTGAGTAGAAAATCTATTTGAAATATTAGAAGTTTGTACATGCTGATCTTAAATGCATATTTTATCTATTTAGGGGAAGAGAGTTTGGTCAGTGGACCTGCCAGAGTTAATAACTACTATAACTTTAGTTCAACTTGCACACCTCGGGGCAAACCTAATTGGTGTAGCCATGGTTGGTGGAGTGGTACATTTCTACAATGGTAAAAGTCTTGTTGACACAATTAATATGCAAGGTATATTTAAATATATTATTGTTTATTAAAATGTACACAAACAACGTTTAAGTGAGCCTACATGCAAAAAATCTCAAATATAGCCAAACAGCATTGAGTTGAGCATTAATATCATCCACTACGCCTTTGTGTTCTCGAACAACCTCTACCATATTCTTGATAGCAAGATTTTGACCTGTGACAATGGCTTCCAAAAAGGTCATTAAGGAAGTATAACTTGATGATTTCATTAGTACTCCACCGTTTTAAGAATCCCATCAGCACCAGTGATGATGTTGCACATATCTTTTTTAAAGTTCTCATCAGAATTCCTTTATGAACTGAACCTAGCAATTGAAGGATCTTAAAGCTTTCTCCTGGCTCCTCACAAATCTCTCTAAGATTCTCATCTTTTGCCAACAAATTCCAATTTCAATAATATAATTGTTGTGTAGTTGTTCCGTCCAGGGATTGTACGAGAGAGAGAGAGCCTTACTATTGAGTCATGTTATTTATAGTGTCCTCTATCTCGGGGGAGAACTGTCACTGTTGTGTTTATCGACATGTATTTCTCCGACTTCCCATAGATACCCATCATGGTTCATCAAGATATTTGAAAAAAAAAATTTTTCAGATACTGTATCAGTCATGAAATTTGGACAAATAGGCCAAGAAGAACATGTTCTAGCTATTGTAACTATCGGTGAGTAATTTTTTCCACCAATAGAGATCATGTTTTTATTTTATTTGAATATAACTATGAACAGAGACGAAGGTCATTTTAGTGTTATAACTGAAATGTGGTCAATATTTATTGACATTTATCAAAACATTTATTTATAAAAACTATGCTAAAAATTGATTAAATAGTATAGAAAAGTATGACATTGACTTTAATGTAATTTGTATTAATGATTATAATTAAAATCGGAATTAAAATCAACCAAAACATTCATAAGATTTAAAGCTGAGAAAACAGTTTACTAAATAATTTTGTCACTGCAATATTTATCGAATTGTAATTTTTTGTAGATGGAGCTCTTTTCCTCAAGATATTAAAAAGGACAGCCGATTTTAATTTAAGCACTATGACAAATTTACAAAAGAGTCACCCATCATTGATCGCAGCACAGCAAGCGAGGCCACTCTTAGTTCCTAAAAAATCTAAACTTTATCTGGAACAAGCAATGAGGGAACGAGAACAAGCAATTGGTAAAAATGTTACATTAATCGCTTGTCAAAATATCACTATCCGTAATAAGAATCAAAATCTCTGAATATATATAAGGCAATAGTTGCTTATTTTAAATAGGTATTACCTTGAAGATTTCATAACTTTTGTTGATTTATCTTCATATGGTTATGAAATCAGAAATTCGTATGAAATCAGACCCACATTAAAAAATAGTAGCTGGTAAAAAGATATGAGTGGAAACCAGTTGCTTACAATCCTCCTGGTGTATTTGAAGGATTTTTTTACGATCATAATGCTCACATGTATTTATCCGTTCTGCATTACCAAATCCAATAAGTAGCAGCAAGTACAAGGTTTGAATAAATTTTCTAGCCTCCTCTATAATGTCGATTCTAAAAGGACTTTATCAAAAAGTAGGAATGAGCCAGAGTGTCAATTTCAATTGAGAAACTGTAGATTACGGAATTTAAGGAAAATAGTAATTTTATAATATATTTTTACTGGTGAAATATCTTTATACATTATCATTAATTATTTTGGAATTATCTGTTGGATATGAATAGAATCATCCGACTCTTGGTCATGAGGAGTCAATTGTTTATAAATATTATAAAACCGGGACAGATCAAATTCATTTGCATTCACATAAATCCTATTTTACCAAGGCTTTATCTTATAATTTATTTCTATTGTTGGTGAAGAGCACTGGGATACTTTTTATTCAGTATATTTGTAGAGAGTGTACTCTCAGCTCGATGGTACAGAGCCCCTGTGTTGATTTTTATTTGAGTAATAATTTTTATGCTGCTTAGATCTTTTGCATTTGAGTAATACATTGTTATTTTATATTTATTATTTAGGTATGCATGAGACTTTTCAAAAAGAACTTTGTCAGCTGAGATTGCATGTTGCAAGGGCGACCGTAGATGCGATGCAAAATGCAAATAGTTCATTGTCTTCAGGATCAATGGAGCCATTAAAACTGTCTGCTCAGGTAAAAATTATTGTTAATAAAAATTAATATTTATATTTTAAGAAAAATATAAATACTAATTTTCTGTTTGAAAATATATCATATTTTATTTCATAGGTTCAAGGCTTGGGTCCGGTGTTCAAAATATTTCTGTCCTTGGAAAATTTGTCTACAGATAGTGCGATTATTAATTTATCTATCCTGTTAGTAGCAAATCCTCAATATTACAAAATTTCCTCTCCCTTTATTATGGTAATGTATACTGTAAAAATATTATTAGTACAACTAGAATCGATTATATGTGATTAGTAACGTGATTAGTAACTTATTTATTTTTTAGGTTCCCATGCTGGTCGGAGGAAGTCCATATAATTTCATATCAAAGATCACTGAAATATTTTCAGGAAATGAAATTTACGTTCCTGAAAATGATCACGAAATCGATGAAGTTGAGTTGGACAATAGAAGGGTTTTGAGAGTTAATCTTTTCAAAAATGGACAAGCACAGCCGTTGCTGGCAGCTTCAATCATCATTCCAGCAACAGACCCGTTGATGATTCCTTACAATCAAATGGCAGATCAATACACATTCAATTAGAAATGTAATAATTTATGTTGTTGAGGGACAAGGCATTGAATGGTGAAGATCCATTAATATAATGAATATAATAACTTTTTATTTTAATCTTCACAGTGAGTTTATTGTCATCATCATCATCATCAGATGATGATGACAATAAACATCTTTTTTGTCAATAAACATCGTTTATTGTCATCATCATCATCAGATGCATGACTATGTTTAGTCATGCATCTGATGATGACCCGGTATAGGGTCGAAACTAGTTATGCAAAATAATATTCTAATAAACTCACTGTGAAGATTTAAATAAAAAGTTATTATTTTCATTGTAATAATTTATTTTAATTATATGAAAACCTGTATATAAAAAATATATATTTACTTATCTTCAACATTGTGTTTGAAGAGAGTCAATAAAATATGAATTATCTTTCTGTTGGTTTAATTTTATCATGGAAAGTAGGATTACTCATGCAAATCTTCCATATGGGTGTGGTGAAAAATACGATGGCTTAGCGATTTTTTTTAAATGTCGTTTGAGTTATCTAATTTTAATCGCGGCGGTGTGCGTCCGATTCCGTATCGTATGATTGATTGGAATAGTTTAACATAAGTTAATGTGATTAATTTATCGAGCATCGCGCACATCGCCGAGCAAGCGGGCCGATCCTCACTCGAACCGGCGGCGGCAAGTGGGAAGTTTTCCGATTTCTGAAATAGTAGACTCCATACGTCCGTCAGGTCCGCACGCTCCGCACCTCAGCCAGGTGAGCTCCGCTTGTGCCATACTTCTCAGCATCTATGCAAGTATCAAAAATCGCTAATCGTATTTTAATGCGCTGCATAAAAAAAAAAATAATGATACGCATTTCAGTGCGATTTTAACTCGATTATACATGTATTAAGGTAGATTTAATTTTTTAATTTTTTATTTCAGAATCAGCAATGTCACTTGACGAGGTAAGTAATTTTTTCATTTTTGATGTGTCTTCTTCAAAAAGTTTACACTACGTAGATATTTTTGATAATTTATAATTCGTGCTGTGATCTCCCGATTTCGTATTCAGCAAATGATTTTGCGGTCAATTAACGGTTTTTTCCATTTGTTTAAACAGCCATCATTATTTGCTAAGTCTTACGTATTTCAATGCGCATTTTATCTGTTAATTATCTTAAGTTATTCGTGTTTGTGCAAACATGAATTTTAACACTGCAATCTAATGTAAAGCAAAACAATTGAGTTATCTTAAAAAAAAAAATAGCACGTGGATATGATTGATTTATCTAAACTTATAAACAGACAAACAAATGCTTAGAGTAGGTATTTACTATTAATATCTTCTAATTGGCATTGGCGTTTAAAGGTTGACAAAACAAAAACGCTATCTCTATCCGTGTATTATAAATATATTGATGGCAGTGAATTTATTGCCAACTGAGATTTGATAAAAAATATTTTATCTTTCATATTGAATTGATATTAAACGATTCGGTAATTCTGAACACGTATCTACCTGCCTAAAAATTGTAACAATTTCTATAGGTAACTGTATACTCGCATAATTATACAGGTATGGGCATATGCATTCATGCATTGAATTTTAATATAATTAGCAATAATTTGGATAAAATCAAACGACTTATGACTGCTGTGTCCTAATGACTAATTATATTATTATTTTAATTCACGTATAGAAAAATAACATGTACTCAATACTTGATTTAAAGCATTTTTTTCTTAGTTATTTTTTTAGGAACAATAATCGTACAGGCGTTTATTTTCTTTTATTCTATATTATATTTTATATTGTCAAATACAAAAAAAGTATTTAAAAATATTTAGTGTCGTTTATAATTTAAGAAAATATTAAATAAAATTTGATTATATTATCTTACTTCGTTGTTGCCCAAATGCCGATACGAAAGTTTTATATTACATCCAAGAAACCCACTAATTCGCCATTATGTTTAAAAGTTAAATTAAATGAAACGAGCTGTACAAAATTAACGGCGTGTGTGCTAAACCTAGATAAAAAATAGTTACAGAAGTATTTAATACATTTATACTATTTCAACACATTTTGGTAGGATTATCGCGTTATTATAATTTTAGAGTAATCCAATTGTATAATTATTTTCTTATCGTATTCGATTACGAGCTAGCGCTCTTCGTATTGTGGGGCTGTGCATATAATCGTATTTGGTTATTTTATATAAATTAGTTCTGCCATCTTGGAAAATAATTAAATATTTGATTTTTTCTAAGTAGGCAGCCTTCCTTCTGCAGTACTACAGCGTCGCAAGCCCCTCAGTCACTGACCTTAGAAACTATTTTCCTCGATAACGAAGCATGACTGTGTACTTGGCAATACGCATCAATTACATTAGAATTCATCTGACGTGGTTTTTTCTTTTCTTTACAGACTTAAGTATTTTAATTTCAATTTTCCTCCAATTCAGCGGGTGTTACAAGCCATATACGTCATTCGTTATTGCATCACATTTACCGGTATTTTCCCGTCGTCGTGACATTTCAATAACGGCGGATGGGAGGACATTTAGTTTTATTTAATTAATGCTATATATTTGTACCTTTATTATGCAATTAACACGAATTTTTTAGACTTATTTTCTTTTCGATTTTTTTTACGAGGCGTTTATAAATTGCTTGAAAATGGCTCTACTACCAGACCCGAAACATTGTAACATTGCACTTGACTCAAACGACTGCCAAAGTCTTCGAACATACCTTACGTAATTATTTATATTAATTTTTCTGAGGATCATATTTGTATTGATCTTGGCATATTTATAAATATCTTGGTGTCAAAGATGAAATAAGTACGGGTATTCATGTATGTCAAGCGTCCATGGTCCAAGCAAGAAACAGTGTGTGAACAATTTTTTGTGTTATTTTTCATTGAGAAAGCACATTAGCATAGCGCGATGATAATGCTTATAATTTATTTTTAGCATAAAACGTATTTTAAGTCAGTTATTTAGTATGCGTTGGGTTCAGTACGTTAAGCTGTGTGCTTAGGTTTAAAACCCCCGGCACGCCACTTGCATACATTGTACCTACGTATTTACATATATAGTACGTTTGTTTTTACAGTTTATTTAAATTGTGTTAAAATATCAAAATTAAAAAAAGCATTTTTTTATCATTACCTAGTAGCATTATCGTCTACTTGATATTTAATCTGAATTATAAATGTTGTTGCATTATCTAAATATGGTTTCAAGTGTGGATATATAAATTTGTTTAATCACTAAAGGATTATGTAATCACTTTTATCTGCTAACCTACTAAAGTTTTTATTTTCAATTACACAATTTCAGTTTTATTAATATTATATAACATTAACTACTTTGTTGATATATCTATAGATGTCATGGAAAATCTATAGCGTGACTTACAATACCAACATTTAAATGAAACAATATTTTAAATGATTAGTATCCTCAATAGAAATATTTACATATTTATAATTATTTGAGATTTAGCTCATATTACCTCATAAAAAATAATGTTAATTAAATATTATACAAGATTATATAGTAGCTCATTAAATTGGTGCAAAAATATCATTTATTTAACAATAAAATAAAACCAAATGGTTTTGGAGACTACGTTTATTTTGCTTATAGCGAGTCTTGAAGATGCCGTGTTCGGCGAAAGAGCTCTCGCTATAAGCAAAATAAACGTAGTCTCCAAAACCATTTGGTTTTATTTTATTGTTATAAAATGGAGTATTACAAAATAAATACCAGTTCCATTAATCATTTATTTAAGTTTTCCTTTTTTTTATTTTCAGAGATTCAACGCTGCTGCCGATAAGGCAAAAGCATTTACTAAGAAACCGACCGATGCTGAGCTTTTGGAAATTTACGCTCTTTTCAAGCAAGCAACAATGGGAGATAATACCACAGGTACAGTTTATTTATTACACATTAAATTACAAAAATGAACATTTTGATGGTCCAGGGTATTTTTGCAAATAAATCTATAAATATAATTACATTATTTTACAGATAAACCTGGCATGTTGGATCTGAAAGGTAAAGCCAAATGGCAAGCATGGTTAGACAAAAAAGGACTTACCAACGATGCTGCCAAAGAGGCTTATATCAAAAAAGTTGAAGAATTGTCAAATAACTATGCATAATAACTATAATTTCATACAACTCAAATACATCATTACATAAAAAATATATTTAAAATGATAATAATTTTTAATATATGTATTTATTTATTTATCTTTATAAGATGTAAATGTTTCTAATAAAATATTTATACTGTTGAGAGGCTCTTTCATTATGGTTCATTTTTGTATAGTCTATGATATTTTGTTTAATATATGTAGTTGGTAGCATTTGCTAAAGGTACTCCCATACCCTGTGCATAATCGAAACGACCAGTGCTTTATGACGTCATACGTGTATTAATGAACTGTAAACGTCATACTGTTTGGAAGTTTTGACTGGCTAGAGACCATAACGAATAGAGTATGGGAGGGCCTGCTTTCATCGCTGATATTATTTGCAGTCAGTGCTACCATTGTAGCATGCAAAATTGTCAAGAGTCAATGGTCGAGTGCCTTGTCATTGGTTGTCATCCCTCGTCTCTTGGTAAAAATATTTTTATTAAATATAAATATTACTAACGCATTGAAACTGTGACAATTCACTAAATAATTTATAAGTACATAATTATAATTTGATATTATTCGCGCAGAACAGTGGTGTCTGTTATAAATTCGCTTAATTAACCTCATAACCACGTTACCCGGCAAGCCGTATCTTCCTGTTGATAATGATCAATTTATTAATTAAGTTAACTCTAGTGATTATGAATAGAATACATGACTTACAGACTGAACAGTATTTTTAGGAATATACTGGCATATTTCTTATGATATGGTGTTTGCTTTTATATTGCCAAGTTTTGACTTTGACCAAACATTTTCTTAACCGTTAATTATAATTATATATAACAGTAATTTATACCTATTTGGAATTGGTAAGCTAGCATTCTATGGTAATTACATGTTCTCTGTAAAAAAAATTTATCAGTCATAATATAAATATTAAAAAAAAGCTTGATAAATCGGAATGATAGTGGTTATAATCATCAAGATATCAGTATTTCTTTATTTTGTAAATTGTTTGATTTCAGATATTTTAATCGATCACAATGTCGCTGGATGAGGTAAGTAATACTTCTTTTATATTTTTTAGCAAATCTTTTAAAAGCCTAAAGAACTATCACAATTCCTATATATTACAATACAATCAAAGTTGTATAAGTGGACATGCTTGCCCACAAGAGGTGATTTTTCAAAATTGAAACTGAACTTTGCCCTGATGTTCCACACTGTTTAACTTAGGTGTGGCCTTGGGACTGTTCCTAGAAAATTGTTGTTTTATGTCATGTATCCTAATTTTACCTAATGATAATGATGATTCTCTTTTGGTTGTTTACTAAAAATTATGTTCAAGTAAATGGACATTTCCAACATAGGAAATTAGTAATAATTCATTCAAATATCTTGAGTATTGATGACATATTAATTGACGTTCCTAGGCACTTTTAGTAACATAACCTTGCACAATAATTACCCCAATAGTTTAATTTCTAAAAATGTCAGTGAAATAAATATCAATAAGATGTGTGAGATATGAATGAAAATAGACAGAATTAAAAGTTATCAGATATCCTGAAAAGCAATATTTAAAATGAGTTCTGTGGCTTTATTTTTATTGACTAATGTGCGACATGTCACTGTTATGTTTATTCATTGTATTCAATTTGATTAAAATAACATTTTAGAAATTCAACACAGCAGCTGAAAATGTGAAGAAATTGAAGACCACTCCTGGTGATGCAGATCTCTTGGAGGTTTATGCATACTTCAAGCAGAGCTCTGTCGGTGATTGTAACACTGGTAAGTTATAGTTATTTTTTGTGAATCAGTACTACATCATTATTTGTAACTAGGCTAGAAATCTTGCTAATTTTAAACAATAATGATATTTTTTTTATTGATTCCAGATAAGCCAGGAATGTTTGATTTTAAAGGAAAGGCCAAGTGGGAGGCTTGGAATGGAAAAAAGGGACTTTCCCAGGATGAAGCCAAGGAGGCTTACATCAAAAAAGTTCAAGAATTAATTGATTCAATTGGATTAGAATAAATAATTTTTCTGAGGCTTTTTACAACGAAATTCATCAAATCATATTTTTGCCCAATTTTATTTAATAACTAGTTACATTATTGTTTCATATTTGTGTCATTGCAGGCAATTCTTATCCGTTTTTATACGATGATTGTACTATTGTCACAAACACAAATTTATACATTTTTACATGTATTAATCAGTAAAATCATTTAATGTTAATGTACCTAGAGTTACACACTTGATATTTTGTTTGGTTCTGGTTTACTGATAATAATTTTTGTTGTTTTATTATCCATATTTTTGCATTAAGGATATTATATTAATTTTATTGTCACAGCTAAGGTTTCACGCAATACTCATGCCATATTCACTTTAAAAAAACAAATGTTGATTCATCGGTAAAATAGCACAGAATGAAATGATTGAATTTGATATAATACTTGAGACTAATAGTTTGGTTTGTGTACATTCATTTTGTGCACAAATTTTTATGTTATTATATTTATAAATGTTTTCTTTTTGATATTAAAAAGCACTGAAATTGCATTGTCATAATGTATTTATTTTCATGCTTTATTTTTATATTTTAATAGTTTTACAAGATAATTATCTGTTTAATATCTCCGTACTATTTCTAGAATATTGTAGACAATGTTAGTTTTGATAATGAATTCCCAGTGACTGATATTACAAATATTTTCTGTGAAATTTGAACAAGGTGCTGTATCTATTATACATATATTATAATACTTAGAACATTTTCCAGTGCTTTTTAAAATTATTATTCTACATGGTAAATTTTTTCTGCATATTTTTTATACACTGATAATGAAATAAATGTTATGCATGTACTAAATCTTGTTTTATTTTAAAGATAGAAGATTTATTAGCGCATATATACACATTCTCAATCCATTTCAAGCGTAGGATATTCTAAAATGACAAGTCAAACATAAACAGAGAGGTGTAAAAGCATTTTAAAGTTTTGAGAAAAATTTATATCAGCTGTTTATCTCAATTTTCAATTTGTCTAGCTAACATAAACAAAAAATTGTTCCTGTTTTAATTGTTTAATTTATTGCTATTTTGTAGTTGAATTTTAATGAGTAAAATTCAATTAATATTATTTGTAGTAGGTATATTTCAATGGGTCTGGACGTATAGTAAAAGTATATTTTTATATTGGAGAATTAAAAATGACTTATACCTTAATAAAATTTTAGAATTCTTAAATATGTAACTGATTATGAAGCACAGTGTTAAAAATATTGATATGGATTATAGGTTTTTTTAGGAATAGTATTATTAGATTTGATCTGATAAACCGTCAGGTAACAAGATCAAACATACTTTTATAAGTTTTTAATTGTGAGTTCAGTAATTGTTCAATTTAAATGCTGGAAATTTCTATATTTCAAGAGAGTCGAATCATCAGGCGTACCGTAAAGCAATGTTTTGCTCTTTTGGAAAGCTTAGCTACGTTCTAGTTTGAAAGAAACTTGCAGTATTAATATCACAAATATTTTAAACTATATTGCACAAATAATATTTAATTCCAAAAATATAAAAATTATTGTTTACATTTTAATGTAAAAATAAATAATAAGTAGTAAATAATACCATAAAAATTCTGGTAAATGGGTCAAATTGGAGCAAAAATGCAACGAATTATTATTTTTATTAACAACTTTAAAATATACATCTATATAGCTAAAAATTGCAAACAACAGGTAAGAATTCGAAAAATATCAGTTAGGGTCCAGGCTAAGTTTATTAAAATTTTAATGCACCAACAATATTACTAAAATTTTAATTATCGTCCTATCGCAAAAATATCAAATAGACATTCACATAGCTTTCACCTCACTTTTATCAACGCAAAAATATCAGAGACACTTTCACATAGCTTTCTCCTCACTTGTTCTACCGCAAAAATATCAGATTTTTTTTTATTCAGCAACTTTTCCGTCAAGTATCTGAACAATATCGTGAAGGCATTATTAGAGGGCGTTATTACAGAGACGAAAACAAACCAAACTACACCCATTACACGCCTGTTGAAATAGCATCTAATGATTAGATGCTATTTCAACAGGCCTATACAGCTTATGTGAGCGTATTATCAGCAATCTTTGTTCCAGATTAGAAGAGTGTCAGCAGCGAAATGGTCACCATTTGGATAACATCATCTTTTCGAAATAATTTTCCATTTTGTATTCTTAAAATCACTTATATGATTAGGCACATTAGTTCATATATAGAAGATGATTTAAAGAAACTCTCAGAAAAATATCATCGTGATTTGTGTGGGATGATATTTTTCTGAGAGTTTCTTTAAATCATTTTCTATATATGAACTAATGTGCCTAATCATATTAGTAATAATATAATACCTGTAATGGGTAATAAATACGCATCTGACGCATTGACCAATCTATAAAATAGATATACATTCTTATAATCAACAATTACAAAAATACTTGATTACTAGTAGTTTTTGTTTTACTGAACTAACAAATACCTGATACTTTTTTGGACACACTGTATATGATTTTCTGGAAAGAATTATTATTTTGAAAATATTACAATTTTTTTTTTTCGCTTATATTTCTCTGTTTAATTACTGAATATTATTTTTTTCGTAACATTTTATTGTATACTTAAATAATTTTTTATCATGGTTGCACGTCGATGGGCACACGTAACGGTCGGCGGGCGTCATGGTGCCCGCGGGCATAGGGTTGGGGACCACTGCATTAGGATATTATTTTATAAAAATGAATATATTAATAAAATCGTATAATTTTTGTTTCAAACATTTGAAATGCCTTTCATTTTTATTATAATTATTTTAATTTTATTAAAACTTGAAGTAGATTAACATATAAAAATATCTTATGAATTTATTTTATAAGCATTAGAAAAAGCATTTTGCCTTTCTGAAGACTCATTTAATATATAATTCTCAGTAGATGCGATTATTTTTACGACAGAAGTCATCATGAGGTCTGTTGGTATAAATTCTTGGCTGTAAACGTGCTGCACGCAACCACTTTACATCCTTGCCGTTGACTATTTATTTTTTATTTGCACGTATATATTACTACCAACACAATCCCATCGTCCTTGGGTTCAATTATGTATTGATGAGCACTTATGGCTAGTGATGGGGCGGCTGCTGATTTTTAAACAATCAAAACAAAAAACGATTTGTAGCAATGAAAAAATAACAACCTACAAAAAAATATATTGACACCATATTAATACATCAACGTTTACGAGAACGTTTACGTTGTAAGAGAAAAATAATTATTATTTAAAAATAAACGCACTTTTAAATTACTAGGTTAAAATAATATAATATATTTTCTGACATGTTGACACAACAATATCTCTTATCAAAAATGTATCGAGGCAAATGACTAAATAAAAAAAAATGTTTACCTTTCCAATGCTGATATTATCGCTCAAGATCTGTCGATTTTATCTATAAAAAAATTGATAGCGAATCAACCCCCTACTAATAAATAAATAGATGCATACTTTTAATAATTTAAAATTGACATGGTAATATCGATATTTTACATCGATAGTTCCAATCTAAAAAACAGTTGATTTTTATATTTGATATTTCCCTTCACTACTGATAATGCGTAGTCCACAGCAGTTTGCTTATATTTAAAGGTTTAATTGCTTTGGTTATCTTTTATAACTGGTAAAGCTCACGACAATGTAAGATGTTTTATAAAATTAATTTATGTATCTTAATATATATAAAAACAACATTTGGCACCTTTATATTTCACACTCATCAATACTTATAAGGAAGCATACTCGACACTTAATTTTGTATTTTAAAGTGTTTCCGTACAAATGTAATTATAATGAATTCTTCGTCTTGGGATTTTAGGTGAAGGAACTAGATGAACGCAGATAACAATATGTTATGTATATGCATAGAAATATTTTTTTCGTGAGATATCCATCACTTTTTCCGCATTTTCATATAAAATACTACATATTATTTTAAGTCGCTTTAACGTTCATTGTCATTTTTTTGGAGAATTGATTTTACTATTCATCATCAGCGAATAGTAAAGCGACATGAGTTGATACAAATGCCAAATAAGACGCGGCTCAATAATTATAAACAATACTAGATACAAGAGAACTCAAAAATATATTTACTGTCGATGATTACAACAATAATCGATCGTTTTGTCGACATCGAAAACCTCATGTGATAGTTATACATTTTAAAAATAAAATTAAAAATTTGATGTTGGTAGAATCCAAGCATAATTTTCGCAGATTACGTAAATCTATATAGTATAATTTTTGATGATTTTTTTTGCAGCAAAAAGGAAGCGATTTCGTGTGTCTATAGTGTTTATGTGACCTCTTCAATTTCATGCTCGCTGCTTTCGTCTGGTCGTAGTTTAATGAAAGGAGTGCAGAGTGATTTGCTGTGACTTGCGGCCATGGCAGAGGATCGCCGCCTTTGTCCACGATGACGAAGTTCATGACGCCTGCATCCCTGGACCATCACGACCTGGTGACTTCATCTCGCACCGGCAAATTATTCATGCGTTTACGTAAGTCATCGGTTGTTCGTGTGTGGATTTTTTACGGGTTACCCACTATCGTGAACACGTTTGATCCATTCGAAAAAAAGTTACCAGCAGATGCTTGGAATGTGTATTGTGATTCTCTGTAATATTCGAAATGATACATGATAGCACCTGCCTATAAAATAATGTTTTTAAATTAAAATTTTATCAGGTATCTCAAAATCTCGCACCTGGAGAGTCGTACATTTTAATAAATAAGTAAGAACGCGCTATCGAACTGATGATATATTGATCTTACTTTACTCGATTGTAAACAAATCGACAATCGAGGGTAAGACGTGCAAACAATCTCTGAACAAGTATATAGACAATAAATTTGTTCGCGTGTGCCTTCACAATAATTGCAGCAGTGTCCATAGCAGGAAATAGTTTCCGGTGTGTATTGTGATTTACCACGGGTCTATTAATAGCGCCTCTCTCGGAGCCCCCGGACTGGTTTGTTGGGACCCACTTGAGTCAATTAGACTAAAGCATCTGAAGAAAGCTAACATGATTCATCTCAAACGGCATCTATAATGCATCGTTGATTACTGGCGTGCGCCGGCGAGGGCTTGCCGTCTTATCAATTGCACCTGCCAATTAGATTCCGCGATATGCTCTAATGCATGTATTTCCCCTACTTTAGATATGCCGTGGCGCTTAATTTAATCATTTACGAGATGCAATAACACGTAATTCACTCTGTGAATTATGTAAGATTTCACAAACAACAAAAGTTTATCTGCATTTTAATGAGCAAGCAAAATATGTTAATCACAGTATCATATCAAACATATACATAGATACGCATGGTTAGAGGCGAAAATGCTGGTACAATTAAGATTGCTAAAAAAACACTATTGAGATTCTGAGAAAGCTGGTTGCGCTAAAGACTTTACAATGATTTTGACAATGATAATCTTTGCAATATGAAATGACACACATAGATGATGCCTCAAGATAAGATGCATCGTTAGATCCAATAGTACATAAAAAATTGACCCCCGGTGGGAGATCTTTAATATAGAAAGTGGATAAAAAATAATTTTTCCATTATATTGAAATGACATACGATAAAAATAACGTGAAATTTTTAAATGACCTTTATAAGCTGGTAACATCTAATGCAGATTACATCTTCTCTTTAATGAAAAGCATGCGGATAATCTAACGTCGAAAGCATACAATTGATATAAGTGCATCAAAACACTAAAATCATACACCAGAAAAATTTTTCACCGTTGGATTATCATTTTTATTATACCTTGAAAAAAATTATTTTAATACAACGAACACGAATCCGAGACGCCGTGCTCAGTAACTAAGAAGCCATAAATCTCCTTTGGGTTTATTTTCCGTGTAGCTTTTTTTTTTTTACAGAGTTTGTAGTTTTTCTTTGGCATTTCTTTTTTACTTCGGTTTCGGATGCCCGCGCCACGGTTTACCTGCACTCACGGCGAGGTAATCTTATACAGTTGCTCACTACGAATGCTCCTTGAGATGCAGCTCGACTCGAAAGCGTATCCAATGTCTCATATGAAAATATGTTGTTTGCATGTTTCGCCGGTGGATTGAGGACTGCGAGGGGCGGAGAGGCTCCCCTCTTGATTACCAGAAACCAGAGAAGTGGCGCCGACGCGCGGCTGGCTCTTGTGAACGAGTTTTTACTATCAGCACTGTCCTCATCATCGCGGGTACCTCCAGGACCGCTCCACGCAGGGCTGCCGGCGGAGAAGCTCATTTGCAAAAGCAATGGATTCCAAAAAAATATCGGTGGAACCCGATGTAAATCGACGAGTTCCTTGCCCTCCCCGGAGCCGTATAAATATTTTTAATATCTCTGATGTCATTAAAGCAGTTACTTTGATTAATGATTTTTCTGACGAGATCGATTTTTTGCTTTTTTTTACAAATTTATTGTTCAATTGTATTTATGATTTTTTTATCGCATCTGTAGATCTTTATGATATACTGTTATTTTATGTATTACAAAATATTTTTTTTCGAACTAAATTGTTTCATTTTACATCTATTTAATTTCGTATAGCCTCTGGGAATATAAAATTTATTATTGGCTAGTTGAAAGTATTTATCGACATCGGTCAGTACTGAAAACTTTCTGCTATCTGCAGGCGAGCTTTGGCAGGCTTTTAATCTCGTCATCAGTTTTCTTTTTTTTCATGTAGCCTTCTTCCACATAATTACGAGCTCAAGATACTATCACCGAAATATCGTTGACATCGATACCTTTAATCATCTTCATCCCTAACTCGTTAAGCATTCCAATTGTGGGTGAGTATAGTCATTAGAAGTTTCGTGCCGTGACTTCAGCGCTGAAGCAAGCCGGTTTGCAAAAAACCACAAGAGTACTTGAATCTCGATGAAAATCGCATCAGATATCAAAAATATACTTAAATTTTTATTTTTCCGTAAGTGTAAATTTACTTTGTCTACGGAGTTTATAAACGAAATAATCTTTTATAAATACTAGTAACTTTGCACGGTAGAATTGTTACTAATAATTATTATTGACTAATACTGTTGTTATTTTAAGAAATCTATGATTGTCTGGTTATTAACTATTATTTTTCACCTTTGTACCCGGTCTTGTTACCTGTAAGAACACCGGGATTGTAATTAAGGTAGTCACGCATAAAGATGACAAGGTCCAGATTTGTAAAGTTTTCTATATATAATTATATGCAATACTTACGAATGATATGCACAAGAAAACATAAAAAAACCTATATTTTTGTGCAAATCAGATAAACAAATGGCCGTCTACGTATTTTATTGAATTCCAGTGGGAATTCTTGTTGCGTGCTAAAATAGCGTTAATTGGCATTAGTAAAGTTTCACACAACGGATAGATTCAAATGCGGATAAATGAGAAGTTATAGTCAATGGAATTACATATCGCATTTTACTGACGAGCGTTGCGGGGAGGATAACGTTTATAAGCCGAGAATATAATGTGTCGGTTTAAATCATGTCCAGTGAGTCTTCTACTGATTTAATTTGTTAGAAGACGATTTCACACACTTTGTATGCTAGCAATGAAGGGAATATACCTTAAAAGGTAGGATTCGAACTCTCATCTCGTGACCCTTATGAATACTGCATGGTATATATTACAGAAGCTCTTGATGGGATGCAGCACTGATTGATATGCAATGTCATTAAATTTTTCTTCTTCAAGTGCAGAGGAGTAGTTCAGAGGAGGTTGATGACCATCTCACTGTATTCCCGACTTCCAGCCAAGGAGCAAATTCTGTATTCCGGGCAAGACCCTCTCATTGTCTCAAATTAGCATCAAGCGAATGTAGTGGGACAATATCCATTTCCTTGCACGCAAACATAATATAATTTTCCCAAGGTATGAATTATCACTTTTTAAAAGTCTCATTATCTCAATTTCATAAATACTCAATAAAAACAGATAAAAGATATATTAGATGCTCAACCACGAATCTACGGGCATGTTCATTTATTGAAAACGGATTATGCGTGTCGATCCAATGTCGTTATGGCAGGGAAAGGACATTCTTAGGAGGTCCGTCAAAGATTGCATGGTAGCGGTGAGGAGCTGCTTGTTAGGTCATCAAATCGCAGTAGTCCTTGAGGTTAATTACCTATTTATAAGTACACTTACAGCGATCAATAAATCATTATGAGAAAAAGCAACGTAATGCGCTCCCAACAAATTAATTGAATTCGTAATCGTTGTATTTTTGGATGGGAATTAGTTTTTGTTTACTGGTAAGAGTCCGTTAGGTTGTTTAAATATAGCGGGCGTTAAATTTTATTTGTAATAAGTAATATAAAATATAATATAACGTAGAATAAAACAGGAAGGTATTTTCAATCCGTAGTATCCAAAAACATAGTTAATGCATGCCTGCTATATGATGGAATATACACATCATGTTAATTTTTATAAGAATATTTTATGAATCGGTAGATATTTCTTTTCCTATTATTTTGATTGTTTTAAGGCTAGTTATTTATTTTTAAAAAAATAAGACGAGGAAGTTACGAATTAAACAAATGTAATAAAAATATATACTTCTAATGTTACTTGGTTTAGGGCTATCAGCTTAAAATAGTAAATAAATTAGGTATCAGGACATTAAATAAACAGTTATGTGATTCGTAATACAATTTGGAAAATAATAATCTAAAAAAATATATTTACATATAAAAAATACTAGCCTTTATTTTAAGATGTCGCGACCGATTTCTGGGCTCGAATAATTTTTAACACTCTCTTAAAATATTCCTATTTCTGAGAGACAAAGGCATTTTATTTATATCTGACCGCTTCGTGGTATTTTATACACTTTTCTGTTTATTTATAACATGTAAAACATCATCGTTTTATGGTCAGATAAACCTATAATTATAGTGCCTTTGAGAAATGAAGTAATTTTTCCAGGCAAGGTATCCTGTCATTAGGCGACTCTAAACATAATCAATAGCCGGGAATGATAGGGTTGTTTGTATAATTATCTCATAAACACGTAGTTTAATTTATATTATCAAATTATAAATAATTAATTAAAAGAAGAAAAAGATCAAATTCCAGGAATATAAACTATTTCAACCAAAGTAATTAGCTGCTGCACTCATGATTAAATTATCAAGAGAAAATAGTAAAGGCAATGTTTTTTCTGTTAACAGAGAAAAACAGCAACGATATGTCTTCGCTCCTACCCGCGTGTTTTTAATTATGTTTTAATTTTATTTTATAAGCTATTTAATATTAGTAAATTTAAAAAAAATTCACTGCCAACAAATAACCATTGGTTTTTAACTGATAGATGCGTGCATTCAAAACTGGATATAAAACATCAAAAATATTTTTTTTTTTGGTTTTTTCCGACGAAACAGGTTTTCCAACGAAATGATCACTTTTATTTGGCGACATACGAGTGTTTTATTAACACTTGTTTAATTTTATATTTTATGTAGTGCGTAGATTTGCTATTTTGATTTTTAATCTAGTACGTGCCGCAGATATAATAAAATATTATTAATTTCATCAACGATGCATTGGAGTTATTACTGAGACTTGTAAGTGTAACCCTTTGGTATTTGATCTAGAATATGCAGATTATTGATTATGTATGTTATCCGTATGAATAATATTACGATAATTTTACACTGCTCTTGATTACATCCCGGCGCTCTCGCTGAAATATGTCACGATTGAAAATCCGGAGACATTCATGAAAATATTAAATAAAATACAATAATACTGTTCTTATTGTATTGGGGGTCGTTCGCTTTCCCTGCTTGTCTCCTAGTTACATGAGAAAGTGGCAACGCATATATATTATTTGATCAGTTTATTTTCAACAGAACAATCCAAGTTGAACATCCATTTGTAGGTACTTTTTCTAATTCGCTAGTGGTGCAACAAGACGCGGGCATAAATATAAGAACTTCCTTTCAATACATAAGATAATAATATCATGCAAATAGTGCATGAAATTATACGATATTGAAGGCAGTGTATTAGTGAGGGTATATGCGATGTGGGCGGAGGACGTGAGAAGGTATCGGCGCTTATCTAGTTCGGGCCTGTCTGCGTCCCAGTTGCGCTGACTGTACCTCGTCCGGCCGGAAGTGCACCTGAAGCGGCAGGGGCGCGCAGAGAGCTTTTAGGACTGAAGAAGCAATTGCATCTAAAACCGGCGTGTAACTTTTTTAAGTTTAGTCAAAGTAAAATTGTTTTATGTCGTTTGTCTTAATTTCCGTTTATTTGTATAATTTTAGTTTAGTTATACTGCTTGGGTCCTTAGTATTATGTGTGCAGATACCGTTTGAATGAAAATCAATTTTCGGCCAAAAATAGAATATATCTATTTAGGATTGGTCAATCAGATGCGTATTTATTACCCATTACGGGTTTATTATATTATTACTAATATGATTAGGCACATTAGTTCATATATAGAAGATTATTTAAAGAAACTCTCAGAAAAATATCATCGTGATTTGTGTGGGATTTGAACCCACATCTCCTGGTTTACATGACCGGTGTACGAACCCTTGTACTAACGAATCACTTCCGTATATCGAGAATTTTTAACAATCATACTTTTTCTGAGAGTTTCTTTAAATCATCTTCTATATATGAACTAATGTGCCTAATCATATTAGTAATAAAAATAGAATAAATATACATTTTTGAACCCAGTTAAACGAAAAACCAATCAAAAAATAGTTAGTAATACGTAAACTTTCTCGCCAAAAACTTTATTATTCGATTAGGGTTCACAAGACAGGACAGGAATTATTTTTGCGAATTCTTGAGTTCAGTGTCGACAGGTCTATCTTACTATAGACAATACATGCGATAGTAGATTGCAGAAATATGCAGTGGAATTGAGCCGAGCCCTACTGTAGGAACGCAGCATCCCGGTGGAGACAATGGCGCCGGCCGCGGCACCTGTCTGGGCCGAGTGTCGGCAGGAATGCCTGCACGCAGTGCACCCGACTGCACGCGGCAGCCGGCCGGTCGGGCCGTCCTCAATGCGAGCTTTCCTGGCGCCGGAAAATCTCCGGTCGCCATTCTTCCGCCGCGCGGTGCGGAGGAGGGGCGTCTGCGAAAACGCGTCGTTTCACCTCCGGATCAGCGATAAGGCTCATCAGTCGCATATCGATCCTTCAGCGAGACGGACGTCCCGGATACACACACTCAACAGTGGCGGTCGAGCAATGTCGCTGAAGATGATCTCGCAAATTTTGAATCTCGCCTTCGTCACGACGGTCGTCCAGCTGGCGACGGCGAAGACTTTCAGCGGAGTCCCCGGCTTCGGGAGGAATCTGATCGTCAGGTCCTTGCCGCCCATCCCCGACTTCCAGAGTAATCTGTACGAGGTCTACATGGACCCCATATTCTTTGTGAGTACCGCGGAGCATTTATTATGATTGGTTATTGATAATTTGTATTGTGTGTATTATTTATGTCGTGCTGACTTCCCTATTGTTTTTTTTATTGTAATTGTTGGCGAGTTGCATAATCTTTTCAATTATCTTGGTATTTAAAGGAATTAATTTGTGTAATTTAGAATTAACCATCAATTATCAGTTGTGCCGTAACAATGGACCTATCTATGGGAATCAACACAACGAGAAGTTATTTCAAGTTACCATATAATTACATAGTTTTTGATGCATTTAAACATTTTATGAAAACTCACAGAACGTGTAGACATTTTGAGAGTAAAATTAAAATAATGTCTTCATTTAACTATTCACATTATAATTATTTATCTAACACAAACTATTATATTCGCAGCTTTGTTTTTTTTATAAAAGCTTTAACCTTTCGAACTTTTCATTTGAAATATCATTTATTTATTTCTTTAGTTATATTTATAAGAAATATCATCAATCTTCTTGGTTGTTTTTATTATTATTTTAAAGGTGGTTCCATTAAAAACCATTAAATTACATGTTAACATTGTTGTAATTAATTGAATAACACGTTTTCTCACAATTCAAACACGCAGCAGTATCTATTGAATTCATGCCGTAATTAATTATAAAAGAGTTGTACATTGTAAGTGTTTTAAAAAAACAATAAATGCATCATAAAGAGAATAAAGTCCATCAGTGGTTAAAAAATCGCAATATATGCAATCAAAATCGCAAACCAAATACATTAAAACTTTTTGGTATCACTATGGTTATTTTATAGAAAACAATTAGTATTGAATATTAATTGTTGGTATTTATGATGTTTAAGGCTTTTGAATCAGGTTATAAAAAAATGTAGTATTTTTGGCACTGAGTTTTACAATTGACGAGAGTTTTTGCCAACAGACGACGGCGGATCCGATTAATATTCCCAGGGAAAGAATCTCATTCCATTAATTGCTAGATTCGATAAGTAGACAAGAAGGAACGGGAAACGTAGCGGTCGTGTCAAGAGCTTCCTGAAGCAGATTAATTCAACATACTGTAAATTAATATGATTTCAACGGAGATAAAAGTTTATATGGTTTTATTTATATTAATGCATACAAACACACATATATAAATATATTTATATAATATATTAAAAATCTCTGTTTTTCTACTTGGATGTAGTAGCCAAACTTATTTGTCGGATTATTTCCTTGTTTTCAAGTCACAAGAAATCGTGTAGTTTGTGTAGATATGACTTATTTTTAAAATTTAATTACACAAATTAAAAAAACGTGATACAAAATCAATTAATACATATAAATCGTGGCTCAAATCTCAATAAAACTCTATTTTCCGCACTGATAACAACCTATAATCAATAAAACCTCAGTTAATCCGCCAGAATCACTTCCTGAAACACCTCACGATATTCCGAAAATAGTCCTAACTCGTCTCCCGCAGGTCGAGGTTAGCGCCGAAGAGGCGACCTGTTGGTATCATAGATCAAATTAAAGTGATTACTCCAATGATGTAAACGTCTTTGTTAACTCACGATTTCACTTGAGGATAACCACTAAGCCAATTATGACTTAGACGCCTGCTGATAGAAAAAGCACGCCTTGAACCCGGGCTGGTCGCCAGGGAGGGTTGACGGCCGATACTTTGTTCGCCGACCTCTGGCTACTACGATCATCGATACTTTGTTTCTGAATAACGCACTGTCCGCTTAAACTTGACCTACGTTGCATAATAACAGTAGGAATTTGTATTTCGTAAACGCGTGTATAATATAAACGTTGCTTGGTCATTTTTCCTGGGTTTACAAAAATGTCTTGTCTATTATTATTTGTTGATTTTTATTGCAGTCATTTCAGGCAATCAAAGCAACGACAAGGATGAAAATGTTGACTTGTGTTGTATCCGTTATTAAAGATAGATGTATATTTATATGTTCACTAATGCTTTTATAATAGTAAATGATAAAGTTTTATTTATTAATGAGTCTCCCGTCCGCGGCTATTTAAAATATTAGAGTTTAATGCTGCTCACAAAGACTTTGAATCCTTTTTTTCCAAAAATGATTTAGTCATTATGTGATTAATTCTATTCTGAATTTTGATTATCATGGTCGATTAATTATTGATACAGATTTTGTTTAAAAAAAGTCCTTAAGCTACGGCACAATTTAATATAATATATTTATACTTTTAATGAATTCATAATTATTTTAGATCTATGATTAATTTGATTGAATTTATTATTCGATTATTTTATTACCGTATATAATTTATATTATTACCACATTACTAACGATTAAATAAATTATACATTAAAGGCAATTATCGAGTTTATGTAAACAATACAGAAGCAGAGTTCATATTTTAATGTTTTCTTTTTTAGAAATAATTATCCATGTACCTATAATATTTTTTACATTGAAAAATAGATTAGATTCCTAATCTTAAAGTTATTGACAGTATTTCATAAAAATAATGATTTACATTTTAAAAATATCAATTTTCTGAGGAACTGCGTTCAAAGCTGAATCAAAGTATTAAAACTAATCGAAAACTGAAAAAAAATAATTTTATGCATAAAATATTTATTTTCTTTCTGTCATATGTCGTAGATTTTTATGTATTTTTTAATATTGCAAACAACGAAAAAACAGCGATCTAAAAAGATTTATCAGTAAATTCACACTATTTATTTGCCTTATATGTCTTGAATGGGCTGATGTCTAAACATGGAACAGTGATCAATCAATGTAAGATTTATCGAAAGATTTACAACGTTGATAGCATGCGAGGATGCAGTTAAATGTAACCAATTAAATGAATATTTTTAGATTAAATTGTTCAAAGCGAACGGTTTGCTAACTTTTAATAGATTTAAATTGGAAAAACCATTATTTTTCTATAAATAAAATTGAAGTTTCATCCGCATTGATATTTTTATTACATTTGCTATAAATGCACATATTTATTCTAAAGTGGAAATCGAGGAATCATACTGTCAGTGATTAAATTTTTATATAAATTGAATTCGTGTATTTTAAAGCATTATTGAAATTTATAAAAAAAAACTGCAAGGTAATCTTGACAAAGCTTATATGTACAATCCATCGTCTTCCATATACCATGTACCTTGTAATGTCTGACTCATGAAGGTACATGTGTATTTACAGCAAGAAACACTGATGTCATATTTGTATATTTTTTATTCAGCATAAAAAATCCTATGTCTCATTGGGTTCACGATTTGATTTCCAGGTAGATAGTGTATGCTTTTTTAGACAAGTTAATGACTAATAAGCAGTTAATTACTTTTAATATCGATATGACCCTCCCTAATAAATGAACAATGAATGTTGCGGAAACAACCTTTTAGAAAACAGGAACATTATACAACTTAACCCGATGTCTAATCGAACAAGTCAAAAGCTATATTTATATAGTAAAGATTAAACTGCCTTTGGAAAGATTGATCTACGATAAAATAATTCATCTTTTTGTGTATGGTTAAAAAAATCTGTGTTAACAATTTTGATTAGTAGTCAATGAAAGCTGTTCGATTCCAGGATCCTACGCGGCCTCCCATCCAGGCCTTGGCGGTGATAAGCGGAGAGGGCGAGGCCGTTGGAGGAGAGCTGGTGCTGAGCCAGTGGGCTCCCGGGGGCCCGGTCATGATCCAGGGCAACGTCACAGGGCTCACCCCCGGGATGCATGGCTTGCATGTCACCCGAGCTGGGGACCTGCGTATGGGCTGTCGCTCCACGGGAAGGCATCTGAACCCCTACCAGGTAAGAACACTGGAAATAGGATGATCTTTGCTCCTTTTATTTGACGCTAAACTTAAGTACAGCCGAATCAGTGAAACTGGCCCGAGATGTGTAGGGCGGTCCGATAAGTACTAAGCCTACAAAATATTTTTTGGCCGTTTTTTCTGCAATTCGGCGTCGAATCGGTCCAATAATTCGGCATAATAGACCCCTGTGACCGTTTTGCCTTTCTTCAGGTAGTCAATGTAGATCACACCTTGTGAATCCCAGAAAACGGTGGCCATAACTTTTCCAGCCGATAGGACAGTCTTCGCCTTCTTCGGATCACGTTCGCCGGGTGAAGTCCACTGCTTCGACTGTTCCTTGGTCTCTGGTGTGTACCAGTGGACCATCGGACAATCCATTTTTCGTCGACGGTCACGAAATGACGCAGAAACTCCTTCGAATTGCGCTTAAACAGCGTCAAACACTGCTCCGAAGTGGTCTAACGGTTGCGCTTGTTGTCCGGAGTGAGCAAACGCGGCACCCATCGCGTCGACAGCTTTCTCATGCTCAAAATTTCATGCGGGATATGACTCACGCGGTTTTTTGAGATGCCTTCTGTTTCAGCTATCTCGCGCACCTTCAATCGGCGGTCTGCCAATACAAGATCGTGGATTTTTGTCACGTTATCCTCGGTGGTAGCCATTTTCAGGGCACCTGGGCGTGGCTCATCAAAAACCGACGTGCGACCACGTTAAAACTCGTTAAACCTATTTTTGACGGTCGCCATCGAAGGAGAAGAGTCACCGTACACAGCATCCAAGCGCTCTTTGATTTCGCTGCACGATTTCCCTTCCAAAAACAAGAATCGAATCACCGACCGATATTGCTCTTTTTCCATTTTTCTAAAATACGCGTACACGTCGGCTTTCACACGTGGTCAAAACAAAACTACAAGTCCGATTCGGCTGAAATTTTGACAGTAGCCGTCTACGAGAATGCACTACACGATAGTAAACTCTCTTGCGATACTATCACCATCGGGCGGTGAGGCTAAGTACTTATTGGACCGCCCTCGTATATATTCGATGAAATGGTCACCAACCTTCTATGAAGAGAGGTACTAGAAGTAAAAGAAACTTATTTTTAAAATGTCCTATACACGTCAAGACCAGATTTATAAAACTTTGTTTATTTTTTAAATAATGTATACTATGTTTATGAATAAAATAAAATGTTTTGAAAATATAGACAGTTTATCAAAAAAAAACACAGTGAGTCTCGCAAAAAATAAATTCGTGCTAGTTGATGCAGGGTTTACGAATGGTTTATATTTTTCAAAGTGCTTTCCTCAAGTAACATGCACACTGGCTATTATTTTCATGACTAGACGTGATGATGCCAATACTCGTTGACACGCAGTATTTGTATACTCTCGTTTGCGTTAATGCTATACTTTAGTATTTGCTAATAATTATAATCAACATAAATAACATTGCCCATTGAGAATCCGTGTCCGTGCTAGCAAATAATCATAATTTACTAGAGTTTTCTGATTGAGATGTAAAGCTGTCGAAGTTGCGTAGCATTATCTTCATAATCATTAAAAATATTTAAATGAGAATTATACACTAATTTTAATCAATCTACGGAAAAATCAACATTTATCGGAAATGCCACCGATGTAATATTGAAAAAAAAAAATATTGCACGCCATCATCCATATTAAATCTCAGATAATATTAACACTAACTAATTATAGTATTTAATTTCATTATATATATATTTATCTTATTGAAATATTTCTCAATTGTTTCTATGTATTACTACAAAGGTTTAATACCCTCTGGATGTTATTGATTGGATGTGAAAAAATAATAAAATATATGATTTAAAAATAGTTTTAACACAAAATGTTCATTAATAAAAGTAGCTTTACCCGTTTTTATATTCGAGATGGATCGATAAGAAGCTTTTTGGTGGGTTTGACACAGCATTTTGGTTGTTTATGAGGACGCTAAAATGCTAACAGCCAGGATAGCACAGTGACCGAGATGTCAAATGGCAATCCTCTACAATGGTGTATAAAAAATAACAGTTTTCAATAAAATTCCTGACCTGGATACAAAGTTGATTTGCACGGATTGCTCATATATGCCATTGTCATTATTTTTTTATGATTTCATCTCGTCTATTGTCGTGTTAATATTTTTTTTAATGACGGTGATTAACATATTAGATTGTTTGCAATATTTATATGCTGAAAATATTTTGTATATATCTATGCATGTTCGGTTCACTATTGGTTTTGATTGTCATTTTGTATCCTCTTTTCAAATGTATTGTTAGTATGTATTACAATTCATTAAACAGGTTTTAAATAGTAACATACCGGGAACGTGCAGAGAAGTAAGTTTATATCAGCTGTGTAGGAATATTCCACCAGAGTGATATTTAATAATATATCTGCACGCGTACTATGAATTATGTATTTGCTTTAATAGACATATAGAAGCAACAAGATGACATCAGTTATAAAAATAGCAACTGGGAATATTGTGGATGTACCTAAGCGATGCTATTTGAAGTCTGTTTATTCAATGTATAAATATTATTTTTTTAAATATTAGGTATTACTTTTCGACATCTATTGTGACAAAATTTGCAGGTATCTTTATATTAAAGTACAGTAGTTATACGACTTCGTAGTTTCCGATTGAACTAAGAGCTTTTACGTTTCCATGATCTTAAAAATATATTGTTTTTAGGTTCAACAGTTTCAATCTCAATAAAAAGCAATTTAGTTGCCACAATTTAAAAAAAATTGGCATATTTAAAAATATAATAAATGCCTGTAAGTAACCGATTTTTGGATGTATTTTCTAAAAAAAAGTCTGTATTGAATGATTTCGTATTATATTTCATATTTTGTATCATTTTTAGAATATATTATTTTACTAGCTTTATAGCACAAACGTGTACGATTCAAAGTCACGAATATAGTGAAATTTTATTATTTATGTAAATTATTTTTTTTAGAGCCGTCACGGAGGACCTCGGGATCCCGTCCGTCACCTGGGAGACCTCGGCAACATCCGGGTGGGAGAAGACGGAGTGGCCCAGATCCGCGTGGTGGATCCTCTCATCTCGCTGACCGGGCCGCGCAGCGTCATGGGGCGCGGGCTGGTCATCTCCGCCGCCGAGGACGACCTCGGGAGGGCGGCCTCAGAGGAGAGCGCGGCCAACGGAAGCTCCGGGGAGCCCGTGGCCTGCGGGGTCGTCGCCTTCCTGGCGCTCGGAGAGCAGCCAGAAGTGAACCCCTGAATGTACTCAACGACAAAAGCTTTACAAATAACCATTTTTATCATCTGAATGCTTCCGAGTAGGACGATGAACAAGGTTTGTGCGGTGAGTGCGCATGGTAACAACCGACGAGCAGCCAATATCAAACAAGATGGTTCTTTATATATGCTCTTAGAATATGTGCTGTAATTTATGATATTTAAATAAGCTTGCTAAATGTGGAAATACGTCATATGACATAAAATAAGTGAGGACTCTTCGTTTTGGTATTTCTTTAGCATAGTTTTGTGCATGTACAATAAAATATTCAATGTAATATGTGCTGTTTGTATAAACATAAAATTAAGTAAGAAATAAAGATTTTAGCAATTAAAATATTATATCGTATTGTTGAATGAGGGTGATAAAGGTGAATATTATTTTGTATTTTTTATTAATAAAACAAAGATATTCAAAGCCAATGTTGAGTGTTGAAATAAATCACGAAAAAAAAATTTATAACAATTAACTCATATTAACAAAGAAAATAATTTAATTTCTGTTGTTGAGGGACAAGGAATTTGAATGGTGAAGATCCATTATTATAATGATTAACAATAACTTTTTATTTATATCTTCACTGTGAGTTTATTAGAATTATTTTGCATAACTAAGGTCATACATAAGGTCGAAACTAGTTATGCAAAATAATTCAGTGAAGATATAAATAAAGAGTTATTGTTTATCATAATAATTTAATTTCTTCCTAATACGCTTGTTGAAAAATAAATAAAATCTTATGTCCAATGCTCACACAGTAACAGTTACAATATTAACTATGTGGCCATATATGACGTACTACGGTGTCTATGATCTCTATGGTCTCCATGGTGTCTATGTTGTCCATGGTGTCTATGGTGTCTATGGCTCCGTGTGACTCCGCCAAGTCCGTTTCCCTCAGTCTGCCAACGCCATCTCTTGAAGTCGCTGCGCGCTAAGCTCGCCTCATCCGCAACCGCCAAATTACCAAATAAACAATCCAATATTTTCACCAAAAGTTCAATTAAAGATTAATTAATATCAATTGTCCTTTATAGCTTGAGGATCCATTTGTTGTGTTCGAGTTTATCGAAGTTCTGTGTTGTCGGCGTTGTGCTCCAAATCGAGTTTGCGAAACAGACGAAGAAGTACAACAGGTGAGTGGTTAAATGTTTTTGCGCAACGCGAAACTTTTACCTGCCCATGCGATAGTTGATTCAACAAATGAAAGTATTCTTCGGTGGATTTACTTAGAAAAAAAATAGCATACTGCTTTCTATTGCTTGATATGGGCACTCTCATTAAATCGTTACAAAAAATATACACCGCATTTCAGTTTATAACAATTTTCTAGGTATTTGTTGTATTTAATTTGAGGTAAAAATGTAAATGATTTTTTGAACAATAAGGATGCACCACGGATGACTCAACAGAGCGACGACGTGGGCGTATACTTAATTACATATTCTTGGTGCATCTACTTTTTCGTGGACAGCTGCATTCAAACTATACGTGCCTTCATTCTCTGGTCCTCTAAAAAGGACTTCCTACGATTAAAAATAATTACACTGCCATGAATTACATCTTTGTATAGTCAGTAGACACGTATTAAAAAAATATATCATTAACATAGCTAAACGGTTAATAATGAATAATGATTTAGAAAATATGCTGGATTGTAGATGAAAAAAAATTAAATCGCAACTAACGGTTTTATTTCTTTTTTGCTATATCAAAATGAAACTAGTTCTAGTGCAAATGGAGTTGATGTACGTGAAATATTTTAACTTATGCACGCAACTTTTTTCGTATCAATAACGTGTTCAATGGACGGGCGACGGGATAATACCCGAGTAGGTTTTATCGAACCATTAAAAGTAATTAAAACGAGCATCTTGCATATGTAGCACCAATTTATAAATAGCTCTGTATTGTGAAAATATTTGTCGGGGTACATGTGGTGGTCGTTTGCAAATCTGCCATCACTCCTTGTACGGAGGCCGACAGTCAGATACGGTCGTCTCTTTCGCTTCAATTATTGTTGTAATGCCGCACGGGAGACGCAACGCTGCCAGTCAAGGCGGTTATTTCGTTTGAATTCTTTAACCGTTTTGCATGATACTGGACAGGGACTTTCAACACGATAATTGTCAATAATTTTATAAATACTATTTCAAGTTCAAATTTTATCCCAAAGCCGGGCTCGGATAAGCAAACATTGCAATTACAGATCAGTGGAAGAGATTCGTGGTTATTTTATTCGTGCTTAATATTTTGATAGGCGTGATGAATTAGACTGGAGTTTATTTATTTTTTGTTTAGTATTTTGATACACCATTAAACGTCCAATATGTTTTGGAAATTCGCCGGTTCGATGTCCGCATGACGAGCATAAATCATATTATTAACACATGCCGGTGTGTAAATAAATATTTAGTATGTTTATTTAAATATTTTATAATCAATATATAGTTTCTTACACATACAAAAGGTTGTAAATTAGTAATACGACACCTTGCATAGTAATAACATAATAACTGCGCTAATCAAAAAATCTCACAAGAATATAATACCCGATAAATTTATGTATGCGCACAGTCTGATTATGTAGATTATTAAATTTTAATATGGATAAACACGGTTGTAAATAAAAAGTGTAATAAGTTATTATATGTTTACAAATACAAGTATGTGTAAATAGTTATTGTTTATGTGTCTATTTTGTATATGTTTAAATATATCTGTAGGCTTACTAATTATTAAATGTGTTTGATTAACACCATCTGTAAGCAAGTGTAACGTAATACCATCTCAAATATTGGTAGGGACATTAGTTAATTAGTAAAGAGGCGTTGGTTGTTAGTGACGCACGCGTAATAATGGCACCTACTGTTGTGTTTTCAAAAAAAAAAAACTATATTTTTGCGTGTTTACTTTGTCTAACGTATACATTTTATGACATCATTTTTACAAAATGACATAATACTACCTATAAAGTTGTACTCGGCACTACCTGAGTGAATAATTCATTAGCTAATAGACCTCAGGCAAGACCTACTTTATTTAATACACTTATGTGAATCCTATGGGAGCAAACGCCGGCTAGACTAAACAAAAGCTGCAAAGTGAAAAACATGGCATTATTAGTGCACGCACGTGACTTTTAATGTTTTCTTATGACTTCCGTTATTTACATTACTGAAATTGTGAAAATCTTTACTGTAGAATACATTCACAATTGTAGAATACATTCACAATTGTATAAGAATTTTTATTAGTATTAAACTATTCTGGCTTCAGGTGTTTTTTACTGGATACATGGAAAGTTTGCTTTTGTTAAATATTTACTGGACCAAAGATTTTTACAACTTTACTTACAACGTTAATAGTTAAATATTTTATAGTTAACACAAAAGTCTTCCGTTTCATATACAACCACAATATAATTTAATTGATTTACAGAAATGACTTGGCACCCGATGATGTCGATCGGTGATGATCATTGTACTCCTATAGGAGCAGGACTCCTGACCGAGGGTTCACCGACTGATACTTCCTGGCGAGTGATACGTAATTGATGCATTCGGACACTCGTCAATATCTGACTATTCGAAGTTGACTTCTACTGACATTAATTACACTCATCGGAATACAAGCCATAAATTTGACAAGCTATCAAATTCGTTACACTTGTTGCAAAAAGCGTTATATTGCTCATAATTAATCAACGATTTAATATATTTAAAAGTAATAAATCGAGCCTCTGTTTATTGATACTGAAGAATCTAAATTCATAAATTAGTACACCAAATTATCCAAAGACTTATTGAGTTGCTTATAAACAAATATTTATTTTGTAATGCCAGGTGTTACGCTGATTTTTCACAAAATACATGATAACGCACGTCATTGTATTTGAGTGTTATTTTCTCTTCAATAAAGGTGATTTTAAACCTGTTGTGGGATCGGTGGTATTGAGAATGAACGGAACTATGATGATGAATGGCTGTATTATAATTTATGATTCAACTATAGTCGGTATGTGAAAAAGTAGGCCGCTGCTTTTAGCACGACTGCAATTACGATAATGGACGTTAATGCAGTACATTCGGATGCGCAGCCTGCCGAGAGATATGTGATGTCACCGACACTCCTTCTAGGCGTACTGCAGTGGCAACAGAATTAAAAGGCAACACTGACTGCACTGATTGCAGACATGTATTAAACATCGAGGTTTAGAGAGAAGTTTAAAAATAGTTTTTACAAAAAAAAAAAATGAAAAATCTCGCCTTGTCTTGCTTATAAACATCAACAAAGAAACTTTTTTTTACGTTGTTCTGATGTTTGTGCGAACAAATTACATAAGCATCGAATATTCAAAAGAAAGTTCAGTGTAGTAAATGCTATCTTTTGGCAGTATTTTACCACTCGCTTACAATCAAAATTCATTGTTTATTATATACTATTATGATGGATGCTTTTGATGTTTAAGCTGAACTTGAAATATTACCTTGGCTGTTTGATGAATTATAATTTACTGCCACGCCCACGACTTTGAGACCAAGAAAATTACTATAATCTATTGTAGCGAATAAATATAGCTTTCTTTTAAAAAATGAAATGTCTCAGGTATACAGTACATAATGTAATGATGAGAAATACGTGATTTTTTCAGGACAGATATATGGGATTCGAATTCACAATACTGAAGGGCTACCGTGGCTCTGCAAAATGATAACATTTACTATATTAAATTGTTTGGTAAAATGCTAATATTTTTTTAGCATGCACGAAAGGAGGCATTTTTCTTCAATTAGGTCATATGGATTTGCAATGCAGAACACTGAATATATAATACGTAATTGTACGTATTATATATGTACGTGCAAAATCAACGTTTTAGCAGAAGAGTATCGATGTGGCTGATTCGGATGCCAGAAACGAATCGTTGAATCCGGCATGTAGTCTAATGAAACACGTGTCGGATAGTACTTGACTCCCGCCTTGCCCGCGATTTGCTTCCGTTAGATGATATTTTGTTGTGATACACATTCTGAACAGGTTTGAGATTTCGTCAAAATGTTTGTAGGTACAATTTAAAATACATGTGTTACAATTGAAAAAAAAAAAATAATAATATATTTCTTATGAAATACAAAGATTTTTGTAAAATCATTACGCGACGTCATCAGCATCATATTCATGACGATTTATATTATGCTCAGAATATTAATTTCACACATTTCAAGCAATATTTACGCGATAAAAACATGAAGTTGAGTTTTTTTAGCGGACAAATGAATTCACGATAGTTAATACGAAAATAAAACAATTTTAAAACATCCTAAATGATTATTTTTTTTGTTTTTATTTAGCCAGCTTTAAATTTAATAAACATCAAAGGAGTAAGCGGTGGATCTGCCATGCACTCGTACTTGACTCGAAGAAACTTTGAAGTGGTTGCCGCGTTGGTAATACCTTTGGCATACGTACTTGGTAACAGTGATTTTAATCTTTCAGGAAACACAGCTTCGTCATGCATATTTAAAACAGTTAATTCAAGTTCAAAGCCACCGGAATACTCTACAAAAACGAGCTCAAATGTACTCAAACACCGGATATAAATAATCATCAAAATTACCTGCCATTGTCACAGATCAAACGCTAAATATATTACTATTACATTTTAACAAAACGGAAGGTCCTCCCTGTGTATTTTCGACTGCTAAATTTTAACTCAATTTTCAGCAAATATGAAATTTTAAATAAACATAATTTGAAATGAATTTTTCTTGTCATTTTAACTATACCGAAGTGATAGACGTTAACCAAATGATGGTGTATATTTTTCTCATTCTCATATCTTACTTTTAAAATAAAAGAGTTTATTATGTGTCAAAATGCGGTGTCTGAGCATGGTGCATGCACTATAAACGCCATTGTTATTTAAGTGCTACGTGAAATTAGACATGCTCTGCATGACGGATAACGTTGTGATGAAAAATAAATGGGTATCAAAGATAATTTAGATAAAAATATTTTTGCTGTTCTTTACATACTCGATAAGTATTATTTTTTTGCAGAAATAATTTTTATATAAGTAGTTCCATAAACAACTGGTACGTAGATACTTTTACCGAGGTACATTGCTCGAATGCTTCCATAAGCCAACTGTTGGCATTCAGCTGTGGCATTCAGCGAGGGCCCTCGACATGAGACTATTCAATACGCCTTGATTCAAGATTCAATCAGATGCTTAGTCAAAGTCGGTGGTTCTAGAAAATGACCTCAGCCTCATGCTGTCATACAGAGGTACTCCAAGGTTGGGGCGATGCCTTCGATACCGGCCAGTGAATGCCGCCGCTAACTTGGCGCATACCTCTTAATACTTTGGAGAACCCGTACAAAAGAAAGACAAACAAAGAAATTGCCTTAGATAAACGGATAAAGCTCTTCCTGGGTATTCAGGTGTTGGCTAATGTGTATGCGTTTGTACGAATCAGTGATTGTTTAGAAAACTGCTGGGAAAAATGTTTTATACAAACATGAATTATTCCAAATAAAAATTGGTTAATATTTATAAAGTCTCAGTGATTTGTTAGTGTAGCTTTTGCAAACTGTAATGCAGTGCGCGGAATGCATGTCGATAGTCCCCTATACTTTGATTGGTCTGTGATATACCTACAAAGGTACGATGGAACATTTATAACGAGGTTGAAAGTTCAAAGAGTCTTTGAATATCTTGAAATATAGCCCGCATTATACATCAATGCAGGCGTACTGATTAACCGACAATTTATACACTTAAATGGCTAGCTAAAGCATTTAAAAAATTCAAAAACCACAAGTGGAGTTTATCGCGTTTATGCCACGCAATAAATACTTCTCAATGCATACATTATAGACACAACAAGTTAAACTAAATATAATACTTATTAATATTTGCTGATAAACGTATTTGTGTAACACCAACGTTTTAAGATCATTTAAATGAAAATTTTAATATAATAATAATAATATTAAATCTACTTGGAATAAAATAATAATATAATAATAATAATTTGCGCCGAAGACCCATAAATTATAATTTAATTTACATAATATTGTGACAAGGACTGAGCTCGTTTAATTTTTGTTAAGGATATAAAGTAATTTAATAAACTTTACCATGCTGTATACCGCATGGAAATATGCATAATTAATTTTTATATCAAAAATTAACTGAATAATATAAATATACGGTTTACTCGACAAGGCCTTGTGTTTGAGCATATATTTGCTTAAAGTATATACAAATTAAGGCAATGGATCAATTCCAATTATTATTAAAAATTCACTTTTTTACATGAAATTCTGGATAAAAATTAATTAAGCTGCCTAAAAGATTAATTTTGTTTTCGAGCGCTCGCACAAGCTGTCTATTACAGATTCCAGTCTGGCGTTGTAGAAATAGACAGTTTGTACACGTGAGGATATAGGAATTTAATTAACCAATGACTTGAGATTTTAAAAGAAATTCGACATAACTTTAAAATAACGTAAAAATTACAAATAAACGTAGTAGAAAGCAAAGTAAAAGGAAAATACTACGTTTATATAAATAATAACAGGTTTTTTTTTTTGTAATTCTACAAGTTTAATACTGAATAAATTCATATTTGTAATTCCTCAGCACTCCTTCATGACATCAGATTACTTAGTTTTATCAGTGTTTATCTGTTACAGGGAGCTTGTTAAATTTATAAATTAACAAATATTATACTGTTTCGATTTGTTCTATTCTGTTTTGGTAACATCTGTTTTGGAAACACGTAATGAAGAAACTCCACCCATTAATAAATGAACGTCTCGGATATATTAATTGTTAAATGTCAATTTAATCTTGCGAGTACGATCAGTGGCGTGACAATTTTTAGCGGCAAGATACGTCGGTTTGCATTTACTACAGGTGAGAAAGAGCCGCACAAGTATACAGAGGTGATAATATTTTATAATATATTCAAAATAATAAAATGATATTCTGTAAGTGTAAGTTAATGAAGTTAAAATTACAAACCAGGTTTTTTATGCAATCCCAGACTAAATATCATTTTTGCAGTAGGATGTGGTCATTTTTATTATAAAGCGATTTCAAGCTAATAATTTAGTTTCGATGTTTTGAAAATTAATTAATGTACATACAGTGTCTTTGAGGTCCAATGAGAGTTCGAGTTTGACTCAACAGGTGAGTAATCATTGATATGATTAATCAAGTTTTGAATCATAAACCGCATTGAGATTATTACAAAAGGAGCACAACAGGGAAATGCGGTTTCTGTAGATTATTTTTATAATGTCGCAATGATATAAAGAACATCTTTCGTTGCATTGGGAAAATTTAAGGTTTTATGGAAGGAAGAAGTGAAACCATAATTAAACATAAAAACTAATATCAATACGAAAAGCCGACAACTCGTAAATTTCAACTCATTAAATTAATATTATTGATCAAATTTTTTTGTAAAATTTTATATAATTTTAACTTAAACAAATCTCACTAAACTGTCACATTGGAAAACATTATAAAAGGATTTAATATACGTAAGCTAAATATTTTGCGGCTATTAAAATAAACATGAGATATCTATGAGTAGTTTTCAATTTTATGACTTTTCTTTCATTTTCAAACTATTAAACTACTGATATTATCACCTAGAAATTAAACTGCTTACTGTTCTATGTTTAGTTATGTATTAACGCTTTTTTAAGGACATAAAAGTATGTCTTTATGATTCTTAATTATATCTGCAGTTAATTATTAAATTACAAAATAGCATGCGCATACTTCATAAATCAAATACTATTATAAAATAATTAACCTAATAACAAAAAAGTCACGCAAGCAAATATGTATTACTTTCTCATTAAAATTATTACTATTTTTGTTATTTGTAGCAATGGTCAGTGAAATATTTGGTAGCATTTTTTCGATGCTTTCGAAACCACTCCTTCGTATCGGCAAACCTTAAATAACAAAATCGAAAAGAAGATTAACACCTAGAATATTCTTTGCTTTGGTTTAAACTAATAATGTCAATGTAAATTATAATAAAAATCTAAGAATAGATAAATTAATTTGAAACGTGGTATTTAATTTAAATTTTTATGTTATTGAGCTGTTACCGACTTTCGTGTGAAGCGTAGAAGTTGAAAGCCTGAACCCAATGCATATATAACTTATTATAAGCGATAATTGATCATCTAAAATTTATGCTTAAGAACAGTTTAATATTTGACAGTCTTTGTCTCTTGCCACTATGAGTGATTGTTATACACCCATGTTTCTTACACCCTTTCTAACTTCAGCCTGTCTCTTTACTTAAACAAGTGTCGATCAAAGCTAGATCAAACAGTCTCATCATCTCCAATGAATTCATATAGATCAAAAAAATATTTGTTTTACAATTATACGAGTTACAGTACTCAAATATCTTTATACTTTATATGTTTTTGGGTGCATTTAGGTAGGCGCATCTTGTTACAGCTTCATTGAGATCATAATTACGTTAAAGACATGCGCTAAGTTAATTACATGTTACACTCGGATGATTTAAGATGACTGCTGCAGGAATACAGTGCATCTAGCTACTAATTAACGCATTTAAATTGAGGGCAAAGATGCGATGAAAACGTTAGCTGTTAATTTGAAGCAGTTGCATGAATTTTAAACAACAGCCAATATGTCAGTGCTATTGGAAGTAGAAGTTCTTATTTGTTTTTCTATTGTTAGTATTTTAAAAAGGTAATTTATGTACAAGCAACTGTGTCGGTGTATGGAATCTCTGGGACTATGCATTTTATCCTAGGGTTGAAAAATTTGCTAATAGTTTGTTTTTATAGATACTCAGCCTTATTTCAGTAGCTGTTTTCTCAGTCTGTTTTTTTTAGCCCTTATTCTACAATACTTAAGTAATTTGAGAATGAGAAGTCAAGCCTAACTTAATGTTAGTTTTTAAGATGCTTTTTACGATCCAATAAAGTAATTTAATTAATAATATGTTCGATGAAATGGTCACCAACCTCCTAAGAGAAGAGGCAACAGAAGAAGCAGAGTTAATAATAGACGCCAGAATATGCTATCATGATTTAAAATAGACATCTTTGATCAAGTGTTTAAAACCAAGTTCAAATCACTTTAAAAATCTAATAATTTTGCTATCCTTGATTTACTGATTTATTATCCTATTAAGATACTTAAATTTTCGATATAGTGATTTGGGGATTGTAATATATTTCAAGAATAATAATATTAATGATCAAAATATATAATTTTTTGAAAATGAATTAATGCTATTCATGCGCACCTGTACGAAAACCGACATTTTAAACGTAGATTAAATATCTTCAACACTTCGTGAAAACCACACACACCAATAATTATTTTTATTGCAAAGCAAATACTTTTTTTGAGTAACCATATCTTATTAACTATATTATTATTTGTTTATATTGTAATAATACACTGGTAAAATAATATGGCCAATGCTATAAACTTAGTAAATTTGAATAAAAAGTTTTATAATCAAAGGTGGTAGGTAGCATGCTAATTTTATCGACATCGTATACACGGTGCTTCAAAAGTCACGGTACTTCAGATAAATGATGACTGGGTATCATTTTTAAAATAAGAAAGATTTTCTTATAAATTTAATTGTTAGTTAAATATAATATTTGAAAAAAATGTAAGCTCATAAATTTAAACTATTGAGAAAGTATTTAAAGCATTAAGCATTATACTGTAAAAGTTCTTTTTATGTTTTTTTTTTGATGTTGTTGATATGTTTAAGTATTTTTTTTGACTAAGCAAATCTTTTTAAATTAAATGTTAAAAAAAAAGTTCTGCACCAAAATACATAAAAGACGTTCTCGTAAACAAAACGAAACTAATATGCTGAATCGAACCCAGCTTACCTATTTGTATGACACAACGACTTCGAAACACCGTGTACTCCGGAATATGAAAATATTTACGATCTGAAATATATAGAGTCAAAATTGATTGCTGTGTTTTACGAAGGCAAAAAAAAATGGTTAATTTGGTCGGAAATGGGGCAATGTCGACCACATCATTACACGCGCATATCCTCCAAACCCACGGCCAGAATGCGGTACATACAGATTTGCGACCAAGCCAGCCGCCAAACATCTCAATTCCACACATCTACTTACTACTTATCCGAACAAAATGAACTTAAAATCGGCTACATTCTTCAAGATCTATTATATGATATATTTAATGTAGGTCATTAGTAATTTTTTCAATAAATCAAAATTCGTGATCTTATGTTCAAATCTAGCAGCTTGAAATAAACGCCTTTTAACGTTACCAAGACATTGTTTTTTTAAACATTACATCTGATATTTTACGCTTAACAACGAAAAAGTTTATAAATATTAAAAAAATGTAAATAAATTACGCAAATAGATATAAGACGCTTTTACAGTGCTGACCGTATTTTTTCATGAAGTGTTAAACCTCATGTGTTTGACATTGATTCTGTTTTAAAAATTCATTTTAATTGGTTTTTAATCCACGTTTGGTTAGTCCTTCAAACTCATGTCTCTGGAATGAAATTTAATAAACCAATATCTTTACTGCCCTGTCGGTTATTTGGCGTTTACTGTAGAAACTAGGTATTTTTCAGCCGTTACAGAAGCACTATTAGAAATCTCAAAGTATCACATGTTGAATATGTATTATACTTTTTGAATCTTCTTACTTTCATCACACCAAACAACTGTCGAATGACTAACAGTAATTTTATCTATCCAATGAAAGCATTGTGGGTATATCTAAACAATGTATACTCTCCACCTGCGCCGGAAGTTTTGTATGACTTGATGTAATATATATTTCAAAGTGAATATTTTAACATGGTGCTGCTATTCACCAGATTCGGGCGTGTGGGCCAGCGTGCCTGGCGTCATGAGATCGCTTTCAGTTTGACACGATTTTGAGATATTGTTACGGGCTTGGAACAAAGCGGTTCCTAATTGTTGTGGAGTGAGCAGCGCCATGTCGTGTCCGGCGCACCTGCTGCTCCTCCGGTTCTTCAGCCAGTGTGGCTTTAGTCGCAGCCGAGACGAGTGATTCTCCGGTCGCGCGTTCCGTTTGCTTTACGCATTTTCAGTTTGTGATTTGTGCCGGCGAGATTATCTGCGATCCCATATATATATATATATTTTTTGATTCAGGTAAATAATGTGTTTATAATAATTTTAAACTCGTTTTGTTAGATTGCAACAGTTTTGTTTTCATCTGTGTTATCTGATCGCTTATCTCTGAAAGTGTTTCACAGTGTAACACAACAAACACGGTTGTAAGCCTAGACAGGATAGTTAAAATGAAGATTTTTATTTTGAATTGTAAATTCAGTTAGTATTGCATCGACTGTGATATAACACTTCACAAAGAAGCCAGTAGAATTTAAAGTTATTTATAAATAAAAGTCGAGGCGCTTTGCCGGCCTACCTGTGTGTATACCCACTTTGAAAGTCCACACCGTCATACGAATGGCTCCAAAATTTGACATTGTGTCATATAAGGACAAGGCGGACGAAAGTGCATAACAGTATATGCAAAAATTTGGTAGTCCATTGATTTAATATTTATTACACTTTGATAATCAGTTTTATTTGGTCGCCACAATACTGCACCCTCATCGCCGAGCCAGTCGTGAGGCAGACCGCGCAATATTTAATACAATTGATTTTATCGTGCTCTGATGATTGACCATGGACGTCGCAGGGAGGTCTAGTTATTCCGTTAGTGTGTTGCTAAAGCTACTCGCAAATATAAATATCAAATTAATTAATTGAAGATCATACACTTGACTGATTGCTGGCAGGTTTGATTATGAAGCTAGCGTTAAATTCAAAAGTAAAATATCATCAAAGTTGGTAGTATACTAGTTTATGACGCATTAACAACTAGTTCACTTATAATTTATTTAAATATTCAAAATATCACGTTTAGTTTGACCATTAAAGATTGATGACAAACCATTTTGAAAGTGATTGATCGGTTGATAAAAAAAATCTAAATTATTCAGTGTAACCTATTATTATCTTCACTTAAAGATCTTTTCTAGATAATTGCTGTACCTCTCCATAAAAGACTTAGCATGTATATTGGTTACTAAGGTTTATTGATCCTTTTTACTATTATTTTGCATTATACTAATAATAATAATTATCGCTTCGACGCCATCTTTAGATCGGAGCCGTTACTAGCACGATACGCTGTGGAAATAATTAAACTTGTATGGAAAAGGCGAAACGGCAGCCTTATCTGCCAACAGAGGATATTTAAAACACTACAGCTAAAATTTATTGATTTATTGAAGAAACATTGATCAAAATAAGCATCATCACTATAATATTAAGAATTAACATATATTCATGATACGAGTGTACCTGATAGTTTAATAATGAAAAAATTGCATACAATTTAATATTTACTAATTTCAATTAGTGACCGAAATATTTTAAAACTTAAACTGTATGAAATGTTTAATTTATGAGAAAAATAAACATAGTTTATTTACCATGTTGGAATTTTTTGTTATACAATCACAAATTTATATCACAAGAAATTCAATAAATCTAAGTAAAAGTAAAATAAAAGTTAACCTTTAAAAAATAATAGTAATGTACGAGGGGCATTGATAAAAACCCCAAAAAATGCACCGGGAAGTCGTTGTCATTGAATAATGAATCAAAATGATTTTTGTGCTTCAAACATAAGAGATAATGATAATTTCAGTAATTTTTAAAGACTTATATAACAATATTAAATAACTTCCGAACAATAACAACGTAATTTGTTTATCACAGTGACAACACTTCAAATGACTTCTGATGAATAATCAAAACTTACGTAATATAATGTTGTAAATATTTAAACAGCATCAATATATTTGCATATTTTTAATATCTATCTTACGATATCAGATTATGTATTGTGGTTTTTTTTGTTGTTGTAAAGATGATTATATTGACTTAATTATACCAGGTATGAATAATTAGATTCGTGACCGTGGCCATCAGTGACCGCTTCTATGTCGATTATTCTAGAAAATATTTCATTTTATATTACAGTTAGTAGTAGCTACTATCGGCTATAAATCAAAATACACAGCGTATCAACAAAGATTGTGCTAAAAAAAACTAGTTATAAGAGAGTAATTATAAAGTTCATCGATATTCATTTTAGTCATCAGACAGCAAGCGTAATGATATGGATTGGGAGTTTATAAAAATTATCAATATCCATTTTATTTATGAATCAACGTGAATTGACTTTTACAATACAAAAGTGTAGGAAGAAAATAACAGTGTTTTAGTGCTAATTTTTATGAGTATTTCGGTTGCCTTGGTTATATAATTGCAAAATGGCGTAAATCAATGCACAGTGAATAAGATAAATCTTACAGTGCTGCTATTTACCCAGCTGAACAACAATCCGAGTCATTTTTGTCCAAATATTCTTTTGCACCAATGAAGGTACACGACACTTGTATTTTGAATACGAAATTAAAATCACAAAAGATTCGCAATCGTGCCAAATGTAACATATTTAGAAGGTAATTTTACCTGGCATAATCTACTAATACATAAGTATTTGTTTAGACAGTTGTGTTCGGTCGTAGCAGATCATAAATTTAATGTATTCAAATTTAAAATTAAAAATACGATTGCCGAGTGAATCACACTTCCACTGATTAGAGCTATTCTTGTATTGTTGGATCCCAAACGAGTATGCCGAGCTGGTCTTGGATAAATCTTAAACGATGACCTTTGCTCGTGTTATGCAACAGCGGTGTGTGCAAGCGTAAGTGTATTAGTGCTTATTTCGTCACAAGACGTTTTCAAAAATTTCAGATAAATATTGATGCTGTCATTTTTGGGACGGGAGCACGGGATTTATTTTTTGATTAAAAATGCGACCATCAGGGCAAATCGAACCTTTCAATTATTGAGGCTATCATCGATCGTTTGGTGAATAAATAAATACGGCTCGCCTAGGTAACGTCGGACTATGATTGATTCTCTCGCGCACTTGCAAGTATCGCCAGAGCAAAGAGTCTGATCTCCCTCTAGCGCGACGCGAAAGGCGAGGAAAGAGGAGAGGAAATTAGCGCCTCCTTCCTTCAGCCCCCTTCCTTCAGCGACCCCCTCCCTTCAGCGCGGGTTGCGCCACGAGATCAGGTTTGCGGGCCGCGCCGGAGCAAGTGGGATTTTGTTTACCACCCGTCACCAATAATACAACTGCTTAAATTGCCCGGCTCGGCGGCGTCCGTCGCATTCATAGACGACCGCCGGAGGTGAGTTGAGTCGCGGTCAGCGCTGCTGGCTTAGATCGTGTCAACTGTTGATTTGAACCATTTTCAACATGGGAACCTGTTTTAATGAGTTTTTCTAGAGCTGCTATTAACAGGCCTCGGACGTTCGTTGTAGTGTTTTTTTTTGTGTCTGATTAAAGTGAAAAAAATATATACAAGACAAAAATATAAATACGAAATACTTGTTTGGTGCATTTCCATTTTTTTTTAAAATCCTATTGAAATATCAGTTTTCACATAATTATTTTATAGTTTAGCGCAAGTTTAATGACGCTAATAGCAAGTTTCCGCCGCAGCGTGTGTGGACACCTTTACTCTGAAAATGGTTCCACGGCTACTTGGAGGCATTCTAGTTTTTTTTCAACCGTTGCGTCGCCGTGACCTCCTAAGTTATTCAAGCTAAAATTTCAAGACTCGATTTATCGCGATCTGGTTTCGAGATCACCTGAGAAAAGGGGGATCTCGAGGGGTGCCCAGAAGATGTACGATGCGAAATCCTTAAACCAGTTCAGTCGCAAGCACTCCCGACCTGTGGCCGCGCCTCGCCTCGTGGCGTATTTACTTGTTCAATGCTCGTACCGGTTATTTCTTCAACGAAAACGTACATAATTATATTTGAATTTTTTTTGCTTTGTTTTTTGTTTGTCTTGCCTTGATGGTCGGTCGTATAAATTAAAGCAAGGATATCTCGATTGTTAGATAATGTACCCGATAAACTTGCTCTAGTAATGCAAGTTATGAAAAACACGAAATTGAATTATTTGTAAATTGAAAACGACTAAAATTGTATTTGATGGTTTTTTGACATTGTACTAATATATTTTTTATTTGTTGCAGATATAAACTAAGATGATGCGTTTTGTATTCGTTGTTCTGGCAGTGTGTGCTGCGACACACGCCCAGGTAAGATTGCAATAAAGTCATCAATTGGAATAAATCGTACTAACCATTCGAAATAAGGCATATTATCGAAATAAAGCATTTAATAAATGTTGCATGTATCGTAATTACTATGTATTGCATACGCATTAAAATACAAGGTATCTGATACTCATTATAGCTAGTTGAAGAATAGTAACTAATTTATATAACATAATGCTGGGTTATTGGAAAAATTCCGTTAATTTGTAATTGATATTTATTATTATGAAATTAATAAATTATCTGCTTTTTTTTGCTTAGCACAGCGTTATTAATTATGTATTTGAATGAAAATGTTAGAAATTAGGGCTTATAATTTAAAGTCGATTACCTAAAATAATTTTGACTGCAAAAATGATTGAATTGGGTTTTATCGCTGCTAATAATTCTCAAATAATTTAAAAGTACCTTATTATTGTATTGACGCGTGACTCCCCCATTATGCTATGCTTGAGGGTTCAACGGCCTAGAAATGCAAATATTTCAAAATTGAAACTGATTATATTTTGAAAATCTTCCACTACTGTTTCAACGAAACGCTGGATGGATAATTTTTTCAAGAATATTTGCATTTCATTTCCCATACAAGTCCCAACCTCGGCTGGTGTCCGGTGGCTTCCCAAACAGCGGTAACGGTGACCATTGTACCATGTCTGAACTGATCTATCGTGAACCAGCTGTACTACCAGCCGGCACCAGTCGACGGACCGGAGTACCAGTATTACTGGCCGCAGCCCCAAGCGTATTACTATGAGATTCCGGATGCAAGGGAACCCTTCTTACACCAGGAGCTGAAGGCCATCGTGAAGCTGCAGGGGGAGGTGGTCGTGGGGAACATCACCTTTACCCAGAACGGGCCGAACGGAGAGGTGCACGTCGAGGGAACTATCCTCGGACTCATGCCCGGGAAGTATGGCTTCCACGTCCACGAGAAGGGAGACATCACGGGGGGATGCCTTTCCACTGGAGGACATTTCAACCCTTACAAGGTAAAACGAACTACACAACAACTCCTACACCACAAAATCAAAACAAAATTACTGAATTTGTATTGTAAAACTCGTATAAAAGTAACTATTATAATAAAAAATTACTCATATAAGTTCGAAACACATTATTTTTGTGCCATGTTTATGATTAAATATATGTGGTATTGCTTTTGAGATAATAATGATTTTAATATTTTTAGTTTATTATACTACTTTTGATATTCAAAAAAAAAGATTTAGTGATACTCCTCACACCATGGAAGTACTAAGTAGTTACTAATGTAGATGAATCGCTTTGTATTTTATTACTTTAAATGATATAATATTATTTAATACAGTTTTTTGTTTTAAGTATTGATTATACCATAAAAGTTATTACGTAAAAATTATATAAATAATATTTTTTTTAACTCGTAATGTGTATAGTTCGACAGTTTGATTAATTAATTTGGACTTTATAACCAACACGTGGAAGAATAGTTTTTCGTTAATGTACGTACAAAAATACGGTAAAATAGCCTCAAAGTACACTAATATAGTGAGCAAACAATTCAAAGTATACTTTTTTCACAATGCTAAGTATTGTACGTTCATACTTTTTTTGTTTTAGGTGGTATCATGTTCTTAAAAATACAATATGTCGTGATTATTTATCCACTATGCAATAGATTCATTTTAACGGGTTACTTATTTAATATGTATGTCTGAGATGCATATGAAATCACTAAAAATAATGTTTGAACATTTTAACATGCGAGAAGGTGAACGGATTATGTCACTATAAAGCAATAACCATGGGATGTGGGTTCATATCCCACCTGAGACTCGTTAAAAATAATTGAGTCATTTTCCTCGTAACGTAACGTGAAACTTTATGTACGTATTGTGTATGTAAAAAGTTTTGACAAAATGTGAAACCATGCATATTTATTGCGTAACAAAAAATATGAAAAACGAAACTTCTTGATGCATTTGAAATCTTTTCGCGTGTGTTAAGAATTTTTTTTTTTTTCATTTGTGTGTAAAATTGTTATCTGAAATAGATGGAACACGGTGCTCCCGAGGATAGCGTCCGTCACGTTGGGGATCTGGGCAACATCGAGTCAGACTCTTACCGCATCTCGAGGGTAGATATCGTGGACAAGCTCATCTCGCTGACCGGGGAGAGGAGCATCCTGGGACGCGCCGTCGTCGTGCACTCCACCGTGGACGACCTCGGGAGGGGAGGACACGCCGACTCCAAGAAGACCGGAAATGCCGGCACCAGGGTGTCCTGCGGCGTCATCGGCATCGTGTAATGACCCACACCTTCAAACATATATAGTATAAGAGATTTTGAAAACATAGGAAAAAATCGCTAAACGCAAAATATATCATTAAGCATGTCTCTTCTGCGATCAATGGATCCTTTAGAACCTATTTATTTTGTAATTTATTTAGAAATGTTTTTAATAAATGAATAAAAAATATATTTCCTATCTCTTATCATCTGTGTAAAGCCCACTACCTTCATCTATGTCTTACTCCTCGCATAAACAAAAAAAACGAATGTAGAATAATGCATTGTGCTTTTTGCATCAATTTTAGATTAATAATTATGTAACATTTTGAAGAATTCCTATTAGACATTTGGTATACAATGTGGTCTGGAGCAAAACATATAATAAATATTACCTAAATGGATAATTAAAACTAAAATGGAAGTCTCATATATGAACTAACCATTTTATTAAAAAAATCTATTAACATTCATGGACTGCTAAATAAAAAAAACGATATTTCGAGAAAAGCAGTTTAATTATAATGCACGTATAGATTAACTTAAAACGCTAATTTTCATAGTAATAAAAGAGTAAATGCAACATTTTTATTGTACGACAAATAAAAGGCATTATTACATATCCAACGATGCGATATAAATAATATTGTTTTATTTTTATATATGTAAAGTTCGTATAGTTTTGATTAGCCAGCCTGCTCTGAAGTAAAAAATAAAAATCAATTTGCACAATAATTATAAATAAAATAAAAAAGATTTTTTTCAGATATTAAATTACGTTTTTATGAAACTGAATTTGAATACGCTAATAGTAGACGAAACAATAAGTTGACACACGCTTAAATTTGTAAATGCTAATATTATACAACCAAAGTATTGATGGTGTTAAGCCGAAACCTGTTTTGTGGAAAACTTGCTATTTGTTCAGAACAAAACATTATTTTGACCAGTGACAGGCATACTAATTATCAAAACAGTACTAAAAATACATTTCTTATTATAATCTATCACTGAATTTTCTAAAACACTTGTTACAACAGTTTTCAAGTACCTGTAAAACGTTTTAACATTCAGTTGAAAATGAAATCAAACAATTTTGCATTTGATTTGTTTGATATTTAAATTTATAATTTTTTTATTTATTGTTGGGTAAAGTTTTTTCTGATTGAAACTTTTCTGGTTTTCCAGGGATTACCCGATGATCATCAACAGTACAGCCCCTGCCCTGGCGACCCCGTTCGTCCTCGTAGGAACAATGCTGGTGGCCTTGACCAACAATATTTTATAAATAAATAACTTAAATATTACAACCCCTAATGCGGCGTTGACTCTGAGACATGAAAAGGTTTTCATAAGACTATTTGAGGTTAAATGACCCCTTCGAGTTTTAAGACCTCTCGCCATTTAACTTAATTCGGTAAGTACGTAAAGTCTCTTAAATGATTGGGTACTTATGTAAATGATGAATATGTTATGTACAATGCAAAATCAACATTTATAAATCACAATATTTTATTTAAGTACAAATAAGATGTTAAGTTTTACAGGTTTTAATAACAAAAACATATTTATTTACTAAGTAATTTATATATACTTGTAATTAATCATAAAAAAAGTATTTTTTTAGCCAAAGAAAAGAAATTTACACTGTATTTCCATTTTCAATCATAGATTAATACTCATTTTTTCCACTTAGACACAGTAAAATATATGTTTTAATTATTTTTTTATTGTACTTATTTATTTATATTTTTGATTGAATGTCTTTCTTAATTGTGGAGAGTATCAAACAATATTTGGTAAAATTTTGATTTGCTGGATTTTCTTTTAAAAAATAATATTAAAAATATATCATGTTACAAAAAATGTAAAATTGAATATTAATATATTCATCCGAAATTTTGTTTATTTTTAAGTATTGTTGAATAAAAAGCTCTGATACAATGTGAAAATACTGTTTTATTTAATTAATAGTACAATTAGAAAAATATAATTCATCTTTCACATTGTTATATGAAAGTAGAAAAATATTATTGTTACTATTTTATATGGTACCTTGCAAATAGTAAAAAGTTTCAAAATAAATCATAGATGGCGTTTAAACAAAATTTAAATTTATTATTTTTGAAAACGAGTAAAAAAAATTAAAACTAAGAGTAAATTAATATTTTATATAAACCATGTAGTCAATATTATAATAAATCCACACATTAAATACTTATGCATACTTAAGTTATAAATAGTAATGTTCATTTTTCTAAATTAAAAATATTTTGGCATAGTTAAGTTGATAAATATTTTATGGATAATTTAACGATTCATTTTGTTTTAATAAGATTATCTACCGTAAAGTTTTATCAAAAAAAAATATACTAATTTATGTATGAAATTTTTTTCTTCATACTACGAAAGCTAACACAATCAAAAAGAAATCCTGAAATGAATTCAAAGATGGCGTTATTTTTTTCAGGTGAACAATTTTTTTCATGACTAGAATAACTTGTTTTCACTATGACTTATGTTTTTCTTATTTCGTAATAAAATTATTATTAAGCTTAAAAGTGATTAGTATTACAGTTGAATAAATTTTTTATATTAAATCTAAAAATATTTTATTTATAGATTTAAGATGTTAAAATATCCACACATATTACGACTATAAATTTAGTATAAGACAAAAATTTAACACTTACAGGAAAACGATTACGATTTTGTTATTTTATGAAAAATTATCCACTTTTGGTTTGGCAGTGTTTTTGCTTCTACAGCATCGATAGAGTTTTTGTGTGTATTTATTTAAGACTAAGATAATTTTGTTAGTGTAAATGACCAAAGCTAGATTATATGCGTGCTATCTGTGCTCTCAGAGAGATTCAGTCGGTATGTTACGTGGATTCCCATGCTTATTAAAATTTATCGCGAAAACGTGGAGAATCTCTCGCAGGCACTTGCGTACGTGAGGAATGAAAATTGTCAATCATCACTCCTCTAAAAGCGATCCGTATTTAAATTCCCAGTCCCGACAGCAACCGACACATTCAACAAACACGCTGGAGTTGAGCAGAGAAAAGTCTTGAATAAATTACTGCTTGTTCAGATTGCATTGTGATATTAGCAGAGTTTTCACCTTCATACGGTTTTTATAAAGTGTGAGTGGCAAATTGGTTTAAAGTGATGTAAGAATAGATAAGATGTGTAATTCTGTATTTACTGTGTTGTCGTTATTTGTTGGATGATTTGTTGACTGCACGCTGATAGCATTACCTGTCAGTAACTACAAATACGAAGACGACAGAGACTATTTGTTTTAAAAGTAGTGTGAAAAAACTATATTTATATATATATATATATGTTATGACCTGTTATTGATATTTATTTTTATGCGCCGTATTTCGCTTTCAATGGAGCTCTAAATTCCCCTTTGGAGTGACGTCCGATGAATTTTAACGATACAGTAATCAATTCAGTTTTAGTATAGACGTATAGACTATCACATTTAATGAATATTTTTTCTTAGAAAACTCTTACACGATTCCGTTAAAACTTTTTAAAAAAATCAACTGAGGAGGGTGAAAATAAATATTTGTAATCCACATCCATTATAAAGATTTTTAATAGTTTTGTATTTTTGACCTTGGATGTCACCCGATAATGGAATAAATATAAAAACTATATTTATAAAAACACAACTTATATTTAGGAAATTTATACTGAGGGCTCTACTCTCGTGCTAATAAGGAATATTTTTGAAGTAAAATTGATTTGCGAATGGGGTTGACTCTATCTATTCTATCAAGTTAAGACAGAACCCAAGATCTGGTGATGATGCCCCCGGCACCAGTCTCCAATTGGAACAAGCCTGAATGGTTGATGTCTCCCAAGATGAATACAATACTCATTTAAATTGAATATATACGCAGCATCATGATGAAAACAATTGTTTCAGATATTATCAGCCAATACGATGCATATTATATTATTCGTGCTAGCAGCAAGCGCTGTTGCAAATGCTCAGGTATGATATTATAATAATATTTATCATTTAATATTAAATTGTAATTAGCAAAAAGGTAGCCATCAGTAAATAAATTTATCCAAATAAGAGCGCTAAGCCTCATTTAGCTATGTAACGCCTATTGAATACTCAACAAATTTGCATTTAACAGCTATACAAGCTTGTCGTGTCAATAATGTTTTATCATATACGATACGTTCATAAACCCATAAAAAAACATATGTGGGAATTCCATACTAGAAGGATACCGAGGTGCTGTTATTTTATTAATGTCTTAAATACACCCTCGATATTGCAAAATATTTGAAAATCTGCTTATATGTAAAATTATGAACGTTCTTATTAATGCCCTGTGTACCCAAAATATTTTGATTTGACTGTGCACTTATTTGTTGTGACTGTCTCTGCTCGAGCCTGTCTTGTTTTTAAATACGAATTCCGCTGGCATTTGCAGTTTACGGCCATTGTGAAGATGCAAGGAGAAGGAGTTTCGGGGAATATCACCTTCACCCAGTACACCACCCATGCACTGGTGCACGTCACAGGAACCATCCTTGGCCTGAAGCCCGGGAAGCACGGACTGCACGTGCACGAGAAGGGAGACATCACGGGGGGGTGCATTTCCACTGGGGTGCATTTCAATCCGTTTGGGGTAAAACGTGAAAAATGTTACTTTGAAAAATAATCATTTATATACGGAGGCTTACGTTTAAGTAATTTATAACAAATACAGCCGTAAGATTGTCTAAAATAATACTGTAGTATGCATTTTTATGAAGACCCTCGAAGATAATACACAACATATACTAAATTTCGTTAATCTCCTAAAGACGATTTGGTGTCACAAAACTACCAAAAATTTTTCTTTAAAAATAAAACTGTGAGTGTACGCGATATTGATATTTTGTTGCACCATATATTGTTGTAATATTTGGTTGCGATGAATAATTTATAAATGCATGCAATATGTCAAATACTTTTACTGTTACATTTTTTGAATCGACTCATCATTTAACAAATAAACTTTCCATGAACGAAAATAGTTACAGTATCTGATATAGGTCGGACGCAATGATTCACTAGGAACTTGTATATTCAAGGACCAATGCGTATTGGGTTGTGTTTACAACCATGCCCAATCAATAGTTAATATTCTGAAAGGATGTTAGTGGTTGTCGTTACTGACCTGGTCACGAGCTAATGGTGATGATTGTCACAGGTGCCATGGAGATGTCCCAGTTCCGAGCTCGCCAACTTATCGCCTTTATCCAGGTTGATTGAATGTAGAAATCGAGGACTTTTATGACGGCCAATGATATGAATGTAACAAATCAAATATATGGGAAAGAGTACTTTTTTTCGGATAGCAACGTCGTTATTTTCAATTATTGTAAATCTTTTGGGTCAATCTAATGTAGTTTGGCAAAAAGATGTATGTTCTAGGTCCGCACGCGATGACAGTTGCAAGAAAAGAGGACGTTGTTCCAGTCGGAGTTCTTGTGTTGGCAGGCGTGGCGTAAAATCAGCCAGACAATTATTGTTACAATAGAAGAAAAAAAAAATAGAGCTCACTGGCCGCGTGTTTAAACAGCAAATACTTCCAAAGACAATTCTAATTATATCATGTAAATTGTAAATGAATTCCCAAGCGTCAGTTTCATATACCGTAGAAATTCCAACATTCTGTTTTTTTTTTTTTTATAAATTTTAATATTATTTCCGACAGACTAATTCAATTTCAAGTTTTCTTTTTAACCAAAAATATGACCAATGGCTAGTGGATTTCAATCGTTTTTATTAGTGTCTTCTTCAGACATATAAAAATTATTGTAGTTTCACTATTTCCAAATATATTTTTTTAAGGAAATAAATTGTTTCAATGATTATTTGTGGCTTTAAATTGATGTCTGCCTTAGTGGAACATAAAAAAAATGTGATATTGCTCTTGTTTATATAGGCTGTAGTTGGATTTTTAATAACGCGTGTTGTATTCAATCTGTAACAGGTAGAACACGGAGCCCCTGGAGACAGCGTTCGCCACGTCGGGGATCTTGGCAACATCGTGTCTGATGATAACAAGATCGCTATAGTGAACATAGTGGACAGGGTCATCAGCCTGTCTGGACGGAGGGGCATCATTGGACGCTCCCTCGTGGTGCACGCTGAAGCTGATGACTTTGGAAGGGGAGGAAGTCCCTTATCCAAGACGACCGGAAACTCTGGCGCCAGGGTAGCCTGCGGTGTCATCGGCATATTGCAATGATCCTCATATTAAAAAAAAAAACACCAAGAAAATTATAGCAAGCTATTTTAAAATAACTTGATTTTTTTAAGCAAGTTGTAAGATAGGTTTATTGGGAATTATCTATGCTTGGTGATAAATTATTTTACATTCGAATCATTCAAATCCGTTTCTCCAGTCCAAGAAATATATATAAAAATCAAATATTAAATAAAATCTGTGAGAATAAAATATCACACTAATTGAATATATGTAAATAAAAAAACGATCACAATATTTTATTATTTTATTTCATAGCAATAGTGAAAGTTATATCTCATACTATTAACATGCATAATAAAGAAAATGTAAGTAAATATTTTGATTTAGCTTATATTATATTTAATAAACATGATATGCTGCTTTAAATAAACACATTCAATGTAAAAATATTTGTACAATAATTAAAGACAAATAATGTCATTTTTTTATGTAGGCAAATACACAAATGTAAACATTTATTCATTTACATTACAAATAATACCATGCAATTGTATTCTTGGAAATTTTATCTGAAAAATTGTTTATGGAAAATATTTGAGCTATATTAGTTGTAGTACAGTAAAATATAGAAATAAAATAAGTAAAAATACTAATGAATATTCATATATATTCTAAAAAATACCAGAGATCGTATTAAAATTACAATAGTATTTATATGCGGAGATTGAATTGTTAATAAATTGATATAAATTAGTATATGTATTTGACAATTGAACAACACATTATTATTTGTAAATTATTATCATGAACCTTGCTTGTGAGCGTTGTATGGTAGTATTATAAAATGCAGTAATAAAATATAACAATACGAAAGGTTTTCCTTTAATATGTCGTCGCTAGGCCCGGACTACTTAAATACCTCTAGTTCGCTGCTTCTTGTCGCATTCATTAGATATTTGCGAACTCAAGGGTTCTGAGGTATAGGCTCATTTAATATGATTTTATATCCCAATCAACTGCTGTACTCTCACCAATACTCTTATCGTTGTCTGATTAAATCGTTTGCTATCTTTCAACTATGTAACTTGAGTGATTATTTATGCTTGCATTGATGTTTTAGTTGTTTTTTTTAATAAAAAATTATTAAAATATTTTTTATAACCTACTGAATTGTTTATGTTTACAGTTTTCATAAAATGTACGGTGTTGTCGTACTTGTAATTTTGGGTGTAAGCGCTGTAAGCAACGGCCAGGTAAGTAAAAAAAACCTCTTCATTATATTCAATTCATTGAATTGATTCGGCAAAGTACTTGCATGTTCATTCGTTTTTCTCATTATATATCAAAATCATTTTATACATAGTATCTTCAAGCGATTGTGCACCTGAGAGGCGAGTTAGCCAACGGAGACGTTACCTTCACCCAGCAAGTTCTTGACGGAGAGGTTCTCATCGAGGGCACCGTCACAGGTCTGCCGGCAGGTCTTCATGGCTTCCGCGTCCTGGAGGATGATTCGGAAATTGGTGATGGATGCGGGTCTACCCCTGGCCACTTCAACCCATTCGATGTAAATAAATATTTTTATTTTTGCTATTGAACTATTTTGGAATTCAGAAAAAAAACTCTTGAAAATGAGTGTGGAAATTTGGAATTAATTTTATAATTTATAGTATAATATATTAACTTTGTTTATGATAGTAAGAGCTACTTTTGTTTTGAAAACAGTCATAGTCAAATGAACACCATTTGTAAATCTTTAAAAATATTTAAGTGTTGTTTGATATATGCAATTTTGTATACAAACATCCCAGTATTACAATTTGAGTATAATGAAGTATTTATTCGTTTACAAAACACAGAATATAGTATAGTATTGTTATTAGTAATTTATATTACCATCACAAATGAAAGGAATTGAGCATATTCTTTATATTGCACACTGTATCTTCATTTCAAAATATGATTTATTCACGTCACATACATTACTAATGAGCTGTGTTACTGATTCTAACGTTTGGTTGAGCAGAATGATCACGGCCGCCTTGACGACTTCGAGCGCCAAGCTGGAGACCTCGGCAACATCGAGTTTGGAGAAGATCAAGTGGCCACGATCAGCATCCGCGACAGTCTCATTTCCCTGAGCGGAGAGAGGAGCATCGTGGCCCGCGCCGTGGTGGTGACTTCCGGCCCCGACTTCTCCACCGAAGACAACTCCAGAAACCCCGTGTCTTGCGGGATCGTCGAACTCCTCTAAAAAGTTTCCTTAACTTCAACATTAGATATCATTCAACCCCTTTCATCTTTGAATGCGTTTGAATATATTAGCCTGGATATAATCACCTATTTAAATTATTCATTTGCTCAAAATTATATATATCCTATCATGTATTTTCTAAGACGATATTCTTGCTGAAAATATTGTTATTTAAAATTATAAGTGTGTATTGTTTTTTTTTATATTGTATTTATAAAAAATTACAAATGTATTAAATGTTTGTATTCATAAAACTGCTTCGATTTTTATTCACCATTTACTTTTATAAATATATATATATATATATATATATATATATATATATATATATATATATATATATATATACCTTTGCGAGCGAAAAATATTTATTATTAAAATATAAACATGATTAACCATAGTAAGCGTTGCACTGTACTTTAAAATGATTAGTATTTTATCCATACATATTAACTTGTAACTTTACAAACTCACAATAACTTGACATTAAAATGCGATGATCTACCGCAAAGTTTTATATAATATATATATTAATTATGTATGAGAATTTTTTTTTCTACATACTACGAAAGCTAATACAATTAAAAAGAAATCCTGAAACGAATTCAATGAAATTTTTTTCATGACCTGTTTAGCATAACTTGTTTTCACTACCACTTATGTTTTTCTTATTTCGTAATAAAATTATTGTTTTCCTCGAAGCGATTACAAGTATAACAATTGAATTTTTTTTTTTATAATTACTAAAAATATTTTCTTTTTCGATTCCAGATGAAAAAATATCCACACATATTACGACTAGAATTAGTATAAGCCAAAATTTAACACTTGCAGAAAAACATTTATGATTGATGAAAAATTATTGACTTTTTGTTTGACAGTGTTGTCGCTTCAATATCAAAGCTACAGCATCAATAGAGTTTGTGTATGTATTTATTTAAGACTAAGATAATATCGATAATTGTAGATGACCAAAGCTAGATTATTAGAGTGCTATCTATACTTTTAGAGAGATTCGGTCGGTACGTTACGCGGATATCAATGGATGTCTTCTGATTCCCGTGCTCGTTAAAATATCGCAAAAACGTGGAGAATCTCTCGCAGGCACTTGCATTCGTAAGGAAAGAAATTGAGGAAAAGAGTTGAGAGGAAAAGAGAAAGAATTGAGGAAAGAATTGTCAATCACCACTCCTCAAAAAGCGATCCGCAATTAAATTCCCAGTCCCGACAGCAAACGACACATTCAACAAAAACGCTGGAGTTGAGCTGAGAAGAGTTTTGTTACTGCTTGTTTAGATTTCATTTTAATATTAGCAGATTTTTTCATATTTTGATTTAGTTTATAAACATGATAAACATGATATGTTTCTCTAAATAAAGACAGTTAATGTAGAAATATTTATACAATAATTATAGAAAAATATTGTCATTTTCTAAGTAGGCAAGTACACAAAACGTAAACATTCTTTCATTTACATTACAAATAATACCATGCAATTGTATTCCTGGAAGTGTTGCTTTATTTGTCTTAAAAATTGATAACGGAATTTTTTTGAGTTATATTAGTTGTAGTACAGTAACATATAAAAATAAAAAAAAGTAAAAATAGTAATTAATATTAATAAATATTCTAAAAAAATGCCAGACTGTATTAAAGTAACTATTTGTATTATAACAAATTATTATCGTGGAGATAGATAAATATTATTTTAAAATTTCGATATATTTTAAAAGGGGGAGGCTTGGTATAATTAATATATATTATTTTACAAAAGAATTTTTTTTTATCAATAATATTAATTTAAACAATTTTTAAACGAATAACTAATTTTCTTCTTATAATTTATTATAGTAAAATAATACTTCTTTGATTATAAAAAATGTCCACATTTAATCTGTTATTTTTGGCTAGTAAATGAGTTTAGCCGTAAAAAAAAAAACTTTTGAATTTACACTTGTTGTATGTAGTTTTAAGTATCAAGCCCGATGAATATTTTACTGAATTGGGGAGTTCAGTCGATATTTATAATTCAGTCATAACTTAGATGTCAAAAATTCAAGTTCAAAGAATTTTTAAAATAGAAATCATCATCCCTCACGAATATTTTCATGATCAACAATATGGATTCTGCAGTAATTATAAATAATGTAATAAAAATATATAACGGAAAGTCGTTATGCGACATTCTGTGTAGGCACTTAAAGATTTTTACAAAAACGTAAACCAAGGGTACATAAACAATAAAGATAAGGAAAATTATTGGAAAATCCATTTTTTTTCAAAATGATAATGAACCTTGATTGCAAGCGTTAGTATGTTAAAATGTAGTAATAAAATATAACAATACGCAAGGTTTTCCTTTAATTAGTCATCGCTGGGCCCGTACTGCTTAAATACCTGTAGTTTGCTGCTTCTTGTCACATTCATCAGTGGATCATCAGAGCTCAAAGTTATTTGCGAACTCAAGGGTCCTGAGGTATAGACTCATTGTGTATGAATTTATATCCTTATCAACTGCTGTTCTCACATCACTAATCTTATCATTTTATAATTAAATCGTTTGCTATACATCGTTTAAACTATGTAACTTGAGTGATTAATTGGTGATGCTTGCATTGATTTTTTAGTTGTTTTTTTTTTATAGAAAGTTATTAAAATATTTTTTATAACCTACTGAATTGTTTTTGTTTACAGTTTTCATAAAATGTACCGTCTTGTCGTACTTGTAGTTTTGGCTGTTAGCGCTGTAAGCAACGGCCAGGTAAGCAAAAAAACCTCTTCATTATAATCAATTTATTGAATCGATTCCATGAAGTACTTACATATTTATTCGTTTTTCTCACTGTATATAAAAAATCATTTTTTACATAGCACCTTCGAGCAATTGTGCATTTGAGAGGCGAGTTAGCCAACGGAGATGTGACCTTCACCCAGCAAGTTCCCGACGGAGAGGTTCTCATCGAGGGCACCGTCACAGGTCTGCCGGCAGGTCTTCATGGCTTCCACGTCCTGGAGGATGCGGAAATTGGCGAAGGATGCGAGACTACCTCCGGCCATTTCAACCCATTCGATGTAAATAAATATTTATATTTTTGCTATTGAAATATTTTGGCATTCAGAGGAAAGAACTCTTGAAAATGAGTTTGGAAATTTGGAATTATTTTTAATACTACGTCACGTTAATTAAAAGAGATTTGTGTTTACATTGTTATTGTCAGTTAGAGCTGCTTTTGCTTTGAAAACAGTCATAGTCAAAGGAACACCATTTATAAATCTTTAGAAATAAGTGTCGTTTAATTTATGGTATTTTGTATACAAACATTCCAGTATTATAATTGGAGTTTGTCTTTGCAAACGAAATGAGTATTTATTCGTTTGCAAAACACAGAATATAGTATAGTTTTGTTATTAGTAATTTATATTACCATCACAAATGAAAGGAATTGAGCATTTTCTTTACACACTGTATGTTCATTTGAAAATATGATTTATTCACGCCACTTACATTGCTAATGAGCTGTGTTATTGATTCATACGTTTGGTTGAGCAGAATGATCACGGCCACCCTGACGACTCCGAGCGCCACGTTGGAGACCTCGGCAACATCGAGTTTGGAGCAGACCAAGTGGCCACGATCAGCATCCGCGACAGTCTCATTTCCCTGAGCGGAGAGAGGAGCATCGTGGGCCGCGCCGTGGTGGTGACTTCCGGTCCCGACGACCACGGCCACACCAGCCACCCTGACTCCCCCATCGACGGCAACTCCGGAGACCCCGTCTCTTGCGGGATCGTCCAACTCCTCTGAAAACTTTCGCAAACTTCAACTTTACCATAGATACGCTATGACCTCTTTAATGCTTGTATGCATGTGAATATATTCGTCTAGGTATTTTTAGCACCTATTAAATATATTCACTAGCACAAAAAAATATATTTTATCATATATCTTCTTAGACGATATTTATCCTAAAAATATTGTTGTGTATGTGTTTTGTTTTTTTTTAAATATTGTATATCTATTAAATGTTTATATTCAAAAAAACTGCTTTGATTTTTATCCACAAATCTTTACAAAAATAGTGAGTGTTTTGACATTTCAAAGAGTTCATAAGACCTTTGCAAGTGAAAAATATTTATTGTTAAAATATACATGATTAACTATGGTAAGCGTTGTACTGTAATTTAAAATTTTCAATTTTTTTTGACCACACATATTTACTTGTAATTTTACAAACTGGCAATATCATTTACAAGAGCGAACGAGATAGAACATAAAAAATTACAATATAAATTGCTACAATGGTTCGGTTTTACAATCAGCGTCAGAAGTTAAAATGGAGTCTTTTATGTATTACCATATAATTAAGATATGGCGTCATATTTTTATACTTAAATAATGTTTAATAATTTAAAATGTTACAGTGAATATCATATTAAGTAATGAATTCTCTCTCAAACTTGGACGGACTGTCATGGTTATATCGTAATGTGTAGGTATGCTGTAATTTACCTAAATGCAACTTGGTGACATTATTAAATATGGCGTGATTCAAAAGTGTTAGTAAAAGTTATGATTTTGTCAGTTAGAAGTCAATTTTGATTTTGTGGGTATCGAAACTTGTTTAAAATATTTTTTTAAGATGCACTACAGGTACCGATTACTTATTTAACATTAATCAACTGCTATATATTATTATATATGTATATTTAGAAATAATAAGGAAAATGCAAGGCACTTGCAATTATCAAGAATCCTTCTATCATGAACATGTACACATGTGAGTAGGTATGTACTTATAGTTTTTTTTTGTCGTTTTCTTTAATTTATTAATAAAAACATGTATGGCTTAGCACAGATGCATATCAATTTTTTAAAATTAAAATTGATTCATTTTTTTGACCTCTTTGTTTAAAGTTGCAATACTGAGTAATTTCTGTATATGGGTAAAAAAATTATGAATTGTATTATTACGTTAAATTTCATAAGATAAAAAAAGAAATCACAATTGAATAGTTATTCTTGTTAACTAATATTTTATTTAAAAACTGACAGTTATATTGAAAAAAAAACATTAATGGTCACGTTATCGTGATGACTAAAAGTAAAGATGATAAAGGCCACTCCAGCCACCCTCACTCACATAGTAATTCAAACCTATGACACCTCATCTCCTTTCAGGCTTTATTTATATTAGACATTCTGACTTATATTATTTTAATTATCTACGTGAATATTACGAGAATGCTGCTGTAAATTAATTTAAAGTTATGATACACTTAAAAAATAAAAATTATATAACCAATTGGCTAAAAGAAGTATTAAAATAATTTGGTTGTTAAAACTCGCACTTTTTAAGTGTTGTTATTCGAGGCTTCATTTTATTTAATTTAAATGTTTATTTATTTTTAATTAAATGGATGGAAGAAACTATACATATTTTAAATTTCAACTGAGTTTCTTTTGCGTGAATTTCAAAACACATAAAAAACATTACGTGGATCTTTTGTAGAGTTCATGTCTTCCAATGCAATAATGGAGATAATCAAAACTATTCTCACTCATTTTATCTAATCAGCAATATACTTTTTATTAAAAAAGCAGCTTTACAGTCAAAAAGTAGGACCAACTGGACAAATGACAAACGGACAAATGACATAATTGTGCAAACAGAAAATAAAGTAAACAAGGTAAGGTGTGCACATCTTATTATAAAATTATTGTTGTAATTAAGTAGTTATAGTTTTATTGAAAAGGAATTCCAGTGTGCATTGTGTTTGTTTTTTTGATCGATTCTTCTATTTTTTTCTGACACGCTTATGCATAAAACATAATATACGGGGACTTCCACAGCCTTATGAAGAATTACAGCCAACATGTAAAAAATAAAATAAAAGTATAAGGAAAATGATTTATTAAAACTAGGAGCAAGACTTGTTTGAATACAATTCATGTACAAAGTAAGAAGTTGTATTACCTGTAGATGATGTCATTACTTCAGCAGATCTGCTTATATAGCGATATTCCGCTGCTCTTCGTTACATTTATTGACTGGTTTCCGAGTCAACAGCTACCTGTGCGCTTAAGGATCACCAGGTATGTTTATATTACTCCAGTTTTCCTTTGTAACACTCCTGTCATTATAAATTGTTTATATATTTGATTGCTCCGACTGACTATTAAGTTGACTATCCTATTACAAAAATAATGTAAAATGAAATATTTTTATTTAATACGTGGACTAAATCTAGTGTAAAACGATTTTCAATTGAACTAATTTAACATTAACAAATGACATTTAATAAAAACAAAAACAGAATTAACATCAGATATAAATTCTGTAATATTATTATTTGTTTGCAATCATATTTCATTAATAGTTGATAGTGATATTATTTGTTTCACTTCACTATGTATTTTAAAACATCTTTTTTTGGTTAAATTTCACGGTATAATTTGTCTTATTTTTTATGTGTTTGTTTGGTGCAAAAACTTTTATTATTCTCGGTAGTATCTAATGACTCATTAAAAGTCTTTTTTCATTTCAATAGATATTGAAAACATGTGCCGTCTTGTCTTACTTGTCGTCTTGGCAGCTTGCGCTGTGAGCAATGCCGAAGTGAGTATAAAACATCATTAATTAATCCAAATATGAATTTAACATTATCATCACCAATCATTTAGACCGTTTAAGATATTTACACTATGAACACTGGCTTAGCATAAATATATGTTCAGTGAGATGGTCGCTAATCTCCTCTGAGGAGAGGCACCTGAAGAAGACTAGAAGACCAATCAAAATAATAAGTATTAATAAATTGATATTAACATCTTATTGATTTCATCGTAAATTTTCCAAAAATATATTATATAATTAAATTAACATTTGTATTTTTTTTCTAGACCTTGCGAGCGATCGTAAAGCTCAAAGGAGAGTCGGTCAACGGAGAGGTGACCTTCACGCAGGCTGAGAACCAGGGGGGAGTCCTCATCGAGGGCACCGTCTCTGGTCTGCCGGCAGGACTCTATGGGTTCCACGTCCTAGAAGATGGGGAAATCGGCGAAGGGTGCAAGACTTCTTCCGGACACTTCAATCCCTATAACGTAGGCATATATTTTAACTATTATTTTCAAATATATTCAAAAACAGCGGCAACTTACCACGTTTCATTTCATTGAAATTTTTATAAGTGGTACTGTTATTTATTAAAATAACAGTACCACTATCAATAATAATGAATTATTATTGAAAAAGTGTTACTTTTTTAATTTGTTGGTATTTTTAAAATATCGTTAGTATAAAATTTGTTATAACCAGATTTGTTTTAAAATAAGCGTATAAGTTAAATTTTTTTTATCCACTAATACTGAATAACAATCTTACTTATTCTGGTGATTTCTATTGAGCAGCAGGATCATGGCCATCCCGATGACCTCGAACGCCACGTTGGAGACCTCGGCAACATCAAGTTCGGAGAGGACCGCGTAGCCAAGGTCAGCATCCGCGACAGTGCCATTTCCCTGAACGGGGAGAGAAGCATCGTCGGCCGCGCCGTGGTGGTGACTTCCGGGGAGGATGACCACGGCCACTCCAGCCACCCTCACTCACACGTCAACGGCAACTCGGGAGAGCCTGTCACCTGCGGGGTTGTCCAGCTTGTTTGAATTCACTTCACCTTTAAAAAAAATGTAAAATAACACTACGTTGATAAAAGTTTTTGGAAGATTGGAATGATTTTTTAAAGATTGGAATATTGTTTATTTGATTTAGGTATTTTTAAAAGGCTATTACTAAACATAACTAGAACTTGTTTTTGTATATTTGTATATTTTATCGCCACCCCTGAAATGTGATTTAATTGATTTAAGCAATGTTTTTAATATTGAATCTATATAGAAAATTAATAAAAAATTAGCATTGAAACTGATATATTATTATGAAAAATGATCTCATTTCACTAATTTTCTATAACCTAAATCATAATGTCGATTTAAGAACAGAGCTACATAAACGTACGATTAAATCAAAATTCACAAATAACATTTGCATGTGTTTATAAACAAAGATATAGCGAGTATTTTATAACATGAAATAAAATATTATTAATTTTATTTTTGTGTAGACCGTCTTACAGAAATAACGTTTTTGCCTATACAGGTTTGATTGATTGATAATGATTTAGTACATTTTATGTAATGCACCGGCCATGTAAGCTTGGGGATGTGGGTTCAAATCCCACACAAATCACGATGATATTTTCTTTAATCAATTTTCAATATTTGAAAAAATGTACTTAAACATTATCAATGAAATAATAAATTTAACTAAATTGTTATTTGTTTAAATTACTAACGACACTTCAGGTACAGTTGAAAATTTTAAACAGGCAATATAAACAATTATATTAGGTCTCTCACAACCTCTTGGGTTAGCTAGCGTCCTAAATTTTTAATTACCTCATCTCGTTACTACAAAACTGGAACAGAATGATACCAAATCAATATTTATCTGAAATTAGGGCGTCAAATTGAAATAAGTTCACTGTAATTACGTACTGCTAAATTTTCAAATTAAGGTCAGAGCTTATTCCACCCCTTAGTATTTTACTATTGTTTGCTTTGGGCGGGGAAAAATTGGAACAAAGCTATTATTAACCAGAAAAAGTAAGCTAAACGCCATGGAGATACGTATTTGATTAAAATTGACCTGGTCAGAGAAAGTCACTTAAATTTTAAGTTTCATTACAATCGTGTGATTTGTGATAGTTTAATGTAAACTTTCATGAGCATGTTCCAGTTTTGTAACTAGAGCTTGTCACAGAAATCATTATGAAAAAAATGGAGAAATGGTTTATTTATATAGTTCATATTTTTTGTCTGCTTTTTATTTCGATTTATTTATTCACGTATTTGATTTGTACGTGTGGATAAAACGGAAAGATTTTATAAGTCTGGCATGAAACCCGAGTATCTAAACAATATACAAAGTGTTTCGAAAATTGTACTTGATCGACTTTATCAAAAAAGTTCCATTTAAAAAATAACCTAGTTTTTATGAAAATCAATATTCGTAACGGCTTCATTTCGCTGAAGGGAAAAAAGGATCAACAACCAAATCGTTATATTACAGATTACGATGAGTGATTCAGAAAAACTTGCCAATAGCGAGATTAAAGCAAATAGTTTACCATATTTTGTTATAAAATATACGATATAATTTTCCAATTTTCTCCATGTGATTTTAGGAATTTATATTGTTTAAATTTTTACCTTAATTGATACTCTTTAAAAATTCAGTTACGAATGCAAATCAATATGTTTCGATTTTACACGGCCAATAAAATAAACTAGGCATTAAAAAAAAACTTTAACGTCTATTTTAAAAGAGTTTGAATTTTTTGTAAATGAAAATATTATCAATGGTCTAAAACAAACTATTGTTTAATAATAAACATCTTCTATTTAATAACATTTATTTTAATGTATTCGAATATCAACAAAAACATTCATACTTTCACCAATATACAATTCCTTTAAAAAATTCCAATATAATTTTTACTAGAAACGCTTCGTACATAATATACAGCCAATCATAGTCCACTTTTCATATGCCATGAATAATAAATCACACCTATTTACGTATATCTTACATAGTTTTTGGTGTCAGAGGGCTATTCTACTTTCACAGTATTATTCAGAATTTATAAAAAGAGCTCTTTTTGGGGGATTTTGAAAACTGGTCATTATTTTTACAGAGGCGGACCATCATTTTTCATCGAATTTCTTTGGCTGGAACGACCTTTTATGACCTATGCCAGGTAACTCAGTTGTTTCTCCAAGGTTTTCTTACTTGCGTTTCTCTTTGTTACACTAGTTACGTGGAACCTGTGATATATTCGCAGGTGTAGTAAAATTTGTTTTAATTGTTTTCAAAAATCATAGTGACTAGCTTATTTTTTCATATTATTTATGGATAAAAAAATTACTGGTACATTTTCTAATATACACACCTGGCCTTCATTAAAAACTGGAAAATTCTTGTATAATATTTTAGTACATTAAATTTAGTACATTGTTTAAAAAAATGTAATTTAATAAAATCGTTTTATTATAAGCTTTCGACTATAAAATCCTTTTTTTAAATTTGAAAATATGAGTTATTGAAAACATTTTCTAAGCATTTTGTTTATTATATTTATCCAATTTTAAATATTATCAAAAATGATATGTTACAAAATACGTCATATTTTCCATATTTATTTTCGTAGTATCTCATTTACTACCTTACTATAATAAACACATACATTTTTCAAAAAAAATCTTTCATATTTGAGATTTAATAATATCCTAGCCTTTTACATAAAAATAAATAAAATCACAGCCTTCTAAAATAAATAAATTACTTTCGTGTCTATAAATTAAAGAGCAGAAGTAGTTCCTGATCTAATTATTTCACGAAAATTATAGATATCATTGGTTGACTAATAATGCTAATAGGTTTTTTTGGTGATACTTTAAAACAGTTTGCCACCCCTTTCACCTAGAACTAGCCATGAAAGCGCAATATTCTATGGGCTGTTCCACTGTAACACGCATGGTCATTCAACGGCGTTTTTTTTTTTACTCAAAGCTTTTATTCCTATCGATGGGTCGTTCTTCTGTATAGCGCTAATGATTTCCACATTACGTCATGGAAATTTCCACAAAACAATTTCTGATTACAGTCACAACGAACGATGATTCGAGATTTTTAAACAAGCTATTATCGTTATTGACATTATTATATTAATTGAATATTTAATGAAACAGAATACAATTCGATAGACCAAGCAAAATACACAATACTTCAGCAGCATATAAAATTAGCATTTAAATAAATAAATAAAATATTATATGAAAATGAGTGCACAATAATATATATATATATATATATATTTATATCTAGAATTCTGGTTTGCTTGGTTCTGATAATATCTTTGTTCTTAATTCTATAACCCTACTAATATTCCTGTACTGATCACCTGTTATAACATAACAAATATATTGTCGTAGAAAGAAAATTGGTTCTGGTAAATATAAACTGTTGTTTCTTTAATTTATTCCGGAAATATGATATGGGGTTATTCCTTAAATATACTTAAATTGTACACATAAACATAAAACAATGCAATTTATTTTTCAATAGCTTTCTGAAGATAGAAACCCAAGCAAAAACTCTTATAAAATACGTTCAAACCAATCAAAGTACTAAAATAACACGTAAGATTCAAATAAGGCTGTGTCGTGATATTTGAACTTGTAGGCTTTTTTTCAGTGGTGGCGTGTGGCACGCTCGCGACAAGTCCCTGGGCTGGGCACAGTGTACAGTAATAACCTTTCTTAATGCTGGACTGATTTTCTTCAGTCATCGATTGGGTCGTTCAACCTCTGGTCTGTTCAGCTTCTCGCGGGCTTACATCATGCGCCGCTTTTTCGGGGTTACGGCACTGGGAACGATGGACTCGTTTGATAAACCCACCGGAACTGGGCACAACAGGAAGTTCTCAATTGGAGTACGGAGCTCATTGGATTTTTCCTACGCTTAAAATAGTGTTTAATAAAAACTGGTGACCCCTATTTGGGTATGTTGGTTTTTATGGTAGAATTATGTACTTTCAAAGGCAATTTTGCTTGCCTGTAATCTAGGTAACCCTTTAAGGTGGATTTCATGCAGTAAACAATTGGTAGAAACATATTAACGTTCATACAAAGCGTTATGGATACTTTCATACGTGTCCAGCCAAATAAAACATTTATCTAAAATTATTATGTTTTTTAAATACTCCCATAGAATAAAATAATTCGAAAAGGTGAATATAGAATATTTTTTACGATTTCTGTATTTATTTATGCCTTCGTGCTTGGTATTAAGATTGTTGAATTGATTATGCAATTTAAGGTTTTTTAACCGTTTTCAAATCAATTATAATACATTTGGTATAATAATAAATAAATTATATTGATATTGGCTATATCAGGACATTTCATGATTTATAGAGATTGAAAATTTTCCATATAAAGACATGTTATATCCATAAAAGACAATTAACATACGCACTATAGCCTCAAATAAAATACAAAAAAATACTCTACAAATGCTTACATGAATATTTCAAATCTTTTCCAAAATGTATACGACCATCTTTGTCTCAACAAATTCGTTTCAACACGTTCAATACATATTTATTATTTGTTCTTATAATAAAACACATATAAATACTCGAAATTAGTAAGCGTTAAGGTTTTTGTACGATACATTAGTCGATTATGCAAAGTATAAATATTCATGTAGATTTAAATTTATTCTTAAAAAAAAAAACGAATTATATTAAAGTTAAAATATAAAAGGGGTCAATAGCCAAATGCTTCAGTTTCTCAAGAAGTTGCACGCGATCCTTAAAAAAAGCTACTAAAAAATGACGAGAAATTAAAATACAAAATAATCAATGTGAAATTGTACCTAATGTTTTTTTACGTTTAATTATAAGTCATATTATACATATTCAAATATATTAAATGATCAATATCAACTTCAAAAGAAATTTATAATCTTTATTAAAAAAAAAAAATTGTCGACACGAACTGATAATCAATCATAGTAATAGGTGCTTTTTTATGATCATTACATATGAAGTGAGTATTATCGGTGATGGTCAGTATAGTTGCTTTTCAAGCAGTTGATCCGGGTTTGATTCTTAGCCGTCGTACATTTTTTTAATCTCTTACTAAAACTTAAATTTGTATACTTATATTTTCGTAGAAATGTAATGACCTATGAACTTTCTTATCTGGTTGTTTTATTTACGCTAATGGCGGTGAGTATGGCGTAATTTACATACACGAAAGTTTTATTCACACTGCTTATCATTATATAGTAAGTAATATGTAACGTTTTAAAAAATCACTTATTCAAACCCCTCACTACACGGCGTGGAAAAAGTTATGTATATTTGTCACTGTTTCGAGTATCTTACGAAGATTTAAAACATAGTACGTAATAAGTAAGACTGTATGAATATTTAAAGCAAACATTTTGAAGTTTAAATTATTTAAATAACGTCGAAGTAAAAATCAGTTTATAAATTTTACAAAAGCCTTTAGGATTGACCTGTGTGATGATGATATTATTATTTCTTCGTAAGTCTTGAGTGTTTATTATATTTGCATTAAGAATTGAGATTATTAAATCATCATCGCACACAATCCCTCTTTCATAAATATATATTTCATGTCTTTTAAACAATTTACCAGGTTTGTTTATATTTTTAAGCAATATTTTTAACACAGTAATAAAAAAACTGTTTCCATTTCAACAATATTTATTGCACAATCGATTTATATTATATTTATTATTTCATAACTTCAATCTATAACAAAATAAACACTTTTTACTAAATACATTCGAAATATTTATTTAGAATGGCACACAGAAAGCCTACATTCACCTGCAAAAATAAAATTACGGAAAATACATTATTTTGTACATTATTTCTTTACACATTTTTTTGGTATTATATTTATCCAGTTATATTGGAACGAACCAAAAGTTAAAAAAGAAAGTTATATCGCAACTTTATTTCTTTTGATTTCATTCTGTTAGAATTACTAAGCAAATCTGTTGTATTTTTCATAAAAAAAAGTTTCACCCTAGAAATAAAAAGACATGGAAATGATTTTTAGGTGTTACACATGTACTTATCTACCTACACGTCAATCAATAATTCTGTTGACAATAGAATAACTGTGTAAACATCAAAGGACATTGTCTATAGAAAACTTTATCGATCAGTTAGGCTTTCAAAGTACTTTAATGGGTAGTTTTCCTCGAAAATGAAATCACTATTTGTATAACCCAAATGATATCGTTTCACAGCAACTTACAGCTAAATTTCTTTGGTATTTTACTTAAAGCAAAGTGTTGACAATATAATATATAATATAAGCAAATGTAAGAAACTTTATTTATTAAAAATATATAAATATTTCAAAAATTGAAGGAAGAGTAATTGTATATTTTATACAAGTAAAACAAAATAGGATATTTATTTTTTTATATTGAATATCTTTGAGTCGTTTTGAGTAACGCAGTCGATTAGTCCATGTTGGAAATTATTTCTTTGTATGATGATGATTATATAATTAAAGCGGTACATCTTCTGATATCTGGTGAAACATATAGAGAGGTATGACTGTTCTGTATCCATAATATATCTTGATAAAAGCTACCATCTTACACAGTACCAATCCCGAATGGGATATGTAGGAATGATTGGAAGGGATTTGCATATTATCGGTAATCATGGTTAAATTGGCGACAGAATCAAGTACAGGAAGACCGTAGTAAATAATAAAAAAAGCCAAAGCAGTACTCGCCTATTCAGCAGCTCATCGATGACATGTACTGGTGAATATGCTAGTTTCGTATTTGAAGCCACAAATGAAATAAACCTCAAAAAAAAAACGTTGGCATCTTACAAGCTTAAACATAAATTCAATTTCTAAAAGTTAAATATATTATAACAAGAGAGGGTAACTTAACATAGTTATAAGAGTATATTTTTTATACATTCATCTAGATTCACTCGAATAAAAAATATCAACTTGAAAACATGTTTTATACTGAATATTAAAAACTATTGACGCGTCTAGGAGCACATATAGTTATCATTTTCTCACATCGATTTAATTATATAATACATTATATGGAGTTATCAGCTAGTAATGATCTTTAATTAATATATTTTCATATAATTTTATATACTATGGAATAACTGATGATCTCGGTACTGTAGCCTGGCAGGAGTTGCCGAACTCAGGCCGTGCGAGACGTCCTTCCACTCTCGGAGGTTTCTGTCTTATTCTCCTGCTTGATTGACTGAGCTAACCACAGCGCCAATACTATTCCAATGACCTGGAAGAAACGATATCATGAAACAAAAGCCTACTTAAACCCATATATTTGATATCTTACAAATAAAATTCAGTACACAGGTTTGAATACAAATTATTTTTAATGTATTTTGTTTAAATAATAAATCCACATTTTTCATTCGTACAGGTTTATTGTATATTCAACATATAAGAATTTGACTTATAAATATACTGATGGATGGTGAATTTTTGATACCCGTAGTGATGTGGGCTCGAATCCCACCAGTTTATTGTAATCATTTCATGAAATTCTAAATAAATTTGTACTAAAACATAAAAATGAACTAGATAAGGCAAGACATGGACATAAGATTTCCATTATCTACGCTGTATTGAATTAATGGTCAATGGCAGTGTTGACATAATAATGACATATAATTAAGCACATGATGCTTGATGTAGTACAAAATATTAACTATGAAATACTGTTTATTCCTCTGTCAGCTATTCGCCAAGTGTCCTTTTAAACGGTAGTGTTAATTTTGACATGTTATAACTACTTGTCATACTAACAGCAAACATTGGCATTTCATTTTCAGTTAGCACAGTAGGTCATGTAATATTTCTCGTTACGTAGTATTAAAACTCGACCTATTAAAAAAGTTATTAGCTTTGTTGGTCTGAATTATGAATCCACGTAAACATGATTGCTGGTTTGTTTGCTCGTAATATAACTGGATGTTTGGATAGTTAGAAATAAAAGTTTTTTTTTTAAGGAGTCAAGCTATCGATTGCTTTCAATGTGACCTTTTGAATTAATAACGAAATAATTAACCATTATCTGTGCATGCGTAATCAAAAGGACGGTTTGCTAAAACTATACATATTTGGAATCTATAAATATGTTTATTGATACTCGTTTATCGTCAGATTCATTCCGCTCTACCTTGGCTATAGATATGAGATTGATTTCCTTTTTGCATTTTAACACTACTACCAAAACTACCGGCAATTAATATACTTCACATGAAAAATTTTGAAGCTATAAATAAAAATATTGTGTTGCGATCTATAAAAATGACGAAGTATACATGGCGGTTACTTTAAAATTAAGTTCAAAACAGCTTTACCCAAAAGATAGTCGCATAAAACGAGATGTCAGTTAAACAATTTGCATATAGGCTTGTGGATGATGAAAATGCATGTAAGGGTAGAAATACAAATAAGTCGAATTCTTATAGAACAGTGCTTCTCAAAGTGGTCCCTACGGACCCCAGGTGGTCCCTGAGATCATTCAGGGGGGTCCTTAGAAAATTAAAATCGATTTGGGGGTCCCTGGACAACGTCAGGGGGTCCGCGCAAGGTTTAGTAAAATATAAATATAGGCAGGTGCAAAAATACAATTAATAACAGGCATCGCGGTGAGTCAGGTAGGTTAATACAGGAACGCAATAGTCTATAATATGAATTTATGTAGTTTTTCACCCAGGGTCCGTAGGCAAGTTTTGACTATGAAAGGGAGTCCATGGGCAAGTTTTGACTATGAAAGGGGGTCCGTGGGGAAATTTGACTATGACAGGGGGTCCGTTGGCAAGTTTTGACTATGAAAGGGGGTCCGTAGGCCAAAATAATTTGAGAGCCACTGTTTTAGAAGGTCTTAGAACACAATATAAAGTATGAAGAAATTGCAAATGATAAATGTATTTGTGTATCAGTAGATATTACAAAGTGTAGAAGGACTACACTATTTTCCCCATGAACACTAAATCAGAATAAATTTATGCTTAGCGGGAAGGTCGCCGGCCTCCTCTGAGAAGAGGCACCCGATAAAGAAGATATTACAAACGCAATGGGTGGAAATGGTATGTGCGTAAGTTGTACTGTTCGAACCTCGAGGAAGCAGAAGACAATGCCGGTGACTATGACGGCTATGCCCGCTCCGTGCACGGTCTCCAAGATGCGGTCCTCGCAGCCCGTGGGGTAGTAGGCCTTCTGCACCACGCACTCGCTGCGGCGGCTCTGCTCGGCCTGCTGCGCCTGGGCCGCGCTGGGGGAGCTGTCCCCTCCGCCGCTCCCGGGGCAGCAGGACGCGGGGGGCACGGGGATGTTGTTGCTCACCTCGTTGTAGTCCTCTGGCCCGATCACCCCGCAGCAGTGCAGCTGGGCAAGAGTAAAAACACCCGTCAAACGAAATTCTGACGCTGTTTCTTTTAAATATCACCCGAGTGACTTTTTATTTAGACAAGGTTGTGAATTGAAGAAATAGGATATTCTGCTGAAAATTTTTAATTTAACATCAAGTCTTATTAACATTTTCTCCTAAGTGTCTTTTTATGCCACGGAAATCTAGCTAGAATGTGTAATATGATGCCTCTTTCCTCTTTGCAGGAACGCAGCATATATCGAAGAAATGCCTGCGGGGAATCTACCCCGCAGGGAAAGGATGCCTTTCTTTCAGCTTCTTTTTATTTTTGAGAAAAAAGAAACGCCCCTGTAACCCGGTAGGTGCTCGATGGCGGTCCCGGGTACGGGTTGCAAAAAAAAAAAAGGTTGTGAATTGAAGAAATAGAATATTCTGCTGAAACTCTTACTTAGAAATCGTAAGGTATGATGTATGAGCTAAATTGGGTATGTAATGTAAGTGTAATACGATTGAAAAGAAGCATAAATAACACAATAATCATTAACTTTTTTACATAAAAGGAGAAAATGACAGTATAAATTATTCATTAACGGAATGGGTTCAACGATAAAATCAAGATACATGCCGGTACGTCAAACTTTATTTTAAGGTCAAGAATAAATTCATATTAACAAAATATTGATTATTTTAGATTGCTTTTATTTAATCAAATTTAAACCGACTAGATAATTTTGATGAGACTTGCGCTAAGTGGTCTCAAGAGTCAATGAACTCACAAGTAAAAACAGAACAAGAAATGCGAAAAAACTCTTACATTCATTTGCAGCTTGTCCCAGAAGACTCGGTGTCCCGAATCTGCCTTGTTCTTGATGAAAGACTCCCGGAGGTGCTTCTTGACTGTGGTCTCCATCTGAGGTCTCAGAGCTGCTGCAGCAATGCCCACAGACAGCTCCAGAATGATGATCAGCGCCAGGCAACCAGCAAACTAAGGACAAATGCATTTGTGATATACTTATGTAATTTATTGTTACAAATTTAATATTCTTTCGTCTGGATTAGTAGTTTATCCTTTGTGTATGAGATTTAGAATAATATATTTACTGAATCATGTTACTCAAAGTCAGTAGGGCGGGTGACTTAAAAACGAATGACTATTACCGTCTTACGAAGTAATTTAATGAGAGCTTGCCGTAAAGTTTAAAATCTTTAGGTTCGCTTTTGCTTCAAAAAAAAATTAGAACCTATTTTTTTACCAGGAATAAGCTAGGCTTAAGATATATCGCTGCACGAAGTTTGCTACGACTTTTCAAGCTATCTTTTTAAGCAAAAGACGATTTACAGATTAATTAATAAACGTTTTGAAAAACATTGATGCTAACTTGGAGATACTTCGTTAATCAAGGGTTTGGCAAAAAAATATTATTGACCACGTTAACTTGTTTTTTTTATTAAAATCCGCATGAAATGGAAATGTTCAAAATAAACTCAAGCCTATTATAAATAAAAGTTTATTTAAAGATTTTTTTTCACACATTAGGAAAAAAAATGTGTTCAGCACTTTATATTTCCTGTAATTATTTTTTCGAACATAAACAGGATTTATGAATATGCCTGCCATATGCATAAAATTCAACTCATTTTGACAGTCTCGTATTACTGTCATAAAGATCGTATACGTTTGTTTATCCTTTTTTTAAAGAAATATTATTAGTATTGATATTAAAACTATATATATAGTATAATAGATGTTTCAAATTCCATTTGTGTTTTCACATAAAATTCTATATGGTTAAACAAACAATTATTATCAGAGCCTTTATTATTAGATGCATAATGCAAAAAATTAAGAAAGATACCCACTATATAACACTGAGATAACAAAGGTTATTATTTTTATCATAAATGAATTGTCAAAGAGTTTTTTGTAGATAATATTGAGATCCTCCATATTCAGGATCGTATGAAGTGGAGCACATTCAGACATTGTTGTGAATATTGAGTGGACACTGAAAATAGCGTCAAGGGCTGCTGAGTGGCCCAAAGAGTAGTACTCGTAGATTAGAGTAGAGTAGAAAGCCTACGTGCAAAATCAAACGGCTTAATTTTAACCAGTGTTGAATCTGAATTAAACTTGAACTATAATTTTCAGTAGAAATTCCTTTGAAATTCCATGTTGTCATGGGTTTTAAGTGGCATTCATTTTGACGAAGGGGAAGTCATTAAGGAGTTCTGCCGTGTCGGCCAGCTTGAGCCGAATTTCGCATTCAAAAAAGTGCTTATAACGTTTGAATAGTTTTTTTAATGCTGGGCAAATAACTTCCTTAGTGACTTTGAAAAGAATAAATCGCCGACTATGATAAGAATTGCTAATAATTACTACTTGTAACATTGTCCATTGTTTACTTGCTCGTGTCGGAAAATTGGACGTTTGATTTGATCGAAGTTTAAATCGTGATTTTTGTATAACTGTCAGGTTTTGATTGGTGGTCTCGTTTAATAAAAATTTACAAAAAAACATTTTTTGGTTTGGTTATCAGAAATTTCTGTATTTTTTTATATTTTTCCTCTAAATTTACACTCGATAAAAATTATATCAAACTTAAAAATTTACTCTCAATATATTTTACAACTTTAAATTTTGACTTTCTCGTTTAGAGATTAGAGAAAAAATAGATTGTAACATTCATTTTTTATTGAAATAGATCGATATGGGGAAAGTAAAATATGGATAAATTTTCAAATGAATTAGGTCTATCTTAATGATCTAACCGTGTCTCTGCTATTAATTGTATTTTTTAATGCTTTTAATTTACTTACGCAGAATTCGAACTGACAATTATTCGGTAATTTACACAGGAATCTCTAAGTTATTCTGAGCATAAAAAGGCAAATTGCGAATTTGGCCATTGCCCAGCCCCGACGAAGATACCATCAGTTGGCGTGTCCTGTCGGTGTTGTGTTCGGTTTAGTGTTCGTGTAGAGCTACCGAAAAACTATTATTTTCAGGAATATAAAAGATATGACCGTATTGTGAGACAATATGCGTTGATACAACATGCGTGTTAATAGCGATCTAATAGCATAATTTAATCCAAATATTAATATGACTTAAAACACGCTTATTATTCTGTAAACCTCGCGGAACTGTTAACAGCAATCAAACGCATGTCTATTAAATGATGCAATAATTTTTTTTTACAATAAAATTTGTTGTTACGTGTTTAAGCTACCGCGTGTTACGTTACAATAGAAACTCGATTATCCGGATCGAAGTGGAACAAGGAAGGTTCGGATAGTGAAAATCCGGGAAATAGATTCTGCGCAATACCTTTTGTGAAAAAGTATTCATTTTAAAAAATAAAATGGTATTAATCTCAATAAAGTCATATTTATAACATATTATAAAAAAACATATTTTTAATTGAAAAGTTTTACTTTTCAATATTCAAAAATAAATCATGATTTCTCGTAGGTCATAATTTATATTTAAAAATTAACAATTTTAACATATATTTAGTAATATTTTTGTTTCTGGTCTTAGATTTATTGTTTTATAATTGTTTGAATAGCGACAGAGGTGTAAAAAATGAAATCACTCACAATATAAAGAAGCTTGACGCTTTCTTTGATGGCTCCAAAGCAGCCAAAAGCGGCGATGATGAGGATCAGGATTCCAATAACAATGAGCAGGATGTCAGTTTCAATACCACTGACTTCCCCCATGTTGGAGTACTCCTTTACATACGATATGTCTATTGACGCTGCCACGATGATCAGGATCCCAAGGATCTATGACAAAACAAACAGTGTTTAAATAGTTAAAAAATATTTACTTGCATAGAATATAATAATATCAAGTTTCTAAATTCTATAACTCACCGCAAACACCGCATTGAAGATGAAAAGCAGGTATTTGATGACACTCATTCCGCAGGTCTCCATTTTGATGAGTTTTATTCACACAATTTCCAACAAAAAAAAAACAAACAATATCCACAGAAGCACTGATTTTCAACGTAATATATTAATTGGTTTTTTTTTTTTTTTTTACATATTACTGTTTATTATAACAACACTCTTGGTATTTGTATTTTTGCTGAAGTTTAACGCCTGAAAGTTTTCTTTGTTGGAGCAGAGCGCGGCGCCCATCCAATAAGGCGTCGGTTTCCAATGCAGGCGAGGAACGAACTGTATGGAGCTCCACCAACTCGTTCGCAGTTGGCCGGTGGTTGAAAAATCGAATAACACCTCGCAACCCTCCAGACTTAACCTACATACTATTGCGGCTAACCTCTGCCAGTATTGGAACACCACAGAAGAATATACCGACCCTAGGAACAATACAACAAAAAACACCAGTCGATTAATCACACTGAAAGCGTGTATAAATTTTAATAAACATAAGTTAAAATAATGCGTGGACTAACTGCGGGTAAGTTTCTATCTGAACTTATGGAAATGGATTTTTTTTTGTTGTTTTCACATTTTAGATGCCTTACGCGGAAAAGGTTACTGAACGATGAATAAATATAAATTACTCGGGATGTTTTAGAGTATCTGAGATTTTTTCATAAGTAATGACGTGTTAGTGAGGATGACCGATTATATAAATATAATATGTTGATTGTTAGCATTTAAATTAACAAAAAATTAAAAGTATGAAACACGTTAAAGTCACAGGTCAAATATCGCATTGCCTTTTGCTGTATCCATTGTGTAATTACGAACATGAAAGTAATCTGTTTTAATAACGTCAAGGTCTTAGTCCTTGTGAAAATATAATCACATATCGTTTGTTTTCTTCTCGATAAAGTATATTTTATTGAGCAGATACATAATACGCCATTTTGTTCGGTTTGAATAATTACGTAAGTAATACATAATTGAGATGTCACGGCGATGGTTAAATGAAAAGCAGAATTCTTAAATTCTCAATTTAATCATCAAAAATGAATATTCACAAATCTAATGCCTTAACAAAATAGAAAATTTAAATATCGTATATTTTATTGCGTTAGTGGCATATATTATCTACACTGTATAACTAAGTCAGGGTTTAGCCTTTGTGTGTTAATTGTATTGTTAATGAGTCCGCACACACATACATGTATTTTTTTAAATATTTTTACTGACCAAACAAATGCTTTTTTAATAAAACAGTTTTTTTTAACACTCAAAAATATTTTGATCGGGATGTGACCGACAGTGTCACCCTAAAACGCAAATGAATTGAAAAAAAATCAATAATGTAAATTACCAATTTATTATGGTTCAAGCAAAATTATATTTATTTATGAACAATATTTATAAAATACTAATAAATGTGCAAGGAAAACTTTAAAAAAGCATATTTTTTAAAAACTCTGTTTAGGGTGCACAGTCATACAACATAAACCAATAAAAAAAATCAATGGTATAAATCGTAAGGTCTTAAATTGTTCGTGTCCACTGTCATCTATTTCACACCTTGCGGCTACTTATTCGGGCTTCAGGTGCGAGTTATCTCTAGGTTGTGAATACAAACTGGTCTGCTACGCCTTTTGGATCACGAAACACCACTGGTCATAAGTAAAGACTGAAATAAAACTTCATCTGAACGTTTAATTAAGATTTCTAGAATTGTACGATTATTACATAATCACTTGAATTATGATTCATACATTCATCTTATTTTTTGCGCAATTCTGATTCTGATCCATGGTAACTCGTAAGGTAATTTTAAAAATCTTTTAAAAGTATTGTAATCTCAGAGTGACTTAACTCCTATTAAACAAATACAATTGCATATACGAGTATTTAAATTATGATTTCACTTTAGGTTTTTTTTTTTAAATAAACGCTAAAACTTACGACCGCAGATGGATGTGGAATTAGCGATGAGCATGATTTTATGTTTCAGCTTCCTAGCTGTGAGATTCCAGTGAATATTTTAAATTTAATCCCATAAATAAATACTTGAAATACTGCAATAAATGTATAAACCGTTCCCAGATTGGTGTGGAATGAGTTATTAGCATAATATAATATATAATCTTTACATCAAATGAGCCCTATATTTGATAATCCTATTTAAGCTGATTGTGAAATATGACACAAAATTAAAATACAGTAATACCCTCTTTACGCGAGGGATACGTTCCGGAAAAAATCGCGTTAAGTGAAATTCGCGTATATCGGGGTTTACGATTAAACATACTTACATAGTCAAAACTTAATTTAAAAAAAAAACGAATCATTAACTTTGATTCTAAGAGCACTTTATGCAGTATTACATGTTATTTTTACTGAAAAATACATCTATTGTTTTTGTGGGTAGCGTTTCTTTTACGCTCTTGTAAAATACGTTCATAACACCCAACGCTGTTTTTAATCGTTAATAACTACATTATGTTTATACACTTTCTTAAAATAATAAATTCGCGTAATCGCGAAATTTGAAATTCACTTAATAGTGAAACCGCGCAAAACGGGGTCGCGTAAAGGGGGGTATTACTGTAATGTCAATAATTTATAAATCACCAGCCGATTGGCATGGGGTGAATGAGAGCATGATCGATACATGTGAGACTCCAGTATATATTTTAATTTAACCCCGTTTCAGCTAATTTGTGAAATACGACAGAAAAAGGTAAGACTTGAAATACTGTCAATAATTTTCAAGCCGACAGTCGATTGGCGGGGGATGAGTGATGTGCATGATCGGCTGATAGCGGAGCGGGCCGCTATTCCGGCGGGTGATGTCAGGCGAGCTCGGGGTCGTGTGCTGCATGAGGCATGAGGCTCGAGGCATGAGGCATGAAGTATTTGTTGTGCCCCCCGTTGGCATGGAAGCCCGGGGCTACTGCCCCACGCCGGCCCCGTCCACCCCCGGCTCCCCCACGGGGAGCACCCTTGTTTACAGCGATGACCCACCCCCTCTCCATCGATTATTCCCTGTCTTATCACAGCGATCAAACGAGGGGGCGCCGGTTCTGGCTGGTGTTGAAAAAGTGATTTGATCAATTTCGTTTTTAATATGAATTTAAAATGTTTCATTTTCATGATTTTACTATTGAAATATATCAGCAGTAAATTGTCTTTAAGGTAAACCAAAAATAATTTTATTCATATGGTGATCTAATTTTATTCATATGTTAAAATGCTCTTATGCCATTCTCCATAAATGAAACAGCTAATAAAATAACATAATATATTTATTATAGTTACAAAATAAAACATTATAAAAATACCATCTGTTGGCAGTTCCTTCTACGTTTATAGTTTTATTTGTCGGTGTGGCGCTTTTTACTGGAGAGGATTTCATTGTTAGCCGTCGATCACTAGATGTCGTTTCATTTCGACGAAAAATAAAATATCACATTTATTTTATTTTCTTTCCACAAAACCCGACCAAAATAATAAAATAATTCAAGAATAAATGAAGCATAAAACAACGAGTTTGTTTATTCCCCACAAATTTTTAAGTAACGTCAACAGTTCAATTTATTTATAACCGAAATTCCTATGTAGATGAAGTGCATGGGAACCTGAAATTATTTCGAAACGCATTGTTTTCTTACAGGTGCCTACACGCTACATTAATATAAATGACTCTATAATCATACAAGAACAACAAACAACTATATTCATTCGTGATGGTTTTCATTTAATGTGAAGTTTTAGTGACAATGGGTGTGTTCATTGTTTGGGCAGGGGCTATAAGATAATATTATCAACAAAAAAACACTCTTAATAAAAAAATGATAAATATAAAGAAGTATGTAAGTATTTATGTGTACAAATATGTATATATAAATATACATAATTTTCTTTTTCTCTTTTGACCATTTCGAAACGTAGTTTCAGACATACTGGGATTTAGACGAGTAATCGATCGCTGCTGTATATTTCAGCAATGAGACTTTCGCAATAATTTTTTATTTATTTATTTAGCATGTAAAGCCCTAGCATGCTTTTAAGACAGTTGTATATTATTTAACGCTCGTTGGCTGGGAATGATGATGGTAAATGATTAAGTCGGTGCCATTCAAATGCAGGTACTCTCGGAGCACGCACGGTATGAATAAGTCATCATCTACGCTTCGACTAAGTAAACGGTCTCAAGACTCAATATTAAAAACGTATTACGCACGAAAGTTATGCAATCAGTTCGCTCATGCCCTTTTAGTCACACCAATGTAACATTATTAGAAAGAATGAAAAATAAACACTGAGACTAATCTAAATTTTACTTTTTATAAACTAATCTTAATAAACCGTATTTCTGACATTTTTTTTTTCTTTAAAAATTTGTTACAAAAATTTTATAGATTATGTATTTATTGCGCATGTATTGAACGTTTTAAAATTTGAGAGCTGGTTTTATGCAGTGCTTTGTGCTAACTGAATGAAATCATTGTGTGTTGATGCATAGTCACGAAATTCACACCAGAAGATTTGATGAAGTTTTTGACAAGTAATTAACGTTATAGTAAAAATGTTTGCCCATGTTTTGAATTCGCTGCACACTACTGCTATCAAGAGTACTTAAAATTATTGTTACATATTTGTATTCATTTGAAAATTGTGCAAGTGGGTGTATATTTTTACGGAAGACTGTTCGTAAGTGATCTGATGACTTGTATAAAGATAGATACAAAAGGCAGTTGTACTGTAGAAAAACCAGTATGGTGAGTTGGGATTTTGGTCTCGTTAGGCAGAACCACCACTGCTTATGCCGTATGTTCAACCGAGATGATATCATTTGACGCATGATAAGCGTGTTACATTTATTATGTTTGAAATAATAAAATGTCTAATTAGCCCTCAGATTCGAGTGTCGTGCCTGACGAGCGTCCCACGCGGGGGTAGCCTGCGCCCTAATGACTGGTCCCAGACTGAGTATTTCGGGTCGTAAGATTTTACGACCTGAAATTGCCGAGTATTAATATTGCGACTACAGAACACTGTGTCGCGTGTCTTCGTGTCGGCCTGAATAATACGAGGATGATGTAAATTATGCCGAAGCTAAACTTCAAAAAATCAATGACCGTAAGAAAGTTTGACGCCATAAATGTGATTGTTTTTCTTTGGAAACACAGCTCATAATCACTCAGATACTGTGGAAATATTCAAATGTATTTTTTACAATAAAAAAATGTTTTTATATAACGAGAAACGTGTAAGTTTTAAACAGTATTTTTTATTCGGTTTTTAGCAATGGATGAAAGCAAACTCGCCCTTTTTAAATTATTTCAAATAGCAAACGTTCATCCCAAAAAAATATATTACAACGCACATTTTTAAAACTCTTTTCGTTGATTTCATAAAATTTTAACCTCGTTGAAAATTACAAAAAAACAAAAACAATGAATTAAATAATGTTTAATATTATACATTACGATATTATAATTATATCGCGTTTACTTACAATAAAAAAAGTGTGTTTGTTATATACTTAAGAGGCATTTTATCCGAACAGTCTGAAAATTCAATTTCCAGGAAGGAAATTAAATCAAACGATAAAATCTGTAGTAGGTATAAATCGGCGTACTTGAAAAAATGGTAGACTTAAATAAGTAAATACAATGCTTAAACGCGGTATAAGATATATACTATATTATTATCTCAATAGTCGTGTGAAATGGCTTACAGGTATGTACTCATGCTGGCAGGATAACCGCTATAAATAGCTATTATCGAAATATCAATGTCATTTTGCGTTTGTAATTCAATGATAATAATAAATTATTACATTAGATATTAAAATATAAATCCAAAAGCTAGAAATCGAAAGGATCCGGGAATTCTTATTTGGGATGTATATATGTTTACAGGTTACATATGTACCAATACCTGATAAATAATAAATTCATTTCTTGCGAGCGAAGCGAAATTGTTATTTACTTGTTTCATTGTTTTATAAAAATATTAGAAATCTCATATAATTAAACTCAAGCGTTGCAACAATCGAACCCATAAATTGCGTATTTTAAAATTAAATTTAATAGCGTTCCGTTCATCGCGGCCGGTTGATAATTGAGCTGCAAAAAACGGTCGCGATAAGCGGCAAACATCGTGCAACGAAAATAACGACGTTGCAAAAGCAAAAACAAAATCAAGTTCATCCATCGCCACAAACGGAGCGAGATGGTCTCCGAGTGTACCTGCGAATCCGCGTCATCGGCCACGAGCGGGGCGCGAGCCGCACGAACAGCTGGGCGCCCCCCCCCCTCCCGCGCCCCGCCCCCTCCCCCCCTCCGCGGCGCCGCTCCCGAAAGATAACTCACGAGTCGCGGCCTCAGTACGAACCCGCGCCCCGCGTCGAGCGCACGCCGCCCGTGTCTCCGCAGCCGCATGCGCGTCTCCAATGCGTCAAACATCGCTCGCCCATCGTTGTTTACGTCGAGGAACTTTGCCGCTCTCTGCGATACCGCGAAGCGAACTGCCCCGCGAGCGAAGGGGGTGTCCCGCCGCGCTGCATCGGGACGCGATGCACCGTTTTATCGATTCCGAAATAGAATGGATGCAACGCTCGGAGTTTGTTTATCGCATCTGCGACGGCAGTGTGTCTTTGGGTCACGCGGCGGCGCGTCCAGGAAGCGAACGGGCTGCATCTCTGCCGGCTCGAGCCAGCGCGCCCGCCGATAGTCCCCCGCTCGGCTTTGTGACGGTTTGAAAACTTTGTTGTGACAGATCTTCGATCCCGTGTCCTTTTGTGACGTCCGATACTGTAGACATTTCGAACTCACTCGTGTTGTTGACGGGTCTCCGTTTGCGGCTTCGGTGCGGGAAACAAAACTGAAAGTAAACAGCGAGAAGATTCTGTCAAACTGCAAGTTAGTATTTATTATATTGTTATTGTGCCGTATTGGTGATTCATAATATTTACAGATTTGTGTCGGTTTCATTTGCGCCATTGAAATTCTTGTGACGCGCTTTATGGCGTGGCGACTCCGTCCGCGCGTCCGTCTCGCGATCGACGATTTGCAACAATTATGGCCGGCCCGATGAATAAGTGAGGTCGAGGGTAGTTTCTAATAGTTGGTGTGTCGCGAAGGCCGGTGCCGAGTCGCGGGGTCGATATGACCGGGGGCCGGCGACGGTGACATTCCCGAGTTGGGATATTACTTATATTTTCCAGTCATTGTTGATACCGACATCGACAGTAAAAATACTTACCTTTTCAATATTATTTTGATGTAGTTCTTTTGTGTGTCCGTTATCTCTGTCTTTAATTGACGTTATCTTACCGCAACAATACTGATAATTCGTGTGTGGATATTGGCGCACGATCTTATCGACGGTCTGCTTTTAGTCTGACCCATAACAGGCGACTATTTTTTTTGGTTAGCCCTATAATTACTACGTTTGAGCGCACTTATTCCATTCACAGCAAATAATATACTCGGCACATTGAAACGAATGCAAAGATGTAATCTAAGACACGTGATGAGTTAAATATCTAAGACGTTGTGAAAATAGTTGCCGCTGCGCCAGGAGAAATTTCTTAATTGTGAATGACGTTATTTACATTCATCGTTCAAACCGAATAATTAACCAAAAAATAATTAAAAAGTACCGACTTGGGTATAATAAATAGTATTTCTTATTTTTCCGTTGGAATAAAGTGATGCCCCAGTAACCGAAGTATTTGTAAACGTACTAATTGGGCGCACCTACTTTATTAAGGTCGACGTTTTACTCCAAACGACTCCACACCCGCCGAGGTGTATTAAAAGCCGAATATTACAATAGTTGTTTCTTGGACTGGAACTTACTTTAAACCCCAGGGCTTATATTGTAATGCAGAGAAAGGGCGGATGTTCCTGCCAACTTCATCGAGGGCCATAATCATCCGAGGAGAATAGCGCGGAGTTTGAAATTAATAATGTAATTGGAAAGGACAGGGAAGAGGCTTCTCGGGATTTAACATTAATTACATGTTAATATAATAAAACTTTCGTTAAGGAGACGCGTGGGCCGTGCCCCTCTGCTCGTTCCGACGGAGAGACCGTCATTACGTGACGGCACGGAGTGTATTTCTTGCCAGTGCCAGTGCCTCGACTGCCAGGCCGGAGAGGCAGACGGAGTGTCTGGCCGCAGCCGCGAATGGCCGGCTGCATTGTTTCGGTACGTTTTTTGATGTTACATTAACGCCAATATGGCGATGAGTGACGTGTGACGTGACGTCATGGGCGTCGAGCTGGAATGGCCGAACCCTCGACCTAGATTAAAAAAGGACCGACAAGAGTTCAGTATCGGAATCAAACTATTTTTAAATTGAAATTTACTGTTGTAAAACTACTAAAAGACGGCTAAATAAAAAAGAAAACGATTCTCAAATTTATTAATAAAATTGACCGCCTTATAAATTTCTGCATATATATATGCAGAAATTCGATCCCATAATCACAGTAAAGTAACAGCGTTAAAGTTTTATTGAAATTTAGTTTAATTCTACAATTACGAGCTATTAATTTTCTGTTACGTACGATTTATCGATTTTTCTGTGTACTTTGAGCAAAGACGCCGACACTTTTAACTGCGACGGCGATCAAAAACGCTTCGTATCCATGCTTTGCGGGCGAGACGCCTCGTCTGCATATTGATTGTCGCTTCCAGTACTAATTTTTTAATCCTTTTATAGAAGACTTTGAATGCGAATGAAACATCCGAGTTCGTGTTGGTGTTGCGGTGCTCCAGAGCTCCCTTCCCCGCGGACTCCCTAACGAGACCTCGACAAGGCTAACGGAGTACCTTGTCTCAGGCGAGAGATTTATTCGGAATTATGTTCGAGTAAATTAGAGCGACACATCTCCTCCCCCCGGGTTAAGGCGCCCCGGGCCGGCCGTGGCTTCCCTTTCGGTAATTTATCGCGACGGATATATATTTTACTCAATACCCGATCCGCGACGGACCTGGCAGCTCGTAAATTATTGCCGCTGAAAATTAGGATTACCCTAGCGATTGTGAAATGGAGCAGTTTGTCTTCGCAGGTCGGGTGTGACTCACGGATTAAGAATGTGAAAGTGATCATTTTCGTGCTATTTTTTTGGTATTGTCACATTTTTTTTGCCGCCGTAATGAATTAGCCACGCCGCGCGAATGGCAAATGACAACTAATGACGCTGCCCGTACATTCAATGTTGTGTCACACGCTAATGCGCCACCGTTCTCTGTACGATTCTGTAACACACGAAATCGGAAGTATTTTGCGACTCCAGTGCCGAATCCTCTTATATTTCAAGGGTATTATTGCACACGACTAAGCCACGTAGACAGTACACGCTTGGAATAATATTCTAAAATTATTAGTAGACATTTTGTAAGGACAAAGTGAATTCGATGTCATTTCTAGTATACGAGTTCTAATTTGATTATTGTGACATTGTTATGTCATAATTTATTAAATTATTTGAATAGTCGTGCGTGTTTTATTATTGTTAATGACAATCGGCTGTTGTAATCAAAATATACTGGAAATATAACATATTGTGCCAATATTGACGCGGTAAGCAATAGCATTATACCAACACAATATAGAATATGTAGGCATATGTAATATGTAGCAAAATTATGTATAATACAGTGGTATTTAAATTAATAACATAACCGTTTAATATGGCTATATAATATTGTTGGACCACCTATGAAGCTTGCGAATGCGCAGTCGCATGTTGCTGCCGGGTAAAAAACCGGGAGAAGCGGAAACGCTTGGACAAGAGGAACCGGCAGACAATGCCGAAGATTCTAGTTTGATCTTCTCGTATTGAGTCAGCACGGCGAAGCTGGTATCAGTGCTGCCGAATATCGCGAGAGACATTTGATCTCCGCAGTGGTCGGTGGCTTGAAAGGATTCGGCTTGACGGACATTGTTTGGAGCGGAGCGTGCGGACGCGCGGCGTCTAACGCAACGGGTTCCGGAGCCAACCTGCTTTTATCCCGGTGCGGGCCGATGACCGCACTCGGTAGGTGGTCGTCGCAATGGCACTCTTACAAATCAGCTGCACCGGGTGGGGCCCCTGCGCCCCTCTGCGCCCCTCCGCGCCCCCGCTCTGACCTTCAGACGACACCTTCATCCTGCCCCGGCTGGCAGATGCTGAAATATCGCGGAAGTGTCCCGGCGGCGCTAATCCCATCGCCTCCGTAGGAAAACGTTACCGAAGACGTATTTATATCTTATAAATACAGGATTGCCTTTGAAAGGCTTAAACAATGATAAATATAAAAAAAAACTTATCTTACATTAAATACACAAAGATAACCGATTCGATCGTATAAAATAAAAAAAACCATTTTAAACGAATCGATTCTAAAATTGACTGTGTGAAACTGTGTTAATTATATAAATAAATATCAATATAATGTCATAAACTATTCAAACGCTTTTTGTTTTTTTTTTGTATAAAATCACGGTGGAAACAGTCGCCTTTACGAGTATGTTTCGGATGATATTGCACTATTTATAATTCATAACAATAAACATGAATAAACCACATTGGCTAGGAGATAACGATCTACGTTAATTATACGACCACGAGGTTACAATCATAGCAATCTACGTATCTTTAAGCTTTTCATGTGTTGTAAATATGGAGTATTACACATAAGACAAGTCTGTCGTAGATAATTTAAATGTTACTTCAAATTAAAAGCATTTTTTCCCTTATATTAAGGTGGCGAATCAAAATAAGTAGACCATACAAATGCTCGTTAAAAATCGTTATATATTTGCAGTCGTATAATCAATCCATTTTAAGCAAACAAAAGTAAAAGATATATTCACATCTAGGCCGCGGGCTCTGGGACAAGCCGAGCGTGAAAAATGGTGAAATTTTATGCATTTACTGCTCCCGATACACAAGTGGGAGACCATCGCCCAACGTGTGGAAGCACACAAGTTTTACATACATTAATATAATAAATAATCTTCGACAGCTTCCGCGCCACATTCGCTCGCGTGTAAACGCCTTGCGTTTGTGGGTAATGTCCCTGATGCAACGAAAATAAATGACTCCCAGTGAAATAACGGGACTTCGCGTTAAATCGCACTTCATTTCGTCTCTGACACTTATCGGCTTTAATACTCTCAGAGCTTACGGAGAGATCTTTGACTTGTATTGTCAAAAAAATATTTATATACATCCACGAGATTTGTAAGAGTGCGAGCATTAGGTCCTGACTTTTACGATTTGAAAAGAAAACATGTTTAAAAATGAAGATAAATAAGTGATAGCAAGTAAAATAGCTTTTTTTTTTCAACATGACATGGCCGTTTTTTAATGGCCAACAGTTGAATTATTGTGTATACAAAAATATTGCAGAAAAAAAAAAAAAAACTACCGTAGTGTTTATATAGTTGAATTATTGAATTTTTAGTGTATACTTTTTGTAATAATTTAGAAAAATTGCAATTTGTGATAATAAAATGAAATATAAGTTTAAATGTCTTTATAAGATGTACAATTCATCGCAATCAGAGATCAATCCCCTTAACTTGTGTCGAAACTAATCACCAAGTCCTTTATATTTTTTATACGTGGGCCTGCGTTTGTATTTAATCTAATATTGCGCAACGATATTTCAAATCACGTCTCGCTATGAATTGATATTACCATAATAGCCAGTTTGCGCAGCTATAAAAAAACATGTTCTGGGTAATAACATAGAAATGTGCAAGTTATTGAAGGCAGTGTGAAGTACGGCGATCATGACCCGATACATAATCACTCGTGTTAATATTTTTTTTACATTTGCAATCTCCTTAAAAGAATTCGGCCTTCATTTGAAGCAGTGCTTCTCAAAGTGGGCGGTACGGCTCCGCTGGGAGCTCCGAGGAGATCAAGGGGGCGGCAGAGGTCTCGGGGGACTAGGGGGCGTTAAGGAGCAATGAGGGGGCGGTGAGGACCGAAAAAGCCTATTTGAATATTAGAAGAGGTCAGTTTTTGGGTACGAAATAGTCTTCATGCTATGGTAAATGTGAATCTGTTTATCATTATTTAAAATTTAGTAGATTCTAGGCGGTGAGTTTATTTACTTAGTTTAGAGCATGGGTGGCCAACCTTTTTCAGCAGCCGGGACAAATTAATGAAATGAGATTGACTGTGAGATAGATTGAGATGAGACTGGGCTACTTCCAAATATATGATATAGAATATTTTATTGGTGGTTTTATATACAATAAAAAAAAATGTTTGCATATGCTCCGCGGGCCAAAAAATATGGCCCGCGGGCCATGGGTTAGCCACCTATGGTTTAGAGTGTATTTTTAAATTCCACGTGTTTTAATACAATTAAATTGTAGCTTTGGTATAATATCAATCGAGTTAATTGAGTATCATGAAATAAACTCGCCTTAACGACAGCCAACATTGTCGATGTCGTTTAAATGCCGGCGAGCCCATTTGGGTTACAAATTACCGAATCTTATAAATTTCCAATTTCCTAAACCGCGCGGAGATGCCTCCATCAGTATGTGGCCGGGCTGGCCGACTCCCGCTTGCATATTAATAGGTGGAGACGGGGGCCGGCGTCATGAGGCGCTCCCGCCTCGTTCCGGCGGGCCCGCTCGCCTGTGGAATCTTAACGACCCCTGTCGCTTAGCTCGCAATTAAAGATTCACCGGAAAGCGACAAATGCAGGCGTGACGTCACAGATATCAAAGGCCCGCCGCGGCATTGACCTGGCGCAACCCCGCGGGCGCACAATCAGAATCCAGAGGATTGTTCTGTCTCTGAACGCGTGAGGTTAATCTGGCGGATATATATTAAATACATGTTAATCTAGGCTAAAACCAAGCCTAACGAATAACCAGACCAATAAAAACCAAAATATATTTTTCGCAATTTTATTACGATTGTTAATTGTGTTGTGACACTGACTTATACTAAGTACATGGAGTTGCATTCTGACATCTTAGTTACATTCTGGTCTCCAAGCTAGAAGCAAGCCTTTTGGTTTTATCGTTTTAAGCTGTCACTCTGGTCATATATTTAAGTGTCTTGCCGTGATTTTAGCAGCACACCAAGTCCGTTTAAGACCACCGCGAAATCACTCATAACCGTTAGTTTAAAAGATAAAGTATACAATTACGCATAGCCGTAGCTTATAATATTAAACATCTACCTGTAAACAATAATTTTTTGATAAATATTTGAGTGTGAATAAATGATTAATCCAATCATATAATACATAAATAATCGTGCTTATAGGATGTGCATTTTAAAAATTAAAAATGTACAAAGCTATAATCAAACTTCTTCAATATAAATCCGTAGGGCGTAATTTTCTAGTTTGCGGTGAGCGGTATTAATGTCTCCAGACTTTTTCCGCTGATAAGTACGAATTGCCACATCACGCTTTCGACATTTGTGTATTTATTAATAAGCCATGATTGATTTTTGTGAAAGTCGCGGGTGAAAGGAGTCCATCGGGACATTAGCGGCCGCCGGACAAACAGCCGATAGGCCGCCGGGACGCGCCACTCGCCGGGCAGCATCCGAAGAAACTTACCGGAAGAGGAACAATAACCACTCTGTGAATGCCGATGCCGAGTCGATCGCCGTACTATCGCAAGGAAGTCGGAGAAGTGATAATTTGCAGCGCCGCTTCCAAACGGAGATCATAAATCAACAACAATCAGAGCTGTTGACGTTTGAACATTTATAGACTTAATCAATTCAAAACGCGGCGCTTATCGAAATGCGACTTTTATTGCCAATTTGTATCGCGTTTTGCTGAACGCAAAGCGATACTTAGCATGAGTTGGAGTTTGTAAGAAGCCGTTTAATTTATTTCGCGGTGCAAAAAACGCAGTATCATGTTACGCAAAGTTCTGTTATTGTGCCGGCCAAGCGGGTCGGTCGCGCGGTTCTTCTGCGATTGTTTCGAGCGAGGGATAGGAACAGTTCGGATATGCGATATGCGAGCAGTCTAGACTCAAACAGGTTGCAGACTCCCATTGTCGTTATTAATAATATTCTTTTTGTTTGCTTTCAGGTCACGAAGTTGCCGAGGAATAGAAATTTAAGACATTATTTGCGTGCACTTCCACTGACAATACGCGTGAACCGTTCGAACTGTGACTGCGCACAACGGAGGGAACTGCGGGGGCAGAGAAGGCCCCGAGTGAGTGAAATCGTGAGATGTTCAATTATTTATTTATCGTTCCTTCCCATTGACTGGGAGAAGACGTTTTGAATAAAGCGACACTTCATTCTCAGTGCGGGCAAGGCGGCCGGTTAAGGCTACGGTTTATTGCGTCGGACGCCGGGCATCTTAATTAAAAAGTAATAAAACAGTGTAGTTTGTGGTGAAGTCCAGTGCCCCCAGTGTGTGATGGTGTCCAGTGCTTGAGCCAGTTCCCGCTGCAGACTCGCATCTTGGCTTCGCACTGTCTATGAGAAGTCCCTCATCATGTTAGGAGTATTCAAGCGTCGCTGGAAGCCCAAAAGGTAACATTTTTGCATTATTTCTTCGCGAAGGCAGAATTGAAACATCGTACATAATTTGAGTGTGCAACATGAACAGTAATTTTTCGTGCTATTTTATTGATATTTCACGCGTGTGTTTTAAGTACACTATTTTTTATAGTAAACGCCTATAATTGATAATATTCTGAACCACGTATATTATCAATCATATGTTGTGTATCTTTTCGGGATAAATTTAGTTGATATTCACATAAATAATTGCAAGATAAATTTAAAACGTGTTGACATTTAGGTTAACGAAAACAATCGCCATCGTGGTGTACGGATACATTAAATATATTATATCAAAATCTTATACATCATGAAAGCGGAGTAATAAATCAGTTGCTTGACCATAATGCATGCGGTGGCTCAGTACTTCGGTGCGTCAACCACGGGGAACGTATTTCTAACCACCATCGTAATTGAAAAATGTTACGAGTGATTACTGACTTATAGCGATGGACTGAGTGCATGCAGGCTCTATGAATGCCTGCGCTCGATTTAAAACTCAATCCATTAAATTTCTTTTCATTTAAGTATGTAAAATGGTCGCTGCTCTAAATATTGAGCTCAACAATTTGTCGCTACTTGAAATTCAACTCACCGAAAATTCACGCTGAGAAAATTAGTATTTTGAGATATACGGTCTATTTTTAAAATGTCTGTCTTTGCGCGTTGCACTTATGTTGAAACGTATTATTTATTGAACAATTTATACTTGCATGTGTTCGATCTTACAAAATCAGGCGAGTGTCCAATTTATCGCTCTGAGATTCAGGATGGTATCGGGCGTTTGTTTCGATTAATATAACGAGTGTATTAAATTGGTAATTATTACTTTTGAATAATGTGGTGTCATTTAAAATATGTACATAGTAGACGAAATAAATGTGGGCGCACTGTCGAATATGATTGCAGATAGTGGAGACAATTAAGAAATATGTTTGTGTGTCAAACAAATTTAAAAAAAAAAGTATTTATATTACTTAGTATTAAAAGTACGACCACACATTTGCTGAAATACCCTCTGTGACCGATAACTTCCTCGAGCTCTTCGATTTGGTCTCGCAATCTTCATCCCCGCCATTCGACAATCACTCTTCGACTTGAAGTTGCTTTGTACCAATTTGATCCTCTCAGGTCCAATGCACCCGGAGGCAGTCTATGACTACACCTTGAACAATAAGCCAGGGAATACCAATCTCTTATCGAGTTTTATAATCGGTTTTTTTATATGTAGTGTGTAATATCGAAACAAAAAAAAATGTAAAATCTCTTGTTTTTTTTATAACTCTGGAATATTATGCATACTCTTTATTAGCTCCCGAATAACATTATATTTTTTATTTTATTCCGCTGGCTCACCGGTTGAAAATAGGGATGGGACAATCGTTAGCTATTTAACAATTTGATTGTTCAAAAAATATTACGACTCGAATCAAATCGAAATGAAGCATTCTCATTACTAATTAAAATAAAGAAAATGTTTAATCGATAATCTCTAAATATAGTAACTACAGAGTCATAACGTAAAACAAAAATCATATTGCATTTAAGTATTATAATGTAGTATTTGATCATCTAATATATGTATTTTTTAAATTTAAACATTTTACATATTTTTGATAGGTGGAACATTGTTGTAATCACATGTTAAATCATAAAATAAAAAAAAAAACATTATTCTAGTCGTATGTTTATTATAAATAGTTAGATTTGATATAAAATTATCAATTTATCGCTTTGTTGTATAATAAACAGTTTCATTTATTTTTTTATTTTATTTTGTATTCATAACTTATTCCCTGTTCCCCAAAACAACAGGCACGTAAAGCGATCTAGGTTTTCGATATTGTAGGCTTCGATTGATTGATTATTGCATTCGATTGTTCCCCTCGCTAGTTTTAAGTGCTCTCCCCACTGGCCGTATACCTCTTCAATAAACAATACGACTACCGAGTACCAAACAATCGGAACAACAATCGGCTGACTCGGGAGCGTGACGGGCGGCTTGTGTCGGACAGAGCCCATTGCCTTCCAAGAGAACTCCTATCTTCTGTCGAGGAGCAAATGACCACACACGTGTGGACATTGAAAGCTATTTTTTCACGAAAGAAGATTTGCTTACTCATTTTTAATTTAGAGTACAGATAACGTTAAACTAACCGGTCGGAATCGAGGTTCGTTTATATGGAGCCTCGATATTTATATGCAAACAATTTCGGTTAACTGTTTATTTCGATTAAACTGCTTAGTGTAGTAGTAAATATTTCACAATATAAATTGTAGTGTGTTACTAAAAGGGATTACCTACTCGTTAGTTAAAACGATCATTTTAATTAACATTCTGCGCTTACGGCTTCTGGGATAATCCTCTTTATTGAGTGGGTCGAATTACACAATTCCCCGACTACGCTAACTTTACTTAATTGGGTTTGAATATTGTAAAATAAAATTGGATATAAAATAAAATGCGTTATTGTCACATTAGTACTGACTATTAACAATTTTTTTATTATTATATCGGAAAAAGTTTTACGGTTGAAATAAATTTTATTAAAAATACATTCGTGTTGGTTGAAAAAACTCTTGAATATTATCTATTTTCTTCATTCAACAACTTCCAGAATTGAATCACTTTACACTGATAACAAGCGCAATATTCATAAAAATATCAATAGCAATTAATTTTGATTACGCAATTCAAGGCCACGGAAGCTGCCGATAACGCCGATAAGCCGGCGCCAAGACACATTTTTTTTTTGAATTTATTAAGTTTTTATAAAAATGTATCCGTCGCGCCCCCGCGACATATCGCTGGCAGTTTGCTTGAGGGGGTGCGGAGGTGCGGGTGCCCCATTTGGCTCTCGAGAGCACTCTCGGAGGCCGACCGATTTATGTGACTTGCCTATACTTTACGAATGCACCGCTGACAGTCGATAAATCCGGGCGCACATGGCTTGCGCGGCCTCACGTGGCCTCACGTGGCCTCACGTGGCCTCACGTGGCCTCACGTGGCGGATGTCGCCTCGCGCCCCGCACTGTTTGAGCAATTTTGTTTGGCGTTACTTAGCAGATTTCGGTTAGTTTAAACATACAATGCGTTAGTGTCTACTTCCTACTTACGTCAGACTAAACTCATGCCTATGCGCTAGGGACGGGTATAAGCGAAACGTTCGAGCATTAAACTCCGTTTGAATAATATTTTTTTAAATTGTAAATAAGGTTGAGTATCCAAAAGTAGTTAAAAAATAAATCCGAAAAAAGAAATCAAATTTTAAGTATTGAATAATTATTGTCAGTTTAAAGTTTTAGTTTCACCAGTTACCGTGTTTTGATGATTTCAGTCAAGTTGTAAATTCTTTAAAAATAAATTTACTGCAGTTATGAGTTCTGAATGAATTATTATACTAAACTATCATGATGTTTGATATAATGCAGCTACAAGAATAAAAAGTATATTGTACTTCTTTATTATTTTATTAATATAATTGATTATAACAAATAATACCGTTTATTTTAAATATTAAATTTCTTTAATACACATATTAATATATATCACATCTTTATCAACTGAAAATTGTCAGTAAATATCAATTCTTTCGTATAATCAACGTTCCATAGCATACTAACACACATGTCACGTATATACGAAATAAAAGCCACTTTCTGATAAAATAACTATTGCGCCTATAGATATTTCTAAGAAAAGGATGTCATTTTGTTCAAAGGTCAAGTAGTGTAGTCCCTCTAATCAGACCCCCTACTACCCTTTGTGAGTCCTCCGAAGACAGTTTAGTGATGTGAGATTTATGTGGCTGTTCAGATTTATTATTGCTTTGTATTTTTCCGATGAACTTTTGGCCCGCTCGGATTTTTTATCCGCCCACTAACAATCGATATTGATGATGATTGATGCCATTGCAGAAGCCTCTCTCGTGGAGCCTGTAAACGCTTATCAAATTATCGTGATATTTACACCGCAGGCTTGCCTGGCGTTATTTATTTCATCATTCAAATTATATGAATAAATAAGAGCTATTTTTTCCCGAGCATTTATAAAAAAAGCAGAAGTGATCACGAATATTATGAATATCTATTGGAACACTTTTTTAGTGATGGGACAAATATCAGTTTTTCGTCAAAAAATCATTGCTTCGGTTTTTTTAATCGTTTTTGCTTTACTCGATTTTTAACTTATGGAATAAAATATAAAGATAGTTAAAATGTAGAACTTTAGAGTTTTACTATAGTCAATTATACACTGATTGTCTAAAGGTATCTAAGTGCTAACTTATTTCTGCTTTCTGTTCTTGTTTGCAAATCCCAGAACAGCGTATGTATTTTTTGTTAGACATAGATCAACTCAACAATAGCAGTGTTCAGGGAGTAGCGTAATAAAAATTGTATTATATGTGACCTGAATTGTTTGCATCTCTTTGTCTAAAAAAATCGTATCAATTAATTCTGATAAAAAAACAGTTTTTTTTCATTCGCCCAGCTTTGATGCTCGACATGAAGTATCGATCGTTTGATCCAATATTTCCCATCACTAATGATTTGTCCGTATATTATGCAACCCTCCTACGCATTGTGTTCGTAAATGGTTTGAATGTTATCATAAACTATTACGGCTTACGTAAATACTACGGTGGGAATAAAAGAATTCTAAATTCATGTGAATTTATCGCATCGAGCCTCGCATAAATTATGAAAATAACATGATTTTGTAGTTACTCTGCGCCCGCGTCGGCCTTGGGTCCGGGCGAGATATCGGAGAACCTGAAACAAAAACGCCCTGAGGGTTAAAACATATTTCACGAAGCATAGCCAGCTCGGATGTCTTTATTACAGATATTGTATGAAAATGGGCTAAAACTTATCAGAAGGTTAAATCTCCTTATTACTAGCGGGACCAAATAATGGGGACATTATTTTTAAGTAACACGTATATACTCGCAGTCTGTATTGTTTGAGTTTGAAATGAGTCTGTATAGAAATCTTATTTAATACGCTACCATTTATTTTAAGTGGTTAAACTTAGAAACCGAGACCTCCCCTATTTGCCTTTATTATTTTTTTCTATTAATATATATGCCTTGTACGATTAAGCGCAGCTGGAGATAGCGAGGAGTATTACAGACTCAGTCTAATTTCTAAAACTTCGTCCGTCCCCCTAGTTAGTAATTAAGATAGTTTATTTTTTAGAAAAGCTCTCCAGACTTTTATGTATTGAAAGATGGAGTATTCTAGTCCTGTCACGCGACCCTGAATACTACATTATAATAGAGGTAATAATTTTTAAAAAAGTAAGGTGGATTTAAATAAAGTCAGGTGCTAAAAATGTCGTCTATCAATACCTGAACATCGTCATACTGCTACACGAATTTTGATATTTTTTTTAAATATAATATCTGTAGTCTTTTAAAATAATTATACTAATAAACGTACTATAATTTTGGGTTTTAGAATTGAGTCGTGTTAGTGTATTTTCGATGTTTCGATAATCAAGATTTCCTCGAATCGAATTCGCTTCACGAGCCGATTATAGATATTATAGACTGCTATGACTAAAAGTGTCTTATCTGTCAGACGAATGTGCCGGTATCGATTTTCTGTATGAAGTGTGCATAGTTTTACGTTTAGATATTCTATTATACTATATATACCCCAATAGCAAAAATCAGGATAAACGTTTAGTAAGTTATCTTATGAATAATTTTATACTTATATTACATTAATTATTATTAAAATATACTTATATTTTGCTTTCACTGCAGCTATATTTCTCATGCCATAATGATGATATAAATTTTAATTATCTGTCAAACGATATTGATCACACTTAGGATCAATTACAAAGTCTTCGGAACAAATTTACAGACATAAAAAATGGTTTGATTTAAAACGGTGTGCAAAATAGATTCTAATGGCTTTAAGTAGCTTCATGCAATATCACCTACTCTTTCAGCTGATGTTATTAATATGCTGTAATTTATTACATCTCGAGGCTCCAGAGCTCTCATGTTTGGCGACACAGCAAAATGCATTTTGAACAGACAGTTTCATAATTTCCATACAAGTTGTCGTGTCGGCCGTGATAGGTTTAATAACGCGGTAACCGCATCCTTAGGCTATTTAACTTAAAACATGAAATAATTTAATTCATGACATACTTCAGTAATTTTTAAAGATTTATAGATCGAGTCGTTCTTACCCCGGAGCGCCCTTGATTCCCTATTTTTCCAAAATATCGTCGTAAATCTTTATTTTCCCGTGTACTGTGATAGGAGAAATAAAAATGTTATTGGTTCTCTTGTATGTATCATTTTGCCTCAAACTAGAAATTGACTTACGAGCTGTGTAGATAGTTATCAATAAAAATAAGCACACGTCTAGATACATACACACTTTTCAATGTCAGAATAATCTCAATTTATTTATACTAAGATATCTGTGGATGATAATTTTATGTGTTATGCTACCTACACATATATTTTCCATTTGTTACTTTCATTGTTAATTTGATATTTTTTTATATTCTATGGGAGTATTGCCAATCGACATAGCCATACGATATTTTTTAACGACGTAGTTATTTGATATTGAGAAATAATCGAATTAGAGATTACTAATATACATAGGTTTTTATGTCCAGTTATTTTTATAAGTGAATATATTCTCAGGTATTTTGTGGCTGACATCGAAGGCCCCTGGATATGCTAACTACAAATATTATTTTTTAATGTGAATTTCTTGAGCGGGAGACAACTAGAATGAGATAATCTGAATGAGGGTCAGATTACCAACCCGCAGTGTGGGAGTCGAAGCCTAGTGGCGCGATGCAATTAAAAGCACCTGTATCCGACTTAATTAATTTGTAGAATTTGTCTCAAGCACTCTACACTTAGCCGTATTATTTACAAAACTATGTATTTTTTCCTTGTTAACAGAAAAATAATCTTAGAGGTTTCAACCCTGTAAAAAATACAACTGACGGAATTTGAACGGTCGACATGGGTGTGCCTCTCTTTAGACGGGTGAGTATATACCCGCATAGCCTTGGCAATACGCGACTCAGAAGTCGAAATCGATAGAAGGTCTCTTATTCCTTTTATTTTCTAGAGAACCTTGAGTGGATATTTGGTTTTATCCAAGAAAAGACGCCATCGGTTTCAGTAGCCGCCGTCCTTTTGAAGTTATCCCCGCTAAGGTTATACCAGTCCGCAAGTACTTCACAATGTCATCTCATCTTCTGCCTTTGATACTCCTGCTTGATTGGCTAGATCTGAATGGCCATACAGTGCATCTCGATGATTCAGCCAGTTTAGTCTATTCGTTTAAATTGGATAAATTACGATCTTGGTGCACATCTTGAAGGTGAGAGCATCATGCTTCATATTTCCTGGATAATTACAATTTCAAGAGACGTATTGGTGTAATTTTTGATATCTTCATTTATTATATAGGCCAATTTTCGGTAGTTGCACGCGTGCAGTAATTTGATAACAGAATCAGTGCTCGAATCTTGCCGGTAGTCTCGTCGTAAATTTTACAATTGTGTAATGTTTTCTCTAGTTTGTGGTGTATTTCATAAGAAGTTTGTTCAACGGCCTGGAGCCCAGCTTGCAAGCAATTTTCACTGGCTCGTTGGTTACACATCTGCGTATTCAAAATCAGGTCTTGTTTATTTTAGTATTGTCACAATCGCATTTGCCACGAGGCTGCGCTGGGGAACAGCAGCACTTGGGCATTCACGAAGTACTATCCTATCATATTAAAGTGGTTCTATGATATGTAAGAAATGTTAATATAAGTTTTTTAAAAATATAATTTAAGCATTTGTTAATTAGATAGTTTTTTAGTCATAACTGCATGTTTTTATTTGATTTGCAATTTGATTAAGATATATTTAGTGTCTTGTTGCCAAGCGCTGGGTAGCGACGCATTCACTCTATACAAGTACATGTCTATTTTTAATTTTTAAAAGCAAATCGAAACTTTTTCTTCTTTCGATTTAGCAATATGATTTTTAGTCGCAGGGATTAAACCTTTACTATCCGCAATGTTTAAACATTAGCATACTGTACACATTGTTGTAATTTTTGCACATTTTTTTTTTGTACCTGTTAATAATATTTTTTTTATTTTCTGCGTAATACAAGTAGTATATGAAATTCCTTCATGTTCTTGTTTTAAACACATTACAGCTTCAAGCTTTCAGAACTCATGATGTAATTGTGATTACTACAAGTCACGCAAATATGTAAACGTCGTGATCACAATCATTTCCACACACGGACATTATTTCCAAATCTAACAACGAGGATTCAGCGTCCGTGACATTAAAACCTCACCCATTATCGATATTTTTACTGAAAGTTATGAGGCTGATCATACAAAATAAGTTAATCAACCGACAGAAGTTACCTTGGATACAGTATTAACGTGTCTTCTGTATTTTGAGTTCGCACTTTGACACGAAACAAGAATGCCAGGTGACTACATATTAATATGGAAATCCTTCTATGTGTGCTCACGTGTGTTCATCCGAGAAATTTTCCGTTAACAAACCTGATGTAGGTAAAGAATGTCAATAAATGCTTCTTTATTAAATAACAGTTATAATTAAATAAAAAAACTCGTATATCCTGCAATGAGTTTCTAATACTCGTAAGGTATATAACTCGCAGTATCAATGCTTGCCTGTATATTTGAAATAACGGTTTTTATTATATATTTATACAGCTTCTCTAGTTTGAAAACGATCAAGTATTACGTTAAGGGTGACTGCTTCACCGCACTGCATAATAAACTGCTACGCGGTACACAGAATACATATTGATAGCCCGCAATAAAGTTGTTTGGCCAATGCACAGAGGTATGTCGGAGCATTTTCGATGAGGCTTAAATTTAAAAAGAACTGTTAAGATGAACCCCAGAGAAGTGGCACTGTTACTTATTTTAATATATAAAAGTGATTCTGCTAATCTTCTTCATCAGAATAGGTTGGTAACTATCTCACTGAACATATATTTAGCCTGGGCCCTTCTAATTTTGCAAGCATTTGCAGCTAAATAAAGCATCACTTTGTGGTAAAACATCTTAGAGGATTACCTCTAAGATGTTTTGTATATATTAATATACAAAATTTAACTATTATCATTAACGAATCACGTGTCTTGAATTCGATGTTTAGGTCGAATTCAAGACGCGTATTTTCATGGTGTAAATAAAGGTCTATATTTTATGCTGCGTATTTTTTGTAAAACTGCTATATTTAACCATTGGTTTAACTAAGAGATAAGAAGAAGTATTTATAAGTCGTGTGAGATATCCGGCGTTCATTAACCCCCACGACTCGGGAGCCGCCCGCCTGCGCTATAATAGTTACTAATATTTACTGTGATAACAAAGTCTACGCTCCAGCCGTAGTAGGGATTTATCTATTCGGCGTTACCCCAAACCGAATACCGTCTAAGTGTAGCTGAAGTATTTTTATGTTAACGCGTCAATTTTCATTTCAGCTTTTGAGGAGACTGTAAATCTTGATGTTTTGGTTACACTCGCATTCCGTAGAAAGTCGTAAATTTACTGAACGTACGTGCAGAGATTATAGTCAAGTAACTCGCAGTACAGCAATATAAACATTCAATAAAAAGTAATGCTTGTGTTTATCCACCAGCTTTATCAATAATGTACTTTTGTAGTTAGATTTAACATTTTTTGGATCATCTAAGTATCAAGATATTATCACTACATTATATTCTAATAACCAAAATAGCTATTACTTAGTTATTTTTGTAGTGTAATTTTGGACTTAAAAGACTGTCCTTAATAGAATTGTATTATTTGACGTATTTTCATTTAGGAATCTTGTCAACCTTACATTTTTAATTCTTGTTTTTGTCACACTATCCAATAACATTCCAATACAATGTTATTTTTTAACATTTTAGTACCATTTAAAAATATATTTGAATATGTGAAAACTTACAACTGTTTGGATTTATTTAATTCACTTATCTTTGTTGTTTTGTAAATTTTGGATAAAAAAAATATTTCCAAAAACACTGATTTCAAGTATCCTTTAATTTGCTTTCGTTATTTTTTTATGCGTTGCAAAAATTTACAGTTGACATTTCAATACTTACTGCAACAAACTTTAAATGCTGCTAAAAAAAACTATGTAAAAAAATATTGAGCTAGATGGATAATATAATAAGACATTGATTGAAGCATGCAATATTAGATGCTTATCAATGTACAGGGTGTCTCTTCATTTAAGCGCATAAATTGCAGAGCACATTCGTGAGGTCAGATCAAGGTGAAAAAAAAAAAACTGAAGCTAATATCCAGCGCGTCTCACTTGAACTATTTTTTATTCATACGACAATATACAATGAAACGAGATGGATATGCTGTCATATTTTCGTACGAAACTTTAATACCGCACTTTTTTAAATTTATAAAACGATAAATGAGATGTGCATTTATTATATTTTTTTAGTCTATATCAGTAAAGAAGCATCGTGTATATATTGAAAAAAAAAAACGTAGATACGCCTGCCTTATTGATTGCTTAGATTCAGGTAGGTGTTTGTACATACAAAGAGTATTCATCCTTTCTTTACAAATACGAGATTAAGAGATGATAGCGCCCACGCCAATCTTGCCACGCTGTCAATGACCTATCTGGCCTAATCAAGGTATGTTTTTTTTTATAAATATTTAAATTGGCTAATTCAAGAGATCTATACGTCACCTATTCGAGTTGTTTGTCCATCGCCCCGGATATGGTTCGAACCACTTTAATGTTTAATCTCACAGGATATGTCACTTGTTATGAATTTAAATTCGCGATTAGGTCTACCGTTAATATAATGTACTTAACTAATAAATTTATTATCTTAATTGAATTACACCAGAGTAGAATTAATATTCAATTATTTTTCATATACTCAAGAATCCGTTGCTTATAGACCACCGAAGAAATATTTCATTCTCTGACACAGCACTGTAGCTATTTTAACATCATTTTTGCGACCTTTGATATTCTTCAAGTTTTCAGATGTGTTACAGGTTTGTAGTTTTTATACTTTGCCCTGTCATTTGAAAAAGATTTCTAAACGGTACATAAAGAACTTACTGCCGTAAATAGAGAAACTAATCAACCTTCTACGTACCCTTTCAAGAGATAGAACAAAGCATTTATAAAGTTCTCACACAAAGTCTTTGAATTACATTGCTGAGAAAGCTTAGTACTAGGAACCTGTGGAGGTTTTCACGGTTTTTTTATATTTATACAATTCCTCAGTACAAATCATGCACCTGTACGTCCTGTTTTGCGTTATTTACTTAGACGAAACCGTAAAAAAAAACCACTCAAAATAAAAGGACTCTATTGGCTGATTGCAAATCAGTTGCAAGTTGTGTCACGTATTACAAATGTTTATCGTATTTGGCGTCATATTAGATAAATACACACGGTGTATGACTGATAGTTATGAATGCAATGTTAAGTTGTAACTTGCCGCTTGGCTGGTATGAGCTGGGACGAGTTGCTGTCACGAGACCCGTGTGAGACCACAATGTGGGCGTTCTGTTATCAGTCCTGCAACGTACTCCTGCTATCGACCTCTTGGTTGATAAAAAAAAACTACTGCGACTTGTTTTGACGCGCAGGGATGCGATATAATGATATCACAAATAAAAAAAAATCGCTTTCTAGTACAATGGAAAAAAGAAATGTCAAAGACATTACACAGACAGCAAAAATGAAATTTTCTAAATAATTTTGTTGAAATTCCAGAAAGCACGCTAAAGTGTATATTGTTTTATATACCCAAAAAAAGCAAAGGATTATATAATAAAAAAACTTTTTAGTGTCATTGAAATGTATGCTTGTTAGCTATATTGTTAATCGATTAAATTAAGTATGTCGATCAGAAATCAATTGTGTATTTACGATCGGCACAATGCAGTGTATTTATTATTCTATGGTAAGTAACAAACAGGTCAACGGCAAAGATCATTATTATGCCGTTATTTAATTATAATTATTCACGGCCGTATTATGTATGCAATCATTTTCAAATAGAGGTCTAGGTAACCTGGGGCTCAACCACGGCATGGGTTGATTTCTTATAAAATTAAAACTTTGAAACCATGAAATATGATATACAAATAATTTACAGGACTCATACATAGATCTGCTAAGCGAATCATTTTAAATTAGTTTTTTGAAATTCAATTATATTTTATAAATATGTATATTTTTGTTGTTGTAAGTACACGCGCAGGTTTCGAAAGACCATATGTACTTATTTTAGTACTTCTGACATCGATCAGTAGCACGTGTTCAGAAAAAAAAAACTCTTTCGCTTCGAAGTAATTTCTTCTTGTCGAAGGTTGCATAGTTCCGTTGCTATCTCAATCTATCTGCCCGCTGATTGGAAAAGCTAAACCATAAAAATATGAAAGTGCATAAGAGAGTGTAATTATTATTCATAAATAAATTACCGGAACATCTACTTCTTGCTTCTTCTGCAGGTGCGCTGATAGACGGTTGAATGGCCAATAGCTAAACTATTTAACTTTGTATTTTAATAGATTCCGAGCCGCCGATTGCCTGCCCTGTTTATGACAGTCCACCGTATACAGCTGTCAATAATCCTGACACTACACAGCTGACAAACCAGCTGATAATGGGAATCACCATCGGTGAATAATGTCTCTGTGGGACATGTCGTAATGCTGCTGTTGACAGAATAATTGCGTTCGTTACTAAAAAAAAAACGATAATGAATAGTCAGTTTTATTCTGTATTGTTTTGTACTTAAAATAATATTCTTAGAAGTGAAAAACTAGTAGAATATACTAAGAACTTTTAAAGTATCATAAAAAAACATGTAAGATAAAATAAAATTTTATTTATACATACTTACTGACTTTACAAAAACTTTGGTGGCAACATATTATGATTGTTTATTCTTTGGGCGATTTTTGCTGTGTCTATTATTAGTAAACTGTTAATATTAAGTGACCTTCATATATGGATACTTAAAATAAGTTATTTAAAATATTAATATTAATTAGTAGTTCTATGTAAAATCTTATATTTTTTTAAAAACAAAAACTATTAGATAATTCATTGGTACGATCAAATTTAATTCAAGTGTGCCGTTAAAATATATCCTATTTCGTATACAGTAGATTCTGCACCAATTAAACGTAATATGTTTTGGATGTGGCTCACGATAGTACATCATGATATCTAGAAAGAAGACGTAAAAAAATTAACTACACCTTTGGATTGAATTAAACCGTATCATTCGACTCTATATTCGTTCCTAATAAACCTAAAGCTTTGAATTATACGCCCCCAAGCACGAAAAATATTTGATATTCTTTATCAATGTCAGTTTATGGCTGTTGTTAATTTTATTACGATAATTTCTGCTGTAAAGCAGCTCACCTACATGAGTACATATATATAACTAGCTTTAAAATCATCCCAATAATAGATGGATAATTGACAAGACTTACTGGTTATAACGTAACGATGGACATAATCGAATAAATGATTTTTCACAGTTTTCGATTCGTTCGGATAAATAAATAAATCAATGCATTAATGGGTGGATTTATGGACGAAATAATGAATGGGTAATAAACTTCAGTATTGTTCGATCTGTAAATTATTTGTAATGAGCAAACCAAGCGTAGGGGATTAAGCAATTAAATCAACCTTTGCAATGTAAGTCCATAAGTTTGAATTACTGAACTTTTAGAGTATCAATTTGTTCATTAAAATTAAATTAAATTCGAATGAAGACGGTTATGCCCATCACTAGTATAACATTTTATGGTTATCAGAGGGTATAACATGATGAGTCCGGCACATGTTTGAGAGGTGGTATTTACGATTTGAATTTAGGTATTTGATGATGGACGATTGATGTGAGCACGTCTTGACCTTGACACTCTTGTCTGTGACCATTTTATCATCACAAAGAGAAACCATTTCCACCGCAAGACTTTCAAGATTCTCTTTCCGTGGCGGTTCCGTTTTCCTCACCTAGCATGGCCAATACCTCCATTCGATAATAGTTTACTCCCATTTTGTTAGACCAATGCCATCGTAGAAAATAAATAGGGTAAAACGAAACTATGCTATTACATTATATTAAATATTATCATTTTTAACTCAAGAACTGTATTGCTATAAATATCTTGCACTCATTGTCTTTTTGCAATCCGATTTTCATTTGGTTCTGAGAGATAAATCAGAAAACGGGATATCGATAGTTCAGTATGAGCAGCCTTTAGAGCTGATATGCCACTCCCGCTTAGTAAAAACATAATGAAAATAATATAAATGTATAGTTTAGTAGCTTAGTGATTCTCGCGTGTTTACATATTGCCGGCAATTTATTTTAATTCCGTTTGCATAACGTCGCGTCTAATTTTCCTGCCGCACCTCTGCTGGTCCCGGGCGTCCTCACGCAAATCCAAAGTGACTCCAAAAAGACATCAAACGGTGTTGTCATCGCGGGCCCGCCCGGCGTGATGGACGACGCCCTTACCTGCCCTCTCCGGGAATACTCTTCCCAGAAGCAGCGCTCCTGCCCCGCCCTGACTCCGCGCACCATCGACTTCACGCCAGGGCCATGATTGAGCACTTCTGTTTTAAGCTATTAAAATTATACAGCATTTGATGCTTGTCTACTTATTTGAACAATTTATTAAAATAAGAATAATATATTTTTTAATCATATCAAGGCACTCAAAAAAAACGAACGAAGTCTACTATGTATACTGATCAAAATTGATTACTTTTTTTTTTTACGCAACACGGTAATATTTTATATGTAATTTTAAATGAAAAAAAATCATTGCATTTAGAGTACAACATAATTATTAGTAGTTATTAAATTAAAATTGAAACCAAATTAATGATATAAAATTTAAATTAACTGACCATAAACAATGTTTCATTCCTTTGAAATTACTTTAGCGCGTGACTTGTAAAAAAATATATAATTAATATTCATTTATAAATTATGCATTAATATTTTGATATGCGTTTAAACTTCATTTAGTGGAAAGCTTATTACGGTATATTACGAGTCAGTCAGTCTCAGGAAACACTAATTATCTCAACGAAAGCTCGAAAATTCCCTTGCCATTAGTTTCCTTTCTTAGCTCGTATAATTAATAAGCGCGCTCGAGGCGAGTTGCGATTTATCACGCTTGCATATTAATCCGCCCTCGGAGGTGCGAGTGTGCCGAAGGCAGAAGGTTCTGCCGGAGCATTCGGCATCCCTCTCTCGATCTCGAGGTAAGTCGCGAGTCATGAGAATTCGCGAGCCTCCCAGACAAAGGGACGCTCGGTAGGACGGCCCGAGGCTTTTCGCAAGCCGACGCGAATATTCGTTTCTCTGCGTGCTATTAAATTCACTGCTGTTTTTATGTATCTTCATCTTCATAAAGTGCTTGTCCTCAGAGGAGGTTGACGACCATCTCACTGAGCATATACTCATGCTGAGTCAGTGTTAAGGTTTTCTAAGGGGAAAATAGTGTAGTGGGTTCCAGGGTCCTTCTACATCGCAGTTTTATATTCTAATATGTGTATTACTGCTGCCCAATAGCATTATTATATACTCCTTTCCTTACAAAACTCTGGCGTTTACATATGATACTCTTTCTGCTAGAGACACAATAGCAGAAGCCTCCCCTCCTCGGCAAGGTACTTCCATAACACATTCCTCCACAATCATTCCAAGTCCACTACTCCATTACAGATCCTTTACACATGCTCAGTGTACAGAATGTCAGCCACGCATAAGCAGCAGAATGGGGAGAGCGAGAAGGTTTTGATATATATCGGCTTAATTAAATAAGGTCAACAAACAAACATGTCTTTTACTATAGATGTGTCTTTTATTGGTTCAAAAAAATCGCACGATTTCCCTTTTAAAAATATGCCATTTAAAATGTACGATTTTAATCCATCCCAATAAATCCACGACATCATTAGTATCACCTGTGCACGAAAATAAATTTTCGTGTTATGTAGCGCTTCTATTCGCCGTTAGCAGCAATTCGTAAATTTTTCATTATCAACTGATAATTATCATCAATAAAAGTAGTTAAAACAATGATTTACACGTATACTGTTCTCAATGAAATATTTAGGAATCATCCCATGAAATTGTTATTAAATTTAAATAAAAATAGGTCATAAATATTTTTTATTCAAATCGATAATCGCATTTGACAATTTCATATCAGTGTGACAACGAAAAAAATCGCTACTGCTGCGTGAAATTTCACCGCGAATATTTTCGTGTTGGTTTGAGGCATATTTGATGGCACAAAAAATGGGAGAGTAGAATGAGACTGGCGGCGTATTAGCGGCTTTAGTCTCATTTAGTCTCTTTTAGTCGCTTTTCATCTTGGAAATTGATAACGGCCCGCCGACGTGAGAGCCGGTGCGTGGCCGGCTGTGATGTGGGAACCCGCTTATTTTTGTTGGTAATTAATATTAATATCCAGCGCGTGTTGTTCGAGGCTCGGTATTTATAGATTTCTCATTAGCGCGGAACGGAAAACACAATCTTAATTTGTTTCCCTGGAGAGCTAAAATAAGTGCTCTATTTATGTAATTAATGCTGTGGACTTTATTTTCGTGAGATTCCGATGCTGGCGCGTCGCTTGCGCACCGGGCTCGGCCAATGACTAAGAAAAATTATGAGATCAATCTAATTTACTTTTTATAAACTATGATTACGCTGTTTATCGACTTATATAATATAATAATAAGAGACTAAAATGCAATTATTTTTTTAAATAATCATTCACTATCAAACGTTTAAAAAAAATAGCATACAGATATTTTAAAACTTACCATATTATTCAACCGTCATAGCTACTAACTTTGTCAACTTTTTAGGTTGACATTTTCAAGCAGTGTTAATAGTTCACGAAACCTCACTCTGCTTGAAAATGCCAAACTAAGCAGTATGTTAGCCATACCAGTCGTGTGAACAAATAAAAATGTGGAAATTCACTAAAATTATTAATTAAAAAAAAAAAAAAAATATATATATATATATATATTATATTCAACCTGTACTTGCTGTTAAAAATATTGAACAAATTATTAACTGCCAAAAAAATAATAGTTTAAATAATTTTTTTTATTAATTAAGTAGGGATTAAAAAAAAATTTTTTTTTTTTTATATGTTACAAATATTTTTAGGGTCTGCATATACAAATGTATGTACTAGTGATTATTATTATCATGCTCTTCTGCGGCTGAGCACTTAGCTCATAAATAGGCAAGGCGAGTGGATTTGTGGGTCTGCATGTAAAAATGCCAGTTTTTTAAATGACTTCGTGCAGGCCTGGCGTGACCACCAACCAGATTTTGGCAGAACATGACGAGATATCAAGATTTGATTAGCCTTTAGCATTTCCCTTCCAACTTAATTAGATCGGATTTCTGATGGTTAACATGCCTCGGATATTAAACCATTAAATAGAAAGTTATTTCGAAATTCGTAGCGTCCAATATCGAAAAACTCAAAGTTTTGGATAATCTATGGCAAATTCGAAAGATGGAATCAGGAAGGGAATAATATTTCTGAAAAATATCTGGAAAAACATATTAATATATGTATGGTGTGTGTGATGGCCTTCTTTTTTATAGTGTGGAAACCTGGTAAAAAATGTGATGTAGAAACAAAGATATACAGAATTTGGTGTTAGCGCAGAACATTTTCAGCACTTGAACAAATAGACGAATCGATGTCTTCGTGCCCTCTACTTTCCTTATCTAATCGAATCCAAAAGAACAATGTGTGTTCTTTGAGTTACAATACTTTTTAAGTAAAAATAAAATGTTTAATGTTTAAAACTTAGTAAAAAGTACACAGAGTCGTAAAAAAATTGAAAGAGATCGATAGTTTGGTATTTGTTAAACCTACGTACGCAGTCAGAAGAATATCGACAGGTTGATTGAAAATGTTGATTCGTCATAAATCATAAACCCATGCATTTGTAAAATTAATTAATAGGTTAAATAATAATAATAACTTACGCACACGGTTAGATATTAAAAGAAGCTCCACACTAGATGGACGACTGTGACGAATGATATCAAGAGATCCCAAGCCGTTTCACTTAAAAAATAAAAAAAAATGTTATGTGCACAAAGAGGCGTTGATTTTTAAGAAGTAACAGGATGCGATTGTGCTGATATACGCTTTATGGCTGTTGGAGGAATGACTTGTGAATGGCGCTCTTAAAGATCAGAAGCCTTTGAATTAGACGACGAAAAGAAAAGAATCGTCAAATGATCGCAAAATGTACAAAGCTACGCTGATTACAATATTTTTGTTTTTATATGTGATACAAGTGTTATGCCAGGTGGAATGTTACAAATGGCGCTCTCAAAGATCAGAAGCCTCTGGATTAGAGCGACCAAAAATAAAAGGATCGTCAAAAGATCGCAAAATGTAAAAAACTACGTTGATTACAATGTAGATTTATATGTGATGCAAGTTTTATGTCAGGTATAAAGATATGAATGGCGCTCTTAAAGATCTCTTGAATCAGACGACAAAAAAAGGATCGCCAAAAGATCGCAAAATGTACAAAGCTAAGTTGATAACAATGTATATGCGATACAAGTTTTATGCCAAGTGGAAGGCTATATATGGCGCTCTTAAAGATCAGAAGCATTTAGATTAGAGCGATGAATTGAAAAGGATCGCCAAAAGATCGCAAAATGAACAAAACTACGTGGATTGCATTGTATATTTATATGCGACACATGTTTTATGCCAGGTTATAAAGGGAGATCAGAAGCCTCTAGATTAGGAAAATCAGAATGAAAGGGATCATTAAAAGATCGCAAAATGTATAAAGCTTATTAGATAACAATATATATTTATATGTAATTTAAGTTTTATGCGAGGAAAGAGAATATGAATGGTGCTCTTAAATAGCAAGAGCGTCTTCTAGATAAAGAAAAAGATCACAAAGTGCACAAAGCAACGCTGATTCTAACTAACGCGATGTACCTAATGATGATGAATAGCATCTGCAGGGAGGCCAGCAGGCAGTGGCGCATGCTCGCCGGCGTCATTACGCTCGGTTGTTCCCGTTCATCATTTTTGCATTTGTCTGGCGACGGCGCACCTGCCCGATGCAGTCTCGTAACAGAAGTCGCCTCGTGGCATTTCGTTGCACATGCATGACAAACGGCCGCCATTTCGGTGCATCACGTGACGACAGAGGCACGCGCAATTATACCGAGGGGCCGCTTCCCGGCCGCGTTAGAAAATACACCTCCCAACCCATCGTGTGACAATAATATTGCTCCATATTTTAAAAAAATATTTTGCGTTATGTATAAAAGTAAAAATTTGTACTAAAATGTATGATAGATCTTTTTGAAATCAATAAGTAACACTGAAACAAGGGTTGTCACAGTGTCGACCGCGTGAGTATTCCTTGTCATGCAATTTTGTCTTATTACTATTTTTCTAATGATCACTTATTACATACGACGTTGGTGGACTGCCGTTTATAATTTAAAAAAAAAAACAGGTCGCCCATAGTGATCCAAAGTTTGTCGATCCCTACACTAAAAGATTAAAAATGTTTTTTTGTCGTGTTTTACAATTTGAATTCTAATGAAAATTTTAGTTTTGTTAAAAAGTAATTTGTGTTTATTTCATAAATGTGTAATGTATAATCATTATTGTAATAAGCCTAATAAATATTCAGGAACATTATAACATTGTTGTAGTAATCTAATAGTAGGCTGAGAGAGCGAATAGTCACCAGGTAGCGACAACCAGGAGCAGTGGGATTGAAGCTTACCGCGTGCCATAAACACGTTAAATAAATATTATTATTACGGTTTCTCTGTGTTTGAATAATGTCATTATGCCGAGTAATCTAAGGGTGAAATCACAGCAAACACGTTGAGCTTATTCACAAACACATAACAAGCGCAAAGTTTGCGAGCGCCAAACAACACCGACTGACAATCCCCATTCAGGTTTGCGCAGAGGCGCAATCTGGACATTCGCACGCGAGAATCTGCTCGGTGTGTCGGTCCTTTTGTTTGTTTTCAGCATAATTATGCTATATCTGCAAACATTGCGCATATGTCATGTCGCTCCGTCAACAGAGCCACGCGCTCGCCGGGGTTACGCAAGCCCGCCCACGCCGGCAAAACTGGACCCAAATAACGGGGGCGCACGGATCACAATGGCCTGCTCGAGGGTCAGCCAACTCTGAGGCGGCACTGAACATGGGTAATGAGTTTCATGACATTTCGGTTGCTGATCTAAACTTGAGCTGGAAATGTCATTTGTTGGTGAGAAAATGTATTCCAAATAAACCTTGACAGGTATGTCTCGTTTTTCCATTAAAATATATACGTGCTATTTATTATTTATTTACTAAATAAATTTTTAAAAAATCTCCTAAATAGTAATACAATTACTTATTATTATATGTTCATATTAAACAATACTAACAGCATTCTCAAAAAAATGTGTACAACGAATATTTTTATCCGTATAATGTAAAGCGAACCTAATTTTTTGCTGTGCTATAAAAAATCCAGGAAACACCATAGCTCTCAGGAAAGAACACCCATAAAAAAATTCTGTCCCCGGAAAAGGCTACGAAATGCCTTAAAAAATCAATACTCCACCCTTAGGCTTTATCTCATTTTATTTATAGCGCAATCACGGCATCCGCCCACCGCACCACCTGTCCACGCGCCACGAACGAATAATATGTTTACTTCACATATTCTGCTAATTAACCGTGATAATATTTGGTATGGTAAAACTGCAGCTTGTGCTTGTGACTTCTCAATGCCACGACGGTGACATCAGTCCTCGTGCCAAGACCAAGTGCCGCCGAAATGCCACAGGGTACTCGATCGCATTGCGTATATTCATTTGGCAACTATTCGTCAAGCGTGCGGTGCTCCCTCGATACATAGCGTGTCCGCCACACCTACGCCGTCCGTTTATTTTTATTTTTTCACCTTCCGTTGCAGTATTTCTTTTCTCTTATATTTACGATCGATTGTCTTTTGAACGAGAGAATTTATCATTTTTAATGTAATACATGAGGTCCGTTATTGCTTCATTTGAAGTTAAATATGTTTGCTGATGCAATAGATTATATATTTTGTTTTAATAATTCACATATTTAACAGTAAAGATATTTTAAATATTGAGCTTGCTAACTTAATTTATTTTTTTACCTTTCGTTTCGATGTTTCTTTTCTCTTGGATTTACGATCGATTGTCTTTCAAATGAGAGTACTTATCATTTTTAATGCCACCTATGAGATCCGTTATTGCTTCATTTGAGATTAAATATGTATGTCGATACAATGGATTCTATGTTCAGTTCAAAAATAAACAGCTGTCGTATTTATAAGTTACGTACAAATTGTTAGCCAACACCTGAATTAACAATGTGGCGCGGACATGCACTCTAGCGCTTGGTCGATTAATGTTCTATACAAGGAGTGTAAATGGCTTTGTGTTGGTAAACATATATTTATAATGAATTTTTATAGCTACAGAAATGCTATCAGTTATATTCATTCATAAAAATCAAAGCTAATATTCTTGGATAATATAGACACGCTAAAAGCGTTGTAAATATATATTGATTTATGATATCTCACTTTTCCGCCAAGTGTGCATCTAAAATCACTATGCCGATTGTGCAGTAAGCAGTGGGTTTATAGGTAGATGCTAACAGCCGCATATAAAGATTACAGAATGAGTAATGGTAAATATGAGTGTAGATGCCAAGTTCCAAGATCTTATTTAACTGTAATTATACATACATATTCATATAGACCTAATGTTAAATATTATGCTTGCGACTGAAATCCATAATTATTGGAGTGCAAATTATTTGGCGAAATTTCAAATTATATTTATTACAACATACAAGTCGTTTTAGATTCCTGGTTCAGATTGACTAAAAATATGTGAAAGAAAATCAGAGCTTGTCGTGATTTCCGAACACACTTCGGTCGCAACGCTGTCGTCTTACCGATCCAGTCGATTAAATAGTTGTTATTTGGTGTTTACAGTTTAAAGCAATAACAAGTGGCTCTCGCGTTACCGACCGAAAGAGCCATCGTACAATTTAGGCAAAGCGTCAGTTCGATTTAAAGATTAAATATTGAAGTATTACTGAGAAGTGAAAAGCGTAACCTTTGGTTAACTACAAAAAGTTTCACTTCAATCCCGTGTAAAGGTTACGAGTAACGCTTCATTTATGATGCTTAGAAAATATCGCGTGTGTGTTTGCCGATTGTTGTCACAGCTCTCGAGTCAATGCAGTCGAAAGAAAGTACGTAGAGGCAACATTTAGTGTTGCCCACTCGCGGAGGTCTGACCCAGCTTTGACTTCCCACGTACAAGACTGGGATTGATTTTATTATTATGTCGGGAATTGGTCTTTGATACAATAGTACTCATTTACAATAACGAGCGCGGACTTAACAAAATCGTGATTTGTTAGAAATAGAAAGGAATCTGTAACGAGACAGCACTGAGAACACTGGAGCCAACGGTTATTATAAATAATATTTTGCAAGTTGCAACTACAATAATTGATTTTAATTGCGACGACTTTCAGCGACAGGACATCCGCTACTAACGGAGGAATTTATCGTCTATCTATATCGTTATTTATTATTTATCGTTTCACGGCTGAAATTATTGATTGACATTTTTCAATAAAATAAACTTCGATTCCTGAATGTCCCGGTGTTTGTAAACTTGTAAATAAGAAAAATAATCATTAGATACGCTGTAATAATTGAAAATAATAAATTCCACTCAAGTACCAAACCAAATTTTGATAAATACATTTACAAAGATATGAGTAATACATTCTCGGCAAGCAAGACATCCAAATTGCATACTACTAAATTCAGAATAAATTCATTTCACAATCCAATACCCCACAATTTAAAAATTATAACGATAAAAAAGTAACGAAGCACTTCAAAAATACTTTCTAAAAATAATTTTCTTTAATACATAACATACAATTCGAAATGTTTTTTTTTAAATAAATACATTGAAATAGCCTTCACTTGATTTATTAAACGTGATTATGTTTCATCTTCTTTCGTTTATCTTGAAGCATTTTTTTTTTCCAGTGATTATTGTCAAATATCTTGAATGCACATACAATATTTATATTATCGATAATTTAGGTAATGAAATTAGTGTAGAAGTCCCACAGCTTTTTTTGACAATGCTTATTATACACACACACACACACACACACACACACACACACACACACATATATATATATATATATATATATATATATATATATATATATATATATATATATATATAATAAACATCATTTTACCATAAAATAAGTGGTGCTTACTCCTAATGTTACAATGATCTGTAAGTTTTAAACAAACGAATAAAAAAGGTTTATGCCTAGTGTAATAGCTTTATTTGGGTCTAATAGGAGTGTAATTCGCAGGGGAGACAGCCATTAGACGCGGTGATTAAAGGCCACGCAGTTTCTTATCTGCGGGTATTAACTATTCCGGAGCACGTAGGCATTACACTTCGTAATTTCGACGGAATAATCTGGCCGGACTGGTATGCAAAGACACAGGGCGATACGATCTCGGCTGACCGACACGCGAGTCTGTCATTTCGCGAATGGAAATCGGCTTTCCAGTTATGGATGGAAAAAAAAATCACACATACACTTATTATTTACATTAGTGATGTACTATGACTTTCGACGGCTTTTTCATTTTTGATAATAAATATCTAATTATCCAAACACAGTTTGTTCATCGAGTAATATTTTTGAATAAAACATCCGATTTTTTTTTTATTCTACCTCCAACTGACCAAGGAGTGGCTGCTGTTAATTGCGAAAAATATAAGAATAAATTTTATTCGGTTGTTGTAATGTAATATGTAATGAAATAACTGAAATGCAGCTAGTATGACGGCGTCTGGTTTGACCCACCACTAAAAATGTTCGCTCCTTGCGTGCGTATTATATTTGCGTGTACCGAGACCCGCCCCTGGGTTAAGATTGGGGGTGAAACACAACGTGTGACTATCGATTGAGTGTCTGCAGTATGTTGCTATAATAGGTCACCTCACCATGCTAACTAGGCGGTGCTATTGCATGCTTAGTCCTAAGAAAAACCTAAATATAATTTAAAGCATTTTCTTATTTCTACTAATGTAATAAACTTCGCGTAATCCATCATAGCCAAATAATTAGTGTGACAAATAGTTTTATTTTTTTAAATCATGAGTATATTTTTTTGGAGTAGCGTTCGGTTATATTAGCGATATTAAATATAATGCATACCCTCACGATTTGATATTTACTGTCAAAAGTATTTTTACGTCACGTTATGCTGAATTGTAATACATTTTAGTTTTGTTTGTTGCAAATTATGTGGGATATCGTTTTTTCTCAAAGCAACGAGGGATCCGATATAGCAACTTCCTAATGTCTAGACTCACCTCGCTCTACACTAACACTACCATTGTTAACAATGCTGTGCTATAATCAGTACATAACGGTGCATATTTTAACCTATGCAAACCGACACTGTGAATGAACTAAAGATAGGCAACAATAATTTTAAAAAAATTAATATGAAAAAAAAAAAAAACAATGCACTTGATAATATATTCACTGCAGATGATTATATCTACGTTCTAATCTATTTTTTGCATCACGACAGGCCAGTGTTTTCACTTGGGGAGCGCTTGAGCCATTGTTTTTTTGGCCGTCGCTGTCGGCGCTTCTCTCGGCCGGAGTGCACTCGTCTATGCAGGTAGCGCGACCGGAGAAATCCACGGGCACAAATCGTTGACCCAAAAAATCATCGATTGTTATTCAAGCGCGGTAATGACGGAGTGTCTCGGCGTGTTATATGCCCGCGGACTGCTCGTTGTACTGCATTCTGACTCAATCGAGAGATAAGATCGCAATACAATTATATTTCGAATAATTGCTGCTGTTAGAAAAGTTTCGTGTTTGGAGGTGTTAAAAGCAAGCATGATTTATAGTTTTATGTTTTGGTGGAACATAATGCAAGTTATTTTTTATGCATAAAACAAGTAGGCAATAAAAATTTTATCAATGTAATAGATTCTATAAGTTAGTCACTAAAACGTAGCTTCATATACGTACACGCAAATAAAATAAATTTTATGTTAAAATATATGTACTATTGCAGAGATAACAATTTGATTACATATCAAATAGAATACTCAATAAAAAGTAAACCTGTATTTTTTATCAAATCAAGTATATATTGTATTTTTACAGAAGAGTGTATAACGAAATTGAATATAAATATCAAACAGAATGACATGGAAAATGTAAAATAAAAATGATATATACAAGTGAGTAACAAGGTGAAAATGTAGATATGTATACATTTGTTTTTAATTTATTCCAACATCCTTGGGCTTCCTACACTGCTGACTATCGAAGTTTCTAATGTGCTCATTTAGAACATAATAGTACAGGGAGACTCGCAGTGCAATTGTGTTAACCTCACTTTGAATACGGGGGCGATTCAGAAGTTTGCCAAGCAGTGGCGTACTCAGAGATCTTGCCACCCGGAGAGGAGGTCCCTTTCTTAGTCATAAAAATAATAAACGTCCTCGCCGAGTCGGGCCGCCGGGGTCAACACGCATTTTTGTGAAATTGATTTCGTAGATTACAACATTATTTTATTATTTATTTTTATGTAATTAAGATGTGCCATCCGTGGCCGACCGCTTTAGTCCCCCTTTCCCTATAAGCCGGCTACACACGTAGCGACACAACTCGCGACTGATTTGCAATCCTAAGTAAAGATCGCGAAACAGGACGATATTGGCTTATTGCAAGTGTGTAGAGCCATAGCCAATCACTATCTTCATATTATATTCGATTGTTTTGTAATATATAAGTATTACAGACAGCTTAGCACGAATGACTTAAGAAACACATGTAACTAATGTATTGTGTGCACTTTGTGATGCGATGCTAATTGTGCAGCTCCCAATGACATCGTCACTTTCTCCCCTCGTTGCATCATAAATACAGTTGGCGGAGTATTGTTATGAAGGTCTTTTGTGAGAATTTTGTTTTAATATTAGTTATTATCTTTCTACAATGAAGCATGCTAAAAGCGACGTGATGATAATTTTCAAAGAGATAAATTATTATTTATTTCATTAGCATTACGACTTTCAACCCGCGTTTTTATATATTATCTGTGTGTTATTAATCGTCTTCTTCTAAAGGATATTAGTATTTTTTAAATATTAATATTTCGTCTCATTCGTCGAATTCAAAACTTTGTCTAAGTATACTATGTAAGGTTGTTTAAACCCGGTAGTATTTTGTATAATAATTGCTACAATATATATCACAGATAAATAAAATAAATCAAACGCAAATATGCTGAGAGTATTTGATGAATAATCAGCAATGTCGTGTAAAAATAACTGACCAATAACATATTTTTAGCTTCATAATAAATATGCGAAAAATACTTAATCAACAAATTTTAAACAATAAAAAGTACATATTCGTTAAAATATCAGTACATTATACTATTGGTTTATTTAAAATTTATAATGCATATAACATGTACGCAATATTTAATAGTATCATTGGAAAGCTAAAGTTTCGAAAATATAAATACTTTGATTTATTTTAAGGTTGTTTGGTTAAAGTTGCATGCAATATAATAAACATATTAAGTTACAGTTATGTTTTGATTATATATGTCAAATATGTTATTTAAAGAGAATCATCATTGTCATTTTCGTTATTTCCAATAAAAAAACATTACTCCTGATATAAGCGGGCACGTACGTACGATTAGCAGCAATTGTCGATGTTTCAATAAATATCACTTGTCCTGTTTGTGCAATGCCTGCATCGTTGGCTGCATAAATGCTCTACTCACAAATAATGTGAATAGTAATTGATTGATTGCATTGTTTTCGCATGAGGGCTAAACAAGAATTGATTAGAAATACATGCGAATGCAATTTGTTCGATGCTTCGCGCCTTGCATACGCGTGTGTGCTTATACAAAGCAGTTTGTCCCCTTTATTTTTTTTACAGATCACTTGTGATTGTCAAACAAATAGTCAATATTTATATTTGCGTTGAATCACCATATTATTTTTGTTTATTTGAATGTTCTTTGCATATCAAATATACGACTAAACTCTACTATATGCGATTCGTTATACTACACACTGTGGCTGTAAAATATGTAAAAATAGTCCAGGCTTGTTGTTACAAGCATTGTACGTCAAACAAATTTTATTAAAACTCAACTTTGCCTGACCAAATAAGTATCGCCTTTGATCTACTTGGTAGTTACACTCATAACTGGAGCAGTACGTCTAACTCCGAATCCATTGATTATTGTTGTACTCAACGTAGTGATGGGAAACAATTTATTGTGTTTACAATAATTGTGCCTTATCTAAAAATATCGACAATAACTAACAAATAAAATTTCAATAAAATTATATTTCATATTTATTTTGTACAGCATTTTTAAATGATCGTTTATGTCATACACATATTTTTTAGTTTGAACATATTATTTATGGTACGACTGCAGAAATGTTTATTTATAGTAAATATTTGTCCAAATATGCATACTTTTATTTTAAACTTGATCCAACTTTTAATCGTCAAAAAATATTTGTGCTCTTTTTCATATTATCACCAAGCATTGATAAAAACTCGATGGTATAAAAAAATCGATTATATTTCATTGTTATAGATCGTAAAGTATTATATGCCAGAAAACTCGCTGGAGATTCACCAAATTTCATGTTGACTCGTTTTTCTTTATGGAATTGAGGCCTGGACACTCAAGAGAGCTACAATTGAGAAGCCATAAAATACCATTAGCTGACCGTGTCCCGACGACGGTAAAAAAGCGTTAGGTCTCCTATTTTGGACATATTTGCTAATTGCCTGAGAAAAAATCGAAAGAAAAAATAGCATGCGATAAACGAAACATACGCGGATGCGCAACCAACGCCAGTGGCTCTGGAAGTCGCAAGTACAAGACTGAACCAGGATAAATATTTATTCAATGAAATGGTCACCAACTTCTTCTGATGAAAGGCACTCGAAGAAGTGAAACATTGACCGCGTGTCCCATCACTACCCGGAGGCACGCGGCGGCCCACGCGGTGATTCACCGCGCCGAGCGCCAGACGCGGCGACGCGCGGGGCCAGAGAACAATGCCCGCAGAACCGGAAGAAGTGCCATTGAATTCTCTAACCGATTATCTTCGCCCGTTCTGATTGAGAATCTGATGACCGATGTAGTAGTGTTTTGTCTCAGAGTAACGATGGTGGAATCGAAGATTGCAGAGCTCGGCGCTGCTGCCTTCCTGCATTGCACCACTGGTTTTTTAATATATTTGACTGTACGAAAATAAGTACAGGTAATCATATAAAAACCAGTACAAGATAGACTCTAATCAAATGCGTGTATTCTTTAGGCAAAACACTAGTTGTCATTAAAAGCTGAAAATGACACATAACGTGGTGTATCAAATGTGAATATCAATTCCCTTGAATCGAACTTAGGTTTTGCGACGTGATTGAATTGTAAAAATTATGTGATTGGTCGGATTTTTTTGAAGTGGCCATTTATTATTGCTGTGTATGCACGACGCACAGTGGTCTCATCGTTTAAGCGAGAGTTTCTTCCTTCTCGCAATGTCTTCATTATTATTTACAACATCCTGACGGGCGCATCGCTCGCCTCGTCACTTGCCGCGCGGGACCCTCCGAGGTCCGTGTTTATGTGCTTTTGTCACCTACGCATTTCCTGCAGAAATGTTTATTTATAATATCGATACTAATATTTACATTTCGAAAGGATGTCGCAGAGTCGAACTGCGCAAGATAAACTGCTTTTTTGTAACTTGTTTATTTATGTTGAAAATGAACGTCTCTGCGATACCTTCGTCAGCGAATACTTATGTTGTGAGTATATTTTAACGTTACTTCTATTTATTGTCTCATAATATGTTTTACTGTATTTGGAAGTATTTAAAAATATGGCAGAATTATATATTATATTATTAATCTTATTCAAAAACATTATTCATGTTTAGAATTACTTTTATATTAAAATGATAATTTGATTGTACTTTATGGGTTTGCGAGTATTTCTCAAATATTTAAAGAGGATAAAGGTTACATATATTTTCATAAATAAAAGTCACAATGGGCGGACAGGTGGAGTTCCAGATGCGTTTTGTTAGAATTTTATCTACACCTATGCTGAATTTATAAAATTATTGTTGAGCCGTAACTTTAGAATGCGACAAGCTGAATTATATCACAATGGCTACCATCATAATGTTCAATATTAATTTAAGGAAATATTTTTTTGTTTGTGTCTTCCTAGGTATGTTTTCTCGGATATAATATTTTTCCCCGACTCCTAGCACTATAACAGTATATAAAAATGAAATATGCCACCGCGAGTCTTGGGTTAGGTAGGAGCAGCATGTTTATGTCCCCAATGAAAAATATATCACTTTTCTTTTGAAAAACTACAGTATTTCGTATGAATAAATAAAGCAAGTACTAAGTTTTCTAATGTGGCCGGGCCTGAGCTCGTTACGAGGGGGTGACTTGATAAAAGTTTACTGCCATAAATCTTTTCTCCTCACCGTAATATATACAAGTCTCCCGGAGCCGCATTTGGAGAGTGTCGCGTGACATAAACGAATCGGAATTAAATAAATTGGAGCTCAAGAGCCCACCTCCTCAGCGAAGACTCTGCCCGCCGGCCGTGTCTCACCTGGCCGCTAATAACTCGCTCAGGTGACTTCGAAACTCTAGCCCTGACATACAAAATGCTTCGTCAGTTCAGAGTGCTTTAGTGAATGAACTATGTGACTTGTATTCTCGTGGTAATTTGGAAAAACCTTGAGTGTTTAATCCTCATATATCACCGATTAAGTCATGCTTATCGTATAAAATTAATTACACACTGTTGTATAAAACGTAAAAAAATACACGGTCATCATTATTTTGAAGGAGAAAATAATAGAATTGTCCACCTTGCTTAGTAATTTTAAAGAAAAATATCTAACTGTATAGAATTACTTTTGTCAATTTTACTATTCATATTCACACATATAAAGTGATTTCTGAAGTGCACTTTTCATCAGAATAGTTTTATTAAATATATTTTAAACATTATCATTCGTAATTTATTGTATGAACATAAAGCTTATCATGCACTTATAATCGGTCATAATGTATAGTCGTAATAATATGAATCTGGCTTGGATATTGAATTTGTGGCAACACTTGCAAGTAATTATATAAACAGTTTTATATAATTTTTGTTTTAGCGTATTTTTCTTTCTCAATCGATAGCTTGTATTTAAACTACCTGCGTTAGGCGGAGTTATAAGCGGAGGCAATGCCATACTAGCCAGCACCTTATAATAAACATGTCTAATACGAGATATGATCTCATGATATATTTTTAAGAGTTGTAAAATAATAATTATAAGTTTTTAATATCTTTTTATTAACATAATTAATTGCTTTTGATAGCTTTCGGATAGAGCTTTACTTATTTTCCATGTGAGCAACTGGTTTACAGCATCTCGGAACTTTATGACATACCGGATTTAATTTATGGATAGGTTGGTGTGAAGATGATTTTTTTCCAATTAAAGTATTAATTTAAACCTAACGCAACCGGTTACAATACACTCACCTTCTAGGTTAAAAAATATATATTCATAAAAATATATATCTTGTTAACCTTTCATGATAAACATTTCGTTTTTTGTTTGAAAGTTCGTTAGAAAATGATAAGATATACTTTAATATCCTTCTTTTTAACGTGAAACAAAAGCGAGAGAGTACTCGGAGCCAGTTGTTTATATTATTAAATTCAAGTTACCGGTCGATAGAGTGATAAGAAAAACTGCGATTGCGAAAAGTTGCCCTGACCATTTGTATTCCGAGGCTTATAAGGAACTGAATATTATTTCAGCGTCTGTATTTGCATCGTTCTCGACTTAAAGCCAAAATCTCAACATATTTTTTTAAATTCTGGATCAAGATATGTTTTCAACAAATTATTTAAAAGCAAAGTTATTATTATTTTTACTATAAACTAAATTTTTCAACCTTAGTTTATATTGTCTGTGTCTCAAATAGTATTAAATTTGTCAAAAGGCGTATATTTGTAGGCCGTAAAATTGCTGATTTCTAGAATCATGAAATCTGTATAAATTTGTGTAACACAATAAACTACATGTCCATTATTTTTGCAAGCATATTTTATGGCACCCATTTCTCTGAATTGCTTAAATAAAATTTATAATGAACTCAAGTGGGCCGTCTTCGATTTCATATTTTTTAGACCTTGACAATGCGTCGTGGTTATGAGACCGAAAAGGCGACTTTCGTTATAACGATCCAAATGTTTCCCGAGACTGACAATCTGCTGGAACTTTCATCGTTGTATTGTTCAAATTTATTTTCATATCTTTCACTTGGACTGTTACGCCTGACGAACACCGCTCGGTCATTATTTTTATGTTAATTCTATTAAAAATGAAAAGATTTATGAATTATGAATACGAAAGCAATTTATTTGCTAGAAAAACATGTCAAGTATAATTTTATAATCAACCGCTTATTCCAATCTTAACTTGGCGTTTTCTTTGATTATTTTTCAAAAGCAAACATGCCTAATTATTATAAAAATTGCTTCATCTATCGTAAAAAAAAAAAAAAAACATGCTTAATTTTAATTTAATTTTATAAGACGAGAGATAATATTTAAGAATAATTTACTGTAAAAAAAATTATATACCTTGAAAGTAATAATAAATATATTGCAGGAAAAAAACCATATAACCAAGGAATGCTTTTATTTTTTTATTAAGTACGTACTTACGAGAGTGATTTACCATTACCTAAAAAAAAAAAGCACTCTTCATTAAATCGGAGTCCGTACGCGAGGGATAGGTCGTACATAGCAATACATCGCGTAAAATCTATAGTTTAATGTTTTATTTGCGTGCTTATATTTAAATGTTGATATTTATATCGGCCATTGAATTCAATTTGTGTTTTTAAAGGTACGCATTTTACCCTAGCCAGGTAATTGATTATGGTTCGTCAGTTTTATAAAAGGAGGGGAGCAACACATTATACAGCTGTACTTGTACCGGCGCAGCGATCGGGCGCACACATCGGAGCCAGATTAATATTTAAATAGAAGCATTATGCCCCTATGCCTCGGTTTTAATACAAAAATAGTGGGGTGGTTCTGCCCGCCCGGGGCAAACACGAGACTGATGCGAACCGAAAGCCAGTGTAAGCGAGCGTTTTTCTATACGTACTTCTGGGCGTGTTGGCTTCATCGTAGATCAATACTGGGAGATCTGAATTTAGCGAAAGCAACCCCCGCTTGTGCTTTGTTTTAATTTGAATATACATGAACTCTTTACAAACGGAATGAGCAATTTGTTTGTTTCATGCTTCGCTTATTTTAAATCAACAGAATTTTTTTGCATGTACTCACAAAATTAACTTAAATTTATGGGTGATTTTTGTATACATTTAAAGTGTCGGCCTTTTCTTTTGCACGCCACCTAACTTTTTCTCGAGAGCGAATTTTTTAGTATAAACACTAAAGTATTTTAGCATTCCTGGTAATACTAAAAGTTAGCGCTAAAGCTGAATGTTATCACGTATTTAATTAAAATGTATTGACGCTTCGTAGGTTACAGCAAAAATGTTTTCAAGTTCCCTTGTACTTGAGCTAAGCCTGCTGTTCTTATGACCGGTGGGGTGGAATGGGTATAAAAACACATGTTGTTATTAGTCAAGGTAACTTAACCATCTGCTAAGCTTCTTGGAGTTTCAAGAGCTCCTGTTTGGTTGTTAATATCCGTACATTGTTTTGTAATATTCCCTAAGTAGTCTCGCTCGAATAGCTCCGTGTCCAGGTACGGGTGTATCGGTGGTTCCCACGCTACCTGACGTCTCGGGAACTGACTCGGCCCGTGTAGGCCTCCGTCGTCTTCGGTGTTTACCATCCCGAGCTCCAAACCCAAACAAGCTTCTATTTGGAGTGCTTTTTGTTTGAATTAAACTTCGGCAAGCGGGGGATTTGTGTGTTTATTTATAGTGATGGCTGAAAGAAAGTTCGATGTTTAGTTTGTAGTGAATATAATATAGATTAGAGACCGTACAAGAAACGCTTTGTCGTGAAATCAAATAAGGTTTATTCTTATTGCATAATGCCTGAGGCATGTAAACATACCTGGATGTTAATAGAAAATACGGGAATTCAGATCGTTTATTTTTTAGGAAGATAACCAAAAAAATCAACAATAAATAAAGTAAATATTTGTGTATTGTTGTATTTTTAGCAACATTATTATTCTATACCGAACTGTACTGTGTGATAATAAAGTTGACGATATAAGTGGCTGAACGAGACCCTGGCTTCAAGGTCGTATTGATGAAGAAGATCTGGAAGCAAAGTTTGCAGCGATTGAACTGCACTGAAAAGAACTTCCGCACACGAGACGTAGGTATTTAATTAAATTTAAAAATTATGGCTTTAGAAGAATGTTGATAGCTTTTAGTTAAGGTCATGAGGTCCCCGTTTACAGCACCGCATATGATGATAATGATAATAAATCCGTGTTCTACGCCCATAAAGATCTACCGCTTTTAAAATGTAAAAAAAACATTAAACTTGTCGAGCAAATTTTATCGTTTCTTTAAATAGTTGTGCATCTTTAATTTAAGTTTATAAATTATTTTATTAGTGTGTAATTAATGCACGTAAAACGTATTTAGCATTTTTTAAAAATATGTTATATAATTGAGTATGGTGTACAATTATGCAAATTAAAGTACTTATTCTATCACCGCAGTATTCATTAATATCAAGAAGCATCCAAATTTGTCATGAATCATTTTAGTAATAAATCACAATCAATGCGCTACATTAGCGAAGATTTCAAAAAATATAATCTGTACGAACCTTGAAGCGCCATTAGCTTAAAATCCACGGTCGTCAGAGACTATTAAACTTTCCAAAGTGATTTTTATTGACAAAGAAACATATTAATAAATCTCTTTGCGCGCGTCCCCGGCGCGTGGCTCTCGCAGGGGCTGAGAACCCCCCATGGGGTGCAAATTGGGAATTGGAGCTATTAGTCTGCAACCCCCAAGCCGAAGCGGGGCTCCACAAAGGCTCGTCATCATCTTCTCTTCATATTTCCTGGCGAGGGATCCGCCGCCCCGGGCTGCACTACTTACTTTGGTTGATTACCTGATCGTGCGGAGACGGGCACAGTCGCCCCTCGAATTGCAGATATTTCAAAGCAATCAGTTTTTATTTTAATTAGTATTTCACTGCATGCAATACTATGGAATCTAATCAATCACAAATCATGCGGTGTGATAGTGGAAATTTTACTCATTTAATATTTTAATCTTGTTGAGGGACAAGGAATTTGATTCGTGAAGATCCATTATTATAATGATAAAAGTAACTTAACTAGTTTAAAACCGATACACTGGGTCATCATCAGATGCTTAACTAAACTTTAGTTAAGCATCTGATGATGTAGTAATTCAAATAATTTAAATAAACTCAATGTGAAGACAAAAATACAAAGTTACTTTTATCATTGTAATATTATAATTATTTTTATCTTTTATACCTAGGGATGTTTTTTTATATTGAAACGCCATATCGCCTGTTAATATTTTGAGGACTCTAGTGATGTATGTTTTGTTGTCCACAGGTGTGGCCCACTCATTGTCACCTGGAGTTTATGACATCGAAAAAGTTATTTTGTGACAACACCCACGATATATTTTGCTGTTCATTATGATTATTTTTACGTTTTTTTCACATGTATTTTTTATCTATAGTATATCTTTAAAAATAGAGATGGAATATTTGATTGTATTTTGAATTTATAATAAAATTCAGTTAATGTTTAGGCAACGAAAACAGGGAATCTAGCAAGTCACTGGACATTGGGAAACGTTGCTAGAATGTTTGGGAAGTAAAATTGGAATCGGAATTGGGAAGGGTAAATAGGGAATAGTGACGAGCACGAAGTTAATGGTTGGGAACATTATAGTTCACCACAAAATGTTTATTTTTTTAGAAAGCAGATTTTTTTTAGTTTTAATGTCTCCGTAATTCACTTTTTATCTACTATGAAAAGTTCACAGTAAATGATTATTAAAAAAAACAACTGTCTATCAAACACTTCAAAAGCCAATGTCCAAGCAAATTTTCGGAGTTTTGACATTCATAAATTTCGTTTTTTTATAATTAACATTTTATAACTTTTTAATGATGCATATTTTATTATTCTGATTGAAATCAGTGTGGGATTTGTTATCATAAATATAAATTAAATTTTTTCATGTTTGATTTTCAAAGAATGAAATATGTTTTGGAGGAGTATCTATTATTGTGGTTATTATAGAATATCAAATTATTACTGGACATGAGTCAGACTAGCACACAGGATGCACTTCTTAGCCTTTGTGGTAGAAGCTCTCTTTTTTCCACAGAACACTTTGTTTCAATGATAACAACATTATGTAAAAGTGTTTCTAAATTTACGCGAATGCAAATGTTGCCTTTGGGAGAGATTACGAAACTCCAGAAATATGGCGCAGCAGATCTTAATTGCTGTTCAGCGATTTAAATATTCTCGGATATTCTGTAAAATAAATTGAAACAACAGGAAGGGAACGGAAATAACTCAGGAAGTGGCGCTTTCCGTAGAATTCCGCATTTCTGTTTTGGGTTAAAGTGGGGTTCATTTTATGGCCTATAAAATAGTGATGGAATGGATCTCACCTTTAATTGTAACGATCGCTGCAAAAACCGAGTATATTTTATCCGTTTCTTCTCAGATTATTCTTCAAGCTATTTGATGGAATCGTTTGTGATGTACCTAACCCCTTGGTTTATAAATAATAGGGGTAAGTGCTGTTGATAACATAATCTATCCAAAAATATCCAATGAGTGGATAATAAATTGGAATATTTGTATTATCTAAATATTAATAAACGTGGCCTCTATCAAAAGCATTGTTATTAGCGTATCACTATAATTACTCGGATACGCTCTGTAATTAGGTGAGTATTCATTTGATTATAATAAATAAGCATTATCTCGCATTATTTGCTATATGTGGGCGCGTTGTGACCTATATTAATGGCATACGTGCGTCTGTATCGACCACTCCTTTAGTTTTGGGTGTGGGAAAAGTCTCCAATTATGTAAATTGCATACGTCTCGGGAGAACAACCTCATTCATAAACAAAGTTGGCTCATTGTTTTTACTTTTACGCACGCGGCATACATTTTTGGTACGACCTTATTGGCCTTTCCTATTGCCCGTTTGGGATGCATTACTACATATCGTATCGTAAGTACTCTCTGGAATAATGGAAGGTAATCACGATAAGGGAGTTAAATTTAACCACTCTGAGGGATACTGTGGGGCTCGCGCTCTTATGCAAGCGTTGAAAATTTGAATAACCCAATGATATGGTTAACATGTTACTAATGATAATTAAAACATTATAATTCTGTATTTATTCAAAGTGAAAATAAGGTCACTCAAGAAAGTTATTCATTTTTATCGGAGCGTTCCGGATCGGTTGCACGGTATGTTTGCTTATCGTTGATTTTGTGAAATTATTTAAATATATACATTTTGTAGCAATTATTTTTTGATTTTGTCAGTATCTTGACATCATAATAACAGAGTATCGCGCCTTGCAAACTCTTGTTTGCATTTATTATTTTACCCATGTTTAATTATTGTTACCTAATATTGAAATCGGCCGATAACGTACTCTTCTGATAATTAATAACTAGTTGCATGTCTGCCGTTTAATTGAATTCTTGTTTTTTCATCCTCTTTATACGTGTATGAATTAAAATAATCTTTGGCTTACATATTTTATAATTTATTATTTAACATCTATTAACTTTTGTAATGTTTTTGGTAATAAATACGCCTGATTCTCGAGAATGCGGAAAGAAGTTTTGTGTTGCAAATAATGTTATAAGAACATAATCAATTATTGTGAATAGTCACGCTCGTTCTCACATATTAATATCTAGTACCTTCGATATACAATTACGCAGCGAGGATAATGTTTCAATCGAGATGCATTGATTTCGTCTAATATGTTGTAATCTTATTACGGCACAAGTTATAAGCCGGTAAGAGAGAAGGATTATGCACGTCGATTTTCGTATTTTATTTCAAATATTCCTAACAGTGATTAGTGAGTTGTTACGTTGGCATTCTTCAAAGGGCGGTTTCGATTATCTGTGGCAAGCGGCCTAGCGGCAACATTGTCCGTGATCGCTGGAAGAAAAGCAATTAAATCCCAAGCCCGACTAAGGGAGTAAACATACAGTTTTTCCTTTGTTCCGAGTTAAAATAATCCAATTTTAATGATAATTAAAGCCTCTCGCTTGAGCCAAAAAAATGTTGGAAAAATAAACTTTAGAACACTGACTTTATTATGTAAAAATTCTTGCGTAAATATTTATAAAGAAAAAATATTCCTCTTTTGTTTTCATTATAGAAATCGACATCAGTACTGCTGGCATTTAAAATGAAACTAAGATAATAAAGAAAAATACATCTTGGTAACCGTTGATAATATATACTGTTATCGTCTTCACCATCACTATCATTATTAATTTTACTTCCGCACAAGTTCATTTTATAGCCACTGCACACTTCGTTATAGCTTCATCCTAAATGCGAATCCACTTGAGGGACTTAAAAGTTTTTGACGTCCAAAGCCAGTTTAATGCGCTTGGATTAATGCCTTTGTAATATGAAGTTGAAGACTCTTGTCGGGGATATCTCTAACTGCCAAAAAGACAAATGCGTCCATCATTCAATGGTTTAAATTCTAGGAATGAATATAGGAATCTAGGTTTTTTTTAACTTAACAAGAATATTTTGATGGTGCTTCCAAAACCATGAATACTGGAGGTTTTTTTCTAGAAAAATACAAAGGAATTTATTACACTTCGAAAATTTTCTTAGGACATTATAGCCAGTTGACAATAATTGTACTTTTTGAAATGTTAATAACCAATGTAGAGCGCGGTATATAATTTATATGTAACGGTGATGGATTACGTAACTGTGAATTCAGACAAAGTAATTAGATACTATAAAAGCGCACATTTAAATTATTTAAAAAAATCTATGCGTTGACAAAATCCCAGTTCAGCACTGGTTATCTCAATTGATATAGGATATTTTTTAACATACGATAAAATTTAAATGAATATATTAATTTTAATTATTTTGTTAATGATTTATTTTATAGTCAGCCTTGTTAAAATTTAGCCCCTAACGCTGAGACCGCGTGGAAGCAATTTTCCTCTAGATTGGATCGACATCGGCGACTGCCTCGCCTAGCGGTTAGCCGGCGGGCCCGCCCCTCGATAGGCTATCCACCAGCTAATCACACGATTTAATTATAGTCATCAAGTAAATATTTACAAATTACTATTTGCGATGTGAACAGAATTTTATACGCACAATAATTTATGGGCTGTCGCGGACGTGGATGTGTCCAGCGCGGCTCACTCTGTTATTTTCCGCGATCGGCTGGGATAGTTCAGTTGGGAATTTACAGCTGAACTGTGAGCTGTATTTCGTAATAACCTGTTTTCTTTATTACACATTTGTGCTGGTGTAATTACCGGTATTGATAGTCTCACGATGCTTTTAGATGCATGGATAGATAAAATGCAATGATAATTTAAAATATAATCAAAATACCGCAGTTTATAGATTAATGCGTAATATTTTTCAAATGCAGTTGTATAATTATGTACTGTTCAAATCTGTTTCCTTTGCCCTTGGAGCGATAGTTTGCTTTTATCAACATATTTCGTTTGACAATACAAAATGTTTTTGCATGTTGAATGTGCCTGGCCGAAGGCCATGAGTAAAATTACTTACAACCGTGAAGATGCATTATTCAATTGAGTTTCACGAGACGAAGATGTGTCCAGGCAAACGTCTGAACATTTGTTATTGAAAATACAAGGTCCACTCACCGGCTCTCGCAGTCAGGCCAATTGACCATTCAACGTGAGTTATCAAGGTTGCTGCAGTCATTGCCTTACAATAGATTGCAACAACACTAATAAGGAATTCGGAGTATATATGCCACGCTACGTAGATTGAGTGACTATAAACCATAGGTGGCCAACCCATGGCCCGCGGGTCACATGTAGCCCGCGGTTGTTTATTTTTTTTGGCCCGCGGAGCATATGCAAACATTTTTTTTTATTGTATATAAAACTACCAATAGAATATTCCATTGAGCGCAGTTCGTATCATATCATATATATGGAAGTAGCCCAGTAGGAAATCTCATTTCCTTAATTTGGCCCGGCAGCTGAAAAAGGTTGGCCACCCATGCTATAAACGGTTGTAATTGATTTTATTTTTAGATTTTTAGATCTACATGTTATTACGTATGGTTTTGTGTTCAGAGCTCAAAAGTCATCGACACTATTTTGTTATTGTAGACGATATAAATAGATAAATCGTTTTTTTGTCGATTCTTCCGCAGTACTTTTTCAATCATTAATTTCCTTATTTTTTAACACTTCTTGCGTTTTAAACCCTTTCTTAAAACACGCAGCAACAAATTGCGCCACCAACTTAATTCTGGGTGTTTTTTTTTATGGTTTGGCCTGAAATGTATGAATCTACGATACACAAAAAGAAATGTACGAGAAACATTTTTTCGTTGCTATGTTTCCACGCCTTTTTTATAACATAACAACATAAATAAACTTCAATTCTAATAAAGATCGCTGTTCGCTTTCTTGCTAGTCAAATTTGATAAAAAAAAACAAGTAAAAGTTGGCAGATGAAATATGATTCTTACATTGTGAAGGCAGCGGGCAGTTCATCGGAGGATAAAAAAGAGAGGAGTCGGCCTGACCGTTGGGGTAGGTCGGCCACTCACGCCCTGGCCATCAATTATGTGCCGAGGCGGGCCGCTTATTGGGGAAGTGGACGGGCTTGCTCGCACGAGGCGATGCACAAAAAACCTGGGCATGCTCGCTCGACCCGTCCACACCCGGGGCACGCAATATCGTCTGCGGCGAAACTCGATATTGATTCGATAAATTCACCATGCAAATACACGCTGCCTCATAACTGATGGGATAAGCCGGAAACGATAGATCAAGAACCACGTGTGGACCAAAACAGAATTTGTATTGATTAGATAAGAACGATGGTATTTTTCAGTTTTTGTTTAACGTTTAATATTATCAACTCACATGCATGATGTACACGTTGACGCTCTCTTTGAAACCCAATCTGATTATGATTAATGCCGAGTATATGGCTATTAGTGCTGTTTCGATTATTTCGGTACGGCCATTGTCAGTGAGGGTTGTGCTGAATCAACAACCTTACTACTCAAAAGAAAATCAGATTGAGTGACAGATTTATTGGGATTTCATAAAGCGTGAGAACATAATATTTTATAAAAATATGTTGGCATTGATGTCCGTGCTTATTGTCTTTTATGTCAAGCAAACAAAAATAGACAAGACAGCAAATATTTTAGTGCCCGTATCCTACACGTCTGTTTTGTTTACAGCAATACTTTTTTGCTCTTAAATCTAGGGTAAGACAACCAAAGGGTTTTGTTTTGTTTTTATTTCACGTCACGTATGGTTTTAACAGCTCAAATTTAAAGTAAGGGTCTGTTTCTAGTACTAGTATCTAGAAAAAAATAAATTCTCTATGTTTGTTATGTAATTTCGTGGCTATTTTCGAAAATAAAATATAAATCATCCATCGCAACACGATCGACACATGATTGCATGAAACTTTTAAAGCTGTTTTATAATCATTTATTATAATGTTAAAAATTACTGTCACCTCATAAACAAATATTATAAGCATTTCATCTCTTTTAAATTAAATATCTACAACATAAACCGAAAATATTTATAATGAAAACAAAATTAATTGTTAACTTTTAACAATCATTTTTTAGAGTTTACGAAACATGGAAAAATAACTGTACTATTGCAATTTTTTTTACATGCTATGTTTTGTGTTAATAAAAACAAGTATGGTTTATTTATTTTAAAATGTGTATCATAACTTTCCCGCAGAAATTAATAATGTTAGCTTTTCGTATTGTATCGTTTGATTTTCTAGAAACGAACATTTATATTTGATAAGAAATAAGTAACGATGTGTTGTATATGCTTACATGCTTTAAAAAATATAAGTAAAAATATATTATGAGACAAAAAGCGCACAGAACGCCTATCGATCATAGTTACTTTGTCATTATAATACATGATCACACCAATATGAAACGTGGTTAATTATATTCTTGGCAAGCGACAAAAGAACTTGTTTCATTACGAAAGAAGTAAATTATTTACATGATGCTTACTGGTAATAATTTACTTGTAGATTTGGCAGATTTTGCTATTCTTTATTCGCTCAGTCCGGAATCGGTTTTCTTTAATAACAGACAGATTTGAAGCATTAATCCCGACGTGGCTGCTTCTCGGCGCGGGGCCGCCCGAACCAATTCTCGCCCTATTTCAATAAAGTCAGTCATAAATCACCCCAGCACTTGTATCCTGGGAATTCTGCTAAGATAGGCCTGAAAAATGAAACATCAGATACTATATCTGGAAGAGTTATTGCTCTTTTTTTTTTATTAAGTATTCGTTATGTTACAAGGAGCTTTGATGCTTTTTATGTTCTGTATTACGTGCGAAGTAATATGTTATCAAATAATATTGATTAAAAATATTTTTTCATGATCCTAATTTTCTTTCAGTAAAAGCTTTCGTGGTTCTTGTATTGTAAACAAGAAGAAAACATAAATGTTTTCAGCATCCTTCAGTGGTAAACTACAAAATTATTTAGAATTGCCTATAAATGTTAATATTTTAAAAAACTACAATAAACATGTATAATACATAAACATTTTGTTTTTCACAGCTTAGTAATTTAAAGCAAATATTTATTGATTATTGTAAAAGAATGATAAGAAATGTTATTTAAAACCGTAAGTAAAATGTACACGGATTCATATTTTGCATGCTTCAATTTAGTATTTTACAAATTATCAATTGTTGAAGCCGTAAAGCATTCATGGGTTGAAACAAAATTAAACTCCAGATTAAAAAAAAAAAATTACTTCATCTATCGATATTATTGACAGGCGACGTAACATGATCGCTTCGTCATCTTTCATAAGGTTCATTACTCATAAACATCATTCACCTGTAAGTCGCTGTATGAAGAATATTTTATAATTATTGGTTCCTTCTCTTTCTCCGCTCTAAATAATTGAATTTAAGTCTCACGTTCTTTATAATGTATGCAAATAAGAAAAGCGTTGAATCATTACTTTTCACATACAGTTAATATTTTCTAGTCACGATACTCCCGGCCCGTGTTTGACTTTCGTGAACTGCATCTATTAATAACCCGACTGCATTCTATATTGAATACAATATTATGTAAATAAAACATCTAATATTTTCAATTATATACGCCGTTAAGTACGGTGAGCGTAATTATTGAAAAATTATATCTACGAAAGGCACGTTTTAACAAATTAATTATGTACCGTGCAAGCGAGAATAAAACACGCCATAGCTGGAAATATTCCTAAAATAAGCCGACTTCATAGAATTCTCAGTATTTGTTCCAGTTGGGGGGCACACTTCCTCGTCGTATTAGGCAAATATTAGTTTATCCAATTTAAAGCATCCACCTCGGCCATGTTTGTTTTCTATTATATCACGTTCCAAGTTTTGTGGTCGAGTTTAATTGTCTGTGTTAATATTTGCGCAGAGCTCCTCGCTGCCGAGGGTCCCTCCCAGAGTCGCTTTGGGCGTCCTTATTCAAATTGGAGCAACTTTTTCTCACTTTACAATTTCTCTAGAGCGTATTTTTCTTGGAACTTTATCTTCAGAAGAAAATACTTGTGTGAAAATGTATGATGATTTATTGAGTACATAGGTACTATTTTACGTGTGAATACGCTGAGTGCTCGGCTCGCGATATCCCTGGAAATATTTTCCGCTGTCGTAAAATATGACTCTTGATTTTCAATTCATCTTTACCGCAGTATTTGCGGCAAAATGATGCTGACTCTTTATATCTGAAGATGAATGTTTATAAAAAATTCAACCTAGGGATAAATTCCTATTTTGAGAATATATACTTTTATTATTTATTTTAAATTAAAAAAAATATATGACGGCATATTTGAATATTTGTAAATTGTAGATCTGATAAAGCTGTTAAAGTAATATGTGTTTTTAAGACTGTTTATTCACGTAATGTTTGCCAATAATTCAGCATTCTGCCTCATGGTAATAAATCACCCACGTGTGATTGAGCCGTCCGTCACCTGTATGTAGTCTCGAGCTGAATGCCCCCAAAATATCACTTCAATTCGATTACGCAATGAAGATGCGGTTACGTTTTATATCCTAATGAATAAAATCGACAGTCACGATAATTTACCATATTTTACACCCACGCCGTTCCGCCCGACAGCTTAATGAAAACGATCAAATCAAGAATCCATCGATGGCGTTTTCGCCGTGATTTATACCGTCGCATTGTCGATTCCTCGTCGTGATGGAACGTTCGTTCTTTAATTGAGGCGATGTCGAGTTTTATTTGTACAAAAGGAGATTGCTGGCGGCCGTCAGGTGTCCGCCGGGCGCAGGTGCTGGGCTCGGTGCATGCGTGACCCGAGACGATCCACCTCCCGAGTCCTCTACACGCCATTCGTAATGCTTCCCGCCTGGCCCGTGTATCATTATTCTACCTCAAAAAATCATAATTACATATTATCGATTATGGTAAACAACGTTTTGACTTTTTGCTTCAATGTGTAAACATCTCGCTGCTTCGGCTTGTAATGTGCATGACGAAACTCTCCCTCGTGCTTCTACGCGTCAATCTAAAGAACCACCGATAACTTCATTTGTAAAATTAATTTAACATCCCGGTGTACACGAGCTCACTTCCTGTGTCCATCTCTGGTTCAAACATTATTATTTTTTTCTTCCACTAGTATTCATTATTCTAGACGTCGGATAGTATCAGTAGTTTGTAGCCGAAAGCGGATGCATGAGTTGCACTTTTGAAAAAAAAAAAAGCTATTTATATATAGTAGAGCCTGAGTTTTGTTTTAATACTGTACAATTGATGCTGGATTTTTTTCTCTGCAAGAGAAAAATTACAAATACTTCGTATCAATATCTAAGCAAACCTCGATATACGAGTATACATGTCCTCACCTCACACTTGAGCTTTATCTCGTTGATACTTGATGTATTTTGAATCTTATGTACACAATATGGAGATGAATTATTGAATTCCTTGTAAAAGTGTCTGGTTACAGTTATAATGCTCACTGCTGTTTTATCCAGTGTGTGATTATGAATAAAGTAAATATGTAAGATATTTCTGAAAGGTCCTCTGTGGAAGCTTCTTTGTATGTTTAAATGTACAACAAGGAAAAGGCGTATTTTGTGACACCTACTAGGATCCTTTGATGTCAAAATTTGAATAGTGTTGGTCATCGCAGTCACAGGCCATGTTACCTTTTAAAAAGAAAGCAACATCTATAATGTACAGTTGTTCATTTGTGTTCATCATATTTTCAACATTTTTGAATGGGTTAGGTTAGGTTAGGTTTCGTTTCCATTATTTAAAAAATAATGGAAACGATTTTCATGCTCTTTAGTCCGGAATATATTTTGTTGTTTATCTGACTCACGATATAATGTTAATGTTTTTTTTTTTAGCTGAAGGTTTTTTCTATATGTGGGAGCCATTAAAGAATTAATTATTTTTTGCTAGTAATTATACATTTCAATAGACTACCTTTAAAATGTACGTATAATTATTATAAAGAATTATAGTTTATACATCTACCGAATGGAATATTAAATTGTTATAATTAATGTATTTAAAGTGATATGGTCGGTTGAGCCGAAGCAGTAGCTTAATGAAAATAAGCATAAAATTAGTTGGATCAGTATTAGGGAAACTTTCTGCATTTTTTACCTTCAGATAACATTGAAACTAAATGAGTTCTCAGCGGTCTGTAGGCTGCGACTTCGACACGCCATTACCAGGTATGGCTGTAGTTTAACAGGTCGGTTGGATGCATTTAATTATAAAGTTTAAAGTACTCCCGCAAAGGTAATGCAGTAATGGCTGAGACAAAACTGCGTTAATTGCCTTTGAATCAGAAACATCTGCTTGGCAGCTAAGCTGGCAGGTGGAGACTCTCTTAATAATTTAAACTTGAAACTGCGTTTTGCTCTTTTGTCGCGTCGTTAAGTTTATATCGTCGATGGAAACTTTTGATTGTGCGGACGTCGTTAGCGATTGTTGAGATTATTTCCCTTTTTTAAACTGTGTTTCACAATAAGATGAATTTTCACAAGGCCTGAATAATCACAGCTTGGACGTTAAATTTATAATTATTATGGACTGAAAAGTTTTAAGGTGGGATAATTCACTTTGTCGGTAGATTTCTTAAATCGCTAATGTAAAAAAACAAGTCGTCATATCAATTAGTGAGATGGACTGTTCATAAAAACAATGAATTCTTTATGGACTTATTTATTCACATTACAATATTTTTTAAATAAGTTTTTACCGTGAACCTTCTTTATTTTTAGAGATAAGTGTGAACACCGTACCTAGGCAATACCTTTAGACAATAAACGTATTCTATTATTCTCTAGCGTGTTATAAATAACACAAATTAAGGAGTCTTTTACTTGTTCAATAATACAGTACATACACATATATAAATTGAATAACGTGTGTATGTTGACTAATAATTTTTTTGATAATCTTAATCTAGATATTGTATACATAATCAATTGTCGCTTGAAGTTCCTTGTAGTTTTCAATTATTATTTGTGTTTGTGTGTTAACATTGTTCTTATTGTATTTTTGTGGTTTGCGGTTTTGGAAATGCTATATGAAATATAATAAAGTATGTATAAATCCCTTACCAGAAAAGGAGTACCTATCCGCACATGGTTACACAATATTTTTTTAAGCAATTGTTCAAATTACGGGAATTCGCCATTCATCATTAATTTAAAATGTTAAAAACCACGTGGTTTTTAGCATAAATTTTGGTAGAGCGTGAAGTTTGCTCAGCGTTTTCAATATTGTTAAAAATATTTTAAGGGAGAAAAGGCTTTCAGAAATAAAATCTGTTCGTATTGTAGTTTATTAGTGATTTTTGACAAATGTTAAAGTTACATTAAGCTTAATATAGCCGTAATTGACTTAAACTACTTTTAAATGCTACTAATACTATTAGTGCTTAGATTTTCAGATAAATATAAATATTTTTAGATAAATATGAAATCACGCAAAGGTAGATACTTTTTGATGCTCGTGAAAATGAAGGAATATTCAACCAAAGCCATTTTAGTCATATATTGAGGATCAATATCAAAATCCACGATCGATGACCTTTTCTGATCTCTCCTATCGTCCGACTGGCCGAAACTTTGATATGTCGCTAATGCATCTGCTTCTGATTGACATTTATATTCAAAACTAATGGCTTTCTCCTAAATGTACATGTTAAGAATACTTACCATATTTAAAAACAATATTTTCTACTTGTTATATATAAAATATGCAGATTTTCCTTTAATAGCTCATCTATGAGAAAAACAAAGTGGCTTGATTGAATTTTCATCAGAATCGTAATTTTTTTTAAATAATATAAAAACACAAAGCAATTCCACGACTCATTTGTCCATATTTACTAAAAACTAGTTTTAGATGCACTAATAATTGTATTTGCGATTACTTAGTATCAAACACTTATATTATAAGGAAGCAAACAAATAAAGAGATTATCCAAACAAATAACATGTAAATAAATAAAATAAAAATACCAACTCGCTCAATAAATAATCATTCATTTTTATAATAGTCGTTTACAAATTATTTTGTTGTGTTTTACTTCCGTATAACATAACGGATCCTTAAGTTCTGGATAATCTTTAGTCGACGAAATAAATTTTTATGGTTATTGTGTAATTATTTGATTTATCTTTACTATCAGATTAAAACAATTTGTAGAAGAAAACATCATAAAAAAATAACAAACACAGAAAGCGTTTTTTGTGTTGCGAGGCCATATAGATATTACATTATTTTTATGAAAGCGTAAGTATTGATTTAACATTATGTACGATTTATAAAGTACTTAAATATAATCGCTTATTTTGAGAGAGTATTTCGTAATACTGTTCTAAACTTGGATCGTTATCAACGTTATTAATCGCGCATAACTGAATATTAAGTTACCCTAAAATGTTTGTTTTCAGCGTTATCTATATCTTTCATTAAAGATTAAATAATTCTCGCAACGCGCATCCTGTTTTAAAATACACCGAGTTTCTTCTTCCTTGTATCGTCTTCAGAAATTAAACCATTAGCGTAATAAAAACCAAGAAATATACGGCCGCTCCACTCAGGATGCTGAAGTGATTTAAGATTGATTGAAACGACGTTCCTTAATATCTCCGTTAATTGTTTAATTAATTGAGTGTGTTTATATAAACCACTAGTGCAATAAACCGATTGAAACCTAAATAATTATATTTAATTAAGCAATCAATTAAATTGCGTTTGGAGTTCTAATTAAACATCTCTGAATTCAATAAAGTTGTAATCATTGTCGGAACTCCTAAACTTCCGCCAACAATTATTTTTTACGGTCTCTTTGTTAACATTTCTAGTTTCTTAAAACATGTTCTTACAAATTAAAATTAATGGCTTTCATTTGCACTAATCATTTTTTTAAACCATATGCAATTACAGTTATATTTTGTGTATAAAAATCACCAATAAACAAATATTTTCCCTATTGAATCAACACCAAAGTTTAAATTAAATATTTAAAAAAACTATTGTATACGTTATATAGCTTAAATGAATTAAATTTTTTCAATTTACGATTATACCATAATTCTACATGCTGAGTGTTTATAGCCTATTCTTGTGTGTATTAATTCTATTACGGTCTATTGATGATAATTTGCTTCTTTCCTATCTAAATCGTGATTTAGATAGGAAAGAATCTATCTATCTATAATTATCGATGGTTTTACAAAAAATAAACAAGTGCACTGTTTATTTTTTACTAAAAGTTTTACTTAAATATCACTAATCAAGTATGACATATTTTTGATCAATGTTTGTCATTTATAGTTTAGTTTTCACTCATTAAATTATTTTCTTTTTTAAAAATGTGCATTTAGGTTTTTGATTGGTATTGTATAACATTTCTTAGTTAAAAGGAAGTTCATAATTATATTTTATAAAGGCTGTCTTTTTACACTCACGTTAAATTTATTAGTATATTTTCTCATTTAACATTCCCTTTGATTTGTTTTGTGTGTGTTATGAGATAATTTTTTATGAAGAAATAAAAAATAAACAATCAAATTTATAAATCGGCTCTGAACAGTCAGTATTTCTTTGATTAATTTCTCCAAATGTTCCGAGTCGCGATGGCTGCGTCCGATAGTCTCCTCGCGTCCAATTTACGGCGAGTGTAATTCTGATATTTATGTACCGTGAATGTATCTGCCCACTTTACACGGTTTGCTGGTCGCCGGCGATGAAAGAAAGCGCACTTCCAGGTCCGTCACTTTCTCGTTCCGTTGCCTTTGATGATGGACTCCCGAGATCTTTCACCCAAATCCACAAATAGGACGACGCGGGGCTCGCCCGCCATGCGCTGCAATTTGTCTTGAATAAAAGTTAAAGAGTTATTCGTTCGGTTTTCCTAATAATAAGATCGTTTACAGTTTGTTTATTTCACATTTCTTTCGCTAGATTTATTGTGACGTTTTCGTCCGAAACGGTACCGAAGTGCCTTGCGCACACCAAATATTTTTATGTAATAAATTTAAGCCGCTGATATGTGGATACGTGGACGAAAATAGAACACTTAAGATATTATTTAATGATTTATGCGCCAAACAATTGTTAATTATAAAAATTTGAAACGAATATAAATTCTGTAATTGTACATTATGAGCGTCTTGTAAATTCTAGAATATCTAAGTTATGTTTTAATATATTTATTCACTGAAACTTGAATCGTGCTATTATATTTTCAACCACACAAACTTACGTGTAATACACGTGTATATCTCCTACTTTTTTTAATTCGCTTTGCGCATTTCTAATTTTTGATGTATGTGATTTATAATGTCTATATGTCGTACATTTTCCTCACTATCGTCTGACTAATTGTTTTTTTTTCTATTCCAGGTAATTACACGGCAACATTCAATAGCCTATCATCCGCTATGACGTCACACTATTCTGTGATAAGATAGGCATACGCTTATTTCTACGATGCAGGATTTGGGTAAGCAGATATGCCATGAGAAGATTAGCCCGTCTATACGTAACATATAATTTTTACCCCAAATATAAATAACCAACTTCTCCGTCGTAGATTAACACCGACCCGGATTAAAAAGTCCGAGTTTTCATATAACGAGTGGAGGCTTAGCTCTTTGATAGTTTCGCATATAAATAAGCAGCGTGGTCGTCGGACGCAAACAAATTTTTTCTTGCCTCTGAAATTTGACACAAATTTTCAGTAAAGGACACTGACTATTTTATTATTAAATATGACTATTTTGACATGTTACTTTTACTCAAAATAATGAATGATTGCGCCATTAAGATTGGGATTTAGTTGCATGCCGTTTATGTAAATCGATAAGCCCGGCTTCTCCTATACTTTTTAATAAATGCGTACACGTCTGGTATGGTTATGCTTTTTAGTCTGCAAAAATCAAATATTTCATTTAAAATATTGAAATCTTATCCTATTTAATACTTGTAAATCTAGACACGGTACGCGATTGTTAACGCTGATTATTGATATTTAGACAAAATAGTAACGTTAAAGTTTAGAAAGACTAATTTAGCGCAGCAATGACTCCTGAGCTTTCAAACACGTCGCTAGATTGCATAAAACTTGATTCCGCAAGTTGGTTATCTGTGATTTAATTGATAAAATGTAATTGCTATCAATTTACTATTTTAAACGGTTCGATCGTAATTGCAGATCGTTTAGAGAAAATGCGTTTTGTTAAATCAGGATCACGTACCCAACCGCTATTAAATTGGCCTTTTAAAACTTGGGCGTTACTCGTTGCTATTTTTTTTTTAAATTTAAATACCAAGCATCTCCATTGGCGTGGTTGTCGGTTATAAATATTTTTTCGCCATGCACGTGTCCCTCGCAGCGGTATTTTCGTCTGGTCCACATAGGCGCTCCGGACTCCGTGCATTCTAGATTAATTTGACGTTTGTGTGACATCTTGGCAAGGCAGCTGGGTTGGCCTCTCTTGTCGTTGCATCTGCCCGAGTAATAAAGTCAGTTTACATAACTAACAAAAAATGCTTAAAAAACGTTAAAGAGGTAATTTCAAATTAGTAGCTTTTACCTACGCTCTCTATTTTGGTCTTGAACTAATGACTCAATGGCGTAGTTAATTTTAATTTTAAAAGAATGTTGTTTTCGTTTATATTCCATACATGCGAATAATATGCACTTACATTGAAAATTGATAAAATATATTTATATAAAATATGGATTTTAATTTTTTTAAGTATAGAAGTAATAAGAATGAAAAATAGGGATTTTTTAAATATCAATGTACTCATTTTAATATTTTAGATCTGATTAGATTATGAAATTATTTCCATTTTTTGCTGGGTAGATCTTAAAGAAGCGTTGTTTGATTTACTGAAGATTATAATTATCACGAAGTTTTTTCCAAATGCATGGCATACACCTCTCCGGCATCCCAAAATCATAAATTGAATGTTGATTAGCTTAGATCTTCATATAACGTTTAATCTTTTTATATTTCAAAAAAACATGACTTGCTAATTATCTTTAAATTTAAGTTCTTCTTGTGGTACATATTTCTCTTCTAAGACTTTTTAGTAATCCTTAGTCTAGTGAGAATATTCAAATGAACTATAGCTCCATATATTTTGAAATCCTTTGTCTCCAAGTCTTTCTAGGCAGGTGTCTCCTATTCTGGAAGATCTATATATTGCTCTGTATTAATACCTCATCAAGTATGTAATAAGCCTGGGTTCGTGGAGACAACCTAATCCGTTGAAACATATTCAGATGATAACATGATCCATCTCATACTGAGTAATCTCCAAAATACAATGAACTTGTTACTAATTAATCTCTTAATAACTATTGTAACCCAGTATAGACTCCATTGTTAATATTCATAACACGAGTTATAAGCAAGATATACCAGCGTAACGTATTTTATTACATCCAAGTTACATTACAGAGAATTGAAATGTAATTGATTATTTGCTTTGTATATAATGATTACATAAGCGTGATTAACGACCTGTAATGTTGCTATGCTGTACAGCGAGGTACTCCGCACAGGACCATTAATCAAAAACACCTCATAATGAAAATTCTGCACCATGCAAGATTTTACTCAAAAAAGAAAACATAAAAAAGTTAATTATGTCACTTGAGACTTGTTCCTCTTTATCTGGTTTTTATTCAATGAAATATTATAACTGATCATTCATCATTGACATTATTGACTTTTTCACGACAGCAATAACAATGAATTCTGAAAAAAAGTAGATATTTTCCTTTCAATACTTAAGCTAGTATCTCATTCATGATGCTTTTTCACTCGGTACATGCCACCGACTATTTTTTATTAAAAATTTAACAAAAAAAGTCTTATGTCTTTGTATATTTACATGACAATATAAATCTAATAACAATAGTCTTATTTGTGGAATATGTTGAGCCCATTAAAGCATGTATTTAAATATAAGGCCTGATTAGAGCTAATGATCGTTTTAGTAAATAAATAATTAGTACAAATACATGGTAGTATATTAAAGTAGAACAAGTCACGACACGATGTCCCAAATCACGACAGTCGCCCATTACACCACTCAGCCATCTTGGTCTCTCTGCACTTTGACCCAGCAGGATCTCTGTACAAATTAAATTTAAAATTATAAAGTACTTATAAAAATGATAAATATATTTAATGCGCTTTAAATTATAGTATATAAAGCATGTACAATGCAAACAAGAAATACCACAATAAGTAGCTTTTTATCATGTACTATATAATATTTTTTATTGTTGTTTAATTTTATTATTCAATTGATATAAGAATGATAATCATATTTTTTATATCATATATAAAAAGAGGCAACATGTTTAGTATATATTTTTTAAATTTATATACAGATACTGCAGGTACTATGTCTTGTTCTCCAAACACTTAAATGGTTTATCGATTTGTTTTCCTACTTTGTTTGGCTCATTTAAAAATGTATCAAATGAAAAACTAATGTATGTATTACCTCGGTATCTTGTTTACGCAAGCACTCTATACAAATTTAACCAATGCTAATTAGCAAAGGTAAATTGACACACAAGGCTACAAAATATCTTTAGATTCGCTGGTTAATATACGTCTGTGCCCTGTTAAAATAATAACGACGTTAAAATTAAGCGGCTCGGTAAGATAACGATAAAAATTACTGTAAAGTTAGCGAACGGATGTTTTACTCTCCATGATATCCCGTTCCAGTAATAATTTAAATGAATTAAACCTAACTTTATTTAACGGTAGTTTTAGTTAATAGGGCGCACGAGCTCCGATAACTTCGAATAAATTATTGCCAAGCCTGGAACGTGTTAATGAATGTTTTGTTTGTTAATAATACTCGATCGGTGTATATTTTAGAGGATTATTTTTGTATTTGCTTTTTGAAGTCCACACTAATCATACTTCATAATTCAATGAAAAATAAATCAATAATGAAGTGTATGCCAATCCCAGGTTTTTTTGTATTGACACATTTGTCGGTTTAATAAGCAAATCAGGCCCATTTTTTAGACAAAAAAACTATATTTTATACTACTAAGTTTTTAAACAAAATTTGAACTGATAACGTATTTCAAAATTACTGTGTGCTTTCATTAATCTCTAAAACTTTTGGCCGATCAGAACCACTTCCTGAAAGTTTTCTTTTTAAAACCCAGCGACGCAATGAGCTAATTTATAATTTTTAGTTTATTAATATACATCTTTATATAAGGCTAAGCTCATAAGATTATGTGAAATCTTGGTTTGTTGGTTTGAAATCTCATTTGAACGGAATTTTTATACTAAAAATTATTGAAGGTTAAAATGTATTTTTTTTTAAATTTTACTAGATTTTTTTAAAATTTAAAAAAACCGTGTTTAATATCACTTAAAAACATTTATTATGCATCAGTAATGGCCACACAGCGTTTAAGGATGAATAACTTTTATGGTGTGGGGTAAAAACCTCAAACTCAAGTATCATAAAATTTATTAGATAGTATACGAATTATATGACATTTTTTATATGCAAATTCAATAATAATATTTTGAATAACAATAATATAAATTATACGACCTATGAAACCATAAGGTATTTTGTTTATTTTTATGCCAATTCCTAATAAAAGTAAATTGTAATATTTCATCTGCAATTACACTTCCTGAGGACTATTGTTAAAATGTGATTTCAAAAACGTTTTCGACATATTACCAAATAAATATTTCTATCGAAAATATTAAATACTTTAGAAATGAAAGATTTAAAAAAAAACATTATTTCACGTAATACATTGGTCATGCGATCTTTAAAAAATATTATTAATAATTGGTGTTTCGAATCTATAAAAGTATTGTTATTAATTTGTATTGGGGTGTTTTATTGTAATAATTAGTATAGATACTATCGTTAACGTGTTAATTATAGTTGTTTTGTGTTATTTATAACCGAGTGAAAACACATTCTTTGTGCCGTCTATTGCTACTCCATTTACTGCTGTCGTTCCAAGTAGCTGTCATATTCATGTTGTATGGACTAGCCGAGCAGACATTCTATTCTAGGAATAATGACTTACTTGTACCCTTCAAATTATGATGTGCATGAACAGTTGCACAATCTGTAGGTACCAATCTTTAAAGTACTTCGCTTTGAATTTATTTTCATCAACAAGGTCACGATCACGCCACGGACGTCAAGACCTCTTGTCGCTCTCCTCTCGCCGAACGACTGTCCCGTATATTAAAGGACAGTTATATATTTAAAACGAATTCCATATCAGCTAGAAAAAAATACCCCAGGCTTGAAATATATCTAAACGAAAATATGCGGCAGACTTAGCCACAGAATTCGCAAAAAATGGCACTGTGTAATATATTGCCGAGCGATGTGCGTCGCAAGGAGAACTCATAGGACTGAAAGTAGAAAAGCTTCACTGAGGAGAAATGTATACATTTTTAATTTGCTTTGAGATAATAAAAATATTCATCTTGTGCTTATAGGAAATCATATTCCGAATATTTAAAAATGCACTTTATATTTTTGAAATATGATTAAAATAATACAATTTTTTTTTAGAAAAATTTTTGACCATATTTCGGAAAAAATTCACCAAAAAAGCTCTACTCTATTGTTCTTGTAGTTTTGGGAAGAAGTTGGTGCTCAGAATCAGTGTATTTTTAATTTATATATATATATATATATATATATATATATATATATATATAATAAAAATGGCCCAGCCCTCTCGCAAATAATACGTAATGAACTTTTTTGCAACCGCACAGTGTTGTCTCTCTCAGTCCGATGCTGCTTGCGGAGAGCGTCTTGCAGAATCTCGCCGTCTCCCCGGGCAGGTCTCGGCTGACTTGTTTGACTTCAAAGGAATACCAGACGGAACAGGTGCTCGCTCGGCGCACTTCCTTGCCTCGCGCGACTGCCAGACTCACCGTCGCGGCGCAGGTGTCGGGCATTCTCGTCATTTCCCCACCTTTTTGCAGCGATTTGCGCCGCTGTTTTCTCCGTCCCTCTATATATTTATTGACGGAGAGGGTCGGCTCATTATAGACTCTCGCCGTCGAGGTGCAAGCGTTGACCATTATCGCCATTTCCCCGGCTTCTTGCAGCGATCAGAGCCGCTCCGGAATCTGTTTCTCCGTATATTCTACGATCGAATGTGTAGAGGGAAGATTCAGATTCACCGTCGCGGTGCAGGTGTTGGGGACTTTTTTAATTTAACCGGATTCTTGTAGTGATCTGAGCTGTTGTCTTATTTGTCCTTCCTTATGTATATTGACGGAAATAATCAGCTTATTATATACTTTTGCAGCTGCCATATCGCCGTCGCGGTGCAAGTGTTGACCATTCTCGCCAATTCCCCGGTTTGTTGCAACGATCTGAGCCGCTTCATGCTCCGTCCCTCAATCATTGAATATGTGGAGGGAAGGAGGGAGTCAGCTCATTACAGACCCTCGCAGCTGGTGTCGGGCCAGGCGGGCGTTCTCGCCATTTCCCGGCACTAATGAGCCGAGGCGACCCCCTCCGTCCCTCCACATATTCAACAATTTTTCATTGAAAATTCTGGCCGACTTTTGGCAGCTACGTTTATTATCGCGCTTGCGTTTGAGACGCTTTTGTGTGTGTGCCACTCGAATGTCAAAATGAAAAGTGTCGCTTTTTTCGGCGGCTCTTTTATAATAAACACGCACGGAATATAAATCAATTTTAAATTATGTAAAAAATTATTTTTTAAGAGAAAAGTTTTTAAATGAAAATTAAGCGAGGAAAGTACATATAAACAACTATTACAAGTTTTTTTTATTATTATATCTTAGGTGGTCTTGTGCTTTTGGCTATTTTCCAAGAGTGTAAAAACGCTGTATTTATCATCGCTTGTAATCAGTTAATTAAATATATATATTTATATATAAATACTAGCATAAGTTTTGTACGATTACGTACGCGTACGATAACGCGTCTATTAAGACGCGTTATTTTTTAATGGAAAAACCCATACATGTCGTAAAATTGAAACAAACAATTATAAACTGCGTACCTAAAAGTATTTTAAATGTAGTTATTTTTATTATTGTGTTTTTATTTGCAATAAAAATGTATAAAATCGATGCGCGGAGTGATGTGTTATATTTAAACATAATAGGTAAAATGCGTTTTTTGTAAGTGAATTTTGTATTCTGTTTAGCTTGGAATTTTTGTTTTGAATTTCATAGAATTATCAATTTTGTTATTTTTATCAATCGGTAAATATTTTAAATATGTTTGATGTTCATTTAATGCCTTTTAATTGTTGCAAAGTTACGAAAAAGCCTAGATAAAATATTGCACAGAACATATCAGCACAATCACAAACAAGTCCAATTACTAGAAATTTTAATACAAAATGTTGAATATTTCTCCAAAATATAACTGTATTTAATATATACGAAGAATCTATCTGTTTGTCAAGTCTTAAACTACATCGTAAAAGCTCTAATTTCCCAACTGTTAAAGATTTCCACCACTCGCACTTTACGCCCGCCTGTCACACTAAAACATTTTCTTACGAAATTAAAACCCGCTGCGCATAAAAAATCTCGTCAAGAATATTTCGTCTCCTGTTACGCTTTATTTGTTTTCACCTCGCCGCGGTTCTTTTCGGCAGGTCTTCGAACCTCGCATCTAAAATTATTACCCACAGTCGTCTCACTGTAGGAAGGTAGCCAGCTGATTTCTGCTGAAGCCAACTCACTTTTATAATTTCTTACATTTGAAATTATTAAAATCTTTGTTTTCTCGCATTCTTACTAATCCGTACTAAGCGTACATACAAGTTTAATTTTTTAAAAAATGTTTTAAGTAAATGTTATAAGACTGGCTAAGATGGTAACCAACTTTCTGATGAGTGGCACTTATACTTATACGAGGGATTGGTGGCAGTGTTACTTAGTTAGAATGTAATTTACTGTAATTATATTTTTGATGCATCGCAATGAGAATCACAGTTTGTAATAAGTTTTTTAAGTTATTTCAATGACTATTTGGCTAATTTATGGTTTGTTTTTAAGTAGCAGAGTTCCATGGTTTTGTTGTAGGTACCTTTCCACAGCGAGATGAGTTTTATTATTTAATGTTTGCCCAGCGCTGGTGAGGGATCGTCATGTTTCCTTACGGCTCCAAGTCAAATGTCCGACACTTCCTGTGAACATCGCTTCTCCTCTGGAACCACTTTATTTATATTTATTTTATTTCCACTTCCACTGACCGATAGCACATTCTTAAATAACTCACAGAAGCTAAATTTTAATTTGTAGTGTTATTGCTTTGTTTCTTATTCCAGTAATAAATAAAAGAGATAATTTAGTCTTAATTTATCTACTCATTTCTCTTGTAAATACAGGAAATTTATTTATTATAAGTTTAAAACCAGGAATACATGATAAAGCATATATCATCAAATTAGAAAAAAATAAATTAAATTAAATTGACTATAGATTTAAAATATTTTTATTAAAAATACAGAATTTGCAGTATCGTGTTTGTTGTGTGTTTAATAATGTAGATGAAATAAATATAAAACAAAAGATTACAAAGGCAACGGAATTTAACAAGAGTTTAGGCTTAGAACAATGCAGGGGAGGCTTAGAGACGGGGTTTTAGCTTGAATTGTTTGCACAAAAACTCTCTTAAACCTTTGCTAAGCTCTCGCTTATCACACGATGGTAATTCTGAGGAAAAGCAGATTAAGTACTAACAAGCCATGTTTCTAAGATAGGCAATCTCCTTGGAAGTATATGTATCATAAATAATTAACAGAATCAGTACACCTAAGGTAAATGTGTCTAATTCAGAGCTAGATATTTATTCATAAAAACCTACCTGTATGGCGACTTTCTTTTCTTAGAACTTGATAGTAATGTCATGTATGAAGCATTATTAAATGATCTTGACGTAAGTACAATTAAAGATTCAAACAATAGTTTATTTGATATACTAATAACTGTTTTATTTTACCAATATCATATTGATTATATACGTATTTTAGAGTAACAAAAATGCCAATATTTGTGACTTTCAGTTCTATAACTATTAAGATAGTTGAAATAGATAACGTTCTGTTATTTTTCAGTTTGATTTAAAAAAGACTATTAGACTTTTCACACGTAGCAGGGGTGTAGTACTTGACAGAAAAAATAACGACCCAACAACTTGTGAAACGATTTATTTTGATAACATGTCACGAGGGCGGTTTGTCAAACACAGCATCGCGTATTAAATAAGAGGTGAAAAAATAATTTATTAAAAACTTCATGAAATCAAAGTAGATATAATTGTACGATAAAAACATTGCCTAGTTTTAAACATTTTCTAAATCAATGACAATGTTCACAGATTAGGAATAATAGTAGTTTCAATAATTAATATCGTAATGTAAAATATCTTGTAGTATATTTAAAAATATAATAATTGGTATTATTATCATAAATACGTAAGATTTGTTAAAAAAAAATAACATAAGGCATATTTCAAGGTAACGTTTTTTTTGTGTGACCAAAAATAATAATTAATTTAAAAGATATTATTAATTTAATAAAAAGAGTTTTTCCGTTGAATGGCTGATTTTTTTCCCTGCGGATAAGTATCGCGTTATTACTTTTTTTATATTTTACAAAGAAATCTCGACCGGAAGCCTCCCGACAAGAGATTATTCTATCATTAAGAACTAATTGAAGTAATCGATACAACGCTAACGCTTTTTATACTTATCTTAGCAAGACAAGCACTATTTTTTTTTATCTATGTCCAGTTTTTCAATAGTGAATATTTTTTGTTAATTTAATATCCTTGTAATCTATAATATCTCTGAAATTAAATTTTAAATTAAAATGAGTGCTTTTAAAATAAGTATCGTTAATAAAATGAAATACATTCCAAGTAAATCAGGTTTATAATGTAACTAGTGGCTACAAACACGAATACTTCAATAAAATATTATTCAATAAATATTTATGCTAACCTCATTTATTACAATATTTAAAAAAAAATATATATACATTACATTTTTGTTTTCACGAATAAAACTCGCTGGGATATCTGTTTAATTTATCGTCTGAGTAATTGAATCTAGCTTTTTAATTTTGTTTAAAATAATTATGTACAAAATCTTAAAAATGCATGAAGCCACTGCATGAAAAAGATGCAGTTTTTTTTTATAAATATTTTCTATCTATCATCGAGGGCACTGTCAAAGGTCTGCCAGCAGGTCTTCATGGCTTCTACGTCCTGGAGGAAGCGGAAATTTGTGAAGGATGCGAGACGACCTCCGGCCATTTCAACCCATCTGATATAAATAAATATTTACATTTTTGCAGAGCAAAGTTCTGCTGACTCCGGAAATTTTGATTTAATTAACTTTGTTTATGACAGCAAGTGCTACTTTTGCTTTGGAAACAGTCATCGTCAAAGGAACACTATTTATAAATAACTATTTTACTATATTTTTAAAAATCTCTCTAACGAAAATAACAGTGTTGCCATTGAGAGAAATTATTCCAGTCTGCTGGTCGAATTTTATCCAAGGCTGTCGTCATCCAGCACCGGCGAGGCGTCCCCGCGAACACCTGACGCGGTGTGACTCACCGAGCCGGTCGCTGAGCCGTCCTGCCCGCAAATTCTGCCCGAGCCATTCATCGAATGGCGTTTGTCGAAAATAAAATGGATTCGTAGTCTCAAAATATTAAAAAAAAATATATATATATATTAGTAGAAACCCACTATTCTATTATACAGGCTTAATCTTTTTATGAATGATACATAGGGTGACATTTTTTTAAATTTTATTTGTCAACGTACATTTTACACATACCTTAGTTTTTTTACTCTTGCACAGTAGACTAAACCAAAAAAACATTTTTTTTGTCTGAAAATTTTTACTTGTATTATAGTTTCGATTTATTGGTCGTACATTTACTGCAACGAGTATTAATTTTCGATGAATTTGTAAAGCAACCTGACACTGAAGGCATGGGGTAGACCTGCTGGCTTGCCGTCAACCGCAAATTACGGTCGGTTTCGGTCTGTGCGTATTAAAATTGTGCGTCTGCGGTCCACAGGCTATTTTTATCGTGATCCGAGTATTAATAAAACTATATAATGCAATAATATGAAGAGCGTACATGGCTCGGTAAAGCCTCGCTCGTTGTAGCCGATGTAGGCAGACACTGACTTCGTGTACTGAAAGCATATGTACGTTTTTTTTTTGGGAACGCACATCTCTGGTTAATAAATTTCCAAGCTGCTGCTACTAAAAAGCTTTTCATTCGTTTTTAATAAATCGCTTGTATGCCATGTAAGAAGCGTGGATGCTGTTGAATATATATTTAATGGGAGTTTTTTTCAGCGAAAATCCTGAATATACATATGTATTTTTGGCATTCAATACAATTTAATATGCGTACGAAGAATCCATCAAAATATATGCTTGAATATAAATCTAATAAAGCAAAAAGCCCACAAGCAAAGCAAATAAAAAAAAATGCAAATTTTAATTCAATACTTGAACATGTTTACTTTATAAACTACACAACAATAATAACAAATAGCAATTCTATGCGGAAAGTATAAGTCAAATTTTGTGACATTATACAATTGTGATTGTTAGTATCTAAAGGTTTATTTGTAAGATGTTGATTGTTTCAATAAATAATCAGGCTCATGCTTATTTTAGTTTGGTCATGTTGATTTTGTGTGTTTGAATAACTTATAAAAAAAGGATGTTATTGCAAATCACCACTTGACCGCATGACCTGAGGCGCATCTAATCCGCTAAGGATCGTGCCCATCGCAGCTCGAATATTGGGAACCTTGATCTGTCGTCGGTGCGTGGCTGCATTTAAATGATCCCCGCTTATCGCCACTTCCTGCAGTCGGTGCACTCCGCGGCTTTACCTTACAAGGTATCGAACCGTCTACCTGTTTTTTCTCGATGGTTTGACATTGAATATCGAGGCGCGGGTCGTGAGCCGACTTGCCCATGCTCAAGGTTGCCCATTATTACTCGGGTACTGCATTTATTCATATCTTGCTCTATTTGCATCGTATTTTACTTGCTCTTTAATTGCAATGTGTTTAATTAATATTTTATGCAATAATCAGGTTTGTGAAATATTCAGTTTATAAATTTGTAACATTCCATAAATATTATTAAAACTTAAAAAAAATGGTATTTTTTTTCAGTAAGTTCGACTGATCTTATTTTTTGTATAATTATTCAACCTTAGGTTATTTTTCAAACAATTATTTCAAAACACGCTTATTTTAATTTTTAATATATATTTATTATAAATTGTGAACTTATCTCGTATATCTGTTATAGAGTAAATTTGCATTTTTTTTATATAGAGGCGTTATTTACGAAACTTATTTTTACGAGTAAGACATTTTTATATCAAATATCTTTTGTTGTATGTAAAAAAATGTATGATTGTTTAATTTGTGCCTCACATAGAGAGGTTTTGCTCTAGAAAAAAGGTTGGCGACTCGCGCACCGGAGTCCCGCTCTCGGGTGCATCTCTCGGCTCAATTGGACACAATGCACTTCATCTCCAGATTGCTCTTTGCAAATAATTCAACAAGTGGTTCCCCCCAAGGCTGCGAGGCGTGGAGTCGCACACCCAGCGGTGCGAGATTAATAGGCAATCAATGAGCAATGCAACACGACTATATTTTAAATCATTTCATTTATAATTAACCGTGTTTTTTATTTGTTTATTTTGTCAGGTTCTTAAATTATTGAAGGTAACCGTCAAAACATTTATCTATTATCAGAATGCCGAGTGGGCTTATAAGGATAGTTAGTTTTTGCATTGTAAACAGATCTATTAAATCTCGGTTATGAGAAGTACATAGCGGTAGAACAGGTCATTATGTACAACGTCTATGCCGAGTACGAGTTTGTATTGTAAAAGTAACTGCATTCGTCCAATCCATTTGAAGAGTCGTAACGTTTTTATGAAAAATCCTTGAAACATGACATTTGCTAGCAATCACAATCCCGTTACGCTTCTCGTAAAACAAAGAAGCAAAAAGCAGCACCACTATGGAGCCATATACGGGTGGTGCTTTTTTTTAAAAATAAATTAACACGCGAGAGCTTAATTATACCTGTTAAACCAGGTTGATTTTTTGAAGTTTCGTACAAAGCAGTACACATCCATAAAGTGCAGTTATCTTTCTGCACTTTAATTAAAGGCATCATCAATAACAGCTATCGTTCAAATCGTGCAACCAAACTGATCATTATTGTTTATCAAAATCTGATCTCAGCCCTGGGCACGTAGACGCGCGGGGTTTTTAATATCGTGGCGTGGTAATTTCAGGAGTATTGCGTAAAATTGAAACAGCCGTCTTTACGCATTAAGTCCTCCGCTGTAATTCTTTTCATGCTTTGGAGCCGATGTGTCTAATTTTGATAACTGAGAATAATCGGAATAATCGATGTTTTAAACTTGCCAACAAATATAATTCTACACTTGGAAATAACTGATACTAAAGAAGTTACATTAATATAATTTGTATATTTATTTAATAATACATACTATTATTGCTTTTTTAAATTGTAATTATGTGAGATTGTTTTTCTTTTGAAAAATATGTGAATACTTAATTTTTTTTCATCAAATATAAATAGACAGAAATAATACTTTGTAAATTATACATATTAATTTAAAATAAATTACAAAAACTTTGTAAATTATCATTGACTCTCTACCTTTCACCAAATAACTAAATATTTATATTCTATACGTATAGTCACAAATTTTTCTCTTTAGATATTAAATTAATTTTTTTATTATAGATGTAATATCAATTTATAAAAAAGATTGGACCTTGAATCTTTAATACTCACATAACTTTTTTCATACAAAAAAATATTTAATTAGGCACGAATGCCAACCAATAAACCCTCAATGAACATCGAAATCAAATTTACATAATTAAAAAGATCATTGACTTATTAAATAATGTGCATTCATGTCGTACTTATAATATAATTTATTTTTTGTCGTTTTTCATTATCGTTACCGCAAATAACATAACGATTAAATATGTAATTATTTCAATATCACGACGGGAATCAAATCAATACCCTTTTGTATGAAGCAATTTAATAGAATTTTATACGCTGGGTTAATTCATACCCCATACAATCTGTTCGAAGGTATCTCAATTCAGATATTATAATGGATACGCAGAGATACTAGAATTGGAATTCGTTTTGTTGGGACGTGCGGCTGAGGCCCACCCTGTAGCAAATCAATTTACATGCGCACCTGCACGCCGTACCTGGACACCGGGGGTTCCAAAAACATCCCACTCAGTACTGAGGTACAATTAGTTTACTCTTCTTGGATTGAATAAAAATCCTTAGACTTTTAACTAATGTTTGTTATTACTTTTTGAAATTAAGATGATTAATTTGATTATTTTGTAACTGCCAAAAATATTATTCATGACTTCATAAGACTAAAGTGGTGGCATTATAAATATAATTTCTTTCAAACTGAATTGACTTCTGACACTTAATTAAATATAAATATATTTTTAATAATTAGATTATAGTATATAGTACGATTTAATGCGACAATACATATTTAAAAAAAAAAAAACACTTAACAATAATCATAATATTATTAATGTTAGCATTTTATTATTTTGATTGAATATTAGTTTGCTAGACGCATACGGTAATCTTTTTTTTAACACCTTTCACTGTTTCCAAACGTTTGTTAAAATTATATCTACCTTTAAGATACAAGTTCTGTTATCAACTAAGAAATACACGTTTCAAACATATTATTAAATAATCTGTAAACATTACTTCAACACGTTCTTTGGACAGAGTATATATCCAAATAAATTATTGCCCTTTGCCGGATTACAAATTGTACGCCACTTCAAGAATAAAATAAACCTATGCATTTCCTTTAAATTACTGCCATCACACGTAGACATATATATCTCCGTATTGTGTATGTAATTTCAACATAAACGCGACAATATATTCGCGAGGGCAAAACAAAGAGATGAAAAGTAACAAAGCATAAAAATCCCGGGACTCGCGCCTCGGTTTATCAATGGGCAAAGGAATACAGCAGTCAAAGGAGGACGATTTATTTATTCCCTCTCCGGTTTTTTTTACTTTTGTTCGGAGCTCACGGCTTACTGCAATAACTCGCTGACATATTTTCTTATAGAGGCCGCCTTAGAATTTATTCCAATGGTTAAAGCTCGCCTCTGAACTGACTTGGAAATATTCGTGGCGATTTATTTACAAACTCTGTGGTGGCGTTTTTTCGCCCGTTTATATCGAATTCTTTAAGTGCGATTTTCGCTGTGCATTTAAATGAAAATTATGAAATTGTATCATGCACAGTAATAAAAATCTTTACTGTTGGAATATCTGCAAATTGAGGCCAGTTGATTGACAATTTTTTTTGGGAATGGGAAAACGAACTAGATTACTTGACACGAATTAGAACCGAGATCTAATATCTGTATTAGATATTACTGTGAAGCAGTTAATTGATTAAAATATGTACTTTTGAAATGCAGATCTTGTCTCGCCAATAAATTCGCATAGCATTTTCGTCGCCGCGAATTTGTCAGTGGTCGAACGAGGCGAATGTTCGCGTTTGTTTGTGCAAGACTTACTGCCTCCGAGTTTTCGCTCCTACGAGAGTCTGCAGGGTAGATATTGCTAATTTATTGATCGTGGCACGTATCATAGTACTGAAACACGATATATTAAATCCACGTTAAAATAATACGACTTGAATGTATTCAAGGTCTGGTATCTTGGATTTCAGAATAAATTATATTCCTGTCTTGAATTCGTGAAACCTATCACGAGCGCGCTTCAATAATTTAGACTCGAATAAATTACTTAATAGAGTCATTTGTATATCGTTCGTTTTGTTGTTTAATCAGTTGTAGAAATCGAAATTTGGATTAAATTTCACGAACGAAATTGAGACACGTATTTGATATAAATAAAATCAAGACATATTAAAATATTTAGTATCGTAAAATTAAATAAATATGTCTAAAACATGTTTACGATTTGTGAAATTCTCCGCCATGAATTATATTTCGTGTAATCAGATAAAAGATTTTTATGCCTTGGACCAGCTAAATCGGAAGTTGATCCCGTCAGACAGAAGAACCTGAATTTTTTTTTAAGATAATTGAGTTTTCAGTGTCAAAGTGAATAAGGGTGGGGGTATATTTAAATTTTATGATTATATAATTATATTATATAATGCACAAAGTGGATTTTGCATCTCGATGACTCAATCAACTTATACCAACATATCCAGTGCTGCATGTTGATGTTCGAACAAGTTCGAGGAAGGGTAAAATTAATCGTTTGCATCTTGTGGACACAACGTCCTGAGTAAATACGATGTCTCTGCCTGGGCTGACATTCGCGATACTGCCTCCATCGAAGCCTCCGACAAACGAGAAGCCCCGCAGGGCGGCGTTCCCGATCGCAGAATGCGTTTAATTAGCTCGTATGGGACTCGGGAAGCGTTCGCTGGGAATACATAAATCTACCCTCTTTGCATTTATCTCCGGGCGGGAGGCGCCGTCGCGGGATTAATCAGGTTTCGGCGTTGTTTTTATCTCGTCAAATATGGAAATGGGAAACAAGAATGTGTCGCGCGGAAATGAAATTTGATTGTGAAAGTACCGCCGCGTTAATTTTCCTTTTTCTATGTGAAATTTTGATTATATTTATGGGCACGGAATACGAAATAAAACACAAAGAGTTTTAAATAAATGTACAATTTTGGTGCCGCTTTGTTGTAAATCACAGTGGTTTTGACGTGAGCTCTTTTGTCTTCAGCATTATAATAAGATGATATCTGTATTCTGTAGTGCTGATATATGGGATTTTGTGCGGATAAATAAACGTGAATATATTTACGTGTTTTTTCACTGAATGTCTAACGCTGAATTTTCAACGTGAATTTCAAATATTTACCAAGGGCACGCAAGCACGCGTCATTCAGACACTGATATATCACAGCTTCATACACCGCATTTAACAAATTAATATTTATTTCCAGGTGCTACGGAATAATCCATTCCAGCGTGATTCGATACATCGACTCGCCTTAATACATTCATTAAAACAACGTACCTCGTATTAACAACGCTTCGCTCTGCAAATGCTCGCACAAGGTTCTTATTATTTGTTTATGGGTGCATTATTAAACAATGGATCGCTCAAAACGGTAGCCATGGTAACCGGTCTTGTAAATCATGACGGATCACCACGCTATGTTATTATGAAGGTTGTTAGGCTCGGTTTGCGATGGAGAAATTCACACGCAATTGCATGAGATTAAATTATGGCGGGAGAGTCGTGAAAATGTAACGAACTTAATACAGTAATAATTATTTTATTCAGTATTTACTTGTTTAATAAGTCAATACTCCCGTATGTTTCAGCCATGGGAATAACTAATGGGTTAGCGCGTTTGTTTATCAATTATAGGGTCACGGGATCGAAGCGGGATAACATACAATAAGCTTTTTTTCGATTATTTTGAAGTCATAACTTGTCTTCAAAATTTTGATTAAGGTTTTCTGTGAAAACGCTGAACACGTCTCAAGCCGGACACACCTGCAGTTACATCTGAACGCCAGTTATGCTTGCTTGCCTACCAACGTGGATTCATATTCTTTCACAGAAGCGTGATTATATTCTTATGCGAATGAATACCTGCCGCTCGTGGAATAAAACAGTCATGATATCGTTTAAGTTCTATCCACGATAAGTTATTTCCTTGGGCGTGGATGGAAGGTAGCCCCAGGAGAGTGTGGTTTCGCAGACAGGATTATGAATCACAAGTCTCGTCTCTGACCGCAGTCGTTCTTCGTTACCTCAGTTCCTATTCGCGTTTTATTCAATTACGTCGGTCCTACGTCGTGATTTGAGCTACGTAAGAAAACAGAATTACAAGATCTTCAGACATTATCTAATATAATAACCTTAAATGAAATTTCTCGTAATAATAATGCAATATAATATACTTACAAAGTGTAAAGTTTATTACATTGGGAAATTGAAAGGTTAAATACTACAAGTGTTTTAAAAGGTGGATACAATAACACAATCATTAATACTGTTTCTTGTATAATATTTATATACATATTCCGTTTCTAATATCTTGACAAATTAATGATGCTTCATAAAATATATTTTGAAATTATAATTTACGGTATCATTTAATTATTGCATATATTTATAAGTACCAATTTCAACATGCAAAATATGCTTATACGCTTATGTTTATAATTATTTAACGCTTGTGGTAACACATCGGCATTCTTTTAGTATTTAAGTTATTGATAACTTTACTCATATTTTAAAGACATTCAGTTTTTGTGTTGTACATATGTTTTTTTGATACTGTTAACATAAAATTACTAAATAACACAGGCGTTAAACAATTTTTCTCCAAATCTCTGTTAGTGATACACGAATGCAATGTTTACTCTACAGGTATGACAGGTATAAAGATATGAATCGTGCATGTTTCATATAACGTTATATTTGTGATTAAATTCAAGATGTATTATCAGTATAATTTGTGTAATAATACAATACTACTCTTGAGATGTGTTCCCATAAAAGTAGCACCACGCTATGTTACATCTCATTATAAAGACCTGTAGCGATGCGACATTTTGCTGTCATATTGTGACAATCCCAGGAGAGAATACACCTGACAGAACTTTGTTTAAGTAAAATTCTCTGTCATGGGAATGTAGCATAAAAATAATTTAATAATTTTACCTGGATGATATTATGACATATTTCATTACAGTGATTTCCAACTTAATTTTTAATAATTTAAATTGAGTGACTTTTTAATTATTCATAACAGAATTTCTCATATTAAAATATATATGTAATAAGAGTAACTGAAAAAATTAAGGACAAAAAAATATATCTTCTTTTAAAACACTTGTTTTATTATTTCAATTTTTCAAGAATATTAAAAAAATAAATCTGCACTTATCACCGATTCCCCGTAATTAGTATATTTTTTTAATATCAGTGTCGCTTCATTGGTGGATTAAAATCATTAATAAGGATTGTATTTATCCATTTGGTTTAGTGGGAAATTATTCCTGTGTGTTCTGTCCTTGGTCTATTTTGGCTTTAGCAGTGCTGGAATACTATTCAACCGCCTACTTACAATGTTTCCAAAACACAGGCCTCTCCATTCCAGGCACAATGCAGACAGTAGGCCCGTCGGGTATAAACTCTGCCCAACTATCCGGGTTGTCTAGGGAGACGCTCGCTCGTGAGAACAATGAATGCACTTAAATTGATATAATAGTCGAGGAAGACGATACCGCACGGGCCCACGGTAGTGCGTGCTCGTAATATCCTCCATTTGCATCTAAAATGGACATCATTCCTATTACAGACTTGCCATCATGCAAAAATGTATAGTCACGATCGGCTGGTTTTCTCAAGTAATAACATTGATCATTGTTGTGCTTTATTGCACATACGGAATATATGTTAGTTTAATTTTAATAAATTATGAGAATCTGTGTTTTTTTAAAGAGTTGAATTCCAGGCATGACAATAAGCTTACCTCTCAATACTCCTGCAATATTTCATAGCAGGTACACATTGTTGCACATCAATACAACGCAGCCTAATGATAAAATCTCAATATTCCAATGCATCGGAAATATACAATAAAAATTTATAAATAAATTATGTTTGGAAATTATATTTCTACGTTTGCTCATATGATAAAGTAAATAATTAATAAGAAGTCTTAAGTATATATTTTAATAATCATGCAATAAATTATCTTGTAATTATTTCATCTTTCATCGCAATAACGTTATTCCTTTTATATGCAAATAATGACTCAATATATGTGCTTGAAAGTTTGTCTAAATGTTTTTTTTATTACTGAATAGCATCATAAATAAATTCGTCCTTATCTATGATCTAAAGAGACAGCTGTATATTTATGTCACTGTATGCCAATCCTAAGTATTGTATGAATACCCCAGGTATTTTGAATATGATTTACCGTTGTAACCGTGATCATTGCATAAAAAGTTAAAGGAGATCTTTGATAAGTCTGTCTGTATTTAAGTTTTTTTAACTGTATTTACGTGCGATGGTAGATATTTAGATCCGTTAATGAGAGAGCATCGCCGGAGTGGATGCTAGGCGTCTCGTCAGATATGATTTGCTTTATGATTTATGTGTTGTGTTCATGCGAATCTTGAGAAAATACACAGCGGGAAATCAAAGCTCTGTAGTCTCATGGCGTGCTTATACACGGATGTCGATGTTATTAGATATCTTGACGGGAAGTTTATGAGAGATTTGATGTTCTTAACGAAGTAGATAGTATATTGTGTATGAATTCCTTGAATTTTCTCTTTGTTTGCTTTTCTACTTTTGTTGAGGTACACTGCATTTTTATAAATAAAAAGGTTAATATTTTTTTCATTTTGAAATTATGTATGTACTATATGTACAATTTTTTTAAAGAGGATTTGTTTTATGTAGAATCAGTAATTCATAACAATTTACTAACCTAACTTATTACTATAATTATTTTTATAATGAATAAAAAAAACATTGTCACATTAAATTTCTTTTTTGCTTATATTTTTAAAAGAATACCAATGCTACTCTTAAAATTATGTTTTCTTTCTTGTTACAAAATACTTGTACTACTGTGTAATGTGTAATCATATCTAGAATTTCTACAAAACCTATGCAGTTAAACAGCTTAATGTTTAATAGTATATATTTTTTTACGAAACCCACTGAGTATCATATTTGTATACAAGATGTTATTCTAGTAAGCGTTCAAAGATCAAGTAATAACAGGAAGATCATGCGGTGTCTCGCAACCTCTATGCAACCAATTTAGCTGCATGTAAAATCGATGTATCCTCATCAAGTGCAATGGCCACACGACAGTAGTGCAGGGTGTGCGTGACCAGTTCGAGGAGGAAGCAATCGAGACAATCGTCGCTCGGGCCGGGGTCATTGGTGTGGCGTGCTATGACACACGCTGCAAAACACACCAAGGGTACAGCATTGCCTGTGACGAATAGTGCGAATCGTTATGCGAGGGGCTGCACGGCAGGGCACCCCGAGGGACGTCCCGCGGAGGGGATGGTTTGAATATGGTATTGATTTTATTGCCGTTGTCATTGGTGTATTGCGAACAGAATGTTTAATGCAAATGGGTCAATGCGAGGAATAAACTAGGTGTGCTTCGATTGGTTGGCTGAATGATTCTGGGTTTTATTCAATAGTCGTGAACTTCCTTCTGCGAATGCCCTCTTTTCCTTCGATTGTTCCTTGGACAATCAGCGGGAGGATGCTATATTTATTGTTACGAAAGATGTCGCCAAAATTTGCGCCACATTGGAGATCAAATAGATATACGATCGAGGTGATGTTCGCCAACCTCCTATGAGGAGAGGCATCAAAAGAAGAAGATATATGCTTACACTGAGTTATAGAATTGTGTTCAATTTGTTATTGTTTTAAGAGTATGGTGCGAAGACATACTCTTTCCGTTTTATGCAACTCTGCATGTTGCATTAATAACAAAATTGTGTAAATTATACTTTTATGTATGACAATAAAAAATCATCACCCACGAATGAGTAAAAATACAATTTACGTAAGTCATAAAAAAATGACAACTATTCTCATCGATGTACGTTTCTATAACCTTGTAATTTTGTAAGAATATTTTTAATTCCTATATTTATGTATATATTATATTTAATCTACGGAAATCTTCTAAAGCTTATTCTTTCACTTGTGATAAAATAACACGGCTTTCTCTACGGCTAGTAATTATTCTATTGTCCATCAACCCGACTCGAGTCTAGTAAGTCATTTTTTTTTTTAATATTCTTTACAAATTTATAAAACACGTAACTTTACGTTAAGTTAACTTTAATTATTTATTACACATATATTATGCAAGTGAATTGAATGCCACCTCGTTCGGGTCGGTGGGCTGCTTAGATATCAGACCGCCAGATGCACGTCCGTGACCGTCTGCGTGCGGCCATGTGTGCAGGCTGCAGGCTGCATTGGATGCACCAGATGTTCTGAACGCCAACTGCTGAGACGGAGGTGCACGCGAGGAAGTTAATAAATAATAATTATATCGTAATCTTCCAAAGTTCTTAAAATGCGAACAAAAACTACTCATTTGTTGTAATTTTGTATCTAATCTTTATAAAATAGTTCTGCGTTTTAGAAATCAATTTATGTGTTTACATTAATTATCATTAAATTAAGGCCAATTTTTTTACTATGATGAAATTAAGATCATGCAATATTTCGTAAAATAAATAAATTTATTTCAAAATTCAGTTGCCCAAGAATCTTGCTGGTTTTGTATTGTCAAGTAATTATTCAGACACACATAAAAATAATACTTGGCAGATATATTTTTATTGAGTGTTTATTAAAAAGTTATCATTTTTGAAATGCAATATTTTTTGTTGAATGTTGGATATTTTTCAATATTGCAGCTATTTGCATATTTTACATTCGGTTTAAAATGTTTGCACGCAATTCAGTATTCATTTCTTTTGTGTTATTTACATATAATAGTTAATGTCATGCATTCATACATTTAACTCGGTACATTTATAGAAAAAATACTATTGCTAGACTTCCGTTTGGGGAATATTATTTTTATGCATCAATTAATTTTTACAAAACATTAATAAGTTTAAATATACATTACAGTTATTTAATAGAATCAATGATCGAAATATAGTTTAAATATTATTTTGTTATATTTCATGTAAAAATATTTCACCTCTTTACAAGCATAGTAATTTTGGTCTACTGTCAAAATTTAAATAAATATTATCTTACAATTCGTAAACCTTATAATAAACAATGAAATAGCGTATGTAATATTTATTATTGAATATTTGATAGATTTGAGTTTTTTAACCTATTTACATCTGGTAATCGATCATACTATATATTGAGTTTTTAGAGTTTATTTTTTACGTTTATCTTAACCAAATTTTTTTTTTTTTTTTGCTTTTTCATGTGTGTATCTAAAACTCAAATAGTGTATCAATCAATGTAATAATTTTTGGGTGGTTTTTTTCATCGTTCAGTATAATTAAAATTTCATCAAAAGTTATTCCTAATACTTCACAGGTAATTTGCCATTTACCCAGTTGCAAACATGAAACTATTGGATGAAATTGTTACCGTTCCCTAATAGGAGTGTGGCATCTCAGGTGAGATCATGGCCCGTTTAGTTACCTGGTGCAGGTCCGGGAGGCCACGGAGCAGCCGGTAATAACGATTCCAGGGAGCATATTTATTAAGGAGTGAACAGCATTCACAGGATTCGCTCTCAGATTGCTTACCATTCTCAATCCAGTTTATAACAACTTCATTTACTTTGTACCTATGCTAAATCTCTGTTTATTTCCTATTTACGAACCTCTACACATTTAACAAGCAAAGGTGTAAATTTGGTATTGGTATACAATAATAGCAGCTTTTTATTACAAAAAAATAATTTTTAGTCATTGATCAAGAAAAAAAAGCACTTTTAAAAATAGCGTGATCTTTATCGTTAGTACAATATATTTTTGTTGTTAAAATATAAAACTTTCGAATATTTCAATTAAGTAATGCTGTAACCTTGCATTTTACGATTTATCTAGTAACATTTTCACAATATTACATAATAATTTATTACAGGTCTTCATTCAACGCCATTTCATAATTCACTGAATCATGAAACATCGATGGTTAAAAATTATGCAATATGTGCACTGTTTTACTTGTTTTTGTATTTTAAATTATTGCATTATCTTTCTTTAGATTCTACAAATTCAGTATGTAACATTATTATCCTGAGACGCAAAGACACGGTAAACGTTGATAATCATGATTGTAACTTAGCCTGAAAATCTACAAAAATATTTAATAAAACCTTATTATTATCTTTCAAGACATTACTCGAATGTTTTATATTTTTTACACGATTAATATTTAAAAAAATCCTATCGTTTCGCCCGGAGTCGATCGCGGGATACCACAGTCGTCAATCAGGCATTCTAGCATACTAAACTACATTGCAGCAAAGCTTAGCGTTGTTTTAGTGCTACACAAATATATTTATAAAGTTAGACATTCAATTAAAATGAAGCAGTAAGTGTAACAAAGTTACTTAAGCCTGAACTCGTGCCTGGAGCAGACTCATGGCATTGTTAGGGCTGCGCACGCGACCGGGCTCGGCGGGAGGCATGCGGAAGTGCAGGTCAGAATGCCTTAAATGGCTCCATTTGATATTTACGTTAATTGTAGTGCAGTTCCCGTTTTATTGTTGATTATTTCACACCGCACTGAAAGGCAGACAGTCGTGCTGTGATTTGATACACAATGCGCTGCAAATATTTCTCACGGCCGATAAAGCTGGTACTTACGTATCGTTAATAAATATATTCAACTGAAAAAAAAAAAATATTTTCTGCAAACCAACATATTAAATATTTATGTATGTTTAAACTATTAATCCGTTTAATTTTTAATAGTCTTGTTGAAGTGTCATTCTGAAAATTGTATTGATTGTTTATTCATATATGAGCGAGATCTCCATTCGTGCATTCCTAATTATAGTTTAGTACAATTCACATGAAATTTACTCGTGATTTTCAAGTTTTATTTAAGGAAATAATTTTTTTAAATATTTTATTAAATATAAACTCGACGTTATTAAATTAAATTTGATTCGGTCGTGAAGTCAAATCCTTTGACCGCTTTGCCTTTGTGCTGCAAGTCAAAATACCTGCTGCTTTTTAAAATGATCCTTTTTGTTCGGCTCTCATTGAAATATTTTTAAACATCGGTTATTTTTTAAAAAAAGCTGTAAATTATAAAATTTATAAATTTATAAGAACATTAATTAATTATGTAAATTTAAAATTAATCTTATAAATCTGCATTAATAAATAACAGGGATTAGGATAGATTTGTTTATTTAATGTCAATTTTGATAATTAAAAAATTAAATATTTATTATATTAACAATATTTTTTTAATCTATTTTGATATTTCGTCTACAGTTTATATTTTGACCTTTTGAATTTATCAGGATACAAAATATTTAAGGTTGAATAATTATTTTCATGTAATTTTTGTTGTAGTTTTTATGTACTCTGCATAACGTAACTATTGTGAGATAACGTGATTTATTTAAGGCTTCTATCTGCTCCACAGAACGATTTATTTTCAGGCTGGGTAATTCATTTGATGAGTGCCGTGATAATATATCTTTGACAAAGGAGAAAAGCAGCAGCGTGTCGATCGTTCACAGCCCTTTTGACATTTGAAATGTCGTTTTTGAAATTTATAACGAAATAATTACTAGTTATGCTGTGGTGTTTTAACATTAACGTACATTCAAGTAGTTTAAAACAATATAAGTACTACCGTTTGCATAATTTCTACGGAGCACTGGTTAAGGGGAGTGACATCAGATTTCGGAAATTGTATTCGTCCGATGAAAATATTTTGGGTAAATTGTATTATATTTATCTTAATAGGTATCATTTTAAATTTAAAAAAAAATTCATATTTATTTTCATGAAATTATGCATTTATTTATATTATACGATCTATTAAATAAATTATTTTTTGTAAAAATCAATACACATACTTATAATTTCACTGTAAGTAGACAAAGCATTATTTTTTCTTAATAAAATATTTTATACTTTTACATGTTTTTTTAAATACCCGATAGTGATTTTTTCATGTAGGACGCTATTGGGTAATTGCAAGTCAGTTTCTGGTAGAGAAATAGTCAACTTATCATGTTGGAAACCTAAAGAGTTAAAAAATACAGTTGTATGTTTGTGTTGTTGTATTTATTTTAATTATTATAATATTGTTTTTAAAACCATGGGGGTGGTGGTCTCGAGCCTTAATCTCCCCCGCCGCGCCGGTCCGGTGGGCCGGGGGGCTATTCCCCTGACGTCACGCCGCCTGATCTCGGCGTTGTATTGCCGGGCAATCAGCTCAAGTGTTCGAGACCACTTCTCATCACAATAAATAAGGCTTATCCAGATCGCTGGGATCCATCACGACCCGGCTGCGGCGTCTTATCTCGGCGAAGAAATTTAAGCAAATTTGCGAAAGTGGACTGAGCTTCTATCGCTGAATTATCACGCTACGGTAAATAAAGAAAAGTTTTTGGTTTGTGAAATAAACAAGCGAAATACAATTATAAAAAAAGACATTTGAACTCGCCTTTATAATATATAGGAATTTAAATATATATTTAACATACACACATACATACTCTTATATAACGGACGTCTACCCAAGCAAGCGTGCTTTCAGTATTTATGAGTTATAAAATTTTTATCAACTAACTAATATACGATTTAGATCTATCTTATCAAATTCAAAAAGACTTCTCAAGTTCAAAATGTATTGTGAAATAATTGACTTTTGTACTTTTTGGATTGTGCAATATAAAAGGTAGATTTAAATTTTTATTTAATATTTCCTTTCAGTTATAATTACGGGTTTTAAACAAAGTCAATTTTCTCATCTCAAGTAATGGTGCAATAAAAAATCTGTATTGACTACATTAGTTTCCAGCCTTTAATATTCCGATGGGAGCACTGCATTAAGGCAATTATTTTTAATTACGTAATTATATTTATTTGAACAGGTAGGCATTTACAAAGTCAAGGATCCTCTTTAGTTTCTTCTCGAAGGCAATCTCTTCGGTCTCTCGCATCTCCACTCTTCTGTGAGATTCGATCTCATCTCGAGGTAATTAAGATGCATGCACAGGTGATCTAACGAAATAGATATTCTGGAATGTTCCAGATTATCTGAGAATTTAATTATTTTAATATTTAAAAGGGTTTTAACAGATTTTTCATATGTACTTATGTAATAATATTGGTTCATTAAGTGACTACACTTTTTAATATATTATATAATAGCTACTCATCGTATTTAAGTTAAGGTTTTTTTTAAGTGACCTAGAAGATTAAATACTCATTGTATCTTATATTTTAGATGTAGAATGAGGAGCTAAAATGAGCTATCTTTTGAAGATTGTGTAAAAGTCATTTGCCTTTAACGTTAGACCCTAATCTAGTCAGTAGGCCAGCAGTACATACTAGTGATGTACACAACCGACTGAAAAAATATCGATTATTTTTTTTTCTCCAATTGTTTAATATCAATTTCAGACATGTCTTTGCTAGGTGTTTTTTAAAAATAATTAATTATAAAATTATCCGATGTGTATGTTGTCGGTTTGCTCATTTTTAAGAAAAAAAATCCTTATCAAATAGAATACACAAATTGCAAAATTTCCCGAATAAAGTAACCGATCATTTGAATGTTACGTACTTTCAATGAGCGATTAGTTATATTGTTCAAATTAATTCGAATTAAGCGATTATCATACCTAATCGAAAAGTTCGAAGGCTGCTCGACTCTGTCCACCTTTAGGCTGTACTCGCCCGTAATTGGCGAGAGGGTCGCCGCTCTCAGCCCGGCCTCAGGTAGCACGTGACCCGACCCGGGCTCCCGGGCCGCGCCCCACCGCAATTGGGTTACCCCCAGATTAACGAAACATTCAGATAACCGAAAGAAAGAAGAAAAAAAAACATCCCTTGTATACAATCAGCAGCGCACGGATCCATGTCCTGGTATTACCACGAAAACCCCAGATAACCGAACTATAATATTCAATAGTCATCGTTACGAATGAATACTCGCCGTTGAAGTTTTGAAATAATATAAACAACACATTTGTTTGTGTATGGACATAACAAAATATGACAACCAATCACACTATAAAAATTGTATAATACTACCAAGTTTAAAATCGTTTTTCGTAAACAACCAGGTTTGCGTGTATTTATACAACATATTAATCGATGTAAAATATAATAAAATTTATTAAAAATATCATGAGTGTGAGATAAATGAAATTTACATTAACACATTGTGATCGGGTGATTTTTTTGTCACCTAGGGGCTGAGATCGGGGGTTTTTTGGATATATACGTCTCAAATTACAGTTTCTGTAAAATAGCCATATCTTTCGAACTATTGGGTATTTTTCAAAAAAACTTTTAGTGTCTTAATCTAAAATAATTGCTTTATTTATTTATTATACAAACATGCTTTGTACACAAAATTACTATACAATAAATGAAATGGAAAGTGAAAAACACACTTTTACGATCAAAATTACATTGTTATAAAAAATCACAATACTTTTTGTAAATTTTTATTAGATCTAATCAGAAACAAAACAACCTAATAATGCGTCAACGTATGATAGTATGACGAAAATAGTATCACAGTGTCACTGAAATAAGGGAGAGAGTCTCTGTTTATTTAGTTTGCAGTAATAACTATTGTGTTCTGTTGGTATAGTTTACCGATATTTTTTATGACCATGGTTTCAAATACTTCGATATTTGTTTGTGTCTAATGTTTGTCAACAGCTGGCAAAAGATACGGCACCGGTAACTGCTCGGGTAAAGCGAGCGTTCATCCGTTTCCCGTACACCACCGCCAGTCTATGCAGAACGCATAAATGCGTCTCCCGTCCTCTACCGCCAGGCAGCGAGGAACGCATTTATGCGTCTCCCGATCACAATGTGTTAAGACATACAAAGATGATTCTTTTAATTAAGTAATTAGTTGAACATTTCAATGCTACATGGTTACATTTTTATGATTGAACAATAATCACTTCTAACCTTTCCGCCCATCCGAGATAAATCACAGCCTCCCACATGGGTCGTTGTTCGAGGATGTCCTACATAAACGTAGTTGAGTAATTGAACATATTAAGTGGAAAGCACTTCCTTCCCTCCTTATTAAGATTTTAAGACTTCTATATAAATTTATTTGATGTATAATTTAAAATATAATGGAGCACAGATCGCTAGAAAATAATCCATACAAAAGCGCTCATCCTAGGCCGTGGCCGACTCCATCGCTGTCGGTTATTACCATTCGATCTTCAGGAGGGCGTACCATCATTCCCGGATAAAATGCACACCCGGAGCAACGTACAGAAACGTGAAGACCTTCAAATGGATACACATCGAATGAGAATTGCAATCGTGAAATTCAATCATTGCTTCCAATCAACATCACTATCAATTTTATATCCGGTACTGAATGGCGTTATCTGCCAGGCTTCCCCGGCTCCTTCTGTTTCGATCCTAATGGGCGATTTCTACAATCCGGTGAAATTTGTTTCTTTCTTATACGAAATCAATAAACCCGACTAAAACTGCCGCACCGAGTTCCTGTTTTTTTTTTCGACTGTTACGTAAAGGCTATCGGCATTCTCCTTTTTTTTATTTTCTTAAACCGAAGCCTAATGCGGATAATTCGTGTTACTTGCGTAGGTGAGTTATTATTATTTCAGTGCGGAATATTTATATTTTTGGGTTTGCGACGCTTTGCTGTTTTTATTTTTCATCCACCGCAAGGCAAAGGTTAAGAATGCTTCGTATTTGTATTTTGCATTCCTTTGTAGCGTAGAAAACTCAGGCCGCTTTGCGAATGGTTGAAATATTTTCAAACTTTAGATTAATTCAAAACAACACACTTTTTACTTTCGAAGCGGTATTTTTGCGAAAGTCCCCAGCAACTGCTTGTTACATTTTCTTTCTACTGAAATACTGAAACTGTTGTTTGAAAATAATTATAACGTTACGTTGAAATAGTACAACCATCGTTAAATTCATATAAAATATTATGACTTGTAAATATTGACACAAACATTATAATTTTTCTATAAGAAATGTTTGAAGTGCACGTTGAGACAGTCTATTTATATATGTAGTGCGTTTATAGATGTCTTATGAATTTTTCATCAACGGTTTACTTATGCGTATAAGATACTACCTTAATATAAGGTAAGTACATATTATTATTGGCCCAGTATTTAATAAGCCATTGTCTGAAGACGATATTTCAGGTCAGCGTCCTCTATACTTATCCTTTCCTGAGAAAATCCTCCCTGAAATATGCGCACCGTTATTACGAAACTGAAGGTTTTGGGATCCCAGCAATATGATGTAATGAATGCAGACATTCAACCCGACACTCGATACGAATTTGCATTTTTGAAAGGGCAGTCACCTTCGTGTGCAGGATGAAATAATCTCTTGCGAATTTTAACGGTCCTCTTAAACTTGCCATAAATCAAATGGCTGTACGATGAAATAAAGTAAAATCACCGATGAAATTGTAATTCATTTGTATAGCTAAGCACTCGTTATAAATTTACTGTTTGTTTAATGTATTGCCTTTGAGTCATTTTATTAACTTAAAAACAACTGCCCGAGAAGAGACTAAATTTATTTATTTTTTAAATAAACTTGCTTTTTGTTTTTTTGTTGAATATAATATTTAATTACTCTAATGTTTGTGTAAGTATACATGGCTTTTGTTAATATGGATTTCAATTTTACTTTCCGACAAAAAAGATTTAAAACAAAAAAGAAAATAATTTAAAAATAAATACCTATGTACGGTCCTAGTCGACTTTTAGGAAATTCATGTCGTATTGTTGACAACTTTTTCATTTGAGAGTATTTATTAACATTTTTATAGGCTATAAAGTAAGACAATAACTTTCGGATGTTTGCTGTAAATTAAGTCGTGGCTGAGGATTAAAATTATTTTTTTACGACCGGTAAAGATTTTATGGAAGTTGTCGACAAAATGTCTTATATATTATTCTCGTGGTGTCTATTGTTTGCTTTACCGCAGGTATTGTACTTTAAATAGTCGTGTCGTTTTATATGATGTGATGTTCGCGTTTTATGTGGTCTTTGTTTGAACGCAACATTTCATCTTTATTAATAATATGGTTATATATGTATTTTTTTTTTTTTTTAATAATATATCAGGAAAATAATTTAAAAAATACCTGATAGTATATCAGAATACTAATGATAAAATTCATGTGGAATTATACTATATGTTAAAATCACATCGAATTAAATTGCATTGCATTCGTTTATAATGAAATAATCAATCATATTCTGAATATAAATGAACACGCCCCGCCTCATCTCCAAAACAAGATTTTGTGTTTACTGGGTAAACAAAGAAGTCAATATTTATTTTTAATTTTGTCTCCCCCAGGAGGACGGCGCACGACGCCCATGATTGATTATGCGGCTTTAAGCTCAAATGTTCGCTTTAGAAATAGGATACTTCTAATATCGTTTTCTGATGACCAGAGGCGTAGAAAAATTTGCATAATTAACAACTAATAAATAATAAAAAAATAAAGCTTTTTTGTATTTAATGAACAATGTAGAGACGTCTAAATTAAATATAATTAATAAATGATATATTTTAAGCCACATACCATATATGAAACGACAACAAAAAAAAGCCTGAAAAAATCAGAAGCGTTCGATTCATAGACAAAATATCGGTTATATGAAAGTATACAGGTAATTTTTTTACTAATTATAGCTCAGTGGGTGAAAAAAATACTCACCAAGCCGCTCTCGCCAGGGGTATGGGTTCAAATTTATCAGCTGTACCCATCGGTTTACGTATCTGCTGGGACATTGAATAATTTATGTTCCCTCATAATAATTTAATGACGTCAACCTTATCAAAACAGTCTTGTATTTATTTACATTAGGTAGATTAATAAAAATTAAATCGGTTATAATCAAAGATTTCACTAATTATAATATTTCATTATTTATGCAAAGTAAGTAACTTATAACTTTAGCTTGAAGATAAAACAACTTTGTTTAAAAAGCTCGTATCATCTTCAGCGCTGCCTACAAAAACTCTCTTTAGGTCTAGTAGTTGGTTGCACCCATCAAACCTTCTATAATACCAAGAGCAGCATAATATTTAAGAACCCAGTGATTATTTAAATTATAATTTTAATTAATTATGTACTTCCATTGAAGAAACCACATAGTTGAACAACACGTATATGCTGTTTTATTGTATTGTATTTCTTATTGCTTCGTGGTCTCATCGATTGTGGTACTGTAAAATAATATAAGTGTTTATTGTTTGTACGTCACTGGTCGTTATGGCATGGGACTTTCACCCACAGTGCGTTATTTAAGATACAACGCATGACGACGTCGTTCCGGCGTCCCAGTGGCGTCGCGGCGCTCTCTCGCCTCAAAGCTCATCTTGTCAGGGGCGTACAGTTCCAAGCATCCAAACACATCAAAGCGGATTCACATATCTTCTACGCAGTATAATCACATCATTATTTTTATGCTACCACATTTGTATTGTAATGTGATCCCTTTTTATTGTTTTTTTGAGCAGAACATGACACCCGGGTCACCTAGAACCCCAAACAAGACAGAAATACTAAAAAAAATATATTTGACGTTTAAATGTATTTTATGCGTCGTATGAGTGTTTTTTTCTGCATACGGTAATCAGCGATATATTTTGTACCAACTACCTTTTTTGTTGAAATTTACCTTTGAATGTTAAAATGTTACTGTAGGTTTTGTTGTCGGTTAAAAGTCATTACTTGTTAGCCATTATAATGTGGTCAAAATTTAACGTTGTAGCCCAAATTTAATTGTATTTCAGATTCAAATAGTTAGCATTCAATTGTCGTTTGATTTGTGGCACATTCTCTATTCATATGAGTACATAAGAATATACAAATAAATTTAGTGCACTTTTCAAGCGGAACGTATTCTCCGGTAATAAATTGATTTTCAACGAACCGGACATTCATTACTGTTGACGTAGGATGCCAGTCGCGATGGCGCACTCGCTGAACCAAATAATCGAATTAAATTATACCGAATTTAATAAAACTCTCGATCGTGAACTGTTTCCCAAATTTAAATCGTCAAATCGGTTTGCGTATAGCCACACCTTTTTAAATTTGAAAACTTTTCGTAATAATTTAGACAGAAAGGCCCGGTCGTTTAATGGAGATTAAGTAAATGTGTTATAGAGCTCAGCTAAAGGCGTGGCCGCTTCTTGCTTTATTACAATTTAAAAGCGTGGTTCTAAACCATCTATATGTAAAATAACTTATTGAAAATTATTGAAATCGCAGCGTTTAGCATAATTTAACCGAAACGAGCTCTTAACAGCCCAAATATTCTGTTTAATTGACTGAAATTAGCATTTATTTAGAGTAATTATAAAATTTAAAGACTGTATGGTATATCTCATTTAAATTTTATCTAGTACCTATGGTTGCGAACAACTGAGAAGAAAGATCTAAACCTTTGAATTGTGTAATGGGTATTCAATAACGATTAAATCTTTTTAAAGATATTAATATAGACTAGATGTTGGAGGTTTTTATCTTGAATCTTTGTTGTTTTTATTTTAAGAGTTTAAGTATACGTTTTTCTTACTGATTTATGTTGATCGATACTTTGATAGTAATATGTATGTAGATGGCGTTCAAAAAAAACTGGTTGAATAATGAAAAAAATGCTCCCTCAAGGCTCAAGCTCACACATAAATTCATGTTTTGACATATTGGTAATAATATTTATACTTTTGACTCCATAATGAATTCAGAATTGTTGACCCATGAAATCTACGCTTTGAAATAACAAGAAAAATATCGAATATTAATAGAATATTTTCTCTAGTTTATTACCAATAAAAAAACAAGGTGTCAACAATGTAATTTACATATTTTAGAAATATACACCAAAGGTTACCATGCTACTATAATCGATAATTTGGCATATCTACAATAAAAAAATTGTATTGGAACTTACTGCATGTTGCTGCAAGCACATTTATTTTTATAAACATCGCGGAGTGAAATAAAAAAAGACGCTATTGACTGTCGGATATCATCTGTGCTGCAACGTGTTTAAGCTGATCGAACAGTACACCGCTGCTACCTGCATAAATAGGTTTTCAAAAAAAAAAAAAAAAAAACACAATAACACCCCGAGGCAAGTGTTCCTAGCACCATATTGAATATTTTTTTTAATTTGGCCCACAATGGTCGCATTAGAGGTGCGAGGTGTGACGCGCCGCTCGATCGCCCTCCGCGCGCCCACTGTGACGTCATCCGGCCGGGACCCTTATCTCCGGGGCAACAAAGGCGAATTCGCCTCGCACCCCTCCCCCGTCCCGCTAATCCCATCGGGCAACTTTCCGGGACTCTGGTTCCCAACTTTAACTTTGTACATTTGTGAATTTTATGCTTTCCCGGTTCATTTGTTCGTATACAGGATGAATCTCACCTGTGTGGCATATTATAATATTGAAAAATGATTTTAGAGACGCTCAGAAAAATATCATCGTGACTTGTGTGAGATTCGAACTCACACCTCACAGTGAAGTGTTTTTAATCCAATCTGGATATTATTTTTAAAATCTATTAATTTTACTGTAGATTGAACGTCAATCAAGTGCGTATTTATTTATCTATAAAGGTATATTAACACACTAAAGGCGGGGCGGGTACTAGTACCCGTTTCGCGGACGTCTGTCTGGCGGGGCGCATATTAATACGTTTTTGAATGTGTTTACTCTAAAAGTGGCAGAAGGTCATTTTACTATTTAGGTTTACAGCTCGAAATGTTTGTTTAGGACTCGTCAACGTTACTTCTACCATTACTGTCCAGTGATTCTGAACAAAGTGACAATGAAGAAGGGGAGTGGTCAGATAATGATAATCCTCCAATTATTGAACAATTTTTAGGACAAAGTGGTGTTGTGTGATGCCAAGTAATCTGCAAAGTGTGTATGAAGTGGTTCAACTTTTTATAGGAAACGATTTTTTTGACTACATGCAAATCAAAGATTGTATAGACTAGATTTCACACGTGCAATTTTACCCGAATTTCGTCCGCTTCGCACATCAGTTTAGTCAATTTGGTTACCCGCTTAAAATATAAATATTATATAAGCTATTTTGTAACAATAACATTTAATTTGTCAACAAAAATCTCATAATTAACTCGGAGTGGCTAAACGGAAGAAAAAAAAATCAAAAAGTCCAAATCAAAGAGTGTATAGACTAGATTTCACACACGCAATTTTACGCGAATTTTGCTCGTTGCGCACATCAGTTTAGTCAATTTGGTACCCGCTTAAAGTGTGTTAATATTATTAATTCTCGCTAAGTTGCAGTGGCTCGTTAGCATAATCGGGTAAACGCACCGGCCATGTAAGCTTGGGGATGTGAGTTCGAATCTCACACAAGTTATATTATAATATCTTAAATTTTTATTTAGTGATGTTCCATTTCAATGAAACATCGCTTGTTGGCGAAACTAGTCGCGTCAGAATCTAAAAAGTGGGGACATCACTAAATGTATATTTTAATAAAAAATATCCTAAATTGTTTTCGGTCAATATCATTAGGTATTCATAATATCTCGTTAAATTTATAATTAAAACACTTTTATTTCGTTTAATACATTCAGTAATTTTATAATTTAACGACATGGTAGTAATCGAATGGCCACCAACACATCAAGCCGCTTTACTTTCTAGTAGTTAATATGCTTGCTTGCAGTAATAAAAAGTTATAATAGTATAATATAATAGAATAGGTTCAACGGACTGACTGTTTATAAGAATATTTGAGTCACCCTGTATTAACATCTAACCAAATGACCATCGGAAATACTGAGAAACGGTTTTTTTTATAAATTACTACTGTTAATTTGATATTGAGTAAGCAAATCTTTTATTCAAAAACCTCATATTCTTAGTAAAATATCATCAGTAAAAATCATCATTGTAAACCATAGATTATTTTTATTAATGGTATAGTACTTATTTAGATTATTTGATTAGTTTTGTGATGACGAGAACATGAAAAAAATTCTTGAGTTCTCTCGTTTCGGGAGTCTTTAATATGAAAGGTCTTCAGAGTCAAGAGCCGAGAGTGTATGAATCAGAAATCGAGGGATAACGAAGTGGCCCCCGGGACATCTGCTGTTATTTCAGGAATATTATTCGGCAGGTACCAGTGAGGTAGTAAAGTTTGAGAAGCGTCCCTCGGAGAGCATCGATGCTCAACCCCGAGTCCTAGTCAATAACAATTACACCCTTTGAAAGGCTCACCTGCCGTGAAAAGCAAAAAAAATACCCCGAGAGCTGAATGGGTCATTTAGTTCTGTAAGATTAATAGTTGTTAGCGACCGAATAAATAAAATCTCCTAAATAATAATAAGACTTTTATTACTTCGTTTTTATTGTTAGATATTGATATATCAGGCCATATTGTCCAATAAAATGCTATTCTTATAAAAATATACGTCTTATTAGATATTTTATTACGTTTCCGGTAGTTATTTGATTGGGTTGTATAGAGGAAACTTGATTATGGGTATTTTATTTTATATCCCATAGAAACCAACAGAATAAATCTTTTCCTTTATTAAAATGAGTTCATACAGCAATATTAATGTACAAAAAATATTTTTTGCACGTTATATTACAATGTATCTGAAAAGTAATTACTTCGACATCTTAGCTGTATATTTTTGTATGGTGACACTAAAATCTTATAACATGGATTCCTCAAGAAAGGAGTAAAATTTCCACATAACCTGAATCCTATCAATCTGCCTTGACTTGCACGTACCACAAAAGTCACGAAAGGTTTATTTTAGACCTTAAATAGCGACTGTCACAATTATATTATGAAATTGACGCACACAACCGTATGTCTACAAATTTAAAAATGACACTATCTTTTACAGGCTTGAATAAAACTAGATTAAGGTTTTGTAAAAATAAAGTTTTTTTTTTAAATTTCTCACAAAGCATTAACGTCGTAAGGCTCAGTCAAAATATGCCTTCAAATATATTATAAATATATATAACAAGCTTAAATAGATTGAGTCTTCGTTATTTCAAGATGGAATCATCGACGCACTCCTAGAATTGTTCAAAGTATAACTCCTCGGGTACTTAACTCACCTACACCCAAAGTTTGCGCTTTTATCGCTCTTATTTCTAGACTTCCTCCTTATCTCCCTACACTCAAATGAAAAGGATTGTCCGGCTTAACAATACTCCAGCCGATAGTGTCGATCTGCTTCGTGAACCATTTAAAAGTTTGACAGCTTACTGAATACCGATACTCACTGCGCCGACAATAAACTACTTTTTTGTGTATTCAACACAGAAATACAAAAAAACCTCTCGACAGTAACGTGTGAAGTGTATTTTTATAGTATAATTTTCTATTAACATTTAACGATATATTGGAAAATAGAAAATTTGCATAGTAATTTTATTATGACAAGATTTTAACGTAAATATTTTTTTGAAAAACAAATATGCAATCAATATAAACAGGTATTTAATCGGAGAACACGCTTTTATATTTTATTGACTAATTTGGGGTTTGGAATTGAGAATTTTATTTCCATTTACATTGATTTTTATTACCAACTTAGCATTTATTCTTAATATTCAATTTAAATCCTGTTTCAAAACTTCTATGGAGTTAAATATTTAAAACTATTAATAATATTCAGAAATGTTATTTTTGTACTAATATTAGTAGTGCTATGGTTACCAATACCTTTATAGGCGAGAAATGCAAAATATTTAATAAAATATTCATATGTTTTATGGTTTTCATTCGTTTTGAGCGTATTATTAATGTATTATTTATTTGCGGGGACTTGAGAGACTCGCGCCCTATTGCTGGATGATTCGGCCGAGTGTCTCTTCGAGTGTGGCTTGTTAATTATGTATGCTCGGCGTTGTTAAAATCCTTTGATAAACAGCCCTAAGAGCGCCTTGTTTGCCCCATTAAAACATTTCCAACGGCAAATTGTTCACATTTCCGTCGGCCTCTCCTTTGCCTCTCCGTGTCTCTTCACAGTTTTTATTGCCCCGAGGATATCTTATCAGGAGAATGTCTCTTGTTTATAAAGTGTACCGGCGAGTGTGTGTAAAAAGTCTCGATTCCAGAAGGGGCCCTTTCTTTTGGGATTGTTATTTTCGTGTGCTTAAAGCTCAAGTTTTTATATTCAGAGAGTAAAGGTTTTATTAAAAAAATAAACGCATGTGCTTGAAAGCATTGAAATTTATGTGTTTTGACATTATAAATATGCTCACAGTATTAAGACGGCCTAAAATACAGTTTGCTTTGATGATTCTAGTGTAAAATTTATTGATTAAAACCCACGTATGCCACCTTCACTTTTGCGTATGTATAAGTGAGATTTGAGTTAAAATTTTACGTAGTACATTCAATGCAGTTCCTTTAATAAAATACATATCTTCTATTTCAGATGCCTCTCCTCAGAGGAGGTTAGTGACCACATCTCTAAACATATTTTCATGTCTGCTCTTGGTTTTCTTAGAGAGAATACTGTAGTGGATCCCCGGATCATTCTGCAAAATATATATTTATATATAAAGCACAAAAATCAGATTCATATAATATAACTACCATATCATTATCTGTGAATAAAATTTCATATTTCTGTGTAATTAATTATTTCAACTTCCTGCAATTCGCGCCGTTTACAAATTAATTACAATGACCGATAAAAACACATCGCATGCTAATTTCGTGATCCAGTTATATCAGAAAAGGTAAGACCAGGTCCGCTCGCGCCTCGGCTGGCCTGGCGCAGCGTCCGCGCCGGCGTCCGAACCGGTCTGGACGTTTGAATGAAATATGAAATATAATTTAATGCGATGATTCACCGCGTGACCCAGAATCTTAACACGATAAGTGAGGTTGATTGGTAAATTTCCGTCTGTTTACCAACGATTATCGGATTATCAGGGTATAAAAGCTAGAAAAAAAGCGATCGGTCCGCTCTGTGGACTTTGTAAATTTTATAATAATGGATGCGCCTAAACGGTGTTTACTTGTGAATTTGCATATAACCTACTCTTCCGCTGTAATTTTATTAAAAGCCAATACTTTACGCCGCAGCTTGTAGCGGTTTACATGCAATAATGGTCTGATTGAAATCATCTGCATTTAGATATGTCTTCAGTTAAGCGACATGCTTTGTAGCAGTGATGTGTGGTGATGGCACGTTTCAAACAAAACACTAGCTAATAATATGCTTTCCTGGTTCTATAAAGAGGCAAAACACTACCAGCTAAATAAATACTTATGTAGGTTCTTGTTTTTATAATATTACTAAATATCAGTACTATTGTAGGACATAAGTACAAAATCCAAAATTTTCATAGTAACCTTCTTCTAACTACTTAAACCGACTTCTAATTAAAAAAAATAAATTATACTTTAATTGTTTATTTTATAAAGCATATAATATTGGTTTTATTTATAGTTTTTGAACAGTATTTAAGTTGTTTACACATGAGCCCATAGCGTTCCATTTTGCTTGCAAAACTATGAATAAATATTAAAAAAAACACCTGAATAAGGCTAGTTACAATATGTCGCTACGCTCGCAGGCTGATTCAGTGTATTTTCTAAATTTTAATGAAATTAAAATTGTTTAATATGGTTTTTTACACTTTGGGTTAATATCACGTGTGGTGAAATGATGATTAAATAGCACGATAAAAAAACACATTACAAATTAATGCGCGCCAGTTTAGTTCAAAATGACACATCCAACCCGGCTAATGCTCCATAACAAAATTTCAACGCGCCGGGAAGTAGTTCCTTTCCGGCATTATCCTAATTAATTTTAACACCCCCGTAAACTATGCAGTAAAAGACATTCCCTCTCGTCATATTTTTAGACTCCTCCGCATCGCTGCAGGGGCATCATCGCCTTACACACATGCAGGTTTATCGCCTCTTTAATAGAAATTGCGTACCTCGAGGGTAGCAAGTGCAGAGGCCGCGTGTGCCTACAACGTGTGACGTCATTAACCACCATCCTTCCCATTCTCCCATGCAGCTGTAACGGTGTTTTATAACAAACTTATAGAATAAAACGCTTGAAAATATTATCGACATATCATCCATCACCTGCGCCAATCGTATGGGATGCATTGTGTTTCATTGATAGCCTCAACTGTTAAATATTTTTATAAAAATAATTATTTAAGTCTTTTATTACGATCTTCAAGCATCAATATTAAAAGTGTATTGCGAAGTATATCAATTTATAATATTTTATTTAGATTAACCGCTAAAGTGGAGAGAAGAAAAATTTATCTCAATTGGTCAATAAGTCCTGCGAAACACAAGAAGGTAGTAACACTAAGAAAAATGATTATGTTGTACTTAAATGTCTTGTTTCTTTTTGCAGGTAAGAAAGCGCTCTTAAGTGATCAACTCCCAAGCCAGCTCCGTTTGCGACTGATTCATGTAAGTCACTCAATTTATGTTTCAATCAATTTTGACGTAGGCGTAATGGATCCTTCGATGATGTGGCTGTTTTTCAATGAACACTTTGGGGAGTACGATCTGCACTTTGTGTTACTATAAATTACCGTGGAAATATATTGAGAGCAATTATTGTGTTACTGCTGAGCAAATGGGTCATTTCTCGCTGAATTACAACGAATAAATATAATTTATGATTTAAATTATTTTATGATATCACATTTATTTATTCATATAAAAAAAAATGAGCATCAATTTAGTGTAAATTATATTTTAGCTATAGTATAAAATATTAGTTGTGTAAACTTTTAGATATTTATTACTAGAATTATTATCATTCTTTAATAATTAGTGTATCAGTAGTTACTACTGGCTGGATGCTACCAGATATAATTAAAAATAGCTCTATAAACCAACGACAATCTTTTTGATTATGAAATAAAATGCACTGTGCAATGCAATCTTTTTTTCTATTTACATTGCAAGCTTTATCTTTAAGAGAAAACGTTACTTTATAAAGTTTAAATAAATTTAAAAAGTTTGTTACAAAAACAACGCGCACTTTGATAGAAGCAAAACTGTTCGCAGGTACTTTCAGGATAATTTAACACTCAGAGAAAATCTTTATAGCAAAACAAGTTACTGTGTGTTACATTTGATTGTCCCAGAATAAACAGCTTGGGGTGTTAGCACGTGCTGGTACTTCGTACCAAACGAGCGGCGCTTCTTGGTTAGTTGTTGGTTATTTCTTTTGACATGGATTAAAAGTCGCGTCCTTATTCAGTAGTCATAAACACGCGCATCTCAGAAGGAAATATGCTTAATCTAGCGTAACCTTACGAGCGCTTTATTTCAATACTCAGCACAGCTCCGCGCCTCGCACGGCTGCGTGAAGAGGCACAGTGACCCAAGAAAGCAGCCATTTCTCTCTTTAAGCACCGCGTGTTAATTACCCACTTAAGTCTTATAAGTGAGATTGTGGTATCGGTGGACCTCCGTAGTAAGCTCCGTGGAGTCGCTCCTCGGCATGCGTGCGGCTCCTAAATTTAAATTAAATTTGCGAGCGCTACTTGTTTTCAAATTAATATCTATGTTTTTTTATACAAAGTTCCAGCGAGATTGTGTCTGCTTTGGTTGTTAGCCGCGTGTAATTATAAATTATACAATTTTATCGTGAACTCTAGCTTTAGGTACGATTTACCGTTATTTATTCACTGACGTGTGAAATCGTTCCCGCTCTTCAGCTTCTGCTGTCTATTTAGTGCTTCGAGACAACCAGTGCTCTAAAAATTTATGTTATTTCTTTTTGATTCCTTCAATATATAATAAGTTTATTGCTCATACAAGTTATTTGAGTTTCAAATGTGTTTTGAGAAAATCAATTCTCGAATCTCACCTGACTTGGAGAAAAAGTTCTAAGATCTTTCTTTTTATTGAATGTTTTCTATCTAAAAAAACATATTTCACATGCATTTTAGTCGTGGTGTGAAATTTATATAAATATGTTATTAGTTTTTGTTTTAAGAGCAATCGCATTGAAACTGGGTTTTGGGAGGTGTCGACAATTAGTAAAAGATCATTTTGAGTTGAGTTATCGCAAACGGGCAAATACCAAATTCGTATATCAATTACCCAATTAGCGCCGTGTAGGCAGCGATTAAATATGAGTGATTGCCAATCATACCTGCAGTATTCATTTACCAATTTAATTTTGACAGCCAATCCAATTAAAACGATCAGATTAAACGTGTTGTTTGTTTAACCTTGATGTTAGTCGTATTATTATCTCTCTTTATGATACCTTATATTGATCATCATAAATTCACCTAGATCTAACTAAAAGTGATGTCAGTGTTGTATATAGGTCACGTCTATCTCACAGTTTCCTAGTTTTTGATAGATTAAAATCGAGCATACACCAGCTGTGAAGTGAAACTAAAACTTCTGGCTCATAACTGTAAAATGTTCAAATTGATATTGCCTTACTTCCTGATTTATATTTAATGTAACGATTCCAATTGCCTTTTTTTAATTTGTGAATAGCGGATATCGATACAAGTATATACACATTTTTAGATATAAATAACTTTAACTTTCTGTGACTTATAATGATTAGTAATTCTGTTAATATTTGCAATTTGTCAATATTGCAATTGGTTTTTTTTAGACAAAAGTTACATTTGATTCAACGCGTATAGAAACTGTGAGTACATAACCTGAGATATAAGTTGAACAAGCGAACCGGAAACATATTAAAAGAAACAACCATTAAATACAAAGATAATACAACCCAAGGTGGACAATGTCCGTCAAAACATATTTATGAAAAATACGTGTTTTTCACACGTATCACGTAATATCACTAAAAATAACAGCGTAGAAGATTTAAACATAGATCTAGCGTAAATAAATTTTTACGTTACTTTGTATTTACGTTAATCTCTCCGGGAGTTCGTGCAGTTTTAAGGCTCGATTCCGAAGAGACGGCTCGCCCGTATGCGCGTACTCCGGCCCGGAGGCTTATATGGAGCCCCCGTCAAATTTATGCAAGGCTACGGCGGAACTAACTCCGGCTAAGACGCTCTCGAGTAAATTGTGGAATTCTCGGCGGTTCTTCAGGGGGAATACCAAGTGGCACACGGAGCCTCCTAAACCGAGAATTCCGGCTCCTTTGTTTGATGAAATGAAAACTTAAGCTTTATGAGCTGTAATTAAATGCCGGTGAGCTTTTTTGTGATTTCGCAAGGTTTTTATGAAAGTTTGTTAGCTTTGTAATGCTCAACTTTGCGAATTACTTAATAACTTCAAAGATAAAGAATTTTTCCTTAAGTTTCTCGTACGTTTTTTTTTTTATTAATACTACCTTTAATTAAATTTTACTTACTGAGGAAAGCAAGATTTTTTCAAATTTATCATAGATAAGATGGGTTCAAGATTTGAACAAGTATAAAATCTCATTGGATATATTTTTAATAAAAAGTTTACAATACGCTATAATTAACAGAATTTTAATTGATTTATTTTAAATTGTAAAAATATTGGCATTCAAATACGAAGAGTTCTGTTAACTTAAGTTGTAAAATTTCTTTGAAATTTTGTTTGATAACAATGAGATAAGTCTTTTGGGGTCAATTTTAGTATTTAAATTTTTGCTATGATACATTTTAAACTGTGTATTGAGTTACACGCAGACCTTTCCTTCGAATATAAAACTGCGGTGTAGAAGGACCCAAAGACCCACTACATTATTATCTATAAGAAAACCATGAACACTGGTTTTGTATAAGTATATGCTCAGTGAGCTAGTCGCCAACCTCCTCTGAGGAGAGACACCCGAAGATTGAGTTATAAATCTCATTGACTTAGTAGCACAGAGCACAGGTTCGTAAAAAAAATTATTGGATCCGAATGAATGTCATCTTTTATCATTATTTGTTACAAGGCGCGCGTGTCCCATTTGGCTGTAGGCGCTCCTCGGAGTGCCTCCTCGGCTCCGCCGCTGCAATCCGAGCTTTTACCGGTAAATGACGTTTCTGGCATAACGTATTCCTCTGTTTTATTTTCAGCATAAATTTGAAAGCGGACAAGCTCCTCGAATTCCCCGCATTGTTCGGCGCGGGGAGCTCCCGCCCGCTTGTTCAGTGCCGGGCTTTGTGTTTCGCGCTGAAAACGAAATATCACTGGTTTTCTTTGTACTGAATATCTGACATTGTCAATGAATGTAAACAGGACTGCCCGTATCGACTAAATATGCGCATATATTTCATAACATTTGAAAAGGTTACGTATTGTATTTGTAAACCTTAAAAAATAACCCTTTTATTCGTGATTTTATTAAAATACATATATATGGTATATATTGATCAGTGTATTATTTATAAAGGTTATCGCGATTTTAAATTGTTATATAGTACATCATACAAGATTAAATCGTTGTCTAGAGTATCTTCAATATAATACTTATTATCCACATTTAAAAAAAATATGTGTTATATAGTATATTCCCTGTTTTAAAAATTATATAATCATATATTTTTACTACGAAATTGCCTTTTTTTATTTTCAGTTTTCGATTCGTTTCTCAAATATGAACTGATTTTCGTAAGGAATTTTCATCAGTATTACTTTTAATTAATACATTGAAACCAGACTGTACATTTTTGATGAATTATAAACTTATATTTGAGAGGTTACCTAGCGAATGTGCAATGTGGAATATAAATCAATTCGACTTGCAGTTAGAGCAACAACAAATGCATGCTTCTTCGTGAATATGGCAGAGTTGCTTGGATGCGTTTACTTAAATACAATATTATGCACAGAGCCGTGAAACTCCGTTAGGTCGTGCAGAATGGCGCGTCAAGTATGGCGGCTCGGCTCTGCCCTTCAGTTGTGAAATTGCTCTAAATTGTAGTCGCTTGCGGAGGGAGCCTCCCGTAGCTCCAGGGGAGAACTCTTCTGACCTCGGCCGGCCTCGCCCTCGCTCCCCGGCGGTTATCTCCTTGTATGGAAAGCCTTACATATTCTATGAAATTGATAACAATATGGCTCCACTGAGGAGATATGTAAATACGGTCTCTCGATCCGCGAACGATAAGTGCCGCGTATTGTTTCTGGGAGGCTATTTTGAATTCTAGGCCACATTTTTTTATATTTACAAAATTGATAAACATGACAGTTGATATTCATTAAATTTTTCATATCATGCCACTGGTACGCGTTAAGTGAAAAAACTTGTATTGTATGCAAAAAAAATACACGTTAATTAGACTTTAAATATGCAGCCCACCTTTTTTAATTAAAAAGGATTTCTATTAAAAATTTCTTTGTTCTTGCGTGACAACTTTAAAAAACATCAAAAAATGCTTACTAAGCATTATTGGACTTATTATAAGGTTATTGTTGAAATCTTTTAATTTTACTATTTTGGTGTGTTTTTTTTTCTTCATATTCTATGAAGGTATATTGAATAAAATATTAAATATTTAATTTTTGAATATCTTCATTTAATGCAATATGATGCTTTATAATTTAATATCTCATGATATTAAAATATAATCTACTTGTAGTGTTATTTTATTTTGCGTGGTATTATGATAGAGCGAACGTTTAAATTATATTTATTTGTTGAATCTTAAATATAAAAGGCAAAATTATCTTTTTTTTCTGGATTTTATCATTTAATTAAATGCAAAAATAAAAATAACCATGCATCGTAAACTTCATTAATTTATTCGAAAACACTTCCTTACAATCTTTGAACAGTCGCTATAAATCTTTCAAGCTTAAACTTCTTTGGGAATAAAGACGTAGCTGTAATCAGTATTGCGTCTCCATTAAACATAATCGATTATTCTGTTGTCTTCACGTTTCCTCCGCCTAGTTTTAATGCGATTTTCGCTGCAAAAAACTTAGCGCAACCCCGTCATATAAAAACCTAACCAGTTGATTAAATCGCACTAGAATTGCATAGGAGAATTAATTAGAAAATATCGTGTAATCGTTTCATAGCGGTGCATTTCGTATCTGATTCGCAGCAGCCTTAAAAACATATAATTTACAATGAAAATGACACAGCTTGCATGTTATTTTTTATTTAAAATTATACTAATACTCGCTTGGCGTGTATTATGTTCATAAATAACTAAAAAATCTTGATTCTACGCGCATGCTCTCTCAATGAGTAAGCTTAACCCGTATTATGATTAAACTAACCTGTTAATCTTTAGATAAACACATCCTCCTCCTTATCAGTCGGATCTGTATTAAGTACGCGGAGAGCTCGTTGTCTTGTGAATTTATTCCTCGGCGGACTAAGTATGATCGCCGTTCAAATAAACTTCCTCTTAATTGCGATGAGCGGGCCATTTGTTTCTTTGATCGCGGCTCGTTCGGATAAGACCGCCACAAACAAAGCAGCCAACCCGGCTTTAAGTAAACTCAGCGACGCTACTGTCACGAGGACTATAATTCAGCCAATACAAAGTGTAAATGATCGTTAAGAAGTATAAAAAATCAAATTTTAAGAAAAATCAATATTTTTGACCGAGAGTACTTGGTAGAATTCCATTTTAATATTTTTGAGTAAAATACTTGAGTGATTTTCCACTTGTTCGTTTTTATTTGTGACCGGTTTCTCCATCCTTTCACTTTGGCATTATCAAACAGAGTGACGAGAAACGTGAAAGGTTGGCGAAACCGGTCATAAATAAAAACGAACATGTGGAAAATCACTCAAGTATTTTACTCAAAAATATCAAAATATTTTTTAATTTAAAAAAAACGTGAAACCTAAATAGTGAACTGTTGTTTTAATTTTCATCATATTGAAAAATTCAATAAAGCCTTTAAATTTACTATTTTCAAAGACCTAACCTAACCTTACCTATCATTAATTCATAACTAATTAAAAAATATATATATTTTGGTAGATGATTTAAATTAGATTATTACTAAAAAAATAATTATTTCTTTGATTATTTGATACTGTCATCACGCCAATTACTCGCCTTTATTAACGAAAACGAAAAAGTAGACTAATCTAACCAAGATGTTTTTACTTCTGATGAAATATACGGTCGAGATAGTTATTCTGTGCGCACATACATATATTAAGTCCCAAATCCCCAGCAGAAAAGCTCTTCCAGCAACAATAATACCCTTCGTATAAATGCTAGAAACTTTTAACAGAAGCCACTAAGAAATTCGCTTAGACAGAATAATATCAAAACCCTCTGTAAACATACACCCTGAAAGCAGGGTGACCTTTTGCGTGTCTCGCAGGGGTTGCGGCTGGCGGGCCGCGTGTGCAGGGGCCGCCAACCCCACCATCAGGGACGCTAATAGCTAACCAGACCTGCCTTCTCCTTGTCTAAGATCTCCTCGCCAGACGTCTTCAGTGCGAATACATTATATTTATTGGAAAGCCTCCAAGAGTTTCAATGTATTGTTTTATTTTACTTTCACTACATTGGTATGTTTTTAGCAGACTCGTTTAGTATGTTCGCAACTAGAAATATAGTATGTATTTATAAAAATTTCTTATTTTATTTTAAAAACAATTTTTTGCAATTGTTGTGGAATCATATCAATCTTCCTGTGAATTTTTATTCGCTTACACCGCATAGCTTCCAGTTGCAAGTCGAATAACTCAGAATAAAACGTAATATTTATTTAATGCATAAACTCGTACATGTTTTAATATTGAAATATGTGCGTAGTTTTATCGTAGATTCGTTCTGCTAATCTTTAAACATTCCTGTTATCAAATAAGTATCAGTGTTTTTAAAAAGACGGTCTAATTCCGATGTTTTGAAATATTTCCAAATTAAACTTTTGAATCAACTTTCCAAACACAACCTAACTTCTCCTCGTGAAACAGAATTGCTCAAGTTTACGTTTCTGTTTATAAAATTTAAATGTGAATACAGGTAAATATAAACAACTTCTTGGTTTAATTATGAATTTAACGACTCAATATGTATGTATTATATGTCACCGAGCAAGACAAACAGGCGCCCAATAGCTGATAAGATAAATGTACCGCATCTACCCAATTCAAAGTAAAGGTGATAAATAATCCCACTTAATACTTATCTGATTCGGTACGCATATCAGTGCTTCACGGGAAATTCTTCCTCTAAAGACGTTGATGGTAATCTGTTAAGTCTCACATGCTTAACTGTTTTTATATTATTGAATTTTATCGTCAAGGTTCACGTTTATGACACCTGTTCTGAAGCGGGCTCTGGACAGTGATACCCGCCCAAGGTGTGTGTGTGGTCCTTAAAAAAACAAGTTCACACCTTTCTCAATCTGTATACGCCCGTATTATATTGCCCGGATGTATAAAATTCAATAATACGCGTGAATAATTTGACACCTGTCAAATGCAAAGTGACCCTATAAAACCGCCGATATCATTTAACTCTTTTTAAATTTGTGGTCTTATTTATTTCAAATCCAAATGCATCCTTCACTTTAATTTAAATTGCAGACTGGAGGGAAGCAATGCACATGAATCTTAATAATTTTTATAGTAACAGCCAAGAAATCCGTAATTCATCTTAAATAAGAAATAAGCAGTGTCGTGCCCCTTGTGCTAGAAATAAACCATATTTTTTTCAGCCCTTGCATACATTGCTTGCTTTCATCGCACGCCACTGATACAGACGCTAGTACTCCGTAAAAGCTCCAGAATAGTCGTGGAAAAATATTGACAGCAAATGTGAGTTTTTTAGTTAATCGATTCACACATATAACGTTAAGCAACATCCTCGAATATCATTCGGCACATTAGCAGTATTTTTAATTTTTGCCTATATCTGTTAAAAAAAATAAGTAAAATTATAAACTCAATCAACGGGCATCCACATTCCAAAACAGTCTTTCTTTTTTGAACTGCCCAAACAAAAACTGGTAACAATAAACTATCGGTGGACTGCATTGTACTCAACATCCGTCCAACTCATAATAACATATGCGAAAGCACGGATGTAAGGAATGAATGACAATTTACATTCACACGTTTACGAATTTGCGCAATTTTCAATTTTCCATTGAATCGCGCGATTCGCAACGCCGACGTCTCGGAACCTCGGACGTGTTTTCTCGTTATTTTGCTTTGACTTCTAGTGCGTATTTAACTGTAATTGGCGTGAAAAATTTAAACATTTCCGCAATAAGCCGACTCCCCGGCTGCTTTGTTCTAAAACAAGACCCGGCGTAATGGCCGCGTTGCTTTGATTCGTAAAATAGCCCGCAAAGCCGCGTATAATGGGGCTTGTCTAGCTGTGGCGTGAGGCGTCTGCGTTGTCGCCCTGGGGAGGGCGGCGCCTCCGCGTCTACCAGGCCCGCCCACCTCGGACGACGTGTCACGTCTTCGGATTGCTACGTACCAAGTATACTTCTCTGCTGACTCCTTGATAAAATAATCTACTACATAAAAGAGCTTATTACTCCAGTAAACTGATTTTTACTTCGTTATGTGTAAAGCTTCGATCGAACGAAAATACGAAGGCGGTCCGACTAAGAAATATCCCTACTTAGAAATATGCACACACAGTGTAAAATTACATGTTTCATATCATCGCTGTGTATAATAAATACATACTATAAAAAAATCATTATATACGAAGGCGGTCCGATAAGCACTTAGCCTTCAAAAGAAAAACGAAAATTTTGGAAATGTGGCGATTTGTTTCTCAAAATAGTCTCATTTTAGCCCAGCGATGCTCCAACTTCTTAAACCCATCTGAAAAATACGTTTTCTCGAGGTCTGCAAAGTAGGCCTCCGTGGCGGCGATGACCTCCTCATTCGACTTAAATTTCTGCCCGGCGAGTGAATTTTTCAAGTTTGGAAACCAAAAATAATTGGACGGGGCCAAATCTGGAGAATACGGTGGGTAGGGGAACAGTTCGTAGTGCAATTCGACCAATTTGGCCGTGGCGATGGCGGAGGTGTGAGCCGGTGTGTTGTCATGGTGGAAGAGAACTTTTTTATTTCTCCAAATGGGGCCGTTTTTTCTGCAATTCGGCGTCGAATGGGCCCAATAATTCGGCATAGTAGAGCCCTGTGACCGTTTTGCCCTTTGGAGCACGTTCGCCGGGTGAAGTTCACTGTTTCGACTGTTCCTTAGTCTCTGGTGTGTACCAGTGGATCCATGTTTCATCGACGGTCACGAAACCACGAATCTCATCAAAAACCGACGTGCGACCACGTTGAAACTCGTTAAACCAATTTTTGACGGTCGCCATCGAAGGAGAAGAGTCACCGTACACAGCATCCAAGCGCCCTTTGATTTCGCTGCGCAATTTCCTTTCCAAAAACAAGAATCGAATCACCGACCGATATTGGTATTTTTTCATTTTTCTAAAATACGCGTACACGTCCGCTTCCACACGCGGTCAAAACAAAACTACGAGTCCGATTCGGCTGAAATTTTGACAGTAGCCGTCTACGAGAATGTACTACACGATGCGATACTAGCACCATCGGGCGGTGAGGCTAAGTACTTATCGGACCGCCCTCGTATTTGTAATCTGCACACAAGACTGTGAACGCGCACCTTACACAAACCACACGAACAACACTCAGTATTTTAAGTTTTTTTTTATGCAATGGTTAATTTAAAAATTACAACATTTTAAAGAGACAGAACAGAAAATAATGTGATTTAAATTATATTGATTTTCTTCAAATACAAACTTTGAATGGGTCTCTCCTGGTTGTAAATAGTTTATCATGGGAGCTGAATACTTTTGTTGAATTTTTCATAATAGTTCTAATAGATCATCATTGCTATGATGGAAAGCAAGCGATACGAAAATATTATTTAAACAAGATTGCAAGTTATAAGCCTTAACACGTTGACTGCCGTGTCAGCCACCGGTGGCCGACACGGAGGTATTCCAATTGGGCCGCGTCGGTCACCGGTGGCCGACACATAGCGACGACATACCTGACTTTAGTTTGTCATTCTGCCCGTCGGCCTGTATTAAACTACTATTGAACATAGCTGGCACGGCCCTCTTCTATCTTCCTTCGATATGGCCGATAAAAATATCTCAAAACAAATTAAATAATTGTATTTCGACCCATTATATTAAATTAAACATATAAACGTGAAAACCATTTTTGGACATTTTACGAAAATCCTATTGGCCGTCAACGTCAACTGTATCTATTTTATTATGTTTGCTCATTTCCGCCGCTGTGGCTTTCAATGGTAAAATATTCACGTTTCCCCGTTACTTGAACACTTGTCAATAAATCTCTGAGAGCTTTAGCCTGTATCTCTGTAATAATGGATGCAGATTCCACGGGCGTCTCGCCTATCGCGCCCGAGAGCCGAGGGCCGACCTGACTGGCAGCGACGGATTATGAGTCTCTCACGACAGCTGCGCGGACGCCCACCGCAATCAAATATGGTGACACGGCAAATACGCCGCAGCAGTCAACCGACCGAGCAAAATAATCTACAAGTTCTATTTAGTAACAAGCAGGGAAGCTAACAATTATCATCAAAAGTTACACGGGCGCCTTCAAGATTTACGCCGATTCCAATCAGCGCGCGTCTAATTTTAGTTAATATTGTAAAAAAAGCTGTTGTATGATTTATGACTGTGTCTTGGTTCGGTCGTTGCACCTTTACGCGTTTTGTAGTTTTTTTTTGTTGATTATTTTTGCTTTTGCTTAGCCTGACTTTTATGGCAGCATTAAACGCATCATTTTAAAGGAAGGAACGCATCTTCTTAAGCAAAACACACAAACGCGACGTCCGTAAAAACCGTATTAATTTGAGTGGCTATTTTGAGATAAATATTAATATGAATCACTATATTTACTTGATATTCAATCATTGAGGTAATTTATTCATTCGTAAAAAGGTGGGTTTTCTTAAATAAAAAAATGGCTGATAAGAAAATAAAAAGAAAGGTGAAATTGGTAGTGCTAGATAAGGAAAGTTTTTTCAAGATAATTCGATTTGATCTTTTTAGCTTCCAATGGTTTTTAAGACTAAAGAGTGTAAGAAAAAAGTTTTACTTGGTTAAGTAAAGACGTGAGATAGCCTGGCGTAATATAAATTTACCAAATAAACTAATCAAAGTTTTTGATTGTCTCTTATTTATAAAATCTAATCCCAGAACATTTTTTTAATATGCATAAAGTAAAACGAAAGGTTATTTTATACCAAAAGGTTAAGCACGTGTTAAAGTATTGTTAAAATATGAGGCTGGTCGCATTTTATTTCATATCGCGCTGCCGTTGTAATTTATAAAAATCTATGTGCAATTTTCCCCTTTTCACCCGTGGAATTCATATTATTCTCGCTCTAAAAAGGCTTGGCTTTAGCATATTTTTCACGATTCTCGCAACCCGGAAACGGCTTATCTTTTCCATTAATCAGAAATGACGCGAAACTCGCAGAATTTATTTCTGCGATTTTAAAGGGTACGCCGATTGAATGGGATCGCAGAATTCAGGCCAAAAAACACAATAACTTATCGGACCCACGGCCTGAATCAGACTGAAATCTAACAGGTTCTAAAATGAGAAGAAAATAGAAGGTATTGTGTTTTTTGTATTTGATTTGCAGTCGGCTGGAGTTACTTTACAGTTTATGTGCTGTGTTGGTTTAGTAAAATGGAGCAATTTCCGATTCGCTCCCATGTCTCGGTGTCTTGATAAATGCGGTTCGCTGGAATGAAGCGGTTTTCCGCCATGCCTTTGGTTCTATGTGGAACGCCACCAGGGCACTGGGAATTCTTTAGCAGTGTATCTTAACCTCTACGTACATTATTATTTTTTTACTTAAGAGAATTCTTATATTTGATAGTTTGTAATGAGTATGTTTGCACCTTTTGAATTTTAAAATTACAGCGGTGTCCGTTTTTTCACAAGCGATGCGATTATGAAGTTCTCAGATGCGAGAGAAGCTGGTTTATATAGACTTTTTTGCATATATGCCACTTCCTTTGAGTACAACATCAACCTGTCTTTCGAATGTTGAGTGGCAATGAGGATTCAAGTAGTAAGAGGTTGCAAAGCTCAGACCGTGTCGTAATAACGAAGCATGAAGGGTATAGTGATTTGGGGTCGATGTCACAAATGTCAGGCAGCAACAACGATTTTTTTATGCCAGCCTACTTTTGCGCTTGACAATTTTTGTGCAGTGAAATTTTCGTAATTCAAAGCTTTTTTTATAATTATGATTTTAATTTATAGATTGCTTTAATAGTGACATACGTGGTTGCGTTGTGACGCTCCTGGTTTTTGCCGTCCGTGGCGCAGCTCGCTGCAATTGCGCCTCTGCCGCTAAGTAATCTTCATTCTGTTTGTTCAAACAGACCGCGCATGCCCGGGACACCTCCATTACGTCTGCTATCTGCAAATTGTTTCTCGGGACTTTTAATTAAAGCCAGGCTTTTGAACTCCGACGTAATTTTGAGTATCATTTTTAAGATGTAATTGTGGAAAATAATCAACATCAAAGTCATAATCGTAAGGGTACGCCATAATTTTAATATTAAACGGGTTCGCCGGCTCCAAATTCTTTCGACCCAAATTATAGCTACGCTTCTGTCTCGTTGAGAATTCAAAGAAAATGCAGTGTAGTAAGTACTTACCACGTGAAATCTAATTCCATTTCATAACTATTTATTGCTTACTATTCAAAATATTTATTTTGAAATTTTATGTTGAAAGCTTTGTATAATACATAATATATAAAAATAAAAATAAAAAAATTAAATCCTGGTTATACAGTCAACAAATGATGTTTTGCGGTCGTTGTGAATTAATCTCACTATCTGTTGAAAAAATCGTTTATTAAATAACATGTACGATGTACGTATCTCGTATATTTGAAAAACTCTTCACGGCATAGATTTCGTATTTAATTATACAGAGAATGTTGGCAGTAATTCTCCGTACATTATACGAGAACTACATCCCGAGAAGTGCGCTCTTTAGACCCTTGCATTTCTCTGGACCGAGACTAAACGCGGCTCTGCACGCGATCATTACTGCGGTCAGAGTCAACACTCAGGGAAGCCTCTCGGCCGGCCTTGCTGCAGGAGAAGCGAAACTCACCTCTCAAAATGGGAGGACACGATCTAAATAATCCTATAAGGCAAGGCGATCGCACTGTAATGATTGCACCTCTGCTGACACCCCAGGAAGCCTCTCGCGAGCCTAACGAACCATCAGTAAATACACGGTGTAGGAACGGCATTAACAGCCGTCTGTGTGTTTGTAAGATATCGTTTAAAACTGTTGCTATGGGGACTACAACCGTGTAATGTAAATGCATATTTTTTTTATTATTTGTTGTCCCCCTTTATGGCCACAATTGATGATATATGCCTATGGTATGAACTATTCTTTAATGCAATATTAAAGTAAATTTATACTTAAATTTTCAAACAATTCGTACGATGATAATTTGGGTGAATGAAAAGCTATCCACGAAACAATGGCTGTGACAAATTAATTGAAAGATGAATGAGCTTACTAATATTGAAAAGTTTATTAATACGATATAGTATCTAAATTATTGTTGTACTTATTTTGTAAAGCGGAAAAACCAGCGTCACTGTTGTGTTTGGTTTATAGAAAAAAATGGCTGAATAAAAAATAGTCACATCTCTAAATCAGAAACTGCAAACGATATACGCCAATTTACTGCTAGGCTGATGCAATTTTAATAGCGAATGTAAGAAAATACAGTGTTTCTTTAATTATGTTAGAAAAAAATATTGAGGTCATCGCATCGCTTATTTCAAGAGAAAAATATGAAACAAAATCTATCTGGTTAGTTCCCAGGATGTCGCACCGAAGTAGACTTCAAACGAATTTGTTAAATTTCGCCTCGTCTATCAACTCTAATTTCTATTCGTCATGCCGGGATCAACTCTTGAAGAGTCTGCAATATGTCCGACTTCACAACGTGCTATTTGATAGCGTTCATCTTTTTATGAACTATTTATAGCTCTGACCTAAACATCTTTGAAATTAACTAAACTCTGTCAAAATCACACATATTTAATATATATTATAACAGTTTTTAGCTTGCTTTGGATGCTTGATTTATATTTGTGTCCAGATACGACATTTTGTTAAATATTATATCACCTATTTTATATAATATTTTTTTCTGCTAATTTCAATGAAGTATTTACATTGAATATTATTTATATACATTTCAATCTGTAAAAGGAGAATCAGGTCGTACATTAAATGGTAATATATACAGTATTATTTCATTATAAACTACATATTCTGTGTAATGCGTTACCCCAAGTACCGCAAACAATTATTGTATTTCAGTAACACCCATTATAATAAGTCTATTTGTGCACGGCTATTTGTATAGCAAGTAGTTCTGCTTGTAAGTAAGAAATGCAGCGCTAACATTAATACAAACCAGTAGTTTTATAATAACCTGCGAACTGTCTTATTACACTGTTATTTATTAATACTTCTCGACTTGTCCTTATTCTGAAACCAGATAAGTATAATAATCATAACTTCCACATTTGTTTTAAAATTATATTCCGTTTCAGGCGACAGGTAAATTTAACTTCATGTAACGAATCACATAAAATATATTTGTAAAATAAATGGCAAAACTTGACCTATTTAATATTATTATTATTTTTTGAAATGAAATAAATCGGATGCTTTCTACTCACTGCTGATTGTAGCCTTCCCTTGTCAGAAAGCATGAGGGATGTTGCTTACAAAGTAGGGTAGTGAGAGGGTGGTTGGATAGGACAGAATAAAGTAAAATATTTGTTACGGCAATGTCTGTTTTTTTATATTTTTATTACTTGCCTTACCTCAATAACTTGTGTCAAGTTTTTTGCTTAGAATAAATGCCAACCACATAATATAAACTGGGTTTTAAATAAGCGTATTTTCATGTCAATGCAATCAATGGTGTCATTTTTGTTCTTAACAAGTTTAATCATTGTAAGACTTTAAAATAAAAAAATTGAAATGGCGTCATGTTATATCGAGTACAGAAAGATATTTCTAGCTTTCAATCGATTAATTTGACTAACAGGCCAATTTATATCGTAATAAAAGCTTTTTTTTTTAGCTTTTATGTTGTAATAAAACAATCTACAATTCGTCTTTGTCGCTTATAGCATGTTCCGCGAAGCAATCTCCTATGCAAGCCGAGACAATGCAGAGCGCAGAGTACTAAACATCCTGTGCCCCTTGAATGATGGTCTTGTACCCGTCCGGCTGTTACAGTCATTACTCTTTTCTCTGCCCCGTTTCATGCAAGATACATTCAATTACAACTTGATACTTGTAATTCATTTTGAAATGCTCCTTTCAGAGAAGCGATCTCGTGCACCGAGCGCCGGCTGTGAATTACTCCCAACACATTAAGGGAATCTGTTCACCCGTCACACCAGTTAAAAATCAGTAATGGCTCAATTTAAATGTATGGGATACTTTAGTAAGCTTAAGATAAACAATGATAATACTTTGTGTTTAAACTTTACATACATATACTTTAAATCAAACCAAATTATTTAAGAGACTAATATTGATTACAAAGTCAGTAAGAGTTCTTGATGTGTAATGTATGCAAGTCTTCTTAGGCCAAAAGAGTCCTCACGATCTTAGTAGTCATTGAAACTGTTAATTATATTTGTTTAGATATAATAACGTACTTTAAACTAAATATATCTACAATTGATTAAAAAATAAGATACTTACAAGTAAATTTCTAAGATGCATATCAAAATAAATGATAAATTTAAAACTTGTTAAGATAATAGAATAACCAATTATTTTTTCAACTTAGCCTAGTGATATCGATGGTGGCTTGGTCGATAATAACATGAAAGGATTATTTCGGATGTTCCACAGGAATTCCCCGTGTACCGCATTTATTGATTAAAATGGTGTACTGTGTAGGTGTAAAAAGTCTTTTGAATAAATTAATGTTGCTATGCTTTATTAAGCTGTTAAATCAACAATTTAAAATGTGACGATTTCTTAACATCGTCAGTTATTTTTGGTAATTACTGAACTATACAGCTCATATTACCAGTCTTTATGTAAAATTTTATAATTAAAATTATCATAAATCAATTCGCTTTGTACCTTTATTGCAAGCTCGTAACATGAAGCAGATTGTATAAAAAATATTTTTCCACGTAAAAACATGATTTAATGACTCAATCCGATATGGTTTAGCATCTTATTAATCTACCTTTAGCAAGGTTTAATTTGCTGACACCTTATTGGGACTAAACGCTACGTCAATTTATATATTTATTATGTACTTATTATTATTTATAACTGTGTTATTAACGAAACGAGAACACCCACGATGAGCTGAATTACGAAAAAAAAAAAAACTCGATTCATAGAATGAGCCTTGTAAGGTTTTTAATTAAAAACATAATAGATAGATTGTCGGTCGGTGTGTCTTCACGGCGTGGTATTTTGCTTTATGGCGTAATAACTTTAGCACTAATAATTTACACACTTATTGGAAGTCTTCGCTTTGTAGGCAATTTCCTCTCGACACTTGGTTCAGACCTTCTTTGCTCGGACGGTTTTTCTGTCAGCATTTTTCTCGCTTATCCGTTTATGAGATCTCCGAGAGAAAATTTTCCCGGGTCCAGATATTTTATCATTGAATTTATGATTCATTTTTTCCTGCGTATTGAAAAATGATATTCGTTTTCGGAGGCGCTTGGATTTTTATTTCGCATGAAATATCGATTCAAATATTTTAAAAGTAGTTATGAAACAATTTGTTCACTATTCCAGTAACAGTTTGCCCAAATTGAAATCGATTTTTTGCTGTCAAATTCTTATCCTAAAGTAAATCTACAGCTTCGTTAGGATCTTTTTGCTTCGTAAGCAAGTATGAAAGAAGTACCTTCTTTACTTAACACTTTCCTTTTCTTGGTATCGTGGTGAAATAACAGCAACTGTTCAAATACGAAAAAAGCTTTGAAACAAAGAAAGCGGGCGAGAGACATCATCAAAGATATCCCCAGGCCGCCTGTCTGCATACAAGAATAATGAAAAAGCTCATATGTGTCCACCTGTCCCTCACTGCCGAGCTTTACGAGCTCATGGGCTCATACTCACACTGCAATAAAAGCTCGGATTGACTCGGGAGCTTTATTTGCCCTGTGCGGCTTGCGGTGGTCGACTCTATCCAAGAAGAGCTTTGATTGAACGAACGACTCGAACAGATGCCAAAGGTCCCAATAACATATGATATGCTGATGTTGTCACCTGCAAATAGTATATATTATTTTTAGAATCATTACTCGCTTTTTTTTACAGTAAAATAAGATCGTTTGATTACCATAAACGATACAATTTAAAACTATGGACTAAGGCAATATTGCATTGTGTGAGTTCCAGTCGAACCGGCAAACACACTTGGGTGTTTCATTTTTTCATTGGTCCCGCACAAAATAATCAAAAGTTTTGTTAGTTGTATGATTCAAGGCCACGTGATAATGTCATTGCAACATTGAAATACTTTTGCAGGATATATAAAAATACGCTATCAAAAAGTAATCGCATTAAAATAACTATATGGCATAATTTTATTTATTAGAGTGTATCTACACCGAATCTGTAGCAATAAAAGCTTCTAAAGTTTTATAGCCTTTACGTTTTTAATCTCGATTGTACGAGTAATAAAAATCGAACGAAGTAAGCTTGCGTCATAATTGAATAAACAAAAACAATCTATTTTTTTACAAATGAATCGAAAAAACTATTCAATTTGTTTACATTGTGCGTTGATAGCTATCGGCATATAATTATCAATGTCAGTTTATATTCAACTAACAAGACCACTTTGGCATTCAGTCACTTAATGTGACACTTTTAATGAATTGAATAATTGCCCAATTACTTAAAATTCCCGACTGAGGTCACCCATTAGCTCTATCAAGCGGTAGCCGACCGTTGCACCTACGTGCATTATACATTTTGAAATGTTGACGTATTTATGATTCCCCCCAAAACTAAGGTCAATGCCACTGTTTACGTTACATATTTAAAAATATCCATTTTTTAATTTAATTCATGTTTTCATACATTTTTTTGTAAGTGAATTTAAGTTGTTTTAAGCAATGCTTTGCGTGTCTGCAATTGTAGCTATTCTCAAAAATGTGTCAATTGAAATATTACTGACGTTGTTCACTTGAAGTTTTTTTTAACGAAAATGGTAGCTTTTATTGTGACTTCCTGTTGTTAAGAAAATAACATAAATATCCGCATGGCGTTGATGTAAAAAAGACGTCTTGTTTCATTATTTGTAAATTTTATATAAATAAAAAAATCGCCAGAAAGAAGTTTTAATTCATTCAGTACCTTGCTGTATTATATTAAGAAAATGACTGTTTATTAAATATTTATTTTTTTATAACAGTGTACTGCGTGTAATTTTCACGTGTTTTGTATAATTGTATAGTTATACATATAATTTTATTTGCATTATTGAAATGTAATTAATTACCATACTACAATGCATTCCGCTTGCTATTTTGTTTTAAATACCACAATGAAACAACGAGGCATTTTTTATATGTTCGTAAAATCACAAAAATAAACATCGTTACATTTTAAGCCAAGCAATACTTATTCAAATTATTTCACATGGCGAACAATAAATTACACTTAAAAAAAACAAACAACGAAAGCAGGAACAAACTTCGAAACTTTCTCCGAGCATAAAACGGCCGTAAACGGTCTCCAGATTACATAAATATCATAACGCTTTATTAAGACCGGGTGTATAAGCCGCTGGTGTGTTTTCCTCCCGTAAAAATATGAAGTTTTACTGCTCCATTTGAGTGCTATGAAAATAACTATTCATTCCGGGGGACAACATCGCCCGCGGCCGGAAGCCTCGCGGACTTTTTGTGATCGCGTGCCTGGCGTATCGGCTTTTCTGAATCACAAATGAATGGGAATGACTTATTACAGGGACCACCTGAGTCGGAGCTGATAGGGGCTATATCCGGTTTTTAATGTACCAAAAACTTTTAACTCAACACAAGCTGGTTAATGCTTACCGCGACAATTATACATGTAAACGTTTATTTTATGAATCAACACATTTGTCCTGGTTGTGTCTACATTATACTCAAGAACTAAATTTAATATAATCAATATATGTATCAACGCTTGAATAATGTGTTTTTGTTATTTAAATCAAATTTTCAGCATTGCTAGGCATTGAGAGTGAAAGTTTTGCAAAACTGCTGTAAACTATAATACAATGTTTTTCAAAACCACAGCTGTAATTTTTAATTTTTTTTGAATAATACAGTAATACCCCGCTTTACGCGAGGGATACGTTCCGAAAAAAAACGCGTTAAGTGAAATTCATACATAGTCAAAACTTAATACAAAAAAATACGAATCATTCGAATCAATCACTTAAATTCTAAGAACACTTTATGCAGTATTACATGTTATTTTTACTGAAAAATACAACTATTGTCATTTGGGTAGCGTTTCTTTTACGTTCTTGTAAAATACGTTCATAACACCCAACGCTGTTTTTAATTGTTAAGAGAAGTCAATGACTACACTATGTTCATACACATTCTTAAATAAGAAATTCGCGTAATGCGAGGCATTTTAACGCGAAATTTGTAATTCGCGTTATAGTGAAACCGCGCATAACAGGGTCGCGTAAAGCGGGGTATTACTGTATTAGTATTAAAAAAAGAAGCTTAAATGAGACTGCAAATTCTCTCATTGTGAGCCAGTAAAGCAATAGAAAAGATTCGGTGTAAAAAATTTCAATTTATTACTTACAATCCGTGTAACATTAGGAAATTGATTGTCACGTTTTGTTTAAATATATGTTTATTGTTGAATCAAATACAAAAAATAGCCCCGCGTGTATAGCTTGCGTATCATTATGACCCATAAGCTGCGCTGTTAGCGTAGTCTCTGTTATTCAGCGTCCATTCCCGTCTTAGTATACCCCGCACATGTTGCAACACAAATAGTAGCCTGATGGTGTATTATCACAGAGCATAAGAGATCATCGTGCGTCGCTGGTAAGTTGGCAGGTATTTTTGTAGTAATTACGGGGGGAGGGGAGCCCCGGGCTGACGGACAGGTCCTGCCAGGGCCGCAGCGGGCAGTCCGCAATTACCGGCGATTGTTTCCTCTCTGTTTCTCTAGGATCAAACCGGTTGCACTTTACCTGCCCTGGAAGCGAGCCTGGAGACTGAGACTCAATAATAGCATGCTTATTGAGCACATTGTATTGAATCGTTCGCTAAATTTTAATACTGAAAGCCCTATAAACACCACACAACCCTCAATCTTTGTGATTGATAAGTAATGATAATCAGAAACGGAATACATTAGTATTTCATTATTTACTGAATTTCAACTTTATATACAAAAAAAAATTAAAATGCTACGCTTTATTTTGAATATCCATAAAATCTGTTGATTATAAAAAAAAATTTTTTTTTACTGATTGATAGTGACACGTACAAAAAATAACAAATTATACAAATTTAATTTAAGATTTAATTTTTGAAAAGGTTTCATTTGTGTATTTGCTATATTAACATTTTATCAAAATAAAGATAAATCAATGTCGGTTCCGTGTTTGCATACGACGAGTCAAATTGTCGTTCAGTTACAGCGAAACCGTGTCTCAGTAAAGGTGTTGAATCGGATCCTATCGGTGTCGTGAAAGAAACTTTCGAAGATTTTTCTCATCGTTTCTGTTGAGAATCGATTATTTAAATATTAGATGTACGATATACATTAATTAGTGAAAAATGCCGACTTATTAAAAATAATTATTAATTACACAATATGATGAAGTTCTAATTAAAAATATTCAGTTAGCGAAAACACAGTATTGCATTAGATTTGCACGTAGCTTTACATTGTTTGCCATTGCCTTAACTTCCAGTTTGTTTCAGGCATTCATTTAACAGTTTTATGAAACACTTACCGTTCCACCTCTCCCGGAATGCAACGCGGACGCTTCGTTCCGCACGAGCTGCCCGGCGATACAGCTACCCCTTCCACATTAAAACAATAAGCGCGCATCTGTGATATCACTTAAACTTTAATTTGCTCCGCAAGCACGGGTTCGCCCCATGGGCCGCCATGGCGTGGAACTAATTTGTTCTGAAAGCGATAATAGACTATTTTTTTAATCTCGTCGCTCTCCAGAATCATAGGAACTCGTTGAACGTATTAAAAATAAATTATGAGCAACGTAAAGTTTTAAATGCACTTTTATACATTCCTCACACGCACGTTATATTGTTTGTATAATTATATTAATTATATTTTAAAGTACTCTCGTTTAGCTTTATTTAATAAGAACATTTTTTATTGCCTTATCGCTATGTATTATTATATAAAATCTTATAGAAATAATTGAAAATATCAACATAAAAACATTTCATTTGCCAGCAGCGTTAGACCATTCAATAAATTCATGATTATTATTTTTTTTTAAATATCCGGTAGTTAAAATTATGATTACGCAGAAGCAACTTCAAAAAACCAATCAACCGTGTCGCCATTATAAGTCTTGTCAACCGTAAAAATTACAACTTGTAAGGGGCGCACAGGTTTTTGATAATCTTCCGAAATATAAAGTATTTATATTGACTTAATAAATTTTAAAATAATTTTTAACAGTTTGAATCTCTACTATTAAGATCTACTTGCATGATGAGTCTCGAACAGCCACGCCTTAAGATTTGTAAATAATTTACGGGTGTTTCAGAGTGTCAACAATATCGCATGTTAAACAAACACAACCTCGCGTTCTTCAAAACGCTAATCGCCAAGTTTTGATGTTTTTATCGCGGCTTTTATTAGTGGGACGGAGACTCTTCCCGGCCGTGGAGGGCGGAAGTCAAAGGCGGAAAAAGAAACCAAGACCCTCTCCATTAAAGTTCTGTCGCCCGCCATGCTATATATAGCAGAACCGACCGATTCTCCTCGCGACATGACGCGCCGGTTTTTAGAATTTAATTAACGTTTTCATATTTAACTGGATTTTGGGCCGAGCACTGGAACCACGGACTTCAGAGTTATTTTGAACGAATTTTCAAAGTTACTCTTTCGATCGTGCTTAAACTACATTATACCTCCATTATGGATATATTATTACTCCAGTTTCATTGCTTTAATATTGTGGCACTGGAATTTTATTAAAAATATGTAATTCTATTCAGAGAATATGTTTTAAAATATATATATTAATTGTATTTTATGTTATTTAACTTAAGACAACATATGTTATTATTTTGGCATCATCATTTATTATTGTTGAATAAGTAAGTTCGAGTTAAACTTATTATGAATAACAATGCCACGACGTTTAAATATATAGCAATTCGATAAAACATTTCTTTGAGTATAAATAAAACTACCTACAGTCGCCTGATTTATCATCTTTTAGTATTCCATTAAGTACACTTTATGGAGTCGTGCCTCGACCGCGATAATACACCAAAGTTCATTGTAATCAACTTAAGCGATATTTTACAAGATAAGTGAACAACTTAAACGAATATTAATTTAGAAAAATACGTTTTAATTCCGTAGAATAATTATCTTCTAATCGTCCATTAGTCTCGTCCTATCGAGTCGTGCTCTCCGATTAACGAATGGGGCTCTTCTCAATCAACATAAAAGACAATATTTCCAGAGATGCTTTATGGCAGGCGGCCTCACGAGCTAATGGCCGCTCGTACGGAGCTTCCACTGCATCCGAGACTATTCCATCATCCTAGATTGAGAGAACGCGTTCACTTAGCACCGCCTATTAACCATCAACCGACTTCCAGTTTCTGTGAACCGCTCCTCTCTAGTTACAGAAATAAACGTACGCCTCTAACTGGTGTTATTTTTGTGTACAACACTTGGTTCGGCTCAAGTCCTTAAGTCCTCGCGACGTGGTGTATTGCCGTATGAGATGGGAGGCTTAAATTTCATCCCATCTTTGCACTTAGTAGAATATAAAAAAGTATTCCCTTACATATTTTGTGTGCGATGAATTGAATGATTACGTTCGCTTAGGGAATGCGACGTCCGATAATAAATATGCTTGAATTTTAATCTCGCGTTGTAAATCAGTAGGAATGTCTAAAAATGATGAGAATCTTCCGACCTCCCGTTGCTTCCACAGCCGGATTTTTTATTCGAAACGACATGACGTCTTTTCTATCATGCCCCTCAAGAGATATCCCTCTTGTTTATTTGTCATATTAATATATTTTTTTATTGTCCTACTCCATTGTAATGTAGTTATCACTATTACTAAGGGAGATTTAATTATTTTTTAATTGTTTAAATTCATTTTATTACTTACTTTATTCTTTCATTGATTTTAGTTACTTGAGTTTGTATAGGCTGTATAGTTTATGGGGTTAACAAAGGATTGCAATCTTTATGGTGATTTCATTCAAACGACTCACTTTCGCTGATATTTCTTTCCAAACAAAAGACATTTGAGTAAAAACGTAAAACTCCAGAGCGATTCTCGATGTCTATTGAGTATCTGAAATGTTCCGGTAGCCCATTCAAAGGTAAACAAACAGCTTACGGACCCATTTACCTTTCCCGTGATAAATGGCCAGGGACTCCTCTGGAGGAGTGACGATTAAGAGCTTTATTCGACATGAAACTTTTTGAGTGTTGTGACGCTAATGGCTCACGTTGTCATCTTTTTATCAGGCTTTTTGAGACACTGACACTTTCCTTGGCACAAATTGCTTTTTGATGAAGGTTTTTTTTTATCCTAAAACACTTAAAGATTCATAACATCATAGATATTACTAAATTAGGTAAGCGATGTTCGACAGGTGAGCAATTTTTTTACCTGAATATTTATAATCTTTATCTCTTACGTCCTAGATACTCTTCATTTTTGAATACTTGTTTAAATATTTTACACATTGCAGCAAAATAACATTATCATGAACTTAATTTTAGATATAAAAATGAACTGTTTTCAAATTATTAATTTCAAACAAACAACTTTTTTTAAATTTGTTATTTTAAAGCCAAGACTTAATATATATTTTTTTCTGCACACAAAAAGTAATTGCTATTTATAAGTGGCCAAAGGCAATTGAACATAAACAACTGAACTATTCACATAAATTTTAATGTGGTACTAATAATCGTTACAAATATGTATGTAGTCAGTGTGAAACTTGGAAATTTATACCGCGTTATAAACAATATTGTTATTCAATAAACAGGTACTATATTGCTACGCTGGAAAAGCAAACTCTATTGCTGACATGCATACCTGCATGCTTCTGAAAAAATAATTATAAAAAGGTATCGTACTAACGATTAGCGAATGGTACACATTTATATAGGGATATAATTGTTTATACATTAAATATCATCACAATCTTTTGTGTGTATGTTATCTTTTTTTTTAGTTTTAATTATTTTATTAATTTAATGCCATACTAATGAATACAATAAACCAAATCTCAATTCAGATGTGTATTACATTCATAAAATCCAAAGTGTAAGTAATTTTAAAATATCAAGGGGTACCCTTTTCACAGTTTCATGTGCTTCACTTAAAGAATTGATTATTTATTCTGAATAATGTACATCCGAGCATACAAATTCATTCCTTTGATGTGGAAACACAAGTGAATAAACAATAGAAAATCATTTCAATTACTTATACAGGTTTATTGTGTATCCAGTAAGTTTTTTTATAGATAGAAGATTTTATTCAATTGTATCATCGATAGCAATTTTTTTTTGTTTTTTAAAAAGCCCGTAGGTGGAGATTCTTTTCCTGTTCTTGTTCCACAGTAGACACAGCCAGCATGGCTGCAGCAGACAAGGCGTGTAACTCCTGCCTCCGGGGCAGCTTCCTGCCTTCATGTCATGTGCCACGATGGAGAAGTGACACGACACAGAAGGCGAATTCTTCCAGTACTTCCCGGTTGTCTTTTTTGAATATTCTTAACCCTAATGACCTGCCATCCTTTACCTAGGGGATTCTTCAAATTCTTGTACATGTCGTCTATTTATGATATGTCTCAATAATAATGAGTGAAGTATCATTATACATATCTAAATAGCAATACATTTTATAAATTTTATACTTCGATATGTGTCCAAAAGTCATTTGAAATAACATTAATGACAGTAATTTACTATTCGTTTTACTACAAAGCGACTTAACGAGTTTCACAATATTTTAACATAATATTAAAGTAGCTACTTCACGGAAATTAGTGTTTATACTTTTTATCCTAAGTCGTGTCGTTTGTACTTTTTTTATAGCGATGCTAAATTCTGCGCGCCATAGAGACATGCTTGTGATTTATGGTATTTTTAAAGCACCTCCTATAGATTCTTCGATCATGATAAAATGTCAGTGATGAATATTTGATGGATGGGCTGGAAATATGTGTTAACTTTTTACACAATGTTACTTCGCACTTTTTATATTAAAAACAACACAACATGATTCTGCAAATTCTCGTATGCATAAATCGAATACTTGTTTACATGAGATGTACCGTTTGGAAATTTTCGTATTCAGATGATTTATACATTTAACTGACACAGCTTTAATGCTGATTAAATTTCCATAAACAATAAATGGAAACATCAAACATCACAATAAGCAACAAATCAAAATAAACACAACAGTCGTAAATTAATTTCAAACATTATTCAGCCACTGAGTAATAATGAAAAATATATTTATAACAAACATAGGAATTTCGTAAATAAAACAATATGCAATACTAATAGCAGTTATATTTGTAGGCGGTCAGAAATCTGGTCTCCAGGACGTTGCGCCAACAGCTCCGGTGCTTTGAATGCCTTCCACATTGCAGGATATTCTACTCCACTTCTTCGGTCTCCGATCAGCCCGAGAGTTGCACAAAACCCAGTCTTTGGAACGCCGGGTTAGAATGGTTTCTCACAGCAGAACGAATGTGCGGTGGCCTGATAAGACGCGAAGATGAAGGAAGATAGCGCGAGTCTAGGCGAGACTTGTTGGGGTCATTGGAAAGAATGGCGTGTCGCTACTGGCCTTACGGCATCGACAGGTTTTCTCGATGAAGCGTTAATAATTATAACATCAGATACATATTTTTAATAGTTATATAAATAAATATTTCATAATAATTGTATAACGTGATAAACACAAAAAAAATTTAGCTTTAATGAAATATATGTTTATGTAATACGTCATATTTTTGTCGTTGGATATCTCAATTTGATATCAAAAAATGAGACTAGAAATACGTAATATATTTTATTTATATTTGAAAAGCAATATCGCCACGAAAATAATATTTATATTATGTTTTTATCAAGTGTTAATCTGCCTTTAAAATTCCCTGTGATCACGTTGAATATTTTACCATCAACGTGTTGCTACTGCTTTTAAAGTGAAAGTGAAGTGTCAAATATTGAATTATATATTAAAATTTTGCACAACGTTCTAAAATAATCTCCCATGTTATAACGGTTAGTAAAAATGTAAAAATATTATTAAAATGTTACATAACTTATGAATATTTCGGACATATCTTATGTTATAACGAAAACCATGATTTTAAATGTATTTTAGCTATTAAGTATAATATAGATACATTGAAGAGTACTCTTATATTTTTATGATATTAAACCATTTAGTATGTTTATTTAATATGACTCAAATATTTTTCAAATTACGCTATTGTGAAGAAACGAATATATTTATATACTACAGTGTTAATAGAATTGATAAAAATACTTTGAGTTGTTCTGCAAATAATTTTACAGCGTTGAAGCATGTTATAATCGTTCACAAAGTGACAATAATTACTCTGAAAAAAAAAGTACTCAGTGTATACAGATTACAACAGATATAAAATTAGAATTGCTGGTAAGTCAGGCCGGAGCTCGAGAATGGGCCTCGATTAGCGGCTGAGCCGCTCGCCTGCGCCTTCGTCTCCTCAGTGTCCAGTCAGGAAACAATAAATATTCAGATAAGGATTTTAAAGGATTTCGAGCCCTTTACTGAAATGTCTGCCGAGTCGCCGGCGGACAGGATAAGCCGGCGGATTTGTTAGGCAATCGTGGCGAAGCCTTCTAGCTTTAGAATTTATTCGCGATAGATAACTCGGTGGCGACAATAAACATAATTTGGCCTCGGGTGAGAGGCGCATACTTCTCCCGTAGTCTGTCTTGGCATAGTCAGCCCTAGCCGACAATACACAACCGCTATAAAAGCACTTATAAATATGATTAAAATAAACCTCTGCCAGGTTTTTCAGTTTACTTATCGACTGTGGAATCCCGGTGTTTTTTTTAATTCTGTAAAATAATATTTATGATTTTCTGGATTCGAACCGCAAACCTTATCCGCGTGCGGCCATCTACTCTCATACTTTATGGAGTCTATCTAGCCTGATGTTCAAATAACCTGAGCTAAGCAATTTTCATTTGGACGAGTCTAAAAATAATGAAATAAAAATTTATATGTCCTTAACTGTACCTCATTTTTTGTCAATAAAATGGGTTTTGACTTTATGCTAATATTTAATTTCACGCCTATGCATACGAATTTAATACAACACAAAAATATCAAAACATTCATTATGAGTTACACCCAGAAAGTTTTGCATTTTTGTGGTGCTCTCACCATATTTACTTACTCCTGCTGTTTGCTGAGGACATGTTTAGATTCGCCGCTGAGTCGGCTTACATCATTGTCGTGAGATAAGTACGTACTGGCTGGTTTTGAAATAACTATGCACACACAAGTTGGTGCTAAGTTTGAATTAGCGTGTACACTTTACGCTCAAAACGAATATTTTGTTTAATTTGAACAAACGTTTTAGATTTTTGCTAAGTGCGAATACAATTACTTCATGTCTTCATTATTAACTGTCTCGAAGTTCAGTGCACGCTTGCTTATCGAGCATGTGATGCCTGTAATCTTGTAGGTATTATTAAATTCTTTGTTGATAACAGAATCAATATTAAATATCTATAATAAAAAAATAGGGACTTCATGATTTTAATGTGGTTATTGGCTTTTTAAAACCGTAAAGCCAGGCAGAAATATATATATGCAACTTGGTAACAGTAGATTTTTTTTAACTCTTTGTTTGTTTTAGAATCTAGTATAAAATATCCGAAGCAATGTCTTTGCAAGCTGACTTCGAACAAGTGGAAGTATTTGACAGGGACTTGCAGGCTATAGTTTACTATTTGACATTAAGGCATCGGGTCTGGTCTGTGCTTTCTATAAATATGAGTGGGTTGCCATGATGGAGTATTCCTCCCAAGGCATTGTGCCGAGTCCGGGCGGTGTCATTGCATTCACCTGCCTTGCGGTAATGTTGCACCAAATAAGCACTAAGAATTAAACCAAAATGTACACAGACAACCGACAAAGTTGCTCATAGCTCATAACAATGTATAATTATGATTATATTTGCTGTTGCGTAGTTATAGTTTTACCAAAGCGCCTCATTTTGTTCTATCATTCGTGCTACATGCCGTTGCAACACGTAAGATTTTATTTCAGATCTACACCATACTCAAAAAAATTATTCGATCATGCAAATAAGTAGTTAAAAATTGTTTATTTGTTTTTGTAAACATTAAAGTTTGTGCTAGAAATTAAGTTATATTTTATGATTGCGTTAGTTTGTTTATTACTAGCATGCTCTTAGTAATAGTGGTCGTGGGTGCATTAATAGAAAAAAATGTCATCGGCTTCCGTTAAAATTATATACTAGTTATGTCGCTTTATTGCTTCCATTAACACGAGACACTCACTATTAATCCACCAGTGGGTTGCACATCCTTTTCTGAACATAAAAAACTAATGTTTTTGAAGCTTAGAACATTAAATATGTATTAAATTTATGCCTACAATTGCTTACATTTTTTCAAACAAGATTGTATGTTTACAACCCAACACGTTTAATCGCGTTACATCCACTCGATAATACCGCATATTAAACTTTATTATATCCTGCATTATAAATACGCATGTATATATTATGGTAATCAGTGTGTTATTTAGATCAATAAACGAACACTAGAATTAATTATACTCCACACTTGTATGGAATTAGCGACTAGAAAAAGCTGGAAGGAGCTTAGAGCGTCGACCAGAAAAAAGCTGCCACAAACGCCTCAGAGCTTACAGCCCACTTTATTAAAGTTACATAATAACATCAACCTGTTCTTCACACCAGCATTTTAAGTGATACTTACCAAATGCTTTATAGTCAGTTGTAAAAATGCGCATAAAACATCGAGGAACCTTTTAGAAATACTAAACAACCTAGATGGCTCCTACGCTCGGATCATTCGCGTAGTAAATTTCTTCTGCGTCCGGCGATAAACATGAAATCATCATTAAAATCAATCTGGTTCTCTCTCCACCATCATTTACTCATCCGAGAGAGTCGGCTCGGTGGGCTAGCTGCTTGCATAAACACAGTCATTATCAAAGCCGAACGGTCCTCCTGCCTATCTTGTTTGTTCTTCGTTGCAGAATAGGATATCTCGACATCTTGCAGCGACTTTGGGCATTCACGATGCAACACTTAATATGCATCTCGCTCAAACCTCGACCTATTAAGAGGCCGACGAGTGACTTGTGCATTCTAAAACGGATTTCTATTTGCGGCAATACCGCATGTTTTAAAATGCGTTGTTATTATTATAAAATACAAATTTTGAATCTTGAAGTATTGCGTAAAAAAATACTTCACACTAGCTTCATGCTATTACAGTGCATATGAACTAATTTCTAAAATAATTTAGAAGTTGATACGTACGTATGAATGCTCAAAATGTAATAAATATTTATATTTGATTTACTTTCGTTTTGATTCAGCTAAGCAAATCACAACATTAATTCTAAAATATCAATCTATATATAAATGTATTAACTTCAAACCGGGGATTCCCATCATTATAGGAAATGAAACTATACGGTAAATAACCTAGATAAATTATTTTGCACTTTTAAACGAAACTGTGCTACATCTACTTGATTTTTATATGTACTTATAAGTACTAATGAATTAAATTATATTAAAATATCATGAGGACCATTTAAATCATTATAAAGAATCTTCGTTTTCGTTACTAACCGAAATCTGATTAAGGTAGTAAATTTGCAAACAAAGATATTTTCATACAATGCTTTTGAATTGCATGAGAACCACTTGGATGATTCTCTAGTAAAGGTGCATTGCATTGCAATCAGATTGAGTACATAAAGTATGCAGCAGGCGTCGTCTGTTCAAACCCTCCACTGAGATAAGCTAATTACACATCCTGGCCACCTGTTGAGTTTTCCACGCCAATAAAAATAAAAAAACAGAACATGTGGTATTAATTAGCACCTTTATTTGAACTTTAAATCGCAGACCATTTAATAAAAAAATTATATCTTATGAACGTAAGTTCGCATTAATGTTTTTTTAAAAATATATTTCATAGCTTAAATACTTGTATTTATCCATATTTAAGTTTTATCATAACGTTTAATCGTGTTAGGTAATAAATATTTGTTATTTAATTTGATTCTACAAGCATGTCAGAAATCATAATGTTGATTTTCATAATCAATATTCACATTATTACTACTGTTTGTATGTAACAGTTTCCCGTGCTTTATATTAGATATAGTTTGGATTTTTTATTTGTCTGTAAATAACATGGAAAATTCTGTCATATTTTCTTGCCTATCTGCCATCTTTCCTTAGCAGCCCCCTACTCTTACAGAATGGGATGACTATTTATAGTATATTATTAGAACTTAGGTGCCATCGAGGCACCTAAGTTCGAGGATTGTAATTATTTTTTGTTGGATTGTTGTTTTTAACTTATGCTAACTTATATCTTGGTTTTCTTTAAGTGCAATCCAAATAAAAGCTGTTAATTAAAGTTTGAAATTTGGCCTGCATATAAATTTAATATACGGCACAGTGTATAAGATTGTATCATACTTGTGTTGAAGTCATTAGGACATAGATGATGTGATTTGTCCTTTAAACACAGCTATTTGTGAGTATGTGAATGACTACCTTGACTCCAACTGATCCGATCGGTACCTCGTTATTTTCAGGTCAACGCTGTATCGACTGATTTATCTAACTGTTCAAATATTTTCTAATTGACGTGAAGTTAACATTCCTCGTCAATTAATTTGGTGCCCTTTTCTATCACCTCTAGAGATTTCTGAAATCAAGTTACACGATAGGACATCCCGTTATTTAATATCGTTAACTCGTGTTAGGTTAGTTAAAATCGAAATCTACTCTCGAATGGATAAAAAATTAGCCGGCAATATTATTTTAAGCCATATTAATGAATTTCTACAAGTAACATCGAGATTATTTATGATGTTACTTTCATTTGTTCGTTCACCATTTCCTGTTTATAAATGTGTGAATCGATACTGGAAATTCATATACCTAAGACACGTTTGATTAAGTATTCAAACATTGTTAAATAAGTAAATATATCGACTCAATTTAAAATGCATTGAATTTCACGCTGTGAGAATTCTCGTAAGGATTTCTGTGTGTCAAAATTATTAATTAAAGTTCAGTTAAGTTCGATATCGAATCGATGCAATTATACCTTCAGCGGACATTAAATTCCATCGGTAATTTGTACAACCTTCAGATAACGTCCACTTAATACTAAACATGTCGCGCCACTGCATTCTTGTCGCCGTATATCGTCGTTAAATAATCAATATTTTCACGAATTCATTGAACTGATCGGAAGGTGGAAATTAAAACCAAAGAGAGTCTTAAAATTATACTTTTTAAATTATAAATTACATCCTTTTTGTTTTTTTTGATAAGAATGTTTAGTAATATTCTGCAGTACCAAGGACTAGGGATGCTCATTTTAGATCTCACGTCAAAATTATGTAGGAGTTCCCTTTTATTTTAATGTAATAACGGCCCACATTTCAAAACATCGCCAAAACGTTTCTCGGTTATGACCGTATATATTAAATATCCACCATTTTACTTGGAGAAAGTCGTAAAGCTCGCGAATGCGGGCCGTATAAATCCCATATTAGAAATACTATCCCACCGGCAATATTGTTACCTCAGCGAAGGAAACGCCGGGAACTCGCGAACATCGGCGCGGACCAAAGCGAGCAAAACCCGTTTGGATATTACAACAAAATGGCCGGGGCACAGGAAGCCCCGAGCCGCGGCGCCCGGCTTGCGTTAATTAGCCCCGTAAACTATTTAAATTTAGTAGGCAGGCAACACCGAAACGTTTACCGGGACGATCTACGGCGGGAGCGCCGGTGGAAAGTTTTAATTTTTAACGCAGTCGCCGAGCTTCACGGCAACGAGGAAAACAACAACCTGTAATCCGCAAACCCCGGCGAGCAATTTGTTTATTTATTTATTTTTTTTTAGAAAAAGTACACTGTTCGCACTTTTGCAGCAACAATATGATTAAATGATTAAAATAAATTACACAATTTAATGCAGAGCGGTGCCTAAAGATAAGGTATACGGTTTCATCCATCAGTGGATTAGAGGTGGTTTACGTTGATGATGATGAAGCGCGCCCCTGCAGCGTAACCCCGTCCCGGGCCTATATATCCTCATCTCCCTGCTGAATCCTCGGGGCGCTGCCGGGCTCTTTGAAATTATTATTAAATTCTGTAAGTTTTAGCGTATAATTTTATGCGGTGTTTCCCAGGGACGCCTTTGAGTTCCCGGGCCTGCTTTTAATTTTCGCTCCGCAATTTCCCGGCGACTCTCGTCAGCATTAGTCGTTTATTATTTCTCCTAAAAGATTTACGCTGAATTAATATTTTAAAACTTTTCATACTTTCTGGGGTATTGTCGAATTCAAACAGCACCGCGGTGGAATTATGTAACAATATTTAATATAATATGCATGAGACTGTTGAACGAGCGTGCAAAATGAAACATACTGCGTAATCTTTTTTATTGTATCAAAAAGTTTTCCTTTGAATTTTGTTAAAATTGAGTTTTCTCGCATACTCGCGCGCAGTGCGTGGAATAATACTAACATTTTGGGCACCGAATTTCTACAATCCGAACGGAATGTCCGTATGTTATAAAAAGGGTTCATGATATTGGCTCCAGGTGGTCGAGTCATATAAAATTTCAAATAGTTTGCTAAATAAAGAAAATCGATCCGAAGATAAATTATAATATCTCTATTTACAAAAAAACAGTTTTCAATGCTCTGCAATATAATATCAATATCAATATAATATTTTTTCAGTGTAAAATATCTTATATTTTTATTAAAACAGCATTCAAATAATCTACATGTATTTTCACTTTACCCGTTGATTATGAAATTGATGATTATTCTTCCTCGTTTTTATTTGTTCACTTACAATAAAACATTTATAGCTGTTTTTAATGTCGATGGAAGACTTTCTTCTTATCGCATTAATTAATAGTGTATCAAAGTATCTGTTATTAGCATCGCCGAGGCGGAAGCCGATCCACGAGTGCGTCTCCATTGAGTGGCTCCGGCCGTTTCTTCTCGTCCATCAGTCAGTCTCCGTGTTTCCTCGTCGACTTCCTCTCGGCAGCCGTCTCTCTCATCAGCTCTGGATCTAGCACCACCTCGCACCACAGCCAACTGCGTGCCCAGAGACAGCCTGCAATTAGACCCATGCGAGCCCAATGACAAATTACACCTCGTTGGTTATCATTAGCGGATGCAACGGCTGGGAAATGCGCTTTTTGTTTCGCCGTATAAACATTTGCATTCAGGTGCAAGCGCTGCACTCGAAAACCCGACACCGCTGCACTGTGTGCAATTTGCATAGCAAGCATTTAAAATGAAGGCAATATGCAAAAACAATTTACATCTGAAAATGTATGCACTCTGCATTTTAATTTTAATATTGCAACATTTCTGCTCTAACGTTATATTTGTATGTAAAAGTTAATTGGATCCGATCATGTTATGTTTATATTAATTCGAATTTGAAATGGTTTCTGAATATTATAACTATCATTTATTTCAGAAGGAAATATCTCTTTGAACATTTCGAAAGAGATACCTATCAATTCGTAACGACCTGAACAAATGCATTTTTCAATGATTGAGATATAGCGAGCCATAAACGGCGTTTTTCGTAAACTGAATCGTTAAAAGTAATCTCAGTTTTATCGTCACGACTCTGAATAGAATAAATGCAGCATTGAATAAATCATGACGAATCTAGTAATAAATTCATCTTCGATGTCTCCCACTTATCTTTCCGAATCAAAACATTTTTACATCCACCGAAATTAATTGACGACATCATAAAAGCGCGGGGGCGACCCGATTCATTCATACGGAGAGGCCCTTTTCGATCGATTAGTATGGTCGGCGGGCAATCCAGCCCATTATGAAATTTAATTGGTATTTAATTGAGGGATACTAACGACCATTATGTCAAAAGTAAAACGAATGACAGCAATTTGCCTTATAATGTCCACCGCCCGGCTTATTCACTTCTCCGACCAGTTCCTCGGGCAGCAGAGCCCGCATTAGCGCGACCATCCGATACCCTCGTATTAATTTATGTTCCATTGATAGCTTGACAAGTGTTCTCGCTTAAACAACAGAAAAGCGTGATAAGACTGTTGACTCTGCCCCGAGTTAAACTTTATTAATTTAGTCACATATGGCGCCATAACGAGAGACTCTCACGAACAAATTGGTACCATGTTCACTGTTTTTCATTATCAAATATGAAATGGGTCTGCATATATGGAAAGAATTTAATGTGTCAGTTAGCTTATGAGTTATAGGTTTTTCAAATTTCTATGTATTATGTCTTTTAAATTAGACACATCTGACGGAAAAGTACCACGAACCCTTTTACCAAATTATATTCCTTTTGTGAGATAACTAGTGATATAAACTTTTTTTCTTCCATGAGCCACAAATACATACAATTTATTATAAATTATATTTGATGACTTGTATTCGATAAATTATTAACTTCTGTATTTTATTTTTAATTTTTTTCGTATAAAAACATTTATTCTTCTCGTAAAAGACGTAATTGTGACATTTAAGTATATTCAAATATATTACTAAACAAAGTTATGAATATATATGAGTATAAAATACTGTAACATAAAAACTAGCCACATATATAATTCGTTTTTAATAAATAACTCATTTAGTCCGAAACCTCTAAAGGATAAAATATGTAAATTGCTTTTTATATCCCCCGCATGGCATATTTTCGTTGGAATTTATATAAAACTCTGTATCAACGCTTATGAAGGAATAAAGAATATACTGAAATAATTTTTCAGCAACTCAAATTTGAATCAGCGTAATACTGTTTTAATTATATTTGCGCTAATCACATTATAAAAAAATATTTAATGTTATGCACTGGGTTGCGACATGGTGTAATTTTTGTGATTCAACTTGTTTTCTACAGAGACTTGGTTAAATTATTCAAATATTATGCTTTGAAATTAAAGTGAGGTATAAAATTGCGAATTAAATTTAAGTCTTACAAACCCCACTGAATGCACTGCCGGAATACCTGTATAAAGTTTTTTTTTTTTTTTTTAAATTTAACTTAATCAGACTTCCCTAAAGCAAAAAGCTCAAGCTCACTATAATTTGATCGTATCCTCACTGGATCCTTTAAAGCAGGGATGGCCAACCCGCGGCCCAAAGACCGCATGTGGTCCGTCATGAACATTTTTCCGGCCCGCGAAATGGATCACAGTTTTTCAAAATATTTTTACTTATAATGGCCAGAGTAGTGAAAACCAATTTATTAAAAAAATACATTATTTGTGCATTCATATATTCAAAAATAAACTGTTGAAATTGTGCTTAGTATCTATATTTTTTATATTTTCTATGTTTATATGAAATTAATTCATGTTATTTATGAAATTAAACAAAAGATTTCTTAAATTAAATAAATCTCAATTAAAAAATTGTTCACTACAGTTAAATGAACAAATTATGTTGCGAAAATTCATTAAACAATACATATTTTCAATTCTGCATCTTATTTTCCACATAAAAAAATCAAATTCATGCTATTTTTTTGTCCGATATTTAATTAAGGCTATTTTTATTTAAGAAAAATCTTTTAAAAATAACTATTTTTACACCATAACTATCATGATTTTTTCAACTCAATTTTCAATTCCAAGTAAACAAATTTTTAAAATAATATTTAATTTTGTAGTATATTTATAATTTTGTATTATAACCTTTTGATGCTGATAGAGAATTTCATGTTTCAAATCAGATTTTTTGTAACTATAGTGGATTTAAAGACTCCAGGTTTCGAGGTTGTCTCATTTATTTCTTATTCACTGAGACGTGCACGAGTCTCGACTGTCAAGAGACATAAACTCGAGAACAAACCAGAGTTCTGACAAATTTCACTTCAACACGTCTAAGTTAACCAACGGAGCTACTGACTTACTGGCTTTGCATACAAATACCAGGCGAATCATCCAAAAGCTTAGTCAAGAGTAAATAACTTCACACATTTAGTAATAATTTAAATAAGAGTTATTTATTTTAATAAACTGAACAGTTATTATAAATGTAGAAGAAAAGCATTCCTGTGTAGAAATATATATATATAAAAGTATAAAATTTTATAGACTCTGCTTTGTAAGATGTTTATATTAGAAGCTTAACATCATGTTATTTCAGATTTATAATAGAAGCTAGAGAAATATTGTTTACACTTTAATATTTATTATATCCCTTTAAATACCTTGATTTACTCTAGAGAAGACCTGTTATAATAGTAAGTACTTTGCAGTGATATATTTGACAGTATAATATTACAGATTTACCACCTTAGCAGTCGTAACATCGCAGTGCTTTTCTTCATATTCACTTAAGAGGAAATGGTTTGCTTTGATAGCAAAATGTATTCTGATTCAAAGTACTGAAACTGCAGCTACGAAGTGCGACATATTTTGCTTTAGCCCGAGAGAGGAATGTGTCGCTTCCACATTTAGACGAGAGCGTTGTTTATGACGTGCTCGTACGTGGCGTCGGTTTCCTTTTTACGTTCCACAGAACGTTTTGACGATTTTATTAGATTGGAATACCCGAGAGTTTCATTGGAGATCGAGTTATCTGGAATGCCGTGTTGATTCGCCGAGAGAGGAATCCCAATGTTAATATGCTGTGCAAAGCTCTCTTTTCAGATATAATCTTTCTGCATTCCTTCATTATACATCATCGTTCATATCCACCAACAATCTTAGTTTGTGACTGCCTTTAACGTCCTCTTTAAGTCGCGCATTTTTCATTTTTTTAGAATTTATTTCACAACACGCCAGAAGTCGGCGTTTGACATCATACAAAAATAAGTTGAAAATAAATGTAATAACTTTAATACATAAAAATAAAAAACCTGAAAGTTAGCCTTTTATAAAATGTCACACGGAGCGCTCGCGGAGCTGTGAAATACAAAAAATAAAAACCCGAACACAAAAGACCAAAGCGAAATATCAAAATACAAAAGTTTCAAAATACTCCCAAAGGATAGTAAAGCTTTCACTCTGATAATAAAATAAATAGTAGAAAAATAAGAATACTACTTTCGTACGAAAAATGATTTCTGTGTGAAAAAAAGCGCCACTCGAAGTGTCCCTCGCGACCCTCGTGTTGTTATGGCGCTAACCGAAGGTTATTAGTCTGGCACTTTACCCGACGGTTTGTTAACGGGCGCCCTGCCGGTAATCCTTGGGAATTTATTGTAAAAACAGGACGCGTTTGTAAAACGATATTTGTACGCGCGAGGCCCGCCGATAAAATGCGCCGGATAATTTTTTGATCCCACTTTATGTTCCCGCTTTATGGGCACCTTGTAATTTCGTTCCGTTTTGAATTTCGCCGTTTGTTAATGCTGGCCCTAAAAAAAGATGCGACCTGCTGAATTGGGTAAAAATAACCCATCTTTGGCTTATTGCTGGTAAACAAAACATGTAGTATATTTTTAGTGTCATATTAAAAGTTATTGTTCTAAAAATAATATGCTGTAAGGTTTCCCGGTACCACTGATGAAAAACATAACGTCCAAATATATTTATAATGGTTTTTGTTTACAGCGTTCAACCGAACACGCTCACATTATAAAAGTACTAAATTTATATATTATATAAAAAAATATATTCTTGTTTAAATACTTTTGAGAAGTCGTGCTGTTCTCAACTCTAAAATAACATGACAGTAGATTTAAAATTTTGAAACAATCGCTTTAATCTTTATATCGCGTCCCAGGATCGCGGCGTTTCATCAGGTCTTACGACAGGACCCCGTCCCTCGCTGGACCCCCGTGGTCCTCGTCTTCTTTCCGCAGGATGTGCCTTCGCATAAACATGCAGCCAACCAGTCCAGACGATACCGGGTTCACAACAAAATATTCCAACTGGAATAACTCCATATTTTAGCAGGAGTTGTATATGAATTTCCTTACCCTCGTAACTTATTCGTGTTGTTTATAAAATAGTATTTTGAGATATCTCTAAAAACTTCTATTTTATTATACATTATCGTACATTTAGATAGACTTAAATTAAATGTAACTTCTTTATAAGTTATATTACTCATTACGAGCATTTTTTTGGATCAACTGCCGAACAATTTTTTTTTTATCAAATTAGAAAGTGAATTAAAATTAAAATTATATCACTGTCAAATGAACAATAACAGTGAAAGTAACTTTAATATTATTAATGTCTCTTTTGGGGAAGTTTTCCTGTTTCCTCTTTCACGAACATTATCATTTTCATGCAAATAAAGCCCGGATAAATTTATGTCCCCGATATAAACCAGCCTCATCTCCGCAGAATTAATGTTTCAAGCGGTTGTTAATTTAATATTTAAATATTGCTCCATTACTTAACAATCGGGCTGTAATAAAACACGAAATTAATTACCTGGCGACACTCAAGATGGAAGCGCTTTAATAAATTTATAAATCACACTGGAGTTTTAATCAATACGAGAGCCTCTCGGAAAAGGTACGCGACGACAGGTTTGGTTAATTAATAGAGGATAACCAATAATAAGCGTGATTGCTAATAAGGTTCTCGTCCGTTAATCATTTCAGTATGAATCCTGATTGGGATCCGCCCGGAGTATATCTAATCAGCAGCGGCGTACGTGGCTCTATTGACAGAGGAACATTCCTCTGGAATACAAGATACGCACAGCACTGCGGCGACCGGTTCCTGGGAGAGTCCTTCTGACCCCGCAGCAATCGTCATAAAATATCTGGGGAGGGTCAACCTCTGTCGGGGATATGACCCGCGCTTTGGGGCCCGAGAGAGTATATTTTTATGTGACGACGATTCCTTTTTATGCTAAGTGGGTAAAAAAATACTCGCAGTGAAATAAAGCCCATTTTCATTTACCTCTACTGTTTCGCTCTTTTATTACTTTTGAGTTTTTTTAATAGTAGCGGATTCTGGAATATAAAGCGCTTATAAACTCACGTCTTATGAGCTTCTTTATCGGGAAACTTAAGAGAAGCATTTCGCCTTTATCTCGGAGTCGCGCGATAATTTTTTTTGGTGTCTGACTCTTGCTTTGACTAAAAAATAAAAGCGGAATGAGAGCGGCGCGGTTCGTAACTTCACAATCGTGCACTTCGGCGTGATAATGTTTTAGGACGCTACATTTTTTTAACTCATAATTTATGAAGCTTTTATATTAGCTATGAATATAAATTGCTTATTTATACCGTTTGCTTTTGAATTTTATGGTTATACGAAAACAAACTATCTTATCTGTGCTTGAAATTTTACTTTTTATTGTTTCTGCTTGCTCGAGAAAACCTTTAACGAAGACTAATCTCTGCTTTGCGACCAAGTGTGAAAGTATAAAATTTATTGTACGCTTTTACGTTTAATATTTCTTTATTGTTTTATAAATAAAAAACCAGACATTTTTTTCAAACTTCATATTTCTTCTAAGAGATCGATTACTTTACTCAAAGTATATTTATTAAAATATATGTATTTATGTAAAAAAAACCTTTACATTACCCAAAATAAACAATCACAAATACAAATTTATAATACACCAAAACTAAATTAATCATTAAAATGGTAAAATAATATTTTGCCACTCTAATAAATGAGTTTTAAACTCAATCAGGCTGTAAGGCAAGCGGACATTTTTCACCCTCGCACGTTATTGATTTCACCGTATTTCACTATCACGATGAATTATCCAAAATTGTAGCACTGGGATGTTCGTTAATCATCGATTTGACCATATGGGATCATTTCATCATGAAACTTTCCAGCTCATTATAAATTTGAAATGCTCCATAATTTTATTAAACATCGCTGTAGAGTAGCTAAACCTGTTCCGTACTTTTTTTTTTAAAGCTTACCGCGAAAAAATTCTTGCATTTTTAGTGTTATTATTATAATTTTAACTTTTAAAGAATCAAAGTAATTTTTTATAGGGTGAAATATGGTATGCTAATATTTAGCTGGTCTCGTAACTCGGTTTTAAAAGGGTAACTAATCCTATATTATGAGAACTAGTATGATCGGTCTTCCTCTACAAAAAAGTTGTTAAAAATGCTTAATCTTACAGCATCCTGTGCCTTGGTAATATTTTCAAAACAATATATTTACATCCGTGATGTAATGTGTTTATTCACAAAAAATAAATACAAACAAATTAAAATCATTTCCATTTTAATATTTGATTTGCAGAACGAATCTTTGTAAAACAATAACTTGAGTAGAGAAGAGCTTTAGGCGTCTTAATCATTTGTTATTATTATTTGTTTGCTTTAACTGCTACTGAGTAAGTTATTAGTAAGAAATGATAAATCACCCGTGAATAACGTAAACGATTTATTATTTTAATGGTAACGTTTGTTTGAACGTCATTATCTTATGAAACATAATGAAAGCTTATTCTGTCTTGATTCGTTGTGGGAGAGTAATTACTTTGTTATTGTACTGAAAGAAGAGGAGAATTTATTTGTGATTTCATAAATTCGTTACTGTGTTCATAGTTATTTTGTATTACTAGATATTTTTTTAAAGTAAAATATATATTTTTTTGTAATTAATTTAAATTGAATCCCTGTTATAACGAGCGTTTTTTTTAGTAATAGAGGTGCAGTAATCAGCATAGTTTCATTATATTTAAAAACTCGTTTCATTTTTTCTTAATCGCATAATTTATGTCACATCAATCTATCCAAGTATTATGGAAGTTATAAAAAGTAAAAAAATGTGACTTGAAATAGATGTACTTAGTCTTTCAACCGTGTTGTATATTCTTGACACTGTCGTAAACTTTAATCTGAATTTTTTTATCAAAGCTTACTATTTCTAACTAAATTTTATTAACAGATGCACTTACTTTTAAATTATACAAAACACAGCTGCAGTTATATAATGTATCAATAATTTACTTAATCTAGAAGCGCTTTGTTATTTCGACCGTGCTTCAGTTAATATTCTTGCCGCTGTCGAAAACTTCAACCTGAAAAAAGTATATCAAAGTTTACAACTTCTTACTAAATGCGGTTCAAAAGAAATCTTCTATGCCGCAGTAGGAGATCCTGTAACCGCCGTGTGCTGTGTAAGGATCCTGCTCGGAAACATAAAAACAAAACTTTGACTCTGTTTTCTGCACATTATAGAAAATTGCATGTTTTTAAGACAACTTATAAATAGAATGCATATAACTTTTGTTATGTCTTTAAAAATAGTGAACTTTTATATTTTACTTAGTTTTATAGGCATTAAAAATATTATGCTAAATTGCCAAAGGGGCTATCTCAATTGCGCGAACATTACAAAATAATACATAGGTGTTTTTACCATCAAGAAAATATTATTTTATATTATAATCTTCAAACATAATGTACATGCTTATTATAACTTTATAATAAAAGCTATCGCAAAAAAATCTACCAGTAAAATTGCTTACAATTTTTTGTAAACTCGTTTGAATGATTCATCGTCATAACGTATATGCATGCGCTTTGATGGCTTAATTTTATGGCTAGTAATTTTTATAAGATTTATTATATAATTTTTTAATCTAAAATTTTTATTAAAATATATTATATTTGTATTATTCAATATGTTAAAAAAATAATTATATTAATGCATGATACAACTTGATATACAAACCATTCGGATTAGGACAGAATTTTTTGACGCAATTAGTTTCACCGACATCATCACTCGAAGATGCCAATCTTTCAATATAACGGAATCACAGCAAGTATATTCTGTCAATAATAATAAATATAGTTTTTTTTTATTTAAATCAAACAGCAAGTGCTTCTGGATTTTGTTTATTTATTGAAAACTGTCACCCATGAGATATCCATGAGGATAAATCATGCGAAGACTAATGCATCACAGGCCGGTACGTTAGCACCCGCCAACCAAAGCCGCGCGACATTATTCTGAACGATGCCATAAATCAAGGTCGCTGGAACAACACTTCCCGGCCAGCAGTACCTCATATTAATTCCCCGGATGGATCTGCGCGCCGCCGGTGTTGCCAGAGGTGAGGTATGCAAATCCCCGCGTTAGTATTTCCCCGGCGCGCTGGCTGACGATCGTGGATGCGATCACGGCAGATCGTGACGGGCACCAGCTCCGAGGGAGGCTCGCTGTTGTACCTAAATGCTCGGATCTTCTTTTCTGAATTGCGTGTTTGTGTACATTGCAAAAAATAAAAATAAAACTTCTCAAAAACCCTTATACCTTTGACTTAAGAAAAACTTACCTTTGATTTTGCTGTACGGCACATTACGTATTTTTTAAATAAAATATATATAGTTTCTTGTTGATGGACAAGGCATTTGATTCGTGAAGATCCATTATTATAATGATAAAAGTACCTTTGTATTTTGTCTTCATTTTGAGTTTATTAAAATTATTTGCATTACTAGTTTCGACCGTGATGATGTCCAAGTGTTTTGGGTCGAAACTAGTAATGCAAATAATTTTAATAAACTCAAAGTGAAGACAAAATACAAAGGTACTTTTATCATTATAATATAAATATATATATAGTTTATTACCAGGCCAATAAATGTATATTATACTTACCCGCTCTCCCCATTATGTTGCTTGTGCATGGCTGCCATTTTGTACCCTGAGCGTGTGTAAAGGATCTGTAATGGAGTAGTGCACTTGGAATGATTCTGGAGGGATGTGTTCTAGAAGTACCTCCTGCTATTATTTCTGTAGCTTGCTTATAGGAGTATTAGATCTAAAACCCAGAGCTTTGTAAGGAATGGATTATATAATAATGTTATTGGGCAGCCGCAATACGCAGACTTTTCATTCTAATATAAAACTGCGGTGTAGAAGAACCCGCGGACCCACTACACTATTTTCCCTTTAGAAAACCATGAACACTGGCTCAACATGAGTATATGCTCAGTGAAATGATCGCCGCCAATATATATTACGGGTACTCGATCAAAACCCAAACGCAGGTGTTATAGAAGAAGGCCATTCAATTATTTTAAATTGTTTGCTCGGCACGTTTAGTTATGGCACATTATTTAAAATATTGCACGTAACATTTTGATTAATAATTAATAATAAAGCCAAAAGCCCGCGGCTTGGCTCCGGCACATCTCGAGAGACGGTCCCCAGAGCAAACAGTCGCCGCACTCGGACAGCCGGCGCGGGTTTTAATGACGAGATTAATCATCGATTTGCTCCACGCGAGGCTCGCAGATGAGGACTCCGCCCCGAGCCCCCGTCGAGAAGTTAGCATAACTTATCGCGCCGTGTAGTGAGGCCTTTATGCAAATCCCTCGCACGTTGATGGAAGGGGTGTTGTAATTTTGCGACATTCATGGCAATATTTAGATCGACGTTGGCAATTTGTTAAGCTTAATTATTTGATCGATTAGTCTTTACTTATTTTAATAAATCATTTTCATGCTATTAATATTTTATAGTGATAATAAATACCGTTAAAAATGACGTGCTTAAAAGTGTGAATCATCAATTTATATTTGTTATGAGATTAAGTGAAACGTATTATATTCACAAAGGTTGCGCAACTAATTTAAGTATTTGATAAAAATAATAAAAAAATAAAATACGAATGCTGTTTATTGCCATGTTTTCATTATTTATTATTATTGTATTGATCAATGAAGATAGTTCGTTAATTGGATAAGTATTAGAATTGAAGGCAGTATATAACGTATTTATTAGCTTCAGTTATAACTTTGTCGGTTCCACACGACCCCGAGGCCACAACTACAACAAGCATTAACATACGCCGAAGAGAGATCTATCGCTTCCACCTTTAAAATTAACAGGTCCGCTAATTATCCCTCTCATATATTATAACGTTTGTCAATTTTATTGATGACTTCCTTCTATTAAAACATCTTGCTTCCAAAGTACCTGCTAATAAATAATTAACACATCATGCTATTTTTGTTTATAAATAAATAATAATAATTACATATAATTAAATGTTCAAAAGACAATAAAAAAATTAAAAAGACAAATTGGTTTTCATGCTTCCTACGCGTAAAAAATCGCGACTTGTAATTTTTTTGAGAGTCGATTCGCCATATTCGGTACAAGTTGTTCCAATTTCATTTTAATTACGCAAGGTTTTATGAATTTGGATCCGACAACAATATGAGACCCCCAATATCTCACATTATAGACAGATTAGAAAGTACATGCAAAAAATAATTATAGCATCACACGGAGATTAGAAAGTAGGTTTTCATTAAAAAAAAAAAATAGCAACTTCTGGTGGGTCGTCTGGTTATTACAAAAAAACTGAATTTACTTAATATTGTAAATTATCTCCCGAAATGATAGAACAATACATAGTCTAATATTAAACTGCAGGTTTTTTTAAAAATTAAATATTGTAGATCTTTATTTCCGTTTTATAAGATCTGTTAACGTGTTTTATTTTTATTATAAGTCAAAAGGAAAGTAAACTCTTTTAAAATAGGATTTTTAGTTTATGAACTAATATTTAAAAGTTATTCATAATAAAATTTATTGCTTTCGCAAATAACAGCATACTCTTCTCATATTGTAGAATACACAGTGGAAGTTGCGGGGTGACCAAGCCTAAGTCGATTAGACGGGAACTTCTTCGACTTTTTATTTTGTTGTTACCAATATTCCCCTACCATTAATCATTACTAAAATATATCTGTATCTATCACCCATTCAAAATAATTCAATCATGTATAATAATTTGTTCGCTACAATGTGTAGATCGTAACTATAAAGCAAATTTAAATGTATAATTGAGCATTCTCTGGCTAAGTGTTCACACGTGAAACGCACGCATTTCCGCAATCCTATACAAAAACAATTTAATAACATTCATTTGATATGTAATTATTGTATTTATTCTCCATGTGGTCACTTGTTTGATCGATCGATACTCTGCGCCTTTGTTATTCTTTCAAACAATACATTGAGTTTTTTTTCTTAATAGCTTGAAATTTAAATTACGACACTATGACCATAAAACAATAGACCTGCCAGCACAGTGCTCCAAGCTTTTAGATTAACAGGAGCGATTTTTTTAATTTGCACTGATCGTGTCTTTATTCAGAAACATTTTACGTATTAATGGAAATATAATAAAATATGCCACGAATGGTGTTCTGGTCCTTAACTGAACTGTCATCCTATTGTTAGACAAAAAAAGGTTTGGACTTTGCATTATCATTGAATGTTGTAGATGATTTTTAATGTACTTTTGATTAATTGATGCCAAGACACCGAGAACTTTTGTAAAGCATGTTTTGTAATAAATTTTCTCAACTATCATTTGCATCAGAAGAACCCGAGGACCCACTACACTATTATCTCTAAGAAAATCATGAAAACTGCCTTAACATAAATATATGTCCAATAAGTATATGTCTCTTCTGAGGAGAGACACCTGAATAATAACTATCACTGATGAAAGCCGTAATGCTAATTCAACATTAAAGTAAATACTAGATGATTCTGTTTTAACGGTGCCATCATCGATTTAATTAAAATTTACATTCATAGATCAAAAATTATTTATAATACGTGTATTTTTTATGTAGTATTAATATTCGTTAGCCTGGCGCCTCTGAGCAGGGTGCGCGTCGCGTTGATTCGCTACCGGTCCCCAAATATTACAAATGTGGCCAATTTGTACCCCGCCGTTAGCTCCGGAGGCTCTCTGGCCGCCCAGGTGGTGCTGCCGGTTTAACTGCCTTGTCCGTAATGTGACCCATTACTACGCTTCAGTTCTGTAGTTCTGTGATACGAATCGGATTTCGAGATAGGTAGCTCCTACACTGTGTAATATTACTCCAATTAAAAAATAATTTATATAAAAATGCATACTTTTGCAGCATCAAAACTTACATCTTCTATATATGCACTACGTCAAATCAACCTGTAAAAAATCTTATTTATTATTTAAAGTGATTTAAGAAAGCGAAAACACACTATATCTGTCTACACTTGAAAATAAGTTGAATTGATTAATCATATATATATATATACATTTTTCAATATACAAACAAGACTTTCCTTGCAATCATTTAGAGCCTCTTAAATACAAGGTTAAATAAAGTTTTAAATAAATTTTAAACTGGTCTTCAAATAACTTATTTTTGCAGTTTTTATTTGAATTATGTTGGTAAATAAAAATTGAGTGTAACCTTGCATAGTAATTACGTTACTAGAAAATGGGTTATAATCACATTACATTGTTTAAATATACAGATACAGTAAATTTAAACCTACCGGTACATAATACACGGGACCCAAAGTTTGAAACAAGCGAAGCAAGAAATTAATGGACACTTTCAAAGTATAAGTCTATATAATAAAGCCTTTACGAGCTTCGTAACGTTATTATGGAGACAGTATATTTGCGTAGTACAATAGGTATTTGCACATTATAATGAGACACGCTAATGCGCCATCTAACCTGACAAATACGTCTGTCGCCACTGGATTCCGACGAAGGCTTACAATGAATAAAACGTGTCGAAATTTTTCAGAGGGAGTGCTAGAGAGGAATTGATTGGTCGCGGGGTGTACCCATTCTGGCACTTTGTTACTGTAATCGAACGAATTTTTCCTTGTGATTGAAAACTATTTTTAAAGCACCCATCATTACAGTGCTTTTTGCTCAAAATATATCAATTTTTTTTAGAGAAACGCATAACTCAACTCTGCAAAAATAGGTGACAAAGAATTAGGCCAATATATCAAACCATTTTATTACGAATTTATCTATTTTTACGTGCTTTTTTTATAAGATCACGTTCATTCAGTATAAATGAATTGCTAAAAAAAATTATCCACACAGTTTATGGTACGTTCTGTTGTATCAACGAAATTCATCATTCTGCGTGACAGTCTAAACACTGTCGACGTAGCTGGAACAATTTACTAGATAGCCACATTCGCTGTGGGGCCCTCGCAGAGATACAAATTGATCGTTGCAAGGATGACCTTTCGCCGTCGGAACGCTCGAAGCCGACAATTGAAATGATATGCCCGATTCACCAGCGGCCTTTGATGACCAGCCCCGACGAATGGATCCTCCACGCTGGGGACGACGTATTTCACGGTTTGATTGGCTCCTTCCTAAGGATTTCTCCGAATGAAGCAAGTTGTACTCACTCCGCATCGCCAACGCCGGCCTCTTTGCACTGCAGCGGCAAGAAATGCAGCGTAATTGGCATTTTATTTTAATCATTTCCGGAGTTATGGACGATTTAACATGAAAATATTTTCCGTTGCTTTATATTTTGGTTACAAAGAATTACATTACCCGTTAACATTGCCTGAGAATTTAAATGTATAAATTGTGTAAACTATGTTATTTTGAAGATAAATATGAAAAATGTGAATTTATTCATCAAACATTGTCGTAACATTGTTTAAAATGGTTTATGTTAATTGTGATTTGAAGTTTCATGTTAAAATAACATCACATATTATAATATAATTGAGCTTTAGTAACGCATTGAAAACCGGGAAAATATATACCACCTCGTCTATCATATACCAAAACCTGTCTGAAGGTGGGAACATTCTATTGATTCTGTTGACGTAAAGAATAATGGTTCTTGTGTGCTGAAGAGCAGAAAAACTACCGCCTTTCACTCTCCACGCATTTACCAAATTAAATTATGAAAAGTGTGAAATCGTTTGTACGATAAATCAACATTGCTCTCGTGGAGATGCCTAACAATTTCACATTTCACTGACAAGCGCTCTCAGGTTTTCCGCCGCCGACAAGCGTGGGACATGGTGCTGGTGCACAGTGCATCGTGAATAAAACTTTCAGCTCTTACCGTGACCGTGGTACAAATTTACATTCATCTCTAACAATGGCTCAATTGTCTATAATGTTCTATCGAATAAGTACACTCATTTACAACAGATTATTCTCTGCGCTGCAAGATGCAACGTTGTTATTTTTTGCCATCGGCTTCTTCTGTGATGGCGAGTTTGATTGTTTATTTTTTTCATGCCTAGAGGCGTTATTTTTTTTTTAATGCATGTCATTAGAATAAACGGATGAAAGTAGATTTACGATCGTATTGTTTAAAGGCGTCGTTATCTGTATTTCAAATGTCAAATATTAAATGTATTGTTTGAGTTTGTTTAGTAAAGCTTGTTTGTAAACAAAGTTTTGTCGTAATTTTCACGAATTGTCGCTTTTTGTGCTGTCATTGTGCTTGTTTCTTGCGATGAAGGTTTTGAAACAAAAGTGCCAAGTAATTTATGAAAGGGATTGTGTGGAATTGTTCAAAGTATATTTATCAAGATTAACAACCCACTGTCATCAGCTGACACGTGTCACACCGAACGCGTAATTGTAGATCGAGTAGACTTATGTAAACATTCATTAATAAAACAAATTTCAAAATTTAAGTGTGAACGCCTCGGCTCATTCAACTTACAGACAGACGTTTAGAATGATGAAAGTTCGTATTGTTCGTATGGAGCAGACGTCCAGGCTTTAATGAGGAACCTGGCTAAGTTCAAGCTTCAATCTCAATTTTAATCCCGCAAGCATCCTAGCTCACAACGTAAAGCGAAATATGTATAAGGCTCCGTACCCCGAGCCCTGAAGTACGTGACGCAGAACGTAACGGTTTCACGTTAAGTGGCGTGCCCGGGATAAGCCGGCCGTTTGTAGAGGATGTGTCCTATCTCCAGTCTAGTAGAGGTTGTATGGGCGGGCTTATAAGCACTCGACTACGAGGGTCATTGTTGGGTCTGGCTGTAGGAGGGCCCGGGGGCAGGGCGAATCGCAAAGTTACATAATCCAATTGAATCTCTAATCTCTTACATACTCACATATTACCCTCGTAATGTTGGCGTTTCGAGTTACATGTTTAATCCCATTATTGAATCTTTAATGTTCTTTAGTTTATAAAATAAAACGTTTTAAATTTTCTCTCACGTAATGATTTTTAGTAACATAAATTCGGGGATTAACGTCCATGTAATTTACTCTTTTTTAATTTTTGTAATTAAATATAAATCTTAACGAACGAAACGACATACTTAAATTCTGAAACATTCACATGATTTTATTTAAGGTCCTATAAATTCGTGTTTATATTTTTATCGTTTTCTGATATAATGTTTAATGTGAATGAAAATCGTTTAATAATTTTATTATACGGCGATAAAAAACTGATTTGGCAATTAAACTAAACTTATTGTATTTGACTGTTAGTGTTGAATAATTAGGGAAATTTTTTTAAATTACTGTTGAAAAATCATTTTGATAATTAAAATACACAACTGAATATTTGTAGATTATTATTGACATACGGTCTTTAATAGTACGTTATTTCTAAAATGTAGAAAAGAAAAACGTTTCTAATAATATTAAATGTTATAATGTTTGTATTATAAGGTACATGTCTGTCTAAATGTTCACGTCAGTATACCGCGGAGTTTATTGGAATCTCAGTACGTGGAAGGGAGTCCTCCCATACCGCGGGGAGTACTTATTGGATTGCCCGGGAGTTTCCTAATACGCAACAGCGATAGGGATTTCATTACCGCCATACATTCTACCTCCTTACTACTACAGAATTTGGCAAGAGATCTCAAAAATTATATCTAGACAATCTGAAGATAACCACTTTGTACTTTCATTTCATATAAAAATTACACTTTATTATAATGCTTTTCCTGAAACATATTAAATATATAAACGTCGAGATCCTACTCACAAATTCATTGCTGGTATTTATAATGTAATAAAAATATATATTGTATTAAAATGTTTTATTACGACTACAGTTTATTAGTTGAAATGCTACTAATCCTCCATATACCTTCCAGGTTAAATCGTGAGGTTAAGTTTTGTACTTAGTATTTCTTTGTTTTTAAAAGATCCGTAAAAACTTCTATTCAATTCGTCATAAATGTAATTGTAATGTACAACATAATTGTACTTATCAAACAAGTATATATGATTTAAAACTATATTCATTATCATCTATTAATTTATTTTAAAGTAGAATTTCTTTGAGTTTCACGTTTCTTTGTTCAATTAAGGCATAAGTCCGTCTAAGAAAATATCTTTTGAACATCCAACAGATGCGACTCTAACGATAAAACTATTTATCAAATTTACAGTTTTTTATATTATAATTATTGCTAAGTAACGTTTCCGCTGAAAAACGAAACATAACTCTAATCGCCTCCTTTATCCACAAAGAATTAAACTAAGCTGCAGTAATACCTGAAAAATACACGAGTCAAACGTACGTCGTTCTCCGAATTCAGGCTTAAGCGGACGACCACGAGCAGGTAAAGTAAATCCCAAGCCACAGGAGCCTTCCCGCGGGCTTAATAAATCATCGCAGTGTGTTTCAGGCCGGAGGAAGTGCGTCGGCTCTGCCATTAATCCCGGATTATTCTAATTTGAACGCAGGCACATGCGCCGGCCGCGCGGCAATTAGGGACATTTACATCTCATTGTCAAAATATCCACCGCCATACGAAGACTCCTATGTCCTGGGGTCCTCAGTGGTTCTCTAAAGAATTTGAATAAAAGTATAATTCAAAAAACTAACCATATAAAATCAGAACATGAACAAACCGAAATAAAAAAGTACAACTGAAAAAATATGATGAATTCAAAGTTGAATAATAATATTAAAAGCCAAATTACCTCTCATTGCAATTATATTACTTAAAAAAAAAATTCAAAGTATAATATATTTTTTTAGTAGCATAAATAAAATTTTGCCGGCGTAATGAATACATTTTTTTTAAAAATGCACTTGTCTAGGAAATATGATGCTGCGATGTTGATAATTTGGTCCGGTAATTTAGAATTTAGGGCACGATTGAGCACTTGACATTTCAAAATAAACGAGTCTTTAATCCTTCACGTAACTCCACTTCACTTTTAATAGTCTTGATGGATGCAAGCAATTTGTAATGTCGACTGGGGCAGCCCTGGAAAACACAGCCAATAAGGCACAGCGGTTTGGCCACTTGGTTGTTCTTCTAATATAAAATTTGACATTATCCTGTTACTATGGGCTTTTTAAAACTATAATATGATTTTATGATTTTCACTACACTTATAAGCACTTGATGGAATGAGACGGATGGATGAGAGCCTCCCCGCTTTCCCCATTCTGTTGCTTGTACGTGGCTGCCATTATGCACCCTAAACGGATCGGTATTGCAGAATTTAGAATGATTGTGGTGGGATATGCTCTGGAAGTACCTTGTCGTGGTGGGGGGGCTCCTGCTATTGTTTCTATTGCTTGCTGCGGAAGGAGTATCAGATCTAAACGCCAGGGCTTTTTAAAGAAAAGGATTATATAATAATGCTATTGGGGACCCGAGGACCCACTACACTATTTTCTTTATAGAATACCATGAACACTGGCTCAACATGAATATATGCTCAGTGAAATATTCGCTAACCTCCTCTGGCGAGAGGCACTTGATGAAGACGATGAAATTTCAATATCGCTTCAATAACCAAAAATATTTATTTAAAAATTCAAAAAATACACGGTGGTCTGGTGTTGCGTGCGACACAGTTTGAGAGCCACGCTCCAGGGAGACTTACAAGCCAAAGCGGATTACCGAAGCAGAATGATACCCGTTTTAATTGACACGCGCTTCAGCGCCGGGCCGCACTTTTTAGAGCCTGTATCTCTTGTGGGGGGCTCCATAAAGAGCCGTGTGTAAATATAAACGCGGCCGCCATGTTGCCGCGCGCCGCAATGGCTGTTACTCCGGAGCGCCTGTAAAAGTCCGCCCAGGCGTTTACGGAACAAAGGGTGCAGATAAAAAGAAGTTTAATTTCGGCCGCCGCTGCGTTGACGCGAGTTTTATGCGTGTTTACACGCAGGAGTTTGTCTCTCCACACAAAATAATGACGTCACATGTAAATAAACGGCTTATTTGTTTATTTTTTTAAAAAGCTTTATCAAAAGGTTGTACGCACATTTATGTGTATTTGCACCCTCAGAATAGCGCTCATCGCATAGCGTTCTCATGCAAACACTACATTCAAACATTCCTGAAAGCATTTTTTTTAATTAGAGCCTTGTACGAGGCTTCTGTTTTCGTATCTTGTACAGTATAGTAAATAAGTTTTCAGAAATGGTTTTTGAAAATAAACACACTGCCTCACAATTGCACCTTGATTATCCTTTTTCGGGTAGAAGGGTGTTTTAAAATATTTTTATATTGGACTCAATTTGATGAAAGATTCACTTGTAATTAAATAAAGTAATTATATTGATAACTGCTATCTATATTTATTCTGTGTGTTTGCATTATTTTAACTATTTTTTCTCTTTGTTTACAGGTAAATACCGACTGCACTGTTGCTTGGCAACAACAAGATCCTTGGTGACGTCAATCAGAGCGTAAGCCTCAGCTTAAATTGCTTTTGATTTCTTTCGGTTAACGAGATTGTAAGGGGGAATGTTTCAACTCCTGCAGCTATTCTGTATAAACTGGCTTGTATATTTATATATAGCACTGATTCGTTGCTATCTTGTTTTGTACCTGAATAGTGATGCGCCTCACATATATTGATTCATCAATTTTATAAATATAATGTCCCAAAAACATTAACTTTAACTTAATTTATTTTCTATATATCCTTGAAAGGTAAAAAATACGGATTTTTTAAGCTTTTTTTTTTTTACGCATTTTATATAAAACCTTTGAATTTGTATAGAAAAAGCTACTTGTAACAGTTTAAGCAACACTTTTCCTACAACTGTGTATTGAGACATTACACAAACATAATGAGAATTTAGCATTTACCTGCAGCCAGTTTCTACCACTAGTAATTTAGTCAGTATAAATCGTGTGTCGCGAGTAAGAGTCTCTCACGGTACTTCGTGCCCTGTGGATCTCGTACCGACAGATTGTTTATGAGTTGTTGTCCAAGTTTTTGACATCAGATGTCAATACTTAATATCTATTAAGTGCAGTTGATTTCTCTGGCATTCGAGTCGGCGGAATCGATGACTTGATTGATTATTCACGATATTCGCGTACAACGACTACGTGAGCTACAAAAAGTACACAACAGTTAGATTAGATTTTTTGCGTACACAACGGGATAAAATCTGCTGTAAAATATTATTGTTTTTATCTAATTACCGTGTAAACATTTATTTTTTGTTTTTGTTTTTTTTTTTTTTTGATTCTCACCCTGTCATCTAATCTTTAATATTATAACTCGCTTTAGTAAAAAAATTCTATTGTTAGATTTGTTTAGATTTTATGTGAGACATAAAAAAATATAGATAAGATGGGATGATGGATAGTAAGAAATACCGTTTTGATTGTATTGTTGTAATACGTAAAATAAAATTATTTTTTAAATAAAAACATTTATGTTTTGTGAGTATTCTTATTTAATGAAATGTTTAATAATTTTTTTAAATCAATAATCTAATAATTATGGGTATCAATCTACCTAAAACAAACAATTCTTGTAATAAAAACAAAATTTATCTTTTAAGACAGCGTTTCATTGTAAAGGGGATATTATTTAGTAATATTATTTCACCCTTATAAAAGTATTTTAAATTGTAAAATGAAAAAATGTTTTATTTTTCATTACATTTTCTTTTTTTTTGTGTATTTATAACAAAAGATAACCATTCGTAAGATTAGCTAAAGTTTTCAGGAAAGGAAACTTTTTCATACGTTTTTTCGTTGTAGCCACAATCCGTTTAAACATTGTCATTTTCATGTATTGAAAGTTAAATGCATATGTTAAGTGCCTAATTTTGTATTCACGATTATGCATATCACATTTCACTGTGTGTATATTTGCTTATCTATATTTAAAATAAACTCGTAAAGTGTTATTTCTAAAGTCTTGCTCTAATCTTTTTTTCTTAATTAGCTGTTTGAATTCTCCCTCCGCCCATCACCCACGCTTTATTTCCCAACATTGCGTTAAGTTTTTGTTTTTATCTAAGCTTCCACGGTTCTTATTATAATTTTATTTAAATCAGACGACAGACGTCACTATCAGGCAGGATATATCCATCCCGCTCCATTCCCAGGCACCCGATAGGCTCCCACGGTGCTCGCGTCCAGGGCTGCCACTGAGACTCAAGGCGCCATTCATTGCACCCCTTCCCAATAGAATAGTTTCTACCTAGAATTTTGCTTATTTTACTATACAAATAATAAATATTTGTCAATACAGAAAAATTCTTAAGGGTCTAGGTCCCATAATCGAGTTTTTTTGATCATTTTCTAATCCGTTTTGCGAAAAATCGACTGCACCAATCAAAAATATTTAAATGCAAAAAGTATTGCCTTCTTCCGAACACAATATATTTTTATTTCTTATAAATTTACTATTAATATGATAATTATGTGTTTTTCCGATTGAAGTGTAGGAATTTAGAGATTCGTCCGGTACATTTTCCAAGAATCCTAAACATTTAAAAGTCTTTTTTTCAATTGGAATTAAAAGATTAAATATAAACCATGTGCATCTTATTAATTTAAAAATTTAAAAAAAAAAAATCTTAAACAAACTTTGGTTTTGAAAAGTCGTCATTTTATCCAATTTTTCAACATCTTCTAGTTTTTTTTTTACCCTGAAAATGGACGTTAATTGGATAATAAAAAATAGATAAATATCATTCATAGTTTGTTCAATACTCTGTAAAAAAATTGAAAAACGATATAGAAAAATAAAGTGACAATTAAATTAATTAAATGACACGATTTCGCCAGGTTGGACACCAGAGGCAATTAAAAGGCTGGGAGCAACTGCCTTAATAAGTTTTACGCTAAAGTCAAAACGTGACATACCACGAACGCTTCTTCACCAATATGTACTAAAGCATTTGTATATTTCCGATTACTCGCTTCAACTTAAATTTATTGATTGTCGCTATTTTTAATTGTGTGCACTATTTTAGAGTGATTTATTTTAAGTCAGTTTTTTAAGAATATTTTTTTGTTCAATGGGGATTCTTTCAAAAAAATCACTGAACACGTACATCACAGTATTTTTATTTCACTACGCCTTCCCCCCTTGCGTCCTTGTGTGGCAACCCTGCTCTCGGCAGAACGGTGTTGTCGTGTTATCAAAATTCCGTAGTAAAATATTATACTGTCCCCTGTCTGCCGCGTCGTAATGCTCGCCTTGTAAAGCTGTACTCCTGGAGGAACAATACCCGTACGTGGAGACAATGAGGTATCGCGCTCATTATCTTGTTCAGACTTTACGAGTGGGTCTGCGGGCGGAGTGGCCTACCCTACGTTATTTCATAATGGATGTGACAAATATAACACGTTATTATGTTAAAACTGAATGGTAATTATTTTAAAAGGAAAATATTTTTAAAGCTAATGGTATTACCCGAAAACCGTGTTTTTGTTCAAGCGATGATAAGTTTTAAGGAAAAACATTTCTTTCACACTCCTAGGCGATTTGGATTCGTGTATATATTTTATCAATATTTTTGAAAATATTGTTGATAATTATTCGGTTGATATACTATATGTAAAATATATTACTATATTTAAAAAGGGCGTTACGCCGCGCAAGGTTTTATCAGTTGTAGTATTAAAATAAACTAATTATATTAAAATAGTGCTTAGAGCGAAAGATTCCTATGTTGTTTTTTATTGTAAGTGAAGGATTGATTAATGATTCAATTGATTAATTTTTAAATGTCATCCGCTCTTTTTAAATTAGGATGCTCGATCCCGGTTCGGAAAGTAATTTACACATGTGCTATTAATAAGTCGGTAGTCACTCTACATGGCGTGCTGTGTTGACTTACTTCAAGACGCTACATAATCAATCTCCCAATCTGTCGCAAGGCTCGTAAATGGATCAGATTACATCATGGCAACATCGGACTTCACAATGCAGCCATTTGCGAAGAGCCGCCAGGAAGATGGCTCGAGTTACACACCAAATCAATACACCAATGTCTGGTCGCATTAGGCACCGCCACGTGTCACCCAGGGCATTTAAAAAATATTAAGCGGTACGCACACTGTTGAAAAAAAACAGCTGGTCTTTTGCTTTATCTTTGCCGACTGTCGTATAAGACAGCACTTATAATAAATAAGTGCGTATTGTAAAAGTCTTAATTGGCTCTATTCATCCATGTCCATATGTGGCTATTGCTAGGGTGTGCTATATATCAAGAGAATCACAAGGGCGTGCGTAATTAAACATTACCGATTTTTATGTTATGTTCATATCTCATCGGAAGAACCACCCTTATCAATGATATAAGAATTAGAAAATCTTCGCTTATAATTTATCAGTCTTTTATTTCGATTAATTCGTTTTTTAATACTTATGTAAGAAATCTAATCAAAGAAGGTACTCTATTATATAAACACATTGATAAGCAGTAGCCATAGACATCCACTCGGCTTTGTTTATAGTTTGATCTATGTGACAGTGTAACATCCCCTCGGTGGTGTGGTGATTGCGGCTCTCGTTGCAGGGCGAATCACCGCACGGAGGTCTCATTATAATATTCTAACACTTGTTATGCATGCAGCGTATAACTTCAAATACTTAGAATATCAACAATCATAATAATGGTACGGCATTCATTTTGTACTCGTTTGAAGTGCCCGCATACTAATAATTATGTTGCTGTCTGTCGAGACATAATGTCATTATTATGGCTGACACATACCGCGGCACTGTCTGATCGTAAAAGTTTAAAAAAATCAGTTTGAACAGTGTTATATTGACAGGTATTTCAATGCCTATTTATTGATTGTTTATTTATTTCTCAATTGAATAAATCATTGCGTATTCAAACATCAATTATATTTTAGTGTTAACAATGTTTGTTGAAACACTTTGTCATTTTGATGGTCTTGAAAAAACGATTTTGTCGTATAGACATTGTATTGATGTGCAATATTGTTCACTTTTATTTATAATTACTTTTTTATTATTGAATCGGAACATTTGCACAAGGTGAAACTGCACGCAACGCCAGTTTTCTAGTGGTTAAAAGTGTAATTTTAACTTTATACATATTTGCATAAAATTCAGTTTCAGATTTAAAATTAACTTTAAATTGCATTTTTCCTGATGAAATTTTACTGCAATCACAGAAAAAAATTGCTTTTATTATCAATATTATTCGAGAAGCATCGTTTATATACGAGATTTCACATACGCTTTAGTTGCAATAATGAATAAAATTAAAATTTAATTACTTCTCATCCAATTCATTTAATAAGCATTTTCCAGACGAACAATCTTTTCATTAAAATAACCTTTGTCATAATTACTCACCAGTTTCCAAGTTTTTTCAAGTCTTCAGCCAAGATGGACTGCAAGAACCCTAGATTTTATTGATCCATCTCATTTTTGGCGTTATTTAGGTCGGTTCGCATCCCTCACTTTGCGGGCAGAAGCGTGCGTACAAAGGGTGCACTCTTCCTACGCCAGCTTTCACAAAAACATATTTTCTAGTCTCGAATTATCAGACTGTCATTTCAATAATATTTTTTTTACAAAAAAATAATTTTTTTAATGATATAAAATATTGCACTTTGGTACGTGGGCGCTAAAGCTTTGTGGTCGTATCAACTCACGAATAAACAATAAAGTCGCAGCAGCCAATAAATGAATGGATGTTGGACCTCGGGTGGTGATGGACGTTGCTGATTATTTAGTTCTGGAGGCGGAAGAGGAACAAAGGGGGTCCGCGGCGCATGCGTGATGCTGCTCCCACCGGCGCCCCCAGACAAATAGACAAAGCCGGCCCCTGCAGCTGGAGGCGGCCCTTTGTTCTTCTCGCAAGCATTCTCATCACTGTAACACATTGCGTATTAATTGAACTTATTGATATACACTAAACATTTATGCTGTGATTTCTTGTTTTGTATTATGATTCACTGTGATTCGCACGAATGAAGTATATCCAAGCGCCCTGATTTCTTCTGAGAAATTGCGATAATTTTATTACTTGAAAAGTGTTACACCTCTCGCTTGCCTTGTCTTACATATCGCATAAAATAACTAGTGTGTATTTTCTACTCAAATATATTTTTAAAATATTCAGTGGTAGTTTATTTTATTGAGATAAATCGCAATCATGTACAGTAAACCCGGTTTCACTGTAACGCGAATTTCAAATTTCGGGTTAAAATGCCTCGCATTACGCGAATTTCTTATTTTAAGAATGTGCATGAACATAATGTAGTCATTGTAGCGTTGGGTGTTATGAACGTATTTTACAAGAACGTAAAAGAAACGCTACCCTAAAGACAATAGATGTATTTTTCAGTAAAAATAACATGTAATACTGCATAAAGTGTTCTTAGAATTAAAGTGATTGATTCAAATGATTCGTATTTTTTTAAATTAAGTTTTGACTATGCATGTGTGTTTAATCGTAAACCCCGATATACGCGAATTTCACTTAACGCGATTTTTCCGGAACGTATCCCTCGTATTTTTGTATGTGGTCATAACAATATCATATTTTTCTAACAACCTTATATAAAAAAAATGTACTTGTTTGTTTCCAATATTTATTTCTTTTACGTTATGTTAGCATTATCATTATTATTTGGATTAATTTTAGACAAGCTACACGTGACTTACATAAAATATCTAAGCAAACAATCCTTTGTATTCATATATATTTATATACAATGAAAAAATATTTACATCAGTTGAAGGAAGTCGGAATTCCGCAACAAAAAAAAAAAAAAAAACAATTCGTATCAGTTTTCTCGCACAATAACGTTTATTAATACTTCATTGTAAGTATTCTAAACATTGTAATCGACCGGAATGTTTACTTTAATACTCCAGATAAGCCAGTGTGTATCTTTATCGGTAAAATTCGCGACCACGCAGGTAGCTTGCATTTCAGTTGCATTCCCCTGCCCCGGTCTGCTCATAAATATTTACATTCTCTCTGTATCAATGGGCTGCAGGTGGACCAGGCCGAGTTGCATTTTGATAGAATGTATTATATTTCGGAACAGCTGGAGGTGCATTTTGATGCGCTTTTAACGTCGTTAAATTTCCTCTCTTAAATAATTTTTTTTTTATTTAACCAAAACGACATTTTTATTTATTTTTGTTTTGCATCAATCTTAGTATCTCCAAATAAATATCATTAGACGTGAACTGATATATGTGTTGCCGGATTTAAAGTTTGAAATTGGACGTGTTTTAGTTGAATAATCTTTTACTTTTCCGATATTCACTATTTTATGAAATTATAATTTGATACAATTATGCATTGTAAATCACGCGAAGCAAGTGTGCACACAATATATGTCTGAAATTCTTCCGATTAAAAAAAATCTTTTGTCAGCTGTCGTTCATCGTACTGTGTGTCGGTTTTTATTGCATTTCAATCATGACTGAATGCGCATTCTTTATTCTGGAATTTAATCACGTTTGCTTCTCGCGTGGCTCTGATTACGTTAGATCAGATATTATACAGGTCTTTCTTGCTTGTTTAATTCATGTTGCAAAGTAATATTATATTTTATTTAATCGATACTACTGACCAATAATTAACTAAGTTATGTTTTGTGTATTTGACATAGCTATTCATCATTATATACGAACACTTTTTGATAAAAACACATAAATTTATCTAGGTGAGAGTAGTAATGAATCAAGAGTGAGGCGTGGTTAGTTTATAAGTACATAAAGCGTGTCTATAAAACCCAGTATTTAAAAATGAATGAATTCATTTAGAAAAATTAATTAATTTTTTTGTCATTTTTACTTTTTAAAATTAGTATAAAAACGTTGGTTTTTTTATTTTATCTGTAGTTGTTTATACAAAAACGGTTTATTTTTATGAAAAGTCGCGAACATGTAGCAATAAGATATTTTAACAGCAAATACAATTAAAAAAATAGATAGTTGCGTATATTTTGGCAAGGAAGCCAAATAAATCATAAATAAAGACTAGAATAGCTGGTCTTCATCATTCTTTTTAAAAAAGATACTTCAGTTGTAGATTAACAGCAGGCAAATGAGTTCAACGTCTTCTGAAATAAAATCACTGTAACATAATTAAACGATTACGCTGCTTTTTTTAATATGGCATAGCGTTATAAAAAACGTATGACTCATTCTAAAAAGCGGTGAGACGAACGGCATGCCAATTTAGAATTAAAAGCAGATCTTAACGAGGCTTCTAACTGTACGTACATTCCGTATTGCATCACGCACGCCACAGTGATACAAAGAGATAATGCCTCGATTCACTTTTCATGGACGCCTTAATATTAATTATATACGGAGAAGTGGTCCCGGCATAATGGTGCCACTTTTTGTTCGTCACCCGAAAACGAAAGCACGCGCAGGCACAGACCTTCCACGCTGCTGATTGGCACCTGCGCCATTTTATCGGATGCTGAATTCTCGATTTTAGAAGTTGAAGGTTTTCAAAACCCAATTAATTCTGAAAGTCACATTCAACGAAACTATTTTAAATGAGCTGATATTTGATAATGACGTTAAAACGTGTACAGTAATTGTACTATATATATATTTTTTATATAAAACTTTTTCGTTAAGTAAAAAATACACAATGCTTATGTAACTGCTAGTGACACGAAGCAGACATATAAACTTGGTGAATGGTTTAATTTCGTATACGCAGAATACGTTCAATTCAGTATAATTTAATATAAGCTCTGTGCTTTCATCGGAGGAATTTAATTGAGGCTGTTAATTGATTCAGAGGCTTAAGCTTATTACCGATAGTTTGCATGTTTGATTCCATTAAAATTCTAAACTGTTGCGCGCAACTGACTGACCACAAAAAATATGTTTTGAAAGTTATTTATTAAATTTAAATATGAAACTTTAAAATTATGAAAGTGAGCTTTTTTGGGTGATAATGATATTCTGTCAGTTAAGCGCGTTACGTCCATCCTTCAAGGCAAAGTTTTGAAAAGGGGTAGCCTTATCATATTCTGAAATTGACAGAAAATTATCATCACACATGAGCCTCATTTTGTAATTCTAGAGTAATTTAAAAGTTTGTCAAAAACGGAGCATGTACATGACGAACTTAATATTAATTTCATGATTAAAAACTTTCAGACGTGACGAGGGACAAAATATATTATTTATTATCTTTTTTTCGTGATATTTGTTTTATGTTGAAACATTGCTTTGAAAAATCTCATAATAAATGGCGTTACTTTGAATTAAATTAAAGGAATATAATTTCAGTAGATAAATTGAGACAAAAAAATTAGCCATACAAATATTTTTAGATAAATTAAATTCCAAAGATTTTTTGTATCCTCGTTTTTAAGATTCGACATTTTAGTAATTGCCAACCAACAAATACGTGATTTCGCTTATTTTAAAGTTGCTACACACCAATTTTTTTATTTATCGAGTTCGTACAATCGTCTGGCCGTCGAGTCGAGGCGCCTCTCTTCACCGTCTGATGGTTCACTCGCTAAATTAGATAATTAATACGACGCCGCCGATGCTTGTGGATGTCTCCTGATTTGTCAGCTTAGCGGAGGAAACCCTGGGAATGCGGCAGCAGATGGAGGAAACGTGGGCTGCCAGAATGTCAGGAATCTTAACTGAAAATGATATCAATTTGTGTTGTTTATTTTAGGAAAAATGCACTCCGTCTTGCCCTATTTACTAGACATTCGGTAAATCAATATTTAATTTAAATTTATGCTTCTTCCATACTCTTTTAAAGCTGTATTAATTAATTTATTAGTTTTCTTTAGAAGATCTTGCTAGGAAATTAGATTAACATAACTTATACGGTTAAAAATATACATTGAAATATATGAGTGTCAATATTAAATATATTTAGGATGAAGCATTAAAACTTAAGAGTCATATTTAAAATGTAGGTACCTGTTTTTGATTTTAAGGATTACTATTAATATATTTGTAATTTTGCCAACCCATTGACTTTGACAAAATCTGTATTACTCAAAAAAATCGGGACTGATTTGAAATCTGTTAATTTATTATTGATTTATAAGCAAGTTGAATTACAATGCATATTAATACGTTTTTTGAAAATCAAATGTGCATTACCAAAAATTTTAATGGTTTTAAATATTTTTGTGCGTGGATTTTTAAGACACCAGTAAAACCGGTAATTATTGTAATCATCCAAGCCACCTGCACAGCGACAGGTCCTCGTCCCTGCAGGAATCCCTGTGCGGGCAGATGCAATTCCATGCCCGCAGCTGACGCCCAGAGACATTCATCAGCTCGCATTATATTAATTTTTTTTTTTTGTTGTCAATTTAATTATACTTACACAGCTTGAATATATATTTTATTAAAGCGTATTAAAATTAAATTAAAATGCCTATTATTCTATAGGCAGATCATCTGATGATTTTGTTCCTTGGGTGTTGTCAAAATCATTGAAGACAATCCCAGAAAGCTCAAGCAGATCAACACCTAAGAAACCCAATCATCTGATAACAGCGGCAGTTACTAAGTCCTAGTATGAATTTTAACAAATTAAAAATATAATGTGATATATTTCACGTGTGTTTGAATTTTAAAGCGACTGGTTTGGTTTTTGAATCTTTAGGCAGAGTTCAGGATCAGGATGCCAGTCCAAACTGTTGGCGGAACCGGTTACTTCACGAAATAAAAAAAACACGCGAATATCACTATACACGTGTCTTAATTGTGAAAACGTTCAAATATATCAATGGGGATCACGATTTATTTGAAAACCATAATATGTACATTTTTAAAAAAATGATAACAGTAAAACTAAATTAATAACTCGAAAGCTGCTCCTTTTCTTTAAACTCACTGATCGGGTACCAGCTATACTAACTGTAGTTATCTACGTAACTTAGTTCAATATATATTTTTAGTTCAATATATATTTTTTTTAATACCAATATTGAGACCCCAAATACGTTAGCTTATTTTTATTTGTTGATAAAACTACACGGACTTCAAGAAAACTTTGATATTCCAGAACATTCTAGATATACATGTTGAACGCATTCGGCGTCGGAATAGCTCCCCGAGGCACTCTAAAGGCGGGCGTTAAGATTTGATCTGATGGCAGTTCTATGTGGGGCGCTTTAAAGTTGTAAATTCAACTTAGTTGACCTCCCACCGGTGGCTGTACAATGGGAAATAGCTACCTGGGAATTGTCCTGGAAAATAGAACTTTTTCCTTCCCTCTCCCCGCCCCGTGGGTGGCTCAATCAACCTTTATAACTCCAGGCCCGCACTGAAGTTCCTTCTCTATTAAAATGTCGGAGTCTTTATGTGTCTGACTTCAGAGTTATAAACTACAATTGTTTTAAAGAAAAACAAACTGCAGTGTTTCGATCATTGTGTTAAAATGCAATCAATATACATGACTTAAAATTGATTGTCTTATTTTAAAATTGAAACGGTTAGTCATCATCATGGATTTTTTTTAATGAATGAATATTAATAACGATATTGTATTAGAAGAGATGAAATAAGGAGAATCGCGATACTGAAAATTGCGTCCGGAATTTTGATGAATTAACTAAACTAAATAAAAGGGTCATAAATGCATAGATACTATAAAGTAATATTATCAATTTAAAAAAAATAAAAATTCCGGCCCTGATATTCAAGTCGTGACTCAGATTATAAAAATCCTGTCCCGGTAGTTTAATCTCCTTTCGAATATATTTGTGGACGTTTCACTTTCTGTTGAACGATAATTTAGTAGATATCCTTCCTCCCACAACGTACCATTATCAATATACAGGACTTCTTACTCCGATTCAAAGCTCGTGACAATACTCCAAACTATAATCCGAAATATTTATTTACCATCCTTTTAGCGTCAGTACACTTTTACCCCCGACTGCTTTGGAATAAAACCGACCTGTATAATGTTACATATTGTTTGCCGGATTATTTTAAAGCTGTTATATAAAAAAAACTTAGTTCTCTTTTAAAGGGTCGCGCCGGAATTATTTTACAAGTCATTGACTTTGATTACGCGGTTTCGGATTACACGACCTATTGATTTATGTTCGTTGGAGAAATTTCAATTTGCCAGCGCAATGAAAAGGTTTGTTTTGCGCGGTTGCCGGCCCAATTGCGGTTTTGCGAGAAAGCCAGACCTTGCTTAGCAAAATAAATATGCGGCCTTCTGACTGCGTGTTTTGATTTGTTTTTTTTTCAACTTAATCTCAATTTTCAAGAAAACCAGGTAGAAGGGGGGGGGGGGGGGGGGGTATTTGAAAGAATGAAAAAAGTTTTCCTGAACAAAGAAAGAGTTTATTGTGCACTTAAGTTTTTTAATCCAATTTATTCGATGCTGAATTTTGAACAAAGTGAAAATATTAAAAGAAAAAATCTTTTGATAATGCTACGAGTAAAATATTTTTTTCATCAGAATGATAGAAAAGTAGAATTGAATTAAACGTGATAATTTTATTGCAAAGAATTCCTAAAAACTAAAAAGGTGCTCAATTTTTAATTTTAATCTTTATTATTATTTATTTTCTACAGGATATAATAGAGATCCAGACATTGATATTTCATGTCTTATCTGATTTTTTATTTTATGTTTTATGTTTGAATAGACAAAAACTTTTATTTGATATAATTCTTTGTTAATTCATGCTTCAGAAACAAACTTTATCTGAATAATTTAAATTGAAATAGAAACTTAAAATTCTTGATTTGTCGTCCGCTAAATTTCCGTCCATTAAGAACGGTCGTGGCTTTTTCTTTGACCCAAAAGAACAAAGCTAATCTTTCCAAAGTTAATCGCCTTAAAGCTCCTAACGGCCGTTTGTTTTGTAAATTGTCGTAAATAAATCAAACAAGTAATTAAAAATATGCACACGATAAAGTTTTAATATCTTCGAGACGCGACGCCGGGCATCTGTCTCAGATGCATCATCTCCGCTGTTGACACCTCTCCTCACAGAGGACTATAAACACAACACCAGTAGTTCCAAAGCCTTTAGATTTTTTCCAGCTACAAAAATCCACACTAATAAAGAATTAAATACATTTTTATTCCTTCTAATTCAATTATTATCCTCGTGTAGTGATGATGATTATATATTTGTTATTTTGTATCTATAATCGTTACGTGTTTTTTTGGGTAACGCTGCGGCAAACAGGACCATTTAAAAAGTCTATGATTTTTAGATAAGACTTTTATGTTTAATACTGTTTTGCAATTTCATAAAAATAAACATAGTTAATGTTTTGTTTGAACAGAATAAAAATGCACTATAAAATTGCGCGATTGTGGCATCGTTTTTATCAATAAATTAATAACCAAATAGGATTTAAGTAAAACACGAAAAGGCTCGTATCGTTACATCAAAACCTTATTTCATCGTAAAAAGCTCTTCGGTTTATCGCATGGATCGGAAAGGTTAAGGATCTGTTGGATACAAAAAAAAAAAACCACAAGCCCTCCCCTCACCAGCATAAACAGCGTGGCGTTTTATAGGCAGATCCAAAGGTGCACTTGTCAAAATTAACATGTTTGTGTGGTCTTATAGAAGAGTTATAATCAAAATAAAAAAATACTTTTATATAAATGTATACTTGCAAAATAAATATAAAATTTATTAATGATTCTGAATATCGTTTATTATTTATTAATATATCTGAATATAATATATATATTTAATAAATATCGTTTTGTTCTGCATGTGATGATGGCCAAGTCTGTTGGTCGAAACTAGTCATGCAAAAACTATAATAAACTCAAAGTGAAGAAAGAATACAAAGTTACCCTTATCATTAATAAAAAAAAATGGATCTTCACTAATCAAATGCCTTGTACCTCAACAAGATTAAATATATAATGTTTTTTTTTTGTTTAAAATTAATTTATCTTTGATTTTCTGTTTTTCTATTTTCTAGTTTTATCGAAACATTTAACTTCAGATAATCTGATATTTTGAAGTCTTTCATCACTTTTTTTGGTTATAGTAATCGGTCACAAAAGAAAAGGTAAGTTGAAACGCAAGTAGCACAAAAAAACTACCAGAGTCAACTTCAAAGAAATCTCAAATCAAATGCAAAGAATATTCACAATAATATGAGTACAGGCTTTAAAATAATATTAGGTTGAGCGATTTCAACTGAATCTTCTCTGTTTTTCAAACAGTCACATTACCTGTGATTGAAAGTCCTCGAGGATAACTAAAACTGCCCGATCCAGGGTATTACCATTTCGCCTCAGACCGAGTCGCCGCGGTGCATTTTTAACTGTAAAGTCCATTGAAGTGCAGGACAAAAAGCTCCGGCGGGCGGCAAACGGGTTTCTCGCCGTCAATGGCGACTCGCGTCCATTCAGGCTTCGAAGGAGCTTTGTAGGCGATCTGGCGTAGGAGCAAGTGGTGGGATTGCGTACTTTACTGTTTATTCATATTGACAATAACGAGCCTCATTTTTCACGACCTGAAAAAAAGAGCTTACAAAACAAGGCCTTACGACACATAATTTATTCTGACAGCAGTTTTTTACACAAGCGAAAGTCATCGATATTAATAACCTGAAAACAAAATGATTTAAATAAATTTAAAACTTGTCTTGGAGATTAAAGAATAGGTAAGATTTCTATTATTTCGATTTTACTAAAATAGCCCTAAAGTAAATGAAGCTATCTTTCTTAGCTTCTCAATTACTGTCTGTCTGCTATTTCCTCGGCAGTTAAACGGGAAACTAACGATTGCTCAAAGCCATTATTCTAGTTTTCTGCCGAATCGCTTAACATTTTATTTATTATTCAATTGAGATAAGTTTGCTGAGAGATTTATCACAATGGAATTTTTGGAAATAAATCCTCATTATTTTGTAAAAGGTCAAACGACTTTAGATTCTTTACTTAAAACAAAGTCCAATACATTGCAAATAAAAATATATTTATTTAAAGATATAATCATACTTCGTAAAAAACTCAAATTTCAATATGTTTATATGTGAACTGAAGTTGCATTATTGTTGGCCTCATACTTTAAAAATAGTACATATTTTGTATGTAATTATGTCGATTATAGTAAACCTTTTTGGATACTAATATACAAATTAAGTTTAAAGTATTACATTTATACTGTTTTTTTCTATATTGTATTTGTGTCTTGTGAAAAATCATGATTGATCTTGAACTTAATGTGTACTAGTATTTTCTACTTAAAACGTTAAGAAATATTATTAACCTTTTATCACACAATTATATTGTTTATAATTTTTTTTAAATTACTTTTGAAGTTTTCAGTTTAAGTGTTATTTTTATGAACCCAAAAACAAGTTAACATGTCCTACTAAAAAAAAAACCACATAATACAACGTATCGGCATAAGTTGTTTGGCCAGAACGTGGTCAATAAAAATTCGACCAACAGCATATAATACAATACAGCAAGGGCAAGCAACCGAGTGCACACACATCGCTTCTGAGATTCCTGCGCGTTATGAGTGCGTCTTCCTTGGAGTCGTAATTAATGATAATAAACCTCAATTCTTCCGGAGCGCCTCTTCATCATGCTGCACCGATATTCTACGCCTTGAATCTATAATTGGACAGCAATCACGGCGCCAGCTCTCCGGTCCAATTACCGGGAGATCTTCTTTACGAGCATTTGATGCGCCGCGGACGGCTGGCGGCTAGACGGACCGTCCTTACTCCTGCCCCGGCCTGGGAACGTGGAAGGGCCGCGGCTTTATGGCCCTCACGTGCACAGCTCCGCGTGATCCTGGGAGCGATTGGATGCGTTCTTGGAATAATTGTACAAATAATACATCCACGTAATAAGCATTATCGTTTTTGGATTCAGAATATTTAAACAACATCGAACCACTCTTACACACAGGTGCGCCATATTTTATGTCGGTATGTGAATAATAAATAACTTAAAAAAAAAAGCAACCGATTTCTATATATGTGGTATTTTTATTTAATTTGGCTCTTTACAATTTACTTCAACTAGTTTTTGAATGCAACATCAATCAAGTGACCGCCTTTATTGGCCAAAGCAAAACGTGCCCTGTATAAAAAACGTAGAGTATCTGTGCTTTGTTTAAACATATTCATTTGGGCCGCGACTGTCTCACGTTTCCTTTCATCCTCCCCATTTCACTTTCAAGTATTTATACACTTTCGTTAAGTTAGATCCCGAGGCCGAGTCCAAATCGAGGTATGATCTCACGCCGTTGAGCATGCCATAGAAACCGCAATCTAATTCCTCATAAATTAAGGTTTTACATAAGGTGATGAGGCTACCTGGTTGAGAAATGATAGTCGACACAAATCTAGCAACTTTTACTATTTATGTATGTTATAAAAAATACTACCGCATATAATATTGAAATCTTTAATCTCTTGATTTTCAAAATAACAAAAAATAATATTAAAAACCAGTAATATAACATAATTTGTTATTAAATTAGCAAGGTAAACAGTAAAGTTAAATTTAAATTAGAAAAATCGCGATATTTTTTTCAAAATTAAAATTTTGTTTAGGTTAACGATGCTATAAAATATTGTAATTTTTATCTGTTTTTCACGTTTTACGGCCTGTACAAAGGCATAAAAAAGTTAATCTAGACTTTCAATAAAATTAGATACTTATTTATTTAAGGGTAGTTTGGCGAGAATCAATTACGAACAGTTAAGCCGTGGGGAGATCTTTGTTTATGCAGGATAATGTCCTGATACTGCCGAGCAACAAACAGCGTGGGTGGGTCAAACGTGATCTAGAACTGTCTTTATCTCCTGGTTTGTTTACGATCTGTAATATTTTTCTCCAGTAATGACACTAAGATGGATCATTCGATATGACGCTTTGATATAATATTGTTAATAATGTACTTGTTTATAAGTAATTATTATCTGTACGCTGCTGGGTGAAGAGGTTTTGAGACAAGAGTCTCCTGAACGATTGCGCTCTTTCAATAAACTATATGCACGTAGCTGCATAAATGTAAAAGTTCATTACATTATTGACTTGCAATGATATTTATAGCTTTTATTTAAGCAGTGTTTCCTACATATAATAAAATATATACTTAGGATCTCTAGAATAGCAATAATAATATTAAAAATATATATTATAACACTTACGCATCTGTTAAATGGCGCGCTAATGATAACAAATTTGCGATTTTAAAAAAATAAAGCTATTTATTTAGATTTAAAAATTGCTTTATTTAAGACAAATGCCGGATTTGTAATACAGCGAATATTATCACATATGCCTCCGATTCTTACTTAGGAGGAGTAATAATTTAAATGTCTCCTGTTTGTCAATTATTAAAACCACTTGTAACATAAGATCCTGCCTTAATTGCTAAGTGATAAGTTGCGACGAACTTAATGAAATTATATTACAAAAATGTACTGTCATTGATATTACGTATGCTATAAAATAGATGCTGACATCACGATATAACTATTCACTACAGTTTATTATTAGCGAGAGGGTGTCCGATGGCGAGAGGGCGGGGAGGGAGTGTCACCCTCCCGAAATGATTTACGGCATGCATCTCATAAACTTCCTCACAAGTGACTGCTCCAAATCAGCGTATGGTGATAAAAAATAATTTGATGAAGCATTTACACGCCCGACACGTTTTTCGGAGGCCTTTTTATAGGTACAGTAGGGGCGGCCGTCCCTACGCTTTATTAGAATTGAAATTTTACGATATTCCCGTAAGATGCAGTAAGCAGCCCGCGATATACTTCGGCAGGAAAACCTCTCCTACCCCTGTGTGATTTACTCGGCGGATTGTCGAAGTGTCGATGGCCGGGTTAAGTGAATTCCCCACTAAAAACAAATAGCTTTACGTATGGCATTCTTAAGTAAACGATGTATTTTTTGCTATAAAGAAATAGGCTGTATTGGAGGAATTGTCGTGCGAGAATTGTGTATTTGTTTGTCTTGCGTGTATTATTTTGTTTGCGCGGAAAAACAAACAAAAAATGTTTTGATGTTTGTTTTTGAGAAATTGAATTGATACATCAATGGTGTAGTATAATACTCTAATAAAGTTACTTATGAAAATATTAACATTTAGATGAGCTTATTTTTCTACTTTAGTACTTTTCCTGCCAAATACACACAATAGCATAAAACATTTACACAAAATACTATATACCTTTCGTGTTTGATTTTATATTAAATTCACGTGATTCTAGTACTAGTTTTGTGTTATATTATTAATTCACGCCATAGCTATATACATGTAGTTTGTAAGTCACATTAGTTAAACTTAAAATACACAAACTCACATTGCATTATCTTCAGAATAGTTTTAATTTATTACCACTGTACTTAAATTGAAATGCGTACGAATTCAATAAACTCAAACTGCTACACAGCTAAATGCTAACAGAAATCCATCACTGCCAGTATCGCCTCGCTACGGGCGAATATCGACTCACCCACGTGTGCCGTGAACTTATCTGACAATTTCAACATGCCACTCTTATTCCAGGCCGTGTAATGGAAATGCGATATCAGAGAGAACGGGTTCTCGGTTGCGAGGCCGCAGGAATTGCCTTTGGATTCTCGAATGCTCCTAAGGCGGAATTGATTCGGTCTTTGCACGTGTCGCATATTGGTTTTGGTCAACGATTGTATTTTTAACCGCTTGAGAATGAGTTATGTCCGTTTTATACACTTGCAGTTGTGGTATTTCGATGCTGCGGTCCACGTGGGCTTATTATTATTTACTGTGTTCAGCTTTCACAGAGACACTCATAAATATTAAAAACATATTTATATATTATAAATAGAGAAATGAAGAAATCTAAATGCACCTATGTTTATGTTTTGTTTAATAAAAACTCACAGATAATATTTTTTTCATATAAAAAAAAAACTATTTAGGTATCAGATAACTTGAAAGGCTAATTTGGATTCTGCGTAGCTAACCTGGCCCATGGACAGATTTGCCTTGTGATAAAAATTTCAGCTCACTGAACTAGTTTCAGGTCGGAGGAGGGGTTGCCGAAGGTCTCGGAATAATAGTGTCTCCATTGCGGTTTTCCTGTCCCGGTTCGGATCGAAATCGGTTTTGTCCGGTTCCGCTACCCAGATGTGATTCAATTTATAATAAGGTGTAGGTCGCTGGAGGAATCTATACCTTCGGGTAGTTTGTTATTCGTCGCTGGATACGTACAATACTACCTACCTGCTTACGTTTGGTGCGCCCTACGCACACCTTCAAAAATGTATAAATAAATAATGAGTAGGTGTCCCCTAACAAGCCATAAGGTGCGAAGCAAGAATATTCACTTATCAGTGACGACTTAAAATTTTGATCGAGTTTTTAACTGCGAGCGCGTTTTACTCGAAACAATATTTGAGTAATTTTGTATTATTCACTATAGATAAATACTTTATTACGTAACCCTTTCAGCCTCTGGTTAAGTTACCTTTATCCAACACCCGATACGCGAGCCTGTAACGCTATTAGGTTATCGGGCGGAAATGGCCGTCGTGGCCACTTCCCTCTTCCGGCAGAATTCAAATTTCTGGCGTGTAGCATTAAATGGCGGCCACCGTTGTCTGCAGCTGTGCTTTTGCATACAACCTGTCACGTCCCCTCCCTTATCGATTTATTATTTTAGGCTTTATTCTGCGTAGTGCATTCTCACGTAATTCTCCCCGCGGGACGAATCCCTAATGGATAAAAGAAGATCGTGCGTGGAATAGATAGAGGACATTCTTTCTCGCGCGAGCAGAGATCGGAAGCTCTGATTTCGGGCTTACATTACGCAGGAAACCCGTTAGATCGGCCCGATTTTAGCCTTAACTAACGGGTAGTATTAGATTACGCTCTCTCGTTGAATGTCAACTCTATTAAATATGTAACAATAATACAATCATCAAACTATTAAATAAATTACATTCCATCTCGATAGTACTGCTGATAAAAGGTCACGGATGAAGTAAAAACGTTACTTTTCGTTTAGAAGTAGTTTTGAAACAAAATTGTTTTTGAAATAAAGGTTTATTTGATGGATACAATAGTTATATTTTTATTATTCATAAATAATACCCATTGCTTAATGCAATAACAAAGCCAAGCCCAAACCTTTCAAATTCACCGTATTATTTGAAGTTGTACTATAAATAACATTTCAAATATAACATTAACTGTGCAGTTTCGAGGTCATTTTTATTTTTGTGTGTCTAGTAACTTTATGATTTGTTTTAGATAAATATCACGTTTTTGCCTTGGATTGTTATTTCATAAACCATTTTTTTAAATGTACTGTTTATTTTTATTAATTTGACAGAATAATCGAATGTATAACAAGTATCTACTCCCTCTCGGAATATCTATGACATTACACGATTAGATAGGAGTCGAAATGCATAGAGCCGATCCCAGACGCGACATACCAATGTTATACTATTTCTTAATCTATTTGTAATATATCTTTGACTTTTTTAAGTTCTGCGGATGTTGACTCCCGGCTGCCTTTCTATTTTTAGTGGGTCTTTTTGGTAGAATTGATTTTTGTCGGTGTGTTAGGATTCTAAACTACTTACGATGTATCAGTATTTTTTTAATTTGTTATATATCTACTTGTGGGTAGTTTATTTTTGAAAAGTGTATATTTATAATAAAAATGATTTGATAAATGCGTAAGACATAAAAAAAATGGCTGTCTAAGAAAATATGCGACTCTCATTGCCTTTGGGTAATGAAATGAAATAAAACAATCTAATCAATCTTTATATACATTTTTAAAATATTTTTTGTTATAACAATTTACATATATTCATTGCTTCAAATGTGACTCCAGAATCGGTGTTTGAAACGTCGATACAAAATACATAATAAAATGTAAAATGTGCATGATAAATGTGAGTTTTTTGAAGTTATATTATAGTACTAAAACTTTTATACATATATTATACTTGTATTTGAATTAAAAATACGACTTGTACGCCGCTTAATATTGCTATTAAAATGTTGATATGATATTTACCATAATCTCGAACATAGATCGCCTTGAAATCGAACAGGTTGTTCAATATTACAATAAATAACTATCTTTAGTCAACCTTCATTAAGTTACATTGCAATCATTCAATCTGCCTCAAAACGACTCTACACACCGTCGCACGAGATTCCTGCTTTATCTCTAGTCCCGCTGGAAAAATATCAAAGGCTCGCATGTAAATTCTTTAACGATATATTATCTGATCGTATTATACTTGCAATCCACCCTCCGGCCCCCACAACAGCTCGGTGTATTGAATATGTTTTTTTATATGAAGGGAGCGCTCAATATGCGGGCGCATTATGGCGACGGAGCATGAGGAGCTGCAGCTACAAATTAGATCGTAAAGCAGTACTTATTAGAGATTCTGTCGTTAATGAGATGCGATGTTCATGCCTAACTGTGTCGCCTGTCAAACCTTGACTAATTTGGTTACAGTTTTATATGCTGACTATGTAACAAAAACTGCTCAAAAAGAGGGCTACCTCATGAAAATGAAAGCTTTAATTTTAAATATTTTGATTGATGTTTTGGTAACATGTAACACTTGTATTTTTTTTTTTCATAATTACCTTTGTATATACTGCATGCCTTCATACAGTACATAAACACTTCTTTGGTTTCTTTTGAAGATTACACCTCACTTTATCGACATAGCAAGAAAAAACTACCTTACAAGTTAAGTTATATTAAATATTTCCTTATCTCCATGATCTTTAAAGGGGATACACTAACAAGCGTTAGTATTGGAAAATTATGTATAGTATATATTTACATTTTAAAGAGATAGTCGTGCAAATTTTATATTTATTATTAATAATCAAAAAATCTCTGCTTTGTATATTATATAATATAATAATAAAAACAAATAATCAAAAATATTATATTCAATATATATAGTCTCAGGTGTTATTTGAAAAAATGTTCAAAACCAGGCCCAAAAATAATAAATAATATTTTAATTAAAATAAGTATATCATAGTTTTTTATAGAGATAGTACTACTGTTTAATTTATTATACTTATTGCAATATTTGAAAAGCAGGCACAATTATAAATATTTTGTTTAATATGAATACTCATAGTCTTTAAACGATATAGATCCTATAAAATGCAATAGACTTACAAGTGATTTGTAATATTTGGAAAAGTCAAAAATTAACAACATTATATTCAATATAAATAATATCGATATTTATCGCTCAAATGGTCTCTTCAAAAGATACATAATGTGCTAGTCGCTAGTCTTACAAAAATTATATAATAGATATAACATTATTTAATACAAATAATCTCATAGTACTTTAATAAGATAGAGCGTTATTTATCATATTTGATATATTTTTAAAAGAAAGTCAAAAAGCTGGCAAAAGCAATAGAATTACAAGTGGTTTGTAATATTTGGAAAAGTCATCAAAAAGTAAGATAGTATAGTTGCAACATTATTTGATATAAATCCCTGAGATGGAGCGTTATTTTTTATTAAAAAAAACTCAAAAAACAGGCAGCTGGCAAAACTAATAAATATTTAATACAATAGACTTACAAAATATTTGGGAAAGTAATCAAAAATTATGATATTATAGTTGCAACATTATTTAATATATATCCCTAAGAAAGAGCGTTGTTTATTATAAAAAAGCAGGAAGTATAGCAATATACATAAAAGTGAATTTGTAATATTTGGAATAGTCATCGAATATTGTGATAATATGGATGCAACATTATTTGATATAAATCCCTGAGGTGGAGCGTTGTTTATTATATTTGCAATAAGAAAAAAAAAATTAAAGAAGTAAAAAGCAGGCATCTCCGAGTGGGCGGCGCCCATTGCAGGGAGTAAAGCAATAAACTTAAAAGTGAATTGTAATATTTGGAATAGTCATTGAAAATTGTGATAATATAGTTGCAACATTATTTGATATAAATCCCTGAAATGGAGCGTTGTTTATTATATTTGTAATAATAAAAAAAATAAAATAAAATAAAAGGAAGGTATCCGCGAGCGCGCGGCGCCCATTGCAGGGAGTAAAGCAATAGACAAAGTGAATTTTAATATTTGAAAAAGTAATTGAAAATTGTGATAATATAGTTGCAACATTATATAATATAAATCCCTGAGGTTGAAGCGTTGTTTATTATATATGCAATAATAAAAAAATATTAAATAAAAAAAAAAGTAAAAAGCAGGCATCCGCGAGTGCGCGGCGCCCATCGCTGGAAGTGTTCTGAACGAGAACAATTTACATCCGGAGCTAAGCTAACTAGATTCCCAAAGGTACGGAAGAATTTCGACAACGGCGGCTCGGGGGAGCAATGGTAGCCTCCACCGCCGCGGCCCGGCGCCACCGCGGGAGTCCACCAGAGCTCAAGCGGCGCCCGCGACGTCACGTGACAGCGCGCCACTGAGCAGATCTGCAATTCAAGCTATTTAGAGCGATCAATGTCCAGTAAGTGCCATCACAACTAGAAGACACACACTTCCAACAGTTACCCGACTAAATTTTGTATATATGCGAAGCGGCCGATAACTTTCACGTGCGCGATATAACACATTTTCTATTGTATCTTTGGTAATATTTCAGCGATGACTTTTAAATTTTTTTTGTAGTTGTATAATTGTGCAATAAATGTTTTTGGATTGTTATTTTTTCAAAATTTGTGCTAAGTTTTTTGTAAAAATTTTTTTGAAAATTGTACTAGCGATGCTACTGCCATCTATCAACGATAATATTTACTAAGCGTATATTTTTATTCATATAAACGTATCTGAAATCCGAACGAAAGATAATATGTTTGCAACGGTTTTTTTTATGTAATGAAATTAAATTCAACAAAATAATATTTTATGTTTGATGGATAAAAATAAAAATGATGTTCAAGGTTAACGCATAAAAATGGCTTTTTTCAGAAAATTTTAAAAAATAATTTTTAATTTGTATTTGCAGGGTCGCCAGCGACTCGATCCGTCCGGCGGTCCCGGAGGCGGTGTCGCCGGAGCCTCCCGAGCGAGTCCCGCGCCCGCCGACCTCGCGCCAAGTGCACCCCCTGAGCGGGGACCCGAACCAGATTCTGGCCTACGACGCCACTCTGCGGCAAAAGGCCAAAGCCTCCGCCAGGGACGCGGACCGGAGGGGAGCCTTCGCCCTCACCCCGAGCACCCCCGAGGACGGCTTCCCCGGGGACGCGAACCGAACCCCGTCCTCGACGAATTGCAGCTCGGATAGCGCGAGCAGCCGAGACGCGAACCGCGCTCTCGATAGAAACCGGTTCGGAATGAACTACGGCACAGATGGCGTCGCCAGCAGAGACCCGAACCGCGGGTTCCCGTCCGACTACAGCTTGGATGGAATCCTGAGCCGGGACGCGAACCGCGCCGTGCTGGACAGGAGCGCCTACCCCCTGTCGCCCAACATCTGCGTGGAGGGCGGCAGGATCGAGTTCGTGAAGGCGCCGCCCGAGGGTGCGAGCGCCCTGGGCTCGCCGCCCTCCACCCCCGCCAGCCCGCGCTCCGTCAGGAACTTCGAGGAGGAGAAGTTTGATAGTGACAAAGTAAGACTCATTTTTATTTTATTTATAACACAGCCTGAAATATGTATTTTAAAATAAAACACAATTCAGTCAAAATCATATTTTTATATATACATCAATAATTTTAAACCTTGTCGATTGATGAAAACGGCGACTCAATTCAATCTTCATACGATACAATATAGAAGTGAAAATATTTTTGTATGCTTGAATTTGAAGCACATAAAATAGACAGTGGAATAAACTCGGCTTTTCATGCTATTTCCGTAAACCAGTAGGGCGGAATGTGTCCCTTTGTTACAAAATTTGCATTTATAACTAATATTTATACAAATCTTTGAATACGCTCGCCCGGGCGGGCCACCTAACCCAACCCTTTCAGCGCCCGCCCTGCCTAGCGGAGCGCGCCGCCCTGAACCGGAGCGACTTCCGACCCTAGCCAGTTTTGGTTCCCGGTTCTCATTCTCCAATCTCTGAAATGAAAAGCCAATGTTGTGATTTATCCTCGACCCCGTCCTCACCGGTCTCAAATATTAGTTTTTTTTGTACATTTTATATTTGCAGTATTTTAGAAATTATTATGTACGCAGTATTTTTTTATATTTTGTTATGTTTAATTTATTTTTAAAAATCAGGAATATAAGTCATTTTTATCCAACGTTTATTTATGCGAGCGAAAATAGCCTGATACAAATTTCAACGCAATGAAATTGAATCGGTTATATCAGCTTTCCGATTCCATTGAATTCCGGCCTTCAAAATTAATATCTATTCATAACATTCCCCACAGGCAAGACGTCTTCAAACTCAGTCCTTTGAGGGTCTAACGAGAGGCACCGCCCTGGTCGGCCGTTCCGCCCGTGTCCACCGCATGTTGAATGAATGGTTATTCTATAAATTACGCTTCGATCCTTAGGGTGGCGGTGGGCGGCCGGCTGCGGTGGGCGGAAATGATCGATAGACCAATTCTTATGAGTTGGGAACGTACCCACCGGCTACGGATGTAATGGAATTGAAAAATAATTCATAGCCTGCTTTTATCGACGTATATTTGAGATGTAACAAATGTGTAACAATATGTTTTGTGCACACGTTACCCACATAAAAAACAAGTAAAAATATTTTTAAAAAAATACTTACACATCCGGGATTCGAACCGTGATAGTCAAAAAGTTATTTGTTTGGATCCTACTTATATTATTGATAATTTTTTTGTCGTTTCAATGTACTAATCTTAAAAACTTATTTACAACCGAAAATTCTGTAATACGTATTTTAACGTTTACAACCCAATTAAAATACCATCAGCTCTTAATTTCATAAATACCCAGTTACAATTATCCAAAAAGCACATAATTTATCAACCTTTCTTAAAATTCGTTAAGTAAATATTTTCTCAAAATTTCCTTTTTAAATTCAGCAGCTGTGTTGATTTTTACAATACAAAAGTAGCATTCACCTGATTATATTCAGATATTTCAATTCATTCATTCGAAATGAACACAAAATTCAAATTCATAGCCAAACTTTTATAACACAATTAAACTTTTCCGGGTTTCCATGATTAAGTCACAAAAAACGTTTTGTTTAACGAATTTTGATATCCGTGACCTGTCTGGCATTTTACATGACAAATTGCATCCAAAACAGCCATATTTCTCCTGGTCACTTTTGTTGCACGAAGGACTGTCATCTGTCAGAGTTACAGCGCGCACCGAAGGCCTGGGCTAGTAAATATACTCATATCATGACACGGAGCTATTCATTATAAGAAATAGGCGTTTATACAAAGTATGCGCGATAATTACAGCGTCTGGCCTATGGGTTATTGGTGTGACCGTGTAGTGTCATGCCGTGTTTTCCTCCAAAGGCATTTTGGAAGCTAGCGGTGGGCACAATCGACTATTCGGATAATTTAATAATTTCGGATAATAAAAATAGTATATCGATCGAATGATTTTTTTTACACAAACTCGTATGTACGTATTTTGGATTCATATTTTTGTATAAAATACTTGAGTGATTTTCCACATTTTCGTTTTTATTAATGACCGGTTTCGCCAACCTTTCGCGTTGGCATTATCAAACAGAGTTTGAGAGAGAAACTCTGTTTGATAATGCTAACGTGAAAGGTTGGCTAAACCGGTCACTAATAAAAATGAAAATGTGGAAAATCACTCAAGTATTTTATTCAAAAATATTAAAATGGAATTCCACCAAGTACTCTCTGTCAAAAATATTTAATTTCTTATCTTGGATCCCACAAACCTTTGCTTACAATTCACATTATTCTATCCAAGTTTTCGTCATCATGTTTTCACAATTTTCTAATGTCGATTGAAAGCAAAAAATATAACTATGCATCGAAATGATTGTTATTATTTTTTATTAGTAATTTATAAATACATTGAATTAGTGTAGACTGGTTTATTAAAATATTCTGTAATTCGATTGTATTTGTTCGATTACGGCCATTATAAGTGCGCGCCCTGTTTCTTGTCTCGGGTATTAGTTGGAGTGGCGTGCCAAGTAACCATTTTTCTGTTTCTAATAACAGTAGAAAATATTACACAGGGCAATTAGTAGAAATTCCGGCTATGCCCTCGGAATCGATACTCGTTAGAGGCGATTAATCCGTGTTTCAACGCACTACGAAACTCTGTCAGCTGCAAGGAAATATTAAAAGTTATTCGGGCGCTAATCGGACAATATCTTTATTTTAATTACAACAATACTTCCTATTTTGTAATTTTTTAAGCATAACCACGTACATATTTTTGTAAGATCGATATTTTACTTAATGTATTATACATCTGCATTTGTATCTCCAACTGTCCATTTCATTTTTTTAAGCGTTCAGCACAGATTTTAATATTTTGAAAACTGAAACCCAAAATGGCTATTATAATATTTCATAAATTTAATAATATTTTTGTTGGGAAAATAATTTACTTAAAAAACGACATATTTAGATAAATAATCCGTTGTAGACGAATGTCTCTCGCACTGCGGAGCCCCAATATAAAAGAGTGATTCCAAGATGTGTTTATTAAGGGAAGTCTAGGTCTTTAGACACCTCTCTAAGAGGAATAGCGCCTGTATTTAGCTGTCAGGAGCTCTAAGAAAACTTCTCAGCAGGTCTGAAAGGATCAAAGGGTTTTTTTTTTATTGTGAACCAAATTTATGAAATCTGCCAACAAAATATCTGATTATATTTTGACAATTCGCTTAATTTAGATCATTGTTTTCTCATAAACATAATAAAAATGTGACATCCTTTATTTAATAAAGTTAAATTAAATAAAACCTCCACCGACATAATTAAGTTTTCTGCACTCTAAAACATTTTTGTTTATTAAATATATCGCATTTTATTTGCAGGTAATTTATTAAATAAAAAAAATATTGCAGATTTAAATTGTTTATTTTCTTTTATTTGATGTATTTTATTCTTCAAAGGAGCCATTAGGAAACATAACATCATTTAAATTGCGCGCCCCCCTCCGCAGTAGTCATCACGGGACCTGACAATATCGTTATTTTTCCTCCTGGTCGAAACCTTTTCGCAAGACATCTTTCTTCCCTCGTAAACCTTTTCCCCTTGTTTCCTTATTAATATTCATACGTTTTACGATTTTTTGAAGTGGGTGAACGAAAAAAATAAACCAAAGCGCATCTCCGTACCCCACCCAGAAAGGGTGGGCTTCATAGAAAATTTCCATATTTAATATAACCATGTGAGCGTTCGAGGACACTTGTTAATTTTTTCGTCTGTGATAGAAAAGTCTAGCCGTGTCTATGATACTTGCAGTAGTATATTTGCATATCACTCATTATAAGTCGATGGAAGGATCGAAAGCACAACTCTAAATTATAACCCACAACAAATGTACCATAAAATATGATGGTGTAAATAATGATGTTTTGTGTTAAATAAAATTATTTAATTTTAAAAATTGAACTGCTCATACTCATGATCATATCTTATTATACATTTTCATTAATTAAAAATAAACTGTTACACATTAATATCAATACATCTATACAACAGAATAACAGTTGGCTATAATCGTGAATTTATATTGTGTTACATCTTCAGTAATAGTCACATTACCATTTACACATTACATAATACACACACACACACACACACACGCACGCACACACGCACATGTGTCTGCGTGTGTCTATTTGTGGATGCTTATGTGGTATTTCATTAACATTATCAATCCGCTAACTTCTCTTCAGTAAGATTTGTGACGGAAGGATCGCAATGAGGTTTTTGATCGAATGCCTTATTTGACTAATACAATTCCCTAAGAACCTCCATATGAAAATGAAAATGCGTGCATATTTTGTCCCCCTTATTAGCGAGCGCGGGCACCACAGAAAACGCAAGAGTGTTTTATAGAAAAAAATTGCAAAATCTGTTTTTCCACTCAGTTGAATTGCATTTGTATGCAAATATGGCGCGCGCAAGGACCCTCGCTGCATTTTTTATGTCACGTGCTTATGATGTGCAGTAAATTGTGTTACGTAAGGGATGGGGTACATATGCTGGGGCTGGGGTGACCAGATAAGCGGGATTGTTTGGCGGATGTTGCCCGGAGAGGGATCATCACTATCGCATTTCCGCTTCCAGACAGTTTTTCATCACTCCTTCATCTTTTTATTATGCACATATTTCAGTCAATAAGACCTGTTTAAAATTTATTTCACATATAATATAAATATCGCATTGTAGTGCATATATACCTACTTAATACTGATATGATTTCATATTTTATACTATAATTTTTGTGTCTAATTTTTTTTATCAATTGTAAACTTAAATATTTAAAATGCATTGTGTTTAGTATAAATTCGGTGTAAATATTACAAAATTGACTTTTCGGGGAAACAAAGTTAAATATTTTTTTCATAATAGTTCGATAAGTAATATGGCTTCTGTAATGAATAATAAACTTACCAAGAATCAGCAGTAATTTTAATATAAGGTGAGTCTGTTCATACATTTTGTAATAACAGTATCAAAAAAATTATTAATGATATATAAATACACTTTTTTCTTTTTTTGCGTTCACTTATATGATATCAGAAACCCACGCTTTTTAATAAACATTACATACAAATAAAAAAATATCAAATACCAATTTCCTACATTGTACATACTTCAAAGAAAATCATATTATAATGACATGTTCTAAATATGATGTAAGTGGGCGTTCTCTTTGAATATTTGAGCACAGCCTCCCTTATTTCAGCTTCCCTTGTGCGTGAGGGATGAGAGATTGAGGGGTGGAGTTGTGGGGTGGTACAAACCGGCTGAGTGGACAGGTAAATTCGGCTCAAACCTGCCACTTCAGTCAAATTAAAAGCAACGCAGAATGACACGTCAGTCTTTTTGAGAATAATTAGGCTCGTAATCAAATACTCCCAAAGGCCCTGAATATAATTAGGAAATACTTATGTACCGTGTAAACGATGCAAATGCTGAACCTACATCCACTAGAGTTGGTATTAAATGAATTTATCATTATGCAACCTTAAATTTAAATATTCTGTGAAAAAATATACAGACAGTTCTTTGTTGAGTTTTTTGTCGCCTGTTTTATAGAATTAAAGTTGGTCTCGGGTCTACAGAGTTTCTGTTTTCTCCTAATTGGCTAGTTTAAAAAATAAACACGAAATGAAATTACAATCCGAAGCTTCTATATTGTTTTTCGATTAAAAAAAATTGATAAGAGATTTTTTTTACTTTACGAGACTTATAAATATATATAAAATAGAATAAATGCACGTTTTATTTTCACAAGTAATTTTCATATAAATTCCCATACAGTATACGAATATGAAATTTCATATTACAAAATTAAATCGCTAATATAATCCACGTGTTTTTACGAGATAAAAAAAACCCCCACTACCCATAGAAATAAATATGATGTTTTTAATTTCCAAAATTCGCGGAAAGCCGTGATGGGAAAAAATTGAAAATCACATGATACATCGTTGCGAAAATGCGGCTTTCTAATTTCATATTACGCTCGCGGATCTTCCCGGGCAACATATTTATATCGGCGATGAAAAAAACCCATTATATCCGTCCCATCTACCTTGGCGCACTGCTCGGCGCAGCGCTGCGCTATTCCCTTCCTTCGAACACCCATAAATCATATGAGCCAGAGTGAGATTGCCCTGAAAGGCCTAATATCGGTAATCCGGCCAGATTGAATCTTACGTCTAAGCTTTCAATTTTAAACGAAAATAAGCGCCCTTTTCTCCGACGCTTTGTTCTTCCGAGACGTCTTTGTCTAATTTCGTTCATATTTGTGAAATCTTTGATCCACTGTGTGTGCGGGCTTTTCCTATTCACGTGAATTGAATTGAGCAGAAGTATAATTTCTGAATGGATGAATAATGTTGTGAATATGCTGTTTGTCAGTATCCGATGGCTTCAGCTCCTACCAGGCGCACAAAACTCTGCAAGCACGTATAATATTTAAAACATTTCATTTTATTTAAATTGATTTATCATTGCTTATTGAGTGTATTTTCATTCTTGTAAAATTAAAAAAAAATCTTAACGTGGTCGTAAGCGCCCAGCTATCGAGATAAAGATATTGTCTATTTTTTACAAATTTATTTTTAACGACTCTGATGTTTTATTAATGACACATTAAAGTAAAATTTAAAACTTTGAAGACAAATTTAAATCCTTAATTTATTTTAAATCCACCGGAATTCAAATTTAAAAAATGCGTTTAGCAAAGAAAAAACCAAATAGTAAAGAATTTAAATTCTTACCCGGTTCTTTAATTACTGTAATAGCAGTCAGATGGTGCTGGATGGTGTCGCCGGGGTTGCCAGTCTTTAGATATGCTAATTCCTTTCCAATAATATCCCCATTCAGGCCGCCCCCGGCTCGGGGCTGGGCTAAGCTGTGTCTGGGGACGCCCGCGATTGCTTTATTAAATGTCCTGAGGGGGTCGCGATCGGCGGCCGATTACTCGCTACTAAAGTAAATTACGGAGAACCTACACTGCACCTGAGGACACTCCACTGACTGATAGATTTCACTTACATCCTACATTTAAACAGGCTTGAAATAATGAAGAAGCTAACAGTACCGAGATACCCACAACATTGGAGTGCAAAATATTGTTAATCGAGTATTGAGAGCAGGTCTATTAGAAACTCAAGCTCGGACTTTAAATGTACTTCTTCTTCAAATGGACTTACATGCACTGCCTCCTGGTAATAAACATCGGCCCCTCAAAATATTGACACCTGTCAAACAAAATATCATCCAATCCACAGTAAATGAAATCTTGCATCGATTTTATTGTTTGAAATTGAATTCGTCGCGGCGGCGGCAAGACGCTCGCGTTTTTGTCTCGCGTCATCCGTCATGCTGCAAATTTGTTTCCCACCCGACAAATCCAATTGAGAATGCAAATTCACCTGCGACTCTCCCGCCCTCCCGGCCCGCCCACATTCTCCTTTGAAGGGCGGACGCTGCACGGCTCCAAGATAAAAGGCTTGAGTTCCTCTGGGAGACCAATTAATTCGTTGCAGCGGTGACATGTCCTCCAATTTAGGATTCGCATCAGTCTCTTTTGAAATTGTTATTTGGACGCTTCCCGGGGGAGTCCGTTTGGGGTTTTCTGAATTTTGACGGTAAATAATTGAATCTCTCTTTCATTTAAATATTCATCATGATGCAATTGTATAATATGAGTTATTGAGTTAAGTTAAGGGTTGGAAATATTTTATGCAAGAAAGTATTCAATGTCGAATGACATTCAGTAATGGTATAAAATACAAATGCTATGCGATAGAAAAAAATATATTCTGAATAATTCATCCCCCAAACCACTTTTCCATTAATCAAAAATGTCACCATGTGCTGTAATAATAATATATTATTAAATCTCACCTTCGTTATATTTTCATATATTCTTCCAACCATAGTTTGAATATTAGTTTTGTGTTACATAAAATGAGTGTAATACCAAAATAATACTTATAAGCGTGCTGTGAAGACAAAAACTGAACAATTTTTTTTTTAATATTTAATAAATTCAATCACTGATAAAATTATAAAAAAATCATCAATCATAAATTTTAGTGATAACATGTATAATTGGTTAGTAAATATTTTAGGAGAAATTATGATTTATTGTTTAAATGATCCACACATCACTGCTAACGTATATCTTGATGATTTCTTTCAGGTATGTGTGTACTTTTTCATTCCATTCTAAATGCAAACAGAATTCATTTGCAGCTGCACGTGTAGAAACGAGCTTAATTGAAGGGGTTGGAAAAATATGTTAAAAGAATCTTACGGCAATGTTTCTCGCTCGGCACATTCAATCAGACTATTCCAAATTGAATAAAAACTTCCGGCTCCAAGTTGTCATGATTACAATACCCGGATTTTCCATCCCGCCTCGGCGTTCAGGAGACAGACATGAGCTTCCAGCCACACGACCTCAACTGGCTTCAGTGCAGTGCCGGACCGGGAGGTCGGGACCCCCTGGGGAAATATTTACACTGGCCCCAGGAAGCATAGTCGACAACGCTCAAATTTTACATTTTATAATAACACGTTAAAACTTTTAATCTGAGGCAATAATTCAGATTTAGTAGAACGGTAAACTGTCAATTTCGATCATCACTCATGTTAAATAAACAAGATCATATCTGGATCACAAACAAAGATTTTATATTAAATTTTTTATTCATATGTAATATTGTTTTTTTTTTTTAATTATACAATATATAAACGTAGATTTAGAAAAAAATACCGATTAATTTAGAATAACTTCAAAAATGTAAAACAATAATTAATCGTGATAAAAACTATTTCACTGATTCAAAGATTTCTATTAGTCTTTGCCTATAAAGTCATGGGGTTTTAAGAAGTGTTTAAAAGCACTTACTATTAATGTAAAGGCAATGATTTCTTTGATGTTTGTGATTAGTTAGGGTCCCATCTGTGTGTGTCCCCCGAGGACCTCCCGGATCCCCGGCGGGCTGGTCCGGCGCTGCTTCAATACGTCCTTTCTTCCTCCCGGGAGTATTTGCTCCGTCGCACAATGCGCAGTGTGAAAGTGTACGGCGTATAAGAAGATTGGGAGTCTCTTCATCGTTCATAGAAAACTATTTTCCTTCCATGGAGTGAATGAGACGGCAGATGTGAAATCCGCCATTTTATAGCTGGCCGCTTTGTAAAGTTATAATTGGAAGTCTCTTCGGAAAAATGTCAGCACCTTTTGAAACGGCGCGGCTTTGGCTGTGAAGTTTGATTGGTATTCGACTGAGATCGTCTTTGGTACTGGAAAATAATAAATTAAAGGAAAACTGGTCGTGTGGGCGAGTTTGAAACGGGCAAAAATTGATGCTTTCAAATACAATTATAATATAAGGCTTGCGAATAAATATGGAAAATATATTTCAAATCGAATTCAGCGAAATAAAAATTTATTGCGACGTGAGCACTCATTTCACAAAATATCAAAAGAAAATGGGGGCTACAAGCAAAGTTCATAAGTGCGATTTTTTTAGATTAATATGTAATGGGAGTGTACCCCATTTAATTTTTGTTTATTTTTATATAATTTAATTTATAATACACAAATAGTGTTTAAATGGCCACTGGTTTGTGAATAATCCTAATCACTTGAAGTGATCAAGTTAATACATATTTTTTTCCCGAAATAAAGATATTGTTAAAACTTATGTTGATTTGCATTTGTTTTTGTTTTGGAGGCCGAATTCGTTCTAGTTGATGTTTTTAATCACTAGAAAACAACAAATTTGAGTTTTTAAATTTTATAGTAATGATAAAAAACTCAAAAACTTAAAATATACATTATATTATGCTTATGTAAATTTGTGTACTAAAAATGCTAAACACAGCGAGAAGAATAAATATTTTCTTATCATTATTATTCATTTGATAAGAAAATTATTTTTATGATAGCAAAACATAACATATAGTAAAAATGTATTTAATGTTGTTTAATATTTGTATAGAGCGAAGTATTCTGTGTATTTTATATATTTAGCCTGGTCGTTCGGGAATAGTTGGGTGGAGGGTAGACGGGGTCCCTTCCCCCAGTGAAAGTGTTAACATCGCCATTTTAGATTTGCGCAGTGCAGGGTAGAGAATCGTCAGTTAGCGTAAATTTAATCGAAATACGACGTGATTTCCCGAATTGTTGGATTCTAATGAAGCTATTTTCATTCACAGTATGAAAAGGAAGTGAACTGATGGCGGAGCAGAGCTTAAGTCGGGAGAGCTATTCAATGACTCCGAAATTGGAACTTAGAATGGAAATTTACATAGTTATCTCCTGAATGCATTTATCGGTCGTATATTTATCTTTTGCACATGTTGTGCATGCATATTTATACAGGTGCTATGAAACTCTCAGTATCACCTGAAAAATATAAATATTTTTAATATGGTCTAGTTTATATCTAGTCTAGTCTATAAAAAAGATGTGCGACGGCCGGGAATCGAACCCGTATCAACTGCTTGGAAGGCAACTATGCTGACCATTACACCACCATCGCCTATATAAGCAATCCGACTTATTAACTACCATACTGAGCGCCGCGGTTGAAGGCTTCACTTCAATGTTACAATCACTTTTTACAGCACTCAGTACAATTATCTCAATTGCTTTGAACAGTTGCTCTCGGTGTTTACTTGCGATGGTGGTGTAATGGTCAGCATAGTTGCCTTCCAAGCAGTTGATCCGGGTTCGATTCCCGGCCGTCGCACACTTTTTTTTATTATTATTAAATAATATTATCTTTCACATGGTATTATACAGTAGTTGCGATTTATTTAAAGTAATATTTTAAGCGTGACGAACATTTGGTATATTTTTAAAGTGATTTATTCTCAGCATCTTCTGAGCTTCCAAGTTTATAAATCTTATTATCGGTGGTGCTTGACTTTGAAGGGGGTTGGAAAATTTAATCTTATTTGATGAATAAGAAGATTCATTCTTGAGCGCGTCAAACAGATCCGTTTACAAGCGACTGAAATCTCTTCCTGTAAGAAGAGAACTAGAGTTCAATTTGCAGCCCTAATATATTATTCACATGCAAAATAAGGCATGCGTCATGTTACAAACATTTTAAAAAAGCAATAAAATTCTCCATTGAGGATAATATAAATTTGACTATGTTGTTAGTAATTTTCAGATTTCACAATTGACTAGCTTTTTGGAGGTTTTTGCTATATTTTTCGTTTTTTAAACCATTTAGTAGAGTGCTACATAAAAATCAATTTCAAATATATTATAAATTAAATTAAAATGTCAAGGATATTTTTTGATCAATAAAATGTGACCCAAAATTACTTGAAATAAAGTCTTCTCTTTTTGTAGATGATTCGTAAGTAGTTTGTAGCAACATTTACTACTAAACGATCCTGTTTTTCTTTAAGATACTTGCCTATTTTTTGGTTGTATCTCTATCACGCGATGCAAATATTTCATTATATTCCAACCACCATCCAATTACCTTACATTATTAACACCGTGTGCCTTCAAATCAGAACAGAAATGCATTCAAAGCCCCGTTCGGAGTCTTCCCTCGTCCCGCCCGAGGTAGTGTCAAAGTTCGACAGCATTTAAATCGCAAATGAATGCACCGACAGAGCATCGCGTGTCATTAGACTGCATGCCTCGTGCATTATGCATGCGCCGAGTCGCGAATAATGTTAATTTACACACACGGCTCGACGGCTTCAAGTGCATTCGAACCGCCGCGATACGTACTTAACGGAATCGTTACATAATATGCATGCAGTTCATATGCATTGTTGCATCGCGTATTGAATTACATTTCCGGTTTTTCGATAGGCTGTGAAGTTATGCAGTGATATTGTTAAAATCAGCATTCTAATTATATTTGATATTCTGCTACACGCACGGTGTATCAAATGCCACGCTTCTATTCGAAAAGATGCGAATTGTGTATTCTATCCGCAACATGCAAAATTATTATATAAATACATTATATATACATTTCAAATACATAAAAAATAAAACGTTTTTTTATATTTGTACACGTCAACGCAGATCATTGAAAGAACCCATATATCGGAGACTTTTTTTGTAAAACTCCTTTTTCTTCTTCAGCATCGAAATCATTTTATCATATTTTTACTATCCCAGCTATATATTTTGTCACAACCTACAACCAAATATTAAACTGGCCAATAACGTTATCTGTTACGTTGTTTAATCAGGCTAAATCATTTTAAAAAAACACTCAAAATAATGGGACGTTATAGGCTAGTTACCATTCAGTTGTCGGTGTTGTCGTAGCGTGTGTAGCTAGTTTTATATTTAAATAAAAAAAATACATAATGGAGAGTGCAACGTGACCCAAAACCGATGCACAGCGTGTCGCGAAGAGGGCGCGTGCTGGGCTCGTTAGGCAAGCCGCTACGGACGGTAAATCCTGGCGCAGGTGCCGGGGGGACGCAGGACGCAGGACGCAGGACGCGGGACGCGGAACGCCACCGCGCCGCTTTCAATTCCGCTCTCCTACAAATAATCTGCCAGGCCCCCGCCCTGTTAGCGGGGATCATGAGACTATAGGACGGCCCGTAACGGAGCGCTTATTATTTGCAGCTTTTGGATATTTGCTATTGAATGTTTATTACGGTCACTTGGCTGCGGTGTTTCAAGCACCCTCCCCTGTGCGTATAATCTAACGAACAATGCAACCAAAATTATACAACATAACATTTTTTTAGATTGCAAATGTAAAATAACATATGCAATACGTTGTTTTACTTTTATGTCATACTTATTGTTACGACCTCATTCTCAAATATTATAAAAAAAAATTTATAAAAAAAATTATGTGTGTATAATCTCCAATTTAATTTCTTTATTATACATTACATTACGTTTTTAGTGTTATTTATTTTAAAAAAACCTTATCAATATTTAAACAGTGTAGTGACAGTCATACAATTTTTTTATGTTTTTTTTTTTAATCAAAGGTTGTGTTTGCACGTGAGAAATCAATGTCTTTTTGTTTTTTAAACGAATGCATGTGTACTTCTTGGTCGTGAATGTGTTCTTGATAAATGTATGTTACAAGGTTAGTAGGTACGAATCGTTCACGTCAGAGTCATATCGGTAAGAGCTAGAATTGACAGCTGAACATTGCAGACGAGACACGCGACGGCTATTCAAGCATCTTCGAAAGGAAACACAAATCAATGTCAAGCATTAATGCTCCTGTTGTCAGTTTGATGTATACAACTTCATATTAGGATAACAGCAAAGATCACGGTTTGGGTTATCGCAGTTAAATTTGAGCGTATCTTATATAATATTAAAATAAACATCAAAAAAATGTGCGACGGCCGGGAATCGAACCCGGATCAACTGCTTGGAAGGCAACTATGCTGACCATTACACCACCATCGCAGCTGCAATTTATCAAGTAAAAAAATAATAACAACTGCAGTAATTTAATTTTCCACCTGAATAAGCCGACAGGCTGCAAGGTCGGAGCCCGGCCGCCTGCGCTTGAAACTTGAATCAGATGGCACTCCCGTATCCATATCAAGCCAATAAAATCTTTTATCTCGCATAGAAGTAGAGAAAACTGGAAGTCATTTATCAACCCGGGATATCACTGATTTAATCGCGTTTCGTTTTGCATTGAATGTTCTTTATGACAATCTCTACAATTTATAACCATGAAATTACAGTTCAACTTTTAAATAATTGGATATTTCTTTTGTTTCATAACAAAGTACGAGAGAAAAAAACCAAACGAACAAACTCATAAATTTACACGCCAACAACGTGATAAATCCTCAGCGGTTTTTTGGCTTCTTATTTATTACCATAACTAATTAAATAATTAACACTGCATCCGTTTCCTTCCACAAATACTGGTCTAAGAATTGACTGCATTCAATTACAACGATAAGATTCATGAGCCAGTAACTAGATTCATTTAAATCTAGCACTTTGACGTTACGATCTCTATCTGGATAACCAGATCTCGACAAGATTTACTGGGCACGGAGCCCGGCAGGACCCGGGCCAGGCCGGCATGGGACTCTAAGTGGGTCTGCTGTGTGGTCTGCCGTTTGTAATAAATCAGTGAGAGGGCCAGCACTCCACCTGATGATGCTCTACGGCTCAAGAGGAGACGCTCTTCATTGAGGTGTCGCCGTGTCCTATTATATTACCTGTTTTGGTAATAGTATCAAGTAAATTTACCTGTGACTGAATGTGAACACTTGACACTGAAATTTTGACTAAAACTTTTAATAATAAAATTCGAAGATAACTTCATATATTTCTGTTAATATTGATCTAGTATTAGTTTAATAAAAATCCTTGCGTAAGGTGTGTGTGTATTGATTATCGATTCAGATAGCCCCAGAACCACGCAGGCCTATTATCAAATATTAAGTTTCGCATAAACTGCAGCGCTGGGTTTTATTTACTGCGCCGCGTACATAAATAATCTCGCCGAACACATCTCGGCCACGCAATGGCAGGGGCCTTTTGGAATATCGTCCATGTATCAAAATTCCCATACGATATTTTCTCAGCGACAATGCCCAGGTGCTGGCGGCTTGGGCAGCGGTCACGCGCCGGCCTGCGCGACAGCTTAGCCTATATTATATTTTAAACAAATATTTTATACACATTTAATCAACTGAATTTAACCCAAGTATTCCATAATATTTCTTGTTGACTTTAAATTAATTTGAGGCAAACGAAAGAATGCGGTTGAGCCCGAACATAAAAAGTGTCTCATCACATTTTGTAATGAGCGCAGTTGAGTTTTACTTATTAAATTATTCGTCACCTATGAGCAGACATATATTTAACGTGTGATACGAACTAAACTAATATGCTTACATTATAATATTACGTCAAAATATATTACAACAATTATTTCAAAAAATAATGTCCTAATATATGCATATATACTATTACTAATAATATTTTACAGGTTAGCCTTACTCAAAATAATTATTGATTCGTAAATATTTATTTATTTTTTTAAGTGATTGCTCCACCACAAATTTGACAGGCAACGTTTGTCAACATTTTTTTATTAAATACTTAACACACTAAAGGCGGGGCGGGTACTAGTACCCGTTTCGCGGACTGCTGTCTAAAGGCGTATTTATACGTTTTTAAATGTGTTTACTCTAAAAGCGGCAGAAGGTCATTTTATTCTTTAGGTTTACAGCTCGTAATGTTTGTTGACTCGTCAACGTTACTTCTACCGATACTGTCCAGTGATTCTGGACAAAGTGACAATGAAGAAGTGGAGTGGTCAGAGAATGATAATTCTCCAATTATTGAACAATTTTTAGGACAAAGTAGTGTTGTGATGCCAAGTAATCCGCAAAGTGTGTATGAAGTGGTTCAACTTTTTATAGGAAACGATTTATTTGACTACATGCAAATCAAAGAGTGTATAGACTAGATTTCACACGTGCAATTCTTCCGCTTCACACATCAGTTTAGTCAATTAGGTTACTCGCTTAAAATATAAATATAATATAAGCTATTGTGTAACAATAACATTTAATTTATTAACAAAAATCTGATAATTAACTCAGAGTTGCTAAACGGAAGAAAAAAAAATCAAAGAGTGTATAGACTAGATTTCACACGCGCAATTTTACGCGAATGTTGCCCGCTACGCACATCAGTTTAGTCAATTTGGTTACCCGCTTAAAGTGTGTTAATATATTAGATATTTTTAAAAAAAGTTTGTCTGAGGACCTGACCAACCTAGAGCTAGACAAAACTGATAGCATCAATACATTTTTATTTTTTACTTAAAAAATATAATTGAATTATTAAAATATTTTACGGTATGGAATACAGTCAAGAAAGGACTGAGTATTTTTATAATATTTTTATATTTTTATAATAAAAAGGTTTGGCATATAATTAAAAGTATTAAATATTGCTCTGAGCTAAACAAGCATGTCGGCCGTCGCGTGTGACCGCAGCCTTACCCGCTGCGTCAGCTGGGCGCTGTGTTCTCTATTTATGAGGCGCACTAGGCGTTCGTTAGTTCAGCATAAAGCCGAGGTATAAATCCGACTGTGTGGCTTAAAGGTTATTCAATACGTTGCGTGCATCGCCTGCATATTATTTATGCTCACGGGCTAAATGCTTCGGCGTTTTATTAAAAAGCCGCATTGTATCATTCTGAATTACGGCATAGTAAATATTTGCCAAGATGGTAGATTCATTGTAATAAAAACACTTGTTTCAGTGAATCAATATTGGTAGCGGCTTTCAAATTTGATCGATCGTCTTCATTTGCAAATAAAAGCTCAAATAAATAATAATGAATATACACTAAACACACATTTTCTTGTTTGTCCATAGTAGAAAGGAGTTGGCAATCATCTTAACTTAACGTTAAAAATAACTTTTATTTTCAGCTTACGCGTTGATTATTGAATAAGCAAGCGATGTTCATTTATAAAATTATTTCAAATTCGTTGCAATGCTGTTTGGATATGCTCCCTGCTTCTTTTTTTGGATATAATCTTGACCGTGCAGAATATCTGTGAATGTTTTCAAACCAACGCTTTATTTAAGTATTATAACGAAATTAAGTCTCCTCTACTTTCTACCGACTACTTTCACCAAAATATTCACTTGATTTGCACGAACCGACCGATCGTGAGTTCAACGCGCCTGCCGGTCGTAAGGCTTCTATAAATAAGCAGCCGGTACGTCCGACATGCCACAATGCCACATCTCGGGTCGCACTCGTCGGATTAAGGAGATCGGTCCAGCCGGGGATGAGGCGGCCTATAATTTGTACCGGGATATGTTTATAGGCCATATCAAGTAATTGCGGGCCTCGGGATCCCGAGCCAACTTGGCGTCTCGATTGCGATATTCCAATCGAGAGTATCTCCGCACTGCAGTAGGCAGCTGCATATTGCACGGGTAATTCTCGAGACAGCCATTTTTAACTGCGCTCTAGTATGATATGAATCAGGTTTTGTCCAGGCTTATATGTTTTTGGTTATTTATTTTGTTCTCTATGTTGAGATTAATCAGATAATGCCTCCTGTAAAGTTAAAGCATGAAGGATGTAAAAAAAAAAATATATTTTTTTTTCGATAGCTTTCTCTTCTTCCAAGACACGGTTGATATTATTTTATATTGAAACCTACATCAGTTCTTTTACAAACAAACTTGATAAACATATTTGTTCAATATAATGCTTATTTTTTACTTGTTTGTATTACGAGTATATAAGCTGAAGAAGATAATATATAAAATCTGAAAAGCATTTTTTCAAGCCGAGATAATTTTTTTATAAGAATTGTTTCATTAAATTACAACATGAAATAAAATTGGCGAATAATGTTATTATGATTTTCTTTGTTTTTTTTTTTTTCTCAAACATTTATTTTCCAAAATATTACGTTGTATATTTAATTCAATCAACTGCACGCATAGCGTTAGGATATTTTGCTCGCTTTTAAAAATAAGTAATAAGCGATGTGTACATACCGTATGATAGAATGAACGATACTATGTTTTATTTAAGACCACAAAAAATCTACCTAATGTTTGTAGTCACGCGCATTTATCGATCTATCAAACTAAATTTCTTCATTTCTGTTTTAGATTTGAAATGTTTTAATATTAATATTTTTGCATGTACAAAGAAATGCTTTCCTTTCATAACAAAAACAAAACAAAATAACATGCAATATACGGAGCTGGGGAACACAAGAAAATGCATCACATCGATGTCATATCAAACAAACCCCATAAATATGAAACTAGGGTTGGTTTTGTTTTTAAAACAGTGTTTGTAGTTTCTTTCTCGGGGCGCCATGCAAGCCATGCTGGAGGCGATGGGGGAGCTCCCGCCGACAGGGGAGTCATCAATTTCCCAAGGCCTTGCGTTGTGTTTATATAATGACTTGCCCACCAACATAAAGCACTTTAATTATTATTTTAAAGCCTAGAAAATTCTTTAATCTTAACAAATTGCTCTTGAATTACGACGAGAGTGTAAGTGAAAAGGATAGAGCTAGAGCAACACCGAAAAGTCGGCAGTTCTTATCAATTCACTAGAGACACTGATAGCAATAATACAAAGCCCACAGTAATTCTGACTCAATGATATTTTTTGGTCAAAATAGATTATTATTGTTGCTTAAACCTATAAAAGCGTTTATTCAATTATGTAGTAAATTGTATTCTACTAAATCTATCTAGTATCTAGTATCAGTTGTATAGTGTTGCTAAAATATCGTGTACAGTTTTTTTTTTATTCCTTCTTAATCCATACATCTGACATAACGCACGTTTATTTATAAAACACCAGTCGCATCTTTACAACTAATAAATAACTAAACACCAATACTGAATTTCTATTAGAGCCATCAATTATTTGTATTCTTACAAACCAAGGTTCTTATTCGTACACATTTTCGCAATAACTATTGCTAATGACGTTATTAAATACATTCAATAAATCAAAATGTAAAAAATTGATTACGCAATAAATCTCAAAAAATCTCAATTTTATTTTCATCGCCGGGCAGTAATAAAATTACGGTGTATTTGAAATTTAAAAATTCAGACATCGTAACTCATGTTCGCTTTTATAAATCTGTAAAACCGTACAAAGTTCGGACGGAATATCCTTGGGTCGGACCCACCCGCCACTCGGAGCCATCAGAAGAAACCTTTGGATTCTCATCATTCTTCAAACATTCCTCATATTTAATTCTGTTATTTTTAACATTATGTTCCTCTTCATCAAGTGCTTTTCTTCGGAGGAGGTTGGCGACCATTTCACTGAGCATATACTCATGCTGAAGCAGTGTTTATGGTTTTCTAAGGGGAAAATAGTGTAGTTGGTCCCCGGGTCCTTGTACACCTCAGTTTTATATTGGAAGGAAAAAGTCGGTATAATCCTTTCCTTACAAAGCTCTGGTGTTTAGATCTGATACTCCTCTGCAGCAAGCTACAGAAATAATAGGAGGACCCCCCCCCCCCCATCTCGACAAGGTACTTGTACTTCACAATCATTCCAAGTCCACTACTCCATTACCGATCCTTTTAGTGTGATGTTATGTTATATTTGTTGTTTATATTTATGATTTAATCGGTAACAATAAACTAAAAACCCACATTATTTAATAAATATATATTAATTTTATATTATTTAATTAAATTACTGTATACGCGTTATTCTTATTTATGGTGTAATGCAGTGGTCCCCAACCCTATGCCCGCGGGCACCATGGCGCCCGCCGACCGTTTTACGTGTGCCCGCCGCTCTGCGACCGCGATAAAAAGATCTCTAATTTTACAATAAAATGTTATGAAAAAAAAATATATTTAGTAATTAAATACAGAAATATAAGCAAAAACAATTATATTGTCATAATTTTCAAAATATTATTTCTTTTAAAAAAAATAAATGGTGCCCGCCGCCCGACCGGCATCCTTAAATGTGATCTTGGGTGCAAAAAGGTTGGGGACCTCGGGTGTAATGTATATATTTTTTACTTTGCTGAATTGTTAGAAGTCTGAGCGGTTACTATGCTCAAGTGTGGCTCGAGTGACCTTGCAGTATTCAGGATAAATGCCAAGGATGTTCTGCGTTATAGTAGACCAAGCAATCAGCTCGAAGCTGTTCGGTTGGGGCAGAGTGGGCTCGGCCGTAGCAGATTACAAATTAGGCAGGGCGGCGCCGAGCGTGCCCCGCAGCCGTCCATCACGCGGGGGCGGCCATAGAGACGTCAGCTCCTGAAAACCGTTTCTACTTTTGAAAATCGAATATCAAAATGATAGCTCACTTGTTTTACACCATTCTGAAATGCGAACCTGAACTTCAGTTTTCGTTTTCGCGTAATGTATACGGCGGGCGGATTCTGCGTAATTCGTATTGTTTTATGCTTATACTTGAATTATGATGAAATTGGAGAAAATGATTAATTTATTAGTTAAATTTTGAGTTTCTGTAGCACCGACTCGATAATACAATATCTTAAGAATTCGATATTACAAGCGAAATAATATCGGCTCTGTAATACAACGCATTTATCATGTTCGCTTTGATTTCAGAGAGATCGACTAAATTTTGTGTGTTTACTTTGTAAAATTATTCACAGTGGAAAATCGGTTATTCATTCAGTCTCGTTTTAATAAAACCATGATAAATGTTGTAATAATTTAATACGAAATTCATACCGCGAGTCGTAAATAAAAAATAAACTGCTAACGCTTTTAATAACATATTATTAAAAAAATACGATCAGTTTTTTGGAATTTTTTAAACGTTCCGTTCACATTGTTACAAATTTACAGCAGGTATTACGGTTTTACGCGATGAACCGTAAAATATATTTGCCGTCGTAAAATTGTTTTTTGCAGATTATTGGCAGTAAAGGAATATTCTGCGGCTTAAAAACTGGTTAATGGTTGTCGTAATAGTTGGTTTAGGGTATGACGGTCGGTTTTTCTTCCATTTTTATCGTGTTTGTAAACACTAAAGCAGTGGAGCCCCGGAGTGTCATAAATCCCCTATGAAGGCACGAAAGTTTCGATGTCGTTAATCAAATCTTCCTTAAAAAAACAGACACACATAATACAATAGGAAACTTCTGGTGGAACATTTGAACACTGAGCTAACGCAATACATTTATGGCTTGTTAACATTCTATGGAGTTTAGATTTCATTAAAAATAATTTATGGTTGACTTGTTGACTTAATTGTCAGACCGTTGATTGTTCTTAGAGAGGTCTTCGGTTTGATTCCGTCGTGACACGTGAATCCCACACTGATTTAGTTTTTTTTATTATTATCAATGAATATGTTGATACACATTGCTTTATTCATATTACATCACATGTATTTTCATAATTATAATTAAATCGTCTAACAAAAGCGATGCTGTGTTATTACTGCTAAGATATATTTTAATTAATTTCTACATACGTTGTTCTAAAACTCGTTATATCACTCAAGGTTGGGATTTATTTTTAGTCTATTCTTTGAATCAAAACTATTTTCATATTTGCTTAAAGGTTTCGCTTTTAAAGCAAATTATCTTTTAAATTCATGTTATTAATACCGTATATATACGTACACACAAATTCTACAACCGTCTATTTACCAGCCATGAATATATTGTCCATAGAGCTCTAATCCCTTTTCTCGTCTGAGATATTGTATTACAACGTTTTACAGTGTCCCCCGGGTTAATAAGTAGGAATATATCTTAGAGAAGACTAGGGTGTCATCATGTATATCTTTCAAATACTGTATAAAGGAGTGAAAACTTGAACTGAGATTCATATTTACTTAAGGCAAATAGTTTGTCTTATTTTGTAGGAGGCATCCCGAATACCGCACGCATTCCCTCTCTATTTATCTTAACCTTCATTAATTGTCCGTATCCGAGTCCTCGCACAAACCAGGTAGTTCTCCGTGTGCCACGGCTAGCAAGTTACGCCCGCGACATATAACGCTGTAACTCAAAATATATCTACTGTAGTTTTTAGCTTAGCACCTCAAAATAGTTCATGTTTATCATAGGTACATGAATTTGTTGATTCTATTCGTATTTCCAAGTAAGTGTGTGAACTGTGAACTTCGCAGTCATAGGCGGACTATCTATGCGGGACAAAGCAGACGTCACTCTTGACTATCAGCAGACAACCGGTAGTGGCAGAACTTGTATTGTCAAAAGGTCGCTTTTGATGGCGTAGTGAAGGAGTAGTAGATAAGAAATGAGAATTCTACCAAGTATACCTTCCATGTTTGTCGAGCATTTTTTTAAATTTCTGTACAGTATAAGACGCCAGCTTTCAACGAATTACATATTTAAGTTTATAAAAAAATGTAAGCTTTCTCAATGAATTATTGATTGTTACAGTAAGAGAAATACTGCACTATTTGCATAGCTTTCAGTGTTTTTTTGTAAGACGATATATCTGGTTACAGTATTATCCTCCGCGCACGTGGATAGAAGTAGCTTATTATCCCCGCAGTGTGCGGGTGGAACAACTGAGCCCAGATGTACGGGTAGTCCTTGAATAAATATTGATACTTCCGATAGTCCGCCTCGGGCGTCCTGCGCTTTATTACGCCAGGAACACACTCGGGTCAGAGCCGAAGAACTGACTACGAAGGGGCAAACATCGCCTCGCCATTGACATTGTCTAACGAGGATTGTACTCCAGAATTGTTTATCTTAGCCCAGCCAATAGATGTAATAACCTTTTAATATTTTTATATTTATATTTACTTGTTAGAAACTCTAGTAGCGTTTCTTTAGTATAAGAACGATGTATTACACGCCTACGTTGTCGTATAAATAAGCGTAGAATTTACCAACATTGTAGAGGTCATGATACTTATCTGTAGAAAATAAAACTGAAGAGACCACACGCAGCAGTGCTCGAATAGCGTACGCTCGTGATAATAATATATTTATAAAATATATTAACTTGAATTCTGTTTAATTTAGTCAAATAAATTTTCTCTTGGAGTGTTTACGTTTCCAATTTATCGTAGCAAAAAAAAAAACCAATTTCCAACGCCTTTTCGACGCCTCAAAAGAGCATTTAAAATTGAATTCCTTTGACTTCGGCGTTCCTTATTCCTCGCAGCGACTTCTCCGGGAACACACATCACTGCCTGAACCTCGTCGGGATGTATTCAAAGGGAAAGATTTACCGTTAGTAATGGAATCCGTATATTTGTTTGCAGAAACGCATTTTAAAATTGTTGGCCGAACAACTACTGGAGAGGGTTGGCCCGCGGACCTTTGTGCAATTTCCCTCAAATATTTACTTTATATTTCACTGCCGCGCTGGGAGGGAGGGACCCTGGCGACGGAGAATCGGAGTAATATATTTTGATTTGTCGTTTTGCAAACATTTACCCAAGACGTTGACATAAAATATTATGTGCGAACCGCTATGAAGAAATTGGTTACGTTCAAGATAATATACATGTCGGGCGGCGGCTAAGAAGAAAGTCAACTCCAACTTTTCACTTTTTTTAATAGAAATATGACAAGTTTACTGAATACTTTTTTTTACCATCGCGAACAAAAAAATCATGTCTAAAAATAACAGTAAAAGTTTCATACTAACTTAACTATATTGCTATTCCGTCAATATTTTATTAATCATTCGTATATAAAATATTGACACAGTAACATCACATCTTCGGGATATGTTGCATGCCAAAAGAATTGTGTTACTCAGTCATTAATTAAATGAAATATTTATAAAATAATATGATTTTCCCCACACAGATCTAGTTCATAATACGTATAAATAGAATTCAAATATTAAAAAAAATTCAGGTAGTATATATATTTAATTTTTTTAACACATTAAAATAATCATTTGATTTCACTAATATGCTATTTTATACAATGCTAACAATATTCAACATAATTGTTAATATTTTTATATATATTGCTACTCAAAAGCACGATTTAAATTATTCAATCGAAAATAAACCTTATTCCTCTCTTATATCGGAACAAGACGCATTATTTAGGCTAACAGTATTGGTTTGGTTTTTCTTGCCTGTTTATGCTTTATTTATTTCTGATTACAAATATTTCCAAGAAAAGTAATTTCAGATAAAATGAATTTTGTTTTCATTGCTTCAAAATTTTTATGTCTTCTTTCATTACTTACTTTTTCCTAGTCAACCTCGGCATTCAAATGAAACCGCATTTCTTTAATTCAAATCCGCGCGGTGAGCCTACGGATTTCTAACAAGAGAAATGCTTTCTTCGTTTCCCCTTGCTTTTCTAGTTCTTTGTTGGCCAGAGGCATTTTCCTTTTGGTTCTATTTTTTGAGTTTCCATTGTTGAAGCCGCTGATGTATACACGGGCAAATAGTAACAAGACAGAGTATTTGTTAACGTCTAATGGGGAGCGACCATTTTGTACGCTCCTCAAATGTATGTTACGAAAATATCCTGTGATTTCATCTCGGAAGAAATAATTGTGTATTTTTTTATCTTTACTTTTTATTTTATTAAAAATATAATGCCTTCTGTTTATCAAGCCGGCTTTCAATTCGCAAATTAACTTATTTTTTAACAAGAGGTTTTTTTTCGTAAAGCAAATAACATTAGGTATTTCATTAAAATACCTGGAAGTTGTCTCTAATTTGCAAAATATTTTATTGTTTTTTTACGTTCGCTGTCTTCAAATAGCTCAAAGCACGATCTTATCTAAAGAATTTCATATACACCTAATATATATTTTATATTAAATTTACATAAAATATGTAAAGATATGATATAATTTTAGTAGAATTAATTGTTATTCCGAAATTTTATTGAAGTAATATTTTTTTTTGATTCAATATTGATTTTTAACAATGCCGTATAGTTTTACATTTTGTAAAAATGTTGTTTCATAAAACAATGTTTAGCTAAAATTGGTTTTTTGTTGCTTTCGTATGTTGTTAATACTGATGATATTTGTTTTGGCTATCCCCACATCCTTTTGGACACCCAAAAGGTGAAATATGCACATGAATTATATTTAAAATCATAAATATACCTATATATTTTTTTAAACGTATAATTTGTGCATTTGGTTTGAATTCTGAAATGAAAATAAGACCGATAGGTCAAAACTTAAATCACCGGACGTGGCTTAGCATCCAAAGCCTAAAGTTATAATAAATACATCAGACTTGCTAATTAATATAATGGTAGAAAATACTTTTTTAAGTTATTAAGTGATGATGTGCAGCATCAAATATAAAATAAAACTCCAGGAAAATAAGAGTCTTCTACTGAAAAGATGAAAACGAAAAATAATGTATTTATTGATACACGAAAAAGAAATGAGCGTGAATGGGAAAATAATTTGGATAATTCTAAGCCTTCGGTAAAATAGATGACCAACTTCTGCGGCCCTTCAGATGATCATTAGCGCCATATTTATTACCACGAGGTCCACGGCGCGTGTGCCTCCTCGTCCATATGTTGCGAGTTTCTCCGAGACAGATCCTCGGATTGATCGCCCAGGATTTGCGGGCCGTTAAGGAGCCGGAGTCTGTGCGGCCCAAAGCCATCTCCGCTCGTTACCGTAAGCCCGGAGAGAAAAACGATAATCTTCGATGGGAGAGCATTACTTACGGCCGGGTATGGCCGTATCGGCTGCGAGGCCGCGGCAGCTCCATGCGGGCCGATTGATGCCAATAAGGGCCTATTAGGAGCAACTCTTATTATAAAGAGTAATCGATGCGTTAATATCGATGAGGCATATAAAAAGGAACTCATATTTAAGTCGGTATTATCGTTTATTAGACAGAGATTTTTATTTTCCTTCACTTGTTTGATTTTGATTTATGTTGTAGGTTTTTATTTAAATTATCATTTACATATTTTATATCACTGAAACAATTTTTTTGTAACTGATGTAAATAGATATTTATTTGAAAGGTTCGATAAATAATTTTATTCGCTACTTTATTTACTAACTAACAATTTACTAGATAGTCTGTCTTTTCCTAGACAAAAAAAAATACGCTGCTTTGTCTGAATGTTGTAATAAATTACATTCCGTTGTATGTTTTTGTTGTTTTCCTTTGAATGTATTTGTTGTTGGGTGGTAATATGTATGGAGTATCAATGGGTAACAATGAAAAGCTCAATCAAACGTTATTAGGTATAAAAATTAACATCTGGATAAAAAGAGAATCTAGATATTAATGAATTAGTTATAGAAAATGACAAAAAGCCTGTTTGTTATTATTTCAGATATATTATTAATTTGTCATTATTGTTTTGCAATACTTCGTATAAATTCCGTTGCAGGCATAAATATATCGAATTGATCTCAGCGAGGTGAACGATCTTATACTTTCCTGTCATTAGAATTGATGGGGACCATTATATGGCAGTCTAGGGGATTATACAGATATCAATCGAGATTGGCATTTGAACAAATGGCTTTTCAATTGAGCTTGACCTTTGGTGATTATCATGTAAATACCTCGTCTGACGACTTGGCAAAGCGACGCTGAGTCTGCATGCTCAACAATCCCACTTTCATTATTTATTCAACCAGTACTTGCTATTGTAGATAAAATATTTGAAGCCGACCACATCGTTTCGGAAAAAAACATTTTTATGGAAATAAATTTTCAACACGTGGCTTTTAATTGAAAATGCCAATTAAAATCAATAAACAAATAGATATAAAAAAATATACAAATCAATCAAAATATTTATTTTTTTAATCATTTTTCGACAAATTCATGTGTTCCTGAGATTAAGAGATATTTTTGCATTATTCATAGATTTTCTATTATTCGATTCATTTGTGATTTTGTCCTATAAATAAACATTAATCTGAGGCAGAACAAAGCAATATGATATAAAACTAATAACTAAACGTTATTTTAATGGAATAGTAAATCATTCTACTCCATTGCTCGCAGCTCCTGGCGGCCCGGACTATTAGTTACTTCCGGCTGAAGGAAGGATGTTGGATTCAGGTTCAGTTTTTCATCATTTTTCATGTGCAGATAGATTTCTCTTGTTTCTCTACACTTTTCCACAGCTCGGGCTTTGGACTGAGACACAACAGCACAGAGATGAATCATGTGGATATATATACCAACAAAGTATTTCACAATAAAATGTTACAAGAATTAAATATTACATCTGGAAATAAATTAAGATAAATACATAATCAGTCTTTATGAAACAAAATTTTTGTTTGATTTGTCATATTATATTATGTACAATCATTTATTTTTTTTACTCATTAAATATTAATGTAACTACATGTATGTTATTTACACAAACAATTTACTTTGAAATTTAACTAAGTAACATTTTAATGAGACAAACGAAGATAGTGAGATGGTCAAGTGATAAGAAGGGATTATCATTAATTATAAGTATTTCGTTCAGGATATAAATGTGAGTTCCAAAACTCTTACTGCATTGATTTATGATATATAAGTCATTTTAATCTTAACTATATATGTAGCATAATTTTTGTAATAAAATGAGACTCTTAGCTTTCTTCCTTTTTCTTTGTTAAAACAATTACCAGAGTCTAGCGCAATTACGATATAATTATTTCAATCTTTATGCTAAATAAATATTATATTAAACGATATTTTTTATTTATTTTGATATGTAAAAATAGGAAACATAACCAGCAATAAATATAAGTTATTGGTTTGCCGATCTTATATAACAGCTCAAGCTTCACGTTTTAATTTCCAATAGAGTGGTAGTTCAGCTCTGCTTCGTGAAGACTCACTTCCGCCCCCCACCGGAAGGTCTCCTCAATTTGTTTTTTCCCACCATTGTTTCGCGCCGAGGCGGAAATCAACTTCGTCTGAAGCGAATCAATCTCGCGCCGTCGTCAGCCCAGCCGGGGTCACCATAAATCATTGCCACGGCGATCATTAATTAGAACACTTGCAGTTTACCTCAAACACACAATCCGAGGCGAGTCAAACGAAATCGTACTGGAAATCAATTACAGCACTTGATTAGGTCCAACTCACATTCTTGAAAGATCTACTGTATTCTATGAACACTAATAAGTAAAAATATCATTATCACTTAGCAACATTTTTTGAAAGCGTCATTTGAAACTATTCCTTAATCTTATACATGTTTAGTCAATTGTTATATATTTTTTTTTAATAGACGATTTATCCGTCATAATTAACACTCTTCAAGTTAATTTGGTTTTTCAAAAGTTTTGTAAAATAAAATTCTAATCTTACTAATTCAAAACAACGAAAAAAATATTAATAATATGTATAATTTTTTTTTGTGTCAAACAAGATATTATTTTATTAAAGTTTTTTTATAAAAAATAAAACAATTCTCATTGTACTAAATTGAAAAAGTTTACGTCACATTTATTTTCTAAAGAAAATCGTAAGCCCCCATTCTTTGATGATAACTTGATAATTTGTTTAAATTAAATACACATTCACCCTTAACAGGCGAATAAATTCTGTCTTTTATCTAAGAAAATGCTTTACTTGAAAGTCTTCTTAAAAATGAACAATACCCACATTTTCATACACAAAGAACCCTGAATAGTCTCGTCAGTTTCTTTGTGAAAAGTAACCCTTAAAATGCAATGAAGTTTTCACGAAAGACTTGCCCTATTCTTCTCTGGAGAATTCGACGCTTAGGTTAGTAAGTACATCACACAATTGTATAAAGAAAACCTACCGCAATTTCTTTTAAAATAGCGCACTGCCAATTAGAAATACACCATAATACATTGAACTCTCTATATTGGAAAATTGGTTCATGTTTAATTCTGATTAATAATATATTATGGTTGACATTCCATGTATACTTAAGGGTCTCCCATACATTATTTTTGTTAAAAAAAAGCAGTATGAGATTGCACAAAAGTGGTATTCATAATAACCATAGAAGGCAAGGCCAGAGGGGGGATACAGTAGTGACGTCAATATGACACAGCAGCTAATGAGACTTTATAAATAAAATAATTCAACCCTTATCAACGAAATAATATTATAGGGCAAAATCACGAATTGCAATTAAATGTTTTAAATTCTAAAGGCTTGAATTCCTCTTGTCCTTTTTGATTACGTACCCCTAGCATTTCTATAAAATTCCAACATTGCTGGCATTGCGAACTATCGACAATTATGTAAGAGAACATGGGTTGAGCATACTTTAGTTTCAGTAGATAGAATAACACAATGCGAGTTATTCACAAATATATTTTAACAATTTAAAGTTAATTAACATAAAATTACTTATCGGTTGCTTTATTAGGGACATCTGAATTATAATTAATTTCACGCCGCTTTAGTACAAAAGGAACAAGGGTTTCTCGTAACACTCGTAAGTGATAAAGCATTTGGACTTAAGTAGGAAACGATATTTTCTCATGCAGTTAAATAATTCAGTTAAGTATTATCCTGCCTTTATTAACACTGCCCCGAAGTCAACTCGTGAGTTATACCAGTTTATCAATCATGAATCCTTTGAGTTCAGACCCGGAACGAATCATTATTTCTTATCTATATATCGATAGTGTTCAAGTTTAAGAACAATGTTTTTTTTTAAATAATTTTGAACCAAGCACTTGAATGTAAATCCATTTCGTTTTTTTATTTATGTTTTGCTTTTAAATTACAATTGTAATTTTTTTTTCAACATTGCCCATTCTTTGGTGAATGACTGAATTAACGTTATATCAGTGACTTTATGTTAGTCAACAAAAGGAATATTCCCGAAGTATGCTTTGTTTTATTGAATTAATCGTGCTAAGGTTCTTGTTATATAAAAATTGTGCATTTAAATAGTAAATAGCAGTAAAAGTCTATGAAACGAACTTTTATGCGAAGTAAATATTTTTATTTTTCCTGCTTAGAACTAAAGTTTCATTGTATCTAAACTTTCTCGAGGATTCCACTTAAAACTTGCAGTATTCCTAGTAGTTTTTTCTTTCAGGTTTTTAATATTTTTACATGCATAACACTAAAAAATTCAAGAAACTGCTTAAATAAGCTTACTTGCCTGTAAAATTTTAACAAAGGCGCCAGATCAAACTTATTACTCGCGAAAGTGATGCCGAAATTTACAGTCGCTCTTATTAAAGAGTTTGCCGAGCTGGTATTATACTGAGAATGCAGGAGCACAAATTAACCGACCCCGGACTAAGAAGTTTATTAATTTTGCAAGTTAACTGCCGCTGGATTATTCAGTTATATACTTTCAAAACCTACGCCAACTTTCATATACTTAGTATATTATTAATTTCAAAATTCAAGTTCAAATTGTGTTATATTGGCTACAAAATTACACTTAGGCTATTTTATCATGAAAATTTTAACCGTCACGGGATATATGATTTCATTAAACGTTTCCATCGCTTGTGATCTTTTTAGCCTTGACACTTTCACTAAAAATGCTAAATCAGAAGTGATAAGAGAAATATTACAGTTATATTTGCTCCACTTCATCGGTTTACACCCTCTTCTTTATTTCCTCGGCTAACTGCGCTCTTGAATAAGGGCAAGCAATATAAGAATTTCATGGTGCGCTACAAGTGTAATACTTCCCCAAGACAAAAGTTTTGTTCGTTTTGCTTTTCATGATATCTTCAATATCAATACAGCATCTTAAAGTCTCATCGATGTATCTTTGATCTGTGTAAGTTTTTAGAAAATATAATATGTATACTTAGTAGTAGTAGTCGCCCTAAGCATGACGTAATTTAAAGCTTCACCGGAACTGACGTTAATTGCTTTAGTTTAAGATGCATAAAGAATAAAGCTGCACTTTACAGGGCTCACATCTCGGCCTGGCTATACCAGACGTCTGCGGCGAGAATTTCCTTCGGTATCGGATGATTTTGTATGGAATGCGCCAGTCGCGGTACAAAGGAAGCGGTGGTCCTTTTTTCTACTTGCCGCGCAAAGTTTTGCCCAAAGGGTGATTTGTCACTGTCAAATGAACGCCGCGTCTATCGGAGAATCTGCAGATTGTCCGCGATAATTTAAGCAGACGGGAGATGCGAATTAATCTAAGTAATTTCTTATGCTTATTCCCATCTCGGTTTTACGATCGATTAATTTGTATATTTGAACTAAAAATGAAACGTACTGATAATTCAAGTGTGAGATAGTATAAGATAGATAATGAAAATCAATTGAATCTTAATGACGTGGAGAGAAAAGTTTTTAAATTTTCATTGACAAATCTCACATTGGTAATTGAGTTTTTAAGTAATTTAATTAAATTTTTTATCAAACGTTGAAGTGACATTTATTGATATGATCTCTAAGGACCAATTAAGCAGTTGATATTAATAAAAAAGCCAACGAAATTAAAATTGGGCCTTGAATTGCCAGCAGATATTGATTTTCATTTTCGAAATCGCACAATTGTGAGAGGGAAATAAAGTCAATTTTACTGTTACAACATGGAGAATACCATTTTTCAGCTGGTATATATTATGCATATCGTTTTAAATATGACTTATAATCATTTTATTAAAATATCCTGATTGCAAAGTTATATTTATATTTTAGCTTAACATCACTTGAATAAAGGTATCTTCAGTTACGTCATTTTCATTATACGGAAATAAATTTGATGCCCAAGAAGTTTATTCTACGGTATATCAAGCAGTCTCTGCATATTCTCACAGTTGTAATATAATATGGCGTCGGCGATGTGTGCACGTTTTATCTCAAGAATTCCACGTACACATAACAAGATGCCTGCTAGAAACTCAGGGAATCCCCTGTTTCCAACGCAATAAAGAAACACATTCTCTCGTGACTCTTGAACTTGCTGCGCAGATATTCTCTCAGATATCGAAAATCATAACAATTTCCATGTACAAGTGCGGCTTGATTGCGGCCTGTTCCTCTCGAGCGACCCAGAGTCTCGGCTGCATTCTCCATCCACCAGCTCTCGGTAGTATTAAATGTATGGGAACCAGAAACCCGAGTCTCGTGAAGCCCCTTGCGAAATATAAATCAGCCATAGCGGAAAAAACCCGTGTAGATTACCACAATTTAATATTGTTGAATGACGATATTCTGATGAAATCTTACCCACTTCAAGCGGTAGCAATGGCTTAAATCGATTCTGTTGGAACTATTTAAGAAATTAGCCGACTATATTAAAACAATCGAATAACATTTTCTAAATCCATATATCTGATAAACATTACTAAGAATCTCTTCGGCAAGGTTTTTTCTTGGTGGATTCAATATCTGAATTCCAATTTTCGACAAAATGTATTCGCAGAACTGATTCCGATTGATTTATATTTTTGCGAACAATTTCCGTATCGAATATCCGATTTTCCGAACGTTTATTAACAGCGGCTTATTGGTTTTGGTGCAAGTATAACTGGCATCGAAATTTTTTTTTATAGTATTCATTACTAACATATTTTTAGTTAATTGGTCAAATAATTCTTCATTATATTATTTACATTACATTGAATTGCTTTCTTCTCCAAATTGTTGTTACGATATTAAAAATAGGGTTTTTTTAAAATTAATTTTACGATGTCATATTTTTGTTGAATTTGTAAACGTTTTTGTTATTTTAATTGATAAAAATAAAGGTATAAATTTGATTCTTATGTAATGACAAGCTATTTTGTACGTACTTTATATAATAAATATGTTTTTGAGATGTCATTTTGTATGAGTATTTTGATAGAAAATTCAGCCGATGCAGCTTTAATATAAAACGGGAGCCGTTCGCTCTGTATGAAGATGATTTATTATTTATATCACTCACAAACGAACAACAATTTATACACAGGCTTCCAAAAACGTCCCAGGTATTCCAACTAATTCTATAATGCGTTTTCAGTTAATTTGACTTGAGAGACGAAATGTAAAATGAGGTGACTGAAAGCTTTTAACGGCGCTACCTGAGGCCCCCCCTATCTTGCGTAATAACCTCTCCGTGCGTTTAAGAGGCTTCTAAATTTACAAAGTGTCCCTCGGTTTGGGGTCCGGGAGACCCGCGTGGGGTTATTGCACCGCTGCTTACTTAAGGTAAAGAATATTAACATTTCACTAAATACTCTGAGCGGAGTTATGGGTACAAGGATAATTAAAAATAATTAAAAGGGAAGTTTTATCTCAGCGCGTCTCGCAGCCTTCCAGGGGGAAGACAAGAAAAAGGCTTGATGTACCCCCGTCGAAACCCGCCCGGCATTAAAGCCTTAAGATTGCATCTCGCTAATGGTCCGTGTAGCGTGAATATTTTATTTAAACGCTACTTTATTTTCGACGTAAATAATTCCTCTTTATCCCGCGGCAGAATTCCTGATTGTCTAAATTGACGCACTCATAATGTTTAAAATGAAGAATGACATTTTGTAGGCGTGGCTCCTGACCAGATCATGAAAGGTTCACCGATTAACATTGCAAGCAATCAACCAATTATGTTAACACTAATTTACGATATTAACCACAATCTATCTGTTTAAAGTGGGAGTTTTGTACATATTTGGTAATAAAAATTAAGTGCATAACTCTCGTAATTTAATAACATGATTCAATTTTTATTCTTCATATAAAACGGATGAACACATTATCGATATGGTGGACTGTTAATTATTGGCCAAGAATTTGATGGTTTGATTTCAATTCTATCACAACCTTACTCTGAAAGGCGTGCCACAGGACTACTAATTTGTGAATTAACTAACAACTAATCAGTTAAGTTATTCGTCATTCGCATTAATAAGTTTTGAGAATTCCTGCGGTTGTATTTTATATAAAGTTTATAGTTGAACGGTATATCCCTACTGCATTCCATTCCAAAGCGAGTAAAATACTCCGCTATTTCCAAGGAAAGACGGATAGCTTCCTCAAGCATTTACTTCCAAATATATAGTCCCTCATATTTTGTATAAATGAGCTCCGCCGCCGACTGCGGGACGAGGAGGCGTCTTCGCGAATTTACTTGGAAACTGCCTCGGCTGATTCCATAAAGTAACAAACCCGCCGACTACAAGGCAAGTTTCAATTTATGGGGAATTAACTTGTAATTAAAAGAGACTTTGATGGACGAAATCTCGCTGGTGTTTAATTGGCTGAGAGCTCCGATGCAAAAACTTTGGGAAAATTTTGGTAAATTTATTCCCGGTATAATGAAGATGTTTATAGCCATTAGGAAAATTTACGTTACGCCTTCAATCCTTATCTATCTCTTTATTTTCTAATAGTTCTGGATTTATTTGATAGATGGTTATTAATTAAATTCAACACTGTCAAACCTTTAGATTTCCAAAGATTTTGTGCTTGATTAAACGAATAATATTAAATAAAATAGTAAGATAGATGCTTTTAAAGACTGTTGTTAATATTTATTTGCCTTAATATCTCAAAAAATTATTTATTATATTTATCATTTACCAAGGTCAAGAACCGAAATATTTTAGCAAACCTAAATTAAAATATATCATCTCAAAAATTTTAAATGTGATTCACTATAAAGTGCAAAATTCTGAATCTTCTATTGTAGTGGTCCCCAACCCTATGCCCGTGGGCACCATGGCGCCCGCCGACCGTTTACGTGTGTCCGCCGCTGTACGAAAACGATAAAAAAATATATAATTTAACAATAAAATGGTATGAAAAAAATTTATATTTGGTAATTAAACAAATTTCCATTCTTGAAAAGAGAAGCTTACAAAATTAAATCATTTTTCGGTTCTACATACTTGTGTGAATCATTATTTTCAACAATGAATATCATAAAATCAAAGTGCAGATTTCGACTTACAGATGAACATTTTGATGATTCTTTACCAGTAATATCATCATACTCCCCTAATTACGAAGCAATGATCAATGAAATGCAATGCCAACGATCACATTGACATTGATATTTCTCTTTTTTAATAATGAATTTTGGTAATTGGGTCGACTTTGGGCAATTCTATGGGTCAATATTTTTAAAAATCAGAAAATAAAAACATTAAAATTTAAATTAAATATTGATGGTGTATAATAAACATAGTCCGGACCCTAATTGATATTTTTCGTATTCTAACTTGTTTGCAATGTTTAGCTATAGATGTACATTTAAAAGTTCCTATTAAAAATAATTATTCGTTGCATATTTGCCCCAACTCGATCCAATTACCAGAATTATTATGCTATTATTTACTACTTATTATTTATTTTTACATAAAAATATAAACAAATGTTTTAATATTTTATAATTTTATTTTTGGAATTAAATATTACTGTGCACTGTATTATTGAATAAGTCCAACTATAAAAATACCTTAAAAAAATAAATGGTGCCCGGCATTCTAGAATGTGCTGTTAGGTGCAAAAAGGTTGGGGACCCCTGCTATAAATATAAATATTTGTAATATATTCACTAAACGAATGTTTAATAAAGAACGGCACCAACTTTTTGGAAAGCTACTATGCTTATACTTCAATACTAAAGGCCCACGATTTTTTTTATTATATATGTTAATCACTAATTTTTTTAATAAATATAAAAAACACCTGCACTTTTATCGTGCACATCTGTACAGTCAATATAAGATTTATCACAGAAATAAATGTTTATTGGCCACATCTAACAGGCCTGTTTACATTATGCGCAGGTGAGAGAAGTCGAGCTCTCAGACTCTGATCTTCGCCGGAGACTTCTCGATCACAGGCGATGGTGGTGTAATGGTCAGCATAGTTGCCTTCCAAGCAGTTGATCCGGGTTCGATTCCCGGCCGTCGCACATTTTTTTTATTTAATAACTTTTCAATCTAATTTAAGATATAAATCAAAATTTATATTATGATGCATAAAAGTTATCGATGTGCAGAATAAGATATTTTTTAAAAATATAGTCGATTCACTTGTAGAATATTGTTTTAATAACAACGTTTAATGTCAGTAAATATAATACTGGATGAAAGTTTTACATCTCCACTACTTCCTCAGAAACTTGATCATAAATCAAATATAATATATTCTCTCTTAATTAATATCACAATTCTAATATATTCATAAATTATTATGAAGTTTTGATAGAATTTATATGAAAGCTCCTGGAAATACTATGTTAAAATTTTATAGTAACGAAGGTTTAGAAAATCTGACTGATAAAAATAATTCGTGCCCTGAAATAAATACATTTTTCAAATTTTTTTTTTATTCTTAGCCGAATTCATCTTTAACGCACCTCAATCAGTTTAATTTGTTTAATAATTTATCAATACTTATTTTCAATTGTATTCTTATACAAAACCAAGCAAACCAAGGAAAAATTTAAGCTATTTTTCGTAAAATTAACTAAAACTCCGCTCCTTCCTTGTATTTTTTTTATCAATTTTAAAAACCAAGTATAATATTAGTTTAAACTTTCAAATTTACAAAGACCCATTGAATATCATTATCAAGATGGTTATCGGGTATACTTTAGAGAAAAGTATCGCTACTGGGTTAAAGTTAACTCTCTCAGGGATTTACATTCAAGCAACAATATAAAAATATGGTTTTAAAAAAAACATTGATTTGCCGCAAAAGTGGTTATAAAAATGAAAATATTTTAAATTATTATTTTCAATATACTAAACACAAATCTTAGAAAATACACTGAATATAATTATCATACAAATAAGCCGGAATAAATCTCAGAGTTGCTCGCTGTAGTTTACTCGCCGGCGTAACTCAGCGTTGATTATAGTTTCCTGTATTTTGGAATGCTTCTTTCTTCGCGAGCATTTTATTGCGAATTAAGTATTCACTCGACCCCGGTGGGCATGAAAAGAATTCCGAGTTTATGTTGCTTAAGCGCCCATGTACTGAGCAGCGTCGACTGCAGACCAGGGCTGGAGCCGCAGACCATCTAAATGTGCTTTGAAAATATAGTCAAATTACTCTCCGTTCGTAAATACTGTTATTTTTGTTTTTGTTTATTTTAGTCGATTTACTTTCATCGTATCAATTCGGTTTCTTTTCGTGAGACATAAATTCGTAGTACGTCTTTCAAATTTATGTGTTTAGGGCGTGTCTTTTTGACTAACGTACAATGTACAAATATTTGATACTAATTGATGTCTTTTTTCTTCACTATGTCAAAATTTAATATTTAAAGCAGAGGTGTCAAACTCAATTTTGCAGAGGGCCATATATTAAATTTAGTATGTGTAGGCGGGCCAGATTCAAATAAAATAAGTCTAAAAGCTATAAAAAACATGATTCTTCTTTCTTTGACACATTGGGATCGCGGGCCGTATTGATACGGCTCGGGGGCCGGATGCGGCCCGCGGGCCGTATCTTTGACATGACTGATTTAAAGAAACCAAAGCTTTAAAATTTCTATCAGAAAACATATTTTAAAATTACAACCGAACTTCCTTTAAAAAAATGCCAATATAATTTTTTTGTATATCTGTAAAACAAATATTAGTTTTCTACTTTTGAAATAAAGTGATTATACTTTAATGTTATCCTTATTTCCCCTCTCAGCCGTATCGTCGCACACGGCCCTTGACCGCGCGGCCGGAATAAATCTGTTCCAGCGAACGCCTTAGCACTCCTTGTATAGGCAATAAAGTGAACAGAACTGCTGGGCGGATTGCATGTGTCAGGAGATAAGGCGCCGAGTGTGTTGTTGAAACCGAAACGATTTAGGTGCTAGAAAACCGCTATTTACTAGGCAATTTATTCAAAAAAATAAATATGTCGTATAGGAAATTTATATACACTTATACAATACCAAGAAAATCCTTACAAAACATCCAGTACCCAAAAAAAAAACCTATTTTATATAAGCCAACCCTCATCCGGGTAAAAACATTTTTCAATATATTTTACACAACGCGTATTATGCATATTTTCAAAAAAAAAAAATACATTTTATATGTAAACAAATTACTTAGCCAAACATAATTTTACTTTCACGTCTCCGGCTTTCACTTCTTCGTGAAAAACTAAACAAATTTCACAATATTTTTTAACTATTAGTTTGTCTGCGCCGTCGCTAGATGGCTCTGCCGATAGGGCTGCGCCGCCATCTCTAGACCGGATTTAGTATCGAAGCGTGAGGGCGCATTCAATTATAAACCATAAAGGGTGAGGACTCTTTTCAGGGTTGCCAGGACACGAATACATAAAGGTGAGCTTCTTGATTAAAAATACAGCCTCCTACATATTTTTAAACTTGTTTTTTTTATATTCTGATACAATCTTTGCTCGTCGTGCGTATTCACTAAATTCATACAAATACTTGTTTATGATAATATTATGCATAAGCCTTAAAAACCTGAATATTTAATCACATACTAAAGCATTAAAATTCAAAATGTGCTCTTTAATTCAAAAAAGTTTTTACAACCATATAATTATTCGCGGCAGAATAAGAATAAACAGCCCTGTAATAAAAAAAACCACAACGCCCCTTCCTGGAATGCTGCATCCCATCATGTAAATAAAACTCAGCAGGGTTAGCATTTTTCAGAGGGCAGATCGTATCGGGCGGAGGGTCGTCCTGTGCAAACACGGACCCAAATTATTAACCGATGTCGAGAGGTTGTTAATAAACGCTGGGACGATGAAAATAAGTGTTTGCGTACTTTCCCGGAATGATTATGAAGAATCGGGACGTCTCCTTATTATTTTATGCTAAGCTGTCACCGATTTTGTAACGATTCATCCATAATAAAACTATTTTTTTAATTATAATTGTATTTGTTTTAGGAGGCGCTAGAGGCTAGAATTCGCCAGCTGGAGCAACGACTAGAAGCAGAAGCCCTCAGCGCTCAAAAGGACAGACTCGCTGTGGCCAGACTTCAGCACCAGCTATCTAAGGTGTGAACATTGTGTTTTATTTTACATTCTCCACGAACTGATTTCGTATTTCATCGTTTCGTATGTAAATATATTAAAAAGCGATACAAAAATCCAGCCTCTGCCGCCACATTAGTTTCAATAAAGACGCAATTCATTAGGACGAGGAGGGGCGGGGGAGGAGTGGGGGAGGCGGCGCCGCCCACCGCGGGGCAAAAATAAGTCCGGGATTATGCGAGGGTGGGGGAGAGCGGGGTGGCTGGCAGGGGCGAGGGAGGGGAGGGGGGGGTCCGCGGGGCATAAATCTCGCGCGCGCGATTTGCCCCGCCCGCCCCGCGGGGACAGGAAGCCGCGGCTCCGAGGGCGGAAGGGACGCCGGCCCCTCGCCCCCTCGCCCCCTCGCCCCCCCCCAGCCCGGGGCTATTTGATATTTTGACCTTTACCAAAATATATTTAGTGTATTCGTAAATTCTATCTGCCATTCTCGTTCCCCCGGTAACGAGGATCGTAATGCTGCGAGCACGCAACGCGGAATATAATCATATGGGATACTCTCGCAACGTGAAGTTAACGAAGGTTGGCTAATACATCACGATTGTTGGGAGCAACTTATCTAGCGTGCATATACATATCCCAGCGGGTATCGTGTATCGTTAGTACTTTACATTATCTTTAGAAGTATTCAAGTATTCAGATATCCACATAGATAGTATTCTGCACTATTTATTTATCCATTTGAGGGTCTAGGTCCCATAATCGAGTTTTTTTGATTTTTGCGAAAAATCGACTGCACCAATCAAAAATATTTAAATGCAAAAAGTTTAATAGTCCCTTCTTCCGAACACAATATATATTTTTTTCTTATAAATTTACTATTAATATTTAATTTAAAAGTCTTTTTCTCAATTGGAATTAAAAGATAAAATATAAACCATGTGCGTCTTATTAATTTAAAAATTAAAAAAAAAAAATCTTTAACAAAATTTGGTTTTGAAAAGTCGCCATTTTATCCAATTTTTTAACATCTTCAAGATTTTATTTTACCCTGTAAATGGACTTTAATTAAATGATAAAAATAGATAAATATAATTTATAGTTTTTTCAATACTCTGTAAAAAAATCAATTTTTGATATAGAAAAATAAAATGACAATTAAATTAATTAAATGACACGATTTCGCCAGGTAATGGACTGACTGTGGTGTCCGCTTGGACACCAGAGGCAATTAAATGGCTGGGAGCAACTGCCTTAAAACCATTAAGTCAATAAGTATTGAGTAAAGATTTATTTACTCATTTGAAATAGATAAATTAAACACAATTTCTTGCAGTCACACACAGAGATTAAATACAAAAATTATATTTGAATGATAAAATAACTTCTTCCAGACTCGCTTAATTATTTCAAAACAAGACAAAACAAACTTTAAAAGCATATTTTATCCAAATCACAAAGGGTATTCCCCGTTCAAAGATCGCATTAATTTAGGCGTGCCATCAGACATGTCCACCCCAGTCGTCAGCAGCGAGAATCGTTAATGCCCCACGAATTTATATTTAATTCTCTTAAGAAACAATGGCTGCTTTATGCCCCCGTATTAATGTAGTGACTTATTGCTGCCACAGGAAGGTTGTCTATTGAGGAGGAGTCTCTAACGAAAAACAACTCAATTCGTAGGGGAGCGTCGCTCCTTTTATTTTATAAAAAAAAAAAACTAATTTCTATATAGCATGCTAGAAAAATCTCCGAGAATCTTAACGCGTTAATCGATTATTTTTTTCTAATGCTCAGCTATGTTCTTTCAGATACTTAACATAGCATCATTCTATAATATTAAACTTAAATATACTGGCTTTATATTTATTACACGAAAGCATACTCAGTTCAGTATTTAAATTTAAACATGCCGTAAGTACTTTGATATTTTTATTTAAATTATATTTTTTTGTAATATAAATTGGATATAAAACGTGCTGAAAACTACCCCTACATACTTTATGTGTATTACGTTTGAATATCTTCAACCGTTCTCCTTAATGCGGAGATTGTGAATTATTGAGAGGTCTTTCAGCATGTTTCAGCTCAGTCTCCACTTCAGCTTTCTGCTTGAATTTATCAACCCGTTGAATGGCTGGGTTGGGTTTCTTTACGTCAGAACCTACCTACAGAGGGTTGTTTTTTTAGGCTTTACGTCTTGCGATTTACCTAAGGACTATGAGAAAGCGCAAAGGTTACAGCTTATTTGTCATCTTAAACTCTAAAATGTGTTGTTTCAACGAGTAATCCTGAAAATTATATCCCACGCAAAAATAAAATTTAGTAACATTTTTTTGTTTTAAACCTTTTTGCTTCAGTTTTTGCATTTTAAAGAAAAATGTAGATTTCTGTACATTTAAAGATGTTATAATACATAAAAATTAGTCTTATTAGTGTAGTTTATTTTTTTATTCAAACGACATAAATAAAATTAGCACGTTGACTGCTACGGCAATTTTCAGATATCTGACCTAAAATGACAATTTAATTGACATTATATTATTAAAAACTCTAATTTTAGTGCATAGTTATCATCAAAAAAGCCGAGTTTAATCGCAGCTGCACAAAAATGGAAAATAAACAAGGACGAGATAACTCGTAGTTGGCGTCCTAGAAAAAAACGCAATCTACGAGTTATCTCGTAGTCGGCAGTCAACGTGTTAAGAACCACTCAACCACATAGTTTTTTTATCACCATAATTTGAAAATTTATATACTTAGTAAACGGCTATTATTATTCGAAAATAATAATGAATGTTGTACAACAAAAAAAAACACACACATAAAGCATTATGAAAGTTGTTTAAAAAGATAATGTCTCAATTTATATATAATTATCTTTTGAATGTGTTTTAACACAAAGACATCCCAGAACTAAGCGCGCTTAAATGATACAACAGTAAATTTGTGCACGGATTATTAAAAACACATTACGTCTTATTATAAACAGGCTCGAAACTGGAGCGTTTTCCTCTCGCACAAAAACAGGGCGGTCGCCCTAATTCTCCGTCAGATTATTTATTTAATGCTTAGCGAGTTTCCACCCCGCGTCGTTTTTCACATTCTCTGTTTAGCTAATCACCACTTAAATGCGAGTTTTCTCGTACGTAAAGCGCGATTCCCGGAGTAAACACCGAGACGGCGGGGCTGGCCGCGGCTCGCGGGTCGCTCCAGCCCCTCCAGCCCCTCCTACCCGCACTTATTTCTTTAAATTGCCATTTAAATATGAGTAATGTTTACGTGACCGAAAAGAAATGGCGTAATCGGATTATAAGATAAATTCTCACCGCAGTTGTCTTAACAAGGAATTATTTGTTTCCCTTGCATCGCTCCGCGTGGTAATCTTCTTTATTTCATAAATTTGAAACTTTAAACTATGTTTTTAAGTTAACATCACATTTGTAAATAAAACCTGCATTTAATGCGAAAATTTTGGTTACATTTATTGTAGCAATAAATATAGCATCCTCCAGCTGATTGACCAAGGGAAAATCGAAGGAAAAATGAATGGGCATTGGAAGAAGGATGTTTCTGAAGTGCTGCCGAATTGGTGAAACTTACCCAGGATAGGGATACTTTTGATAAAATGGTCACCAACCTACTATGAGGAGAGGCATCAGAAGAAGAAGATATGATGAGTGTCCATTATTTTGCTAATGCAACACATCAATTAAAAGTGATTGCAATTTATTTTCTAAATAAAAATCTTAACACTCAACTTCAACCTCGGTACAAACAATTAAGTTCGCGTCGGAATATAATACATATTTACACTATGCGAGTGTTTTATCTTGCTGCAAGGAAAATACGTCACTCAATTGTGGGTTCAAGTTGCATATTATTAATGCAAAAACGTCACTTCCGACTTGCATTCAAATTACTTGCTCAAGTTTACTTCCGGCGCCGCGCAGGACTCCCCGCGCCCCGCGCAGGTCCCCGGCCGCCCCGGATCGCTGCCTTCCCTTATGATAGTAGAAATTATATGAAATTAATGCAATTTCTCCCGTTTCCCGAAATGCACGTTGCCTGCGCAACTCCGCTTCGGAAACGAGGCAATAAAGAACCGGCAGCCGCAGCCTCGGCTCGCTTACGAGAATGCCACTATCTGAGTGCTATTTCAAACATAAAGCCTGGTTTTTGTACGAGCGTAATTAGTTTAGTGTCAGATAGTTTTTAGTTGTGCGAGGCCGCGTTTACTATGCGGGCAAGGGAAGTTTGACGATAAGTTCTAATGCGCTTTGTTGTCAGGCATATCTGCTTACTCTTTGAAGGAAGTTTCATTCAGGTGAAATGTCTGTACTTCGTAGACTTCAGCAGCGCGTCGACAATGCAGGACTACACAATCATCGGTGGTGTAAAAATAAACAATTTTAATACAGGGTATCATCAATCTTGTACATTTTGTTTTCAATATTAAACAGTTTTATTAAATACAGTTTATTACTTTTCGCGCGAAGGCCTACTATACTATTAATCAATTTTATACTTTTCATAAATCAGCACGCCTGGCGCATCAATCAACACGTTTAATCTAAACCGACCTAATAAAACAACAAAAATCCTCAGCCATAATATTTCCCATAGCGACTCGGAAAAATGGCTTCGTAAACATTTTCATTGTTAGCGGTAAAAATACCGCAAGCGTTTACTCATTTTTCTTTCTCCACTATGCTTGTTCATACGCAAACAAAGTGGAAACACGTGCTCCGCTCTGGGCACATATTTTCTCTATAATTCAATTTGGGAACCACAACTGCGAGGACAGTGAGGCTTCTACAGTTTTCTAAGTAATAAAATTAATCAGGGGAATAGTATTTTCGCAGAAACAAACCCGCCATCCGTTAGGCCGGAGTGGGGACCCTCCGGTTCATCTCGAGAGTGATATTCTCATCAAATACGTGTTTGTTTGCGATTGGAATGTAATTTTGATTTGTGAAAGCTGTTTTTACTCGTTGTTTAAAACTTAATAATTTCTATTGTTTTTATCTAAATATAACAGTAATTGAATTTTGTTATTTATGCAATATCTTTAGTGAATATAGAGCTTAATATACAATCCAGTGTTTAGTATAAAGTTAGAAAGATTGTATAATAGAATTCGCTGTCTACCTCTCAAATTTTTATGTTTGTGTATTATCTATTTATAAACGAGTGGAGTTTTTAATAATATAAAACATACATTTGATTCATATTCATTTTTATTGAAGTAAAACGATACGCGTTAGAAAATACTTATTAAAGTGAATAAAATATTCATCACAAAATATGAATCTATTCATATACGTGTTGCTTAAATCTTTTTCCACCTCATCGGCCACAAAAAGTTGTACGAATAAGTAACATTTCTACAAAAAGAATAAATTGAATTTCTGAGAAAAAGCGTCTCTGTTATATAACAATAAAAGACGGGAAACAGGAGGAGAGCATGTAGAACAATGCTTGAAAACTTTCAGCCGTCATCGTCTGAGCTACTTCTTACCTCCAAAAAACCGCAATTCTCGCGACGATAAAAACCAAAACCCTTCTTAAGCGAGCGCGAATAAAACAAAAAGGTTGTATTTCCACTTCCGCTACTCGCTCGGTAGGCTGGCGCGTATAGGAAAACACTTTTCAGGATTTCGAGTCCCTCTCTCGTGCCCCTGCGGCCGCGGCCGTATCTGACCGTCTTAACGGACCCATAAAAATACCGACGGCCGCTAAAGTGCAAGCCGGAAGAGAGATAAATAAATGCTCCCACATCTGAGGCGACGGCACTTACACGCTGCCGGCCACTCGGATTTATCTCGGGGAGGACGCGAGCCGCACGGCACGCGAATATAATAAAACTGCTCAGCTACCACTACTGACGATGTAATGCTCTATTAAAAACTAAACTAGAACTTGCTCCGAAATGACTTTTATCACAATACTTACTAACGCTACAGTACACATATAGTTGCTAGCTTATACCCATATGCATAATCTAGCAAGCAAATAAAATTGTAATGTATTTGAAAAAGCGATTTATGTAATAATACTCGCGAGCAAACACAATAAATAACAAAGTCGTAAAACATCTCTTCAGAAATATCGTGCTTTGATAATGTATCTTTTTTTATTACCGAGAAAATAAAATCACATTCGTTCACTCCTTTACTCCACTAAAAACCTAATGTACCTTTTAGTTTATCTGAATAACATATGGAGCGCCTTCCGCAAGGGCATTAGCATTTTTATGGAAGTCCCAAACTCGAGCGGCCGCGATATCAAAGCGAAAGTCTTCGCAGGAATGTCGGAGAAGCTCTCCTCTGCCAGTATAGAATTTCAGAATTTCGGCTCAGCGCCGAGCTTTGGGAGATTCTCGTGTAAGCTTCAGGAATGTTCCGGCCGGGTCGGGAGGACTCGAGCCCGGAGCCCCCGAGTGGGCCGCCGTAGACAAAGCGAGGGTGGGATTATGCGAATGCTGTACTCTGTTTTGTGGCGAGAGAGTATTAAAGATTGTTTTCTTAGGGGTAATGTAAGGAAAATAACGGAATCATAACGACGCTCCGCCGGGAGTGTTTCTTTGAATTATAATCCCACCTTAATTGTTTCGCTTTATCTACCGGGAACAGTGTGTGTTGTGCGGCCCTTTGTGGATCTTATTGTGTGTTATTTCATCTAGAACTCATTTTCTTCGGAATTGAAATGTGGCTTATTGTTTCATGGATTATCATATCCGTATAATTTAAAATATTAATTTTCGTGCGACAGCTATAATTACTATTACGTGACTCCAGAATCATAATTATTTATAACGCTTACAGTCATACATACAAATTTATAATAATATGTGTATTTTAACTAAAGTTGTAGATTTTAATTGTGAGCCTTTATCTTTTTGTTCACAAAGCTTTTATGAACATACCTTAGAAAGATTTATCTACAGATAATATTGATTGAACGATAAAGTATATATTCCGGCTACACGATAAATTGTAACGTTCACTCTATTTGAAAGGCATTTTTCTTGTCTTCGCATATTGCCCACCTGAAAAAAGACCTTGCGCATGGAGAACGGCATTTTTATGATGACGATCTATCAGCAAGTCCAAAACCGTTGCCTGCACTCATACAGAATTACGTTCAATTCCTTTTTGTTCTTATCTCCTCTGACCGTCATTATTTTGGATCCATGCACTTAATGTCAACGGTTAGGGTCATCCAGTGGCCGATGCAGGATAAAAAGCGCACTTCAGAAGGGAGCATGTTGGAGGTGGAACGCGGGGGGCGGTACGTAAGGTAGGTGTGGTTACTTCCCCTAGAAGCTTTTTTTCGGGGTGAAACGTCCACTCCAGTGTCTCTGCGGAGACGGCTTGAGAGTCCTCGAGGGATTATTTATACAAACAATGGTACTCATCTGATTTAGAAAGTCGGAATCCCTGTAGTGAAAATACCCACACCATCTGCTCTTTCACATAAAAGCTTTCCTGCCCCTTAAACATGTCTATCTCTTTTAAACCACATTAAAGCTTCTATCCTCAATACCGACACGGGCTTATGCTACCAAAACAGGATGTTAAATTATCTGCTTGATCTTAAAAACATTTTACAAGTGAAATATTTGCGCTGGCGATATTTCCCCATTTTTAAATTTTATTCCGTTTTGACAAGTGGGAACTCAGTTAAATATTTTAAAATAATCATTCACGCACGTTTAATGTTGGTGTCGGGCACTCCGATGGTCGGCAGAGCACTGCAATCTGTGTTCCCTTATCTCCTCCGCCTCGTGTTATTGCCCTCATTGCTCACAGCGGAGGGTCTGAGGCCCGAATCCTAATGCAACTGGACGGTGTGCTTAGCGGAGGAACTACCATCAAACGAGAATCACAATTTAAATAAAATAATCGTTTTTTTTTTAAATAAATACTCACATATTGAACTATCAAGGTAATAACATTTTATCGAATTTCTATTCTTAATATTTTTGACAGAAAATATTTGGTGTAATTGTATATATGATATTTTTTAGTAAAAAAATGTTTTTATACATACTCTATTAGCGTATTCAAGCAGAGTCTCAAACTCTCTTTTTGGCTCAGTAAAACGAAAAATATTTAATCACATTTAAAAGACAGAGGTGATGCAGCATCTGAAATCTTTTAAAAAGTATTTAAAACGACTGCATTTTTTGTAAATCTAACATAAAAATATTATTGATTTTTGCTACTAAATATCACCTAAAGTATGTTTATAGTTTTTTCATATACGTTTTACGTACAATAAATTTTGTATTTACAAAAGTGATTTTTTTTCACAATATTCATTTGAAAAAATAAGTGCTACTGAAGTCTCGCACATTTAGAGCTTGCTCACTGGTTTCAGTACCTCCGAGGAGTTTACTGAGGGAAAGTGAATGACGGCACATATAATACGAATGCTTGTAAGTGAAAATGCCTCGTCAGTTTAGTATGTCACATTTGCACTTCGGACATAAAGACAAGCGATGGCTGTGCGAGAGGAAGGCCTGAAGGATGTTGTTGTTTTATGTACTGACATTAGGGTGATAAGATATTTTTTGCGGTAGTGCTGGATGGTGGTTGCTGTAATGAGATGATCTTCAATATATATATATACAATTTTAGTGCGAAAGCTTACAGTCACAAACGTTAAGTATTTGTTTAACATATTTTATGAATCCAAACCATTTGTAAAATTCTTATAGTCTTGATAAATTTTCCTTTAAACACTTGCGCAGCCAAATGATAAATGACAAAAAAGTTCGATACTGAGCGGTTTCCAATCTCGTAATTATATTCTAATTAGTATTCATCTCTCTATGATGAGTAAAAGACAAGCAAGAACTTTAAAAAAATGCTACTGGCGCCTGAAAATTACAAGTTTTCATTTACCGTATAATAAGGATGATTAATGAATTCCTGACGACATCGCTTTGCGTACTATATCTAATAGAATATATTGCAAGATGCTCGAACATAGTTTTGATTGTTAAGAAAGCTTTTGATAATGTACAAAATCAAAAACAAAAGTCTGTTCGCTCATTACACTGACTTGATTTAAACCATGTCAACATTAACCATAATTTGCTATTGACGCCACATTCTTGTTAAAATCGGACCTAAAAGTTGAAATATTATTAAAATATAAACACTTCATTTCGCTATGCATTTAATGTTGACTTAAACCTGGCTTAGCAAATGGTTGGCCACAACTAGTAAGTTTAAAGTGATGACTAAACCTAGTAAAACTACGAAAAATTTACGTCGGCCAAAGACTAATACGCATGGGGGAGGATCTCGAGGGATCACGGCCCTCTCGTTGAGTAAAATGAAGAGGGAAAAACCTCAAATCATTTGAAAGCCTTGATATAAAAATAATATTATATTTTACTTATAACAATTCAGGTTGGGTACAAATTTCCGACCTCGTTCATTGTATTGATTTTGAGATAAAATCCTAATGTACAATAATTTATAAATCTCTGTGTGACTAACGTTCGCCGGGAAAGGAGTTCGAAAATCAGCCACCCCAATCAGATTACTAAAAATCCTGAAAATAATATAAACGCAATAAATTCAGCCGCAATTATTAATTTACTACTTATTAACGCCGCCGCTTGAAGGCGGTTTTGATAATCACCGCTGGTATAAAAGCTACAGCCCTACAGGAGCCGGAGCAACTTGGCATAGAAAATATATTATATATATATAAAAATATATATAAAACATACTTATTCATTTATTCCAAAATAATAATATATCTACAGTTAAAGTGATTCAGTATAAACTCACTTTATTTCTATGTAGATATTTGCTATATCTTTTTTGTGTCTTTCGAATCTTTGTTACTAAAATTAATTATGTGTATAGTACAGTATTTATTTGATTCATTCTTCAATTGGTCTGTTACCAATATATAAAATATTTTGTAAAATGTATAAAAATTATAATATATAAATAAATTAAACGCGTTGAGAAAATCGTTTGTGCAATGCAGATATATTCACTGTTTTTTTTTGCTTTTGATGTCTGCCACGATATGTCGGTTTTCTATTTGTGGTTTTTGGCCATGTTGGGATAATGCGCCCGCCCGGTAAATGATAGACCTCTTTATGGACGAATGCCACGCCATCTTGTTTCTGTCGGTACACGCGGGGGTGGGGGGGCTCTGGATACGCGGGGAGGGGGAGGAGAGTCGGTAAATTACGGTACACTTTTACCGACAGTTCTAGTATCGGCGGTCTGAATTGTGTCGTTCAGAAAAAACCACCAAAATAGAACAATCATCATTAAATTATAAATATTGAATGCTTTATCTTTAGAAGCACTATCACTTAAATAAAAAGCACTTAAATTAGCGAATACAACGTTTTTATTTATAAGCGCATCTGCCTTTGAAAACCTCCATTATAATTAACCAGTCCGGCGACGTCCTTGAAAGACTAAAGTAATTCAATCACAAAAAATATATAACTGCCATTTGGTTACTTATATTTGTCATTTAAATATTCTGAATTACAAATTAAACAAGTCAGAATTGTATTTATTCTGTTCAAATTATTAAAATTTTGAGCTTTCGGTAGTTTTTTCTTTAACCGAGAAATGCAAGCTTCTTCTTTGAACAACATTATTAGGAAATTATAGCTGAACAGTAAGAAGGTATTTAAGCTTACGAGTTGCCGGAAATTGGCTGGGGCCTGAACTGAAGGGTTATCTCTTCTCGTCAAATATGGATACAGATTTGACAAGATGAGCAAAATATCCGCTTTTGTGTTTACGAACACTCGAGACCGGGTTAGCTGAAATATGTGCACAACAAAGGAATATCTTAACTTGTTATTTTATTATTTCTTCTAAATATATTATTAATAATTATTATTTCAATAATTGAAATTCTAATGAATGATATCTCAAATAAAAAATCACAAAAGAAATTTTATATGAACATCAAAATGGAATACCTTCTGTAAAAAATATTGAATAAATCTAATGAAGTTACACAGTATAAAGTAAATGCATTAATACCCTTTTTTCAGTTGAAGAAAATTAATAAATGAGTTTAGGTTACAATAATATTTCCCAGCCTTCTCCGCCATGACGTGCCGCATACAATCACAACCCCCTGCTTCTCAGCTGATATTCCTAATAAGCCTGCATATCAGCTGTCTCGGCCCCCGCTTTCCTTTTTTATTTATGCACTTTATAATGCTCGGAGCACATAAATTATGTACAGGCATTCCAGGAATTATTCGTGCCTTCTTGGTGTGTTTGACTAAAACTCAGTGACATAGAAAAATTAAATATTAATTTTTAATATAACTGTATTTAAGTTTTAAAAGTTAATCAGAAAATTAATGAATTTATTGATTTATCATCATAAAAAATATGAAATAGAAAGTGTGCATAAATTAATGCAGTTATACTCGCGTATATGGCTTAAACCCTGTCAAAATTTTAGTCAAATAAGCTATGTATGTACACATTTTAGCACTGATTACAATTCGTCTCTTTTACCAACTTTAATTAAACAAATATATTATTAACAAGTAAATAGTTGTCACTTCAATTGCTATAGCCTGAAGTATACGCTTAGATCAATAAACTGCCGTCGTTTTGACACAACCGTTTGTCTAATTCATAAACAGCAACCGCTCATCCTTAACCCTGAACTTGCCGTGAAAATTGCTAGACTTGACTCTTCACATGTTCTGGATTGTTACAGTGATAAAATATCCTAAATCATACTCATTACAAATTTTTAAATTGAAGGTGCCATGTTACTTTTGCGTTTTTTTACACTGCTTGATATATATGAAACGTAATGGAACTTTATAACATATCGCCACTTGGAAAAAAGCTGTTTGGTGTTGTTATATGAGGTTTGTTTAAATGATTGATGTTGTAATCTGTAAGTCGACTTAACAGATATTTTGTTCCGTATAATCTCCGAATATAGTTGTAGTGCCCAGTGGCCGGTCCTCCGTGAGGGCAGTCGCATGTCAGTATCGATAAAGAGTGGTCGCCCCACCCGCCTCACGGGAGCGTGATGAAATGCATTAGTTTTCGCGTGCCGCGTGTAATAGGCAGCGTTTCCACATCGCTGGGTCGTGACCTCTTTCTCGGAAAACGGAGATTCTATCCTTGCAGTCGAGTTATTTGTGTTTCTTGCATTTGGCCTGACTGAGGATTTCAGTGTGCGGGTCCAACTTAATTCGAGCTTTTATTTCTGATAATCTTTGAAAATAAAGGAACTGTATCCACTTTATTTAAGATTTTATTTCGATAGTGGACAAAATACAAACATACAATAATGAAAATAAGAGTAAGGCATATGTCAAAAATAGTGATAAACGGTTTTGGATAACCTCAAATTCAGATTAAAAAATCATATTATTTTTTTTACAATGTGCTACCCCCGTCGTTTGGACGAATAGTATAAGAAACTCTCTTGTATTTGTGGGATTTATTATCATTCAGAAAATAAAGCATGCATTTGACAAGCCTGACAAGCATTAAATTAGTAATATATCTCTATTGTTCTATTCACTCAAATAAACTCTGTACATAATATCATAATTTTACAAATGGTTTAACTTCATGCAATACACCTGAAAACAGATTCGACAATTTTCCTGCACATGTAGACACTTTTTTACTTTAACATGTATTTGAAGTTTACTTACTTATTTTTTATAATTTAAATATACACTTTAAAACTCCACAGTACATTTAAATTTAATCAATGAAAAAATCTGTATTTAACCTTAGGCAAACTCATTTAAAATCTGTTTAGAAATATATACATTAAAGGTATAGAAGTCACGGTAGGCTCTTAACACCCTAATGCCCTCTGTTGGATGAGCGGCGGCTCTCACTTCCGGGTAAACCTTCAGTGAATGATGATGCACATTTTCACGATGACCAGAGCCGAGCTTCCGGTATTTTTTTGGTAAATACACAAGGCCTTCTTTGTTTAGGCGAGGGAGACTTATGCGGAATATACAGCTATATCATAAGGGATAAATAAATTTTTATATATAAAAAATATGTTTACAGAAAAATAATGTTCAGTAGAATAAAGCATACAAATCCTTCTTGTCGAGAGAGCTTTCTTGTTAGAGCTTGTCCAATCTCTTTCGAACATTTAAGGAACTTGACAGACTTTCAATCCCCGGAGCAAAGCGACTGATTTGTTCGGAAACTTTGAGATAAGTATTGAGTGCTACCATCTGTATGGCCTGCAGTGAGTCCGTGTGTGAGAGCACTCACTCCGGCGGAAGCACTACATTGGCCGTCCGCTTTAAGCTCTCGCCATACCCTTAGCTTTTAATCGCAACTGTAGATGTCGTGTTTATAGAAATGGCCTTCGATTTTATCGCGCAGTAAAAGTTTTAGTGCAGCCCGGCTGTATAAGCTCTCGTTAAACGTATTGATTTATTTTTAGATTCGAGTATTGTTTGCTCCGAATTTCATTAAACCGATAAAAAGAGAACAATAAGACGACGTCCTTAGATGTACTCGCAGTTCCAGTGAAATGCTGAAGTAGCTTAAAAAATAACAATTTAATAACGATATTATTAAGGCGAGACTGCCTGGACTTCGTTCGCTGCAACTGAAGATAGAAATGGCGTGACAGTAAAGGAATACTGATTCAATTTAATATCAATTCATTTCTGTTGGAACAGCTGTGCTTCTTCTTTCATAATGGAAAAATATTTACTCAAAGTTTGCAACATTTTTTCGCTTTTTCAATCGCTATAAAAACTACATTTAGATTTGTCTGCTTGTGCCTTCTTTAGTTATTAAAACATACACTTTTGCGATAATCAGTTTAAATGTGTGCCTTTCATTTTTAAATAATAATTACAAAAATGAAAACCTGATTCTTACTAACGGAAACTAAAACCCGGAAACGTTCTCTTCAATAATGTTTTGGTGTTAAAACTTGTTTTAAAAATTAAAGATTTGTCTTTGCATGTTGACAATAGATACATAATCCAAAATCAAACTCAAAATTTGCTAAACTCCACACAATCAAGTATAAGAATTATTTTATTGCGAAGCAGTTTATTATACTTGCGGTTAACTAACACAATTGCCAGTATAAGGTGACACCTTCTATACTTCATGCGCATAGTTACCGATTACACAATCCCGTGTAATCAAATGCAATTGATGGCTCCTCGTATGATTTAGGTCGCTTATTAAGTACTGGCTAATGCATTGTAATGACGGGTTATCCTGCGATGGCCGGGGGTGTCACCACCTGCGCCCTTATTTACGGCCATCCCCGATTACGGACTTTACGACCGGGGCGGGGGCGGGGGCGAGTGCACGGACGACTGCTATGATATTTTGACATTTTACACCGAGAGATTTCTACTTAGATTATCAAAACACAAAAATACTGCAGACGGAATTTTAATTTCAACATGCACACGTCCAATTTTTCTATATATTTGAGTTGTGCCTTAAAGTGATTGCCTCCTTGCGCATTTCTATTTACATAAAGCAGTAAAAAAAAATTGAACCTACTTGTGAGTTAAATATTTAAGTAATCGCTGTAACATCACATAATATTTTTTTGAATTCTATAAAATGTTGCACACGGTTTCTTGTTGCGACTAATTTAGTCCGCCGAAAACAATTTTTTTACTCTTAAAATCGATTTTTTCATTTGTCATGGACTAGTCATTGGGATATAACTAAAAAATATTTTTTTAAATTTAATTTCAATCGAAACCAGTCGAGAAATTATTCGGTGAGATCATTAAAAAAATATATTATAAAGATAAAAAGACGATAATGTTTAAGGCTCTTCCTATAAAATATTCATCTTGTCTGTTTGCTAAGTTATGTATTTTAAATTTAATTAAAAATACGTAACGCTTGATTAGAAATTTTCCATATTTATACAATAAATATGAATAATTTTGTCTGATAAAGCCCTTGAAAAGCGCTAGCGCTAACAAATATAAATATTTTAATCTCGTAGCCTATTAAGCAATTCATATCGTTTGTTTAAATATGTAAATACTTAACAAAGCATAACATATAATATTTTGTCTTACTATAGAGTATAGACCGACCCGACCAATAAATTCGATACAAGCGGTCGTGCTAGATTTATTTCAAGTGAAATAGAATATGATTCTGTAGTAGGCTCACAAAAATCTATCATATTATCTGTTTGCTCCATACATTCTGTACGTTTAAGTGTAAACGCGCTAAAGCATTCCCCGTGAGTTTTTATTTATCTGCGATGTTTGATAACACGTTCGCGTTTGATATATAGCAATATCCGCGAAGATTTCCCGCACCGAGCCTACGTGTGCGTTTTCAATAAAAACCGAGATCTTTCATCCGTGCAGCTCTACGAGTTTTCAATAGCTCGACAAAGTATTAACAATAAATATTCCGTGATATTTCATGGGCTTCCAATAAGCCTCTCGGCTCTTGGTGGGGCGGGGCGCTCAGGGCGGAGGTGGACGCCGTGACGTCACGCGCCAGCAAGCTTTAGTGACGTCATTATCGTCATCGTTAGCACAGGCACTGCCCTGGAATTACCTGTGATTATTTTTTATTGACACCCTTAGTTACCGCGATTAGGTACGGTCCTGAGCTATCTGGATACACACTCGTGGGTCATTATCATTACATATATTGCAGTGTGTACACTAGTGCCTAAAACAACCCTTAAAAGAGTTACAGCTGGATAACACTGATAAAAGCATTTAAGATTGGTAACTGAACCCTTTCACCTGTCCTTGTTTACCTTTTATGTTAAATAAACTCATTTCAATTCAAAACGAAATCATGTAACATTTCTGTAATTGATTCACTTGTGAAACATCGATACACAAGTTAATATTCAAATTTACTCCCCTCGACCAACGTTGCCTGGCGTTGTATCCAATTCAACCCTCGTAGCACTGTAACTAACCGTTATATGCATGTGTAAAATCGATTTTATTAGATGCTACAAAAATATTTTTATAATTGCAGCATTAATTTAAATTATATTCACTACAGTATTTTCAACATAGCGAAGTCATATAGAAATATTTTAAGAATGATTCATATTAAATAATCGTTCAATTGATTAATTAAAAAAACATAAATGGGGTAAAAAGAGACTGAATAAGTAATTAATAGTAGATCAATCAAAAGTAAAATATTTTTTCACAACAATCAGGATACTCGTATGTCCTAATTCTTATGATAAGAAAGTATTGATTATATATTTTTTTATTTTTGTTGAATGTTGATATTTTGTTTTATAAATATATTTTTCTTTGTATTCTTTATATTATAAGTACTTTTGTTAAAATTATTTCATAATACATTTCAAATTCAATCTAATATATTTTCCCTTGTTTGTTTTTATGCCAAAAAAATATTTTCAGGAGCCACTTGTAATGGCCCGTCTCTGGGGCTTATTAGCGATTGTACAAATATTGGTTTAGGATAGTATTTTGATCTACAGAAGAGTAAACAGTACTAAATGTACATTAACTTGGGAAAAATCCGGCTCAGATTACTGAGCCAACTCTCAAGTAGATTATTTGCTTGTAACTGAGAACAATTTAATTGTGTTTACAAGGATAAGTAGGCCAATACGATGTATCGGAATATTGGTTTGATTTAGAGCACGGATTATTAATTACTTGTAACCAAAAGCTTTGTTTTAGTTACAATAATCAAATTGGTATTGATAGCTTTATTGTATTATACAAAAGACTACAATTTTATTTAAGTTTTATCTTTTACTGAATAAAATTTCCAAATTTTTCCTATGTAATTTCTTCGGTGTTTTAAAAGTTTTTTCAACTTCAAAACACGATTTTATTTTTATTCATTGGCATATTTTCTATTAACACAGATATTTAATTTATAAATACATAACTTTAAATAAAAACGCATCGTTTTTTTTATTTGTGTATTAAGTTATTTTTGAAAGTTCAGAAAGCATATTTCATTTTTTCTGTCAACCGATTTACTTTGCAACTTTTTGAATTTGCATAGGAAATATATTTATACGCATCACACTATGCTTATTTTTTGACATCGCCAATATTTTTATGAGTGAGCTTTGTCAAGGCTTCTGGGAAATGCGCGTCTAATCTAGCGTATATCAAGATCCTTACAGTGGGCGTCATTTCCTCATGGCGAACATCAATTCATATCCGCCCTCGCCACCCCCGCCACCCCCGCCACCCCCGCCACCCTCGCCGCCCTTGCAGCTCTTCTTCAGAATCGTGGCGCCAGCCCTTGACGCTCGCGGGACTCTTTATGACTCCTTGACAATATCTGGAACCGTTCACTCCAATTCACTTAGATGAAAAAATAATCCATTGTCATAGTAAGCTGGGGAATCAATTGTCTATTCCTGTGTCGGTCTACGGGGGAAACTAGCCTTTTGTTGAGCTGCGGGCTATTTTATTACAAATAATATGGATTTTCTGTCTGCAATATCGCTTAATGACGGAAAATGTTTGTTTTATTTAACGAAAAGCACTCAATTTATCGGAAAATTCTTGACAACTGAATAAAATTCTAGACAGATATATTAACGTTAGTATTTTTTAAAAACATTTTACCTTTAACATTTCATGGTATTTGAAGCGGTGTGAAGCATATAAATATACTTTTACAAATAAAATAAACCTTAAGCATTTTTGTACATACCTTCATTATAATAGATAATTTATAAGTGTGCGTACAGAAAAATAAAATCTTCAATTTTACAAAAGTGTATACATTTACATTTACAGTAAAAAATCATTAAGTAATTGATTATCTTATTTTAAATTAATTCTGCGAGAGTCTATTACTTTGGCTGTTACTGAAGCTGCTAATATGTCATTTCACCACGCACCCACCACTATGCATGTTATCATTCAATTTTAGACTATGATAAACATTGATTTGTGTCATACTTCAAAGAACAAGATAATGTCGCAACATATCTGTACGTTCACACCAGTTTACCCTTTGGGTGTAAAACCATCAGGCTCGAGTGGAGGCTGGTGTAATATTTCAGGAATGTAGCGCTTGTTTCGAGAGTTGTAGCGGCACTCGTAAACTACTCAAATATTGACAGCGGCGGATCCGCCGGCGGCACGGCCCTCCCCGTGTGGGCGCATTGTACCGCGAGATTGTCGAGTGCCAATAGCCATACAAGCGCCGCCTTCCCGTGTTGGCATTTCAAAATCAGTCAAAGATCCGAAGAGTTCTCGCGTCTGGCGCGGCGGTTGTTTGTTCGGTTCCACGCATTACTTCCGAGGCGGATCACACGCCGTTTCTAATTACGTTTACACAACCGACGATAATGTTTGCTCTGGGATGGCTCGGATCCAATATGTAACTAGCTGTGTGTGGAGCCTAACTAGGCATTCCGTCTATCGATCCCGCTCCCCCGCTCGGGGGCCGCGGCCGTAAATAGTGGCTGCATTGATTTAGGAGCTATTAAATATAATAAATGGTATAAATATAAAACTTTGTTTTGTGATAAATCGTCGCCGGCGAAACAATAGCGAATTTGACATAATTTTTTGAAAAATATAAATGTTTTTTTTTTATTTGACTCTTTCATAATGCGAGACACAGTAAATAATGGCAGTCGTTAAACTAAAAGTCAAACCTTTAAACTTTTATGGTTCATTCCGATGCCCTGTTTTATACGATAGTCTTGCGTCCTTCTCGAAAGTGCTCTCGTTTATCAATGCCGTGTCTATCATAAAAATCCAATGAAACCGGTTTTCATGTCAAATAATTTGATTTAAAACTATAAATAATATGAACCTACATAAACTAACCTATTTTTATAAACTATAAAATTTTTACAGCTACCGTCCCTTATGTAGCTCCTTAAAACTATCGCACAGTTATGATACATCAAAAATCACTAAACTTTACGAAGCCACGGAATCGGCTGTTGACAAGCACTGCTTCCGCGGCTCTTTCCCTTCACCGCATGAACTTTTAACGAGGCTGAAAACCGAGCGCCGATACTTGAGCGAATTGATGGTCCCACACTGTAGGCAGAGACAGCCCAAATAAAAACTTGCCCACAGTGCGGCACTCGTTCACGCGAATTCAAATCGAATGCACCAGATCAAAGAGCTCCCCGGGCCCTGCGCTGACAGGCGCCGGGGAGTACTCGCCCCGTAGTCGGGGTGTGGACACAACAGCACTCTCGAATAAATCGGTTTCGTACTTTTCGGATACATTCTACTTGCTCAGTTTAATACTGAAAGAAAATAACGACAATACTGCATGGAAATGCTTTGTGGGTAAGTTTTACCAATGTGTGATAAATGTTTATGAATCTAACAAACGTTAGTACTGCACTCTTAAATTTGAAGTGAGTATCATAGTAACTAGAGTTCTCTTTCAAAATAGATATGCAAATATATACATATTTTAGAATACTTTATATAAATATTTTTGTAGATCTTCATCCCACAGAAATATTGCTCTACCTTAAACATATTATTAAAAATATAATTCTTCACCTAGTGTCAACTTGTGCAGTGCATAAAGTCTGTGACAGAGTAGCAAGTATCTACTGGTGTTCAGCGTGTTATTGATACCTAGTGGCGTTATGCGGTGAGCCCGACAAAGGTGACGCTCAGCAAGAGGTCGTTGACAGGAGTGACACGTCCAGCTCCAGCCAAATCAGCTTCGCTTCGGGCGCATGTGATGTTCGGCCAACCCGACCGGCTGCATCCCCGCCAGTAGAGTTAATTATACTCGGCGCCCTTTGTGCGATCTATGGGATTCATCTAATTAATGTTTCGACGTATGCAATTGGGTTTTTTGAACCCCCTCCCTTCACGCACATTCCAATTAAGTACACCTTTATATATATATACACACACACACACACATATATATATATATATATATATATATATATATATATATATATACTAATTTAATTCACATTCTTACATATAGCATTCAAATAACGTGTAATAAATCTGAAATAACTTATTCATCTTCGTATAGCATTTTGCAACTATACAAAAATGAACACTTCTGACTTATTATTATTTGTTTGTTTATTTACTTAGGAAAAATTATAGTGACTTGCAGTCTAATTACATGGATTGTTATATATTTTTTAAAATTGCTTAAACTAAGCAACAGTAGATATGATCTACCCCAGCTTATTAACACTAAGAGATTGCTAAAAGCATCAGTAAAAAATCAAATGCTGTTAGTTTAAAAAAATATTTTTTTAAAGTTTTTTTTTTAAATTCTCATAAATTCACCCTTCAAACTAATCAAAAGATTTACATAATCACAATGAAAACGTTGAAGCCCTCTGCATGTATGCGCCATGTTTAGATTCTACAGGTCTTATGTACGAGCGCATGTTGTGCGGGTAATCCGTTTGTATTTGAGATAATTTAATACGCCGGGATGCATCGCGATAAGCTGCAGATTAAGCACAGTCGATAGCGACAATGCAGCGCGCGATCCGTGCCCAAACATCCTTAATAATCCGGAGGGCGTGACCCAAATTGTAAATCACATGACTTAGTCCCCGCGGTCCTTGTTCGCCGGCCGCCTTGGCAATATAATCAAAGCAGGTACAGAGAGCCCCGCTGCAGTGACCAAATGTGCCCACATCAAAATAATCCGTGTCACGTGTGCTCTTTACGACCAGCCCATCCCTTAATGCACGGGGCACACACTTGGACCCCATTGTTTACATTATCTTTTAAAACTCCCTTAAAATACAATGCTTTCTCGATTCATTGATACTTAATTTATCAAATTTCTATTTGATAATATTGGGATAAGATATGCATGGATTGAGTAACATCGGTTTAAAATTAACTTATCAGGTAACCTGAACGGAAATGAGAAGTGTCTATTAAGCGGAAATTATTCTGAAGTATCAAAGTATTCGTCATGTATGGTTTCGCCTTACTGTTGGTTAATTGATAGTTTCCGTAAGTCTCAATCGTTGTCAAGTATATCATCGTAAATTCATTGCAAGATACACTCCCTCGCATCCGGGATACTTGGTCACCGCGCGGGGCAGGTAGAGATAGCGCCGCGGTAATGGATTCACCTGATTAATTGTTATGTCCCGCTCCGAGGGTAAACATATCTCGTTGTCATAATAACGTCATGCCGGGCCAAATTAAATCGGAGTCTTCACTGCCATTTGTAAGTCCAGGGGCTAAGTGGCCCGACATGACGTTGTAATGTCGGGTAGAGGTTCGGATGAAGGTATTAATTCCTCGCCAGCCTTTTTGCCCGCATAAACATGTCACGTCCGCTAAAGGTAAATGCTCGCCTACTTTATACGCCACTTATGCGGACGCATATTAAATTTTGTATGAATGTTCCGGTTGTAATGATTAACGAACGTGATGCTATTAATCCGTTTATTGTTTGGGTGAATATGTTTATAATATACTTAATAAGGGTGGTGGACTCTCACGCTCTCGATGCTAGCCAGTTAGTATGATCATTAAAAATTACTGCTGTAAACAGAATAAATGAAAACCACTACTATTGCTTTTTTTAAAAAAATGTGTTTATAAAAAAGATACATAAAGAAACGTACTATTATTTAATAATCAGTGGGTTGTAGAAGCATAGTATGATGTAAACTTATATGTTGCTTAGGTTTCGAGTTCACCATAGATTTATTCACTGTGAAAAAGTGATGCATGTATGATCGTGAAAACTGTGTTGACATTATACGTTTTATGAAACATGTCTCAAATATCAAATCAAACTCCAATGTTAAAATATCAATATATATCCATTATTACACAAGTGCATGCTAATAGAAATTTTACTAATACAAATCGTGTATAATAATCCTTATTAATAATATGATTTTTTTTTATTGTTTTTGAGTTAGAAGTACATTTTATAATTTTTTATAAAATATTTTTTGATATTTTCATCATGATCGTAAGGCTATATTCGTGTGTTTGTTATTAATGGTAAGCTGTATAATGCATATTAATATATATATCACCACAGATATAATTTACTTCAGGGTAGTAGAGATGCACATAAATCTACGCAGTAGTTAGATGTCAGGAGGAGCACGTGCAGCTCCATGGCTGTCATATCTCACATACTCCGATTTTAAATTCCACCACTTCACTTGAGGGGAAGGGGGTGCGCCCGCGGGCGGGACGGGTTTATATTTACAAATGCCAGTCAAACATGTCAGGGTGGTTTCACAACCCCCATGCACACACACATGTATCGTCGTGACAGTGAGGAGTGATACTTGACGATTCAGATATGTCATACGGTCGTACGATAGTATAAATGCTACGAAATGATCTGCTGAATAATTTTGCGCCAAATTTTATCCCAAACATTACAACAAAAAAAAAACTTTTATTTTGTTGATTGAAATAACGTATTTTAAAATGCCACGTTATTCAAACTGCACTTTCTTTTTTATTTTGTATAATTTTTATTACGCTTTACTGATTTTTATATATTTTTTTTTACTAGAGTTTCAAAAGCTAAAATTTAAAGCTCATTGAATAAATTAGAAGTCTCGGTAAGTTTTTTTCAGCCTTCTATAAATTAAAAGCAACATAATATTCTATTGAATTCCGCCGGTTTTTAGTTACTGAATACACAAAGCTACCCTCCGCTAAAAATGTATTAAACGAAATAATTACAAAGCTATAATCGCCATTTCTTCCTTCAGGAATGAGTTTCCGGCAGAATAAACAGAGCGCGCAGTATTTGAATTTTTCTTATTTCGAAATGCACTTTCATTTTCCGGTCTGTAAATCCTTTCGATAATTCGAGCCCGGAGACTTTTTATTCTCGGTGGAATATGGCGGCATATCGCTCCTCGCTGTCTCCTCTCTTGCCTCTGGCCGAGGAAATATTAAATATTAAACGATTTCATATAGTCTCACTGCTGCACTGTTTCCTCCGCCGGCTTTGGATTTCGAAATCTTTGGTTTTATTTCGCAGCGGGAATGAAAAGATAGGTGCTGGGAATATATCACAATCTGCGCTTCTGGGGATATGAACTATCTGGTTTAAGTTTAAATTGAATCATGTTTTATGAATAATGGTTTTGTAAAAAAACCCTAGAAATACTTAAACCAAATTTATAGTCAAGTAAATACAAATATAACAGAAAGTTTGATTAATATTTTTTTAAATATTCCCTCATGTTCAAATGCATAAAAAATAAAAAAAACCTGACCCTCATTCAATTATACTTTTTACTTTTAAAAACAACTATCATTTCACAACTACGAACAGTGATGCAAAAAGACCTTTTTTATTCACAAGTCCGAACAGTTACGTGAAAAGACTTTTAGTAAGTTTAAAAATTACTTAGTTTTCAAAGACTGCGGCTACGGTCATCTATCTCCATTCTCACTGACCACATCTACTGCAGAACTTTATCTTACTAAGAAACCGACATACTTTCACACAAAGTATTTATCTGTGGTATATGTGGGCTTCTACTGTAAACTTTCAATCGCAGCATTTTAATTTAAACCCATGTATTTGAACCACGTAATATATATATTTACTCAAAGGTTTAACATTCAATAAGTTTTCTCTAGCAGCATACTATTAAAGGGTGTTTTGGGGGTGTATCGATCACCACGGCGGAAACTTATATCACCCTCTCAGGCCCGTAGTTCCTGAGGTTCTTCTTGTATAGAGGGCGTCCGGAGTCTGGCGTCTCCTGAAGTCCGTAATGTCTGTCTCGGCATCTTCAGAGAAACCTCCTCCAGGCCCCGACCACTCCCGCGGCAGACACTTGACACCGGCGCAAGGCGCAACTGCAACGGGTACTGCACTGCCTGTGTTTGAGACAAAGAAAAGTACGATTGTGATGAATAACTTTTACAGGGCCGGCCTCGCTTCAAATGAAAGACAAATACAATTATTAAAAAAAAACTTAGTAAAAATAAATAGACGCTCTAGTCCTTTTTTTTTCTTTTCAGACATAGATATACAGTTACAGATTTATTTTAGTAAATACAGTGTTACTTTTTTGTCATTCAAAAAAATAATTCGTATATGTATGAATCTACATAAAATTATTATTATTAATTTACAAATTAGTGGCAAAAATATAATCATCAATGTATTCGACAAATTGACTTGTTGGTTAGTTATTTTTCTGCGTAGTCTTATTATAAAGGCTATATATATGATGTCCCAAAATTAACGCAAGATTTGAATTTGTCGCCATTTTTGCAGTAAAGTTTTGGGAACACTTAAAAAAAACAACAATTTGACAGCTGACAGTTTAGGGTTAGTAAAAATGGAGCGTTACACGTTAGAACAACGTGTCTTCATTATTGAACAATATTTAAAAAATAATGAAAGTTTGGCAGCCGCAGTTTGAAAATCTCATACAAAATATGGTCGGAATAGTGTTTTAACTTCGTCTCTCTTCGCTTTGCATGGTCATTGGGCTTCAGTTCTTGTGTTAATTGAATTTTGTAAGGCATGGAGACACAGATCTTTAGTTAGTATACGCTGTTGACAGCTTCTTGAAATTTGCAATTCTTGTCCACGACGCCGAATTGAGGTTCCTGGATTGTCACCGACACTCTTACGCACTGCTTCGATATTGACATTTTAGCGGCTTGATTTTGGACGACCAGTGTGTTTAACGTCTCCAACGAATCCAGTCTCCCTGAATTTTTCAATTAATCTCTTCAAACACTATTCCGACCATATTTTGTATGAAATTTTCAAACTGCGTCTGCCAAGCTTTCATTATTTTTGAAATATTGTTCAATAATGAAGACACGTTGTTCTATCGTGTAACGCTCTATTTTTACTAACCCTAACCTGTCAGCTGTCAAATTGTTTTTTTAAGTGTTCCCAAAACTTGACCGCAAAAATGGCGACAAATTCAAATCTTGCGGTAATTTTGGGACAACCTTTACATAATGGGGGGGTATATATATTTTTTAAGTCTCTCCGAAAAGGTTTTTCCTGGATTTTCACCTGAGCGTACAATCCTGAAAAATTCCCCAGCCCTCGCGCTGATGTATGCAAATCCACGTACGGTCCGCAGTTGTCAGTGCGTGAGACGCGGGGCGCGCGCCGGGACGTCTAGACGACAGAGCGCCCCGGGGCGGGGGCTGATGCTGATGCTGATACTGATGCAGAGTACCTGCGCGGCTGTTTCTTTTTCAAATGAAAAACACCCTGTTTTACATAGATTAAAAGCAATAGTGCGCCCAACAAGGGGTTCAGCATTTAAATTTTGAATATTTGCTTATTTCATATTTTGATCGGAAATTTTAAGTGTTAAAGTATAATGGCGCTGATATGTTTCAAATGAGTATTGGCATTTTTAAGCAGACATTTCTATGCCTCATATGTACATATCCCTATCCTGGGCCAATTTCACCACACTTGCAATTTGCAGCCACTGGCGCAAAGTCCGCATCCACGTAAACATCCATCATTTTTCTTCGATTTTTCCTTGGATAATCAAATGGAGGATGTTATATTTATTATAACAAAAAATGCCTTCCGCTTCTATACCAACTTCAAGAGTTTCTTTTCTGTGACGATATCGTCAACTCCTTGAACGTTACAAATACGATTAGACCTAATTAAAATATATCATATGTCTGCGCTATAGACTTGTAATTACCATAGTTGTGTAGCTCAAATCATTGAATATAACAGGCTTTTTAATAATATTTACTATGATACTGTTTTTGTTTAACATATATATTAAAACACATTATTTGTTTTGATATGCTTATACTACGCATATATTTATTTCCAAAATTAGTTACCAGAAAATATATATCCTGGAATAGGTTTACACAGTGTCTTTAAATATTGCCTTTTCATTCCAGCTGTACAAAAACACTTCCAAGAAGACGTGAATATTAATTAAACTAAGTTAAAAAATCAATTTAGTATTTTTCAGTATGAAAACCTTCGTTTTAATGCAAATTTAAAATAACCTTCCCTTCAATAGCAGAATAAATACACCGCACTTCCACGCTTAGTAACAGAAATTTCTTCCACAAGTGAAAACAAAAGAACATCTTCGAATAAAATAATAAAGTAACCATTTTAACTCATAATCTCCTCTTTGCTCGGAGAGAAGAAGCGAAGCGTGAAAAAGAGAAAAAAAAACGCCAAAAGGAAGAAAATACGCCGAAAAGAAGTTGTACAGAGCCTCCCTCGGCGGGCACTCCGTCGCGGGGCTTAAAGCTCCGCTAAAACATTCATTTAGAGTCCAGCGGGGCGTTTCAAATACGAATCGCGTTAGACAGGCTCTTTTAAATCTCGTCGCGCCATCTCCAGCAGGAAGATCCCCATTAAAATTAATGCAGACGCGTTTTTTCAGTCCGCGCCTTATCGTGTATTATGTCGCGCGGCAACTTCTGAGGTTAATGAAAATAATCCGCGGCGGGGAGGGGCGCGTGCTCGAATGGCATCCGCGGGGATGCGCCATTGTTTCATTTGTTGGCCCTCTTATCCTTTATTGCACCTTTTCATAATTGAAGAGTCTTTTAAGTATAATGGAAACGTGACTTCCTCCGCCTGCGATCCAGAAGTTTGTTCTTCGGAAGTGTGTACAGCGCCTTTCAATTGTCTTATGCACGTTTTAAAGACGTCTTTAATTTTCTTTCGCTGAGATAATTTGAAAGTGTGCAATGAAGTATTTTGACCCTGATATTAATTTTATTTCCAGAAGATTAACGTCACAAACGTGATTTCTCTATAATCAAGCCATGTATTACAGATTGACATTTTTATTTGTCGATCGTTATTTTTAATTACATTTGCATATCAAATACGAAAATCATTCGTCTGACTAATATTGGGTATTGAATATTTCCGCGTCGAATTCCAATTGATATATATATAGTTGTAAATGTTTCAGTATAAGTAACATTTCCGTTTAATTACATGGCCACTAATTTGATATTTAGTTAGTACGCTGTGCCAACCGATAAATGCAAGCTTTCAGTAGCATATTTGTTGCTATTGCAATGCAATTTTTTTGCAATGCAATCTGATTCTAATTGAAATTTCTCTTTATATAATACGTAAAAGTAGCTCTTAGCGTGAAGTAGATCTCAAACAAGATCAACTTTAGCGATTACAATTTCCTAAGATTGCTTTGAATTATTCTGATTGTAATACATCTATAAACTTATCTGCAAGTACTGTTAACATCGCAGCTTAGAATCAGAAACTTTTAAGTCTCTGCGTAAACAGTAAACAAGCTTTATTCGCAAGCAGAGCGGCAACATCCTCACAAACTAGCAAACAGTAAACAAGATACAAATGTAAACAAACTACCCGGCTTACTATCATCTCAATATCACACAAGGCACAGATAATACCGATAAATCGCGGCCAGGGCGATAAGGAGTTCTCGGCTCCTTGCTGGCGTCTTGCGGGCCGATAGCACAGATTTATGGTGGTCACCCCTGCTCCATATTCCACGCATGCATTTGTAAATGTGCTCTTCTTAGTTTTCAGCGCAAGGCAAACACAGATAAATGTCCATATTTTATCTACGTTATGCGCTATACGCTCTATCCTTTGATAGCTGTCAATATTTTTTACTTTGATGTACACATTTATTTATAAAATTTATTTTAGACTTGAGTACTAAAAGTAAAAGATGTACCTTCAATCGAATAAACCAAATTAAAATTTTGCGGAATGTTTTTTTTTAGTACTGTACTCATATGCAAAAAATTATTTAAATAAAGTAATCGAAAAAAAAATATATCGTAATATTTTCAAAATAATTATTATTTCCATAAAATCATATATAAGCCTGTTGAATAAGCATCTAATCATTAGATGGGTGTTGTTTGGTTTGTCTTCGTCTCTGTAGTGAGGAGAAAGCTACGTGAATGTGTCTCTGATATTTTTGCGTTGGTAAAATTGAGGAAAAAGCTATTTTAAAATCTATCTGATATTTTTGCGGTAGTACAAGCGAGGAGAAAGCTATGTGAAAGTGTCTCTGATATTTTTGCATTTATAAAAGTAAGAAGAAAGTTATTTTTACAGGTCAATATATTTTTATGTTCTATACTATGAATATAGGTAAAACAAGTACTTGTTTTAAGAAATTGAATACAAAGAGTATATTAAATTTGTTGTACGTTTAAGAGGCAACTATTTTAAACATTTGGAATTCAGCATGAAAGAGATTTCAATCTCCGTGTTAAAACACTTCGTCTTCCTGCTAGACCGTGCGCCAGCTAACTAAGTTCAAGTGAAGTTGCACAGTTCCGTGGATGCAACTAAAACTGCAGCATTCCTCCGCTCGCTGAGTGACTCCGGCGCATTAATTGCAAGTTATGACTCGCTTCGGCATCCGAAACTTCCCGAACATTCCCGAACTACCTGTTCGACAACCGATAAGTGATAGCGGAATTAATCGAGCTATTCAAAGTTTACTGATAAATTGGATGTTTATAATTACTTCAGAGTGGCGAAAACACAGGAAAACTTTTTATTCATTCAAACAACAACCAACTCTACAAACTGAAACTAACTAGTAATTGATCATTAATTAGACTTATAATCGCTTTTATTTAATTTTATCCACATATCTATTTTAGTATTAACGGGTTGTATGTGACATTATGTTATATATAGTATTTATATATTATTTAATTCTATGAAAACTAACAACCACATTGAAAATTGCTTAAAATTGAAAAATCTTTATTAATTTCCCCATTAACTACACGTCTTCAAGTAAATTTATTGTAATTTATCTCCTTTGAGTGCCTCTCCTCAGAGCAGGTTGGTGACCAGCCTACTGAACGTATATTTACCCTGAGTCAGTTTTACTAGTTCGGCTGTACTCCCGACTTCCAGCCACTGGCACAAATTCCGCATCCACGTTAGCTATCTCCTGCTAATGCCTCTATTTCCTTGAATTTTTCCCTTCCAGATAATACATATGCTATATTATACAAAAAAATCGAGAGCAACAAAGTTGTGCTGCCAGCATTCATAACGTTTCAACGCTAGCTTAAATATAGCGTTTATGTGTAGTTAAGTATCGCTTAAATTTACTAAACTCTTTGGAGTCTTTCTCGCTCGATTTCTGCGTTTTTTTTTTAAGAGCAGAACTACTTTCGCGTATTTACCGTAGCAAGTTCATCGCCACTCTACTCCGAGCAGCATCCATCGCCGGCGCGCGCAGCTCGGCCAGATTATTCAGTTCGACAGCTGACACTGATCCTGACAAATGTATCGCCCGGGCTCCTCCGCCCGTACTGTTTGTTGCCAGCTGAGAGCCAGCTGCTCAGGAAATTACGGGAAAAACACGTCTCTCCTTGCATGCAATATTCACCCAATTGAAATGACGTCAAGGGTGATGGATAGTAGATTTTCCACAATTATATGAACCTCGTTCATGTAATTGTGGAAATACTCGTTCCGTAAAAAAACACGGTTCTACTATGATTTTATTCGTATTTCTTCGATTCCAACCAAGCGTGACATGAAAATATAGAAAAGTGAGTATGCATACTCACATTTTATTCACCAAGGACATTTGGTTAAAACCGATATTGAACAAAAATATATACCCGCTTATAGTAGCTTATAGTGTGTTTGCCGTAAATTATGATAAAATCATTATAAATCGTGCATTGATAATGCAATCAACTTGTTTTTACTGTGAAAATTTATTAAATGTTTTTTAAAAACATAACAGAAATACGTAATTAATGTTAAATTAACTTGTTACGAAGATAATTTTAAGAAAAGTTTCTTTAAATAGAGAATTAATCTATTAAAAAAGAACAGCAGATTTTCTTGTCAATAATGAAAAATCATGTCATTATTCAGAATACCAATTTTACTATACTTTTCACTAAAGTTATCATTTCACATTTTATTTTATTGAATCATTTATTAACCTTTAATTTAATATTATAATACAACAAAACATGTAATGAATAATAATTAAGTTATATGTAAAAAATGTTAGTTCTAAGTTAACAACTATCTATACGTACTCGTACATTCAAGTTCGACTCGATTGATACAAATTGTCAGGTTTACATAAAATAAAGCTTTCGTTAACAGCGTCAGTAAATCAATGATTCTTTTAGTTTCATTTCTCCACTAAAAGGACGTGTGTACTGTGCACACAAATCAATTCACGTTAGGCGCTGTATCCTACGAACACTTGGGCCGCCTATTTCATTAAGTCCGGGCGACGCCGCCGCAGCCCCGCGCACTCTGCATCCTCTCGTTTGTTACTTTTCCCTCCAGACCTCCCCCGCCCTTCACCTGCCTTCCCTCTGGGGCTCGTGATGTTTCAGACGCGTTAATTATCCCCCGGGAGCTCTGCAGCCTCTGCATCAAACTCCACACCGCCCGCACTCCACTTCAGCTACCGTGATTAGAAGAACACATGTCTGCGGGCTACTTTGTTATGTGCAATATATTATTACATGTATATATGTTCTTAACAAATTATTTTCGAAATTAAATTACTTCACTCTATCCGAATCAGAATACTGAAATAACAGTGCATTCTGCAAACAGAAATTCCTGAAACTCCATTATGAACTTCACCTTTGTCGAAGTATTGAGATCTGACAATTAATATATTTTCATTAGAGATCTCTCTCTCTCGAGACGCCTTCGTAAATAATATCGCCGCCGAAGCTTTCAACTGGGACTTGAAGCATTACAACTATTCGAAACATTTAATGCTGTTACAGCAGTCGTTCCATACAAAGGCTCTTGAGCAAGACTTCTAGGGGGAATTAGAAATAATTTACCTTATATCGTATAGTATTTTATTCGCCACTCTACGAAATATATTTATATAAAAAATGTGGTTAAAATTATAATAATATTTACTTGAGAATTTATTAATAGTTACTTTACTAAACTTACTTAATATAAAAGTTTTAGTTCAAATATGTATGTTTATGATATCTTTGCCAAGCACTTTGGTTTTATATTAAATTAGTTGATTATATTATGCTTTCTTTACTACGATACGAATGGAATATTTATTCAATATATTAATACTACGTGCATATTGTTTTGACTATAAACTATATATTACAAAACCACAGAGAGCTGCATAAAATATGTCCTTTCTTTTTCCATTTTTCACATTCCTATGCAGCCGCGCTCATATGAGCACATAAATAACACAATATTCAAAGACACAATATAGAACTCCAATACAGACCGGCTCTTCTACCGGCTAGACGAGCTGACTTGCGGGAGCAGTACTGCGGCTTCTGTTTGTCAGGAGATCTTCAGACGCCGGCCCGCGAGACGCCGGGGGGCCCCGGGGGGTCCCGGGGGGTCCCGGGGGGTCCTGGGGGGTCTTGGGGGGTCCTGGGGGGTCCTGGGGGGTCCCGGCCGGCCCCCGGCGGATCACCGCGGCTGAGCCTCTGCGCAAACAGACAGCTATGTGGTGTCCGTCTGGTGTCCGACTGGTGTCCTCCCTAGGATTTTAGAGTTTAATTACGCGGCGATGAGTGTTGATTCACGATGTGTGTCCAGACGGAGAACGTTTGGAATTTGCAGAGACGGACATTTCTGCTCGGTCGAAGACTCGTTATTGCTACCCCTACCTATCTCTTAAAACACTTTATAAACTATTTGAATAACAACAACGTGCATCACAAATTAATATTGTATAATAAGAAAACTAGTTTGTATACACTATATTAAGTAATACCGTTCTTTCGTCAAAGTATTTTAATTTCTTTATAAACATTTTCATAAAATATTCATGATTGCTTTTATAACTTTGCTACTCAAATGTTTGACTTAATAAGGTCGGGGGGTACTTAAAGAATTACGGTACAAAAAATTACCGCATAATGCTAAATGCTTTATCAAGCGAAACGGTTTTAACTTAAAAACCGTTTTTTTTGTGATTACAAATTAAAATTAAAAATTACATATTTCATAAATATCTTACTGGAAAAACTTTTTTAAAGGCAATTAAAGGCTTCTTAGTCATTATAATTTTTCTTTAGTTGGGAAAATACGCTACATAAAAGCAACTCAAAAATTATTTCGAATGTATCTTTTTAACTGTGTTTAAATTAAATTTTATATAATTTAAATTTTCACAAGTCATGTAATATTGATTGCATTTGGGCATATAAATATATGTTAAGCACGGCCGAGGCGCAGTTGCAAAGTTGCATCTGAAACTTTGCCCAACTCGCATAAACTCACTTATGCACACGTGCATAAATTTCAAAATCGCGCCCGCGTCAAGTAGCGAGGCGAACATTTAGCGCGCATGTAAACAGGCAGCAAAACAAAAGTTCATGCGAATAATTGAATTTCCCCGCGATTATAAAGCGCCGCTGCCACGGAGTCTGCGAGCAATTACGGGGCGGGATTGTCTGCGAAAAGCTCGGCCCGCGGCGAGCAGCCTGCAGCGCGTGTCCTTGACGCGTGCACGTGCACGTAACCTAACCCCCCCCCACCCTGGCTTGATGAAGTTTCAGTCTCGAATTTAAATTACAAATATGGGATGTATTGCGAATATGCTTGTTAAACGCTTTTATAACTTTTTTGCCAATTAAAAATCGAAGCAGACATTTATTGGCTGCCTTTTGTTACCTGCGTTTCATAAATACTGAATTTTAATATTTAATATTGCATGACTGTTTTCGACTGAAAATTTTAGTATTTATTTAGTTAGATATTTTTTACAACAAATGCAAATTAATTGGCATTATAAGTACGTTGTTTCACTTATAGGATATGATTGTTAAAAATTCTTGCTTAGTACAAGTGATTCGTTGGTATAATTGGTAATGCACCGGTCGTGTAAGCTTGGGGATGTGGATTCAAATCCCACACAAATCACGATGATATAAGAGTTTCTTTAATCAATTTTTAATATTTGAAAAAATGTACTTAATTAATCATTATCATATTTTTTTTTTTTTGAGTAAAATACTTGAGTGATTTTCCACATGTTAAAAAAACAAAAATATCAAAATGGAATTCCACCAAGGACTCTCTGTTAAAAACATTGAATTTCTTAATCATTAGCAAATGCAATGTCAACACAAATTCGTTATGACCGGGGACTTCGGGGATCAAGAGTCGACTGACCCTGCAAAAATAACCCTTGTGTTGTGTAATTTTCCATTTGTGATAAAATCAAAATGAGTTATGTTCAGAATATTTTTTAAATTAAATTACAATGGCGTATCACGTTTACAAGGCAGATCTTCGTCCACAATAACAATGAAAGCTGCCCCGGGGGCCGACTGCGCTTCCGGTGCATTTGGCCGTTAATCGAGTTGATTCCGCGCGCGTGCCCCGCCGCGTCAAAGCCGAGCCGCTTGATCCACGCTGCGTGCCGTATCTCCCACGTTCGCGAGATTAGCGAAATCTGTATGCAGATTCTCAATGGCTAAGTGTGCTTAATAGCCTCGATTGCTTGTTGTTTATGTTCCAAACGAATTATGAAATGTATTGATTATTATTAGTTTATAAACATTCACGTATTGAAAGCGTTACCTACCCAGCTGTACATGATCGAGACTTGTTTAGTATTTTTACTGTGTAACATATATCAGCTCGAGAAAAAAATATTTTTACTTAACCTAACCTAGCCCACTCTTTTATGGTGATCTTCTTTGCTTATTGAGACACTTGTTACCGTCTCTTGAGTTGACGACTTTCCCTACAAGATATTTTACGATGATTAGTCTTGACGTCTTGCCATGGAGTTTTTTTTTTGTTGTTGTGGTTTTTTTTTTTTACATTTCTCAGTGTCCATATACACCCATACCTCGCTATACGGCCGCTCTTTATACGGCATTTTGCTATAACGGCCCTTTTCAATAATGGCACGTTTTCGATTTACGGCCTAAAATGTTTTGCTATAACAGCAAAAAAAACTTTTTTTCGATGTTATTTTGTTTACGAGCGTTATTCAGTGTGTGCTCATAGAGCGGCTGGTTTAGACTTGTCTGTGAGTGTTTTATGTACATATTTATTACTGATTGTTACACATTAACTGAAAACATTGGAAATAATTATTGACATTTTTGGTACGTCAACATCAAGGATGCTGTTGACAGCATCAGTGAATCGTGGAAGGAATTGAAATTAACAACAATGAACCATGTTTGGAAAAAAATATGGCCAGAATATGTAAAAAGTGTTACATCTAGGCCGTATCTAGGTGTGTATCTAGGCCGTAAAGCGAGGTATGGGTGTATTTTCAAAGAATCGGTTACAAATTTTTGATAAATTATTAATGACACCAGCAAATAGCTGTGTAACTTAAATATTTAATAGCGTCTAGCTCAAACAATCATATACAAATATCCACATTAACAAAATTAGGTGATAAGCTCATGTTTATATATACATTTTTTGTAGTAAAATTATCATGTCTTTCAAATCATATAGCATGGATTATACAAAAAAAAAATATTAAAAATAGAGTTATCATAAGGAACACTGGTTTTTTTATGTTCGTCCGTGAGTCGCTCACCTATAAAAGATATTAATAAAAGTGACACACTAAAAAGCCGCGGCGCGGAGGCGTGTCGCCGTAAATCACGCGTCGCGCGACCGAGGACAATCAGCGCGAGTTTAAAGCCCGGCGAGTTGACCCTCCCGCCCGCCGCCGCGTCAAAGGATATCCTTTCATCCCATTCACATGCAAATTCCGACAAAGGACCGAGACAATACATCTGCCGCGGAGCGCTCCAGAAGAAGCGAAAGTTCCGGGCGAGGCTAATCTCCTCCCCCGGCGCGCCGCGGCCGCCATCTTGGACTTTTCTGACAGGACGTTGGGTTTACTTTTTACGACGCTTGTTTGGACACTAAGGATAGCCAGCCGGGCAAGTTTTTTAATAACGCTGGTAATTATTTTTGCGTCCGTTTTAACTTTTAATGCATCGTCCAAACTTCGCTCCCAACGCTTAAACTTTTAGCGAATTGGTTTTGTGTCGTTAGCTTGATTTTTTGTAATACAAATACAGTTATTAATATTAACCGCATTTTATTTTTTTTCACAAAATTGTTAATTTTTAAACATACGGTTTTTTTTTTAAGTGTATTTGACGTGTAATTGTGCTGCGCCTCTAATGTGGCACGAAAAATAATCGAATTTAATTTTTTGTTTTTTATTTTTTCTATTTCGTCCTTTACTTACTAAAACATTTCATATTGACTATAAAATAGTATATCTATCTTATCAAACGGGCTTAAATGTATGAAATAAGCTTCTACTCGTAATACCAGCTTCGAAATAATCTAGATTAATGATCTTAAATGCCGTCTTTACTTTATTGGTTTAGCTTATAAACGATGCTGTTGAAGTCCATTATTTAGTTTATAATTATGATCGCTATAAATAAACTATTAAATTTCTGTTCTGAAAACGTAACATTAAACCCGCATTGTTTCCGATTAGAGTAATACTACCTCTTTTTTTACTAATTTAATATTTTTAAATAATATTCACAAACACAATTATTTTTTCAAACAGAATATCATAAATTTTATTATATTTTATTAGCTTGTATCCTGCGTTTGCTTCAAATAGAATTTACCAAAACTGCAAAGTGCTGTCAATATGATTCAACGGAAATTTTACCGATGCTAAAACATATACTTTTAACTGGATATTTTATTCTATTTATTCAAGAAAGATATATATATAGCGTGCTTTTAAAAATAACTTTAAAAAAGACGTTTTTGTTTCGTGCACATTCTGTTTTACTAGAAGTTCTTTAACTTCAATAAGAAAATTTTTCAAGACTTCCCCTTATTGAATCTCAATCCTCATATTTCGTGGTTTAAAATTTTGGCACAGCTCGGACATTCCTTATTCACGGGAGTCTTGGTTCTGTTCCAACGGAAATAAATTTCCTTCTCAGTCGGTAGAAAGGGAAATCTACTTTCGGTATAAATTAAAATTAGTCGAATCACAAGTGCCGGAGTCGAAATGAAAGGAAAATGAAATACGGTACGGCAACATTATGCAAGTCGCCCTTTTCTACGCAAACGAGGGTTTTTTTTTTTTCATAGCTTGTGCTTGACAATTTCTGAGTTGAGACTGATGTTATGCAACGTATGCCATAAATATCCCATAACTCAATGTTTATTTATTTGCCCTTGTACTACCCTTACCTAACTTTGCCCACGACAGACTGATTTTATTCGTATTACTCTGTTTTTAAACAACAAATATGAATATGTAGTCGAATGATTACGTACAAGATTTCGATTATTTCACTTTTTAAGGTCAGTCTTAAGAAGTCTTTTTTTTCCATTTTCTTACCATTTAGCTATTTAGTTTTATAGGATAAAATTTTATACTTACGTTTAGTATTGTTTTTCTTTAATAACGAACTTTACACTTCATCGGTAAGGTATTGTAGCAACCACCAAAGATGGAAAGTTTTCTTCAAAAATTAATTATAATTACTAAGAGTCAACTTTGGAAGTTAAACACATTATAAAGTAAAAATCCGTACTAACCATTTAAAGTAAAATATATTCACAAACTCACTGACCAAATATTATCCTCGAATAGTAGAGTTAATTGGAAATGTTTAAGGGTGTTTATAAACGTAGTTATATTTGTTATTTATATATAAATATTGTGTCCACACTTGTGTACAACCAACAAGTCCTGACCAAGTCTTTATCATTGAATCTCCAATTTCCCGACGGCCTACGTCGTTCTGAAAATTCATGCGATTTTCCGAGTTCACGAAATATAACCTATAAATGATGGAGGGTACACATTTCCGGTCTTTCTTCGTTTCCGGCCGGAAGTCAGAAGCGCCACACTGGAAGATTTGCATGACTTAAATAAAATGAATTAAATGCAAATGATCCCGCCAGAGTTTTATGACCTCGAGTATCCAGCCAAAGCTATCAAATTAAACTGCAGGCATTTTATTGGGCATAGAGCTGGCGTGTCGTCTCTGTCTCTTTCAGAATAATAATATTTCCAATAAAATATTTAAAATTAAAAGTGACAAGAAATAAAGCAACATTAAAAATTAACCAACAAAATGAAGTGCTTTGTCAAATATATTATAATGTGAAATTATTGAAAAAAATGTGATAACATTTAAAGGTGTATCTTTAGTCCATTTCTAATAAATAAAACCGTTATTCATTAAATAATACAGAAGAAATATTTTCCACGATAGTATAATGTGGATTTATTATGACTTATATTTCCATTTATCTTCATGACATAGTATGAAATGTGACACTTTATGTCTAAATAAATATGATTTATGAAAAATATCATTATAAAGCAATAAAATCAATTTATATAAAAAGCATTTTCGATGTTATATCGAAAATTATTATATTCACTATGTAACGTTAACTTTAATATTTTTATAATATATTGAAATATACTCTTAGGTACTTAGGTATATAACAAAAAAAGCTGTTTTTAAAAATAATTTTTAAGGTCCAAATGATTTTTTTTTTTTCAAAATTGAATTGCAAACCACCACAGCTGATATGGTTTGATAACAGATACGAATTTCGGATGCAAACCATTCGGCAATTTCCGCGTCTAGACTCGGGATCATAAACTCTGCCGAGATGGTGTCGGCTCCGAGGCGGCATCAGTCCTGCGCAAACACGGCGCCGTGATGGACTCGCCCTGCCCTCGGGGACATGCACATCAATAATTTACAGGGAAAATCTCTTAACGGCCGCGCCGCCGCAGCCTCCGCGGCGGCACGCATGTTTTCACAATGCCAGGCGAATAAAAATGAGCTTTTTATGGGGTGTTTGTTGCTAAAATAAATTTCTCACTTTCGTAACAACGTCTTTTGAATTTTATGATATTTTCTATTCACTGAAAATATATATTTCAACGCTATCCGGAAAAGAGAAAAAAAAAAAAAAAAAACAGAGATTGTGTCCTCAAACCATAACAAACTGTATTATTTTATTTACTGAATATCTTTAAATATTTAAAATTGATTAAAGAAACTCTTAGAAAAATATCATCGTGATTCGTGTGGGATTTGAACCCACATCCCCAAGCTTACATGACCGGTGCATTACCAATTATACCAACGAATCACTTGTACTAAGCAAGAATTTTTAACAATCATATCTAATAAGTGAAACAACGTTCTTATTATGCCAATTAAATATTTAGTTGTCATAAAAAATAATATTTTTAAAAACCATACGACGGTCATTTCAAGGCGGAAGCTGCGAATAAGCGTGTTTTATGTCCTCGTGCATAAAACATAAATCCCTTCCACGCCCTAAAAGCATATATGTTATGCTTGTCACTCTTTTCTTTAAAATACAAATGGAGCAATAAAGAAATACACAACGAAAAACAACATCTCCGCGAAGATAAATTCGATATAATTCTATCCTTTCTCGAATACATTTATACTGCGGCGGCGGGGGGCGATACATCGTCAATAATATGCCTCCATACATTTTCTGGGGGAAAAAATGGACCGGAGTGTTTAGGCCGGCCCGTCACTTTCGGTCGCTGTGTAAACACGCTATTTCTTACTCCACGGCGGTACTTTCGCCCCTGTGTATGGCAGCTACCTTCACGCTTCAGACGTTTCGGTAGGCTGTTTTTGCTGCCAATTTTTTTTAGTGTGTGCTGTTTTTACATCAAGTTTGTTCAACTTTGCCTTAACGCTTAGCTTAATTAATTTATCGATTTTGTGTTCCTGGGAATGAAGTGAACGATTCGGCTTAAACGTTGAAACGCGTATTTAATACACAAATTATAGGAGTAAAGTTTTTACTTACTTGTGAAAAAAACTATTGCCTAGCTGTATAATGACGGTTAAATATAAAAATATATATATTTCAGATCCTTTTTTGGTCATTGATTTAATCTAGCAGTGCCAGGCGTTCCCATCAAAATGATTTTCTAATCAAATCATGATTCACTACCACTAGAAATAAAACAACGTCAATTTACTTATTACCTGTTTATATAGTACGAGTATTTATTTGCTAGAGATGATCTTTGAGAAATTACCAATATGAATAGAAATAAGTCCAGCATTCGGTCAATGATTATTGCAAGTTAAGACAGTATGGGTTTTCTATGTGTGTTATTTGTTTTATTTATACGATAGCCTACAATGGTGATGACAATTCTATCATAAGAAAAATTCGTGTAAATTGAACCTTTACTCTCATCTTTCATAAGTTTTCACAGCTAGATAAAATACTTCCAAGAAAAAATATCATTAAAACCATGATAGATTTTATATACTTCAAGCACATTAACTAACAAAAGTTCCAGACAATTTCATTACTTTCACAGCTCTATCTTAGCTTATTATATACATCACACAATTCGTCGCGTTTTCTCTAATATTTTCTCGCAACTTTATCCATATTAATAACGGCCATGAACACATAACCAAAACTTTCCTTGCCCCAAATGAATATTCTTCTTCCCTTACAAGTATCAGGCAGGCCCGCAGAAATAGCCTGGGGGTAGATCGTTTATCATCCCTTACCGGACACTCGCGCAACTTCCCCGCCCTTCTTTATTCCAGTTTTCAGCGATCAGTTTCCGCCGGAAAGGGCCCCCTTCGTCAGTTTGAATACAATCAGAAATTTACCCATTTCTAAACTTTACTTGATTTCGAGCTTTTAAATATTTCTACTGATGTATAATGTTAATATTTTTATTAATTTGTACACTTTTTAAAACATATAGTTAAATTTCCAATAGGGTTATGATGTACTTAATTTAACCATACTTTTTGATAACCCGTTTACTTACCAACTAGGCTGTCCCGGGGTCGAATCAAATTAAACTATAATGTGGAATCATTTTTAATCATGCCTTACTCTTTGTTACTTTTCTTTTTATACTGCAGAGTTCCATGGTCAATTAATAAAAGTATTCATATATCTTTCTAGTGTTATAAAAGAAATAAAAATGAAAATTCTCATCGGGTAACTGTGATGGGTCCATCAGTTCTACAACTGACTAGTAAAACTCGGCCTTTTTCAAGAGGTGCTAGAGTGGATGGACGCAGTTCGATAATCAATAGTGTCTTGTGCGATGGGGCGCCAGAAAATACAGAAGGTATCTTCTACAAGGGATAATGCTATCGTTATAACTTCCCAAGAAATTGCACGCATGATTAATGGCGGCCCGGCCGGCGGATTGTTTCCTCGAGACGCGGAGGGTCGCTTGTTTACATGATTTGTGCGATTGCTACAACTGTGATAGTGATATATCGCCTATGAAATATCAGTACGTTACAATCCTTACTTAGAGAATTTAATTTGATCATGTAATTCATGTATACAGCAAGTAACCTTCCAAGAAACTACAGATTTTTTTCATATGCCATGTAATCTATTGTGATATGTTATTTAAAAATATGATAAACATTGATAGGATAAAATTGCTTTGTTTTTTTTTTACCATTGAGTTATCATATATAGATTTTTTTGAATGCTTACATGCGTTTTAAATATTTCAATAAAGTTATGAGATTGTGCGAATACAAATATTTTTTAAAGCTTACTGCAAACGTTGTGTTATTTTCTAAATAAGTCTGTTGTAAATTAAAAAAAATATTGAATGAAATGTCATTCTAAAAATAATAATATTGAATTCATATTACCACACACAAAAATATTATAGATATTTTTAATACAAGTAAAATCTCAATGTTATTTCAAAATACTCAGAGGTCAGGTCAAGTTTGATAATGATTTGATAAAATAATGTTACCCTACTCATCTCCAAAAAGATAACATGAATATTAATTACAACAACAGTTGAATAATAAATACATCAGTACGTTAAAGGTTTCGATACATGCGAACAAAAACCAAACGTATCAGCTCCTAACGCTTGGGTTTAGATAATCAAACAATGCCACCGGACCCACGGGGCATTTATCAGAGCTTTCTTCATGTGCATGATTCATTCCAAAATCAACCGCAGTCTCACTAGGCGGAAGTCCTTCCCATAAATCCGTAACGCATTGGCATAGCACGCAAGCGGTCAACCCTTTAGTGGCCAATAAAGCGGGGCACGATGGAGCGGGCGGGCTGAGACCTGAAACCCTCCCCATCCCCCGCCCCGCCCCACGCCACGCCGCACTCCACACGTAGACCGGAACGGGTCGCGCGGGCCCACACACCTGGCGACTTCCCCAGACCACCTGGGAAAACCAATTTTATACGCTTTGGTATTGTGAATGTAACGGAAAATGTATCGAAATGTCGTCGTATATTTGCTCCGGTGATATATTTGTTTCTTTTGGAAAGTGCCTGCTGAGATTTGGATTTAAAGGAGTTGTTTATTGCTGCTTTTATTCAGTGGAAGAGTTTTACTAGTAAATGAGCCTTGAATAGATTAAATAAATGCGATTATATATAAAGCCCACTTTATTGAGCTCAGACTTCTTTATTGAATTGGACTATTTTTTTGTTAGTACTCGTATAGCCAACATTACTTCGACGTTGAAAATTTTACTTTAAACGAAAAAAAACCTTTTAAATAAATTCAATTCATTTTAGGACTGATTTTTTTTAATCAACGCATAGACTAATTATTACTTACGAGCATTAAAGAATCGCATTAAAATAAAATATATTCTGAAAACACACAGCATTGGTATGAAATACGTATAATCTTACAATTTGCTCATTGGCTGGTGTTTGTTTATATTACATATGTAAATATCAATAATCCATATATTTTTTTTTACTCAACATTTTATTTGAACATTTAATAAATTCCTTAGTCCAGATATCATTCTTAAAACGCGGATATTAGAAAAACGGGTGATGTACGAGGGTGCGCTACGATGTGTGGTATCAGTAAATAATTTAGGTTTCACGCTCCATTAGCGAGCTGCAGCTCTCGCTTAAAAACGTTATCATGAAATTCGCACGCAACGCCAGCCTCCGCCTTATCTCAGCTGTTCGATTAGCGGGGGTTCAATATAATTCAATCAGATTATTGGTGCACGATCAACACGTCTAATAATGTGCGTGAATCCACAATCTACACTACAGTGCAAGGCGGGGAGGCTCGCGACCCGGAGCGGCGGCAATATTACATTCCGCACAGCTTAGTGCCTGGGAATAAATTAATACGTAACTAGTGCCCGTGTAGCAAACAATATTGGGAATTCGTGAATTGTTAATCTTGTGACGTAACATTTCTCAGCGGTGTTGATAATACTAACCTAGCGAATGTACTGTGCGAACTGATGCAGAGTGTGTAATCATTATTTCAATTCAAGGTTCCTCTCGAGTGTATTGGTAATTCGAAAACGACAAAAAAACTTTTTGATATTTGTAAAAATAATATTTATTTATTTATTAAGATGTGTATGAATATATAAATGAGGGCGTAATCTGAAAATAAAACGCTAGTTTGTTTTACTGTCGATCAAGGCTTTGTGATTGAAACTAAACGCTGGATAAAAATATTACTGCAACTATCTCGTATGATTTCATAAATCGATAAAATCTGATTTTCATAACATTGACAAACTTATTAAGAAACGCAATTAATGTAAATAATATTTACAACTCTAATAAATCCATAAAACAGTCCTTTGATTATTGATATTCATATATCATTATATATATATATATATATATATATATATATATATATATATATATATATATATATATATATATATATATGTATATATATATATATATATATATATATATATATATATATATATATATATATATATATATATATATATATATTAAGTTGCTATAGCATTAGTATAAAATTTAATAGAAATTGCAATTTGTAAAAATGTATTTTGCCTTTTCTCTGTTTTCCAACATTTTTCAATAGTATTACGAGTATTATTTTTTTAAATAAACAGCCATAAACACGTGATGTCTACTGTCTATCGTCTTTGAGAGTTATAAATTTTGTGTAAGTTTTTCTCGCAAGTTCAATGCTCAGTTTTGGACCGATGCCTACATTCTGTCAGAACTTTGCAATAAACAACACTATCTTTTCATGTCTCGGTTTCGAAATGAATATTTCGTACCGACCCGATAAAAAAGCGAAGGGTTCACAAGGTGACTCATGCGCGCAAACAGAATGAGTCACAATTAATTTCTACCGCCGCGGCTGAAGTGTTTCTTGGTACACGCCTTCAATATCCCACCTCTGTCGCTAACAAGCGGATTCGGTAACATTATTAGCAAACAAATCAATTTGCCACCCCGTGCGTCAGTTCAGGGCTGGCGGGGGTGGGGGTGGGGAGGTTGCACTAATGCGCTGTTGCTATGCGCAGACGCGTCCACACTCCATCATTCTTATCCAAATAGCCGTAATCGGCCCGCCTGTGAGTTCACGCCGTGTGCGAGATCTTAATGCCGGGAGATTGTTGTTCCGCTCGCTATCTCCGGCCGCTGCAGCTCCCGTGTGCGAACTCGTTAATGCTAATAAGAAGTGCGAAGGTGATACGGTGAGGTACTGAAGGTGTAATCTTGTTATCCGCATTGTACGAGGCTTTCTCGTGAGCGGCGAGGCGTTTTTATTGAATTTAAATACAAAGTTATACTTGATGAACCTCAGAGAAAGGATCTACTTCTAAACTTTAAACCGGGTTTTAAATTTTTTAACTTCAATGAACTTACATATTTCCAAATATATTTTTTTCATCACATTCTATTACAAATGCATTACTTCATCTTCTTCGTTATTTTACTTTTTTTTTTAACTTTACGTTTACAATATGTTGGCAGAATTCTAGACCAGCTTCTCATAGTTACAATATGATTACAGTTAAAATCGGTCGTAAAATGTGTTCTGTGTTATGAGTTTATGAGTAAATTATGAGTATGTTTCACGTTATTTAAGAAAAAATACTTTTTTTCACTTAAGACCACGTTATTTAAAAATACTTTTCAATAATGCGTAATTTACTTTTCCTACTCCACAGTTACTTCACGAAGACACAAAAGACATGTGCGTTAGTCTTCTCGTATATGGACCTTTTTCAAGTTACATTTTATATCTAACAACAAAAGATGTTTATTGTCCTGCCTTTTGTTCCTTTTTCAATGAAAATTATTCCTGAGGCATTTTCTCTCGTGCTAATCACGTGCTGAAAGGCTTTCTTGCATGGGCTGGTTTATTAGGGCCCACGCACCGGGGGGCGCTGCCCAGGTATGTGAGCAACTTCACTGAGCTTAACATGCGTATGAAGACTTAATTCCCTCTTCATCCCTTGGAGATTCAGATCCGTGTAATCGCTCACCCAAAACTGTGCGCCGATATTACACAAGTATCACTTCAACTTGTCCTGCCGTAATTTTAAGAAAATAGTTCTTTTCGAAGTACATATCACGATAAGATTTATTTGGCATAAAATCATTAATATGAATATGATGCTTAAAAGTTATGTCACTACTTAGGGATACGTTCCGGAAAAAATCGCGTTAAGTGAAATTCGCGTATATCGGGGTTTACGATTAAACATACATACATAGTCTCAACTTAATACAAAAAATTACGAATCATTTGAATCAATCACTTTAATTCTAAGAACACTTTATGCTTTATTAATACACTTTTTACATGTTATTTTTACTGAAAAATACATCAATTGTCTATAGGGTAGCGTTTCTTTTGCGTTCTTGTAAAATACGTTCATAACATCCAACGCTGTTTTTAATTGTTAAGAGAAATCAATGACTACATTATGTTCACACACATTCTTAAATAATAAATTCGGGTAATGCGAGGCATTTTAACGCGAAATTTGAAATTCGCCTTAAACAGCGCATAACGGGGTCGCGTAAAGCGGGGTATTACTGTAGTGGATTTTATCTACAATCTTGATAATTTGGTTTGAAGCTCGTGCAGCCGAATCGCCATTTATAATAGATTTGTCAATTGTTGTAATTTTCTTTAGGCAGCATAAACAGGCAGCGTTTTGGACGTGTTGGCTCGGCGCACATCCGCAGCCACGCGGTCCCTTTAATCCACTTCCGGCGGCCCGGAGTGCGGCGCCGGCGAGATAAGACACGTGCGGCGTCCCACCGTCACCCACGCGGTCCACTACCCGAGGGACCTGAAACTACAATCTATTTAATTTGCATGCCAAATTACTTCGGGGAAATTCATCAATTTCTAAAACGAATTAATTCACAGACATGATTTGACGCTTTTGACGTTCTCATTCGTTTTTTTCGCAACGGTAGAGCTAAATACACATTCCCGAGTGTATTTTATACAATGAGTATTTCATGCTTTTTATTCGTGATTAAATAGTCTTCAATGATATCAGCTATTGCCGATATTTATATTCGTTCACTTGTCGTATTGTGGGTGAATAATAAATACGTTTGTGAATCTGTTAAAATATAATTATCCTTATGTAGAGTTTGAACCAACGTATAAATTAAAATCGTTTGAATGCATGAAATATAGACAAAAGAGAATTAGTAAATACGAAAAAATATATATTCAACTATAATATATTGAATTTTAGCTAGTTGAAATTTATAACCACGGCCACCCCAATAGAAGTTTTACAAAATATAGAGATGTAACATTCTTATCTATATACGTGAGAATAATTTCTAACAATGACTTCATTGGTTTGGAAAAAACTTTGACCTTTGAAGCAGCCAAATGGAAATGTATTCAATTCATTTCAACAAAAAAATAATATACATTAAGTTAAGCATGGAAACGTTTTAATAAATTTTATTTTAGTTTATTATAAAACGTATACCAAATACTTCTTGCTTATTTATATTTCATCAAAGGGACGTAAACAACAGCAGCAGGGATCGCGGCGCACCCCACGCAACCCTCGATATCCCCGAAAACTCCAATGGATCATTATCACCATTACCTGCTTAAGATGTCACCGCCCCTGGCCCACCTGGCCCCCCGACCATTCTGCCTAAATCATCTCACCCGAGCCCTGATGGTGTCAGGGCATGGGCTTTATGATCTATTTGTTTGTATGGAAAATTACCTGCCGAGATTTCGCGAAAGATGCGTGACTCTCGCTGGAGTAATGAAGGGGGGTTCCCGCGGACATGTTTTGGCAGTTCAGCTTGTTGAATATTTATACGAAGCATTGGAATAAATTATTTTAGCGTTACTTGGTATTAAAGTGTTCTTTGTATTCTTATCATTTTTTTTGTATTTATACTTTGAGAAAAATCATGATGTATACAAAGAATATGCTTTGATTATATTATAAAAAAAATATTTATTCAAATCATTTGGATAATATAACAAATAATTTTTTTTAACGTTGATGCAAGGAATTTGATTAAAGCGATTTATTCATCCTGAAGAAGTGTGAACATTAAACTGCTGATTTATTAATTTACGATTATCGAGAGAAAGACGTTTATATTTAGTCCATAAGATTGTCAATATATATTTACTCCTTTATAAATCAAAGTATCGAAAACTTCAATAAGGTAGCACTCCGATTTTCTAATCTTTAGCCGCCACCCGCTTATCATCTCAGCGGGGGTGTGAAATTTGCTGACGCATCGAATAAAAATCTTTTTGATCTCCTTGCACCGGCTACAGGGGCACTCCCTTGTCCTGGCGCAACCGAAGGCTTTCATCACACACATCAATCGTCACGGTCCACCCTGTATCGTCATAACCACGGGGGGTCTTGGTGACCGCCTCCCCACCCCCGCCCCTTCCGCCCCACCCGAGCCCCTAACGATGATGTGCAAAATCATCCGGAACAAATGGACGCATGATTCCGTGGTCTTTCGGAAAAAATCGGCCTCCTTCGGGAACGGTCCGTATGCGGTCAAGAGTAAATATTTGAACGAATCTATGCTATGTTGGGATATAAGGAGTGTGTCCCGTCGGTTTCGTAAATCTTATGTGGCTCCAAATCCAATCTGTCAACAATAGTAAACGGGTGGCTCGTCCCAAGCTACGTCAAACTATTTATAAAAACATAAAAGTGCTTGGATTAAAGCTTTATTAAAGCTCAGAAGTTTATTTTCCTGAAAAATACACAATTAAATTAATGCATATAAATATATATTTGAATGTTTTCGTGCCCAATATGCAATATATCGTAATTAAGAATAATTATCCTATGCTTTATGTGAAACAATTTTTTATTAGTATGTACATTTAAAAAAAAGACAAAATATAATTTTATCTCATATTATTTTATAAACGAACCTCATAATAATACTATTCCTATTGTATTATATCAAAACATATTAAGGTAGGATTTTATATGTTTAATTGACCTAAATACAGAGGCAGTGATAATTGAGTTCTGGTGTTGTCGTAACCAATTGATTTCTGTTTTGACAAATTGCGTTATAGACGAGAACAATACTTTCTCTAGACGAATCCTATTATCACGAGAGTGCAGTTCTATGTCAAGGAGATTAGCGACTTCAGGAGTAACGTGGGGGAGCATTCAAAAGAATATTGAATTATGAAGAAGGGCTTAGAGCTAGAAAAACATTATGGCTTTTTAGATGAAGAAGCGTGAACCTCGTGCAGTGTTTTCACTCTTTGCAAATTTATGTTCAATGTATTTTTTGCTTCCGTACAGTATTTATTTAACGCGTACTTTTATTTGTCATTATTGACGGATATTAATTGAGATGATTCTATTTTATTCATGTTTATACATACGAATTATTCAATTTAATTGCTTTATCTTATAATCGATTTTCTTCTCTTTGCAATGTTTTACATGTGCGTTTCAAGTCCTCGCATAAAGTATTTAAAAAAATATATTTTAACAATCCGAAAATGAAAATATTTCTAAAAAAATATGATATTTAGTGATAATTCTAAATTATTTATTCTGCCTATCGACTCCATCCTTGACTGTTGGCGAAAACAGTAAAAAAAATCCTTCGATCTTTTAAGAGTTTGAAGAAACTCACTGAATTAAAGTAAATTTGAATATAAAATAAAATAAATCTATTGCATATTTACTAACGAAAAAGAATTTCTCTACATCGAAATACCTTTGATAGTAGTTTTAGTTACCATTTAAATTTTGCTCTGTGGGTAAATTCCGACATAGAGAACTTTTTCAGCCATTTTAAATAAAAGCGTATCGTGTTCACTTTATCCGGAAATATTTTGTTCATACATCAAAAAAATCCTCGCATACGTCATGCAGTTCTGCATTGTGTCTGAATAATCTAAATACTTTTTACGTTGACCACACTGAATTTACTGGGTAAAACATTTTCCGTAGAAGCCGACGTTTTTCAATTTACCTTTTCCTTTCTCGGTGGGTTTTGCGATTCAATCTAACTTCTTTGTGACCTCCGCCCAGGTCGATGCAGTCCCTTTCGGACCCTGGAAGCAAATAAATCACAGGAACTGCACTCGACCGGGTCCTGGACAAAAGAGTTAAGGGCCTAATAGCCGGCCCGCGCCTTATCATCTATGAAATCTCCATTACAGTAAAGAAGAGCGCCCTTAAAGACGGGACCCGTAAAGCATCGCGATACATGAAAATGTTTTGGGCGCGCGTGGACATGTCAAAATATCAGGGATGGCACATTTATAAAAAAAAAACACAATTTTAAACTATTTTTATAAAACAGGTAACACATAATTAACTTTTAAATGTTTGTAAGAAATTCACGAAATATAATTTGAATTATACTACAAGCGAAATTATCCCGTTATGTGATAACTTATATTCAAGCTTCTGCAGCAAGCTACATAAACAATAGTAGTAACCCCATTTTGACAAGGTACTTCTAGAGCACACTCCACAATCATTCCAAGTCAACTGCTCCATTACAGATCCTTTATACACGCTCACGGTACAGAATGAAAAGAGCGGGGAGGTCACATATTTTACAGTATTTAAACGTGTGCGTTTTTGAGTACGTTATTTAAAATATATATTTTCATCATAGTCTTCATAAATCACGTTTATAGTCGCCGCGCAAAAAATACCCCGTCTAGTTTCCAGAGAGACATGCAAAAAGCGATTGTGCATAAAACACTGCATGCCGTTTTTTTCCGTAATCAAATACAAACAGATTGTAGTTGCGCGGCATTCTCGTTCGTATAAATCAAAAACAAACTAACCGTGGCGCGTCCCTGCGCGCGACACAGAATAATGGCGCATTATGATTTAGTGGCGGTATTTCACTCCCTCTCGCTCCGTCCCGCTCCCTCCCGCGCGCTCCGGGGGCCGCGCGTGTCGCCGTCCCTCTCCCCCGCGTAGATCGATGCCGCCGCGAGCGGTAATGAGCGGCTCGAGCCACCGATCTCCCGGCGCCGCCTTTTTTCTTCTTCCCGTTTCGATTTATTTCCTTCTGTAGGGATTCTCGTTAAGTCCTTTCGACGTCTCTGTTTGTCTCCGTTTTGTTTTTTTTATTTTTTATTTCGGGTTTCGTCCGCTTGCGTGCGCCTAATTTCACAAATTAGGCTATATTTTAATGGTGACTTATTCATCAACTACATGAACGTTTTTACCTGTTTTTTTTTTTTTTAGTAAAATTGCGTATTTTGGCTTTAACGAAAAATGATCAAAAGACATTCGCAACAATCTCTCAAACAAATTATTTACGTTCTTATTAAAATGTATTTGAATATGTACGTATAGCAAAAATATTTTATTTTTACAATCCTTCTCCGCGTGAAGTGATTCATTTCATTTCTCATATTTTTGCGAATAAATTTTGCAAATTTCTAGATTTTATCAAAAAATATGTGCAATATTTTTTATTCAGAATAATAAAAACACAGTAAAAAAATGTCCGTCTCCATAGACATCCGAATCTTGCAACAACAACTAGCAACGTGAAAAGAAGACTGAGATAATATTGTTTTGTATTTTTTTATTTTTATTACTTTACTGCTGCTCATGTCATATAAACTCAAGTTTATTATTAAAACTCATAAATATTCTATGTCCCGAATAACTCAAATTATATAAACATTCAGCGTTTTATTACTGTTGTCTAAATTTTTTATGACCTTCCTGTCAACTTTATGTAATATGATTTTAATTTGAATTTCCTTTCTAATTTTTATATTTATTTTGTTCCAGGTATGTTACTTATCGTCGTATCGTCATTTTAAATATCGTTAAAGTGGTAAGTTTTGTGAACTATTTTATGTTTGTAAGTCTTTTTGCTTACTTTTTTCATCATTCGATATCTTTATACTACTTTAATAACACTCTGCTAAAATCTTATCTACCAGTTACTGACTGGTTGAACTTTTTATAATTTATTTTTTTATAAAAACATGAGATATGAGAAGCTGCGAGAGAAAGGTGTAGTGTTTAACAAGTGATCTAATGGCATTTACTGAGTAAAGCATTAAAACCCTGTATTAGAGAGGGATCAGCAATAGCGTCCTACTTGGTCATTCCTAAGGGCAAAGTTTGGTCACTTTTGAGTAACTTTGTGTGCCCACAGCCTAAGATTGTCAAGTCCAGAGCTCTAACTTGAAATTCATTTCGCCCAGAGTCTCGTAGCAAACAATATCAGCCGGCGCCTAAAGGACCGAGCATTAAAAGCACGAAATATATTTCCAAGTTTTAATTTTTAACTACGTCATTTGCCATTTCATTATTTCGGATACATTAAACTTTTACAGTAGTTGAAACAATAAACATGAAAAGTGGGAGAACGCGTCGTTACTTCCGTCAGGAAAAGTACTTTTGCTGCTGGCTGAAAATTTGATGCCACTTTTAATGCAGAAACTGTTAGCAAACATTAGGAAAGTTTTTTTATTTTTATTAAGGTCAAATTTAAGGATGCCCTTAAGTAAGTTTATGAAAGGTTCACTTATAACACTTTAAGGATTTTAAAGGTATTTTTAAGCTTCAAAATAGATCCGTAAGAAAATTAATAATAATTCTACAGTAAAAGAGTGAACTCAACAGTAAACATGTTTTATATGAAAAATTTTAATCAGAATTTATTACTGTGTCATGTTATGAAACTTTTATATAAACTTTATATGAGTATATTTTATATGAACGTAAACCTTTTTTATTGAAATAAATATAAAAAAAATATTCTAAAAAAACATATAAATCAGATAGATTTTATTATATATATTAGACTCATGGGTAATTTAACTTTAAACATTTTATAAAACTGAAAATACGCCAAGGTATTTAGTACATCTCTAGCTTATCATATTTTATAACTTCGTGGTTTTTTATTTGGACAGTTGCTAGCCAACTGCAAGATCCAGATAAGTTTTGTTCAAATTAAAATGGCTTAGTTAAATAAAATTTATTTTAAACGCAGCAAGAATTCGACCTTTGTGAAATAATTTTTTTTCCTTTATGTGTTATTATAACGATAATAATCAAAATATATATTTTCAATTCTTACTTCAAATAGTCAATAATTTTTTTTAAAGTTGTCAATAACAATATCGAAAAATTCAGTGAATATTAAAAATTATATCTTTAATCAATGCTGATTTTTTCGAAACATTTAAACCCTCACAATTTTATATTTACGTTTCGATTGTATATTATCATAAATGGTAAATGTTAAGATTATAAAGCAGCACTGATGGGGTTATATTATGTCGTCCAACAGCCACAGGGAATATTATTCGATAGCATGACAGAAGACTACCTTATGCTAGCGTAGTTCGGACGATCGTAGTCTATAGAACGACCCGTTGATTTTTTTGGAGAAGACACATACCTATAACTGCTTGTATAGGGAGAAATAATGATGATAATAATTTTTAGTTCGCATTACTTCTGGTAGTATCTCTGCCGAGCGTATTATTTTTACGACTCCAGCATTTCCACGCAGATAAAGGCAGCGGCTATTAATTTTTATTTGATGACTGCGGCTGTGCGTTATGATATAAATTCGTCGCTACCATTATCCGAGCGGCGATGATTTGTTATTTACGAGTGAGCATCGCGACTCGCGTGTTCCGGCCGCGCAAGTGCAAAAACAGCCATTCGCCGAAATCGAAATGCACAAAAACCCGCCGAAATGCAGAAATCCGCACATTCTGCCTGCGGATAATGCCGACATTGAACTTTTTCACAATTACTCCGAAAAAATAAACACGAAATGGAAAAAATATGCAGTCCCGGCGAACTGTTCGAACTCATCCTCCGCTGCAGACGGCAAACCAAACACAGCCCGCAGGAATATCTCCGTCTGGCACAGTCGATTGCGGCACGTACGGACATTTGAACGAATTGAATAAACAGGATATCCGTATTTCTAATTCCGTTTTGTAAAATCTTCATTATCCGCAATGAAGAACTCGCGCGAAATTAAAATATTCAGTATCGCAGACCGCAGAATATCTCCGGTGAAACGCGGCACGTACTAACGTCCGCATGAATTGAATCAACAAAATTTTCAACCTTCAAATGCACTCTATATATCTATTAGCATACACATTAATATGATGCATTTAATTTATTCGTCTGGCGCTTTAGTTATTTCGAAAGCGTAGAAGTTTTTTGTTTTCTCTTTTCATAATATATCATATCTTTACGTACTTCTGCAATTTTATTCTATTGTCTGATGCACTCGTAATAATATGTCTATGTGCGTTCTTTAGACAGAATGCTCGGCCAAACTGTAAATCGAAATAAAAACCGCTTCTAAACTCAAGCTTTAAATTTAAGTGCCTATGATAATATAAATTTGCCTATCGTGCTCACATCTTTCATGTGAAATTATTAAAAAGCATAAATTTAGTCCTTAATTAAAATTCTACCCTTATAAGTCCGACGCATTAATTCACTTTTTACTGCGTAGATATTTTTTAGTAATAATTCCATCTAATATATTTCGTGCAATAATTTATATCAGTTACTCTCAGAAATTGTTATCCTTCGGGTAAGCTCACAAAATTATTATTCGAAATTGGGTCGTAAAAAACAAAGGCTAATTCGCAGATAACCAAAATTACTTCCATAACCGACGAAGATTTATCTAGCCAACCTTATATAATATAATATATATTTCTCTTGATACTAACATACAATGAAATAGTTATACAAAGTAATTAACTTATGAGAAACTACGCTGTATCTAATCGGTATCTTGCAATCAATTAACGTACAAATCCCTCGGACCCGAGTCGGGGGCTTATCTGTAATAAGAATCAATCATTTTCCATGGTTTGGGTCATCAAGATGGCACGGAGGGCGGCAACCGACACGGGGCCTCCGAGCCTACCGACATAATTGAAATGTCCGGTCCAAACTGCGACAAGAGATTTACTCGGGGAAGAATCGCACTCTGCGAGAGCGCCTTTTAAATCCTTTTTCTCTCCGTCGCCGCGGCCCGCAGGAGCAATCTCCTCGCTCGTTTTGCAGAAGTAATTTGTGCGCTGTGCTAATTAACTGGGCCTTTGTTGTAATTGAAAAATTTGTAACGATGTTTTGTTTGGCGGTTAATTGGTGCCGCACGCCACCCGGCAAATAATCGAGAAAAAAGTAAACAGTGATTACACATTTAATAAAAAAAATGTTATTCTAAAAGTTTAAATATAAAAAAAACCGCTGTTTATTTTTTTTTGTTACTTTTATATGTTGATATTTGGGTCAATTCATTTTAACAAACAAATAAACCTAGTGAAAATAATTAACACGCTATTGCTTTTATTTAACTCAGGGGGGGGGGGGGGGGGTTAAAATTAACGAATGGTTTCATGCATTGTTATGAAATTGAATAATTTAACGGCGGCGTGTAAACGGCAGATCTATTCTCATTGTTCAGCCCGGCGCTAATTTCGCAATTTTGCGCTAAATCACTCTCTATCCATTTAACACCTAACCTACGTGTGGCTCGCGCGGGCAAAGACTCCGGCCGATACCGCAGCATCCAATTTCAGCGCCATCACTCTGTCAGCTACAAGACAAGCGACGAAGTATCGCATTAAAGTTTCCAGCTGCCGGACCGGGGCGAGTGGATGGCAGAGGCCACACGCCCGGCAGACCGTGCTATTCATGATAAATGATCCTCGGAGAAATTCATACCAGTTCCGTAAAATAAATAACAAACTACCTGTGCGTTTTACAGTATTGATATTTTCTTTTGTATTCGTTGTTATTATAATGATGTCGATAGTGCGAGTAGATGTATTCTCATATTACGAAGTCCACGCTCTTATAATTCAAGCTAGTGAAATTATAGAAGATCTTCTCTACAAGCATTCCTTTGCCAAAGCAGCTATCATTTCTTCTATGATGTATTAAAGCTACCTAAAATTCCTTTACTCACAAAACTGAAATCCTAGTTTATACTCAACGACATGAATATTATAGAAAAACATTGTAGAGTATGTCTACAGTGGATCCAACCTAAGCAAGCATAAGCCTGCGGTGGCCGGAAACACGACAGGGAAGGTGCATAGTACAAGTAGAGTTTTCAGGAACCCCTTCACACAACAGATGTTGGGAAAATCCTCAATAATAACAAAAGCAACTTTATTAAATATTATATAAATATATTTTTTCGGGTTTTCCAGCGTAATATTTTTAAAAAATCGTTCGTTAAAAATATGCAAATCAGGGTTGATATGTACAAAGAGAGCGGAATATTTAATAACGAAGTCATAAGCACCGCACTGAATTTAATGTTTAAATTATACCGTTCTCACGCATGTGCTTTGTTCAGATCTGCGTGGGCGGGACTGAACTTCAGTTTTAACTTGCCCTCTAATATGGAACAAATAAAATAAATTTTCTAGGAACTTTGCAAAGAGAGCGAGAGGGAATGCCGACGAAACTAAATGAAAAAAATCAACGGCGAACATTCCGGATTCAAACGGGAAACATCCCCCAGAGCCTGAACATAATACTGGAAATATTTTTTTTCAGGCGTGATGGGGGGGGGGGGCTTTTTTATTTGCATTGTTATTTAGCCAGACGATTGAGCAGAAACCCAGAGCCGCGGACGCGCGTATTTATTATTTGGTTTACCGAACGTTTTTAATAAGTTGCGAACGCTGTTTGAGTTGCCGCGCCGGCGGCTTTCGCCAGACTGGCAGATTTTTTATTTATTTATTAAAAACTTATAATTATCATAGCAAGCAAGCAAAGCAGCAGCAGCGAAATTCGCTGACTTTGGGGGAGATTTTTTTATAAAAAAACTCAACAAAAAACGCATGTTATAATACGTACACATGAGTTTGATTTTAAATAAATATTTGTTATCTCCGAAGCTAGCGTAGCGTAGTTTAAACATAATTGAAAGTTAGATTATTTACACGGTAAGATAGAATAAAGATTCATCAGCCGTGACATCCAAAAAACATGATATATTTTGAGTTTTTTTTTTTTTTTTACTGTTCAACAGCTTAAATTTTGATGTCTTTCACGCTGGATTAAATCTCGTCAGACTTTAGGGGTCTTCGCGTGGCTTTACAGCCCAAATACTAATCCTCGCGCTCTCCGAGCACGCCGACTTTAGTCAAATCATTCCTAACACAAAAATTCTGAAATCCCCGTTGTTCTCGCCGCTCGAATAAAACCGCTTACCGCCGTGAGGTACGGCCGAAAGCCTCGCCTCCCCGGGTCCAGACAACAAATGTAGAAAATGAAAAATAAGCGAAGAAAAACTCAGCCAGCATAAATGGTTAAACGGCCGATATTTTACGTGGGACGTCACAGGCACGCGCACTTAGCCGATTTCATTGGCTTTATATATCGGATTATGTCGGGAGGTGTGAGCGTCCCCGTCGGCAAGTTCCGCCGGTTATGTCATACAAGGAATGACCCGAGGCAGCGCGCCGAGCTGTGTGCAGGCTGCTGCTTTTGTTTTGCAATTTAAAGTGCTTTCTATTGTTTCATAAAACAAAAAAAAACCTGCAGCTATATTCGCATTTAGCTATTACTGAGTGTGCATTATATTTTCACCTACCTTTGATTTATAAATATTTTTTGCATTGTCTATTATAAATATGTGTAACATTTTTACTATGGTGCTTCATATTTTTGTTTCTGCTGTATATGTTTAGTTTTTATATGATTAAGCATTATAATATAATGATAAAGTACCTGTGTATTTTGTCTTCACTTTGAGTTTATTAAAAATTTGTGCATTACTAGTTTCGACCCAATACACTGGGTCATCATAAGATGCATAATTAAATTGTTTAGTTATGCATCTGATGATGACCCAATATATTAGGTCGAAACTAGTAATGCAAAAAAAAATAATAAACTCAAAGTGAAGACAAAATACAAAGGTACTTTTATCATTATAATAATGGATCTTCACGAATCAATCAATCAAATGCCTTGTCCCTCAATATGATTAAGCATCACATATATGTAATACTGTTGCTTTATTTTATATCCAGGTATTGAAAAATAACTATCATGATATTCAAATCTTCATGAGTTTAAAATACCTAGTCAACTAGTCAAATGCATTAAATAAATATGAAACCAACCGTCAATACACAAAAGCTGATACTTACTAAAAGGACTTACTAAAAGCTTCGATTCTCAATGGAATCAGTTAGCTTCGTAGTTAGTGTTCTCTATTGAAGTATTTATACACAGAGAACCGCCAGACTACCACAACAATACATTTCAACTCATTGTGAGTGTTTTCCTATGAATTCACGAGCGCTGATTCAATATTACATTAAAGCGCAAAGTTTTCAACTACTCGACTGCTAAATAAAGCATATTGTTGCTAAGAGGCGGATATTATCTCGGCACTAAAAGGCCAAGATCGTCATAAAGCCTTCAAGGTTGTTTAAATTATTAAGTTCCAGCGAAATGGGTAAAAGTAACTTTCGTAACCCATCAGTGCTCGGGACATGGATTGTCATAATCTTTTAATGATAATGTATTTCAGTAAACTTACCTAAGTATTTTGGGTCCTAATTATAAAACTATAATTCTATACTATCAAACTAAAATAATTGAGAAAACATTTAAATTGGTGACTATTTTATAAATTTTAATTTCTTCTTGGAAAGCCTAGTTTATAACTCTATTTAATAATAGTATCCTAGTTATAAAATAACCGTCTTTTGGTGGGGTGTTAAACACAGCTGTTTACTAACCATTGATGGGGTTCGAGATTAAAAATAAACAAAAAACCGTTAAGAATTTACTTTTTTTAATACATGCTACATCAGATTTTTTTATAAATAATATTAAGGCAAAACATACTGCTAAAAATTCATTTTAACACATATTTGCAAGATGTATAAATCCTAAACCTAAATCAGTAAATATATTTTATTGGTAATAACTTATAGCGCTTCTTTATTTAGCAATGATATATTTTATCACGTTATTATTTACCTGTGCTACAGCATGATATGATAGTATTTTTTCACCCCTGCACAGGCCTTCATCCCTTATATTATTCGGAGGGTGTTGCTCGACGGCTACCTCCGGGCTCTGCGGGCACTCTCCGCGAGGAGTTTAACGCACTAATAAATAAGCCTAAGTAGAATGTATTCACTAGGAGCATCCTTACGCCACCACAGTGGGGTATGTTTTGTCGTTTATTTGATTTTTGTATTATTCTCAGCGACAAGAATATGCGAGCATTCATAACGTCCCCTTCTGCATTTTGTATTATTACATTTTAAAAAATGTTTGAATGTGCTTTTAAAAACAATGAATTCATATTAAATTTTTAACTAATGTGAATTTTTTATTTTTGTTTTTTTTATATCTTTAATTTACTTTTTACTCTCTCTTAAGATAATAAATTCTGACCCTTTGAATCGTATTTTTCCCAACCCCACAAAAATATAATCAGATAATTATCTTTCACTCCCATATAATAGTGCACTTTTTCAAGTCTCTCAAAAGCCTCCTACTTCAGGTCTTCAAAGCGATCCACCCTCCTCTCAGTCATCCCCTAATAAGAAGCAAAAAAATAATCTCTTAATACGCCATGGTGGCGTGTTTTCTTTATGTTTGTGATCTTAGGCCTGATCATTTTGTATAGAATCGGTAAATCTGGACTGCCCCACGTCCTACCTGACGCAATACGTGTACCTCCCTTTGATATCAAAGCTATAATCTCTGGCGAGCCGGTGCCTGCATTTCTAGTATTGGAATTGGTATTGTCATTATCGTGCAATAAACTGATTGATCACTCCATTAATACGAGTCGCTGCGGGGGACAGAAATTGAGATTTCATTCGAACACAGGTTCATCGATGATTGTAGACGGGCTTTGTTTGCTTGCAACTCTCGTATTTTCGGTTGATTGCATTTGAATATGCACGGATGTATGATGTTTGCGATTTTCATGCTTGTATACCCAAAACCCTTTAATCAATATTAGTGCTGCGTCCATCTACAAAGAGTTAAAATACATGTGTGTAATACTTTCCATAGTATATCATAGATTCGTGGTATACACACGAAATAATGATAGAGTAATGATTTTGAAGAATATCGTTTTTTAGTTATAAATTTATATGGGCAAAATTTTGTTTAGCTTTGATTTATTATCATTTTATAATAAAAAAATTGATAAGCAATTCATTGAGTACTGCTAGGTTCTAATTTTTTTGTGCTTTGTTTGATCTATAAAAAAGTCTGATGTGATTTGATTATTTTTTAATCATTAATAAGTCTTTGGATATATATCAATCGTTTTATTTGAAATACTATACAATAGCTGCAGAACAGAATCCTCAGAAAGTTAGATGAGATGACTGAACAAATCTTCCATTTAACAGTTATTCTTATATGTACGAGTATATATATAATGCATTGACGTATTCGTGCATATGATTTTGGATTCTAAAAAAATTGTACGTATTACGTAAAAAAATATTTTCACTTTCAAAATATTATTCAATTTACAATAAATTTTATGTACAGTCCATAAATCACGGTACACTTTCATATATATTTTCCGAGATTATCAGTTAAAACGTTACGCCCAACATTCCACTTTCAGTTTTTATGAAGCTCAGATGTCCCCGGCCGAGATACAGCCTCAAAGCGTCCCCTAACTCGATTACCCCTCACGCTTTAAATATACTTTGGAGGTTGTGAATTTTCTCGCTTAAGTTGTACTGTGTACGCGTACGCAGCCTCCGCCTTGCACCGGCCCATAAAGGCCGCATAACTCTCGAGCTGGCGTGTTATATCGACACTACATAAATACACAGTATCTGTGCGAAATAACAATACTGCTAGGGGGCGGGGAGAGCCCGCAACCGCGAATGTGATAAATTTATTTATTCTGCATGTGTGAAATAACGCACGCGAAGCCTCAAGTTCAACATCGCTTGATTAATTACGCATTTGAATAACTGAGTATTCGCGAGCTACTGCGCCATACTTAAAAAAAATAATTAACAATATTTTACAAAATTAGTCACAGAGATCCAATTATAAGATGTTGCTGAAAGACATTGACGCAGACAAAAAAATCCCGAAAATACAGAAATTTAAAAAATATATTATTATAATTTGGTGTTTGTGTAATCTCTATTCTCTTTTAAGCATCCTAATTTTGTTAATCGTAATTTTATATGTAGAATTTTAAGGTAGAAAGTGTCTTTTGAGTAGTAATTTATGTTATAATCAACCCGCGTGAGATCAATATTTACTTTATAAAAATAAAAACGATAATTATCAGATTATGTCTCAAATTAAACTATTTTCAATAAACGATCCAGCCTATGGTTGAGCATTCTTTGCGAGCCTCAAAGGTGGTATATACGTGTGATAGTATATATATATATATATATATATATATATATATATATATATATATATAAATATATCATATTCTATTACTACAGCATACACCTAAAGCATAACTCGCATAACTTTCACTGCAGGGCGCGAGCATAACATAAATACAGGGTGGCTCGAAATGACAATGAAGCCCCCTCCCCGCACCCCGCACCCCTCGCCCCTCTCGCCCCGCCTGTGCACTGAAGCGTGATTCTACGATAAGCCAGGCTGGAGCAGGGCGTTTTTTTGTCTACATGTCCAAAACATTCGCGGGGCGTCATACATGACGGATCGTACGTGCTATCCATATTGTATAAGCTTGGTTATTGATAAATTACATTTGGATTTTTTTATTTTTTTGTTGTCCTTGTAGCTACGTTTTGGCTTGATAAAATTATCGCTACCCAACTGACAGACCTATTATTTTAATTTGTTGTTAAATCAAAAATTTATTTATCAGTTATATCATAAAGGTACTGTTCAATCATTTATTGTTTTTCCCACACCACAAGATCTATATGTGCCCAAAATTTTGTACTTTAAATGATTAACTTGTCATTAACTTAACATTATAAAAATTATTAGCATGGTTCTATCTATCTATGCAATATTTCTATTTATTGGAATTAAATTTTTCGTACAAATTTTTCTGCGAATTTGCAATAATGTTTTATTTATATTGAGTCACGTACTAGCGATATATTAAAAATATTAATTGCAATAATATTTAAATCACGTTTTAAGCACATTCTAAACAAACCTAAAAATATTTAATATATCCAACATTCATGTTATATTGTATTTCGAAATACTATTTTACATTTTGTCCAAGGAAAACGATTACATTATAGAAATTCATAGAAATAAACAAAACTCGATGCCAGACTGTGAAGTTTCTTCTGAACCATTGTGGTCAAAGCTTCCTTCGCCTCTATCTCAAGGTACGTAATGATCTTAACCCTTAACTGCATCTCACAACAGAACGGTCACAAACCGTAAAACCTTTTTTTAAAGCACCATAAAAACTCATGATATCAACCATTTAATTTTTTAACCATTAATTTGTACCTGTCGAAGTAATTTAGTTGAACTTTTTTCCACTAACAGCACTAGAATAGACACAATCCATATTACAAGAAGCCATTTGCCAATTTTTGGCGGTTGAGTGAAAACGCGATTTATAAACTAGTGATACACATTATTGGAGATCTTTTTTCTACTTGAAAAAAATATTTGAACATTTCAAAGTAAGTTATTTTCATAATCCATTATTACTATTTAGTTTTTTTTTTGTATTTTATGAGATATGGTTATTTTTCTTTATGTAACAAATTGGTCACGTTATGTTTGTGTGGTACCTAATATATTATTTACAAAGCGTGACTGAATTACTACTTTTGACAATTTATACGTTCCATTGAAATTGTTTTATATTTTTATCGTATATTTTTCGAATGAATTAAAAAAATCAACTATTTTCCGAGAAGGAAATATTGGAAATCATGGAAAATTGGGATGATAGTGACTACAGTTTTGATGATGAAGAGGGTTCTATCATTCAAAGCTCTAAACCTTAACCAGAACCTGAACCAAAACCTGAACCAGCATTGAAATTTCATTCTAAAGAGATAAGTAACAACAGGATTTTATGGGCAAAAAAGAATATAAAATTTGATGAAGATTCGATGAATTTCAAAGGATCTTCAAAGTTGGCAGATGAAATAATCAAAACGACGGCTCCATTGGATTTCTTCTAGTATTTTATCGATGAAGATCTCATTTCTTTTATATGCGAAAAAACTAATTTATATGGAACATTAACAAACAAAACGAATACTTATATCAGAAAATTCCTGGGAATTTTGCAATACATGGCGGTGGTACTATTGCCTTATACGAGATCATACTGGCGGCCTGATATCGGTGTAGAAAACATAATCTCGGCCATGTCTATTAACAAATTTGAATGAATAAAATCAACTATCCATTTCAATGATAATTTTGCTATTGTTGATAAAGATCATGATAAATACGACAAATTACACAAAATTAGACCTATAATCGAGACCTATAAATTTTCAAACATTCCCAAAGAACCAAATTTATTAGTTGACAAACAAATATGTGCCACCGCCCCTTCACATCAGGACTGATGAGTTCGCCCATTGGCCAATACATGAGATCAGACAGAGGTGCAAATATCCAAAGTGCACCGGTGTATCTCGTATTAAGTGCAGTTATGGTAGAGCAGAGAGCACCTCTGACAAATAAGAATAACTGCTTCATAAAATTCCACGAATAATTGTATCGTATTTTAAGTCATCCTTGCACTGTATGTCCTTATTTGCATTCTGAACAATTGACTACCACTTTATCTTAATTTTTTATTCCTAAATTTAATTTAATTTTTCTCTATTTTTATCGAGAGTACCCCTTTTAGGAGGTATTCAAATAAATCAATTAATGAATTATTTTTGTGAATTTGTAAGTAATTTTTGCCACTGATACAATAAAGATCTATTTAAGACCTACCACTCTTTTATTTCGTTTAAAAAAAATTCTTTCCTTAGTCAATTGCTACGTTGTATTTCTAAAAGGAATGTATATACCACTACATAATGTGACCAATATGTAGCACTCTATTTTTTTCTTATAAAACATATGAAAAATAAACAAAATATTTTTTTAATTATTTTTCCCTGAAATAACACATCATTTCCAAACTCTACAATTTTTTTCACGGAAAAATAAAAAATCATGCAGTTAAGGGTTAACGAAATATGAGATTCATCGCAAACCCTAGAGCTTTTCTTATTCCAACACTGTAGAAGACTATCAATCAAAGCAGAGAATATAAAGACTGCTATCTTTCAGTTGTGCACCTAGAAAACCAGGTGCTAATGGCTACATTACACAATTAATAAAAATAATTAAGCTTTTATCAATTTGCGAACCTGTCGAGCTCTTATTTGTGGAATTTAAAGTTGGTGTACTTTATGTCCCAGTTACCCAGTCAGCACTCAGTATTTTTCTCTTTTAAATAATGTAATGACCCAACTTTTGCAAGGAGCGCTTGCGAAGCTACTGAACGAAAAATTCGAAGAATTATAAATTGGATGACTTCTAGTTTGTCCGCTTTGAACTTTTAAGTAGAACAGATAAATAACCATTTATTGCTCGCCAAGTCGCCGGAGAATCTTCAATTTGGACGATTACATCTGAGTTATCATATTTTTACGGATCACGGAACCCTGCGGACTGAAATGGCTGCAAACTTCATGTAGCTGATAAAAAAATGAGATTATGTACCTTTACCTGTTTACATTCAAAATTAAACTGTTAAGTTTAAGTATTCATAGCATGAAATGAACTGTTTTACATTTCAACGACAGATGTTTTCATAAATATTAGCTATGTATTTATGCAAGTATTTTGAAGTTTTTTTTTATTATCAAAATTTATTTTATATATTTAATATTTTTGTAAAAATGTGCCTTGTGTCATTTGATTATTATCGTTTAAATAATATTTAAATTTATTTTGATTGAATATTTTTATTTGTTTTTTTTTATTAAAAATCTTTCAACATACACTATAATCGAGTATAAAATATATATACAATATCCATACATTTTATTCCCTGATATTAGAAAACAATAATAAACTAAAAATAGTTAATGTTTAGAAACATTATCTCACTATTGGTTTTTAAATTTTGTATTTTTATTTAATGATATTTTTCAATAAGAATTTAAAATAAAAATAAAATATACCCTGTTAGAATTTAAAAAAAATTATTATTAAAACCAACAGAAATGTTCCTCAAAATATTTCTCTGGAGGAATAGAGTGCATTTGAATGTCTGAACATAAGTCTTATAAATATTCTGGTATGGTTTCAGTTCAGCAAAATAAATTACCTTCTGTGTGCAAACTGCCTCAGTTTTCAGGTAACCGACCAGAGATATTACCCAGCCATTCGTAACTGAATAAAATTATTCATAAAGTATAACTCATCGTTTATGCAAAGTATTGCCAGTCTGCCGTATCTGTACCGGTCTGATATTGTCTGTATGCAATCAAAATACACCAAAACAAACACCGGAGCGACACATTCAAACTACACACCAGCGCATCACAATAATGCCACTCTCATAATGAACAGTATCAGAACGACACTAAATATTCATAGCCACTCTCCATGGGTCGCTTCGATATAAATGCACTCTAAATAAATGCCCTTTTTCTAAAATGTTACTTTTCCACGGTCGAGGCAATCTGACGAATTTTATATATATATATATAGGAATATCAATTTTAATATAAATCTATTGGACAAGTCTGAAAACACCAATTCTTGATAATATTAATATCATTTATATCATTGGAATTAGAAAGGCGCGAGACGAAATTGAAAAGGTCCTTTATTTACAATCAATATTTCTGACAAATCAAGCACATTTCACAATGCTTGTTGCAATAAAAATAAAGTTGCTAAAATTAAATTCACTTCCGATTTAATAGACGTTCACTACATCACGGGTGTTTAAATGTACGAATAATGATTATTTCCTCTAATAAGACTCACTTTTTTTTAAATTACAAAAAAACTACAACTCAAATAGCGCTTATATTTTTACTAAAAATAATCGGATATCTGTATAATTGTATGAATTACCTGTACTCTGAGGTCAAATGTTTTCATATGGAACACGTTAACCATTGGGTTATATTGATAAGCTATGAATTGGGAATTAATATTAATAAAAAGTAGCCTTAATTACTATGTATTTGTGATATTTAAGTTTAACATATACTGATTACAGAAGACGAGAAAATTCATCTTTTGTATATTATCACCAGAGCGCGGAGCCGACAAAACACGGATTTACAGACTAGCGGTGCACTGCGGAAAACATGAAAAGATGACAGATGCATAATTTCTTGTCAGAATTTATAAGGTGCCTGACGATTTGTGGAAATAAGGATGAAAGGAATCATTTCGGCGTGAATTGGCATCAGTAAATCCGCAGGCAAAAGGTGCGCTGAAAGCATTAAGCAGTAGTCCATAAACAAGGAGAGATTGCATTTCTCGTCATCTCCCGTGGATCCTCCCGCCGCTAACAATGTTGGATTGCGGCGCTATGAACAAAATATAAATTTTAATATTCGCTGCTGCATTGCTTCTCGGATAAATTAATTTGAAACCGTGCAACTGCATCTTCCCTCGGCTCCTTGTGTTATTTTCAGAGGCAGAAGCGTCTCTGGTTTATGAAAAAGAACTTCATAGTTTCTTTGGAAACTGCCGCCTGATTTATATTTTGCGCGCGGCCGCAGTGTTAGAACTTTAATGTAATTTTGTTAGTAAAGTATATATTTTTATTCTGTTTAAACTTTCTTTTGCTAAATCTGCGCTTTTTCCGTATTAAAATGACAGTACTCGTTTGAGAATAGTTGATTATTTCACATTCAAAGTTTAAATACAATTCATTTATTTTGTAAATGTGATAACTACATATTATTTATATTTCATTTTACTCGTTTTATTCAAGAATCTCACTTTTCTGCTTCTGGTTCGAACCTTTCTTCAGAATAATAACAGCGTCTCTTAAGTTCGCCCCAAAAATGACAGGATTTGCTTCAGATTCGTCGATCAAAATCACTTTTGATGTGTTGTAAAAAAAAGTTTTTGCCGAAGATGTGAGTGCTCTTTTACTTTTAAAGGAAATAACTTCTACATTCGTTTTTGGAGATATCAGATACGTATCTGAATTTTCGAAAGCTGAATAAATATCCGAAAGTTTTCTAGTATCTTAGTAGTCTATATAGACATTCGACGCTTTATTTTATTCAAAATATATATTAGCTGCTATCAAATCAACCCATTGACCGATTAAACTGAAAAAACTTTTTTACTTTTCAAATAAAATAATTTAAGTGCTATAAATGATAAAATGTACTATATATATAATAGTGTTCATCTTTAAAACTGACGATGGTAAAATATTTAAATAAATATGGTAAATATTTCTAGCCATTTTGTGGTAGAATCTACCACAAAATGGCTATAGTTTCCATAAAAACCGGGTCTTATAATTTCTAAAATAGAATCACGCATCTGTCGTTGATTTAAAAACGGCCATAAAAATCCCGAAAAAGGACGCAAAACGTCAAAATAGTCCGTAAATAAAGTTCCGAGCGAGGGGCGCGTGCGCGGACCGCCCCTCCCCGCACCCCTCGGCAGCCACCCCTACCGTATACTCCGTTCAGATAAAAACGCAATTCATTATTAAATATTAGAATAATTCATTATTTATATTTAAAAAAAAAAATGAGCATTTTAAATAGAGACATTTTTTTATTTCTAGAACATGACAGAGGCTGCTACGCATAAAAAATCCAGACGCTTTTGTTATGTAGTAAACTGGTTAATTATATCAATCTAATGAACCTAGATAATAATGTTTTATAACAAAGAGGACGTCACGTGTTTGTACATCACGCAACATGACAGTTTCTATTAATAAAACACCGCATGTGAACTCTCGCACGCTTTTGTTTTGCTAACATGTGCACATCGTGATGCCAATTCTGAGTAATACATCATATTATATGAAACGACAATCCTTTATATTTCTAAATATCCTGTCTGAATAATAGCCACGTTGCTTTTAAAGTCACATTCAATTTAATATCTAACTTATTTGTGTCGTCGAACATCAGACATACGTTATTACGCATTTCAGCGTTATTATTTTTTATTTAACATTGCATCAAAGGTTCACATTTCATGCTCGTGCTTATAGTGAAAATGTTGACGTATATTTTTTCGATATATACACAAGTAATTATGAAAGAAAATATTTTTCAATTATATAAGTATGCAATTACGCATAAGCTTAACAAGTATAGTTTTTAGATCTTTCAGAGTGTAAATGCGCGAAGGGTTGTTTGCCCGCCGGGGGATTTGCCGGGGGGTGCGGTTTGGCGTCTGGTTTTCGAACAGACCCTCCGAGACTTCGGTATGCGGAGTGAAATAGTAAAATCGTGAGCGGCCACAACTCACCAAAATACCGGAGAGTGTAGCGAACAAATCAGTATAGGCCTGACAGTGGCGCGGTGCGGGTGTGTCGCGCGATCGCAGGGGACGCTTCTCGGACTGTTTTCTGAATGACAATCGCCGCCAAGCTCTCGATGACAATCAAGCCGGTGCATTTCACCGCTGGGAGAGTGCTCCGAATCATTAGAATGCTGTCCGTGTGAACGAACTGTGAACTTTTGGACTTTATGCCGTGACAGCTGATTCCGTGTTGACTGTTGACATTGGGGCGTTTGTCTATTAGCCGGTTCGGAATTTATTAATAGACGACAATCTGAAAAGATTGCTCCCGTGCAGCTTGCTTCTTTGACCGCTTTGTGCTTCTGAGTTTTCTGTTTGCCGCGATGTTTGTTTATGATTTGCGCTTGTAAATACGAATGTAACGAGAGTCCAGTGCCAATCGCGGACCTCATTATGGATCACAAATTGTAAATATTTGTGAGAAGTGTTGCACTTACAGATACTGTACAAAATAAGTATATTTTTATTTATTTATTTACTTTTGTTATCATTATTTCTTTTTTAAAAAAAAAATAACCACCTCAACCTACATATTTACGAATTAAAAAAAAAAAAACACGAAAATTTATAACACAGGTATAATTCGTTCAAATCAATTTAGATTAAAATATCACTCGCAAAGTTTATTAGCCGAGGAAGTATCATAATTCACTTTTTATTAATTTTCCTAAAGGTTAAAAAAGTGGCTATTTTTATCGAGGCTAATTTTTCATATCCAGGTTAACGCCGCGAATCACGAAGCTCGGACACGACTTCGCGTGCACTTCAGCCCGCGCACCTGCACGGCCCGTGAGGAGTTGTCACCGCTCACCTGTCACACGAGCCGGACTCGCCGTGCTGATGACCGCAGCCAGATACTCTTATCGAGAGCCGTTCAAATCCCGCGAGCGCCGCTTTGAAAATCAATTTTGCACATTACGCATATCGGGACTTGTCGGGCGCAATATTAATTTATTGCCTCGCACGAGCGAACCGTTTTCAATTCGTGGTTAAATCGGCTGTGCGCCCAGCGTGAGGATTTATTATTTGCATGTCATTTGGATATGAATTTATCTAGAAATGCTCGCGTTATCTTTTTGTTACGGGTGCTCTTTTGCAATTTTAATTAAATGACATAAATATGTCATTTTTTATGACGCCATTTCGGATGTGTACTGGCAGATTATTTTTGATGCATGACATCCGTTTTAATTCCAATTTGACATGCTTGTCAATTAAAAAAAGTCGTCATACCTGTTAAGTGGTAGGAACTTCGCTTATTAAATAACTAGTTGCCGAGTTGAAAAACACACTGTTGTTTATATTATTTAGAGTGTCTCAACTTGCTAGGTTATTCAATGCGGGGAATTAAAAACCATTAGAATGACAGTTGCTCATTAAAACTTTAGTTAGAGTAATACACATGTTTCAACCTTCCCTCCCCTTTAGTCTCAGCTACCATTATTGGTATATTTTATGGGTTGGAATATATTATATGCAAATTAAACTATCGACTTTTTACATATATAAAATTAGAACTAGCAAGTTGAAACCGATTGTATTATAAACTGTACACCAAATATTTTAATTTTCAACACAATTTTTCTCAGTTAAATTAAATAATTTCGATTAAATTCATATACTTATGTAAAATTAAATTATCACAGATCATAAAGCAAACGATACAAATATTTATGGTTGACTGATAATTGTTGATCCCAATAATAGATAACTTTGACTGCTTGCAACTTAACCCGCTTTATTGAACAAAACCAGCTTACTCGCTTACTGACCACCGCGCCATGCTTGGACCGCACCGCTGACATATTGCCGAGCTGTGGACTTTCGGAGGGCTCCAGTGACTCAGGGCGGCGCCCCGGGGCGAGGGGAGGACCCGGGGGCGCGACCCTTGGAGTCCTGTTGTTAGCCACACGAGCATGGCTGCCTTAGAACGACGCCCTGCTCTGAAGAAGAGCCAATATTTGGCGTCGTTGATTTCTGCTTACAAACTGTTAAAACGCTTACTGCCCTGTCTACTCGAGTGCGTCTGATTGATTCTAATACCAACCCTACAAATAACAACAAAAAAAACCCAACAAATTTTCCTTCTAAAGCTCCCAATATTTTTTATGTGTATATAAATACCGTTTAAATAACGCTTATTAAACAATCACTAATAATAATACATTTCGATTATATTAATAATTAAAAAAAACAGAACTTAATAATAACTGCTTTAAATATTAGTTATAAAACTCTTGCGAACGCCCTTTTCATTATATAAATTTTATATCAATATAATCATAATAAACAACATCTTAACAACACCCTTGATAAATTTGAAAACATAATTAATTCCACACTCCATTTTCAGTCTTCGTTAAACGACGCTTCCTTTTAAATTTTAATATTCTTATCTCCCAAACATGCCGATCATAATTATATTAAAATCACAAAATAATTTGATATTCAAAGTTCCCGGCAAACATTCAATTAAATGTCTCCCTTGTAAATCGCCCTCCGCGCTTTGCTTGTGCAAAATTCGGTCCGCTGTATTTTTCATGGGCCCACCAAGTCTGGGAGAGCGGAGGTTCATAAAAGGAAATGGCCTATGAGCATTTAGACTCTTGGCGCCAGTAAAATTGATAAGAAAAAACAAAGGCATGAGCGAAAGGTCTTTTACCTCATTCGTCCGTATTATGGGGCCCAGCGACCTATGCTTTTATATCGGGACGTACTCTACTATCATTGACATTTTACTACGAAACCTTACAAGTCTTTGAAACACTCTCGCTTTTGAGTCGGAGCTCGTAAGGCGGCGTAATCTATTTTTACCCGCGGTTACGTAAAATCAACTCCAATAATAACGAAATATAATAATAAAGATTCCCTTTCGATCGATCATTCTTGCTAGACAAACAACAAACGCTTCAGTGCTTACATCTTGAAAAAGAAAGCTTCAAGCTTACCGCTTCAACCGCTTAACAGCTTAATCGCTTGGCTTTCTGAAACAGGCATGTCTCTATTATACGAATTCAAAAAATCGTATGCGCTTCCTAGCTTCCAAACTTTATCTGAACCTTAACGACATATCCGGGGATTTAAACTCTCCCAAAATGGCGACGAATCCTAAGTGCGGCTCCGTCAGTGGACAGACACTGCTCTGAACTCTCGCCTCGTGCATCGCCCATCCGCGAGGAGAAGAAGAGGACGCCGGGGGAGTAGATGGCCACGAATGGGCACTAATCTCACCAAATTGAACAAGTCTAGGATTACCGAAGTTGACAACGTGAGTATTGTGCTTTTTTATCTACGCTTCTTGCAGCAGACTCCCTCTGCTTTATTATCTTCAATTTTTTTCGCAATATATGCTGTATTCATAAATCTTTTGCGTTGTGATTTTTTTTATATGAATTGCAGGAAATCTCATACGGAAACTTTATTCGTATGTACAACTGTATAATCATATTTCTGTTCTTGCATATGCAATTATGCCATAACTTGTTTTTACTTCCTACAGATATATCATCTACAGTCGTAAAACGTAGAATTTTTTATAAGAAATACACGATAATTACACGCCGCATCCAACATAGGAAACAATACGTAACTAAAATATCAATACATATTTCAACAACAGAACATTTTATGATAAACTTCGCGCACAGAACACAATCGAATCACAAATACAGCCTCGCCTTGTTTGAGTGCAAATGGCCAGCAATAATTCCCCTGAGATTTTCGACCGCTACATAATGGCGCGTAGTCAAATTGAACGGCGTCAGCAAACATTATTTGTTCCGTACAAATTGATACTCCGGCCGCAAAAACGTCCGCAGTGTAAAACGAGTTACGATCATAACACAATCACGCGTTAATTGGTATCAATCGGGCCGATCGCGCCGCGGGGAGCCCGGCCGCCATGTTGGCGGGATTCAAAATGTCGCCGTTTCGGCCAGAATGCTCGGCGGCTGCCATGACAGATGTTGCGGGAATGCACGCCACTGCATGCTTCGTATGAGGTCGATTGCTCTATAAATACATGCTGCACTCGTAGATCAAGCCACGTGAAATGTTGCCTACTTCTTACTTATCTTGACAAAATATACTTCTGATGTAACAAACATTCTTTGCTTAACTTTTGAGAAGGTATAAAATTAATCGTAATTTGATGAGTGCTTTCGTATTTTGTAAAGATTTGAATATACGACACTGAAACTCATAAGATTTCATTTAAATGAGGAGCATTTGAACTTTACAAATGATTGTCATTAGCGAGTCTTTGTTGTGTAATTTATTATGTAATTCAAGCTTTGCATTTCATCTACATAATTAAGTCAACCGAATTTCTCAATGGTGAAAACTCTCGTTTCATGATTATGTTTTATATATTCCAAGTCGATCTGAGTCATGATATTTGTGTTAAACATGAACTATTTATTATGAATCCATATAAAACAGGAAAAAAATATACATCTATTACTTTAATAATCATTTCACTTTATATAAAAAAAATATTTCTTAAGCTATTTCAGATGTAAGTCAAATTTTATTCAATAAAGATTCGCCCGTCAGAATAGATATTAAACATACGGATAAACGATTAAGACATCAGTATCAAACGCTATCATAAAATGATAATTTACTGTGAGGTTTTTTTTTTTTAATGGCTTTGTTAGATGAGTGATTATTCCATTGCCTTCTAGCCGAGAACTTGTCGGGCCTACTATTTCAAAACAAAATTTAAATTCTCAGCTGATGTAATTAAACATACGCCCATTTCAGATTAATAAAAAATATGTATACTGCTGCATATGCGAGTACGAGTATAAATCGAATGAAAAAATACTTAACTTTATATAGTTCATGAAGTTTGATTATTGGTTCCGTAAATATTACAAATCACGGCCAGAATTGGCATAGACCCAATGCCACGATAACTAATAGCATGTCGATGGCAGGAAGGTAGATAAACGGAACTAACCTATCACAAAAATTGCCTATGAAGGTAAATTTTTATTTAGTTAAAAATAAAAATAATTTCATTGATGTGAACCGTAACCACTCCTAAAATATAGTCAATTCAATGATTCGTTTACTAGACACAAGTTGAGAAAACCGAATATTTATTTTTTCATTTATTTATCAATATTGTTTATTGTCTTTCTTTAGTTAAAATACATATCGGTTCAAAGTTTTTTTTAAATTACGTTTCACGTTATAAATTTTGCAAAGATTTAAATCTTCGAAAACTACTTAATTGTAATTAACATAAGTCAACTCATACGTATATTCCCATGATCAGTGTGTCACATATCCATCAGTATGATTACTTTACCGCTTATTTCTACATTACTGCTGGTATACACTTGTACAAGACCGCCAAAAGTGGCCGTGATCTACTCAAACAGCCAGACGTCCCAATTTTTCAGCGATAATATCATAAATTGTCGCAGCCATTATAAAACTATCCATGTCACCGTCATTATAGCATTATGTATCATCAATGCAATGTCAAATGTATGAAAAATTACCTGCCGTAATACTCTTGCCTATATCTATATATATATACTTAATTTATATATTTGCCATTATTTTGCAATCATTCGTGTTTCTTTTTTTTAAAAGAAATATTACTTTGGTTTTGATTGTCTTTTTTTATAACAAAGAACTGAAATGTATATAAGACTTAAAACCAATATTTTTAAACAACCTTAATCATTTACTATAAAGCGATATATAACAAAATGAATACTCATAGCTTCAAATTTTTAAATTTACGTCATGCATACACTGAATATTTTTCACTAAGAACAAAAAATAATTTGTGCTTTTAATTTACGTATTACAATAGGATTTATAAAGTACTAACCAATCAATCAAAATATTTGGCTATATATTATCTTGATACTAAATTCATAGTGCTTCATGGATGAGCAGCAAATATTAGCAGCAAGGTGACTGCAGGGGATGAATAGGCTGTTTGTCGCGTGCCACTTGGCCCCGCCGCCCCGGCCGGGTCCTGTTTGACAGATGTTTGGCGATGTCGCGGCGCACAAAGACGCCTGCAGGAGGGCAGCTGCGCTTTTGTTGTTGTGCAGCGTGCATGTGAGCTGCAGCCTCTGCAGCCTAAACCAGAGGTTCCCAAAGTAGTCAATTTCGACCCCCAGGGGTCGATTTCGCCCTGCAAGGGGTCGATGACGGCGAAAAATAAAATTGGGGGTCCATGAACCGTAAATGGGGGTCTACGAGAGTGGATCCCATTTAAGCAGGTCATCAACAAAATTTAGACATTTCGTAAATGTCATAATGCACCGAACACAGATTGTACCTGTCTACTTTGTGACAGAAGCTCGTGTCAAATGCTCGAGAAACGAGACTTTCGGCATTATAAAACTATACCGACGTACCTTTTTGAGAGAAGAAGACGATTACGATCGTGCTGCCTTTTTTAAAAAATCATTTATTTGGGCTAATAAACTCGGATGGGCAGCGAGCTTATTGGTTGTACGGAGCGCCGATGGACGCTATAAAACAAATTGATTTGACAAATATTCCGAGAAAATAAGGACACCTGTACGGCTTAGGAACGTGGGAACTTTCAGGCAGACCCTTCCGAGGGAGACAGTTTTAAATCGAGAGCCATTCAAGCCCATAAACTCACCCACTGTACAGTAAGCCTTATGAAAGTGAGTTGTTCTATATAAGATGTCAAAAATACTCGTATGTTTGAAGTTGATGAATTTGTAAAAATTCAATATTAGCAAGGCAGGGGGTCGACGAAAAACAGGAAAACTCGACAAACATTGTTTGATTTGTGTAGTAGATTTTTCGCTAAAAAAACGAGAAAATGATCAAAAAAACTCGAACATGCTAACAATGCTGTTTTTTGGCACAAAACTCGACATCTTCATTGTTACAAAAAAAATTATTGTGTTGCGAAATGCGTTGGTATTATGACAGCTTATTGATGACAGTTATAAAACACCACAAGTTAAGACTTGTTAGTGTATAAAATTTTAAAACCACAAACATATTATACATTGCATTTGTTTCGTGCAACTCAAATCAGTAATCACGCTTTTTTTTGTAACTACACAATGTTGTTTTTTTTATTTTATTAGAATTTAACGGCAACAGCAGTATTTCATATTTACTCTTTATCTGTGTTTCAAAGCAACGGCTTCCCTTGCTATTAAAATAATTCGCATTCAAACAGTGTCTATTCAATGAAAGCCAAACAATTGATAGTCTGTTCTACCCTTTTTATCGCACCAGGCAATTTATTTCGCAGTCAGTTTCCTGACCCAGTTTGGGTATATTACACCCACAGTGTTATTCCTCCTATTTTTCCAGCCGGCGCTGGAAGGTTGCCAAAAACCCGACATTAAAGCCATCCGAAGGCTGTATTATCGGCCATGTGTGTGCGTTGTAGAACAAACTGTCTGCTAAAGACGACTTGTAAAGAGAACACTTCAGCGGTATTAATCTCGGTCGGGACTTTGTTTCTCGCTTGCATTTTGAATGCGTATTAACTGTTGATATACCCACTGCGTTGCTCCGTTTTGCGGCTGGGGTTTTCGAATATATCACACGATATTCCCATTGTGTCCATTAGTTTAATTAAACCCCATAACAAATATACTGGAAGAAAGCTTTTGTTCCAGCGTGGCCATACATCTGCCCGTCTGGTCATTTGTTTTCATTCCGGCGGGCTGTCAGAAGCGGTTAGGCTGCACCACCGGTGGATGTTTTTGCAATCAAACCAGTCGTAATTATCTGTCGAAGCGGGGAATAATTTATAAGCATATTTTGTTGTCCGCTTGCTTGTTTGCTTGCGCCGATGCCCTCCACGCCAGCCGGTGCGTCCTCTCGTATATCTGGCTGCAACGTTATAAGTTAGCACCGGCCACATGACTGCAATAATGAGAATTTGCGGCCGGTCTATTTCCAATTTATGGACTTCCGAAGTTCAAATGCAGCTTTGAGGTCGAAAATTACCAATATTGCCAGCAGATGCGTTCGAGTCCAATGTATTCAATGTTATTTAAATTTGATCAGTTGAATGTAAACAGCAATCATACAAATGAATTTATATTTATCACTAAACAAATCATATGCACCGCAATCCGAGAATTCACAGGGCTCACATTTCGTGTGCTCATCATGTATTATTTGTCACTGTCAGGTCGGCTGTTGTCATCAATACCGGTAGCGTCATTGTAGGGGAGAGGTTTTTTATAATTAATTTGATTGCTTTTATATTGCAACATAACAGACAATGGACAACAGTGTTTTATTTCGAAAAAAAACCATATAACTAGTCGGATTACTCAGTTATTTTATAACTATGAAACATCCGGTTGTAGCCAATATCATTTATGTGTCAATCGTGTAAAAAATGAAATTATTTATTTATAAAATTGCACAGCGGAATTTTTATTTTACAGTTGGTACTCTTTTGAACTTATTTTAGTCGCCTTTTGTTTTCGACGTTTCAATTATTCTTCTCTTCTTTTCTTGAAGTAATTGAGTTAAAACATCGGAAACAGAATGAGTCCGAAGTGACGCGGCATAAAACCCAAGTATCGTTTTCCCATAAATAATGGGAGCGGGAACCTGCAAAGTAATTTACCGAAATTTAGTTTTTGTGCAATCTTGACATATACCACCAGTTACTTGATAATAAAATTAATGATGAAGTTTCAACTATTTAGAGGTTACATACAAAAATGTGTGAGGTATTTTGATTTAATAGTGGTTGTAATTGACTATATAAAAATATGTGCTCCACATATCCTTGATACTTAATGCACATAACTAAAGGTTTTAAAAATAAAAGCAGAGATAAAATTTATAAGGATACACATAGAAATGTATTTTTATGGCTACTGTAATGGCTTAGCGAGTAATTTATGTGTTTTATGTTGTTATGCATATATATTAGGAAACTGTTTGAATATTTTCATCGTATTGTGTATTCAACTTGATCGTATTTTAAAGGACAAATAAAAAAAATATTAGTTTCTAAATAATCTAATAAACATTCACGTGTTGTAATTTTTTCATTTTCGTTATCGACACTTACACTACACGGCTTCACTGTATTTCAGGAATAAATTCCACTAGTATTATTTATCCCAATCAAAACACGTGTTCTTATCTCAATCGATACTCAAAGCGATGCCGACTGCTCCGTTATAACTCTATAACCATTCGAACAAGAACCGCCGATCGATTTGTATGTAAATCCGGCCGAATGACACAATTGAATATCCCTTGAAATCTCTTCACAAGTATTGAAGACATCAGGCGGGCTTAATTTCCAGCGGGACTCCGTCCAATAATCTAATTGATATGAATAATGCATGGACGGCGCTGCAGAACATTTCATTTACATTCGGTCGCAGTTTATGGGCGTAGGGTCGCAGGTCGCCCGGCCCGCCCTCCGAATTCGGCCGGCTTTGGTCGCATTACAATCAGTAAATATGCCTACAGTTGTATGCTTGATGTATATTTTAATCTATCTTGTTGAAGATCATTTGAATTAATTAATACGCTGTATTTTCAGTCATGCTTCGGAGATTTCAACTGTTAATTCGAGCGAGGGTTATTTTATTTTATTGTTGTATAAATATTGCGCTGGCTTTATTATTTTTATACTTTACGGTACTTTATAAAACTAGATATCTTAAAAGCTTTCTGATGAGACTAGTTTTAGTTCCAATTCGAGGTAATTTAAAGCCTTCCTCTCAGCGAACGTGGCCTAAATAAACCGCAAAATTAATCACCACAGCTTCCGCAATACACACAAAGTTCCCGCGGTACTCCGGGAACTTCCATTATCACCGAAAGGCATTTAACTTTGTTACTTCACCTGTGGCGAAGGCCTTTCTCACCTTTCTGGCTACTTAGTCGCTGCACTCGGCACATTCTCCTCTCATCCCCTATATGAACCCGGCGGGGCTTTATTCACCCCCGAATCTCGTACGGTATAATTACAAATACTTGGTTACACGCTTCCTGTGGTCTGGAATTCAATATCCGGTTCGGCTCGCCGGTTCGGAGATTCTATTGCTCTTCGCAGACGGTTTCTTATACACGCTGTATATCGGAAGAATTTCAACTATTGGAAATAGCATCCGCGTACTCCTCGGCAGTTATTAGAAAAATATGAGTTTTTGATTCGTGCAGTGGAAGTGTAAGTGGAAATTAAATTCGATGCGCATACAACTCGATTTACTAATCAATTTATTTTTCCAAGAGAAAATAGAAACCTCAGCATTCGATACAATTATATATAAATTGGTTATGTGAGATAGAATACTTTCTATGAAATTCTTTGTTTCTGTATTCTTTGCTGTATATATATACCATATATATATATATATATTTTAATTTTCTGCGTGGTGGATTCCGGACACATAATAGGCTGGACACACTTCTAATTACTTGTGTTTAATGCTAACCACTAGGTTATTTTAACAGAGTACCTAAGTTTGAATGTCTCCTGTTTATGGAAGGAAGCCAAAATTACATCAATTTAATTAAATAATAATACATCAATGACTGAAGTGTGAATATTCATTTATGGTATTAGAGATTATGGCTTTCTAACGTCTTTAGACTTCAAAAACTTTTGAAAGGCGAGAGCGCTAACAAAATATATAATTGACATTTTCTTGTAATTTTGCTTATATTTTATGTATAAATAATGTTCATTTCGAGTATATCTTTCGAATTCATAATTAACTTCAATATAATTAATCGCCACAAACAAACTTTAGTTGCGATTGTGACTTTCGATTAATTGTTACGGTATTAACATTAGAAATTTCAATTTATTTTGTCTTGTAACTGAATTTCGATAACGGAAAATATCATTTATAAACTTTGCACAAAATGAAATAACATTGAAAAGGGTTTTCAGAGCAAATGTTTTCCCATCGAGCAATTTACCCTCGGTTCGTGAAAATAAATTTTCCAGATAAGACCCACAGTTTGTCATGAGACCTTTGTTATTACTTTAAAATTCAAAAAGACAATCAAACTAGCAAGCAACGGTCTATCGACTGTCGGCTTTACTCTGTAGGCATTCAGCTGCTGTCGGCTGTCGACAGGTCGGCCCAGACATCTGTCGGAAAATACACGAAAAACCGAACGGCCCGCCGTCTGAAGGACACCGGCTGTCCTTGGTTTACCCTTACTCTAAAACTACAATTAAATATATAGCAACTGGGTAACAAATAACAATTTCAAAATAACTCTACACAAAATATCCATATTTTTCAAATTAATCTATATTTACTAAGAATTTATTTATTTTATGTAAAAATGTGTAAATCTTGAAATACATTTAAGGTAATTTACAAGTATCCCGTCTTGAATTTTCGTATGCGTAATATATTCTCAAGTTTTCGTTTTTTCTAGTCTGAATGAAATCGCACAAGCTTTTTGGATCGCATTTACAATTCCAAAGCATTAAAAGATTTTATTTATAACCACTATTCATGTAAATAATGACACCAGCACGCACTCGCCTTCTCAGCCGTACGAAGAATTCAAAAACAAACATTATTTCGGCTAGACGGCGTGTCGCAATTTGTTGTTATTTTTTTTCGGGGAATGTTTTGGGAGCATTTCAGTTGCACGCAAGTTGAATCAGACGCTCTGGGTCTAATGTATCTCTCTTAGAATTTTATAATAGCTTTTAACGCCTCGATATAACACCTAATGTCTGATGATATTTGAAATAAATGAACTGTGACTTTCAGCACATTCGGGTACGCTTATATGAAATAAGTACTCACTGGGTGTTCTCATTCATTACCTCATTTTGCCAAAATCGACAAAAAAACTAAGCGACATATTTTACTACTCATTTCTAAGTGTTTTTTTGTTATCTCTGCTTTATCTTATTCGTGGTTTCTTCAGACTGCCATAACGAATGACGTACCTTCACATTTGCTGTATAAATATGAAATATTACAAATTAAACCAGTTTGAATTTTCTTACCCTCACAAAAATGTCACAGAATTCTACTTATGTCCCGTAATGCCTGCTCGTTTAGTGTATTCCCAAAAAATATTTAAAATAAATTTAAATCGCCTTTGAAGCTCAGTTTTTATCATCAAATTGATGATAATCATACAATCTCGAATTTTTTGGCGTTTTGATTGGATTTGCGGTTTTATGTCAATGATAATTGATAGACTATTTTAATGTAGATTCAGAGGTGCCATTATACAGAAAATCATTGATTATTTGAAGTTTTTTTGCCAATATATATAATACATTCAATATTTTTGGTAGAGAGTACTTGGTGGAATTCCATTTTAATGCAATTATCAAACACTCTGATAATGCCAACGTGAAAGGTTGGCGAAACCGGTCATAAATAAAAACGAACATGTGGAAAATCACTCAAGTATTTTACTCAAAAATATTATATATAATACATTATTTTATGATATATTATCTCTGCTCATATCCTTGCATGCATAGTTTTTTACTGCAATTGCTTAAATTTAAAAAAAAACTATTTCCGTACGTCGCGCTATAAAAATGGCTATTTGATTTTAAATAACTGTTTTAATTTTATAGCAGCGGTTATAATGGCATTTTTAACATATACATATATATATATATATTTTTTTTTTTTTTTATTAATTTTTTTTATTTTAATATTTTCATAAAAAACTCTCCAAAACGATTGTTTTATAATTGCTTAGAACTTATGAAGGGAGGTAATAAACGAGCACATGCCAGGTTTAATAATTGCCAACACTCAAAACAATAGCGTTGAAACCTCAACAGAAGCTCTCACACGTGCAAGGCCCACTTGACACGGCGCTCCTTGCACACCACCCCGCAATTAGTTACAGGCGCCCCGTGGCGGAATTAGTTACAGACGTCCCCATAGCCGGATAAGTTACAAAAGTTACGGGCGTCAAAGCAACGTCACTTAAAAAACGTTCCCAAAGCACTCACGAAAACGTCCTAATTAGGTAAGGCTTCCCTCGCGAGGAAGAAGGTGAGACACGAAAGAATTTAATTAGATTGGCGAAGCTTTGGACTCTCGTGTATTTTTCAGTTCCGTGGTTCTTGTTGTCTCGTCTGGAGGCCTCTTATTAATTGATTCTAAGTATATACATGCTGCGATTCTTCTCACGTTGACAGCAATTATTTTAATATATTTGTATTTACTTAGAAACAAAAGTCTTTTTAACTTTACTCTGAATATAAAAATTAATTACTTGGTAATAATACCTATCATTATTTTAACATATATTCCTCATTAATATAGACAACACTACAAATAACTTTTAAAAATATTAAATTTAATATAATACATACTTAAAATGATTTGATTGATCTAAGATGTAAGTAATAAATAAAGAACATTAACGTAATTCATGTTATTTTATTTGTATAACATCTTTACCCATTAACTTAATCAATTCTGATTATTACACAAATCATGCTTATTCTTGTCGACTCATTTTCATTTCATTAAGTATGCCACTTTTAGAATACGTTTTTTCAGCGTTGGGTCGTTTACACTGCCAGCTTCTCATCCTTCAACATTACCGATGATAATAATTGTTAAAAGCTACTATATATTTTTTTTAAACATCTTAAATTATTTGAAATGCTAGGCTAATTTCCTCTACATCATATTCTGCTTAATTATTTACGATTTTTATTAAATGCACCACAACAATTATATATGGTAAAAATAAATATTTAACCAATTCTATTTATTGTTTGTCCGAACAGTAACTCGATCGTTAAATCAATCACTTATTGTTGTAGCGAACAATAATCTTCTACGCGCTACTATACGGGAAGCGTAGAATCATTTCTTATTCAATAGTCCCGCAAAACCAATTCGATCATTTACAAAACACATACAATGAGACTTCGTTAACAATGCTCCAACATGAAGAAATTAGATTACCGCCCCCTCGGGCTAAGCATCCCTTACGTAAAAAAATGCCAGCGTCTCTCTCCCCTACTCAAATATCAATATCCATCCTTACATCCCGGCCGGGGCAGTATTGGATTATATCATCGCGTGTCCAATATCCTGTCAGTCACTGTCAATCAATGTCCTCTCTCGTGTGCCCCTCGCCGCTCGATATAAAAAATAGCTCCTGTTTTTGAGTCATTAATAATTTACGTGACTAATTCCTAATCTGTAGGCTTACTGTAAGGCGTGCTGGCGTTATTGGGTAAAGACAAATTGTTTAGATCCTCATCATGTCTCTTGGTCGCTTTGAATAATGTCGTTATGGAGTAATTTGATTGGAAATGCTTAACCCTAAAATCAAGCATATTTTGATGTTACATTATGGACTTCTTGTCAAGGTTATAAAATATCGTTTGCTTGAATATCATATATATATATTTAATAACTTGTGAGAAAATATTTAATACATTTCAAGTAAACACCAATGATTGTTTTAAATTTACAATTAAATCATATTTTTTTAATAACAGTATACAACTAAAACGATGTTATAAGTCAATATAAATAAAAAAATTCTTCACCTGATTGGTAAGATTATAAAATAATGAACTGTATTTACTGACACAATAAACGCAAGGATAGTTTTTTGAACGCAACTTTAAAGCATATATCTATTTTATGGATTGGACGTCAATCAGATGCGTATTTATTACCCATTACGGATTATTATATTATTACTAACTATTGGTTGGCCTGGGCACATTGGTTCATATGTAGAGTATGATTGTTAAAATTCTCGATAAACGGAAGTGATTCGTTAGTACAAGGGTTAGTACACCGGCCACGTAAGCCAAGGGATGTGGGTTCAAATCCCACACAAATCACGGTGATATTTTTCTGAGAGTTTCTTTAAATAATCTTCTATGTATGCACTTATGTGCCTAATCATATTAGCAACTTTAAAATGTGATTATATTGAAAAAAAAATTGAATTTGTAAAACATTTATATTAAAAAAATAGTATACATGTATCTGAATAATCATTGGAGAAATAATTTAACGCTGTATATTTTCAATCACGACGCTATAATTAAACTTCTAATCAAGTTAAATATCATTGAGCCTTATTTAATTAACATTTCTGAATGCTCACGAACGAATCCAGGAGTGGAATGTGCAGGGAAAAAAAGAGCTCGCTGGTACATTGTTGATGTTTCAATTAGTGAGATTCAGATCTCCCAACAAAACATAGGATGCATTCCGCACACTGTCGCCGGTAGCCGCGCATTACTCGTGCAAAAACAGAATTGTTCTGCCGGGACAGTGTACCGGGGCACAGATTGCATACCGGACAGGAAAATTCATTTTCCTTTATGATTTCCCGACATTAAAAATTCCGAAACTCCCAGCAAAATTAATTTAAATATTTACGAGAAACATGCGTTGCATATATTGTTATCCAAGCTGTCAATTCGGTGTCAATGTTCATATGAAATTTTATTTTAAAATATATTTTGAAGCTTCAGTATAGTTTTTGACCGATTTGTTGAAGACATGCAAAAACTAAAAAAAAATTACCGTCAAATTTGTCATGCAAGCGTGTTACGCCAAAAGTTTCTTTGGAGTACACAATACATACAGTAAATGAAAAAAAAAAATAAGTAAAAAAGCTTTCAAAGCTTCTAATATAAAAATTAAACCAAAGATACGCAATGGAATTCATTGCTAATTATTTTATAACCAAGAAAAACTAAATAAATACTTAGTATTTTTCGATATGCTGACACCAAAATCGATTTAAAAATCTTTATCTTCTGAAATAGACAAGGGATGTTTTTATTGCTTTCTTCGGTTAAATGCTTTGATAAACCTGAAACTAAAATAAATTCGATATATATTTTTTTTTTTTCGGGTGCCTTTCCTCAGAAGAGGTTGGCGACTATCTCACTGAGCATATATGTATATATAGTTTTGAAATTCAATATTTTTGACAGAGACTACTTGGTGGAATTCCATTTTAATATTTATGAGTAAAATACTTGAGTGATTTTCCACATGTTCGTTTTTATTTGTGACCGGTTTCGCCAACCTTTCACGTTGGCATAGTTTTCTTAGGGAGAATAGTGTAGTGGGTCCCCGGGTCCTTCTACACACACACGTATATATATATATATATATATATAATATAAAAAATAGCCATGTTCCGCCTCCACAGCTCGCCTGTAGGGCAGTGCAGTACCAGAAGAGCGCACAATTGAATTAGAAGGCTTTCACTTGACCGTCGGGCGGTCTCTAATTTGAAACTGGCCTCCGTACTGGCGCTCGTCAAGTGGGCGGCACAATACAAAAATTCAATTATTTTCGCATCTGCTTGGGCGGGGAGTCCGCGCTCCGAGGGGGTTGGCGCGGCAGGATTTTCAACTGAAAGACATAGTTTTTTTAATTAAATTTAAAGCGTAAATACAATTGCAGCGCTTCAAATACACGTAAATCAATCGTGCGTTTGTAATTCGTTTATTCAGTATTTACTTTACGTGCTCACATTGGTGAAATGATTTTTATTGCTCTTTTGTTATGTTTTTACTCACCTGGACATTTAACTATTATGTCACCATTTTTTCAGTTGCCAAAATATTTGTATAAATTTTTTTTTCGTTGTACCTTTTTAATAGATGGTATACTATTTTAAAGTAATGTTTCATTTTTTTTTTATTATTGTATGAATAGTAATCTAGAGACTTTTTTTTAATTTACTTGCAATACATTTGAAAATAATTGTCGAAAATACCAAAAAACAGTAACACTTAGGTTTTGGTGTTAACTTCTATTAAAAGTTAAAATATACTGTTTAAAATTAATACATTGTTAAAACTATGTGTAATTTAATTATTAACAACTACTTAAATATAAATATTTTACTATTTTACTTTGAATTTTCACTTTGGCGTAGTCATTATGTCATGGATTCATTATAAAAACAGATTTTTCTAAATGATATACCCTATTTTATCGCATCACAATATAGAGCATATTTAGAATCATTTTCTGCGTTACATTTTCTGAGACATTATAATTTTTTTTTCTTAGTGTCTCAATAAATCAACTGTACATACATACTAGGAGGTTGGTGATCATTTTATTGAATGTATACTTTTACTTAGCCAGTCTTACTTATTCTTACTGAGACTTCTTGTACACCAGGAATTATCAACACAAAATAATTTTGTTAATATTACGCCAGCAAATATGAAGCTGAATCCGTCACTAATGTCACTTCCCGGTGATGGCGTCCGTAAATCTCTCGCGGTCAGCCGTGCGAGTTAACTCTGACAGCGAATAATCAAACCGACCCGTCCGGCCGCCCCGGACGCCCGCCCGGCTGATTAAAATCAATTCGACCGTTAACAGTAATCAATACGTCACGGCCGGCGGCCCCGCCTGTCCACACTTTGCCGGAGTCATCTGTACGTGCGGATCCCGCATGTGAAGCGTGTGAAGGGTGCTTGAATGGAGGTTGCGGGGTGTAGTTTTGATATTACGCTACTGAACGTGCTACAAATCGCTAAATATACTACTTCAATAATATTTTGACTATCATGCAAGAAAAAAAACCGGATATCGAAAATAATGAATATTAACACACTTTAAGCGGGTACCAAATTGACTAAACTGATGTGCGTAGCGGGCAAAATTCGCGTAAAATTGCGCGTGTGACATCTAGTCTATACACTTTTTGTTTTTTTTTTCTTCCGTTTAGCAACTCCGAGTTAACTATGAGATTTTTGTTAGTAAATTAAATGTTATTGTTACACAATAGCTTATATTATATCTATATTTTAAGCGGGTAACCGAATTGACTAAACTGATGTGCGAAGCGGACGAAATTCGCGTAAAATTGCAAGTGTGAAATCTAGTCTATACATTCTTTGATTTGCATGTAGTTAAATAAATCATTTCCCATAAAAAGTTGAAACACCATACACATTTTGCGGATTACTTGGGATCACAACAACACCACTTTGTCCTAAAAATTGTTCAATAATTGGAGGATTATCATTCACTGACCACTCCACTTCTTCAATGTCACTTTGTTCAAAATCACTGGACAGTATTGGTAGAAGTAACGTTGACGAGTCCTAAACAAACATTTCGAGCTGTAAACCTAATGAATAAAATGACCTTCTGCCGATTTTAGAGTAAACACATTCAAAAACGTATTAATATGCGCCCCGCATTCAGACAGAAGTCTGCGAAACGGGTACTAGTACCCGCCCCGCCTTTAATGTGTTAATATCGAAGATCAAAAAAAATATATACTAACCACTTTATATCATATATTTTGAAAAATTTACATACTTTTGAAAATATTATGAGTTTTTACTCCCAGCACGTTTGTTTGCAGCCCTTCAGCAGCTTTTCATTTTGCAAAGTGCATTTACTCATATAAAATTTATTAGGCACTAAGCTTCGCGCTGCAGTAAAGTGCGTTTCATTTGAAAAGCGCTGCACATATTTTATTTACGATTTGCAAATTGATATTCGCATTGTCTACAATCGATTTATCATGTTGCCGACGTTCGTCCTCTCGCGATGCTCCTCGTGAAGAAATCCTCTCGCGTAATATGATTGATTTACAACTCCTCGCAATATTTGAGAGTCTCCTATTTCTCGTGAAACTTTAGACCGACCGAATTTTAATAATCAATGAACCGTTGAAATGTACACCCTCGGCGGAGTCATCCCCTGTGAGGCACGAGGCGCCCACCCCTGCCGACTTAAACTAAAAACAATGAGGGTGGATTTGAAGAGGCAGGAACAAAAATCCGGAAACTGGAGAAAAGGAGAACGCCTAAACTTGACGGAGCGTTATATTCCCGATATCCGGCGGGTCTCCCGCACTTCCGTTCGCAAACGTTTGAAATTCCGCAAAAAAAGAAAAACTCTTTTCATGAATACTTAGAGGAATAAATTTGACTTTTCTCGATAACTTTCTGGCAGAATTTTGTCTCGGAAATTATGCCTGCAATATTTTTTCAAGATTAAAAAAGTCTTTGAAGAATTCGCTTTAGACTGCCGAGGATACTCGAGTTCCCTTTTTTAATTATTTCTATTTAACTTTTTCCAGTATTCGGTATGAATAGAAAATCGGTAAATATATTTACACCGAGGGGTCCCTTCATAATTATAAACTGCGCCTTTACGAAGCACGCAGCTGATTAATAAAGCGCACTCTCTAATCAAATCAAAGCCCGCCTCGAATGGATATTATTCCAAAGCCCAAATATTCCGCATTAATTCTGAACCCAAGGCGCCCTCTCCGAGAATATCATAAACAATAATTGCGTTTAAGAGTTTCGCCCGGCGTCGTGCAGCTTCTCCGGGAGATTAGTTGGAGTTTAATAGTTCACCTTATGACGGTAGGCATAATTACTTGAGGACGGAAGGCCCTCGAAGATGCTCCCCTCCAGTCACATGCAAACCGGCCCGGACTAATGAGCAATATTTGTACACAACCCCCGATTCTTCCCCAACTTGTGGGGCTCTTTGTGTAGCCGGCCTACCGATAAATTAAAAAACATTTTCAAAAATATATTTTAAATTTATACCTACTGCTTTTCATTGGAAGCACATTAATTTTAATAATTCTCAAATGGAAGTTGCTTGATTTCTAAAATTACAATCTAGGATATGGACTCTATCTCGTATTATCTGAACTAAAAATAATACGCTTTTTGTTAAGAATGCGCTGTGCAAATTGCTTTAAAAAATGTTTATTTTGAAGATAAATTTTCTAAGATGTAAAAAACAAATCAAGTGTTTCAGCAGTGTCTAGTAGCTGTCTGTTTAATCAGTCGAGAATTTAATGAAAAACTACAAACACACAAAGTAAACATTTACCCCCAGCATCGCATTTCCCGAGGACTTGTGAGAATACTAACCAGGCTGCAGCTCCGGCGGCGCGTCGCGAGCTCGCCGAGCCGCCCCGCGTCCTCCTCGTTACTTAAGTCGCTCGTAACTCCGCATCACGAAATTACTCCGGCATTATTGGGTGCTGCAAAGGGAATTCCCGAAAATCAATTTGTATTCATGTATTGCGATCGATTCACATAATTCTCGCTGCGAGCGCCAGGGCGGGACACGGCCTCATAACAGTAAACACGAGGGAGACGAGATCTCGGCGGGCCTCTGCGGGGACGCGGCGCCGGAGCTCATCCCCTTCTGGCCTCTTTGCAGTCAGCGGGCGCTCGTCGTCTTGTTTTTAATCAGAGTTTTTTTTTTTCACTAACTTTGTCGCCCTCTAAAGTATCAATAGCTTGTTGGCTAACTTTGATTTATTTCGGTAAGTAGTAAACTTTACAAGTTATATCATTTTTACCACAGTAAAAAAAAAAAATTTATAAATAAAAAGTGATATTTATTCATCGAATAATATAGAACTATCATCAATACAATATGCATAGCCTTTTGAAAACAAGTATAATTAAAATATTATCATTTGTACCTGTAAGTACATGTCTACTGTCGGCGCTAACAAAGGCCCCAACATGAAAATGCATCTTTGTGAAATCTCTGTTGTTTCTCACCCTCGTTAATTTATCTAACTTCCCAAATAAAGCAATCGCACTAATCTTCACCGTCAACAAAGGCGGCGCCTCATTCCCGCGTACTTCCAGGCTAACAAGTTAAAAGATGAAGTTGCGTTCCGTCACTTTGTATGGCGCTAATGCATTTTTCTTTGTGCTAAATGATCACATTGTGGCGGCACCTCCTCGAAGGGACGGCCAAACCATCCCCCACGCTGGACTCACTCCCCCCCGCCCGTGGACTTAAATCGTCTCAATCAAACGAACATCCCTTGTGACGGGGTAGCGCTTTCTCGATATTCCTGTCTGACAAGGATTACGGCGGATTTTCTCATATTGAAAATACTTCATTTATAGTAAGAATACAAGGCATTCCTATCTACTTTCACGAACACTGGCAGATTAAGGATTTACTAGTATATACCCATTGGAATATTTTGTTCTCTATTGTTCTATAAATGTGAAACATATAAATATACTTACGAATCTGTATATAGGCGATTTTTACCCCTTATCTGTAATTTATTTTTCTTGTGCCTACAATACAACTATATTGCTCTTTAGATTAAATAACTATAATTCGATTCAATACAGTATCCAAATAGTAATATTTAACATTTATATCATGTTATATTTTAAACACAGATATAAAGTATTTTTTAATATTAAATCAAACTTTAAATTTAATATACTATAATCAAAGGCTTCATATATAATTTACTATTTAAGAGTGGTAAAACTTTCTTGTGTACAACCACTTTTCACGCTATGAAGCAAACAGATACTCCTTGTGTATTTATTTAGTATTAGTTTTTCTACCGCATGTAAATTTTGCGGCTTTTCGTGAAGCCAGAGATAAATCTACTTCGGTATATCTAAATAACACAGCAAAGCTTTCCTAAGGGTGCTCATTATTCAATGTAGCGTTCGGGTATAGTACCTCCAATATGTTATTAAAACTGTCTTGTGCGAAAAATGCTTCTCTCTCAAAGGAGAATGGATAAAACAAATTGACTTGAGAAAATCTTTACCTTAAGAATAGTGTTTTTAAATTTGCTGAGCGAGATCCGATATTTATTATGAATAACGAGCTTTATCATCTCTCACATTGAACCAATATTGATTTAATTTTAATTATCGACTGCTTCTAGAAAATTACAAACGAAATTCTTTATTTGTATAGCATTTTTATAACTTTTAAATAAAAAACCTCGATTGTTGCGTATGAGATATAAAAAAAGATATGATAAACTCATAAAATATACAACAGTATGGTTAGTATTTTTAATAAATGTTTGCGTATAGGTAAGCAATGTGAGCTTAAAAAAACTAACACCCATATATGAAGAAACTTACTTTTCTCTTAACAACGTATATATTATATTTATCTTGTTCTAGCGTGACTGCCTCCGAGGCAATCAAATTTAAGGCACGTGTGTGTATTTTCATGGGAATCTGTGGGCGCGCGACACCTGCCGACATATCAAAGCATTTTATTTCTAATTTTCCGCTTATGATTCTAAAATAAAACATAGAGGCTTCTTTTCCCTGGAGGCTCTGTCAATCAGGAGTAAGCCAGCGAGGAGCCGCGGCATTTTGTTTGCCGATTTAGTGTAATCCTAGGGAGCAATCCCTATAGACAGGGATGCTCAAATAGGGCTGAAATCCTAAGAAGCTCTGGGCGAAGAATAAGGTCTTTGGATATCTTTAAAATTAAGGGATGAAATCCACTGCGTAAACAATATATCTTTTAAAATATAAAAAAGTTAATAAATTCTTAAGAAACTTTTCAGAATATCTGCTTCTATTTGGATTTATTCAAGCGTTGATATTATTCATCTCAAAATCAACATCGTAAAAAACAAATTACCATTACTATCTACTTTTGAAAAGTTTGCTTTGCACACTTATCATTCTGATGAAAACACAGTACTCTATATATATCTACAGGATTACTAAAAAATATTTGTACGCATATACCCAGGTAAAAATCTACATTTTTCAAATTATATTTTTGAAACAAAAAAACTAAGATTTTATTATGTAGTTGGTCATGTCTTTTTAGAACCTACATATAAAAGGTAGAAAAACTATCGACTTTTCTAGAACAAGAACGCTATCAGTTTTCACAATCCTACCGCGCTGTAGAGTGCCCAAGTTTAAGCGATGCGAAGGCTTAGGCGGGCTCCTAGGGGCGGATTGCCATCCCCCGCCCCCGCGGTGGACGTCGCTTCCACCCGCCCACCGTAATTCTTTTACTTACTTCACTTTATCTAAATGCATTCCACCGTCGAAGGGAAACATTACAGTGCATCCTGGCTGGAACACCCCAGAGGCTTATTCCGGAAAATAATTCACCCTAATATACCATATTTTATCTTTTAGGGGTTTTCCAGTTCAATGAACAACATTTAACATTATTTTGAATATGCTCACTCTCAATAACTCTTAATATTGACCTTTGTGTATACTTAAGTGTTTAATGTAATGGGCAGTCTTAAGAATTATAGGTATTTATATGTAATTATATATTCGCATTCAAGCGTATAATATTTTACAATATTCTCAGCCTTAATACATATCTAATTTCTCCACATTGAATCCGTGCGGTTTTAGGGTATAATTATTATGGTGTGGCTAGAATTGCTCGGTATTACAGCGGTGAAAATGTTGGACTTCTGCCAAGAAGGCAGGGATTAGAGAGGCTGTGTGTCCCGGTGTGGACGTAGTAATATAGCGTATGCTTCATCCCTTCAAAAAAAATTGTGAGCAAAAACAATTTTTAAATTGAAGTTTTTCTTAATATCTTTTAAAATAATCATAAAAATCATCGTATACTGAAATTTCGTCGTATCATCGTATTATAAAATCAACCATACATTTTATAAAATAACTAGTAAAATATATTTTAACATCAAAATATTTAGAAATTATATAGTTAACAAGTTATAAATTAAGGAAGCTTAGTAAGAAGAAGTTGCTATTTTTTAGCAATGTTGAATTAGCAATACATATTGTTCCTGTACGTGAGCGTAAAATAAAAACGTATCATTGTTATCAATGCATATAATATTTTGTTTCGTTCTTTAAAATATATGCTTCTGAACAACACAACGAACAATATAAAATTAGTTAAATTTATAACTATATAATTATTAAAATAATTTTAACTGGAGACGATAATTTATACTTGCCTAAAATTCACGCTAGTGTAATAATCTTTAATGTAAGTCGAAGCATATTAAGCCATTTAGGTAAGTTAATCGTAATATAATCTAACCCTCCACAGATATTGATCTCCATACTTCAGAGAACTCAAACCAGTATATCCTCTGTTACAAAATCTCCGCCGCAGTGTTTGTTATGGGGAAACAGCTTTAATACGCAGCGTCTAAAAATTATATATTCAAATTTCATTTATATCTCCAAAACTCAATAAAAATTAAAATATCATGTTCATATGTAGACGTGACAACAATAAACAAATGAACCCAGTTTGCAAAATTATTTTATTGTAGTATTAATAGATTATATATATTTACTCCGTCGTTTACGTGTCTCCATTATCTTTTGTTCTCTTTTTATGTGATGATTATATATGATTACCAGTGCCATAACCCTGGATGGATCTTGGCAGCTTCCGAGAGCTTTCACCATCATCCTTTGTTGCTATGTGATTTCGCTCGCCCAGGGCATAGGGGTCCTCGATTGTACCATCCGATTAGATATAAGCCATTCTGCAGAATCATTTCTTGTAATATTGTTTTATATAATCTATCTTTCTTTATACGCTATGAACAATATCGCTATAGTTTTGTTATTCAAAGGTTTTGCGATTGTTATTTGTGGATAACCCTTTTATATACAGCACACGTACTTATAAGTCTGTTTTGGTCCGCGTATATTACATGATATCCACTTACAGTATGGACTACGAGACACGTTAGTGTCTTATGTAATTAATTATCCATTACTTGAATATCAATTCAATTATCTCGTTCATATAAGTGGTCCCCATGGCAACAGCATAATTGGATTGAAGACATTTCCCCCTTAATCCTAATTAAATCGGTCGATTTTACCACATACATCACCCTGCTCTATGCACCTTGTGTATTGAACGATGATTAGATTTTGATTTATGTAAAATCGGCCGACGCAGAGGGATTTACAAATATATCCCTGAATAATAACGGCAAACAGAAAATTATAATTCATTCAGAATATATTTAAATTCTTAAAAAATCGATTTAATTTATAACCATATTTGTTATACTATAACCATATAAATTGTTTCTATCATGCATGTGCTTATCATTTATTTATTAAATATTTGTATGTAATTTAACGATATTTATAGAATTTAACGAGTGATAAGAAAATATATCCAACGACAAAAAAGTTTTATAGTCTTGATAAAAAATAGCAATGCATCATTTATGATTAACAAAAATTATTACCCCAAATTGACCTCACAAATCATATTATAACTACCGATTTGCTCAATTTTATGTGGTTCTATAAATATTATTTAATAATGCGCTACTATGCGTGCAGAATAATCGTTTCTTCTTTCAATCAATGATAGATTATACTACAAGGTTAGGTTATAGCAACTTTATTATAAAATTATAATATATCATTATGCTTTAGTTAAGGTCAACTTTTAAATAAATGTATTCGCATACTTGAATAGATTCAAAATTTTAACGGTTTATTTATTTATTGTTCACTTTCATTCGATTGCAGATCAGGTAGAGATGTTTTTTTACATATATAAGACCCTATGTAACGTCATCCAAAACTACGGGACACAAAAATCCTCACTAATTTAAACAAATAGCCCGATTCAGATCAGAGCAAGTTTTGAGCCATTCGTTAAATTTTATCTCCCCCTCTCTTCTCCCTTCTCTCTCTCTTGCCTCCCCCGGACAACCCCTAGCCGGGCTTGCTATCTGCACTGCCCGTCGGGCCCCTTATCTACTGCGGCCCTGGTGTCTACAAATATTTGTTCGAAAATTGCAACTTGCTGACTGAGCCCCTCTGCATTCGGGTGCAGCGGATGCAGTCGATGAAACCGTTCTCTCACTTTTGTGGAAATTCAAATTGGTTATAATAATTTATGCTACCAGCGTTTCTCCTTACCAGGCACTATGGTGCTATTTCAGTATTACAATTTAAAATGTTTTAAAAAAATTGTATTGATACAAAAACTTCTATAAATAATTTTACGAATAGTTTGAAAATATACTTTGTGAAAAAAATGATCGGTGGCAAACATCGTAACGGCAATTTCGTCTTGATTTGTTCAATCTAAAAAACCATACAAAAAGGCGTCATTTAATTGAAGATGGAACATCGTTGGAGTATCTTATCCCAAATTTAATTTTGTCTTAAAACTATTCAAAAACATTCTGCTTAGTTTAGTACTCATTGCGCTCATCTGTATCCTTGAACTCAAAATTATATGACACCTAATTAACTATTCTGTCAATCGTAGAGTACAGTATTAAACTCAAGAAAAAAAATACGAATCTATAATTTAAGTAAAGATAAAATATAAAAAGATTCTGTGTATCCATGATGGAATTATAAACACATATTTATTTTATAGTACTATATGAGTATTTCTTGTGGTTCGTCAGTAGTAAGAGTTGTATAAACAAAAAGCATATATCTCATCCTAACATTGTTACAGTTCGACACTAAATATAATTACTTCTCTCCCCTCGTCTCGACCGCCAAATTAAAAGCAACAAGCAAACAAACAGGCTGACTACTCGTACAACAGCAATTCATGGGCATGCACTCTGCGCCGGGCGTATCCATCTGTCACCGAGCTGTCGGGCCGCTGCACTAATGTTCCTGCCTTATCTCCGCCCAGGACCCTTTCTTAACCGTGTCCTCCTTATGTACAAATAGTGGGAGATAGTGCAAATATTCTGGGGTGTGAGCCGATTTAAGGGAACGAGGCAGGTACATTTATTTATTGCAAAACCTCCCCTTATCCACGGCTTACAGCAGCGCTTCTTAACCATCACTGCATCCATCTCCATCATAAGAAGTTCTCATTTTGTATCCAATATAAAAGGCATGGAAAGTTTCTTCATGACCTCGTTCGTGTACCGTCGTATTTCGTACCTGTCACATTTTTGGCACTGCCTAACACAAAGATCTTGACAAAAACGTTCTTAGTAAATTTTTACGTCAAAAAAGTTAAAGAAAGGCGAAGGCACATCTGGCCTACTGCCAAAATTCTTGATTCTTTGTCACACAATTTTTATATTCTGGCTTATCTCAGCGTCCAATTGTATTTCTGTTGACATAATACAAGTTACCTCATTATAAAAGACCTAAGCCTTATTGTTAGTAAAATTATCGTCTAATTTTGAATTGGATAAAGTTTTCTAAGCTTGCAAGAAAATAATGTCATGAAGAATTGTTGATTTTGTTAAAAAAAAATTACTTTGAGATACTGTTACCTTTTATTAGAAAAACTGTCACATTTCTAAAACATTCTTTGAAACAAAAATACTGCAGTAGATAATATTATTTAATTTAAATCAAGTTCAGTGTGAAACTAATTGAAAACATTATTACTTTCTTCTACTTTACTATTTCTTATACTATTCCATCTAAGTTCGGATTATTCGGAAAATTCGCGGCCCGCGGGTGCAGGAGGCTCGGAGGCTTCCTCTCGTCAGGCCTGTCCATAATTCTCCCGCTGTGTATTTAAGGCTGGCGTTTTTGGCGCTCACCGGAAGATGTCAGCAAATATTTGCGGGAATTTCGGGAAACGGAAGTGACGGGCTGTCGAGCGGATCCGATAGCGCTGTTACAATATTGGCTTTGAAAAAATGTGGATCGGGAGCTTCTAAAGAGGTGGAAATGAGTGTTGGCTGAAGCGCTAAGTGTACTGCAGTAAACTTCAGCGCTGTGTATGACATTGTTGACATTGGGATATTTTTTCTTTTGCAAAATGAAGTATAAAGGGTTGAAATTTCAGTTTTTTTATAAAAGTAAATACTCCATATGCAATTCTTTCTTGATATCAAATTTGATCATCATTTTGCTTGCAATCGAATGTAGCCGTAAAAACAATAAACAGTTAAAAAATATTATTGATTGTGTGCTTACGTTTCTATTCTGTGTTATTACACAGATTAAAATGTAATTTTTAAGATTGTTTTGCTTCATTGATAGTCCAAAAAAACCTTTATTGCACATGAACGGCAGAAACTTCAACGAGACAACTGCAATTGTTGCTGCAATGTTAGAATACTGCAGTGGAAGTTGTAAAGTTAACTGCATAGAAAAGTTTGCACGTTAAAAAAGCGATCATTGCATTTTTACTAGAATAACATCAAGCAGTGCAATCATAAATAAATTGAATTAAGCGTGATTAATGATAGTTGAGATTTACATGGTAAGAATTTTCAAAATATTTTTTTTGTAATGGTAGTCTGTTACGTGTCGTAGTTAAATACTTTACAAATGTCTCTCATTGTTACAGGCTACACAAACCAGATGATAGTTTATAATGTTGAGGGAAACGTAGATATAAAAGAAGTATAATTTATGTCCACCCCTACACAGCCATAACCTAACCCACCCCCTGTGTTGTTGCAGCGCGAAGGCGGTATATCGCGCGATGCGGAGCGCGCCCGTGCAGAGGTGCACGCTCGGCTGGCGCGCGCCGAGCACGAGGCCGAGCGCGCCGGCACGCGACTCAGGTCTGCACAGCATCACATCTCAAGGTAAGGACCCACTGTAACACTAAGCTTCTAGTCGCACCCGTGAAGAGGTCCACGCTCAGCTGGCACGCCCCAGCAACACAGCACAGCACCACAACATCGTGGTAAGTACTCACTCTCACACTACACCCTGCATCAACTGATCATCGATTTAGCGCTCAGAGATATTCCTTTAGTCCATAGGTTCCCAACGGGGGCGGTGGCGGGTCCAAGGAAAAATTAATGAACTTTTTGCATTTTAATTTTTTTGATTTGTGCAGTAGATTTTTCGCAAAAAAAAAACCGAGAAAATAATGGTATTATGACAGCGATGACAGTTATAAAACAACATAAGTTTAGACTTGTTTGTTGACTAAATATGTCGTTAGCGCCATCTATGTGTGAAAGCCAAAAACTTAGTAGCGCACCTAGAAACATACCTTTTTTTTACGCGGGCAGCAATAAATAATATACAGAAATAAAATTGGTATAATTATAACTGTTATGTCAAAGGGAGGCGTTGGAATTTTTTTTCTTGTCAAGGGGCGGTGGTCAATAAAAGGTTAGGAACCTATGCTTTAGTCCTATGTTTTAATATCAATCGTTCTCTATTAAATATATTTATTAAAAAATATTTTAAACCTTTCCTCTTATTATTTGTTTATTTGAGTACACCGACACAAATGTATTTCTTTCACATATATAAAAAAATACCAATATTTTTATTCTTTATAATATTTTTTTATAATTTATGTGTAACTGAATTTGTGGTGCGTTATCTGTAAAAAATATTAATTTAATAAAAATTACATTTATTAAAAAATATATATGTTAATAAAAATAATTCTTTTAAATGGCGCTTAAAATCAGAATTCTGGCATCACCATTCTCCATAAGAAACGTAAACACTTCCCTCGCGAGTCCCACCTGGCATCTTACCCGGGATTTTATAGCGCCGCCCTCCCCGCGGGTTTAATTCCTCCGCCCCAGGCCATCAGCCCGGCAATAACAAAGGGCGGCGCCGCATCCTCCGTCCCTCACCAGCGGCACATGGCTCTCGCTATAATCTCATAACTTTTGCCAAATATGAAAAAAACATTAAACATCCACCTTCTCTACAACAGCATCGGCTGTATAAAGATTTATTTCTAATGCTTGCCATTGAATATTTGCTAGACAATATATTATTATTGCGCATTAGCTGCCAGCGTGCATTTAATTAAATTTATGTAAAATCACTTATTAAGTAATTTTTATCGTATTCAATGTTACAAATTGATCTAAATTAAAATCTGTATTCATTAATATTGCGTTGTATATATCATCTATTGTTTCAAATAATTGATAGTGACACGTATCGGTTTTCTGTTTAAAAATAACAAGTTCTTGTTTGAATCCTACTTCTTTTTTTGATGTTAAATATTTTTAGGTATAATGCTGTAATACCACTAAATTTATAATTATATTACAAAACGCCATCCTTTTGTGTGTGTACAAATGTTTTTCAAATGAGTTATTAAGATATATGAATACAAAATGAATCAATGTGCGTATTATGAAAATATTTTTTTTGACTTTTGTTTTTTTATAAAAAAAAATTATCTCGGTACGCATTTCCTGAAGCCGCCACTGATTTTTCTCGCGCTCAAGCCAGAAGTCGACTGCGCGTGGATGAGTATCAGGAGGCAATAAAAGGGTGTTGCTAAGCAGTGGCGTGACGGCCGCGCCTAAAAAACTTTATTATTTATTTCTTTTATGATGTCCCAGCAGGCCCGGGGCGGGGGCGGCTTGGGGCAGGCCTCGGAGATATCGCCCACTTGAGGTGACAGAGGAGAGCAGCTAGACGATCTTATCGATTGTCTCCCGACTTGATATTGTGTTTTCGCGATATTCGAGACGCTTCGGGGAGCGCTCGAAGTAAAATCGGATCCGTCTGTGAAACACCAGCCTTGTGTAATCATTTCTCTTGTCGAATATTATATTTCTCTCGTATTGAACTTTAGCGTTTGTTATGTAAGTATCTTGTGATGTATTAAACTTCCAGCAAATTATATTACGCTACATTGATTTGTTACCTTTATTCGACTCACTGAACTGAAAATATCCTTATATTAAACGCTTTTCCAAAGTTATTCATGATATTTTTAAACAATTTGAATTTATATGTTTACTGAAGTAGACTGATTGTTAAAAGCATATTTTGATAGATAACGTTTGATTCATCTTTACACAGAATTAATATCTAGTATAAGTTCTCGCTACTATTAATATTCTTAAAATCAAAGATTTAAATATACCACATAAATCTTTGTATTATTTGGTACGACACGAGTTTTAATAATGCGATTCATAACGAAGTATCTTCTCGGTATACGACCATGACAAAATATAAAAATTGTGACACGTAGAAAATAGTTGTACTATTTCAGCCAACCGAATTATAAAAAAAAAACAAATATCATCTTTTTAATTTCAATTTTATTTATAATTAGTCTACTTATTTACATTTCCATAAATCTTAGCGAGCTCCTCGGAACACGCGATATCATTCTTTTGTGAACAATTTGATAGCACTAAGAAAATACCGCCGCTTTCCATACAAATGAGATTGAAGATATATTGATGTATTTATTTTAAAAGCTCTTCCACATATATATATTTTAAAGAAATAAACGAATTGATCTGCGAACAAAGTTCATCCCCTGGTACAAGTAACTCGTAAAATCGTAAAAATTTCAAACCCCGCAACATTCATGCGATATTTAGTTCGTACCAGGCTTCAATAGAAATTGCCAAAAAGGCGTGAGGTATTCGTAATTAACCATCGCTTCCCCATCAAAGCCCGACGGGGAGGCGGAGCACCGGTCGCCTGCGAAGTGCAATCGCAGCGCTCAGCCGCATCAAAAACAATGGCATTGTGTCATATCACGCGGCGAACGGAATTCAATTATCGGCCTCCCGACGCAGTGCTGTTGACACAGAGCCCGGGGCTGCTGGCACTGCCCACCCCTCGGCTGCACGACAGCCACCCTGTATAGCTAGCACTGCCCACCTCTCGGCTACACGAGAGCCACCCTGTATAGCTAGCAACATGATGAAATCCAATTTCAGAAAATACACATATATTGGGTCTATTCCCTAAAATCCGGAATTTTTATTATTCGAAATTATTCAAAGTATTGCCCATCTGGCAATTTGTGGATGCCATCCCAAAAAAACCGGTCATGCTTTGAACGAAAGAACGAATCGACCCAATTTTTGATGGCTTGGACTGAAGTGAAGCGTATTCCGGAAAGTCCAAAACAAAAGGTAGCCAGAAGGCGCCAAGTCTGGTCTATATGGCGGGTGGAGCAGAACTTCCCATCCGCTATTTTCCAAATAGTTTTTAACGGGTTCAGCAACATGTGGCCGAGCATTGTCATGTTGGAAAATCAATGCCTCGTGTCTGGTCTTCCATTCTGGCCGCTTTTCCTTCAATGCTCTCTTTTAACGAATCAGATGTTGTTGGTACACCTCTTCAGTAATGGTTTCACCCGGTTTTAAAACCTCATAATACACAACTCCCTTCTGGTAACACCAAATACAGAGCATTATCTTGGCAGCGTGAATATTCTTCTTCGGTGTCGATTTGGCTGGTTGGCCGGGCTTTAAATACGATTTTTTGCTCTTTGGGTTGTCTTAATGAATCCATTTTCCGTCGCTAGTAAAAATTCGATGCAAAAACGACTGTCTTTTATGACGCTCAAGCAGCATTTCAGACATGCAAAATCGCCTTTCCACGTCTCTCGGGTTCAACTCGTATGGTACCCAATGTCCTTGCTTCTGGATGGATTCTAATGCTTTTAGGCACTTGAAAATGGCTGCTTGAGTCAGGTCCAAGCTCTTCTTGTGTTTGACACGAGTCTTAATCGAGTAACGCTTCCAATTCTTTATCTTCAAACTTTTTCGGCTGTCCAGGCCGTTTTTATCTTTGATGTCAAAATCGCCACTTTTAAAGCGTTGAAACCTCTCAAAACACTGTTTTCGCAAGAACATGTTTGCCATACAATCCCATGAGCAAACGATGACTTTTCTTAGCAAAAAAGTGACTCCCGCTAATGCTATTTTTTTCGCCATATTTCAAAATCTTCCATGATTGAAAAAAATATGATGCGCACAAGCAAATCAAACATTGTTGACTGATTTTGACAGCTTACAAATAGAGCTTCAAAATGATACGTATATCAATTATTTGCTACAGCGCATACAAAAGTTTTGGCATCTAGTGTCAAATTACAGTTTTTAAGTTATAGACCTATTACTATTAATATATATATATCTTATTTCAGCAGGTATAAATAAATATTTTAAATTTAATATTTGACCGTTAACAAAAATATATTATTATAATTAGTACATTTATTTTAAAAATTATTTATGGCAATAAATAATATCATGGATCCAATTGAGTCAATATGCATAGAATCCGTGGTGTTCCGTGTGCAGGCTGGAGAGCCCTGAAAGCTCCTGTCGCCGCTTCCGCCAGGCCGCCCGAGCCGGATGCTTCCGGCGTGTCGCGAGCCGCGGCCGGGCCGTTTGGCTTGTCTCGCTCCGATGGGTGTCGATAGTGATTCCTGTAGTGCCATCCTGTTAGTCCTTGCGCAGCGAATGTCCGTTGAATGCCGGCATGCTTTACAAGATATTTCATGTCAATTTTACCCATCACTAATTTTATTGACGACACTCGTACGACAAGCCGTTACCGAGAATTGCAATCTCATTTCATGTTTCATAGTTAAATTAAATAATTTATTATTTTAAAGAATAAATGTCTTTGTCGTGACTGAGCTGAACTTTAGAGACAATCTTCGCTTTATACTTGCAGCGCGTCATTAAATTACCCGTTTATATTGCTCACCGTAATGAAAACAGTCTCAAAACGTTTATCTCGGTGAAGCAGTCTGCTCGGGATGGGTTGAAGAGACTGTTCTGATAAAATGTAGCAATCAAGGCAAGAATTCGATAATTGTATACACTCATGAGTGAGAGTAACAGAAGTTTATAGTGATATACACAAAAACAGTATTATTATAATTGATATATAATTTTCAAATATATTTTAGATATGTTGTAAATATTTTGCAATTGTCATGTATCATCATCATTTCCTTTTTGCTCCTAAATATTAAAAATAAATATCATTTTTTAATGATTCGTTTTGTAATATAAATGGTTCCACAGCCTCGCTGACAGTCCAGGGCTCACCACTGGAGAGCTCCTGTCCTCACTTTGAAATTGAGTTTCGATACACGACCATCGCACAATGTACAATCCCATAAAAATCCACCTCGCAAAAAAGCAATGATATCGCGCACAGAGAAGAACGCGTAAAACCCCCTCATTCCCCTTGAAATATTATATTACCCAATCCCCGGATATAAAGCGAAAAATCCATCAACCTCGGCCATAATAAAACCGTCCTTAGGCGGGCCGGCGGTCGCTGCTATCTATTTCCGGGTTTATTTTGAATAAAGAAGCCGGGCACGTGACCGGGGTGCGAATACCTGCCGCGGACGGGCCCTGAATAATAAAAAGTGTGCCTTGCAGCGTACCAGACCTCGCCACTGCCTCCCGGGGTAGGGGCCCCTCCGCCACGTCACAACTGCAACCGGTCCAGCCCTCAGCCCTCAACCCTAACCCTGCGAGGGACCTCATTCTTCCATATTATCCTTAGCCGTCTTATCATCGTTTGTTTATCCTCCCCTTTAATAAGAAAACCTTTCTTTAAACACGTAGATATTTAATTTCACCGTGAAAAAAAATATCTAAGGAATAATAAACGTGTACAAATCTACAACGATGAACTTTATTGGATAGTTTGTATGTCTTCTTTTATATATATTAAAACGAAAAATATTGCTTTTATCCATGTGACCAAAAATATTAAGTGTTTTTATTTAAACTGAGTAAACATGAAATTGATTGTTTTAATAAACAATCCAAGTAAATAATATAAGATTATTACATGAAGAATATCTTAACCCTCTTTCTATATTACATTTCAAATAATCCAACCTAACGTATAACCATAAACTCAAATAAACATCCTTGCGTTTCAGACCTACCCAAACTCCCTGTCGCCATTACCCCTAGCCAGCCTGGCAACACCTGCTGAGCGCATCCCTTGCACTTGCACCCTCTCCATGCACTCTCCCCCGCCCCACCGTGCTAGGAATACAGATGAGGGGTGCAGGCGGGGACAGAGGGGATCGATCGGCTGTGTTTTCTGAGCTTTTATTTGCATCTTGCCCGGGACCTTGAAAGACTTCCATCGATTCTTTTTCTTAACTTCTGTTGTTTACTTTTTTCACATTTTATAAAAAAAATTAAGAGCATACTATCAAATATATATTTTAATTTATGACAATATTTACATTTTACATTTAACGAAGTATTATAAAAATGTAAACCATCTTTTTTATTAAATTTCAATGAACATTTTTTTGATTAAAAATTTATGTGGTTTTTTATCTGCGAAGTATAGTAGATTTACTTTAAAAATTTTATTTCAAAGTTTCATAATTTATCTGAAATAAATCTGTTTATTATCTGAGATGAAAGAAGTTTAATCTTCAATTATGCTTTTGACATGTTCAAAGGAGGATCTCAAAAGATTTAAAATCAATTCCCATCACTAGCTTTTCGGTTTTTGTGTTTTACTACAGACTGGAGAAAACTTTGTTTTGTATTGTTATTCAATACTTCTATAATTTTATTCAGCTTTACTTTATTTATTGGATTATGTAAAATGAGAGGGGAAAACTTTCAAGCGATCTCTTGATTAATTCCAACCTTGAACACAAACAAAACCTTGTAATTGACATTCAAGGGGACACACTCTCTTTCAAATAAAACATAAAGTATTTATGTTATTTTTAAAGTAGTAATCGTTTGATTTTATATGTCGATTAAAAACATATTTTTTACGTCAATTTAACAAAAAACCGCGCAACTCCAATACAAACGTAGCATTATATATTTTTTTGAGAACACTCCTTAATAAGTTTCATGGTAGCTTTTAAACAAATATATTTCTGAAAACTTATAAACTATATACTCTTTTATGTAAAATGTATATGTCAAATGTTGAGTGTTTTATTCTCATAAGAAGTTATATAGAATAATCATGTTTTTATACATAACGAATAAAATTGCGTTTTTTGCAAGATCTGCTTTTTTTAATAAAAAAAGTCTAATAAATTCTCAGGTTGTATGCTGTGTAAGATGTTCTCAAGTTTTAAGAAGTCTTACTTCTGAAATGAAAATATTTCCAATAACATCCAAAGTAAAGTAGTTAGTAGAAAATGTCATTGCATTTCAAACTGAGGATATCGGAAAAGCGTCCAAATGGTACATATTGCCATTATCGCAACAAAGGACCAAGTCGCTGCATTTCCCCGAGTCAGACCTAACAAGTGTCCCTCCCATCTGTCGTATAACAATGCAGTAGTTATTTCAGAACGATGCACTTTTTATTACAAAAAGGACGCAAGAATCAGACAGAGGGAGCAGCGGATATTAAAGTTTGACGAGGGACATATATTGAACGGCGACTGCAAAGTATTCTTAGACATTCAGGGAGTGCTTTGATCTCGGAGCTATTTCCGTTCTTACGTTATATTTTTTGCTCGTTGTTTTTTTATCGCTCAAGTAATAACTGGAAAAGTTCGCTTTGTTCGTTAAAGTCAATAGTCAAAATGCGAAAGAAATTAATTTAAAAAATATATAGCCAGAAGTTGTTTATCTTCCGCTGTTAATAATTATATTTTTCTTTAGATTTTAACGGGAAGAATATTCAGAGATGGGATGGTTTTTTTGCTAATTCGAAAGGAATGAGCAAATAATTAAGATAAAAAAGAACGTTTGCAAAATAAAATCGTGCAGGAATTTCGCTTTCGTTTTGTGAATATTCATTTAAGGTTTATAAATAAAACGATTTCATAAACTCACGCTTTGAATTTATTAAAAACACGACATTTAAATTTTCTACTCTCTAAATAACTTTGTAAAAATATACGTTTCTAACAGTCACGTTTGTTGATTATATAAAGCACTACGTGAGTTCAATTATAGTAATTGTTTTATTAATTATTATTTTTAATTATTACATATCCTCTAATGTTTATCTTGTATATTTTAAAAACAATATACTCTTAACCATATTAATTGCTATAATCTTGCATTGATTAACTTTATATAAATAATTCCGATTTCTGTTAATATTTTATCTACGTCATTAATCATTCCGCACTTACAGGTTTTGAGACAATATTCAAGTTTTCAACACGTGGTTATAATTTTTTTTTAAATATATAATATATGTATGTGTGTGTATGTATGTATGTATAAGACATATTATATCGTGTAAAGCTTACAAATCAATACAGCAATTAATATCACACCCCCTGGCTTTCTGTACTTGAAGTCTGGCCAAATCTTGACCGAAGCATGCTCTCCGCGGGTGTGCGGACGCCTTTGTTTTATTAATTGCAGCAGTATACATGCACCCCTAGGCTGGAGGAGCGACAGGTGCGAGTGAAAGGTTAATGCTAACCCTCCAGGGGTCGCCTTCATCTCAGTAAGTTATACCCAATAACGTGAGAGTTATTTTATTATTCCCGCCTATCGGAAAAAACCAATATCGCAAAAAAACGACCCTGTTAACCATTTTGCTGCCAATTTTATAACTCCTTTGTGTTTAATAAAATTGCAATTTTAATATGGATATATGACTGTCATTCGACGGGAGTGGATTTTTTGACATACCAAGGGATCAGGACTGAACTTTATGGCATTTTCTATTATATTTAATATTCGTTTACTTTTACAACCTTAAATCCCAGTTTAAAATATGCATTATTTTTTACCCTGCAGAATTTTTTGTTTGCAATAAAATAATTAAACTGTACCGCGTGTTTTTAAAATTAATTCAAACCCGCCTTTTTTAATTCAATCAAACTTCCGAGAAACCTTAATTTTTTTATCCACTCGAGTTAATTGCGGCAGTTTGAAATAGGCCCGCTGTTAAGATGAGAAATTGACATCAGCAGGGGTGGATGGGGGCCGGGGGGTTAAGTTTTCATTTGCCACTTGCCGGCAGCAGATGCTTCCTTGGAAGGTCGAGGGTTGTTCTGCTCCGCTCAGCCTCAGACCTGGACGGGCTGCCTGGGTGTCAAATTACTTATTTACTGATCCTCCACCAATCTGCGACACGGCGCTGCCACCCTCCGGATATCAAATAATAAACGTTCCACGTACGTGTTGATGACGGTCGTTGTAGTGGTAAATGACTGTAAATTATTTAGGGGATGGAACGTACAAATAATTAAACGGAGCAAAAAGGCCGCGATGAAATATTTATTGCGAATATAATGCACAATGCAGGTCGGTGGCTGTTTTTGTAGTTTCAATGCGTTTTAATAAATTCAGTCATGCGGCATTGCCGATATTGAAATCACTCTTTACTAACGCGTCAGTAGCTTTGTCAGTTTCGCTAATTTATATTATTTGGTTTTATTATTTATCAAATGAATAATTTATTTGATATGAAATTGGGTGCATTCTATCAAAATTTTTTTGCGGGAAATGTACATTTAAAAAAAATAGTCGAAACAGTAAAAAATCAATAAATATTGCTTGATTGTTCTGATAAATCGTAGTTTTCATAAATTATGTTCTTTTGATTTTTTCTGGCCTCTTCCGTGATTCTTTGCTTAGAAGATAAATCTTATTTTTAATTAAACGCTATGTATGTCCAAATTTAAATATATTTTTTTATGTTATCTTGAAATTAAACTGAAACTACAGCGCTCCGACATTTAATCAACACTCTCGTAAATTTAATCCGGCGCATCACGAGCGCATGCACGGCGGCCCTCGCGGCCAGCATCTCCCTCCATTATCTTCCATTCCATCACAATTTACCTTGTCGGGGCCTGCGCCCCCTCAGGTGACAGCCCCGCAAACATTTGCTCATAATTGCTACGGGCCGGGGCCCCCAATTACGGAGGCGCTCGCAAAAATACGCAATCCTATATCACGCTCCACGATTTTATGTTGATGCCTGTTGGAATTGTGTACCTCCACCTGCGAGTATATAAACGTGTAAAAAAGGAGTAGCGATAGCTATGCGAGCTTTTGTAGAAATGTTTATATTTCATTTAAAATATGACGAGTTTAAATATTTTATCTGTGTTGAGATACGTTTAATTTTTTTAAGCTTCTATGTTTTTTTCAAACTCAACGCAAGAAATAAAAAATATATATAACCTCGATATAAAAATCAACACACCACTGATTGTATATTGAATAATATCACAGCTTTAATAATGAATTATTTTATATAAATAATACTTTCTTAGATTATCAGAACCAATCTTATCAAAAATAATTCAAAACTTTCAATAAGAACTATTTCGCGTTTTGTTTTTAATAAAATTTAAATTTGTTGTTGAAAATTTATAACATTTCGATTGGAAAAATAACTTGCTATGAGTAAATCTTTATTGTTTCCATCTCTTATTTATTTCAATTAGTAAACGTTTTTAATATCTCTTATCCAATAAAAGTTTTTTTATAAACTGTTTATTATTACCAGTTCTTAAAATTACACACTTTTAAAAAGTACTCACTCCAGTTAATAGTTTAAATTAAAAATTCTGTAAATCTTTAAAACTGCCATATGAAATGCGTGACTGGTAGGGAATACAAATCACAGGGTGGGCGTTGCAAAAAACAATTGATAAGGGGCATACAATTAAAACAAAATTTTAATTTTTAATATCACCAATAATAAATTTACTTGAACATACAAAAAGTTTTAAGCCCACTTGTAAATTACTCCTTGAAGGGTGAAAAAAAATAATTTATAAACCATAAAAAAAGCTTTCCTTTATCAATCATTGAAAAAGCTTTGTAAAAATAATGATTTATTTATTAAAGCATTGTTAATAGTATGTTATTTAAAAATATAACCTCATGCAATGTATTGAAAAGTATGTTTCCTGCACTTTGTATTTATTATATTTTAATTTATAAGAAAGGTTCAAGTGATTTTATTCAAGGATTAAAAACGTGTTTAAGAATCGTTGTTACTAAGTATCTGTTGGAAATAAAAATCCTGAAGGCGTCAGCAAAATAAACCACTTTATATAGACTGTGAATTCAAGAGAGAAGATAATAAAATATCGAGTGTTACTAAAAATGTGATTTTAAGATGTTTTTCAAGCGGATGTCTCTGGTGTTTAAAGGGAATAAAATCGCGTTGACCTAGGAGGCTTTATGCCCACTGGAACATATAAATGGCTTTAGACTTCGATAAAGTTGCAAGTTTGTTCGCCAGAAATCGAACACAGCCGAAATGGCCTTTTATTTATGATCATGATTTTACGGCAAATCATAAAAAACGAAACGGTTTGCGAATACAGCGGTTTTTTAATAGACATTTCCATACAAGCAGCCCTCAAACTGATGGAAATGCTCTTCAAAAACCTTTCCAACTTTTTCTCTCGCTCCAACAAATCCAGATTTTTTTACCCCAATTAAGTAACTTCCAACAAAAATTAATGTATGCCAGCTATCGAGAGAATTTTGTACAAGTTTAGTAAATTTTTATTATTTTATGGCTACGAATTTATAAAAAAAACCACTTAAATCTTTTAAAGAATTTATACATGTGCTTAAAAAAACAAACACACGTCAAAATAAATTTAAAAAATATTATATTTATCATCTTACATATATTTGGTAGATTAATGATTTTTTTTGTATACGTTTTCTAAAAGATTAGCCAATCTTTAAATAAATGGGTAACACAGTACATTAAAAACACAAAATCCATTTCTTTTAAATGAAAACGTTGAATAAACATTAAATTTAATTTTCTTAGAAAAAGTGTACTAAAAAATGCTTGAATTTTAAAGCTTGCTAAGTACTATTTTTGTTTTTCAGGCTTTCAAGAACCGGGCGATAGTTGATATTAATGACTTTCTCTGTAAAACTAATTTTCAGGCTGTTGCGAATCATTCTATTTTCACAATCGCCATTATAACCGGATAGCTGTCATTATAGTAAATCGGCCCAATGATGGGCATGCCCGCCCGGTCTAGTTACACCCTCTTCAATAAATTAGACATACCCCAACCGACAACTGAACACCATGCAATCTCGAGCACTGCAGATCCAATTGCAGCAAGAGACATTCCAGAATATACCTATCATCCCCTGTGAAGCATATCCGCAGGCCTCGTATTCCTGTACGAATATTAGAAGTTTCCGTCCCCTTTGTTCCTTAGGAGGAATTTTCGTGACAAATTACCCGAGGCCCTCCCCAATGCATTTTTTCCCTCGAATATGTTTTATTATTGCAGGTGATCTTGAGGGAATTAAAGTTTTACTTTGTATAAATAAAAATAAAATATTACTCCCGAAGTTTAGTCCCCTCTTCTCTCAGCCTCGAGGCTATGACAAAATTGAAGATTTTGAAAAATAACGTATACATGTAATGTAAACGAAGAAATACGAATATTATTCATTGAATAATATATAAATCTCAAAATTTACTGTTTTCGTTTTATAAGAAATAAATAATATATTGTTTTATTTCTTTTTTTGTTGTACGAGTAATATTATAGAATATCGTCCCAAAGATAAAGAACCAGGGAAAGCTTTTTGAAACTGGGCGCGTGCTTTACTGGCCCTCCCCGTGTGTGGGTGGGCCGGAAACAGAATTGGTATTTTTATGAGTAACAATTTGTCGCAGCCACCCCCCGGCCTCTCCCCACTTCAGCGACAATTTCGTGAAGTTTATGAAGCCTTCAGGAGCCTTCAGCGAACCGAACCAATCACATGTAACTACTCGCTCTCCTGTCTCATCCGTACATCTGTTTAAATACCACCGTCAAATCAGTAAATAAAAACCTTCATATCAGAACGTGATTTCGTGGCATAAACATAAGAAAAAGTGAATATTTTCTCTGAAATAAAACTTGGCTGTATATACGATATTTTATGATATATGGCAAAAAGGCAAAATCCAGGAGATTGGACATTTTATGGCAGTTTTCTGACCGTTGTTAAAATGACGTTTCGGTCATGTGATTGACCTTTGTGAAATATTTGTACTAAAATACGTGACCGTATTATTTGGGTTCGGTTGAATATATGAAATAAATCTTACCTACAAAGGGTTTTGTTGAAAAATAAACATCAGCGCTGTGTCTGCTTCTGATACAATGAATAATGACCGGAGTTTCAAAGAAACGTTTTTCCACGGGGCTCCTTTTCTCGGTGGACATAGTTAGGTAAACAATAATAATTACGAGAAGAAAGGACATTTTTCACGAGATACTCTGTAAGCAATTATCGGAGTGGGTTTCCCAGGCCACTGCAGGGAAACCGGTTGCGGTAAGGACTGGGGGAAGGGACAAAAGTAAGTAATAGCCAATTTGCCGGACAATAAAACCATTATCTGCAACAAATGTAGGTTTCAATTACGCCGCGATCTCGTACCGAACGGTCTACGAGAGGAAATTCGTATTAATTATTTCTACATTTAACAAGGCATCACTCCTTAAGGTAACCGTTGTAACAACAGTTTGATTTCAATAGAAACAATCTGTTAGAATTTTTTTATTTTCATTTGATATTTTTGCGTACTTTTATTTCTATGTGATTAAGCATATTTTTTCACACATTGAAAATGATTAAAGAAAACTCTCAGAAAATATCATCGTGACTTGTGAGGGATTCGAACCCACATCCCCAAGCTTTCATGGCCGGTGCATTTATCCAACTATGCTAACGAGCCACTGCAATTTAGTGAGAATTTTTAATAATCATATTCTACATATGAACTAATATGCTCGGGCTAATCAATATTTAATGATTTGCAAACACTGGACTTTTTAATTAAAGTAACAAGTGAAGCATTTTTATATCCAAATCTGGTTATTATTATTTTTAAAATCTATTGATATTTAGCCGAGACGCGCACCATTCAATTATATTAATTTTAGATTAATGTTAATCAGGATGCGTATTTATTTACCCATGCAGGTATTAGTATGTTTATGTGATTAAGCATATTTTTTCACACATTGAAAATGATTAAAGAAAACTCTCAGAAAATATCATCGTGACTTGTGAGGGATTCGAACCCACATCCCCAAGCTTTCATGGCCGGTGCATTTATCCAACTATGCTAACGAGCCACTGCAATTTAGTGAGAATTTTTAATAATCATATTCTACATATGAACTAATATGCTCGGGCTAATCAATATTTAATGATTTGCAAACACTGGACTTTTTAATTAAAGTAACAAGTGAAGCATTTTTATATCCAAATCTGGTTATTATTATTTTTAAAATCTATTGATATTTAGCCGAGACGCGCACCATTCAATTATATTAATTTTAGATTAATGTTAATCAGGATGCGTATTTATTTACCCATGCAGGTATTAGTATGTTTATGTGATTAAGCATATTTTTTCACACATTGAAAATGATTAAAGAAAACTCTCAGAAAATATCATCGTGACTTGTGAGGGATTCGAACCCACATCCCCAAGCTTTCATGGCCGGTGCATTTATCCAACTATGCTAACGAGCCACTGCAATTTAGTGAGAATTTTTAATAATCATATTCTACATATGAACTAATATGCTCGGGCTAATCAATATTTAATGATTTGCAAACACTGGACTTTTTAATTAAAGTAACAAGTGAAGCATTTTTATATCCAAATCTGGTTATTATTATTTTTAAAATCTATTGATATTTAGCCGAGACGCGCACCATTCAATTATATTAATTTTAGATTAATGTTAATCAGGATGCGTATTTATTTACCCATGCAGGTATTAGTATGTTTATGTGATTAAGCATATTTTTTCACACATTGAAAATGATTAAAGAAAACTCTCAGAAAATATCATCGTGACTTGTGAGGGATTCGAACCCACATCCCCAAGCTTTCATGGCCGGTGCATTTATCCAACTATGCTAACGAGCCACTGCAATTTAGTGAGAATTTTTAATAATCATATTCTACATATGAACTAATATGCTCGGGCTAATCAATATTTAATGATTTGCAAACACTGGACTTTTTAATTAAAGTAACAAGTGAAGCATTTTTATATCCAAATCTGGTTATTATTATTTTTAAAATCTATTGATATTTAGCCGAGACGCGCACCATTCAATTATATTAATTTTAGATTAATGTTAATCAGGATGCGTATTTATTTACCCATGCAGGTATTAGTATGTTTATGTGATTAAGCATATTTTTTCACACATTGAAAATGATTAAAGAAAACTCTCAGAAAATATCATCGTGACTTGTGAGGGATTCGAACCCACATCCCCAAGCTTTCATGGCCGGTGCATTTATCCAACTATGCTAACGAGCCACTGCAATTTAGTGAGAATTTTTAATAATCATATTCTACATATGAACTAATATGCTCGGGCTAATCAATATTTAATGATTTGCAAACACTGGACTTTTTAATTAAAGTAACAAGTGAAGCATTTTTATATCCAAATCTCGTCTCGGCTAAATATCAATAGATTTTAAAAATAATAATAACCAGATTTGGATATAAAAATGCTTCACTTGTTACTTTAATTAAAAAGTCCAGTGTTTGCAAATCATTAAATATTGATTAGCCCGAGCATATTAGTTCATATGTAGAATATGATTATTAAAAATTCTCACTAAATTGCAGTGGCTCGTTAGCATAGTTGGATAAATGCACCGGCCATGAAAGCTTGGGGATGTGGGTTCGAATCCCTCACAAGTCACGATGATATTTTCTGAGAGTTTTCTTTAATCATTTTCAATGTGTGAAAAAATATGCTTAATCACATAAACATACTAATACCTGCATGGGTAAATAAATACGCATCCTGATTAACATTAATCTAAAATTAATATAATTGAATGGTGCGCGTCTCGGCTAAATATCAATAGATTTTAAAAATAATAATAACCAGATTTGGATATAAAAATGCTTCACTTGTTACTTTAATTAAAAAGTCCAGTGTTTGCAAATCATTAAATATTGATTAGCCCGAGCATATTAGTTCATATGTAGAATATGATTATTAAAAATTCTCACTAAATTGCAGTGGCTCGTTAGCATAGTTGGATAAATGCACCGGCCATGAAAGCTTGGGGATGTGGGTTCGAATCCCTCACAAGTCACGATGATATTTTCTGAGAGTTTTCTTTAATCATTTTCAATGTGTGAAAAAATATGCTTAATCACATAAACATACTAATACCTGCATGGGTAAATAAATACGCATCCTGATTAACATTAATCTAAAATTAATATAATTGAATGGTGCGCGTCTCGGCTAAATATCAATAGATTTTAAAAATAATAATAACCAGATTTGGATATAAAAATGCTTCACTTGTTACTTTAATTAAAAAGTCCAGTGTTTGCAAATCATTAAATATTGATTAGCCCGAGCATATTAGTTCATATGTAGAATATGATTATTAAAAATTCTCACTAAATTGCAGTGGCTCGTTAGCATAGTTGGATAAATGCACCGGCCATGAAAGCTTGGGGATGTGGGTTCGAATCCCTCACAAGTCACGATGATATTTTCTGAGAGTTTTCTTTAATCATTTTCAATGTGTGAAAAAATATGCTTAATCACATAAACATACTAATACCTGCATGGGTAAATAAATACGCATCCTGATTAACATTAATCTAAAATTAATATAATTGAATGGTGCGCGTCTCGGCTAAATATCAATAGATTTTAAAAATAATAATAACCAGATTTGGATATAAAAATGCTTCACTTGTTACTTTAATTAAAAAGTCCAGTGTTTGCAAATCATTAAATATTGATTAGCCCGAGCATATTAGTTCATATGTAGAATATGATTATTAAAAATTCTCACTAAATTGCAGTGGCTCGTTAGCATAGTTGGATAAATGCACCGGCCATGAAAGCTTGGGGATGTGGGTTCGAATCCCTCACAAGTCACGATGATATTTTCTGAGAGTTTTCTTTAATCATTTTCAATGTGTGAAAAAATATGCTTAATCACATAAACATACTAATACCTGCATGGGTAAATAAATACGCATCCTGATTAACATTAATCTAAAATTAATATAATTGAATGGTGCGCGTCTCGGCTAAATATCAATAGATTTTAAAAATAATAATAACCAGATTTGGATATAAAAATGCTTCACTTGTTACTTTAATTAAAAAGTCCAGTGTTTGCAAATCATTAAATATTGATTAGCCCGAGCATATTAGTTCATATGTAGAATATGATTATTAAAAATTCTCACTAAATTGCAGTGGCTCGTTAGCATAGTTGGATAAATGCACCGGCCATGAAAGCTTGGGGATGTGGGTTCGAATCCCTCACAAGTCACGATGATATTTTCTGAGAGTTTTCTTTAATCATTTTCAATGTGTGAAAAAATATGCTTAATCACATAAACATACTAATACCTGCATGGGTAAATAAATACGCATCCTGATTAACATTAATCTAAAATTAATATAATTGAATGGTGCGCGTCTCGGCTAAATATCAATAGATTTTAAAAATAATAATAACCAGATTTGGATATAAAAATGCTTCACTTGTTACTTTAATTAAAAAGTCCAGTGTTTGCAAATCATTAAATATTGATTAGCCCGAGCATATTAGTTCATATGTAGAATATGATTATTAAAAATTCTCACTAAATTGCAGTGGCTCGTTAGCATAGTTGGATAAATGCACCGGCCATGAAAGCTTGGGGATGTGGGTTCGAATCCCTCACAAGTCACGATGATATTTTCTGAGAGTTTTCTTTAATCATTTTCAATGTGTGAAAAAATATGCTTAATCACATAAACATACTAATACCTGCATGGGTAAATAAATACGCATCCTGATTAACATTAATCTAAAATTAATATAATTGAATGGTGCGCGTCTCGGCTAAATATCAATAGATTTTAAAAATAATAATAACCAGATTTGGATATAAAAATGCTTCACTTGTTACTTTAATTAAAAAGTCCAGTGTTTGCAAATCATTAAATATTGATTAGCCCGAGCATATTAGTTCATATGTAGAATATGATTATTAAAAATTCTCACTAAATTGCAGTGGCTCGTTAGCATAGTTGGATAAATGCACCGGCCATGAAAGCTTGGGGATGTGGGTTCGAATCCCTCACAAGTCACGATGATATTTTCTGAGAGTTTTCTTTAATCATTTTCAATGTGTGAAAAAATATGCTTAATCACATAAACATACTAATACCTGCATGGGTAAATAAATACGCATCCTGATTAACATTAATCTAAAATTAATATAATTGAATGGTGCGCGTCTCGGCTAAATATCAATAGATTTTAAAAATAATAATAACCAGATTTGGATATAAAAATGCTTCACTTGTTACTTTAATTAAAAAGTCCAGTGTTTGCAAATCATTAAATATTGATTAGCCCGAGCATATTAGTTCATATGTAGAATATGATTATTAAAAATTCTCACTAAATTGCAGTGGCTCGTTAGCATAGTTGGATAAATGCACCGGCCATGAAAGCTTGGGGATGTGGGTTCGAATCCCTCACAAGTCACGATGATATTTTCTGAGAGTTTTCTTTAATCATTTTCAATGTGTGAAAAAATATGCTTAATCACATAAACATACTAATACCTGCATGGGTAAATAAATACGCATCCTGATTAACATTAATCTAAAATTAATATACTTTTATTTCCTTTACTTCTCAGCTAGCAAATTCGTCTCTTCAATAAGGGAAAAAACCCTCCCTCTTAATTAAACATACCAAAAAAACCACTTCCGCCCTCTGCAGACCTAGCTACCTACCCCCCAGCGACAGGTGCCGCTAACTGCATTCATCCCATTCGCAATTCATAAAGATGGATTGCAATATCCTGGTAGACCGTGTCAGGTGCGTAGCATTGCGAAGGGGCGGGGTGGCTCCCTCCCACCCGCTACCCTTGTTTGGTAAAGTTTCTATCGTTTCCTATTATTGCCCAACTTTTGAACGAATAAATCTGGGTGAGCTGATTCAAGACATTCGGAAAACGGCCCCGACGCGACGCCGGGGGCTAAACAGTTTTTCAACTTTTTTAAAAATGTTTTGTATCCTTGTTATTTAAAAATAAGCTTGTTTTAATACTTTTAACAAGCTATAAATGTCTTATACATCTTAAAACTTTTAAAACTTTGACAATAAGCTAGATTTAAAATAAATATTTTACACGATCCGAAAAACGCTTTGTTTGAATAATGCTTTCAGAATTACAGCTTCGGGGATATTGACGGGTATTATTGCGCGCTTGTGCGACGAGTACGAATAGCCTGCTGTAAAAACACACAATAAATCATTATTGAATTTATAGAAGTCGCAATAAAAAATCGCGTTTCACTTATATTATAGTACCGAGCTCCCGGAGTGTCCTCCGTAAAGGCTTCGCTGCGTATGTACGGGAGGGCGGGCGTATGGCCCGAGCGCAGTATTAGTTCATTCGGAGCGTTTATTCATCAAATAAAAACGGAACTGTCGAATAGAGTAGATTTAAAATTGACACTCCGCTCCCCGGGGCTGATTACGATCGGGCGAGATGCTTTTTTACGAGCAGCTCGCTGCGCTGAAATGAAATTAACCGAAGAACGCCTGTACTTTTTTATTGCCGCGGCCGTCCTGCTTCTTTTTCAGGCTGACAAATGCAGCGCGCGCCGGGCACTGGCAATTAGTTAATGGCCCGCTTTATTGAAAATGTCTCCGTGTTTCAGCTGCAGACGTATTGCAAAACTTTCATCAGTTTAAAGAAATTAATTCAAAAAATACTGCATGTAAATTCAAGGATTTGCATTATATTATTAATAATATTTACTGTCACAATGAAGACCTCTGCGCCACCAACTTGCAGCTAGCCAATAGCGTCCCATTATTTTGCTTCGCAATGACGCCTTTTTAATGCTTATTTTAGCTTCCATTGATTTATTTTTTGTGCACACTCAAACCTTATTTAAAATAAATATCCAAGAAAAACTAATGCGTCGTAAATTTAAAAATATTTCAAAAATAACAATAATGATATGATTTTTATGTCAAATCTCGTACTCTCATTTCTGTATATACATTAATATCCTGTTCAAATATTTGATAAGCGGATTCAACGTATCAATACATGCAGATTACGTAAAATACGTGCTTTGATAGCAACTCGAACAATTAAGATAGGCTGGTATAATAATTAAGTTTTTAAACCACTATAACTGTAACGACTTTTTTTTAGTATGAGCAATTAAAAACGACGCGTGTAATCTAAATATTGCTTCAATTTTTTTTAAATTACAGATGCTCTGATATTTTGGTTTTCGGAGGGTTTTTTTCTCCCTATTTAAACCGGTTAATCGAACCTCATCCTAGTTATATAACAAAGAAATAATGAGCATAATTATTCCTGTCGTTTACAACTTTTTATCAAAGGCTTCCATTTACTCAAAATAAATTTAAGTTCAAGTATTAATTATCCCTTTTCCGTCAAACAAAGTGCCCGAATAAACCCTCTCCTGACATGGGATAAAGCTAAAACGGATCTGATTTATATCTTCCCTGGAATTAAAAGATATTAATTTGAAAAACTCATAGCATGATAAAGTATGTGAGGAGATAATATATTATATTTCAATATTTAATATAAAGTTTTATTTGAGTACAGTTTTCTGTAATAAACTGAAAAATTTCCTTCACGAATTCATGCATTATTTATATATTCTATTGACAGTTTTTTTTTTATCAATTTGTAATATATATTTATTTATCCGAAGGGTTGTTCTTGTATTTGTAATAGCGCAGTGTGTTACAGTCTATATGGGCCTCCCCAGCTCTTTCCCAATTTTCAGGAACCAGCCGGCCGGTCGTTAGGCTGGGCCTCTTTTTCTTTTTTATTGTCGCAGTTTAATTAACTTAATGATAGTCTACGCCACTTTGGACTCAATTAATATAGAGAACTCCCGAGTAATATCCAGGCTCCGACATTTCAAATTTGATTTACTCTTCTTGGAAATAAAAAAATCGACCAATTTTCCAACTTGCTTGTATTTGTGGAAGCCGTGTTGTCAAAACTTTTCAAGTAACTTTTATTTAGAAGACTGAGTTTATCAATTGTTTGTGAGTAAAGAAATATAATTTATAAACTTATCCCTTAGACACATAATAATATTAAAATGTCATATTTCTGTGTTTTGGCAATAATTGCTAATCAAACATTCAAAAAGTCAATATTTTTAATACAGTTTATTTAAATATAAAAAAAAACCATTTCCTCTTAGTCGTTGTGTATTTTTATATTATGAGCATTGATTTTATTTGCGGCCATTTATTTTTTTAGCACTGAAAGGTATTTTGAAATACATTTATTTATATTCCTTTATATATGGTTAAAAAAAACACACTCATCAAGAATATTCCCTAAAATGATAAATTCTTTTTACTAGTCCTACCTTAAAAATCAACTCTTAAAAATGCATTATTTTATTAATTAATTCGTATGAACGATAAAAAATGTATCTTTAGTCATTTTAGTACTTCAATAAATATTCATTTATTTTCCTTTTTGTATAAATCAATTTCATTTTGATTTTTTATGCGATTGCCGCAAGTACCGGTAATAACATTAATAACAGAGCTGGCCCGCTTTCCGGCTAGTAAATTTCAGTTAAAAATGACACTGGTGTCGATAAATATTTACAGTGTTTCTTTTTTGTACGCTAAATTGTATCCAAAAACACACACGCACACGCAGGGGTAGAGTTTAATCAACTCCTGCAATATTTTATCTCCACCAGGTGAAAGTAAATCCTTTTTTTCGCGGGGGGTTTCCCTTAATTTGTCGCCCGAATTTATTTCTCGCTGTTAATTAGAAAGAACTGGCCCCGGATTTAAATTCATAATTCATATGAAAATGGGTCAGTTTTATTACGGGCCGTGTATCCGAACGGGAAAAAACGGGACGATTTAGGGACGGGACAAATGTTACTCGTTTTTAATCGCAATTTCACATTTGCGAGTGCGACCCCCTGAAGGGATGGCGTCGTCCTCGCTCGCCCTGTTTGTCGTTTAAATTGTCTCCACATGCACTGCTTGTATGGAATATTAAATTGTTTTTATTTCGCTCCGTTTATATTACGTAATTACTTACAAGTGTACTTGTTTAAGAGCGAGTAAACACAGTATCATAAGAAAATATACAGGTTTATAATATAGCGATGCCCGCCACTTATTGTATAAAAAAAAAAACAATTACTGATTTTGCTTATATTTATTAGCAATAAAATACTTTATTTATAAAAGTAATCAAACGTATTTTTTAAAATTTCATTCTTCAATATTTTAAATAATGTGAAATATTGATTTACTCAACAAGTCAAGATTAAAACAAAAATGTATTTATTATTGATTTTTGTCAAGACCGTCTAACAGGAAGTACGATTTTGCCTATACAGGTTTTATTGATTGATAATGTATTTAGCTAACGAGATATTTTCTTGGAAATTGAATTAAAAAACTTACTCAGAGTATTCAATTTACCAAATAATTCAACTTTATAACCTTTTTGTTTTTTCTTAAAGTGTATTTGTAATATTTATCATTATTTTTTACAGAGAGTACTTTGTGGAATTCCATTTTAATATTTTGAATAAAATACTTGAGTGATTTTATTTAAAATATTAATATTTATTGGATATAAAATGCTAACGGACATGACATTATTTTCGTGAAAAATAATGTTTTGAATTTTTTTTAATTTGAATATGAAAAATAACATTTTAAAGCGTTCAGTATGAAATACAAATCTTGAAATAAAATATATTATTAGCATATAAACGCATTTATTTACAAACAATAACAGACGGTTTTCGGGAAAAAAACAAACCATAAATCACTCAGCGCAATCCTTAGCGGGTGCTTCGTACGGAATCCGGCACTTCAGCACCTGCCGGGCTTCCCGTCGCCAGCCGAACATCATTAAAGCGCTCGTCACGTACTACGGGGTAGTATCGTAGAGCCTTGTGTGCGGCTGCCGTCTCGCCGCTACGATCGCAGAAGGTTACTGGTCGGCACGTCTTATGTCAAGGTTATCACTCCAGACACACTCCAGGATCGTCGCTCTGGTTGTTTGTGTCACGGATACTGTGCATTTTTAATCTGAACCAATTTAGTTATAAAAAAAATAATTTGTTCGCAATAACCACGACCGCTTTTTTTTCAGTGGATATCATAGATTTTTACAGATAACTATTAATTCTTTACGCAAAGCATCCATTTGCCACTTATATATTTTTTTAATTAGTTAAAAATTATGAGTTGTCAAATTCAATATTATTGAGATTACTTGGTGGAATTCCATTTTAATATTTTTGAGTAAAATACTTGAGTGATTTTCCACATGTTTGTTTTTATATGTGACCGATTTCGCCAACCTTTCACGTTGGCATTATGAAACAGAGTCAACTCACTCAACAACAAGTCAGTCTGTTCGATAATGCCAACGTGAAAGGTTGGCGAAATCGGTCACAAATAAAAACGATCATGTAGAAAATCACTCAAGTATTTTACTCAAAAATATTAAATTTCAGTGACTTCACAGATTGTACACAAAACCAATTATCTTTTATTACTTATTAACAAGATACATTAATCTCACTACTTGAAAATTTAAATACGGTAACACAAATATTCATTGAGAAACTTTATTGATTGACATTGACTAGTATCATTATTGTTTTTCTGTCATATATTAACAACATAAAACATTGAATAAATATAGGTTATATATTTTCAATACCGTTTACTATACATACGTAAATTTGCAACATCTCCGCAGGCAAACATTAAAAACGCTTGTTCACGACAGATTGGTTTAATTCGTAACACTCTAGATTTAATTAATCAAATAAGAAGAGCTTGCTTAGAAGGTACAAAAAACTTAGCGAGCGCTTTTATTTATTATAGGCTTTCCCAGTCTGACTATGAATATGTGTTCGTTAAAAACTCGTATATTTTTCCAGATAAACCGGGGCATTTCACATTAGCTTAATTATTACTAATATCTTCTATTAGCACTACCGAATTTTTCCATTTACCGCTAAACACTACCCGCAATTACCTCTGTACCGGTCCCAGCGGAGGGCTGCGCCGAGAGGGCCTGGCCTCTCATACACTGGAACAAGTTTTACCTCTTCCGCTGCATTAGGCACTCCTCCTGCCCGCTTCCTCTGCCTGGGGACTCGCCCCAACCCTTCCGTGCTCTTACGAACGTGAGTAATGTGATCTACTTTAATGAGACAAATACTCTTAGATTCGTTGTAATAATACCTAACCTAACCCAACGTATCTTATGTGTGGGGTTGAATGAAATATGCAATTTGCGTAATGTAATCTCCCGTAATACCTCCTAACGTGTTTTTTTTATTGATACTTATGAATCAATAAATATTTTAATATTGATTGACAGATGTTTTTTTTAATTATATACACTGTTGACAGAAATGGCATTTAAAATCAATACCTTCTTTTTCATTCACCATATGAAGCCACCCAATTTCACAAGTATTTTGTAGAAGATGAAATTATAATTGATAATAAAAGCATCATATAGATTATTTTAGAGAGTAAGGAAGCATTATTTTTAATTTAACACTTTTTTATTCAATACCAAATTTAACATCATATTATCAGTATTTGTGATTTTTTAAATATTTTTTCTCTATTTCTCAATTCTCAAACTAGTTAAATTCCAACCGCAGAGCTTCTTGCAATAAAACACAATGATCAAAATTTTTATTGTGACAATTGAAAGGATATTTTAAATATAAAGAAATGTCGTTTTCTTTATCGACGCATTTTGAAAAATTGTCTTTTTGATAAATTAACCTGAGTAAAAAGCGAATCCCATGCCTGCAGTTCACAGGCAAGCATATCACCCCTCGGCCATGGTTTTACTCTCCCGTGAGGGGACAGAGGGACCCCCTCGAGGACTCGCCCCCGGGGCTGTGGTTTGGTCGCCCCCGGAATATTCAACAACTTTGGGGGCGACGTTTACTGCGAATCCTTCAGCGAATGCACAATGCCCCGGGCAGATCGATCGCAAGAGACAAAGTTGTGTAAGTGCGACACCCAAATCACGACTTTTCGAAGTCCTGCGGGAATTAAATCATTTGTTTGGTAAATAAGATAGAACGTGGGGCCTGAATTTAATTCCTTTCGAATATATTTTAATGCAAACCCTCGACATTTGTCTGTACAATAGTAAAACGTGTTACTTGCAGCAGAACATGTCCGGCGCATACATAAATGTGATGACTGGCGAATAAGTACGTTCTTATATATTTTTTTGCATTGTAAATTATTTACACCCTAGTTTTATGTTGAACTTTATAATGCGTTGGGTGTAAACAGCGTTGCCGTAGCATAAAAATTTAAGGGTTTATTTTTCAGTGTTTACACAATTTTCTCAAATGCTGTGGACCCTTTCAGCTCGCAAGGGCACCTGGGGACACCTTCAGCCGTATACAGCCTAACTAGTCAAAACTAGTTAGCTTCCTCTCGTGGAGGGTACTTCCGACCCCACTACCTACTCTTCCTGCACATAATCTGCAACCCCTGTTTGAATTGTTCATAAATTTATAAAATCTCCCTTGTCTAGATTATCCGCAGGTACGTAATGACGTTCCACCCCCATAGAAGCAGTTTCGGTACTGCCATCCTACAATTAGCGAGGGCTTTGTAATTTAACTTTATTTTTTCAAAAGCGTATAATTTATTTTTAAAAGAATTCACTTTTTAATTTAAAAATTGTATTAAAATATACTGAACGAGAATAAACGTTCGCGTAACTTAAAGCACACAAATATTGTTAGTTTTATGGAAAGTTTCAATCTCGCTTCTATTCAGTAATCGCCAGAGCGGAAATACAAAGAAATTCAAGGAACTCTTCGCTGTAAAGTTTATTGCAGAGAATTGATTTACCTATACGCTTCGCTCCGCGTTGACTTATGGAAATTCATAAGGAACCCCTTGAAAAGTCAGAAGCCTGCATTTTCTGAATGCAAACAATAGACGTAACATTGTGGATAAAGCATTCACCTTCCCCTAGCCCCCCTCCTCACTTCACGGGGGATGATATAAAACCCCTGACGAGTCGAAGACTCCTGCAGCCCCACCGCCTGGCATCATCCAATTAACTGCAGAGCTTTGCATTTTCAATGCAAACCTGCTCGAATTTATTTAATCCCGGGAATATGCATCAACACGCATAAATGCGCGCTAAGATTCTGAATGCAAGAACAAATAATGCAGGTATTCATAAGTGAAATCTGCTTATACAATGATCAGATCGTAAAAATAATACAGCAACAAACAATACCTTTCAACAAGGTGCTTAAAGTATACACTTATGGATATAGATTCTTTCATTTATGTATGTACGAACTTAGTACCAATCATTCCAGTCAATTTGAGCACCACAACAAAAATCGTTGCACATTTTTTTTTGATGCTCAAGCTTGAATATAAAAAACTCTTCTTGAATAATCTTGCTGTATCTCTTAGACGTAATTTAAGCTCGTAATAAAAATGAAAAATATAATACCGCCGCTGAGTATAAGAGCTTCCTACTTTAAAGCGGAAGAAAGGCGTACTTACGTCCAACAGAAACCGGTTTGTGTGATCCGCAACTTCCACCGCTCGTAATTTCAACAAAAAGTATCCGCCGCGCGACGTCTCGGGGTCGGGCTTCGTCTCCCCGGCGCGGAGATTGTTGATGGGAACTCAACGGCACTAACATTAGTTTTCCTTCCGGCGTTGTTGTATGAAGCACCACTCACTTCCGGCGCGATGAATCCCTTTTGTGCGCGGAATTTACTGCTCTAAATAAGCATATAAATGAGCTTAAATATTTAAATTACACCACTCGGTTAATTGAATTTGTTTCGACTGTGATACATCTCATCGCTCGGCGGGAGAGCTTTGCATTAATACAAAGCATTTTACGACTATGTTAATGATGTACATTTAGATTTCATTGCTAATATTTTCAAGGTAATTTTGAATAAATAAGGCTTTAAAAAATATTTTGAAACGTTTTTTTTTCAATTATCATTGTGATGAAAATTTTTATTTTTATAATTGATTAATACAAATATATATTTAATGTTGTTGAGGGACAAGGCATTTGATTGGTGAAGATCCATTATTATAATGATAAAAAGTAATTTTGTATTTTTGTCTTCACTTTGAGTTTATTAGAATTATTTGCATAACTAGTTTCGACCTTATACACCGTGTCATCAACAGATGCATGACTTTAATTTTAGTCATGCATCTGATGATGACCCGGTGTATAAGGTCGAAACTAGTTATGCAAATAATTCTAATAAACTCAAAGTGAAGACAAAAATACAATGTTACTTTTTATCAATATATTATATATATTTAATTTTTATTTATAGTAGTATAATATCAGAACTTTTAAACTCCTTAAAAATATCCTTTTAAAATAAGTTAGTTAAATCTAAAACATTTTATATGACTTAACACATAAAAATCTATGAATGCCAGCAAAACAATTATGTTTCCCTTCGACAAACACCCTTAAATAATTTGAAATTCACTAACGACACATTGGTTAGTGTCGCAGAAACACAATTTAAAAAGCATATGCTAAATATGTTTTTTTTTTAATACATAGCAAACATTGTCTGTATGTGAGGGTTGGGTTGTCGCCGGGCGCAGCAGGAGCCCCGGCGGGCCTCGCAGGACCGAGCCACGCACAAGTGGAATTATTAGCAGCGGCAATATTTATTTTTCGAATTAACACCCCGAGTTTCAAGTTTGAACAGAGTGAATTTATAATTCCCCACCGGAAAATGGTCACAGTGGTGCTGGGGTGCACGTCTACAGGGGCGCAGCCACACCGGCAACGAAAACGCTTGCACCACCAAAAGGGAAAGCATAATTAAGCATATAAAAATCCCCGAATAATTATTCAATTAAAGTAAATTCTTGCTGCTCTGTGTTGCGATATTAAAAAGTATAACTTTGAGTTATTTAAATATGGGACTGCTTTTCAAGTCTTCGAGTGGATTTTTTAATTTATCTATCATCATCAGATGTATAACTTAACTGGTTAACTAAGTTGGTTTAGTTATGCATCTGATGACGACCCAGTGTATTGGGTCGAAACTAGTAATGCAAATAATTTTAATAAATTCAATGTGAAGACAAAATACAAAGGTACTTTTATCATTATAATAATGAATCTTCATAAATCAAATGCCTTGTTCCTCAACAAAATATCTATTATTAATCATCAATTTTCATAGTAGAAACTGCTTTAAAAACATAAAAATCAGAAGAAACTTAATTTTCCTTCCGTATTATTTGCATTCAACAGCTCGTTCTTCTGGTAGAATAAAAATTAATTATTAGCACAACGCTGGTTAAACATAATCTTGTATAGTCTTAGATCATCAGGGAGGCATAAAAACTCATAGAAAATTTATAGACAAGCCTGTAGGCAAACTCATCTTGTCTAATCATATCTACTCGTGCCTGACAACTGCGTCAAACTGTATGAATTTGTGATGCTCGCGGCTCGTGTAGTCGAGCTCCGCCTCGCATCGGGCTTGCTCGTTTACGTTGCGGACTCATGTTGAAACAACGAATTAGCGAGAAGACCCCGGGGGGTGAAAGGGAGTGCTTGTAAGGGGTACTTCCCACCCCTCACCCCCTCTGCGGTTTCTGTACATCTTATTGTTTGCTCAGATTTACTTATAAAAGATTTTACAATCACAAAGGCTCTGACATTGATCAGATTCGGGTATTTTAGCACAATGCATATTCACGTCTTCATTGTTACAGGATTTGATTTATTGAAATATTATTTTTAGAAGAAATAAACTTTATATACTCGTATGTAGGTTTTCATTTTTAGGATATTTTAAATGTCGTAGTGTAAGTTTTGTAAAAACATAAACAAGCTTGTGGTCGAGATTTTTTTCGATGCTAAGGATTTTGCAGCGTTCTTTGTTTTCATTAATTATTTATATTACTCATTGATAATATAAATAAAAAATATTTCATTTACAGTGGGTTTATTATCTTGTATGAAATTCACGTTTATCAAACATCGTTTTGGAAACGATGTTAAGCATATAAATGCTATGGATCACTGGGATTTACAACTATCAAATCAGGCTTTGCAAGTATAAATGAACTAAGAGTATGAATCCCAAACGTGTATATACAAATTAGGATACATCGTAAATGCCCCTCATTAATGTGAATGTTCACGTAACCATGTATTACGTCAAAACATCTGCGAAGTTCGGTATTACGTTATATATTTTTAATGATTTATTAACGGAACATTATATAATTAATGTTATCATTTATCATTAATAAAAAGGAAAATTTTCATAATATATATTAAATTTAAATAATAATTATAAAACTCCTACCAAACGTTTTAAAATACAAACACCATTGTTTAATTAATCAAAAAGGCTTGTTCAAACAAAATATTAAAAAAATACCAACAGAATACAAAAAATGTAAACATAAATAATTCTGATTTATATACAATTTTAATGAATCGCCGATGCGATCAGAAAGAAATTACTTTGCGTTATCATTTTGGCCTCAATTTAAAACTGACAGGTCATTTTTCCCGTGTCAAAATGCATCACTCACGAAATGAAAACACGGCAGCGTCATTCACATTTACGAAATCGCCTAAAAATAATGCCACGAGTAAATTAAATTTTTATTCAAAAAGAGTGCTTTTTTTTAATGAAAACTGTAATACACGGAAATAATTGAATCGAGACTTCTGCTTACTTGTCAAGTAACAAATTACAAATAAGTGCAGTTGTAGTTTTATAATTTTTTATTTAAAATATTGTTTCGACGCGATGGAAAAACTTTTTTTTTCATGGTAATATAATCAGTAGCTTCAAAAGCTACTCGGGCGCGCTTACGATTCAACAATGCTATCACGTTGTTTGCGAGGGTAATTTTCCTGCAAATTTGTTGACACAATGTAAAATGATTTTTTTTAAATTTTAAATAATGTTGTTATTGAATAAATACGTAAATATTATGTTGAATAATTATTGTAATGTGAGCCTGGCGCTGTTTTCCCGTAATCACATCCCCTCGCTCCGCCGGGCGCAGGCGACTCGGAAGATCCTCTCGCCGCGCCGGTGGAATGCTAATGGCGTCACGTCCCGGCCGTGTGCCGAAGAAAAAACAAGCTTATTCCAGATCCTGTTGCTCCTCCGGCATCCTCCAGCCCCGCGAGTGCCTTCGCGACATCCAAAGATTTTATTCAACGTTCCGCTCACGATTTTTTGGTAAAGTATTCCGATAAAGCGACATTCGTTTTGTGATAAGTACGAGGACAGGCACGCGCTTCGGTTTTGTGCTTGTTTTTATTCTATTATAAGATTGTAAATAAAATTACGTTGAGTTGGGATTATTTGAGTGTAATTTTATCGGATATCAATAATAGAATGTGTCAGTATTCTGTATTCTCAATTGATTTGCTGAAAAGCGTTTAAAACGATACAAAAATCATTTTGATTAAATTTTGTGTAATATAAAAATTACTTTGATGCTTAAAACACCAGTACTCGTTTTTTTAGAATGGATAGATAAATAATCAATTAATTTATAGCATGCTCGTTTAATAAGTTTAAGTTTTCAATTCTGGCTTTTCATATAAATTAGTAAAATAACTTTTGTTCTAGCATATATTTAATTATTTTAAGATTAGGATTTAATTTTAATCATTCATCTAACGTTGGTGTCAACACCACCCTTAGCAACACCAACATTCACCAAAATTATAAATCGCAACGAGAAACTATTTTGAATAAAGGTTTTTATTAAATTACCACAGCTAAAACCTTCTGACGATTTAATTTATTAGATTTTAACAAAGTTATTTTATAAGCGGTAATTGAAAATGTGTATATTGGATACAAAATGTGTTTATGTATATTGTGTAATATGTTATGAAATAAAGTCATTAAAAGTGTCTTTGGGTCGCCATTATCAATTTTAGGAATCTACAAAACTGTCAACTCCACGCGCCTTTAGCGCTGCGTACTCAAATTATTAGGAAGTATTATAAATAAATTTAGTGGGAGTTTTTTTAATGGAAAAAGCGGCTTTGATGTTTTCATACAAAATTGTCCTTTTAAACGCCAGACAGAATATAATTTCGAAGCATAAATTTTGATAGATGGTCCACCGTGACCGACGTGAGTATAACAAACGACTGATATTATTCGGCTGCTAGTTGCTCTGGGCGAGGACAAGTCAGCCGAGAGAAACACATTAAGGATTCCATTAACTAAAAATAAACTTTAATGACGTATAATGCGGTGTAAAGTGACTTTTAATTTCACGCATTAAGTTCTTTTATTTCAGTTTTTAGGTATTTTCATAAATGCGCGTGGTTCCTCGCGGTGCTGGTGTAATTACACAGTTAGCGCACTCCTAAACTGAGAATTAAAAATAGTTTAGTTCAGAACGGGCGAGGTTTTATCGTTGTTTTTGTTACTAAGTTGAAATAAATATGAGGAGCAAACAATATAGCAAACAGACGCACTAATTGCTCGCACAGGTGAGACTAAGCGCTAAAACTGACTGCTCTTAAATTTTGCCATGGAAAACTTAGCTTACTGAGTTAATGTTTGATACGATTATTATTGCCGTGTCACTAAAGACTGTCTAGAGGTCAGATGGTTCACTTTTTGCTCTCCGTTTCGCATTCATTAGCTACTCTGTTTTTTTTTTTTTAAGCATTCATTTTCCACTACGTTTATATGTTATACAGACATAAAAGTAAGTAATGTCTTTTTAAAAAACCTGGACAGACTTTAAACGTTTTTGTCATCTAAAAATAAAAAGTACTCACAACTCCGTTAAAAACTCTTTTTGGTTAACTTATTACATGTATTATTACTCAAGCCCATCATACTCTGCAATGCCTTATAAGTATACTCTTAGAATAACAGCTCTGTAATTTTACTATTCGATAGTGAATTATAAATATTAAAGTAACTTGTTAGTTTGGTTCTAAATTATTCTGCTTTTAAATACAGAAAACTTGCTTTAATTGTGATTTACAAATACGAGGGGATACAATACCAAACTTCGTTATTCATTATATCCACGTTACATACGAATGCATTTCATTTGGGGTAGAAAGAAAATCATTACAAACCAAACATCAAACGTCATCCCTTCGAGAAATGCACCAATACAACACAATCAACCCCAAACAACCACCGTGCAATCACGCCACGGGCACGCAAGCCTCCCGGTAACTCGGTAAGTAATATCAGTATTAGGTATTAGGCTGCCCCTGCGAGCGCGAAGCCTTCCCATTAATCATTACTGTTCGTTTGTGTGTAAGTCATTATCTGTATTGGCCGGCCCTCGTCATGCTCGCCCGATAAGGAAGGGCGTGATGGTATGTTAAATAAATTACACAGGTCCAGATAACCCGCCACCGCCACCGCCACCGCCACCGCCACCGCCACCGCCACCGCCACCGCCGCGATCGCGGTCAAGACTCGGCTCGTGGAAACTCCATTGCGTTTTAAATAAATAGATAATACTAGTTTTTAAAGCATTTCCTAAAGTAAACGAAACACATGCTATTCTTGAAATATTTGATCATATCAGTTAATTACAGTAAACAAAAGGCCAACACACAAGTTTTAAAACTAAATCGTATATCTTCACAGATATCTGCAAATCGCGCCGCTTTCTTGGCCAGTCTTAGCTCTTATCAGATGGTACACTAAAGTTCATTGATTTATGCCTAATTTTCTTGTTTTTTTATAAACCTTAAAAACTTATTTAAAATATATTCAATTGATTGAGTACTGTCGTATATTTCATAATGAATCTTACTTACTGCTATCTTTGTTAGTTTAAAATCTGAAATCACGTTTTATGTTCTGTGTGGAGGGTTGGCTCTTAAATTTGCATCAAAAACATCTAAGGACGTAAATAAAGTCATTTATCTTTTCAATAGGTACCCTTTAAAGCCTTCTCGAATGGAAAGATTACATTTACAACTAACATTCTTACACCTTCTGATTACTTAGCTTTTAAGCACATTATCCCTTGGCACTATTTTCCGTCTAAGTGCAACCCATCTGAGCAACTTAAAATATACATATAAATAACCATTTTCAGCCAACAAGTATGAATTTTCTTTTGTGCCTCCTTCCGCCCCTACAGGACCATTGTTCCTGAAAATTCTCTTCCCCTTTCACGCTCCCCCTGAAGCCTCGGCACTCCCCACTTCCGGTGGCAACAAAGCCTCCGTCAGAATACCCTCTAATGCTTTGTGCCATGTATAAATCTGATAGGAATCTGAATTAAAGCTAAATCAAGACAGAGCGCATGTTAATTCACGGCTAAGGTGATACTTAACCGCGTACACACTCCTCAATCAGATAAGTGCCCGCCGAGCCACTCCAAACACAACAGTCTACTTAATTAAAGGTGAAGCATTAAGAAATCTTTCCGATGCCCCGACTTTACGGCTTACGCAACCGATTCCCATGCAGCAACGATGCGTCGCAGTTCCCTGCGTTAGTTTACGCTGGCATAAAACATTTATGGGGAGATATAAAAACTTCATACGTCGCTGCCCCACTGTGAAACTTAAGATATACGCACTAATACCAATATTACTGCTTTCGTTTATTACTAGAATTCTCATGCCGGAGTGCAGGGAGCGTGTGTGATACGTTTAAAATTTTAATTAGGATTTGAGTGCCCTCTATCAGTTTGTATAAAACAATTCTGTCGTGAGGAAAAACACTAACTGATAGTTCCCGGACCGGCGGGCCCTGCATCGCCCCGGAGTCGGCGACAAGGGAGACATCGTCTGAACAAAGAGCGGCTCCGGTCCGCGATCAATCACCCCGCACGGCAAAACCTCCCCTAACGCGCCCTCGCCGCACCGCTCGTCAGCCGCAGTCCCTTGCGCCGGCTTCAGAATTTAAAAGCCGTCCCGCGAGAAGCGCAGGTGCCACTAAAACACCGCTCAGATAGGAAAATATCTCTTTACGACGCGTTTTATTGAAACTCTGCATGTTTACGTGGCGCGTAAAAAATAACCTGTAATCATTGCGTCGTTAAAGTTGTTTTTGCGTGCGCCCAGCGCCGGCTTAGGACCGTCTGGCCCCGCGCCGGGGACAAAGAGGCTGAAATAGTGCGGGGCGGGAACAATGGCTAACGACTAATCTTCGGCGGCCCTCGTCGCCGCACCGCCCGCACTTCAAAGCCGAGTCGCCATTATTCTCTCCCGAGCCCTCAGCTCGACATAGCTTGTCACTCATTGCCAAATGGAAATATTGCTTTGCTGCGGTCTTGTTACTCGAACCTCCCGTTGTTTGTGCTGTACTTGGGATGTTTCGAATAACAAAGCAGTTCCTTAGCTCTTATTACGTGTATTGAACCCAGCGCGGGCCTTTAAGCGCTGCTCTATCATCACTAATTAATATTGTGATGGATTCGTTGGAGGACTGTGTTGTTAAATGCGCATTTTACTTATCAATTCGGTAGTGCATTCGCATATTCTGCGGCTCGCGCGATGTCGCCGAGTTAATAAAGCGGGCGAGCGAGCACGGAATTCATAACAAACTCAATAAAATGGCAGATAAAAAGTGAATCGTACCCCACTTGCAAAGTTAACATTTAATACTCGCATATCCTCCGGGCGCAAACAAAATTCTCTGCAGTCACATGAACGGACCGCTTTATCAGCAAATCCACCGGGCTTTATTTTTTTATATTCCACTTTTCTTAACTTTCCTTTTGCGACTTTTATTATTTTCTTCCACGTTTTATGAGAAAATCGCTTTCTCGGAGTTTCTGCGTCCCACGCCGCCCTTATGTGTTTTGTGATGTACCGAGCTCGTTGCGGGGAACGTATACCATTATGGTGGAAATTTGTCAATCGAAACAGGCAGTAAATCTTGTGAAACAAGCCAGACATTACTTTTAAGTAAATACTAACCTACATGCGTGTACCGACGGCGCTCGCGCTTGTATTGATTTTTAACGATTAACCTTTACCAATGACACAAAAAGTCTGCAAATGCCCTATATTTCATTTTACACAATTTATGGGTATAAAAACTACGAGTTTTCAATAAAAATCGTTTCAGTAGATAGATTCCGAGCGCATGTAGCGGGCCATCCATCATCGGGTTTTGCACAGCTCTACAAATGTTATAAATCGTTTACACTATTACGGCGATGTATGCGGGTCAAAAAACATATTACTAAGCTTTTATTCATTGCTGAAGCGAGGCATTTATCAAAACGCATGATTTATTTGCACAAATTCGCGATTGATATTGCCACTGCTCGTCGCCGCTTGTGCATTATTTCAAAAGGCTTTGATATCTCAATCCCTAATGGTTATTCAAAATAATGAGGCGCCGGGCCGCCTTCACTCTCGCTGCTGCCTCCGCGAGTTCTAAAGCGCGCACCTGTAATGCCCGGAGCAAACACAAAAAATCGCATTCAGCGCACGACTCATTAAACGTTTCGCCTGAAAAGCCATTAATTATTTTCAATTCATTAAAAAATATACATGTATAATTTATGCATGACTTTCAGATTTTAATTAAAATGATAAAGAACGGAGGTACGTCCCGGGTCGGGTCACGGCCCATTAGAAATAGACCCAGGGGGGTGGGGAAGTTAAACGCGTGGGGAGAAGAGTGTACCATTTTTTCTCACATTCGCGAAATAATATTTTTCCCGAGCGTCCCGCAACTGTTTCTGACAGTTACAATTTCACGCGTCGAATAATCTGAACCACCGCTTTACCAAAACAAGCTACAGCCATTCTCTCCTAGACTCAAAAAGCAAAGTAACTCCGCCCCTCGAAAGCCTCCTATACAATTTCATAACTCGCGAGCAATATAAAACTTTGATCCACTATATATAATATCTTATGATAGTAGTGCAATGAAAATTCAAGAGGAGCTCATATATTTTAACTGTTAATAATACATGACTTCATAAAATGGCATGAAATTCTAATTTTTCTATTGTATGTATTTTAATTATGGCAAAAATCAAATATAAGGATATCCGAAATTAAATATGTTTTTGCATATTTGTTTGCTTCTATTTTTTAAAGCATCATCACTAATTTTTATTTAAACTCCCCTTTATATCAACCGTCTTAAAAACAGTGTTTAATCGTGTATTTCGCCTTAAACATTGTTGTTGGTTTTATTTATATTTTTTTAAAGTCCATGATTGTATATTTATTACGATGCCAAGAATTCTAAAAGTACTCGACATGCTCACATTTTAAGAGTGTAATTTAAATTCTTCTCCGTGTCATCTATCGCTGTTATGACATGGCATTTCTCAGCAACATAGATGTCGATATAGTAAAGTTTCACCCACACAAGGTAGCGTTTTTCTTTCAGTAATGGCTTCTTTTTAGAGCTCCAAAAAAACGCATTACTTCATGGAGGTGGAATCTTCGCAAGGGCATCTCATATTCTGGCATAAGCACCACATATTTTTATACATATATTTTTTTTTAAATCTGTGAATCACGTTTATAATTATTATTTTTTAATTTAATTATGTAACAATAGTTCATGGGACTTGAATGAAATTTTTAATGTAATTTATGATATTTCATTTGATAATATTTTTTTTACTGTCATGTTATCTATCTACTTGTCTTGCTTGTCTATAAAGTATTGTAATATATTTTATTCAAAATTGTTTTAAATGATACGACATACAAACACCCAAATATTGCGTTTTTTATATTGTGATTACCTGAAGATAAATTCGCGTTAATTCAACTTTTATTCAGCAATGAATAAGAAAGAAACACGTTGTGGCTGAATTTTGATATTAGTCGCGACAATTGGTAACATTTAGTTTTTTGCTCAAAAATTCAAGCACCGATAATCAGACTAAATTTTTAATTACAAATGGTAACACAATGCTGCATTTTTATTATTAACGAATGAAGCAAATAAGACGTGCCTTCACTATCTCAGATTTTTATAACTTGTGTGCGGCTTTAATGTTTGCTACGATTCTGATTATTCTGTTATTACAGCCTTAGGTATTCAGGGTCTTCCCCCTGACCACTTTAGCTGCGAAGCTTCTGTCAGCTAACAAATCTCCCATTGTGAGTCTAATGGACGGCACTGTCCCCGGCATACAAACTAAGCTGACACTATTGCTCTCCGCCCGGTTGCACGTCGACTGCCCGCACCGTCTTCTGAATCCACAGCCACTGAACTGAGCCTATTTACATAATACCTCCGCCCCTCGAATGGATTATATATATATTAAATTGCTCTCAAGACAGCCCATCTCGTGTAAGTACGTCAACTTTCAGGATACGTAAACCAATTTTTCAAACTTCCAACGTAGTAGTTCAATACATACGCATTATTCTTGAAAATATGAAATTGAATTATAAAGTATTTGTAATAAATTGATAACTTCATTTGCAAATTGACTGTCAATTATTTTGTCACTTTATATTATAAATTTGATGAATTTCTTATTTTTTTGTCGAGACTTGTACAAACTATAATTTAGATATTGAACAGACTTTCGATATATCGGATTTTTTTAGCTGGTACCTGTTTATAAATATGAACGTTATGATTTAAATTGAGACGTCAAAACTATCAGATTTAAGAACCAATTATTATATTTACTTACGTCCCTCTGCACATGTTGCTTTATGTATAGATATCATATTTCGTTATTAAACCTTATTATCAATATATTATTTCAAAGGTGCTGCTATAAAAAGTACAGATAGAAAGCATTAAAAAAAACATGAGATGATTATTGAATAAACTACCAGTCCCAACTGCAAAACAACTAAAATTGAACAGCCGAGAAAACTTGAGAAGCTGAATCTGATAAATAAACTGTCGACTGGAGACATACAAGAAAAAGCCATTTAACTTTTTTAAAATATCACCATGACCTTAAAACTTCACTCAACTTCAACAATCAAAACTGGAGGAAGCAGTCAGACTTAGCAACGACCTACCGAAAGCACTTGAACAAAAAAATCGTTACATCTTTCAAACTACATTACAAAGAATACTTACAGCAAGACAGCCTCTGTGTTTTATGAATTTCATTTACGTAATCATCTTGCGACTGTTATGAACACTTTTTTAATATTATACAACAATAAATTAATATATTGTTTCTCAATTGTTTTAACTATAATATGTATATTTTATTAATATTTAAATAAGAGTTCATAAGTGAAAAAAAAACAAAAGAGAAATTGTGTTATAAACATTGTTTATTTATATGTTTTAAAAGAAAAAAGCGAATATTAAGGCCTCGCATATCTCGTTACGCTTTCAGTGGAAAGGTATTTTGCGCTAACAAATGATGCAGAAAGCTCCTGTCCACGCTCGACCGTCTCAGGAACAACGCTTTAATGTTAGGATTATGTAAACACTTACAAATCGGCAACGATTTACATAACCGATAGCTTGTTTTGAAACCTTTTCAAATTCGGTATTATGCAAAGTTGTTTATTTGAATTCTCGCTTTGTGCGGTCGTACAATGGCTTTGTTGGACTCATCAAAGTGTTTACCTGTAATGATTTTACTTTAATTTCATTTACAAATTATAGCCATCGGCAGGCTAGTCAGCTCTGAACTCAGCCATTCGAGAATAAAGGCGGAACGTCGGGAATACCTTTCGCAATGAACACAATTGCGATTTCCGTTACATTGTGTCGTGGTTTCAATTTAAAATAATTTTACGTAAGCACTTTGTTCGTAAAATCATTGAAGTATTGAAATATAATATTCACCTATAAATGACATGATAATTGTTTTTTATTCGTATATAATGAAACACTTTTGGACGAAGCTTTGACAGGCGGCATTAAAATTAATATTCAATAAACGTAGCAATCATCATGTTTATTTGCCAATGAACTATTTAAAATGTGTTAAACATGCTAAATAATTGTTTTCAAATAAGCAGATAACAATATTTTAGTTAAAATAATCATACTCAATGTATCAATAAATTTATAATTAAATGCTAACGTTTTTATTCAATAAGTTCAGTATCAAGTATCAGTATTAGTAATAAAAATACTAACCGATATGACTTACTCGTATAATGTGAACCGACTTTCATATTTCAAAGGCAACCTCAACCGCTTTATATATAATAAATATATTCACTTAATTTTTTTATAAATTTTATATTCTATGTATAATATCATAATAATAATTAAAAGTACTGTAGTAGATATTATATATTTGTTTTGTCGCCGTGCCTCGACGTAACACGGAATGCAGTAACCCAAACTATTACGACACGTTGACTCCCATAATAGATCCACTAAAATGTGCTTCACAACCCTGGAAGTGGTTCTAAGGTAAATGCATACGAAATAGTAACATGACTCCTCTCTTTTGTCTGAATAAATAGAACAGCTCGCGCAGTCACTTCTCCTGATATAAAACAATTTACATTTTGATGTGACGCCGACGACGCCATAAAGTAGAAATTGACACAGTTTTTCTTTATTTCGCTCATCCTCCTACCCTCCTTTTGTGTTTCGGATTATTTCTTTTCTTCTTTTACCTCTTCTTTCTTCTTTCGAGCTCTAAAAATTTACGCTAACAGCTAAGTACGTCAGTCAAAAAAGGTCATTTCTAGAAGGTATCACACAGCCGCCGCTTTGAATATTTTCACTTTGAATAAAGTTATACAATATATTAAAAGTCTTTATAGAAAATAAATACAACTTTTCTCTCTTTTTATACTAAACAAAAAAGAAGATATGATACAGCATAACTTGTAATGATATTTCTTGTATAATATGTTTCTAATGATACTTATTTCTTTTTTGCAGGTAAGCATCCGAAATCACATATCATCTTTTACTTATTAATGTAAGTACTCATCATTCCTTGCTAATTAACTATGTTTGTCAGCCGTTGCGTAGTTTTATTTTATCATATTTAGCAACACTTCACCTAATTGGATACATGTACAATATTTTTTATATGTATTATTTATCTTAATATATTATAATTAGGTTGAAAGCATTCCTTAATTATCTCTTAATTAATTCATTTTCCCTCAAGATCCCAATCTTGGAAATTGAGTCCTACTAAAGAATTTATTTTCATTTGAGACCTCAGCCTTAGGAAATAAGTCCTTTTCTGATTATGATATAACCATACATTACTATAAATAGCATCAGATCACCCACTGAGCGCACTATTCAAGCAGTCGCACAAAATTAGTATATTATATTGCGTACAAAATATTTCAAAAACAATATTAAGATATACTTCCAAAAACACATTCATTCATGAGCCGTGAAAGTCAGAAATCACCATGAAAAATTATTCAATTTAAGCTTAATCTTTTGACGTCCGTATAAATGTAAAATACAATCTTTACAAAATATGAATTCTCATGTTGTAGCACGAATTAATAAAGGATAATAATCACAAACGCAGCGTAATCGCTACAATAACAATATTCAAGCCACTAAAAAGGTGGATTTTTCAAAATGGCAAACCGATATCCGGAATGAACTTTTAAACAAACGGCACTCTAAAAAGTAATGACTGCCGTTGGTTCTGCGGAGATTGCTGGCCGCGCGACCAGAGGCTTCGACGCAGTAACACCCCGTGTATCTCCACACTTTACATTCTATAGCAACCCGTTTGTATCGCTTAAAATATCACGTAATTTCCTGAACAAACCCCTTAAATCAACAGTTACCAATTTTTTTTAATTAAATGTTTCGATTGACTTCCTTTGATAAAATATTTTGTTCATTTTACTCGCGTTTTCGATAAATTTTTCTTTTCGTTTTCTTCAATTGCCAATTTCAATCCACGGTTTTTATACTTTTAAATTGAATATTTTGATTAAACTCCTGTCGTTGACTCGCATATTAAATACTTGGAATTTTTTTTAATAATATTAGAATGAAAATTTTATAATTAAAAATTTAAATGTAATATTTTTTGTTAAAATTTTGAAAATGCATAATTCATATGCAAGTATTTATAACACGTGCATGGTAATATGCATTTTCCCGTGAAAGAACCCTTTTGCATATACCAAGGCTAGCATTTCAATGTGTTTACATTCCACTCGCAGTAAACTCTATGAAAATAAACTCCAATGCATATTGTGCTTTTAACGACGCAGCAAAAGCGGCTCATGAATTCTTTTACTACCGCCAGAAGGAAATTGTATTTTTCATTACCGCTTAATCTGATTTCAAGCACAGAAATGATTCTGATTGCATTACCCAAGCAAATACAAATGTGCACTTTATAGTTGTGTACATTTTAATGCAGTAGCATATAAAGATAAGCATTACTCATAAAAACAGCATGTATCAAAAACAGGACACATCAAATACATGTAACAAATTTTGTAAAGATTTAATGTATTTAAAAAGTGGTGCTACCAGAATTTATAACTAAATTTGACACTCAATATTTAATAAATACTTTAATTCTAAATTATATTTCAAGTTTTCACCCTCCTCCTCCTTTCATAAAAATTTAAAACCTGTCAATTTTTATCTTAATGCAAAATATTCATCAATATAGAGCAGAAATAATGAAGTACCGTGTTTTTAGTTTCTCATTAGTATCTCCGTTTTATATCGCTTATTTGACAGTTTTTACTTTGTAGCTGTAACTATTAAAAAAAAATTTAAAATTATGTAACTTCATTTATAAATGAAAGACAGTTAATTTATTTACAAAAATATCATTTTTAAAACCCGTCCATCATTGTGGAAACTTCTAATGTGTACACGATACAAGTAGCAATAATTCAAAATGGGTTGTATTAATTTTAAAACTATCAACACATTTTAATATAGTTTGCAACTTAATACCATATTCATTAAAGCATTATAGCTGTTTGCTCGGTTTCAGTAGTTTGTACATGAGCATCTGTATATAACCTTTTAAAAGCTCCACGGTGCCGGGGGTGTTTTCTTGGCCATCGCCTGAAAGTACACAGACGTAGTTGTACCTCCAGTTCCTTTGCCCCTTCTCCTCTATCAGCCAGTCCACCCTAGGCGTTATTAAGAACGACACTTTCATATTTTTCTAAGAGGTTCTAATGGATGATGGCGTTCCGTTTACTCGGGAGTGGTTTTGTACTTTTTTGTAATTTACGAGAAGCAATCTGTTTTAACACTGTACTTGAACGCTAGAGTTTATTAATCAAACAGGAATTTTCTTCGTTTCATTTTTATAATGGTGAGACTTTGTGGGATACCTTTTTAAGTATAAATACGTTACTTTTTTATACTTTATTATCAGCATGACTGCTAAAATCACTCATGCTACTGTGACGTTCCCGACCTTTTAGACCTTAAATCTAAGAGGAAGAGACGCACCGAACCCTTATCGATTTTTAGTGAAGCTAGACTACGTATAAATTAACTTACAAATAAATACACTTTATTTTATAAATCAAAGGATTGAATTCATAATATATTGACCTAACATAGCACACAAAAATAGTTTATTCTTTAAATAAAATTACTCTGAGACAAGTATTTGCTGTAAATATTGAGATATATGAGCAATGGGATCAAAGATCATTTCATCATCATACATGATTTATGAAATGCTTAATATTATATTGTGTGAGTTAGTTCATTTCAATATGTTGTTAGTTTTCGCAAATGAATAACCTGCAAATATATACAGATATATTTTTAAAAAACGTTTGAAATTATTTTTAATAATAAACTGCAAAATAAGTTATGCTCTAATGATTTCAATTGTATACTATACAATCGTTAATATATTAATACTCTGCTGACTCATCCATTATGCAAAAAAACCCCTCCGTCACCGAGGGTCCTTTCAGGATAAACTATTGCATCAAGGATGTCGTGCAATGACTAAGTCTCACTGGTGACGTGGCATATCGACCAAACTGACGGCCTGTAACGCAGGACGAAGTACAACTAATTTGAAGTACAAATTAAATAAACTCGCTAAAAGAAATATATCTAATTGTTTTTTAGTAAAGAAAACTTTTCACTGCCATATATAAACGTCTCGTTTTCTAGGATGTTCCCACTTTAAATGAAATTACAAAGTTAAAACTCTACCATCCATTTCTCAGGCGCACCTAATCCCGCGGCGCACAGGCTCCAGAGCGCGCCGTCGTCACTCTGCACTTCGCGAGGAACAATTAATATTCTTTCGTGTCCCAGGAATTTACATTGCCATCAATCTGACGCGTAGATAAAACGCGGGGAAAGGTAAAACAAGAAACAAGGGTGGCACGAAGGTTGCAGGGGCCGGGGCGGTGCACGGGGGGATGATCAATCTTCCCCGTCGCTTCCCTGGTGACGGAGCGGCCCGGGAGTAAGAGGTCCCTTCTTCCTGTTGCACCTGGCGCTGGACCCTCGGGACCCACGCGCCAAGGTTTCATTTACTTGCTAATGCTACCGAAAACAATATTCCCGCTGCTGGAATTCCTCTATCTCCGCCCGCTCAGGTCGCTCTCCCGCTTTTCATGAATTTATTATAAAAATTGTGCCACAGGAAAGAGCTCTAGGGGCTTTAAAAATGTACGTAATACTTTAATGCTGTTACGAACACAGCTACGCCAACTGGAGCTTAGTATTTACCATTGAATTTATTAAGTTCCAAAATACCAATGGTTCCAAATTACTATTTTTCAAAGCTTCATATAAATACAATTTTTCGTCTTTCTCTATTTTAATCGCAATCTTTACAAGTAGGATTAGTACAAGCGCACGCGGCGTTATTTTTGGGGTCAGTATATTTACAGTTTGTTATAGATTCCTAAAAAAATTATCCAAGCAGTTTTGTAGTATTTTAAGTATTAAAGCAATTTATTAAAATAAGCTTTTTTTAATAAGGGTGCTACTTTTCTATTTATTATAACTGAAAACAATAAGTATCATCATGAGAGCATTATTGTGCGCCCATAAAACAGAGAAACTAAAGCTCATAAATCTATAACCTGACTGGTAATATATACGATTAGAGACTACAAGAGAATAATAGCCATGTAGGCATGCAATGAGGAGCATAGGAAAAGCTTTTTTGTTTCCTGAAATCCTAAAATCCATATACTATTGGCAAAATTGAAAAACTGTAAAGTACCATTGCCTGATTCGGATTCGTACTCAAGATTCAATCGTCGGCTAGCAAGCATGCTAACCTCTGTAACTGATATGTTGAATATTTACACGTTATTATATATGTGGTGCTTTAGCGCTCTCTATCGTGTATATACATATTGTCCCGCGTTGTATTTATATCACAGGTTTCACAGTGAAGTTCATTGGAGCAATGTCAAACCGCACAAAGCCGCCGTGGCATTTCGCCGGCCGCAAAAACACTCCCGCAACATTTCCAGGCCGCAGTTCCAGTCGCCGTAGTCGGCTATTTTTAACCACTGCTTCTCGTTAGAGCTCACTTCTGTTCCCGAGCTGCGGTCGCTGGAGTGTGGAACAATATTGCATAATACGAGAAAAAAGTTAACTGACTAAAAAAATATCAAATGTATGCTGCCGTGCCGCTTGCAAATTTATTATACTTTCTAACGATTGCAAAGCGCAGAAAACGAAAAGCAAAACGCTGTGAATATTTCATTTTGAAACAAGTCCTACTCTTTGATTCTGTGTTTTGTCTTGGTGTATTGTTTTCTGTGTGTACGCAAATTTATCAAAAAAAAAATTTAATTCATTTTTTATTAATAAACTATGTACATAAGCAAATCTTTGAGAGATAGATTTTTTATCTAGATGCGTACTTCTAAAGCGTACTTTTAAATCTTGCACACTTTTTTTAGTATAACAGATCTTTATAAGTCTATGTTAGACGCGGTTCAATTTAATATTTAATCGTTGTAAGAAAATAAACGAATAAAGGAAAAGGTAAAGGAAGTAAATTGAAACACATCAATCATGCATACAAGTTAACATATTTCATGATTGTATTTGGTTTTTGTATATCAAATCCAATGTCAATATATTTTCATGAAAATATTTAATATGTCCCTGTAATTTCATTTTAACATTTTACATTCTCGAAAAAGTTACTTCATTAAATATCTACAAAGAAGAGATAAAATCGACAATGGGGTCGACATCATGGAGAATGTTTCTGACATGTTGAAATGAAAGTTTCAACCCCTTTTAAAACTAGACGAACAATTTCTTGAAATATAATCAAACTAGATATAACATCTACGTTTCTCGGTCGTCCTTTTTCTTTTTCTTGTTAGTTACTTTATGCACGTTTAATGAGTTAAATGAATTATTTTTCTGTAAGCCAGTAAGATTTCTACTTTGGGGTCAGTTTTGGGTCATCCCCGTCGCTATCATCGACCGATCGTACCTCAGGGATCCTGGCTGACCTCTCTTGACTTGTGAGACGTATTACTCCGCAAAAGTTTTACCTTGATCAGATCCAAACTCCTCCGTGCACTCCTCTGGGAGCGCGATAGTTTTGGGACGACCCACCCCGTAACGTTATTATTTTACGCCCACTTGGCGGCTAAAAATACAAAACCCCGGAATAATACGCTACATATATTTTTTCCCATTCGAACTGAATATTTTGATATGATATTCTTTCAAGTATTATAGATTTTTCTAAAACAAATATCAATTCAATGATATATCTTACATAATCAGTTATTCAAGCAATGTATGTAACTTAACTTTCATCCTCTTTCCAGAAATTTGTTTTTGCAAATATATAGCGACACATATTCTTGGAATAATGTATTATTTAAGGTATTCATTGAAGTGGTATTTGTTTTAAGAATATCTAGTTTACTATTATACAGTAACGAAAACAATATTTGTATGTTTTTAATGTATACTTATAAACTTGTGTTATAATAATATTTACCTTTAAATTTAGTAGAGGCTTAAAACAATTTTTATGGTAGATATCTTATTTTTTTTATGAAACAAAAGCCTTGTGTAGCTTTGAACCAACATGGAGCCTCGCCGTCGATTGACAACAGTATTAACCGCCAAACCAAAAAACGTCCCGAGAGCTTCTTCAGGTAGCACCGATAGAACTATTTCCCGTTTTAACCACGCGGAAGTCAGACGCAAGTTAACCCCCGGCTGTCTCAATCCACTTTCTCGCGGTTTATTTTCACTTAGCGCAAATATATTTCATTCCCGCCTTTCCGGTTCTGCGCGGCGCATAAATCGGGGCGCGCGCCCTTCTGGCGGATGTCTTCCGAGCCTCTCGGATGCATCTTGCCTTTTTATTATTTTCAGCGTAGGCTTTGGAGGATAGAGCCTTAAACCTCGGCAGGAAGCAGCCTGCGCTTATCTCTGGCGACTGCGGCTCTCGCCTCGGTTGTTTTGAATAAGCGAACACGCGGGCTGGGAGGTAGTATTTTTATCACTTCCGGAATTCGTGTGAATACATGTGTGTGGTTATGTTCAATTCTTTTTTATTTTATCTTGTTTTTTGATGATTTATTGAATCAAAACGTATACAGTGACTGAAACACGCATTTGTATGTACAGAAACAAAAAAACAAGCCTTTGTGGTGAAATCTCGGTGTTTTTATATTGTTATATTCTTGTGAAAGTTTTTCCGTTCTGTGGAAAATAAGAATTACATACTTCCGTTTTCGAGAACCTCTTTTTTATTTCACGCAATACACGGACCGCTGTATTTTTCCTTTTTATAAATTGAAAAAAAAAACATCCTTTCAGTAAATACATACGTGTTATCTTTAATATTGTCATCATCCAGTCTATTATGTTATATGGTATAAAAGATATTATGAATACAATAATATTACCAAAAAAAGATTTTTTAATCTAGTGCTACATTTTTTTAACTGAACGTAAATCCACATATATTGAAAAAAAAAAAAAAACCTCACGGCACAAGCTTTCATACCTGTCAAAGAATCCAGTCAAACAGATAATTTAAAATTCATAACCATTCTTTGTTATGTAATTAATTTACGACCCGGTGATAATTCATGCTTTTACGCGGCTCTAAATTTCGCTGCTCAAAAATATTTTTTCCGAGGTCTAAGCCGCACACAAAAAGCGTCCCCAACCCGCGGCGTGTCGCCGTGTAATGGATCCCGCCGTATGAAATACACCCGTCATACTCTCTGTCGCCCGGAGCCTGATTTATGAAATCGTTTCTTTTTCATCTGAAATAAATCAACGACAAGGGGCGGGGAGGGGCGGCGGTCACGCGGTCCAGCCTGCTGCCCAATGACGTACCTTCGGTTTTCCGAGACCGAATTGCGGCATTCGCTTTGTTTTGCCTGATGGATTGATAAGCAAATAGGCTTTTTTTTAATTTGTTTTGTTTCCCCGCGGCGTTTCCCATATTTGTTTATTTTTTCTAATATTGTTTGCTGATACAAGTCAAGGCAAAGTTTTTCCCAAAAATATCGGGGCTGATTTATGCTAGATGGGTATTTATATTTTTATTGCTGTTATTTATATTGATGGGGAAAGTTAGAATGAACGTGATATTATAATATCGTGGCGACCCGACGAATAACATATATACTGGCGATATCGCTTGGAGAAGATCGATGCGTGGCTTTCGTCTCCCGAAGTGCTCGCTTTTTCGATTGCAGAGCTGAGGGTCGCGCTGTGGAGTCGCTAGGACGGGAGAAAATCCTAATGCAATCTGCAAGTCAGGTTGTTGGTGTCCAATTTACGATTATCCTGGTGCACAATAGTTCCGGATCATTACGCATCGCCATCCAACACATCTCCGCCCTGCACATCAGCGGGCGGGGGCGGCTGTCCTTGTTTACTGCGGCGCTATCTGCCGCCCGCCCCGCCGAATAAATCCATTATTGGAATGAGACACCCGCCCAACGGCGGGCCCATCCGACTGTCCCGTCCTTTCTTTTTTCCTACATTGATTTTCTACGGAAAGCGGGGATTTTTTACGGATAAAGAGGCTCCATTTAGATAACGTGATCAAATATTTTTTATAGATTTGCAGATGTGCTCCTTTTTCGCTTTATATCGGTTTATACATTGAAATGAGGTTATCCCTTATATTCTGCAACAAAACGAGCGTTGATAAGAACGCATTGAATTACACTCTTTTCAAAAGTGTTTTCGTTTCAATTAAGCCTTTTTGCAATAATTTTTCCATACCCTTGTGTGCCCTTAACCGACTTCATAAAACACCAATTGAAACAAATTTTAACTTATATTTCGTTAATTTTCACGAAAAACATGAAACAATACATCAAAAGCTACAAGGGGGATCGCATTACCAACTTTTTGTTATTGCTGAACTTTCTTTATGCAGTTTTTCACTTTCTCTGGACTTGGGCAGGCCTCCCTTTCTAGGATGCCTTGGGATAACACGTTAATGGTTTTACTTTTTATGGCAGGAAAAGTGAGTGATATTGCTAACGCCCGAGGCGCACCAATTCTGGATATTTTGAAGGACTTTCCCAGTAAAAATGTTCAAAAACTTTTAAACTCTCAGGCCATTGCACACTCTAGTATTTATTGTTGCTTATTTAAAATTAGTTTACTTAAATTATAAAAATATGTATTCAATACTCTTGAGTATTGAGAATTATTTATATTTTTGTTGAATTATCCGACAGAATTTTCCTGATACGGTTTTCGCAAAATAAACAACGCTTCGTGAATTTCCCTTTAGCCCATCAAAGACAACACTACCCTTTTATCTCAATAACTATAATATTTCCGTATTCAAATGCGGCCCGAAACAACAGAATAATATTTTTTCTTACGGATATAAAAACAAGCTTTGTGACATAACATTGAATAAACATAAGGCGGCTGGCAGGGGAGCGGAAACGAAAAACGGGCCCGACACTACGGAGCTTCATAAAACAGCACCAGTCGATATTAAACGAGCTTTATACCGGGGCGATATATTCTACATCGTCATGTGCGATCACGACTTAGCTCATAATAAAACCCACCTCTTTCGCTCCGCCGCCCGCAGTACTTGCTCATCGCATACAACGTATCGTGCGATTGAATACAAAGTTTTGATAAGGCGGTCCGCATATTGTTTTATTGTCCCCTTCGGTAAGTAATTCAATCAACCTTGAAAAGGTGTCATTATTTTTTTATGCCGTCATTTGAAAGGAAACCTTTATAGTGCAGGAAGGGTCCTTTTCGGGTCCTGTCGTTTAAGAAAGTAAAGCTATGCACCTTTATATGACTTGATTTATGGCAGCCGAGAATATAAACACGGCTTCATTGCTTTATCGATTACTATTTTTTATTGTGCCACGTGCAGGGGGTGTTAAAAAGTATACACGGCTGTACCTCTAAGGATTGGCTCAAGTAAAAATGAACTGTTCTAAGTAACTCCATTTGTAGTTTTCTTGGTGTCACTTCACAATATTTGTTTGGAACTCATTGATTATTTCTTTTGTATTGTTTGTGATATATAATATCTATACCGTGCGGTGCAGGTATACATAGTTTTAATCTAAACTACAATATTCTTCCGTTACACTTACTAGTATAAACAATACAACAAGTAAGTAATAGAAGTTTTTCGGTGCATTTATCTATGCATTCCGTGTGGCCAATCTTATCTACGAAGCTAACATAATTCGCGTTTTCAATATCACTCTATTTTCCCAGAGTGTATTATTGAACGATCCATTACCATATTCAATTTGGAACACCTTGCAAAATTCCGTTATCAAAAACCGTTTTCCCGTGCAGTCCGCCCCACTTGCTCCGCAGCCTAGAAAACTTTTCCGGGGCATCCAACTTGTAATAACTCTTTCAGGGCTGAAAATTATTGAAACGCTTTCCTTTTACAAGATTCCTCCTGAAGCGCGGCTAATGCCTTCAGCTGCAAACTTGGTGCGTTAGCAACAGCTGCTATCTCAGCCGGCCTGGTTTATGTGTTTTTCATTGTCTCTTAGAGTGGATAAGATAACGAAAGAGTTAAAACATTTTAATTCTCTTGCAATATGGAGCTCCGGAATTTCGCTTCAAATAATACTGAAGCTTGCTCTCCGGCCTTATCTATTAGAGCAATATTTTGAACGCCTATTATTTGTCTCGGGAAAGTTAACTTTTTAATTTGATTTTCGTTTTGATTGTATTGTAAACAACGAGCACTCTACTTTGTTGAGATATTATTTTAGGCCTTAAACTCGATTGATAATAAACAGACTGAATTATGAAATGAAGTCAAAATTTTGTTAGAAGAATTCGATAAATTTATTTCAAGTGTAACGGCGCGGAAATATTTGCCTGAGTAGCATCCGGCAGCAGGTGTAGTACCTCAGAACTGGCTTGCCACTCGATACATTTTAGCAGCTAATCAGAGAGCAATCTCTGAAAGCGCAGCAAATGGCTCCGCGGGGCAGTGTTCCCGGTGGACAGCGGTTTCCCGGCCGATAGCGTTACTTACAGCCCGCCGGGCTATAAACCGACGACCGACGTGCCAATAAGCCTTTTTACGGTTAGTGGAAGAGATTCATGGCCCGGCCAGGGCGGGGGATGAACCGATTTTCTAAACCGGATCCGAGGAATAGTTTTATGCTCTCACTCACTTTTATTTTCACTTTAAACTTTATTTGGCACGATATTTGCTTTCGGTTTTGTTTGCAAGCAGCGCAGATTTCATCACATAAAATAAATTGAGAATTTAGACTTTAATAGAGAATATACACAAGAGCCATTGGTTTTATTCGCACGCTCGGCAGTTTTTTTTACATTCTGTATTGATTTCACTACTCAAACCCATATTTAAATAATCATGTATGAGCATCTTTTTTTGGAAATAAATATATATTGAAAGTTTTCTAATTTAATAAAATATATAAATTTCACTACCAATATGAACTCTTAAATCTAAACCAACATGAAATCTAATTAATTATACAGTTGAATTGCATAAGTATATTCCCATAATTTTAACCAGATTTAAATAGGGATCTTTTTAGTGGTTCTGAAGCTATTTTCTTGAAAATATGCCCTAATTATCCACCTCCAAGATTTACAATCTTCCTCAGAAATCGATAGAATTCTCTCTGCCACCACTCGATCCCCTTGCGCCGTTTTCTGATCCGATAACCGAACGCTGCAGAGACCTTGCAGTCTCCGAGAGGTTTTTGTCCCAATCTTACCCCGTAAAAGTAACTTTATTTTCAATCACCATTCTTTTAGTCAGTTTTATTTGAAGATATATCCTCTTATTCTTTTTCCATGGCCATTTTTCGTTTTATTCATCAGTCTTAAATTACCACTTTTAGTATATTTTTCAAACTTTTTTATAAATTAAATTTAATTGTTGATTTCAATGTTTATTTATGACGCCGCTCAGTGTGGCAATGTATTCAATTTGAAAGTTAAAAAAAATACCCTAATTCCCTATCTCCGTCAAATGAATATAAAATAAAACGCACGTTTTACCTCCATTATAAAATAAATGCAGATGTTCGATATATATTTTATGTATAATATATATGGTTTTTTTGTTGTTATTTAATAGCAACTTCTATTACATATATTTTTTGACATTGAAGAAATCTTAATTATCTTTTATGGCTTATTGCGAAAACTATATTTTGATGTATATTTGTTTTATATTGATAAAAAAACCTTTCTAAATCTATGTCGTCGTGTTGCTTAAATAATCCTTTGGAAAAAACTGTTCGAAAATTCACTTTTCTCTGTCTAGAAAAACCCGTAATCCTTTTTTTCAGTCTGTCTTTTTGGATTCAAACTTACTGAAAGTGTATGACACGGCGTGAAAGCCTCCTCCCACAAATCCATATCCGTCGGCGATCAAATATTGGCCGGCGCCGGTCGCAGACAACCTTTCATCTACATAGGTACGAGCAAATACCGCATAAGCCGTTTTCAGTTAAAACTGAAATTATTTTTCAGGACTTTTTTTGGGTCGCGAATTATGAATTCATACCGAAATGTATTTCGTGTGGATTATGGAAAATTTTAACGTTGGAAAATTAAAATACACACTTATTTATTTTTTGCTAAATACAACTATAAACTTTAAATTCAAAAGCTTTGTTTCGTTCGCTCCAGTTGGGCATTTTTATTTAGCAAAGTAATTCAAATAAAAAGGCACTTCATGGAACAAATAAGAAAGCAATTTACAAATGTAGACTCGATAAATCCAGTAGACGTTTTGTTACGTAACAAATCTTGTACGTAATATAAAAAGTTTTCTTTGAAGGAAAAAAAACGGATAAAACGTAACTCAAACATATGAATTTTAAGTGAAATATTGTTTTAGTCAGACTGCTTTGTTATTATATTCATATTTTTATAATATTTAAAACATGATTTTTCCGGCCTCATTCAGAGTAAGTAGCAACAACTTCCAGCGAAGCTTTCGGGCCGGCCTAATAGCTTTCAAATCCGCTTTCAGTAGTTAACTGAATTTCCACCTCCGCCCGCTCAGGTGTTGGAGTTGCAGGCTTTCATTTCCGGACGCCGCGACGCCGACGCCGGTTTCGGTCTTCGACAGCTTCCGCGGGAATCGTGACACGTGTCTCGACAGCCAGAAATATATAAATCGATAATTGGTTACATTTTAAAGCTGTATTTCTGCGTTCATCATAAATATCTGTAGTGGAATCAAAAAAAGTAATCCTTACATAATATTTTTTTGTTTAAATCACTTTCTATTTTTTTATACATTTAAAATTAAATGTTTTCGTTGTTAAGTAGTTTTAGAATATTATTTTTTTTTTTAAACCTATTATACACAACCATTACTTTTCATAAAAATCCAGTCACGAAGCGACGCCGCAGCATATGTTTCCATTAAAAAACACATTTAAACCTGCCAAAAAAACCACTTCAATTAAAAAGTCGCTTTAATATTCGTGGGCGGCGGGAAAAGGGGAGGTGTGGGCGGCGCCATTACTATTAATTTATCGTCCGATTCGGGGAAGAAGACCCGCGAGCTGGTCAGGGTAGGTAATTGCGAGGGTCCGGAGTCCAGGGGGTAGAATATTGTAAATGGACAGCCAGGCAGGTGGCTTGGACATCCTGGCACCACCTGCAGCTTGGGGGTTAATCCGCCATATTTCAGCTTAGAGAAATGAATTCCGATGAAGGGTGCGATTGGACGCCGCTGATTGCGTCAAATAAAGCCTTTATATACTAAATTATAACGATATATTAATCGGCCTTTTCGGTAATGGGCAACACTAATCTAATAGATAATCTCCACATAAATTTATATTTTATTAAAATAATAGTTTATACTAAATCATACCCTTCTATGATTTACGCGTTTATTTGCCTCCTTTTGATATTGAAGGTATTTGTTAGAACATAAATAATATGTATCTCTATAGTCATTTTACTCGTTTAAATTTGTATATTTGAGAAAATATAGAATTGAACAAACATTTTTTTGCGTATCTCTCTCGGTCGTACGTCAAAGATATTTTGATAATTAAATAAACTTGTTCAAACTCGCCAACTGCGCTTCCCTTATATACTTATCAAATTGAAAACAAAGCAGGCGCTCTGGGCCGGTCCCAGTAAATAACGGTCGTTCCAGATTATTCTGTTTGGTCCACCGTTAACCGCAGCTTTGGACTACTTGTTCTCTTTGTTTCTACGTGCCTGCCGCCCGAGCACTGGGGTGTTAGGGTGCGAGCGCAGTGCCAAACACGTGTGCTGTAGCTTTATTTTACTTTAATTGGTATTCTCCCAAAACTTATAAAATTCTACGGAATGTTTAGAATACGTTGTACAAACAAACATTGAACCATCGCGTCCGATCGACAATAAACTGCTTCCCTTTTAATCAAAGCAATATTCTGTTGTATATATTTCATAGCACATTTAAATATGACAGCATAATATTAATTATTTGTCGTGTTCAAAGTCTACCATTTAACCTGAAGCATCAAGACGTCTACGCGTATACAAAGCTCACCTCATAAATTCACCCCTGTTTTCCTGTTCAAAGACGTGAATAACATTATTAAACATTTCCATTTCACGAAAGTATAAAAGCATCCAAGTTCCTCCTCGCGACTTTCAGGCGCCTCTGCGGACGGCTCCATATGAAATACACTCTAGGAAACAATAGGACGTCGCGACACTAATTGCCGAACCGTGGCTCATTGTATTACGCGAGGCTTTCACAGCGGAGGACCCTTCGCTGCTCTTGTTTGCACGGGACAAAGGTGGCTGGAAAATATTGCATCGATTTCCGACCCGCCCTTTTTAAAACATTTTCAATTTTAAAACAACCAAGATAATGTCTTTTGTGTATAATAAAACGTTTCGAAATGTCACATCAATTTTAAACAGCCTTTGGTATACTCACCGTTTTATTGACTAAAATATTTGAGATATATTTATCGGAGCAGTAATCATACCGAACAAAAGCTGTAGTTTTTATTATACGAAAATCGATAATCATTTATTATGACACGTGTAGTGTTATATTTCTTAAGTACTTACTAAATTAATCTTTATGGACACGATGAAATACGGCTGTGTACTTTTGCGGCTCATCTATTATAAAAACGTAGCGTTATATTCACAAAACTAACAAAGCGTTTGAACCTGCAAAGTGTAACTTTACACTTCACGTAGTACTGTGATCCTTTAGCGTAGAGTCAAGAGTTGCAAAGTTTAGATATCCATATAGATATGAAACTTGAAACTACGTCGTGTACCCTTACATGGCATATTACATAATAATGTTCGTAGTGTTGTTAGGTAATGTGCAGCGCAGGTACTTTGGCAGTAATGTTGTCTAGATTTAGAAGTTAGGATTCCTCGAACCCCTGACCTCTCAGTGCTGCGGAATATAAATTACCGGACATAACCTTATCTGACCCACGCAGCCCCGCGCTGGCCGGCTAATGCGCGGTAGCTAAATTCAGGAGTCGTCGTCACTTCCGCCCAGCGTCACGGCTCGGGATCATCCGCCCCCGTGGGGTCACCATGGCCTCTTCCCGCGGGGGACGGTCGCAGCCATTCTAGCTAGTATGACTTAAGTTGTCAGATGTTACATTGCCTCTTATCGAATGAGGTTTGTGTTACCGTATATCTCGAATAGCACCACATATTTCTGCCCATGTATGTGGTTGTTAGCAGCTTTTCTGTCACTTAAGACTTTAAATTAACTTGAAATTAAGTTTACTAATATGATTAGGCACATTAGTTCATATATAGAAGATGATTTTTAAAGAAACTCTCAGAAAAATATCATCGTGATTTGTGTGTCCCACACAAAGATTTGTGTTTCCCTGTGTATCCCACACAAATCACGATGATATTTTTCTGAGAGTTTCTTTAAAAATCATCTTCTATATATGAACTAATGTGCCTAATCATATTAGTAAATATAATAACCCCGTAATGGGTAATAAATACGCATCTTGATTGACTAATCCATAACATAGATATTGAAATTAAGTCTTTGTTAAAAAAAATACTATTCAAAATACAGCTGTACGAGAAATCCCAAATCCCCGAAAGGGGATCAGACATAGAATAGAACATATATTTTTAAATCAATCACATATGAAGGTAATCAATTAACACATGAAACAACAAGAAATGCTTCATAAAATCATGTTTTAAAAAAAAAAAAATTATATGTATTGCTTACCCAAATATTTGTATTCACAATTAACATGCGTAGGTTAAATGTGTGAATTTAATAATAATATTTAATAAATATTATTTGTTTATGTAATTGTTACATTTTTTCCGTTTCACTCGTGGTGACCCTAGTCCGGCCCCATGTGAAACCCACACGGGACGCCCAAATAATTAATTCAACGTTGTTAAGTGTCCCCCGAATACTTTCATGCAAAAAAATTGAGACGGGCGCTTCCATTGTACTCGGATTCGTTTTTTGTTCATTAGTACGCTTCAAGGTGTCATTTGCGTGACGCAAAAAATAATTTTGAACATTCCGCATTAATTATATTGTAATCATTCTTTTTGAACTTTATTTTGATAACTTAAGAGTTATAAATTGACAATAAATGTCTTATTCAAAGAGTAAGAAAAATTATTATTTAAATTGTCTCAGTGAATTTTAATAAGAATTAGTCTATTGTAACAAAATGTTCGTAGTTTATATTTTACGTCGTTAATCATACAACGGAGGCATTTTCATATTTACCTTCAAAGACAGAACTATGTTTTATATTTGTATATATGTTTATTGTGTAGTTTACATAAATGTCTAATATACCATAGCAATTAGGTCCAGCCCGAAGTCGTGTTTTGTCCCTAAATTAGCATACGACATATTCCTTTTGGCCTGAATAGTGGCGGAGACTCACCTCACTCGAAGAGGTTGTTAAGAATTCTCTTTGAGTCTTTAATGTACACTTATAGGCACAGCTGTTCTGCGGACTCTACAGCAAAGTTTATTTTAATTTATAGCTTGGTATAAAATGGTCTTATAAATATGATACTAAGGCATGATATATTATGAGTTGCTTAAAAGAAGGCTTTTGCCATGCAAATTCAGCGCAGCGTGCGGGAATACTTAAGCGTTTTTTATTTTTATATTTTTGATTAATAAGTATAAATAGATAAAATATTATTAATGTTGTATTTTGGGATCACCGCAAACGATCATGTTGGGGTCTATGGATCTCCCTATCGCACCTCCATCCAACTAGGTCGATGGCTCCGTAACAAAAGTAAACTTTCTATTCACCATTCAACTTAGGACTAAGTGGTCGTAAAACAAAAACAGTTCCCGTTCCTGTTTTATGTAGAGTGTCATCCCAGGGTTTTATGCCCTCGAATTGCGAACTACTTTGTCTCAAGATTATGTAGCTATCTCGTCTCCTCGGCCGGAATACCAAGCGAAGACAAACTCTGCCATCTTCAATTTAAAAGGGTTTTCCCGCAAACTGCCCTCTCTATGTACACTGCTTGCGGACGGTTAAGTATTGAGGACACCGTGAGCGGAATTCCCGGCTGAAAGATTTATGAGCCGAGTTTGCTCTTTGAACAATAGTCCTGAGCGGGATTCGGATATTTCGCTTCTAATGGAACTGCGATTGTTGCTTCGGTTACTAGATTGTGTGTACTTGAGGGAAGATTTAGTTTATGGGTTAAGTTTGAATTCGCAGTAGATATGAAGTTATGAACGTGTTTCAAATCCGCGATACTTTCTCTGTACGTTTAGAAACTTCAGAGCTTTTCTACCACCGCTTCCTGCAACAATGAAGTTCATATTTGCTGTGCAAAACTTTTTTAATAAACAAGTTAATAGTCCTTTCAACGGAGTTGTTAGTTTGCTTCACTGTTATTAATTCATGAATAATTATAGCGCGCGACTTTAATGAAAATATTCTTTGTAACATTTTATCTCAAATACTAAATTTAGAATTTTAATCGTAATATATCTCTTCTCTTTGTTTTTTTTTTGTTTTAGTCTAACAACAAACACCGCTCTCGTTTGCATACCGGCTTAGTGATAAGTCCATACAATTGCAGATTTAACCAAAAAAGTTTCCGGACGAAATATCACAGATATAAGCGTAAAAGATATATGATAATTTTATTAGCGTGTTCTCGTACATTAGCACAAATGGTCGCGCATTAGCGTCCGCGCTCGCCTCGCCGCGTCCCGATACATCACGGCTGCCCTTCGCGAGCCCTTCCGATGACGCAGAATATAATAACTTGATATACGATACGCAGACTGCAGGCTGTTTTGAGCACACAAGTCGTGTAAACACGCGCCGGCTGAGGGCGGATGAGGCTAGTAATTAATACCCGCGAGGGGAGGTCCGGCAGTTCGGGCCGGGGGCGCAAATCCGAAATATTTGCCAATTCTCAACGAGTAATGGGAGGGTCCCGGGCTTTGTGCACGACCGCTCGCGTCAATATATATTTTTTAATTTCGAATTACAAATGTCAAAATCAGCAATTAATCGTAGATTATGAGGCTGTTTCCCATTTGTCAAATGCGCGTCACTTAATCACACAGGCTTCGTATCGCATTCAGAGACTGAGTACATTATGGAGTTGCCTGTCGTAATAACGAAACGAAAAAAAGTTTGAAAAATTACTAAATAATACACTCGGTATTCTAACGCTGAATATCAAAGTTAATCGAATTATTTCACCCACCACGCTCCTATAATCAGGCGAAAAACAAGATTATCATTAATATCGTTATCGACTTTATCGTGTTTCATTCATCTCTATCATTAAAATCCGTTTTGTAAAAGGGTTTTTTATTTTGGCATTTACTTTGGTAGTTTATCTAAATAAGTCAATACAAATTATATATATATATATATATATATATATATATATATATATATATATATATATATATATATGTATGTATGTATATGTATGTATGTATGTATTTTTATCAAGCTGTGTAATTCATTTTCTATACGTATTTTTCATTCAGCAAAATATTTTTTTAAATAATTTTCTGTTAGTATAATTAAAAAAATGTTGTATTCCTCAGTGTTTTGAATAAATTAAAAATGTCATACGCTTCTCACAAGGGACGCCGGTACACTTTGGAGTTTTAAACAAATAAATAAATTTTAGCAGCGGTACGCAGACTTAAAATAGTCCCTTCGTAATGGCACCCCGTCACATCTCCCCCATAGAGCATCCCTTACCAATAAACCTCATATTAAATGGCCTTACGTATGGTGCAATAAACCTCCCTGCCCCTCGCCCCCGCTGACCCCCTCCCCCACACTCTCCCAGCCTTCAGAAAACTTACCCCGAACCTATACGCTATGAATATGTGAAAAAATGCAATTTTAACAGCAAAGAATTTTTAATATCGTTTGAAAATGATGTATACAAATAGTTTATTTGAAATCCTTTGATTTCATTTTACTGAAATATTAACGTTTAATTTTCATTTTTTCACTAAAATATTTTATTTTGTACCAAAATCTATAACATTTGTGATTTTTAAGCTAGTTTTTAATTAGTTATATTTTTGACAACTTCAAAAATCGTATAAAAATTCTCATGTTATTTGACAGTATCAATGCTTTATTTTTAGATAAATCAATTTATTTTAATATTGTTCATAGTTTTAGGATTTATTAAATAACTCTCGCCATATTGAATAATTGCATTAACAATCGATAAAATGAATGCCACAGATGCTTCTTTCAAAGCCACTTCCTTAGACCCTAGCCATTAGATAACGTATAACTTAGCCAGCATATATTTTTACACATATTTCTAAATGTCTGATCTCTTAATTTAGTAAAATAACTCAATAACTGAGCATGCCAGTTGAACCAAAATATTAGATTCTTGTTAAAGACACGGGATAATTTTTAATATTCTTGCAAAAATACTTTTCTCTTATCCAAAATCAATTAAATGGTATTTTGACGGTGGAATATAAACAAGTTTATTTCTTGCACAGCATTATATTAACAACAGTTTCTAGTTTCATACTAAGGTCTCACAATTTAAATTGTAAATACATCATTTAAATATAACCCTGTAGGTTTTCAAAATAATGATAATCCCAGAATTAATTACTTCCAGAAAATCATTTCCCGTTTCCTGCCAAAATATGTTGAAGTTTAAACACCACCGTGCGAGTTTTCCCCTTTAAAAGCAGAGAGCACGTTGCCTGAAATTTGCAAATACCATTGAATGCCCACGGGGTAGAAGTAGGGGTAGTTTTTAAGCGAAGGCCTGCGATGTATTGGGGCGGCGTGAGCAGAATAGAAGTGATTATTTGTGTACAACGGCGTCGCGACGCCTGGCATTAATTGTATTTCTACCACCGGAGGTACGGACCACCAGCCTTAATAGTTTTACAGTCAAATTCCCATATTTTGTGACTTTTACGGTTTTCGGAAATGAATTCGTATTTCACGTTTGATGGCTCGGTTATACGCTAAGTTTCAGTTTGACCGTTAGGGATTATTGTGCTAGTTTTAGTTTGTGCTTTGTGATAGTATGGCTGCGATTTTAATTAAATTCTGCCTTAGCCAGTTCCGGAGTCGTAAATCTGCGAACTGTTGAATTGCGCTCAAAATCAAATATAAACAACTTTCACAAGCTATTTGTGAGATTTACACTATCAATATAAAACTTATGAAATGGCTCATTGTTATAAGCATTTGATATTGTCTCTCTTTTGAAGCTTATTTAAAATAACTTCAAAATAGTTTTTAAATGTATAACTCTTCGTCAAAACATTTAACACTTCTTATTTTCTAAACGTTAAATATATCGATTATTTATTACCATTTTGATATTTTTAGTAACCTAAATTTTCCGTACTCAAAAATGAGTTGTTTGTGTTACTAATTAGTTTGTAATTGTGTAAATAAAATAGTTCTCATGGCTTAGTCATAATGTAAGAGAATAATTTGAGCGTACAAACATCGCTTATGTGGGTTTAAATATTATGTATTCCAGATTTTTTTTAGATATTTTATTTTTTCTGCTATCTTTATAAAATGGGAATATATTATATCCATAATAATATGCGATTTTCATGCCATAATCGCCCCCTTCTCACCCCCGCCGCCAACTGCATCCGGCGGGGGAGCTTCCTGGCGACCGGATTTGCATTTTAACTCTGTGGAAATAATACGTTTTGTGGACTTGCGGATACCGCGGCCCGGCGGCCATGATCAGATGCTAATTCCATTCAATTACAGCCTGTATAAATTACAAGGATTCGATTTTATTCGTTTATCTTCTTAATTTATAACGCGACTTTGCGACTTATTTGTCAATTAAAAACTTTCGCCGCTCTTCTGTTGGTTCAATTAATTACTTATTTGCATGATTTTCCGTTATTTGGATGCAGGGGTGAATGATTAAACTCGGCTTATTCAAATAGCTTGATTAGGATACAAACTTTAACTTTATAATCAGCTCAAAACGCGTACTTAAATATCGGTTTAAACTTAGTTTGAGAATTGCAGATATTACCAATATCTTATTTATGCAAATGACATCATAGAAATTTACAAGTTTGTTTAACTGGAAAGTGTTTCTAGACCTTAAAATCTATATTTATTTCATCCCTATCTGTACACAAAATAAGGTCCTTTGATTGGTGTCAAACCCTGAGTGTCAATAAAATTGATTATTTTTTATGTTCCACGATACAGGCTATTTTTGTCTTCTCTCTAAGGTCTGCATTAATACGACAGATGATAGGCAAGGAGGACGTTTCAACAAAGTGCGTGTCAATAAATCATTATATATATACTGTTATGATATACTGCAAGTCGGAGGTTTTACAAAAAAACATTTTTTAATCAAAAAGAATAGCGGGCGACCTATGTTTTCGCTTTTGCCTTATTTTTTGTATGTATATAAATTACCACAAAAATAAATGCTTTAAAAATTCCCACTGTATTAATCATTTGGTACATAGATAATTAGCAGTCTTTTGTTCATTTAATTTATTCGTGAAATTATGTGAATTTTTACAATGTAAATTACACACATTACATGTAAACGTTTATCATTTTAAAGAGTGTTTATTGTTTTTTTATATAACACAACACAAAAAATTTAATGAGCAAATTGTTAAGAGTTAAATCAGATATTTACAATTTTTATTTTTTTGACCCGTCTATTCTACCAGAAGAATATACAGCCGATAAGCTTTAAACCGGCCTTGTTCTTATTTTGTTAAAATTATCTTAAATTTAAATAAAACTGTGATTTTTCAATGTTTAACTGTAGTCATTTATGGCAACACGCTTCGCTCGAAACATTTCTCTAACTCGCAGAGAAGTTGTAGCTAATTTTACATCTCCATTAGAGCCCAAGCTATGCGGGGAAATGGCTAGCTAATAATTAAATAGTCCAAACTATTCGGTCGTTTCGACTACCGGACCCGCGGCGTCTACAGCCGTACGTCAAAACTTGTCCCGCTGGTCGCTACTTGTTACTCTTCGCTCAGCCTCCGCCAAATATCGCAATAATCTCGCGCAGGCTGTGCCGGGAACCCTCGCCGCCCGGGCAACTATAAACAAACCCTTGCATTCAATTTCTGTGAATAATTTCACAGTTGAAAAGCCTCTTTCGTGTAGCTCGTGCATTTGCATTTTTTTCCCATTACAGTTTTTTGGGTTTTTAAATCTACAATTCATTGAAATTCTGCGGAGGCTACGAACTTGCTGTGTTTTATTTTATCTCTCCTTTTTACATTTGCTCAATCAATAATTGCTCCTTCGGCTTCAGAGATCGCCTAAATTGCTCGCGTATTTTTGAATCACTTCATTAAATAACTACCCCTTTTACCTTTAAGTGAGTACGCAAGCACCACCGAAGGGCTCTTCTTCGATAAGTGCACGAGGCACCCTACGCTTTCTTGACAAAGAGCATGAGAGGCGCCATAATCTGCGAACTTTCCCTTTCAGGAATGTGTTTTAAACTTCATAACGACTCAAACTATTCACGAACGAAATACTTAAGTTTTACAATGAACATTTAAGATGGAAAATTTAATATCCAACGTTTTCGGTGAAGTTCATTGGAAAGACCGTAAATTAGAACAATATCCTCCAATTGTAGTAGTTTCGTCAACTCCCACAAGCGATATACAACTTGTAATTCAATAAAGCTTGAATAGTTTCGCTTGTATAATTATAACTTGAACTAATTTCATTACGTGTTCTTGTTTCAGGTAAAAACGCTTATGATCCACGCACTTCTGTCCACGCATAAACATTCAGAGGGTGTGGTCTGGCACATTAGATACAATGGTATTTGTATTAAATTTTACTGTAAGTACTCCCAAATGTTCACTCTGTCAACAAACCGTAAAATATTTACCTACGTTAAATATTAACTAAATACTCCTTTACTGCTAGGTTGGATTTCTGTTTGATTAAAGCAGTAAAATGTGTAAACTAGTTTAATTTTACGCATGAAATATACTGCCGAATTTATCGCCGTTATGTTATAATATATTTCCTTAACTAATATGACCCCTTTGGTAATATTATGTTAAGGTTAACATTTCTACGAAACCTCTTAAATCTTAGGCGTTTCGCATTTCGTGGTTAACAAAAAAGCGTGGTATGTGGCCTCTGCATGCGGTGGATGTGAAACTTTGAGTAAATTTATAGAGATTAGATTAAATACAATCCAACTAGTATAATACTTTTGAAATAACTTTGAATCAATACTTATCGCATGGAAACTGTATATTTAACTAATATTTGCTACATTTTTTTTATTCAAAATATAATACAAACAGGAACTTCAATAAAAATTGTATTTGAGAATTGACAAAAAACGATATTTTAAATCCAACATAGGATGTTTTATAGGAATTACTCATGTGCTCTATTCAACTCACGCAATCGGGTTTTAAGAATTTCTCCAGAACACTGGCTTCTCTTCTCATTCCGGGAGTAATGTAACAAAATAATGTAGCAGTCATTCCGCCGGCGGGGGTAAGTGAATGTAACAAATTCAACAAAAGCTTGGCGGCACTTACCTCAGGTTTCCGCCCTTTCATGCAGCGGCCGCCGTTAATGCTAAATGCATCACATGCCATTAAGTAATGATGATAATGGTGCATCTCGTCTTCCTCCCCGCGGAGCCTGCGCCCCGGCGGAGGCGCCCCCGAGACGGGGCGGCCCCGGCTGTGACAATGGTGATTGTTATAGTCAACATCGTTCTTTGTGTTTTTTGTTTGTCTCCTCGGGAATGAGCAGGCCGTATTGTGGGGCCGTTAGCGTGATTAAAGTGCCGTTTAATTAAAATAAATGCTGGCCAGCGACCCGCCAGCCCGCTGGCCTTCGTGACTGCCAAACAGCCTCATTACTCCACAATCACCTTTTGTTTATTGTATTTTGGGTTCGGTGCTTATCTTTTCGATTTTTAATACACTTTGGTCGGTTGCGCTGTGATTTTATCTCGCACCAGCTTTGGCTAGTAGCTGTTAGGCAAATATCAAAGCTAACTTATTGACTACAGCCTAATGCTAACGGTGGTCTCCTAAAGCGTTCTGTTCAAATAACATTACTTTAATAAAACGTTACGTAATAAAATCACACAATAATATAATCAGAACGGAAAAGAAAATATGTAATATTTCTAAATTACAATCAATATAAAATATGTATTGTGATTGAAACACTGTGTTGTTTAAATTTAGTGCATGTGTTGTTTAAACGTATTATGGAAATACTATTGCAAAAAAAACAATATTCGATTTGTTAAAAAAAATATCATCTAAAATGGTACAGTGTACCATATATATTATTAAAATATGGCATTTACATATTTGTCAGTGTACAAACGCTGTCAATGTCCCTATGCTATCGTAATTACCTAAGCACACACGCAAGATGACATCTGCTGCTACTACGACGCAGTAAATTTAATCACAATGTCGTCAAACTAGTCAGCGGGTCATTTATAACGCAGACGCTGAGGCTGCGCCGCTGCGAGTGGGAAGAGCTTACACGCGGATTATTAACAAAAACATCTTAATCGGTGCTCGGAGCTCGTCTCCGCAGCGCCCCGACGCCGCCGCGCGACGCCGCCCCCGGCGCCCCCCGATAACGCCCGGAAATGACTTATAGCAGCCCGACCCCTTTTTTGGCGGATTAATGTTTTGATAAGGACAAAGTCATGGATATTGGGCGTGTGATTACGGCGCGGGGCTGCTTAGCGCGGTGAAAAATGTGGAAATTATGCGTTTTTTGACCTACGCGTTCACTCTGGACTCGTGCGGGGCTTTTATTCCCCTTGATTACAATGCAAAGCCAACGGAGGCATCGCGCACACTTTGGTAAATTGTTTCTCTAGCCATTTTTTCTATAATATATTATATCGAAAATAACAGTCTTGAGTAGCAAATTAATACCAAAATAGCTACATATTAATTAACTGTTGTGTGCATAAACACAGTTTGCTCAAACTCGTGAATATTTCTAATAATATTTTTTTTCCGCATGGGAATGAGCAATTCACACGAAACTCGCTTCCTGTTTCTCAAACGCCGGCCAATAAGTATACTTGATTCTAATGAAACAATTTCGCTGCAAAAAGCTTGTAATAATTACAATGAGCTGACGCGTGCCGCGATATCCATTGCAGTCATTACTCAGGCCGAACTTAATATCGCGCCAAAAGCTCCCGGCAGCTCGAAGCTCGGAAACGGTGGACCGCGGCATAGAGACCGTGATAAGAGGCTTCGCAGCGCGAGTTTCAATAGCCCAAGTTTAGTTATTCAACTTAAACACGAATAACGCAGACATCACACGAACTCCGATAGATAATCTCGCGGTTTGTTCGGATGTTCTTAGTAACTCTTTTATCGTTCCGCCGCGACCGAGCGAGCTAGGCGGCCGGCTCGGCGGGACCGGCTCCATTCCAACTCGGGGCCAACTTTGGAAACAGTTTCAAAATGCAGTTTGCGGGGATATTATTATTTAAAATCTGCAGCACGGAAATGTGTATGAACTTGTCACATAAATTGAAATGTGGACAAGAAAACTTTGCCTCTACAATGGAGCTACGCTGAAAAGATGTACTGATTTTAAACTTTATCTTTGTTTGAATAGCAACCGCATACGGTTTTTATTTTTTTAGGTTTATTTGGTTATTTTTATAGTATACTTTATAAATTATTTTCTTTTTTGGATGCCTCTCCTCAGAGGAGGTTGGGGACCATCTCACTGGACATGTATTTATGTTGAGCCAGTGCTCAGGGTTTTCTTAGGGAGATTAGTGCAGTGGGTCCTGCTGTTGCCCAATAGCATTATTATATAATTTATCTTTCGTACAAAGCTCTGGCGATTAGATCTTAGCGTTTATAATTTATACCAAAAGAGTAAAAAATATATATATTCTCAAGATGGCTGTAATTAACATTGCATTTTCAAAATTAGCTTCAAAGTTGCCGGATTAAACGTTCGTTCGGTTGAGGCTTGCATTTAGATGCAAATTTCGCAGGAAGAAAGATCGCCGTCTTCCCTTGTGTAAAGTTGACAAAGTCGAGCGTTCTCTCGCTCGCGACAGCTTAAGGAGAGATGCAAATGATTCCGAGTATTTTTATTTTATTTCTAAACAACCGGTCCCACCGAACTCGGGCCGGTCGACTTTCCTCGCTTCGGCAACTTTCTAGACGCTTCCAGCCCACATCCCCGCTGAGTGCCGAGAGCATTCAAAAGTAAAGACATCGCGAAGTTTTTTTGTAGTTTTTTTTTTGGATTAAATCGAAAGTTTAGCGTCTTCTAACTGCCGAAAGAAAAGTCTAATTTGCTTCTTAAATATTTGCAATTGGCTTTATTTAGTTTGTTTGAAGTACTTAAACGTTTTATCGCTAAAAGCTACTTACTTTGAGCTTAATCGCAGTGTGTTCGTGAATTTCAATGCGGAGTCTGTTGTTTGAAGCTAGTTTATAGTTGTGTTCTCGTCGGTCTATTTATTTAATCGCGCTGTAACATTTGCACAAAGTACTTTAAACGGCATTAATTATCCATAAATACCGATCGCTCCGAATGAATAAATACATAAATTAACTAATTAAAATCGTTTTGCGTATTAGGTTTTCGAATGAATAAAACACACACAGCCGTCGAGCTCGTAAACTTTTTATTATCATTCGCTCGCGATAACAATAAAGCGCGGGTGCATGTCGAAGGCTGCCACTCGCATCCGCGGGCCGATAAATCAGACTGCCTGCCGCGATTGGCGTTTCGTAGACAATAATTTATGATTATTTCGAATGACGAGCGGTTTTTCGGGCGCGCGTCCGGCCGGTGTCAGCTGACCCAGTTAGGGGTGCATTGAACCTCCGTCCTCCTCATCAGACTAATTCTTCCCCGAGTGCCCCCGACGCGAGGATCAAATTCAGACGGATCGCCGACCGTTTTTGCGGACCGTCGTGCCCGACAACTCGATTATGAGGGTCAGAAAACTTTGCGCATCCCCGGAGACCATAAACACCGAGGGACTTTTTTGACACGACACTCGGAGTTTTTATTAATATTCAACTTTGACAGCGACGCAAAGTTTAAAATTGTACACTTACACTTTGCGAGGCAATATTTTCAGCCGGTAAAACAATTTGAAACTGTCCTTTGAGGAACTTCAACTTTACTGAATACGCTTTTCTGAGTTGATTGTGTATCGATTTAATATTAAGGGGTAAAAGCTTTTGTATTTAAATAATGATTTTTACGATGCCTCATAAATATTTATAACACACACACTAGACAGCTGCATGACTTTTATTTTCTAACGAAATGTGTATTCTTGTTAGTTTTGAATATATAATACCAATGTGACGTGTACTCATCGTGAATATATGTAATAAAAAACCTATAAAGAAAGAGTTCGTCTATTTTCCAGAAGCGATTTTTATTTTTAATAACCACGTCATATACCCGATCATAAGGTTCGGCATCCGCCGGGAGGCTCAGGGCCGGGTCGGGCGCGGCGCACGTCACTTTTACGACTCCGGCTCCATGCAGAAACACAAGCTGCGGTTATTGTGTGCCGTCCTAATGCGGGCTGGCAATCCGCATTCCTTTATGCCCTGCATAACGCCCGCCGCCGCGGTTATTCCCTCCATTTTCGGTTATTCCCGCCGAAGCCCGCTGCTTTACGACGCACCTGGCTATAGCGTCTTCGGGCTATTCATTTTATACCTTTATGATGTAATTTTACGGTCTCGACATAAACGGGCTACGAAACGGCGAAGGCGACGACGCCGAATCAAACTTGATCGATATTCTGCCCGGATATCAGCGCCTTGTAACTCATTTTATTGGATTGTAAAAAAATCATAGAAACCGTTCTTATTGGGACGTTTTTATCGAGGCGATATATCGAAGCGGTGATTTGAAGCGCCGCTATTGAAAACGAAGTTACGCAAGAGCGTACAATACACTAGAAAAATGATCGACGTGCATATTTTTCGGGCATCGCGCGCGCGCCCCCGAGCGTCTGCGTGAACGCCTCAATTTATATCGATAATGAACAAAACCCGCAGCACTTCGTGAGGAAATTACCGCTCCTGACTAAACATTCAGTTGCTTTAATATTCCCAACACGGCGCCGCCGCTTTTCGTTAATTAAAATATTCCCTTTTCTCGCGCGCCTCGGTTCTTTCGCGCATTTTTTGCCGCCGCGGTGCAAATCCCCGCCCGCCGGCCCGCGATATTACCCCGCCCAGATATTATTCCGTTTCTTTGTCTCGCCGCGCTCCTCCCGAAATTGGACCGCGGCGCGGGACAGTCTTCCGAGCTATAAACCGCTGATGACTTATTAGTGTTTACCGTTCATTTCGCGCGGATGGAAATTTCGGGCGTTATCTTTAATTACGCGCCCGGGCCCGCCCGCGCCGGCGCCCTCCGCCCTGCGCCCTCCGCCTCCGCCTCCGCCCTCCGCCCCCGCCCAGCCTGTCAGTCAATAGTTGCACCGAGCTGCGCCCCTCCGCGCCGTCTCCCCCGCCCGGCTCCTCCGAGCTCCTAATTTATTCGCGAGGATTTTAAATTACACAAAACGTGAACGATTAAATATTAACGGTCCCGGACCGGCTAATCTGTACTTATTGCGTATCGCGCTACGAAATAATTACCTTGCAAAAACCGCCATTACGGTGTGACTTAAATTCTCAAATAAGGCCATTAATGTACTTTAAATCCCTTCCGGTGCGGTGCAGACTAATTCTCCTATAAATTAATAAAATATTCCGTTGTTAAAAATGGTCCAATAATCTCCGGAAGTGCCGCACTCGGCCGCGCCTCCGACCGTATCCAGGACAAATAATACACCGGAAACTCGTAGAGGCTGCCATCTACGATAACAGTCGCTTGATTTTTTAAAATAAATTATTCAATTACCGAAATACTTACTAGAGATTTTTGAGCTGTTTAAATTTAAAAAAAAAATATTTTTTAAGCTTATATTCACCTATTACAAGAGCAACCTACAAAACAAATAATAATATTCATATACTTAGAAACTTTAAAAAAAAAAAAGTAATCAGGCATAAGTATCAACGGTGCATCAAGCATGAAGAAGTGTGGTACAAAGAGGAGTGGAGGGAATCCGGCAGTCTCCACACAAACGGCCGTGGCTCGGGCCGCCTGACCCAGTTCGGCGCGGGCCGGCCGGCTTCGGGGGATAAGCAAGGCGAACAGAATCTGCGAGGAGTGTAATGATTATTGTGTGCGCCGGCTCCTCCAGCATCAAATCTCTGAAGTTTCCTGGACAAATTGCGCCCCCAGGCCTGCCGAGGCGCCTCTCGAGGGGGCTCAAATTAAATTCAATCTTTGTTTATAAACACAATTTAAATACAAACGCAGGGCACATTATTTTATACATTGAGTCAAAGTCAAAGTATTGATATTCTTCATTAAACTTTTTTCTACATTGTTTTGAATTTTATTAAACTATAGTATATAAAACTACAATAAAACAATTCCCTAAAAATCACACCTCCTATTATTGCGATTGAATTAAGTTAATGACAATAGTTTATACAGTGTTTTTTACGTAGATTTGCTTTGTGATAATTGAAAAAAATATGTTTGACTTAGATATTTTGTAGTTGTATAATTTTTTTCGTTTGAATTACTTTTCAAAACTTTTTTTGTAAAACTAATAATCATGCTTTAAAAGCAAGTATGCTGCGTTAAAATTAAAACTACAGCCCAAGAACCCCTGCTCTAATCAATATCTCCCAAAACTGGTACGTAAATTAGGCATCTACCAATATGTACAATTAAACCAACAAACGCGCCGATAAATTTCCGAGTACACGGGACGCCCTCTCCCGTGTCGGGCTGTCTCTGTTTACACGGAGGAAGTTGGCAAGTTCCCGACATTCTGGCTAAATTAAAGTCTTGTCCCAATTTTCATGCGCCTTACGTAACACATCCGGCGTAATGGAACCTTCTTCCGCTGAAACTACATCCGATGGTAGAGGCTTTCAGGATTACAGACGCCGATCGTCCTCGCATATCCGGCTCGCCGACTCCTCTGGAGCCTCGATGTCTGATAGATTGGACGTTTCCGCTTTATTTGTTTTTGTTTTGCTATCTCACAATGTGGACAAAATCTCTTGTTTTGATAAAAGCGTCGTTAAACAATGCACAGAAAATACTCGTATAACAATGTGGCCGCCTTTCTTCTTCAATTTTTTTGTGGTATATTTAATTCAGCGTTTTTATTGTGTCAAAAAGCATTGAATCTCCATTGTTACTGAAGATTATTTTTTATCGCGTGTTTTATAAAAAAATATTTCTTTTATGCCTTTTTAGGCATTTCTTTAACACGATTATTTCAGATCTTTTTTTCTATTTTTCTCGTAACATACAACTGAGATGTCAAAAAAGTCTTTTGTGTTAAACGATAATTCTTGCTATAAAATTTTACCAAATATTTCCTAGTAAATTGAAAAGGCGAAATATTTTTCTTCAGTTGAATAAGACAATTGCCATGAAATATTGTTCTATATCAATCATGTTTGTATGAAGCTGATTGCACAGTTAATTTGATCATTTATAAAGATACCATTGATCAATCACTATGACTAGCCTTCGAATACAATAACCGGGTAGGTTCGTTTATTACCTGGTAACGGCGCGCTATCGACATTCGTGTAACCACATATCAGTTATTACTATTCAGCAGACACCTGTGCTGTTTGCCACTACCTTCCTAATTGATCGTCGAAGCACTGATAACAGGTGTGCGAGTCCCGTGAGGTAATAGCCAATATGTGGGAGCGATTACATCATCTAGTTACACTGTGTATCATCTGCTTAACTACAAGTATCACGATTATTTGATAAACAATGAACTCACTGCGTGAATTTATCAAATGAGATATTCGATATGTTTTGATAGAAACTTCAAAAGTTTTAATGGTATTTCAATGCCACGATGTCGTCAACTTAAGAAAACAGGTTATACTATTAATAGCTTTGAAAAATGAGAGATTCTTCTTTTATATAAGATACCTTAAAATAGTTTTATACTCATATGTCATTGTATTTAAAAAAATATATATTTATCATAAAATTAATATCGTGAGCAATAATAACTACAGGCAATGGTATGAGATAAATGACTAACCTAATAAATTATCACTAGAATTAGCTTTTCTTCGGTAGAACGATCAACGCGTCAATCGCTGTCAGATTACTGTGACGATAGCCAAACTTCGGTAAGATACAGTAACCCAATAATAAACACAATATCCTCGCCCATTAATTTACTTTTATCGTTGATAAACTCGTCGTTGGCTTATTAAATTATCGGGAAGTCCCCGCTCCCTCTTATTGATCAACATTATACTGCGTTACGTTTAGGCGGCGTCCCCGCTGGCTGAATATCAGAGAACTTTTAATTGCTCCTTTACTTTGTCAACTGTTCAAAAACAACGCAGAAACTCCATGTCTAAGGATACTCGTTAAGGTGTTCAGTACAAAATGTATTAACTATTTGAATGAAAAAGTTTTAAACTCTTTAAGTACAGTTGTTTGCTCTTTATGCTGATGTTACAATTTCTTGTTTATATTTTATATTAAATTAATTCTATTTGTATTCAATAAAATATACAACATCTATTATTTATTTTAATACCCATTGAATTATCATTAGTGATTACTGAAGCAAGCACCATAAGTTTTTAATAAATAAAAGCGTAAAGCAAAACTCAATTAAAATATTCTTAAACTACTATTGAAGGTATACATATAATATTTTACAATGCGTACAAGTACTGTACGTACGTTAGCAAATTGTTTTTTTTTTAATTTTTTCTGCGTTTAATTGTTTTATGTTGTATTTTTTTATCTCTGATGTTCGAAAAGCCTTTGTATAAATAAGATTTTTTTTTCTGAGAGAAAGTCCTAATTTAAGCGTATCTTGCGAGGCTGTCGGCGGCGTTTAGTTGGGCATTTTTCGCTAATGCGTCAGTTTGCGCTCGCCGCCGTTTGCCGGTAATCTCGTTAGGGACCTCCCCGGTCCGGTGTCCTTTGACGGGATAAGAACGACATCCGGGACTGGCGGCGGTCAAGCGATCGGGGACAGTCATGTGGACACTTCTCCGGGCGCGACCAGGGCTGAGACAGGGCCGGGGCGGGGGTCCCGGGTAACCTGTCCTCCCAGGGACAAACTGCCCAACTTCTAGGTAATTAATTAAATTTCCGAACAAGACAATGTAGGATTGATTGGGCAAATTACTCAGCGCAACTCTGAGATAATTAAGGCATAAATATTCATATTTCAAGACCTGCATTACGTTGATATTATTTAGGATATCGCTCATGCACGGAAAATGTGACACGAGTCAAATTACCCAATATTTTAGTAAATTATTTTAAACCGATCAATATTTTAAATAAAACGTTGAATTTGAATTACAAATTTAGCTCAACAATGCCAGAAACCATTTAAAAAAATAATTAGACAAAAGATATATTTCAATGTGTGAAAAAATGTACTTAATCATAACAATCAAAAATAAAACCAGTATAGGGCAAAATCGTACTTACTTGACGGTCTTCACAAAAAACCAATATATAGATAGCAAGTGCGTTTATCGACTAAATTAAATAAACTTTAAAAATAATAATATCCAGATCGGATTAAATGCTTCACTCAGTGCTTTGGTTTAAAAGTCTAGTATTGCAAGTCACACAATATTTAATTGGCATAATAATAAGTACGTTGTTTTACATATAGGATATGATTGTTAAAATGTTCTCGATGAGTACCGATGGCTCGTTAGCATAATTGGTTAAATGCACCAGCCGTGAAAGTGTGGGGATGCGGGTTCGAATCCCGCACAATTCACGATGATATTTTTCTGGGAGTTTCTTTAATCATTTTTCAGTATGTGAAAAAAATGTACTTAATCAAATCAATCAAAAATAAAACCTGTATAAGGCAAAATCGTACTTCCTGTGACGGTCTTCACAAAAAACCAATATATAGACAGAATAGCCTCGAAGAAATTTTTTCAAACACTGAACACAAATATAGTTTATTCAAAACATGTAAAGTCTGACTTGAAATGCAGCTTCATGTTTATGCGTACAATTAATAAAATTAATATGTAAAATTTTAATTGCGTACGTTTGATTGAAAATTAATTTATCTAAGAGTGCCATGACGGTCTTTACAAAAAATCAATATATATAGCCTGGAAGAAAATTTTTCGAACACAAATATATTTTATATACAACTTGTTATGTCTGACGTACAAGTTGCAGCTTCATGTTTATGCGTACAATTAATAAAATTAACATTTAAAATTTTAATTGCGTACGTTGGATTGAAAGTCAATTTATCTAGGAGTGCCATCCAATCACCTCGGCGGGGCAGATGATGCCATGCGGGATGAAAAGTCGCTGGCGAGGGCCGCCCACCGCTTTCATTAGAAACTCATCAATAGGCGGCAGATGAGCCGTGCGGGCGGTGGGGAGGGCGAGGAGGGCGAGGAGGGCGGGGAGGGCGGGTCACCTTAATTAACGAAACAACGCCCAGCGCGCCGCCCCCCCGGGCCGCCCTTCCGGGCCGCCGCCCCGCCGCGTCTCCCATGGAATTGTCCTTAATTTGATCCTAATAGATACGATATGTTAAACAAACAAATACCATCAATTATTTTATATTTGTATTCGAGCTCTGATTAGAGCACTACGCAAACTTTTTTTTTTATAACTAACCAGAAAACTTAACACGAACACATGACTTTTTCGAAAACGTCTTATACTTATTTACTATGAATTACATAATTATATAACACATTATTATATAACAAAATTGTTTATTCAAAATCCCAATTTAATCGTGTAAAATAGCGTTAGATTTGCAATCAATGATTTGTATTTTTACATGGCTTACCAGTCTGGCCCCGTTCGCTCGATACAGGGTGGAATTATACTTCGATTAGAAGGGTTTTATCGCATCACCGTGTGTGCAGGGGTCGTTAAATATTCATCTCCACACTGCGTGAAACGGGTTTTAATTCGGGCCCAGATCAAAGGACCGATCAGGGGTGCCCAAGTCTCCAATAAGCCTAAATGCCCCTCTTACGTAAGCGGTGGATGTGAATTATCAATGCAGCGGTCGACATCCGGCGGCGATTGATGGAGGGTTAACTGTCTCTTCATGTTTAACATAATGTAGTTACACCGTCCAAACCACCCTGTGCAGTTTCAAATATCTAATTATAAGGATGCATTTTAATCGAAACGAGATAAGGAGGCCTTCGAAGCAAAAGCAACTGTATCTAATTGAATTAAGTGACATTTATGACTCCATAATCTGATTGATTCTATATGTAGATTTTTCCTACCGCTAAAGTCATGATACGTCATTTTTTATATTCTCTACAATTTTTTAAAATCCTTTTTCAATATTTTCGATCGTAAAAGCGTCGTGAGTATATTTTAAACTACCTCCTCGCAAGCCTATTGTATTTCCAACTACAATGTCATCACAAAGAATTATGGCACATTACATTCTCTATCTGAGCCACCCCCTTCAGGAGCAGCCTGTTCACGATGCGGGGCACAAAAAACCGGCAATGATAACTCCAGCCGTCCGTTACTCTCTCCCAATCTTGATAAGTAAACCTGACACGTCTCGTGACCCCTCTCGACTCCGGGAATTCTATGGATTCAATATTTTAAAATATGCAAGTAATGCAATAAGCAATAAACTCGGCCGTTCAGCCCTCTCCCCGCCGCCCGCCCCTGCCCTATCAAAGAGAATTTGATTAGGTATTTTTTCTTCACTTGCCTAATTTAATTTTGTAACGATGAGTAGGCAGAAAGCGTTGGGTTTTCTTTATTTTCTTCTCGACTTGTAAGAATATTGGAAAGATATTCAATTTGTGGGGACGAATATAATTAATTCCGGAAAGAATCTGTATTCAATTAAAATTAAAATGTTGTAATTCCAATTAGAACGACGGTATGACAAAACGAAAACAAACAGTGAAGTTTTTTTTATCTCCCTTTGATGTCGCCGTGTTTTTGGGCTCCGTGTTATTTTTCTGCGGGCCGGGAACGGGTCGTACGTTTTATTTTAACGTGCTAATAGCAATTATTTAAACAATCAATTTTACGTCTATTTCAATGTTTATTTCACCATAATCTTGCCCCAATATAAAACTAGTTAGCCTTTGTAGAACATTTGTTCGGGAGTAGGTAATATCTTCCCGGGTATCTGTTTTTAATCTCGCTTATCAAACATCCATTTTACATTAAGGGATTACAAACTATCCCTTCAGCTCAGCAGCATTAAGCCCATTTACCTTAATTATATTTCCGGTTCCGGCGCTGCACACACTGCCCTCTCTGGCCGCTTCCTGCGAGCTAATGATTAAAGAGCCTCCCTAGCCTTTCTTTATGGCTATGAATATTTTTCCAAGAATAAATTACAATCGCGTCTCTTATACTTCCGTTTTAAGACAAAGGCGAAGTAATAAAAAACGAGGAAAGCCTCCGAGAAACCCACTTTGGGCCGCTTTCAACTTTTTTACAGCTACCGGGGCATCCGGTTGATTTCGTTCGCGGTGTTTAATTAAGATAATCAAAATCACAAAAGAAGCTAAAATCTAAAGGTTTCTTTGATCATGTGGCATGTCACGATTGCTGGATATTAATTCATTTCCGCTCTTTCTTTTAATTTTCAAACAAATATAATACTTCACAATTGAAATAGATAGATTTACTTTCCAAGATGGCGAGGCAAAAAAGTTATCTGCATAGTAGATACTCGTTTGTATGTAAGTTTTTTTTTATATAGCTTCTCGTTGCCGTACCGCCGACCTAAATCCTGAGACAATAGTGGAAAACTTTGCCATCGGCGTATAAAAAACTCCCACACGCCCATTGTACAGGCTCTCTGCTTCTTCAAAGAACGCCAAGAATAACAAAGCAGAAAAGTTACACTCAGAAAATCGGCAAGAAAGGAACTGTTTGAGCTTCCTCACTATTGTTGCCGCGGCAGTGGTTTCTTCTAAAGACCCGAATTCTTTATTCACGCCTTAGAGAAAATATTCATATTTCTGTGAACTTCGAATACCGGAGAGGTATAACAATCTGAAATATCCACAAATCATAACTTAAAAAATCTGTTATTTACAACAGTATACACTTTGTCACAGGGCGAATTGCGGCTTCTTTTGTGAATAAATTCTCGACATTTTTACAAAATTATTCAGTAAGGCTACCGCAGATAATATTTTTGAATAACTTAAATGATTCGCCGATACGTATATTTGAAAAAATATCAGCTTTACAACAAAAGCAGTTTATGTGACAGAAATTGAGAAAACAGTAAAATGTTGAGTTCAAAAAACCAAAAATATAAATAAAATCTAATGTTATTGAGGAACGACAAACAGGAGAGCTATTTTATATACGGAGGAGTGGAGAAAACGTAGCACCCAACGAATTTATTTTTTACATTTAAGATTGTAATTTACGCGTATTCAGTTTGAAAAATATTTAAATAACCTATGTTGAGTGGCTTTGATAGCTAAATGGATTCATATTTTAAAACCAAAAAAATCCCACAGAAATTTTTAACCATACTTTTATTCCAAATCTCAAGACCAGGTGGTTAAAATGTATTCTCTTCACATTTTCAAGTAAATAAATATTTATACGTATGTACTGTGATACAACATGATGCAATAACGGTTGTTGGGCTTACATAATCGCAATCAGTATAATTGCGAAGGTTGTAGATGAGCAGGGTCTCCCCTGTATTTGTTCGGCCGTGCCCTCCGCCCGCTGGGAACTCCGTGCAGCCCGCGCCTCTCACTTTTTGGTTTCCACAACCGGTCAATGTTTATTTTTCTACCATTCCCGCCAGCAATGACTCCGAACCAAAGGAAAATATTTAATTTTATTTAAATATTTGATTAAACTTTCACAGATTTCAATTATCTTATCACTCTTGCCATTTGAAAAAAAATATCATCAAATTATTATTGACGCCAGAAAGCTCTAAAAAATTATGCAAATTCAGGTGCCTGAACTACGCACTGTACATGTTGTAAAGATACCTACTCTGGTATCTTTGTAATTTCAAATAAGATCCCCTTAAATCTTTTATAATTTCAAAATGAAGGCTTACCCACGTCGTCATAACTCTTCCCTGTTACTCGCAGGACTCTGCCATGCAGGATCGAAAAATCTCTGGATTTCATTGATCCATCCCAACGTGGGGTATATTCTTCCCTCGTTTCATATCTCGGGGGTACGACTCTACGTCGCTTTGGGTCAAACTACAGTCAAACATCTGAGAAATATGTCTGGCCCTGCTCATCTATTGTACATTTTTGACACGCTCTGTTGTACCTGGCACTTTGATTTGGGGCCAAATAGTACATCTTATATTTATTAAAATATTGTAAATGCTGACTATTTATTGTATATTTATATCCAGTAATACCGATTGAAGTATTTACAAACTCAACTCTCAAATACTCCGAAGCACCACTTGAAATATTTTTGAGCAAATATTATAACAAGGTAAACAAACAGGGCAACGTTTTTTGTCTGCACCAAGAAGCGCAATTCTCGCAATCCATTATGTCATTCATTAATAACTGTCAAATGAATTTCTAGATTACGTTAATGTGATTTATTCTGGAGTCTTTTTCTCGTAGCGTCGCTCCTGCCGGCACAATAGTCAGACTCTTCAACAATGGTCGATGAGGCTCTGCGGCGGGGATGCTTCTTGAGGGGCGGATTCCGCCCCCGTCTTGCCCCCGCCGCCCACTCCGTGTATCCATCATACGTCACGGGCCCCGTAGGCATCAAAAATGACAGCGGCAGTATTAATTTGAATACCTGAAAACCATTGGCGGTGCGCGAAAACATCCCTAAACGTAGTTTTTATTATATTTTTAATATCTTGAATATTTTTCTTCTGAAAATTCTCTCGTCAATAATAAAAAAGCCGTTGATTGTCTAACATCAATTAATTTTTACGTGGTATTTGAGCCGTATATGAAAAACTATAATTTTTCATTACAATATGCAAGTGGCCAGAAAAAATATATTATTCAATTAACACTTATTGAATGTTACTGGTGTCAAATTATCATACACAATTTAATCTGAAACTCTCGTAATATTTATGGACAGCACCAAAATTTACTTAAGTTTAGAATAAAATCCGTTTTTGTTTTTTTTTATAATATAATAATATTTAACTTTAAATACCTATTAAATCATATTTTATTACCATCCGTCACTGTTTCTTCTAGCGAGATGCCTACATATTTCGTTCGGCATAAAGTTTCGCTACGATGGAATTTGATTCTCTCCCCTCTCTTTCCCCATCCCTCCCCCTATCCCCCCCAACTCCTTCCCCACCTCCAGCTTCCCCCCTCCCCCCGGCCCATTCAGAGTTGCCATAGAAATAATCTTGTTTTCAGAAATATTTTTGTTTGCCATAGAATTATCGTCGAATATTTTGTTACCAGTCTGGAGGGGGCAGAGTTACGTTTTGATCTTCTTTAGTCCAATTACGCTGCGTGCATATTTCCTACTTCCGTTATTAGCTGAAAAAATTCAATTCCGGTTCCATTAGAGTTTTATTAATATGGGAAAGGTACTTATTTTCTACTCTAAGTTAGGGTAAGATATTGTCAAGTTGCAAATTGACTTTCATGCAAACTTTAGGGGAGCCTTTAGCTTGTTTAATATACTAGAATTATTAATACACAAGAAGCTGCAAAAGTTGAAAAATAATTCGTAAAGTAATTTAATTCTAATTAAATGGATTCATAGTATGGCCTCAAGCTTAAAATTGCTTTTGATTTTCAGCAAGATCAAAAGTAAAAATCCTAATTTTCTTTCTTTAAAATTACTCGACTAACTGCCGTTTTAATTATAAATATGAATTTTAAATAAAATTTCCCACGTTGTGGAGAAAAGGTTATCATTATAAATGCTCTCTTTATTATCATTTAGGAATACGGACTTGCTCGTAACTAAGTTTTATTGTTTTATTTTACTCATCACGTTCTGTTTGTCTTGTAATTTGCGTAAAGTCTATTGTACAGCCGTGGACTGTGGACCAAGGCGAGGATCCTTCATTAGTATAACAAATGGCCCGGGAAACAAAGCCGCGTCACAGTGGAGGCATCCCGGAGGAATCAAAACCGCCGCCTGTTCCGCGGAGCTGCCCGCCGTGAAACGGGTCCAGTCTTACACAACTCGACAAAGGCGATTGTCGCGTCTTAGCGCCGGAAACCGACCGGCAAACCGCCGATGGAAGTACACGAGACCTTGAAAGTGTCAAAATATGTATAACATGTACGCGAACAATCCATCTACCCTAGCACTCCTCGCCCTGCGCCTGACAGCCTCCCGCAAACTTTAGCAGAATCCTTAGTAAATCTTAATTAAAATCACTCATAAATCTACCTTTAAACGAAAACTGTATACGGGGAATTCGATTTTAACAGACCTGTTTTAAACTGACAGGCGGAAGGGTTAAATGTCTCAAATACTACGGCTTCAATCTTAACTTTACCAGAGAATTCGTATTTCGTGATGGAGAGAAATTTTATGCCGCTATTTTTTTCTGTGGTTTTTGTGAGTTTTCGCTTGATGCTACTCGGTTCGCCTCAGTCAGTAATTTGTTACATTATTGTCATGCCACTCCCCCTTTCAGCGTTTTTAATTTAAAATCTTCACAATCCAGTTGTATGGCGACAACAGATCCTTTTAATCACCTCGCTTCTCTCTGAAATGAGTTATCACAGTGGGCCCACAGCACTGGCTGGAGTGGCCCCGGCGCACACTGAGATGTTGCATTTATAAAATGAATACCACCGACAGGGCACAAAACGTTTAATTAAATTATACAAAACAAAAAAAAAAAACAGCGCCATATTTGCGTATTTGTTTCAAACATCTCTCGGTGGAGATAGTGTTTGAGCATTAATCAGATTGCTCCGTAGTAATGAACGTCGTTATATCTTCGTCCGCGAAATCATTCTTCACCATTTCTAAAATTTTAATAATACAATTCCCAGCCTGGCGGGGTTCGGTGCCGCCCAAACAAAGCAATCAGTCTGGCGTCCCGCCGTTCTCCAAATTGTACCCGCCCTTGAGGGAAATCTCCTCATCGCCTCTAATATAAATATTAAAAAGCCTAAATTGTTTTTTTCGCCTTAATCCCGGCTCCCTTGATTGATGACTTTGAATTCTCCCGAAACGAATTTCAACCTTAACTTTGAAACGGATAAATTTGTTGACAAACATGGATTCATGATTTTAATCTTGTATTTTATTGCGTTCGTAAATTATTCGAATGCTGCTAAAAATATTGAAAAGCGGTTAATTCATTTGGTGCCATAAAATTTTACAATCCTTAGCGTGAATTTTTTTTAGGGCTACATCACTGTTATCAAGTAGCGACTGCCGATGAGGTTATATTTAAGGGCTCGGTACTTCCTGTCCGCGGACTGCTTTTCTGGTTATGAACAGTATTAAAAGCTCAGTTTTACGATAACAAAAGATATTTAATTTCAGTATTGTTTACGTTACCCTTTCGAAACTCAAAAGTTAATTGAAGCTTCAAATAATCTCGGCAATAAACCCGTTGAATATTACTTAGTTTATAGTTATTTTAATGAGAAACTTGACTTAGATTTAATATCAAGATGCTGGAATAATGTGCTCAAATAAAGCATTACAGCCGAGCTTTTATTTGTTATGGAGATAATTTTGGTGTTATTTATTATCGAATTGATTACTTGGAGTAATGGCTCTCAGCTATTTGCTCGGGACTAACGATCGCTTCAGTTTTGTGTTCATAATAACCCTAAATGGCGAAAATTTAAATAACCCAACTAATTCATTATCAAAGTAAACCGAGAAAATGAGGCACCGTAATTTTTTTTAACATATACCATTTAGCACAGCGTTTTTTTTTTTTTCACATCAAAATTGTCTAATAAGGAATTGTTTTAATAAAAATCTACTAAAAACATCGTTCTTTGTGCATATTCTCGCAAGGTCTACTTTTATATTTAGGCGTGGCAGCTTTCCCAAAATTTCTTAATTAAGTTTTAACGTGAGATGAGGGAAGATGCACCATTTAAATAATTACATAAATCACTAGAATGCTCTGAGGCGTCTTTTTCCCTCTAATTCGTACATCACGGCGCCTCACCTTCACTTAAGGAGTCAAATTAGAAACTAAATTAAGGAACAAATCTTGTTAAGAATATGATGCCAGCTTTTATTCCTGCCTGCTGCTATAAGAAGCGCCTTTGTCTACAACTTCTCCTATGACAAAAGCGATTCCCGTAGCTTTCCATTATACAATATACTCAAACGAACAATAGGTCGCCCTTGGTGAATCACTTCTTCAAAATATTTTTCGTATCAACGCAAAACAGAAAGCTCTTTAAATATTTCACTGAAATTTACGCAATTTGCCTTATCAAGTAAGTGTCGCGTATTAAAAAGGCTCCGTTTGGGGCACCGTGGAAAGCGTCTCGCGAGGCAGGCCGCCGGAACACTTCAAGTTTTTAATTATTGCCTAACGACATGGCACGTTATACTACTTTATTTTATTGTTTGGCGTAAATTCGGGAATGCAATATTTTCACTTTGGCCGCACGTAAAGACCGTTACGTCACGCGGGACTTGACAGATTCGTGGCGATCACCCCGCACAGCTTTATGTTCATACGATTACAAGTTTACGGCATTCTTTACTGCCGCTCTAATCTCGCCTCGGCCGGCCTCCTGATGCGCCGCACTCGATAACGGCCGTTACTGTGACGAGGCCTAGATCTTGTTTGGAAACTCAAACTATATACGCTTCCGCTTTATACCTCTCAAAAATGACATCTGGGAGTTCAATTTCACCGCCTATCTGTAGTATTACATTCCCTTTATCCGGCATGTGTAAAACATATTTTTTATTTTATTTATAAATTATATATTCTGAAGTTTTGATAACATCGTCAAATTAACGCTCCAAAAGTTATTTGACTTTGTTCTGTTGTACAAAGACTTTTTCCAAAGATACAATTCTGTGAAAAGTAAAAAAAGAGAAATATTTCAATGTAGCACAGCTTTGTTTGCTGGCTTCATTAGCACTAAAGTTCTGAAGCGCCCAGAATGAATTCTTAAGTACGAATTTAAGCTCAAAGCTTCGGTTCAAATAATATTTTGGGCGTTTTTAATTTTTAATGGATATTAATGAAGCATCTGAACTGTTACCGCTCTCCTTGGCTTTCATATTTTATGTATTTGCAATATTTTCCGATGCTCCTCCCGCTCGGAACAAAGGAATAAAGTCGAGATAGTCTTCCATATTTGCTCTGCGAGCTCGTGTTCTCGTTTAATGTGCGCAAAAAGCTTTTATGTATCAGTAAAGTAAATAATTTCCTCGCGATGGAGGAACAGTCTCCCGTAAATACACTCGACGCCTCCCCCGGCCCCTCCCGCCTAACTTGCAATTCTTCTACTCGACTTAATAAAATGACAATGAGCATCTGTCAAGTGCGCGATATCGCGTCCTCGTCATAAAATACCCTGCATTTAGCGACTGAAAATTTAATACATTTCCAACACGTTCCACTCATCTAAATTTACTGAATTTACAACGCGTGAACCTTTTAGGGCTTCGAGTAACCTTCCCCTGAGCTCGGGCGCCGCACTCCACGTGTAATAATGAATATAAAAATTGCAACACGTACGTAATGTAAGAGCATTGAAAAGTGTGACACGTTTTACCGTATTATGAGGATATTAAACGCTTCGTTGGGTGACTGAAATGAAATTTATAATCTCGTTATATTGCCCCCTCTGCGCTCTCGCACTCTTCATAAAACACTACAGGTGTGTGCGCAAATTATTGGACCCGAACGTTACTACGAAAGAGCATTACAGCGATCTCTTTTTATTCTGAATGATAAATATGGCGACGCCTTGTGAAAGGTTCGGTAGTTTGTCGCATAGTCGTGTGCCGAATGTGAGTTGATAATTTAATTGTTTATATAAAGGCGACAACAGCGGAAGCTCGGATGTTACTTAGGCGTGATTGATACCGTTGTTTTAGTAAAACGTTAAGTGTTCCCGTTCCTTATTGCCGCCGTGTTTCTTGCGTTTCCGAGATTCTCGCGCGGAGCTCTCGGAGGGAGGCGGACGAGTTGTTCCGTAAATAATTTAGATGCGCCCGTACTTTGTTTTCTAAGTGAGAACGTGACTTATCATTCATTGCGTCATTTGCGAAGGTAAAACACAAAGGAATTCGCCTACATTTACATGCTGCTAACGCATCTGGAAATTTCCTTCAAGAAGGGGCTCGATATTACCCGAGAAGCCTCGCGGCACCTGTGCTCTCGTCATCGCCGTGACGACTTGTCGAGGGGAGAAATACATTTCAATAGCAAAGTATTCGCAACCCTTATTGTAAATTACTAAACCGAATTTTCCTTTCCTGCGCTCATTATTTACTTAAATTATACATTTCGGCAGCATTTATGAACAAATAAAAGTACACTTTACATTGATGTTACACTACTATAAAGCATTAATTTTACATGCATAACGAATAACTGTATATAACATATAATAATGTAATAATATATGTTTATTATAAATAATTAATTATACTATAACGGATAACAGTATAATTATTTATAAATTGATTATTAACTTTATTTATTTGTTATAATAAAGAAGATTTTTTTGTCAATGAATTAAATGGTAGTCGTTGATTTAGAATTGTTATTGTTGTTCAGTATCTATTAAGTAAATTTTAATTAATCCGTAAATAACTAAATAACAAATATTTCCAATTAAATCTGAAATACGTGAATACCATCAAAATCTCGAGTTGGTTAATATCATTTCGCTTTGTTATTAACATGTTGTTCCAATTAACTTAATTAAACCCCTCAGATTAACCCCCGTTTATGTGTACGCCCCGTGTATAAATAAAGCGACGGCCATCTTCTAAGGATTCTCAGGTGAGGCTTGAGTAAAGCCTATTTTCACTTGCGCATTCTCCATTTATTAAACGTCTGGATAAAGGCATTTTTCATATCCCCTCCCCGGCATCGGGAGGAGATGGTTACTTTTTTATAATTTCCTGACTCGAATTTTTCCAGGAATCAAATTATCAGACTGATTTGATGCTTTTCGTAAAAAATTCGCTGAAAAAACACAAGCGATCAATTTAAATAACAACATCAAAGCATTACTGTATCTCTTTTTAGTACTTTTTTATTTAAACTAGCGTTTATTTAATATTTTTTATTAAAATTAATATGCATCAAACAATTTCATTTGCATAGTGAGACTTTTTTTCTAACAAATATATATTATTAACCTGCAAGACAGATATCGATTCAAAAATTTACAAGACACTCCAGCGTTACTTCTATAGCGGAAATTTAAGAAACATCTTACGTTAAATATTTTTTTAATTTTACACTTTTTTGATTACTAAACATGTTTATAATTAATACATATATAATATTTAAAAAAACTAGTATTTTTAGTATTTTTTAAAAATTAATTATGTACGTAATATTTATATATTTATTTAGAGTTAACTAATTTTCAAAGTATTTTAGGTTATGATCAAAATAGCCTCAAATTATTGGCACCAATTTCAAAATATTTGCTACCTATTTTTACATCCAAAGAAAAACTATGTTTTTAATTACATAAAAAAGACAGTTTGCTTAATATTTTATATGCTGTGCCAATTTTCGTCTTTCAATGGGGCATTCCACAAGTCATTGCTTTATGTAGAACCTACAACGTTTGGTAGCGTCTTTTTGGTTTTATTTTAATATGATATTTACATAATATATTCGGAGTTTCTATTATAACAATATACATATATATATATAATAATAGTAATATATTTATTCTCACTAAAGCCGTGTTTAATAGTTCTAATACGATCAAACAAATCCGGCCGTATTACACAAATTATTCCATCACTCGCAAACTAATTAACTCGCCACAGTTCCGAGTCTGCCGCCTTTCACTTAGTCGCCTGAAACTTGGCGCTGAACTTAGCGTCTCATTTCCTGAGGGCGGGGCGGGAGGGGGTGGTGGAGGGGGTGGTGGAGGGGTGGTGGAGGGGGTGGTGGAGGGGGTGGGGGCGCACAAATCACCGCCGCCCCCGCCCCGCCCCCGCCCCGCCCCGCCCCGCTTCCACCCCGCCGGTGACCAGATTTGTGTTGGGACACCATTAGCGCCTTTGGATTAGATGAGTCTTTCTCGGTTCTTGTACTTCTAGTCGCTGTTAACCTTTGCAAGTAATCAAGTCCTCCGAGCGGAGTCCGTTGTTGTGCGGTTTCTCGCTGAGCCTCCCTGCTCGGCGTCCCTGCAATACAATGTGTAATCATTCAACTCTCTCCTACCCCCACTGCTCACGTTCATATACTTTTAAAAAACTTTGTCATTTTAATTACCATTCATTGTGATAAGATCTTTGTAACATTCGATCATTTAATGAGCAGGTTTATATATTATGGATTTTTGTGAAGACCGTCTCACAGGAAGTACGATTTTGCCTATACAGGTTTGATTGATTGATAATGATTAAGTACATTTTTTCAAATATTGAAAATTGATTAAAGAAACTCTTGAACCCACATAAACACTTGAACAAGGGTTCGAATCCCACACAAATCACGATGATATTTTTCTAAGAGTTTTTTTAATCAATTTTCAATATTTGAAAAAATGTACTTAATCATTGTCAAGCAGGTTTATTATATCAGTAATATTTTACATGAATATCATTATATTGAATTGAAAAACAACCATTTATGTATTCGCTACTGGTTAATGGCTTTCTTAGCCTCATATGCAAAGGGGCTGCTAGCAATATCCTTTCACGTTTGTCAAGCAAGTTGGTAGCTAGTTTAATATATGGAGAACAGTTGGGAGGGTAAATTCGCTGCTGTGGCCAGCATTTTGTGTCTTCGGCATTTATTATCATGGATACATATATTTCATAAAATTGTTTAGCAGGTAAACAGTGCGTATAATGTAATATTTAATTAAATATATTATTATTACAAAAAAGTATATTGTCCATACTAAACAACCGACACAAGCTTTATAAAAAAGGCAAAATCTCCAATATTTAGCTCGATTGTGCTGATCTTATTAGTACCTTTAATAAATAAATATATGAATTTGTTCAATACTAAATAAATAAGACTCTTTATTACTTTTTAAGTGCTCATAGCTAAGCCGTGATATTGTGTATAAATATGGAGCAGTTGTATTATTTGCTTGAGACTGTCAAGGAGAAAACAAAAGAAATTATTTATTCAACTTCCGTCGGAAGTTACTCCGGGCGCTTCCCGCTGAATGGGCGACTGAAGATAACTTAATGTCGCTAACAATGGCGAGCATAGTGGGAGTTTACGTGACTTTATTTATTGAAATTTTCTGCGATGGAATTTTCGTGAGGACTAAAAAATATCCAAGTCTCGTAAAAAGAATCCATTTCAGATTTTATATATGAACTTAACTAACTCGATAAAGCATTCCAGCAGAATCTGTTTCATTTTAACTCCGAATGCAAATGAGAATATTTTTATATAGAATATAAATTTTACATTTTAAATATACATATTTTTTATTTAAAAGAAGCATCAACATATACTTTTTAAATAAAAACCAAATTCTTGTTAACTCCGTAATATACACGTTGTGAAAATTACTAGATAGGTTATAGATTTTTAACAATAGTCTAAAAAATTATATATACGTTAACTATAATATACGTCAAATAATTGCACAAATACAAACAAAAATTTATACTATATAAATTATAATTGTATAAAAAAGAAATACGGTGTTTTTTTACATTGTTACAATATAAAGATATTTAAAAACAATTTTAAACCAATCGTATCTATTCACTGCTGAAAAATGCTAGATTAAATATTTGATGGAGATTTGATGGAATAAAATGTAATTTTTTTAAAATACTCAACATTATCCAATTAAACTGCGTTAATACAAAATGTATTTTGTGACGAATAAAATGTGAGCATTTATTATATCCTTCTCGAGCAAGGTATGACTATTTATAAATTCCTTCCATTTATTCCGTATTCATTTTTTGCCATGTCTGCGCCTTGACGGCGTGAAAGTTCATGCAGTAATAAACATATTTCTCTAAACTCAAAAAGCTCACGTCCGCCACTCGTCGGCTGGAGAGAGAGTGGAGCTTTTTTCCAAGTCAGCATAAAATATGTGCCAGCACGCCCGAGCCGGAGAGGTCCCGCCCTACCGGCCGCCCAAAACAAATCCATTTTCTGCCTAATGTAATTCGGAAACTTCTGATACTCTTTTAAGGGGAAGATCGAATTGTTTTTAACGATGCTTGACTGATAAGTTCTTCTCGGTCCCTTTCCATTATTTCCCGGTGTTTTTGCGCTTTAAATGCCTTGGAAGTTTTAAATCGAGTCCCTATACTTTGCTCCGTTCGGGGAGATCCGACTCCGATAGTCTTGCGAGTTGGAGACTTGATTTTGCCATTTGTAAAACTAAGTCATGTGGCTTATTATTGAACCGGTTTTTGTATGCATTTAAATAATATATTGTTAACAAAAGTTCTTCGCGTTAAAATCTACTGTTATAAATTATTTTATTCCTCCGTGAAAATATATTAAATATTGAAAAGTCTTTTAGCGTGTAATGTGTCATATTACTCCACCCTCCTTCACATAAACGCTCGATCAATACTAAGCACTCAATCTTGCTCAAATCAAAATTATAATGCGAGGGACACCTTCAAATCTCAATAAATCTGACGTACGAAATCTGCCGACTCCTAATATCCCATTTATCTCTGCACCGAATGGGCATATGCGAGCATTATGATTAGGTATGATGATCGATTGTGTATATTGTAAGAATGTTAACTGATAATTGTGTTTTATTATTTTTTAAACAAAAACTATTAATTAAAATTCTGTTAGCTTATTTCTAACAATTTTCGGCAGAAAATCAACTTAGATTCTATGGAATATAATTTTAAAAAAATTGCTCGTTTAATCGAGCACTATAAATGATTGTCAAAATAAACGATTGTGCCCATCACTACTATATATTATCATAGGTGTAAATTTTCCCCTTCGACCCTCCCGCGGTGCTGACTACCATCTTTTTCTATTCTTTCAGCGATATAATATTTTCAGAAGTGGCACTTTGGGGGAGAGAGATCCTACAGGCTCGTTCATATTACTTACATTGGCGAAGCACTTTTTTCGCGGTGTAATAGGCCGGAGTGCCTGAGCTCCGCGCACTTGGCTGCGGGGAGTTTGTATACGATATGGCTTATCACGTAGCGGCAGGTTTTTTGTTAAGACAAACTTTTAGATTGGAGTTTCTTGCGCCCCTGTATCGGCCCATCGTGTATGCATTTTTGATGATATAGCTCCATTCGATTTTTTCCGTGGGCTCCTTTATGAAGGGGTTGCCGCTGAAATACGGCCTGAACTAATAACAACAGAAACAGGCCCTATCTGCGAGGAAACCTGAAAAACAGATGCTCGTGCTTTCTACTTGTCTACTTAATATATATTTTCATCTTGTCATATTACAAGCTCTTATCTCATATATTCGCATATTAAATGCTGTAAAGAAATCTCCATACTCCTTAGTTTTTCAGCACATGTTTATTTTTGTGCTAACTTCAAAGGTTTATGAAATCTAAGCTTCAATATAATATATTGTATTAAAAAATATTTGTCAAACGCTTTATATTAATATAATTTACACATTCTCTTGTTATCAATTTAATAGTATTCTTTGGTCTTTATAAAATATTGACTGTATACATTAATATATTACTAACTTGAACAGTCGTTATATGACACAAAACAGCTTATACTCTATTTATAATAGCGACATCAATGCAAACTGCCTTAAATTTACTGTGAGTGCCACCAGCCCTGCAATATTCCATAATTTAGCCATTCCATCGCTCGTAATTATTAAATGTAGATAATATCCGATTTCCAAGCAGTACGCCATAAACCGTAACATCCCGACACAATGTTTGTGGTTTCACTTTCAAATATGATGATGCCCCGGCGAATATTGATTAAGGGCGGGGGCGGGCGGGGGCGGAGGCGGGGGCGGCGCCCATCTGAGTAAATCTAGATTACCATCTCCCCGCCCTGCCCAGGAATGTAATCATTCCGAGCAGCCAGCCGGCGCTACCTGCAGGACAAGAAATAACGGCGAGCTAACGAGTCGTGGCGCACTCTGGACGCCGGCCATCGTCACACGAGCCGGAGAGCAGAGTCGAGAGCCTCCGCCCCCTTTGAAGAATACTTGCGCTCGCATTGCAGGCGCTTCGAGTGCGCTGTTTCTAGTTTATTTCTCTTCTGTGAGACCCTCTTGACTGCGCGACGCTCTATGATAGCCCCTGTGTCGCACGCAAAAGAATGTTTCCAATAAGACAACCGAGGGCCATCCTTTTCGCCTATCAATGAAAGCTCTGCCAAGCGTTGCTGGTACGATTTGCTACTACAATGTTCTTTCGTCTATATTTTAGTTAAAAATTTCTTTATAAATATATGTGCTCACAAACTTACTAGTCCCTAAAATAGCCCTCATTTTATTGGAAAATAACGAGTTCTAAATATATTTCTGTTTTGAAAGTATATGTAATATATATTAATAAATTACGTGAATGTGGCTACTTATCCGAGAGAAGTCTTTATTATCTTCCATTTTCTATTACGCGTGTAAGATCCCCGCTGCGTCTCAGTGGAAAACGCGTTGGAGTTTCACATCCCACATCGTAAATTAACTACACAGAGCTGAACGTGACGTCTTCAATAAATAATAAGGGCTGAAGCTATTTTCAGGGTGGTCATTGAATTAAACAGCAGCTAATCTTAAGTGTACAGTTACTGTTGATTCGTTACTTCCCTCCTAATGATACTTGCTATTTCTGTGATATATTTTTTGTCATAATTTATTTTTTATTATTCTAGTAAATACAAAACTTTAAGTAACACACCTACATGTTTATTTTCAAACATGTTTATTTTATTCAAAATATTACACTAAAAATCTTTTGAGTTATTTGAATACTTGTCACATATAACTTTTTCTACATAAACGTTTTCTTGTTTGTTACTAACCCATATTTTGAACATGCGTTTTCGATAAGCGTTTTAGTGGTTGTCTTATAACTCCTCTATCCTTTCAATTATTTATTAATACTGAGAACTTTGGAGACGTCGTTTAGATTCTGGATCTTCAACAAAAATAACAATCTGTATATATTTTGATAAAATAAACAATATAATAAAATATATTATTTTCTTCGACTATACTCAAGAATGTATTCTAGCAAGGTATAAATAAGCTGCCCTACTTTATGCTACGTCCTCATCAGGCTACTCGAATTTCATGTGTTATTTTCTATAATCCAATTACGAAAAGCTCGACTCGGATGCGAACGCTCTCGTTATATGCTATATACATGCATTCTGTAATAATTCTGTTTCGACTGACATGTCATTTCCTAAATGAAACGGTTTGTCGTGCCTGCTCCATATTATACAGAATTTGATACAAAAATGATTCCACTGAAGAATAGCGTGTCCTGCGGCCGTGAAGACTCGGGGATCAAAGACCAAGTACACGTGGTAATTCCTCCATTAACAACACAAGATAATTGTATACTTCTGAGCTTCGTACCCGTTAGCTTACAAAGCCAAAGTAAATTATATAATTTTAATGAACAGTATTAAATGAAGGGTTCGTATTATTAATAAATACTGATATTAGAACCATTTAGTTCAGATTTGCATTTATCTTCGATTTTATAACAGGCTATTACCATCATATTTCAAAGGTGTGTTAATCAAATCAAAACATACAGTATACAAATCTTGAAAGGACTGTAAAAAATGCATAAGATCATCTGACTAGTGATCTTTTGTCTTGTTAGTTAGACATTCCTGCTACAATCGAATAATTTATTTATATATTACGAGTTCCAAATATATATATCTTTTTTACGGATTGGTCAATCAGATGCGTATTTATTACCCATTACGGGTTTATTATATGATTACTAATATGATTAGGCACATTGGTTCATATATAGAAGATGATTTTAAGAAACTCTCAGAAAAATATCATCGTGATTTGTGTGGGATTTTTCTGAGAGTTTCTTAAAGTCATCTTCTATATATGAACTAATGTGCCTAATCATATTAGTAATAGTTCCAAATGTGACATCCATAAGTAATTTTATCTAATTATTTTTTAAATATTTATTATGAATATCATAAAAATAAATTAAACCACGTGTTTATGAGACTCACTTCAAATATTAAAAATCCAATTATAATTTATACGAAAGCGACCATAACATTTCGCTTAAACTAGAAACTGCACCATCCCATCTTTAAATATTAAAATTAGATTATCTTGGGTCATAAATTTGATTCTAATTCCGCTTCTAAAGCATCACAAATAATATATTAATTACAGAATAAGCCCTCGTCCTGAGCGGCAGCAGGCGCAGGTAAGCCGGCGCTGGTCAGGTGTACTTTTTGTCAAAGGCTTCGTTCATAATTCATGCTCGGGGAGCGACAAACCTCCCGATGCTCGCCTGACACGTCACACGAGCCCCACGTGGAAGTCCGTCCAATTTATATTAATATATTCTCTGCCCTTCCATTAATTACTGCAATCTAATTAAATTTTATAACGGACATTACGCCGTTATCGCTTGCAAAAATTAGGACTTAGTTTAAATTAGCGTACTCATGGTAGCGTCACAGTGCGTGTGTGAATATTTAAAATATTGTAATATTTTTTAAGGATTTTCATTATACTACTCTGAATTTTTGTTTTCAAACATTTTTTATTAAGTATTAATTTGTTTTTTTTCCTCTTAATTACTAAATCAAATAATGACTTGGGGTTTTTGATAAGCGATTAAGATACGGTTTTGGTTCATTTCATTTATTTTTTTGAAATACCCTCGAGAAACGAAATGTATTTTTTCCCAATTAGGCTTAATAACTGATTTGTTAAATGATTTAGATTATAATTTGACAGTTTATATATAAGATTTTTCATTTGTAGCGATTGGTTAAATAACCTTTTATATGTATTAATTAGACACTGTGAAATACAACAACTTCGCTCTAAAGTACTTTTTAAACAAAGCAATAGAATTTTTTTTTCGTTACTTTATAATATCAAGACTAATTACATTGAATACTTAGAAAATCACATGACGTTTTTTTTGGTTAAAAACATAAGTTGAAAAATACTTGTCGCGCTCCCTCCAGCAGCGGTTAGTTTATTAGGCAAAGCGATATCCTGGTGTATTTTTTAAAACTATTTAGGCACCGAATGGCCCCGCAGCGCCCCGGTGTGTGAAGGGCCCTACCTCCGTTCGTATCTGACGTTTTACGATTTCCAGTCACGAACATTTTTACACAATGTTATCCTTCGCAAGCCCAAACAATGTGTTCGTTCCCTCCAGTCGAATCCACTCGGGCAATATTTCATATTTACCTCCGGTCGCGGGGCGGCGCGGCGGCGCAGCGGAGCCGCCCGGAGTGTTTTGCTTTTACGAATTCTGAAACTTTGTAGGTTTCCTCCCTGTAATGTACCTATCAATCATACAATTTCTCTGGCATGGATACTTCTTGGAACTTACAATTAAATGGCAGAAACATGTAACGCCGGCCATGATTAATGAACTCAATAACGATTTATTTTGGAGCATACCCTCTTCTAGTGAATTCGCAAAAAAGGCTAACTTTTTGCGTCTCACCGAAGTCTGTAATTTTCCAAACCACATTATTATCTTGTAAACACTTAATAAAAACACGCGTGTGTTCCAGAATTTAATGGAAAACTGCAAGATTTCTAATCTAAAACTGTCAGCTTGTGTGTTAGCAGATTACTCAAACCAGAACTATTAATTTACAGAATGCCTCAAATACTTGTCATTTTGAACTTATTCGTATCATGTTATTCTTGAGTATTCTTATACTGCTTGTAAAATTTAGTATTTTGTATTATTCTCGTTGCATTATTACTCTATTTTTATTTTAGTCTAATGGTTTACATCCAAGCCCATAAATGTGGAGGATTCCTCTTTCGTATTGCGTTGCATTTCTTTTTGCATTGCAATACCTAAATATCGGTTCTTTAAATAATTTAACCACATCATCAACATTTTGATATATTATTAGCATTCATCTGTTATGAGTAGATAGAGCATTCTTGGTCAACTATTTTTCGAGAAGAAATATAACGTACTTTATATCTGTTGATCGCATCAAATAAAAAAGCGACAAATGTTATTACGACTCGCCCGATACACATCAATGCGGAGCATCATTGATCGTAAACCCTTCTCCACACATGTGCTGAAAACGCCGATAATAAAACAATAATAAATACATTCGTCGCATCAACCCCCGGCGTATCATCCCCCGTGTCATTGCCCCGAGCTTTAAGTGCATTTTTATTGCTTGATTACCCGCCAACTACGATAAGATTCGCATTAGTCTCAGCCGTGCTCGAGGACATTGCACCGCGACTTCGACTGCACGCATTCATCTCCACAAAATTTATTTTATTTAAATTTCAACACATGCGTACGTATTTAACTATTAAATTTTTATTTTTAAAAGTGCGGATGTGCTGTATAATAGCGTATAATTTTTATTTTATGTACAGTTGATGAATATTTGAAAATGAACGCGTGATTCGTGTGTTATTTTGTTAATTATTTAAGTGATTATTTTTGTGGCGTCGTATAAAAAATATATGCAAAGTATATTCTAATCAATATCGTGATAGTTTACTGCTCGAATTCCGTTCTTGTTTTTTTTTCAGTTAAGACATCTCTACACTTGCAAGCTACCAAAAACCGAAATGCATTACCGTGCGGTTTCACGATTCGTTTGCGCTCACGCGCACATCTAGCCATTTCCATTAAATATTTTTTGAGCTTTGGGCATAATTTAGAGGCCGTTAGGGTAATTCTTGGACTTTTCGTGGTGCGCCCCGATGCAATCGTACCCGGTGGTACGGGATTATCGACATTATCTGCCGTGATGGAGCGGCGGGGAGGCCGGGACGCGTTTTTGCTCGAGAAATTAAACCGCTCCAACTGCTGTTTGATTCTAAGTTATGTCCGTAGAAGGCGAACTCGGGAAGAAGAACGCCATATAATGCAAGTCGCTTTATTACCGTGGCCCGTTTGGTTCTAACTGTTTCGAGCATTTAATTTTATTGCCCGTGCTTACGCTGTTCCCACTAAAGTATCTAAATTGATTCAGTTGACATTTTTGATCATTTATCAAACACAAATTTAAGAACTTATACAGCGAAACTATAAAATATCGATTGACATTCAACAGTGAATATGTTATTTTTATGTTACACGATAGTTACCAATCTAACACGTGTATTACAAAAGCTGCTATCGGCAATATTGTAATTACTATAATTTATCCTTCTTGAATGTGAGCTAACACGTCATGTTAGACAGACTAGACTCTCACATAACTGACACCTGTCTGAATTTCAGACCGAAAGATTTCAGATGTCCAGGCGGACTCAAGAGTATTGTCTGAATGCTCCACACTTTAACTCGGAGGGATTATATGATGACATCAGCCAATTTCAATTTGAAAAACATTAAGAAAACATCAAAAAATTTATAACTGAATTTCACTGTTTCTAAAAAACTTTTTAAAATATCAAGAATTTATAAGTGGCAATGCTAATGAATACTCATTGTAGATTTTAGGATTTGTCTATTACAAATTTTGAAGAAGTGTAGATGTTATGTATAGTTGATAACAATATTTGTTATTGTATTTTAAAATGTCTTTATCCGACCACTGATACTTTTACTATTAACTTTATAATTGTTTATTTAATATTATTTAAAATTAATCGCAAATATTATAGAGCTTAAAATTTATCGTATTATTGAATGCATTTATGAATAAATAACCGCAACAGCATTTTGATTTTCCACAAACAACAGTTATGTGGTTTTGGGACCAGGGGTCACATTGTGAACATTGCTCGATTAATGTTACTCAAACAAGCCTTTTTATTTAAAATTTATATCATTTTAATTACAGTGCACTCAGGTGCACCACAACGCTGCGCTGTACGTTTACATTGTGATGACTCCGCCATTGAAAGCAGACATCACACAAGGAAGTCACAATGCGGGGATGTTTTTAAAAGCCTTGTTTGTCCAGGCGTCAGCGGTTGCGCCTGACGCACCCCTAGCAACATGACGCATTAACCACCGCGTGTGTCGTGTCTCGTTATTTTTTAAACTGTTTAACCTGTCATCGCCGATAATTGAGTTTATTTTGGAAGAAAGCTCCTGTCATACAGTAACACTTAGGCTGGTATACCTCTATCCAATTTCTGAGTATCCTTGAAACTTTCCTGTCGCGAGGGGTGTAATTTTTTTATATACTTTTTTTATGTCAGCTGTCGTCGATTACGTGGTTAATGACATCAAACATGAAGGCTGTCATTTTACGTGCCATATTCTTTTGAAACATTCATACTTCTACAAGTGTAAAATGGTTTTTTTTAAAATAATATTTACGAATGATTATTTTTATGATAACTATATAATATTATTATTATGCTGTTAATTTAAATACGACACAAATATAAAAATAAACTTATACGGTTTATTAGATTAACGAAACAAATAAGCATTTTCATACATTTTTAAGTCCAATTTTATCAAATTAGTAACTACGTTAATAAATCTGATATATATTCAAATATAATTTTTATAGTTTATGCTGTATTTTTCCCTTGTGTTTTTGTCAAATACCTTGCATGTACATAAATTTAAAAATAAAATAAATATCTGGTCCTAACACACACACACACACGTGACACATCCTACTCTCGGCGATAACAACGACATACATCAATTAATACACAAAAGAATCACTTTAATTAATTAATAATAAAAACCTTATTTAAAATGGATTAATATGTCTACAACAAAACGTCTTCAAAGCTATTTGCATATTCAAGTAGATATTCAAAATATCACTCTGTGAAGTTCACCTGAAAATAATTAGCATGTCTCTCCGATGAATTTCAAAGCCGTGTCAATGCAGAGCATTATTATTTTGACACCCCAGGGCGCGACGCAGACTCGCCTCCCGAGCCTCCACCCCCGCGCCACAGTAACAGCCCTTCGCTTCCCTGGCAACCTTTTATCTCGCCATAGATAATGTTCCAACTCATTAAAACATTTACAGTCTATCGCAAAAACGAAAATGAGGAAGATTGAAAGTCAGCCGCGCCGGCCCGAAGGGGTCGCTGGCGGAATACACAGCCTTTTCAGGCTTCAGAATTTCAGCCGAGGCTTTGACGCGCCTCGCTGTTGGCTCGAGACTGTATCTCTATTTTTAATTTTTTTTGGAAATATAAAAAATATCGTCATCGTAAAAGAAGCGTAATGTTCGTCGGTGAAAAGAATCTTCACTTTTATTAAGATTTGCTTCAATGCAAAATTAGGATTTTTAAATATTACAATATAAACGTTTTTATCTTTAGTAATATAGACTTTAATATACCTCGTTTCTCTAAATATAATATTCTAGTTATCGCTGTATGTTATTAGCATTCAAAAGATTATGATAGCAATCATTTCTTCCTATTTCCTTTTTATTGATATTATTCATTTCATTTTAGTACTACCAATAAAGTATTATGTTCCACAATAATAATACACTACTTATCTACACCATAACTTATATATGACGACATTAAAAACTATAAGGCGTCTATCAAAAGTCGAGTTCCTATCGCCCTCTTACATAATTATCATTTTAACAAGCCTCAACTACAAACGCGGGTATAAGCCGATGCGTACTTTTGTCTGAATTCAAAACCAACCCTTTTTGTGATACATAACGAATGACATCATCGTGTGACGTCACACGGGGTTGCCATTTCGTGTCTGGCGATCGCAATCGAGGTCCATGCATAATAAATACATTTTTACACTGAAAAGCGTATCGCTTTTGACTGTAAGTGTGAAATATCGCTGCAAGGTAGTTGGAAAAATAATTGCGTTCGAGCGCTATGAAACCAGGTGTATTTTTTTATGATTCAATTTATTTATGATGCGCACCACGGCTTCTGAATCCATTACGCCAGTTTACCGTCAATAAATGTCTGCTTTTACAGCTTAATATAAATAAAAACCTATCCATCATTCGATAAACATCAATTTGATAGTGTCGTGTATTCTGATGGTATTGTTTTCTTGTATTTGCAGGATGGAAGAGACGGTGCGATCGCTTCTACAATACAAGAGCCGCGTGGAAGCGCTGAAGCAGGAAAAGTCCTCACTATCGGCCGCTCTCGAGGTAAGTCTCAAATACTTATTTTTGTCTTATTGTTCAATTTTTATTGTTACCAATTCTTATCCACTTTGTGGCATTCGTCAAAGTACTGCTGTTACTCGAAGATCTCTTTCTTGGGTTCGATTACTTTAAAACCTTGGCAGTAGTAAACATGATACGGGAGTAGTAACTTGAACCCATTTATGGCCTACAAAAAAAACACAGTTCATTTAAGTCATATATTAATTATGAGCAGCAATTTTTTTTTTATTTTTACATTAAAAACCATGTCCGGTAAACATTTTCATCCAGACAAACTGAACGAGGAGTCAAACCTTCCAATCTGAGTAAAATTGGAACCCATAAAAGTAGAAAGCATGCCTGCCAAAAATATCCTTAAATATTTACTTAATTGAAAAATATATATTTGTGAAGGATGAAGTTACTTCCAGGGTCCTATTAAAATGTTTGAAAAGGCAATTTGAAATTTGAAATTTAATATTTTTTTTTTATAAGCTAACATTTAAAATCTTTCCTTTATATTAGGTTACCTGTTGACCTTTTGCGTAACAAGAATTAGGGTATCAAAATAATTAATTACGCAAAATAAATAGAGTATTATTTTCACGAATCCATCCCATTAGACATTCACGTGTATACATCTGAGCAGTAATAGGGAATCCCGCCCGGGGCGCCGGCCCTTCCAGGTGTCCCAGGTAACCCGCCCACCGGCCGGGACGCATGGCCCGCGCTAATTGCCACCGCCAGGTCAATCAATATGCTAATACCCGAGCTGGACATCATCCACGTGCTTCAAGACAGCTGCTGGGAGAGGGAAGGGGGGCACGCCGCCCGCTAATTAATTACATCCCTCGGTTGTTAAGCAATAATTGTGATTTCGGACTTTCTAACTCAACGATAACAAACAAAATATTTTGGGGGGCGTTGTTTTGGGTGATGCGGTTGCTTGGATGTTATTCTGCTTGGGGTATATATTACTCCGACGTTTCGGTCTCGGCAATTGCACTTCTTCGAAGAGTCGTATTTGTGTAAATCCCTTAAAATTATCCCAGCACGAGGACCTAAAAGTCTGAGTAATATATAGTATAAGCAGCATAACATCTAAGTAACGGGATCACCTCATAATTTCAATTAGATATTTACATAAGAGTATTTAGAGTATATATTTATATTACGTACACTTTTTTTCAATTTTTCTGTATATTACTATTACTCAGAAGAAGTTTGAAAAGGTATCTTTCAACAGGTAGCTTTCGATAATACACATTTCTTCTTTTATTCATGTTATATTTTATTCATTTTAAGATATGTATCTTCATGTTATAGTAGGCGTGGTAATGGAATATGAATAAATAATCTAAGAATTCCATATAAGCAATGAAAATGGGACAAATATGAATAAGGCGTTCAGTATTTTTTTTTTTGTGTACTCAAATCGTTTTATGAAATAAATGTATTAAATATATTATAATGATAAGAGTAACTTTGTATTCTGTCTTCACTTTGAGTTGATAAAAATTTTTGCATGACTAGTTTCGACCAAATAGACTAGATCATCATCAGATGCATAACTATGTTAGTTAGTTATGCATCTGATGATGACCTAGTCTATTTGGTCGAAACTAGTCATGCAAAAAATTTAATAAACTCAAAGTGAAGACAGAATACAAAGTAACTTTTATCATTATATTAATGGATCTTCACCAATCAAATGCCTTGTCCCTCAACAAGTATTGAATATAATTACATTTATTTCATATTTTCTACAATTTTCTATTTCATTAAAAACCTTCGTTTTAGGTACAATTTTTCAACATAGTTTGTTTAAAAAATGTATTAAGCACATATCATGTATTAGGACTGAAAACTACATCTGTCGGGGTGGTGCTGCGCCCCTCGCTAACAATCAATTAATACCCCCGTCGCGCCTGCGCCCCCGAGCCCCGAGCCCCGCCGCCCCTGGCGAGCTCGTCACACCTCACACATGTCGGGGCCCCCGCCCGAGCTCGGCCAGGCGGCCTAATTGCTGGAAACTGTGGAAATGTATCAAACGCCACCGCTCTGCCGACTGCAGCCCCGCGGGCCACGTCACAGCCCGCCAATATTGCATTTGACATTACATTTAAATTGATTTAAGACCATAAGTATATATCTAGACACAACTTGCAACTAACCAAAGTATCCTACTTTGCGTTGTTTTTTCTTCATGTGCCCATGGTAACTATCTCACATATGTGACCAACCATCTATATATTACTGCTACTACCCAATAATATTATAACACCACTAGAAATGTAGCCCGTCACAGAATGACGTATTCGATGAACGATGCAATAGTGTTTGAACATATGTTTAGCTGAATACTCGAATTTTAAGAAGACGCCGCTCACGTTTTCCTTCCAATTCATTGCTTGACATTTGTGTCACATTTCGTGTCACAAACAACGCGTCACTGTTCTTTATTTGAAAAATTCTAAATTTGAAATTCTCGCGGTGAGAAACAGAATCCTATAATTCGTACATATTGAAACTCGCTAAAGCATATTTTATAGTTTTATTCAATTAGTTTATGAATGAAAATTTTATCCTATCGTCTTGAAACTCGGCACATAACTGCGGAAAAACTTACATGCAAAAAATCAGCGTTGTATCTTTTAAGATATTCTATAGAGAACAAAAAAATGAAACATACATACACACAATGGATATTATATATATAGATATTTTATTCACAAAGCTCTATCATTTAGATCTGATACTCCTTCTGCAGCAGTCTGCAGAAACAATAGCTGAAGCCCGTACCTCCCCCCACTTTTACGAAGCACTTCCAGAACGCATACCTCGTTCACTACTCCATCACCGATATTTTACATACGTTCAGGCTACAGAATGGCAGCCATGCACAAGTAACAGAATATAGAGAACGGGGAGGTTGCGTTGATTTGCTGTTGTGCTGATTGCAAATCAGTCGCAAGTTGTGTCGCTGCGTGTATAGATGCCTAGTTCAATAGCTTGCGTATTATACATATAGGGTCGTTGTCCTGATAATGCAAGCCATCTCCACGTAATAGATAGTTAAATACATATTGAATCGCTGATTTGAATAATCATGTTTTCAAATAATAATGCTAAAAAGATAACCGTGGGCACTGTGAGAGTTCAGGTCTTCTAATTATAATGAGCCCACGCAGCCCCCAGCAGCCGCCCTCCCGGGTGAAGAACCAAACTTCTGCACAGACACAATGAGCGACACAAGAGATGAAGAAAACAACAATCCTGGCGCCCAGACAAAGGCGAGGCTTCATAATGGAGCGCCAGCGCGGCAGAATTTTTTCCCATTAAATACGGCCAAAAAGCTACTCGCGTAGGTCTGCAGACGCAGCGCTGCGCCTTGCAGGGGCTGAAATAAAAATCTAACAACCCTGAAAACATTCCCTTCCTACCTCTACCCATTCACGTTTTCTTTAATCTATTTAAACTCATACCTGAAAAGTAAAATTGTTATTACACTGAGGTATAAACTGTGGCCTTTTACATTTCATTTTAGTTGGTTCCGTGTGTGACTGTTTGATTCTACTGTCAATACTATGTAGATATTTCAGTAATAATTTTTCAATACCCTCATTACGAGCAACAATCTTATATGACAACAAAACACTGACAGTATGCTGACGCCTTGTACTGACCCAGCTGTAGCATACTCAAATATCGACAGTGGGATCATTAATCATCACACGATTATCAAGATAAAAATATGAATCTTAAAAAAAATAACATTTTTGTTAATTCTACAAAGTCAAAAATTGCGCCATGGTTTTAATATTCTTGTCATATTATCAAATTAATATTTGTATAAAAAACAAAACTTTGGTGCTCTATCTTTCTGTTTAACATACCCATACTTAAAAGTTATATGAAAAATATTTATAAAACATATTATACACCATAAGCAAAAACATGTCAAGAGTATAAATTAGATTGAAAATCGACTCGTGCTCTTAATTAATTTTAATCCGAAAACAATTTTGTTAGAAGTCAAATAAAGTACAAACATTAGATTATCGAGTTGATTAATTAGTTCACTGACTGTTTTGTGTTATCAACTACCTCCGGGGGTTATGAAATGAACTTTTAACCTCTTGTTAGCTCACTGATAAGTAGTTTATATAATCGTAACGGTTCAGTAAACCTGTTTAACCCGTGAAAAGTTTGATATTGTTCCGGTTGCAGAGTTCAATAGGGTTTCGTTCGGTTTGAACTGATTACAACTACTAACTCGTTATCAAAGCTTAGGTGCGGTCTAGATACAGATTTCACTCCAGACCTAGATATATTTGCAATATTATAATAAACGGCGAATACAGAATAATTTATCAAATGTTTTTTTCAATTTATTAAATCAATAAATATACTCTACATAAGTAGCGTTCAGTCTATACACATAAAGAAACTGCATGCTATAGTACCATTTAATGGCTACAATGTTTACATATAAAAATTACAGCATTTATAAGCCCATAATGAAGTGTTGAAAAACATTTATAAACACAAACGCCACGGTTCATTATCAAACTCTTAATCTTTTTGTCGGATCCATCACTGTCATTATACTGATCGATGGCAAACTATTTATAACAACAAGTGAAATCGTAGAAATCGTAAACCCAAATTGGTATAAAGCTTCGCTAGTTCCTCTGAATGGCTTTTTCTTCGACATCGCCTGTTGGTCTAAATTGAAATTCACTGACAACTTATAAAGAACCCACCACAAATCTGACTACGTCCCCATCCCCGTCCCCATTCCCACCCCCGGCCGTCTCCATATCATTATCCCTGGCAAGTAGACAGACAGCTCACCTATAAAAAGGACCCTTCCTGAATTTAGAGTTTTCAAAGCATCGGCGCAATACCGACAATCCTGAATCAGGGATACCGATTAGTGGTGACTATATTTGTCATGGATAACAATTATTGTTTTTTTTTTTTTATCTGCTTGGTACAAAATTGCGAATCTAAAATTTTTCATAATCAAATTTAATAAGTTTCTAATCCTAATGGCTTAATGAAGTTTATTAGATGTTCCGTAACAACCAACATATAAAAATATTGTAAAAAAAATGTTTCACAAAAGTACATTAATGCTTTATTTTTAAATTAATGAATGAGACCCTTCAAAATATCTATATTGGTACCAAAGAAGTATCGTTTACATTTTTTGTGCTACCAATGTAGTAAAATTTTATTTGGTTTTGCATATTTTACTAATACAACTCTCAGAACTCTGAAAAAAAAAAATTTCGATTGAAAAATTTAGAATTATTTTTCTATCAAAGAATGGCGTTTTTTTTATGAAATCTGATAAAAAAATAAGCCTGCGAAATTACAAAATTTATACCTTGGATTTTTAAGCAATTGAACGAAATACTAGGAATTTTTATTTGTATTAGATTTTATTCACTTAGAAACATTTATAATAAGTGACGTCATTCCACTGCTAATCCCAATATTTCTGCGCAAACTTGAATGTTTTTTTGTCATGTGTTAAATTTAATGTTTTTATCATGCCGTATAATAGTAATTATGTTTTATGTTTATGCTTTTATTATTGACATTTTGCCCTGGCAAAAGCATGAAAATAATAATTCTAATTGTAAATGTCTGCTTTTAATTCCATGATACAACACGGTTAAAATAAAGTATGTATGCACGTTTCTTAATACAAGAACAAATATAATAACAAGTAATTTTAATTTTGTAAACAATCAAATGTAACACTGGTATAATTTAATTGTTCGTATGGAAGACAATTAGGTTAATATAACTTCCAGTCTATTGTTTTGTGCATTTCATAGATTTTTTATATTAGTTGTATCATCACGAAATATTGTATTAATTTATTTTTTTTAAATAACCGACGCCAAACTCTATTGATGTTTTGTTGCAGTACTATTTTTATGTAGTAATATGTTTCATTCTGATTTTTTTTTAACATAAGCGATTTGTGATTTAGACATGCAACCGTAAAATATCCAAAGTAATATAAAAGTGAAAGACACTGAACAGAAATGATTTTAAAATTGAATTTAAACATCAAGGCTTATTATGCTGTCGTCCCTGGTAGAAGTCATAACATGTCTTCGGCTGAGTTGACTATGCACTCTACGGTCTCCGAAGGGGAATTCTGAAGCTCTATGGACAGTTTATTTGTATATATCGTAGGGTTAGGTTAGGGGGTACGAGCCTCGTGACTCCCACTACCTAATTTACCCTCATATTAATATAACTCGTATTTTATCAAGTCAAATATTTGAAGGGAAATACTAAAAAGCTCTAGAGAATTGGATATATTCCACAACGCAGAGCTCTTTTTTTTAAACCAGTAAATTCATTTTTGTTGACTGCACAATATTTATGATTTTTTTCAAATAGTGTAAAGGGAAGTTTTAAGTGCAAGGCGTTTTTTTTTTTTTTTTTTTTTTTAATAATACCGTTTTTATCGTTACCTAACCTCAAATAACGAAATATTAAAATCCTAATAAAGACTCCACAAGAAACTCATTAAAAGCAACATCTAATTAAAAATGAGCAACACGGAATACACATTACCTAATTATTATTCTTTTTACGATCGCTGTAGCGTCTTGCTGCCACAGAGCAGATTTATACCGCATAATAAACACGAAATGAAAAAATCCTTCTTTTTACTTTCTCCCGCAGACCTCGCGAGGGAAGCAACCCTTTCAATCTCACCTCCGAACAGCGGCACATCATGCGATCTCCGCAAGATCCTCCATTAATAATTGCCATAATTATCTCATAAACTAAGCGCGCATCACTCCGCCTCATTGTGCGCGAACACAGACGGGATAAAAGGATTTTTGATTGATGACAGACATTATTCGGAGCTTATATGGAATAAGTTCGTAATGAGGACACGCTTTTCAACCATCGAGATCGCGATTAATCCATGTTTAGCGAATGCGTCGCGTCATTCACAGCCGATTAATTTTCCTCCCCCAGGCGCGACGGCGACATCTTTGCGCCCGCGTCCAACGAAAATCAAAACGTCTCATTTTCTAGGCATTCGTCGTATCCTTAAGTCTTATTATAAAACATCAGATTTCAACGTAAAATTATTTATTGGAAAGCATATTTTTTCTAAGAATTTTCTTTAAAACATTCTGGAAAATATTTATATATATACATTTGTATTTTGATTTTCTTTTCCCTGCTTTTCCAATTAGATTTTTTTTAAAGCGGCCGCTTCAGCGAATATTTACATTTTTTTAACAGACGCGTGATAGAATTTTTATATAAAGAATTTTCCGTTTTGGAAAACATTTCTCTTCTGCGAAAGAAAAACATTTCTTAATTGAATATATTTTATCTCAATTTTAAGCGAAAAACAATTATTTACACCCAAAACACTGGGTAGCAAGTGGGGTTAAATTTCACACTGAGTATTTTTACTTCATTCCGATATTTTTTTTTGAGCGCAAAGAATCCAGTATCGCGTTACTTAAACAATACGCGGAGTGGTATTTCCAAATTAAAATCGCTTCAAGGGGTACGGGGCTGTGGAATTCCAGACAACGGCGGTGGTCCCCTGAGGGTCCAGCTTGCGCCAGGTGTCGTCAACTATCGCCGCCGTCCTCCCCGTGAGAATGGATTGAATGCGCGTTTTAAACACGCCCGCCACCCTCGTTGCACAGTTGATCATCCCCGACTCCTATGCGGGGTTGATTCAAGTGCTTTTAACAGAAATATGTTTATTATACTTATACTTATCAAATATGCAAATCATTTGCAATATTCAGTAGCACTGTCCAGGTTTCATTAAATTTATCTACTGAAGAAAAAATAAAGCATCAATAAATGTGGCTAATATTTTTGACTTCTGCTTTAAAGATATTTTTATACTTGCTACATCCCAGAATCGAAATTTTTTATAAAAAAATATATGCTGAGGCTTTCAAGATAAATTGAATAATTTAGTAAATAATTAAAAGACTCCACCGTTGCCTTTTTTTGTTCTCAATTGAGCTGGCTTTTATGTCATTATTCTCTGCGAGGATATATGTGAAATGGCTCATCTGTGTGTGCGGTCGTATGGTGCGCACTGGCGGGGGAAACCACCCCTCGGCGCCCCTCCCCTGCCCCGCCCGGGCTCGTGCCCCGCGGCTCCCTCCCCGGACTGTATTTTTACAATTCTAAAAAAACAACACGGTGATAGCGTTTAGGGAAAATTACAGAAGGGACATTTCTGAATAGGCTTCGTCGGGACTAATATCTCTTAGGATCCGTGTCAAAGCTATATACTTTGCGCTAAAACAGGGGGTGGTGTAAATAATTTCAAATATTTCATAATAATAATATAGAAGAAGCCTCGGACGCGACCGACGATCAGCCAGCCAGACGCGAAGCGAAGAGCCCGTTCATTTAGACTCCCGCATATATATATATATATGTGTATATTAAATTAAAAATAAAAACGTTAACTCCTGCCAGGAGTGGTGTTCCACTCAGGCGGGGCTTGCGGCTCCCTCGGCCAGCACGTGTATCAGCGCTGCCACTCGATGCGCACTGGGGTTTTCCATTTTAAACACAATGCCGGCCCCTCCGCACAATAACTCAGGTCCGGGGGGCGCCATGAGGGAGTCCCGCGCCCACCGAAACGTCGCGGACACGGAAGACTCATTAGGAGACTTGCAAATCCGCAGCGTTAAAAATACCCATAAAGGGAATCGCGCCACTCCTGGGAAAACGCAAGAAAATCTATTAAATGCATCAAGGCGCCGTGCGCTCATGCTCGTGATATCCATTAGCATTAAGTGAGTTTTTCTGTGGAAAATTTTCTCATCGGTGCAAGTTTTAATTTTTTAAGCTTGTTAGTTTATCTACAAGGAAAAAAACCCCGAGTGGAGTTTGCCGCTGAAAGTTTAGTGCATTCTGAATAGCTCAGTTTTTATAATTAGATTTATTAATAGAAAAGTTTCAAGATTGTGAGCTTTGTTTTAAGAATGCATAACATCAATTATAAAGTAATAATATTAATTTAATTAAATGCATACCCTGTGATGAATATCATTAATGAAACTATAATAATATATTTAATGCATTACTGTGCCTCTCATACATATGTAATCAAAATACTTCAATTTAATTTAAATTTAATTTGAAAAATAATATCAAAATATACTTAACAGTTTTAACAATCGTGGATAACAAAGAAAATTGATTTGTAATAAACAGTGATACTTTTTATAATTAATCAGCTATGCAGTTTATTTGCTTTAAAATATCAAACAAAAAATTTCGTTTGTCTAATGAATAACGTTACTCAGTTAATATGTATTTAATCCGTAACTTTTGATGATAATTAAGTGCCATACTGCCCACTTCAAAATCAAATAATGTTAATCTCGCGGTCCATTCGCCACGAGGTTAGCAATAGTCGAAAATTGAATAGTTTTCACTTCATGCAATATTCAAGGATAAAATCAAATTGAGGCATATCACCCCTTACTCTGCCACTAAATAAGGGTTGGCAGACTTGACCGGGTGGGGGTAGGCTTTTAAAATGGCCCCTCGTTTGTTGGGCATCGCGGGCGGGAGTTCCCCTCTTCTTGCAGCCGATTGTCCCTCCGATGCGACCCATCTCTGTTGTGTTAAAACCTAATACACTACCTCCCAAATAAACTCACGCTGCGGTGCTCCAACACAAGTCGGGCATGCTATGTATTCACTGCGTACAGCTGTGGAAAAATATATAAAAGATTTTAATTATTAATGTGTTAAAATCTCACGTATTCTTATGAACTCATTACAAACTGTTTAAGACAGTGAAAAAATCTTTAAAGCAAACGTCTCTGTGTTATTCGTATAATTAAAAACTTAAACTAAATTATTTACAAACACGTCTGTAAAAGTTTCATAAATTTAATTACAAAAATTCTTATTAGCACAATTATAAAAAATATTATACGAGTGTTATTTTAAACTAGTGTATGAGAGGATTTTCTCTTACTTCATTCGCCTGCGACTCCGCGAGGGCAGTATCTGCACGGCTCCCCGACTTTTCTTATCTAAAATTTTTGAATAACAAAATCTCACAAAATATGCTAAGATTTGTTCACAAAAGATTTACTCTTTCTATACTGGAGGCAATATAAAAAAACATCCCTAATGAGCCGCCGCAGACTTTGGGGTTGCACGCAAATGATCCTCCCCTTATCCCTAGTATCTGTCTGCTTTCTACATGATAAATATGTATCCTTGTATTTTGTATTGGATCCTTTTGAATGAATTTCACTACGAAAATTTTACTGATCTTTATTTTTTTTATTTAAATTCTTCTTTTTTGGATGCCTTTCCTCAGAAGAGGTTGGCGATCATCTCACTGGACGAATGTAGTACTTATGCTGAGCCAGTGTAGTGGGTCCCCGGATCCTTGTACAACGCAGTTTTATATTTGAAGGAAAATTCTGGGTATTGGTAATGCTTTCTTTGCAAAGCTCTGGCGTTTAGATCTGATATTCCTTTTGTAGAATGAGTATAAGTTGAAATGATACTTGTGATATTATTAGTTTTATTTCGTATAAATTTAAGCAGCCACCAAGTAGATAACCGAAATCCTACTTCCACTTAGGGGAGTTTACTGTAGCGAAGGAAGGGAGTTACTCATACATGTGTCTGCAATGACTTCAGGCCCGCAGCATCCACTACCAGACCAGCCTGGCCAAGCTCTCGTCGGAGAACGAGTCCCTCCGCGCGCAGGTCGCGGCGCTGGAGGCCCGCCAGGCGCGGCCCCAGGACGTCGAGGACGCTGAAGACGCCGAGGACGCGGCGCCCACCGAGGCGCGCAAGAAGCAGTACGAGCGCTGCCTCGACGACGTGGCCAGCCAGGTCGTCCGGGCGCTGCTCTCCCAAAAGGTAAACTACGGAACCAGTGAGTACACGCAACGTAGCCTCGTTACGACCTCTGCTATTCGATAAATACTCAAGTAGGTAGGTATTTCAATCGAATACCGACCGGAACCTGCGGTCGACCGCACGCGAGGACGACCGACGCGAAGCGAGGACCCGGAAAATCATCTTCGGCACTGACGGCTCAGGCGGAGAACGGCACCCCTTTTCAAAGTCTGCCGGTAACTGACATCCGATAACGGATGAGAGCGACAAAAGTAGGTATCAAAACTAAAGCTACAGTGTTCGCAGACCCAGCCTTACTCTACATCAAAAGTTTGGTTTTCTAATCGCCTCTAAATTGTAACAACACTATAATCCTTAGTGTAGAGCCAGTTTCCAATAATTGCCACAAATGGGAGTCGGTTAAGTCCCGCGGCGACGTTGAGTCGACCGGCGCACTAACTAACGGCCGGGATCTGCGGATGCCCGATATAAGCCGATCCTGAGCCGGCGATAATGTCGGATTAGACAGTCACTGCCGAAACGAATCGGACCGATGTCTTCCGTCGTCCCGCACTCGGCGACTTTCCCGGGAATGTGCTCCTCGGTCTGAGGAAGACGCTAATATATCTCAATTTAACCTCGACTAACGCCGGGTCCCATTAATTAGCCTAATTAACTGTTAAACACGGCTTAACCGCGTGCTGCATCCACCGTTTGGGGCGGTCGGATTTATTTACGCCTTTGCCGCCAGAAGCTTTTTGGCAAAATGCAAATTGTATACTCCAATCGATACGATAACCGGGCTTTCCCCCGCCGGTCCCTCGGCTGAGGCTCTCCTCGATTCGAACTCTGCAGCCGAAGCGCCGTTCCCGAGCTAACTCCTCGAAAGTCGCGAGGGAAGCATCATTCCTGACAACTCTCGGTGTATTCTGTGACTCGGTCGACCAGCCGTTCGTCAGTTACCGAACAATTCATCACTCGATTGAGAATACTAAAATCTGAATAATAATTTCAGATAAACAGCCTGTATTTGATACTAATATAAGTTAAATGAATTATTTATAATAACTTTTACACTTATGTAATTCGTAGCAAATGAGAGATGATTTCTTAAGTCTGGTAAGTGTAAAATAACTTGATTAAATGCCCGGCATGTTCAATAATTCGTTATCAATTTTTTATACAGAATTTCTATGTAGGTACCTGTCTTAGCTTCATCCAATATACTCAACATAACTTTGTCTTGGCGTACAACATAATATTTGATGACATAATTAAGCTCGCGTATAGCGGCATCGATCGGGCCGGGATCGCTTTCTGCTTTACTGGCTGCCAACTAGGAGCTCTGAAACTTTAATCTTGTTCGCTTGATTAGCCGAGAAAATGCATTGCCTTGCTATAGTTAATGTGCGGGCTTCTCATCTCCCACTACATACAGACGAGCCGAGGATACGCGAGGCGCTTGCTTCCGCTTTAGTTTATATTCACTTATAACATTGTAGTTGTTGTATGTACCCAGCCAAATGGATAATTCATTTTGAAGTTTGAGGATGACGTAGTACCCAATTTCATTATGTAGAAAAACACCGACAGTAACTCATCCGAGGCCGTCACGCGGACGATTCTTGCCACACAGATATCGAGCATGGCGCATCGCGTCGATCGAATCGACCGTCGATCGAATCGAATAGCGATAGATGAACGCTATCGCTATACTTAAACCTAATTTTTTTTTCTAAAAATATACAGCAAGGATCGGCGTGTCGGCCTTTAGAAAAGGAGAAATAATTCACATCCGTTTGAGCTCGCGAGCAGAGGGGCCCCTTCACCCTGGCAGTCCGCGTAGTGATACACGCCGTATTCAAAATACCAGCCATCTCACTCCGAGTAGCCCCGGTGGCGCAGGCCAGGGGGGAGGGGCCCTCCGTCTTTCGGCAGCACCGTCATCTCTAGCACCGCCACGCTACTCGGTGTGACAAGCCCCGGACCCGCGCCCGGCCCGAGCCCGCGCCCGCGCCGACGGGGGCGAGCCGCGCCGGACTCCCCGCCCGGCTCCCCCGCCCGGCTCCCCCGCCCCGCCTCGGTGCGGCCGCGGGCCACGAGCCGCGAGTCGCTCGTTCTAGGCTGTTCTTGAATGGAGCGTCTGTTGCCTGATGTGTAGTCGCTGTCTCAGGAGCGCGCGCCCCTCCGCGAGCGCCCGCCGCCCGGGAGCATACGAATGCCTTCCGCGACATCCTCCGCATCTAGCGGAACGTGCTCCGACACGACTCTTTGCATTTACTCGGCCGATTCTCTAGCATGCGTCCGGTGCCCGGTGACGATACTTCCGCGGGAGACCTCGCACCGCGCGGGACGACGCGCCCGCGTCTCGTCCCCGAACCATTCGTATGCTCCTCCTCGTCCGCGTTTGTGACTCCGCTTGAGCTTTGTGTCTCCCTTCCTCGATGTCACGCTTCCCGCTATTATCAGACGACAGTGGTATCGGACGAGTCTCGAAGCGAGCCGCGCGGGTTTCCGCGGAGGGGCGCGTTCGTGTCCTGGGTGTGTCGGACGACCGGCTGACGGTGGGACGATGTTGCAGGGCCTGCGCTCGGAGCTGGGGCGCCTGAGCGTGCGCGCGCGCGACCTGGAGGCGCAGAACCGGGCCTTGGGGGCGCTGCTGCTGCGGCAGCTCCGCCCGCGCGCGGCCCCCTCGCCCGCCTCGCCCGCCTCGCCGCCCAACCGTGAGTTAAATAATACGCAACATATCATTGCACTGAATTCAAATTACCATATTTAACAAAAAGCGATCACAATTAGTCTAGACTCTAGACAGTCAGCTCGTTAAAAAACGGTAACATTGGCACATTTCGATCGGTACCTATTGCAGTGACAATTTTCTGCTTCAGCTCAAGACGCCCAAGCCGGCGTGCCCGGCGGCCGCTACGACTCCGCCACCATCAGCAGTATCGCCTCCGACGAGTTCGCCTCGCCCCCCGCGGAACGCCTGCTGTCGTCCGACGCGAATGTCCACAGTGAAAAGTGTCTGCAGAAGGCGCGCCTCTGCAAGAGCGATGACGACATCACCTCGTCGGCTGTCAAGACGGACAGCCAGAAGCGCTTCTCTACCGGGAACCTCATCGTTCCGCCCTGCGAGAACAGGCTGTGCAATGGAGACTCGATATTTTCGTTTAAGAATGAACCGTTCAGTGACATTATGAGTGTTTGCGTGACCCACCACGCGTACAAGCTGTCGGCGGAAGACAAGAGAAGACATCAAATTCTGACAGATCTCTGGACGGAGCTGAAGGGCATCGAAGTGACCCCGCAGAGCCTCTTGCAAGCCCTGCGCGCCGTGGACCCGTCCCTGTGGGCGCCCCCCGAGAGGCCTCTCACCCTCAACCTCAAAGTGGCCGCTCCGAGTGTGCTCTCTCATTGTCTGCATCGACTCTCGCAAACGCTTCCGAGTGAGACCTGACCCCTAATTTTATTTTTACAGAATTCGGGATAAACATAAATCTAACGATACTCTATTATTGATCAAAAAGACTTATTATATTTAACAATTTTCAGATAACATACCGCAACCGTTGGAAGATGAGGCTGCTGTAGAATCACCCGAAAGCGGAAACAGGGATGAAGGCTATTCCACTATGTCCAGTGACGTTCAGGCCGATCCGTCCAGGCAAGCTGAGACCAATCGGGAGTTGGAAGACTTGAAGGAAGCTTCCGATGAGACCGATAATCAAGTTCTGCTAAACATCGGCAGCGCCTTAATAGTTGAAGATCAAATAGAACCTGATATTTTGTACATTCCCTTAAATTTAGCAGTCAGTTTCAACCCGAGAAATAGTTATCCTCCTACCAAAAGTATTAGTGCTTTCCAACACATAATGCGAAGTTTTTCCGACTCTCATCTATGCTTAAAACTCACTGCAAGTGCAACGCAGTGTGGTGAAAACTGTTACTCGTTTTCGAGTCCGATATCAAGTTCACCGAGTATGCTTTTGTTGGATGTGGTTCCGATATTACCGAGAGAGAAAAAGAACCATCCTCTAAGAAGGACAAGGGGAACTGCGAGTCTCATTTCTCCATCCCCTGTGGCTGCCGAAGGTACAGGTACGCCCGACAGTCGAAGCTCGTGGATCAGCAATATGGATGAGCAAGTCGATAATATTCAATATGATGCAGAATATTACGTGCAGCATTGGTTACAGTTAGATGATACGAGATCCGCACTCCAACAGCAACACAGAGATCTCATGGACTTAGAATATGATCAAGCTGAATTAGAAGACTGGAGTCTCAATCTGTCGTGTGAAGATCTTCAAGAAGGTAATTGGAAAAGAAATTCGTCTCTTGGAGAGGCTCAAACTCCTGGACAAATATCTCTGTCAACATTACCTAGCATACAAGAAAACAATGCACTAGAATTGGAGGAAGACGCGAGTGAATGTTTATGGAATAACTCCAGTTACATGATGGATAATTCAAGTGATAAGTTTGCTCCACTCTCAATCGACAATGACAGTGATCGTAGAGAAGAAAGTCACTGGCCGTACCCGCCGATAGGAAATTCAGGTCTTCCTTCTCCAGGTGGAAGTTGGTCGAGCATTGAAAACTCAGAAGACTGTTGCGGAAACAACGAGTGTTTGTATAACAATGATAATCTTATTGAAAATGACACTTATAAGAGATCCAGCGCTGCCATGAGTGGCTGTAGTGATGAACCAGAATCATCGGCTATAGGAACTGATTTTACAAGAGACTTCTATCGCCTTGTTAAGTTTGAGAGTACTAAGAGTTTAGCTTCTAATTCCTCACGCGGGTTGGGTGCCGGGGGAGGTCCCGACAGCTCTGCTCCCGTTCTTAGAATACCAGATTTACCCATAACTATTAAGCAAGATAGAGAACAAGCCTTACAAAACGTTTTAAATTTCATAGCAGAACAACAAAAATACTGTCACAATAGAGAAGAACTAGATTCATTGCCATCGAGGCCCACTTCTGAAATCCGCGAGCTTCCTCCTCCCTTCATCGACAATTTAGATTTCGATGTTGATGGGAACACCAAACAATTACTCAGTACGAAAGAGAGCCAAGAGAGCTGTAGAAATTCTTTCGGTAGCGAAATAATATATTCTGAAAACGAGTCCTGTGATATAATTTTAAGCAACGATTTTCGTTCTATGTACAATGATGTGTCCCCCGATTTGAAAGTTGTACCTCGTATAATCGATAATCAAAATGACTTTTACTCAGATTCTGAAAATTATTCTAATTCTAAAGAATATCAAAATACAGAAAATGAAATAGACGAACAGCACTTACTAAAAGTTCATCAGAAAAATGAAATAAATAAGAGCAACGATATTAGCAATTCACCTGGATCTCTCTCTTCAGAAGGTGGTGTATCGTTAACCTTTACTTCAGGCGCTTCCAAATCAAATGATGATTTAAAGCTTAGTACATCTCAGTATGATTCTGGATTATGCACAGAGTCACATGACATATCCTTACATAGTGAAACTAAGTCATATTCTCCATGCGCAAAGCAAGAGGGTACCAGTAGTGACATTGAAAGTCAACCCAATGAAATTACTCTAGCTAGTCTCGCAACCATCTCAAAAGAATCAGACTACTCTTTACTAGAAGAAGTTTTAAGTGCATGCAAAAGAACCAACGGGATACTTGTGACTGTCCCAGAGGAAGAGGAAACTGCACTAGACAACTCATTCACTCAGACGAGCGACTCAATGACAACCAGTATATCGACATCAGATACAATAGCATCAGAGATATGTAATGTTAAGAAAAAAGTTCTCACTGAGAAAAGCAGAATTCCTGTACCAGCCTCGAGCATCAGAAAGCATTCGCAAATACCAATCAAATCCAAATCTAAAATTCCTATTGGAGAAACAAGCAGAATTGTTTCCAAATCTAATATCAACGGAGAAGCCTCATTTAAATCTAACGGAGTAGCTCCTGGAAGTATTATAGTAAGCCAAGGTCCTTCACATTCCAGAATAGTGAGTTTCCATGAAGCCGCTACATCTAAAGATGTCATAGATGAACTTAACAGGTTTGCACAATGATTGAATAATAAACTTCATCGTTAATATAAATTATTTAAATCAATCGCTAGATTACAGTGATGTGTCTAAAATATTCAATATTCATAAAAAAAAATATTTTTCAGAATGATAAGGAAAGGGGAAGAAGGCATAGGAGGCAGTGACAATGAAGGAGCAATAATCCAGGCAACTAATTCAGATAAGGCTTTGTGGTGTCCTACTGGATGGGTTCATGTTGAAAGAGAAATTGACTTCAGTGATCCAAAGGTAATCAATACAAAAATTAACAACAATATTGGTTCATGTTTCTTTAATGATACAACTCTTTTGTTGGTATTAATATTTGACCAGTAAAGAGTAAGTGACGAAGAGTTCAACCTCCAAAAACTGATTCAATTGGGCTCACCTCTATTTCAGTTGAAGATCTTTAAAAATAAATTAACTTTCTTATTTTGTTCATAGAGTTTACGAGAGCGTTTATTTTATTTTCTGATTTTATATAATTTATAATGATCCGTGGACACATGAATTTAATATATCTTTTAAATCGTGCTATTATTGGTAGGCAAGAGCCAACTTGCTGGATGTGATGTTAGCATCCAGTGACAGCTCCCCGTCTCCCACTTCGTCGTGTGCGGGTTCCTTCAGCAGTGACTCAGGAGATGAGCGAGCCGACTACTCACGGCTGCACAAGCTACACAGATATCGGAGGCAAAAGAAAGGTACCATCATTTATATTTCACAAACTCTAAAACTACCTTGTTCTGTTGAAAATGTGTACACTTCTGCTTAGTGAAAAATTAATATCCACGCTTTGTTGCTTTTGCTTTTTCACTACTCATAATAAACTGTTTCGCACATTAGCATCAAACAAAATGCTAAACATTAAATTCAGTCTAATAAGCCTTCTTTTATTTTCAAATAACTCTTCAACAGAGTAATTTTTCATTTTTAAAATGTTACATATTTATTCATATATTCTAAAGAACCATACAAAAACTAAATTTTTGTGTAATTTTTTTAAAATATCCCTTTAAATAAATTACATTGCTAAATAATTTTTTATCATTTGAGAATCAGATGATTTTATTGTGTTTACTTTGATTATTATATTGTGTAAAAAAAAAATTACAGTATGTACACACATGGTATTGGGTTATTGTCACAATTGTATTTTATTTGTGACTACTTTTTTTGTCAATAATATTGTTTTGTTATTAATTTTCAAACAAAATAAGAGTATAACACATAAAATAAACTCTTATCTGAAATGAAAGACAACTCTTTATGGAGAGGAAATAACTAATAGTAAATAGTAAATTTACAAGAAGAAATAACAAACTGGTCAGAGTATAAGACAACCCAAAAACCAATAATATTCTCAAACGGTTATGAAAACCTATTGGAATATATTTGGTGATTTCAGATATAGATTTTTTTATATCAATAAATAATTGATATATAAGCATGGTAAAAGCATGTATCAAATTTTACATTTGAAAAACTTTAGATATTGTATGTCACACAGACTCTCCCATCACTCCCACGGGCGACTAGGAGTCATCGCTTTCCACTGAAGACGGCGGCGAGTGCCTTTCATCATTTACACAGTGATCAAATGGAGTGCCGTGTGTTATCGCATGCAATGTAAATGTCATTTCACCTGATCAGAAATCACCTCATATTCTCTGCTTGGACTCACCACGCCACTTCACTATGTGTCGCATTTCTGCATGTCAGTCGAAATAGCTTTCTCACAATTAACTGTTGCAAGATTGACATTTGAACAGTGGACTGATGGAATGAATACATTTCTCAGCTGCGGCCTTGAGAGAACGCGGATTAGCAGTGCTGAGGTTCTCTTGCTTCCACAGACCTACAATAATCGGTAGGGATGACTTTTACGTGCGATATGGGAAACAAGAACGTGACGCAGTCGCTTGTTTCGATTTTCTAGAAGATATTTCGACAAGTATCAATTTTGTTACGACTCTTGAAGAGACCAACCCGAAAAGTCTTTTAGAAAACCAACGATCTCAAGATTCCGGTAAGGCTTCCGAGAGATCTGTACAGTTACCTTACAAAAATGGACTTGACAGTGACAATAGTAGTAGAGAGACATTTAGTGGCCCTTGTGTAGTAAGTCTTTCTGAATCTGAAACCGGCTTAGATGATAATACACCTTAGCGAGTATATTGTAAATTGAAACATTTATTCTGTAGATTGTAAAATACTTATAGTAAGCAAAAATTTTATTATATAAAACCTTATTATTATTTCTCTCTTATTTTAATTATATTTAGTATATAATAATGTGCGGCAGTTAGCCAAAGATGTCACTGTGACAGCTTATTTAGTTGAACAACTCCTTTAATCTTTCTTATAAACGAGAACACAAAGACATTTTGAGTCATTAAAAGCGAGCAGCTTTTCATTCATTCAGTAAATCCATTCTTAATTTAATAATTTTCAGTACATGCTTTTGTATCTTTTTAACAAACATTTACAAGCATTAAAAACATCACTACTTTTGTCAGATATACAGTACTTTTTTTTTTTTAATGAAACTTCCTGCCTACATAAATTTATTTGTCTACTTATACGATGTGAATACTTTCCTGCATTGTAAAACTCTAAGATAAACAATAATAGCTCCAATTGAATATGGCTTCCATAGATGAGAAACACAAATACAATAGATGAAACAGAAATTTGAGCTTAGATGTTAAGACTGTAAAAGCAAATGGATCTTTAGATATAGTGCTATTCGATATGATATGAATTACGTCGTCCTTCAATGCATGTACTTTAAAAATGTGTTTTATTTTAGTAAGATCTTATTATTTGTGGTGTATGATGATATGTAGGCCAAGAAATTCCATCACCTTGGCCACTTTTGCCAATGAAGCTTGATTCGAACGTAGGCTCCCTTGTCTGCACACACCCTGACACTTGTTGTCGACATGTGATATTTATATAACGTGGTAAGAACCTTGAAATTAAGAAATGTTTTTGTCCATTTTGTTTACAAAGTTTTATTAGATGAAAATATGTAAAATGCAATAAAGATAATGATAGTAAGTAAATTATATCTAACAATAAATCCACAAATGTAACATAAGTCCTATCTTGTCGTATAGTTTAAAGATTGTATATTTACAGAATGACATATAATCACAACAGAATTAAATATTTATATTTATACTCAGTTTAGATTATTATGATTATAGATTTCCTTGTAAATTATGTTGAAAATTGATGTGTTTTGTATGGAATAGTAAATAGAAATAAATGAAAATAATATAACATCCTTATTTATACTGATTTTTTTTAAATTTAAATAAAAATAATATAAAAAAGAGAAACAGCATCCTTCCTTTCTTCTCAAGTCCTTCAGGCATATCTGTGGAAAAAAATATTATATTAATAACGGGATAAACTGTAACTCTAATCATTTGAATTCTACTGTGTAGTAATGTTATTCTACTTTTTCATTCATTTATGGCTAATTATGAAATAAACTTATTAAATAGGTCTTTTAGATAATAAGTGCAACATATTGCATATTTTTTTAAAGCAAGCATATTATTATCTACGAGCCCAATTTGAGATCTGCTTATATTTCAATTTTACAATCTTTACAAGCTTACTACCAAATTACCTACATTAAATGAACTTTGAATAAATATCAAACAAGTTAAACATGTTAATTGGAACTGTGCATTCTCAGAGTAAATACAAATTGTGCACTTGAAACGGAAAATTATTGTCTGTTTACGCACATGTTAATAGTAATACTGAATTCCTAAATTGCAAATTCTATACTGTAACATTATATTAAAAGAAACTGCTTTTATATTATTAATGCTGTAGTAATTTCAGTAAATTCAATGGTTATAAAGAATAATTGTCAATGTATAATTATTTATGCTGGTTAAATTGCTTAATTATTTAAAAAAGTAATTAGTGAGTTTTGAGTCTCATTCTTCTAATCTTCTATGTAGGAAAAAACGTTAAAGAAAACACAATAAAAAGCAAGCCCCATTACAAGCCAATATTAATTTGTTTTTTTTTGCCTTGAGTTTTTCATGTGTAGGTACTATAATTATTATTTTGTATAATTTTAATACAAATATATATGTAAATAAAATACATAAAAATCTTGTAATTACAATATAAATTGTATTTATTATAGTTTTATCAATTTTGTGTTTGTGGAATAGTCATGTATTTTTGTATAGGACTAAATTATATAACTATCAAACCTTTAATAGGTACTTCATAGTACAAAATTGTGTAGAAATTGCTCTACTCTTTTTCTCCCATTAATAATTATCAATAACTACTATTAACAATAATTATTATTATTCAATGAGGTACATAAATAAACAAGTATTCTGTTCCTGATAATCTGTGTTTTCATTTTCGATCAACAACTCCTGACACATGAAAGAAACCAATCCACATATGTTACAAATTTACCTTTGAACTATGAATACGTTCAAGGTAAATGAACACAAAAAAGATAACGTAAGTGAGAGCTTATAACAGATAAAAATGTTACAATATATACCTCCGTGTGTTTACAATAACTTAATAAGAAAAATAACATGCAATACATATTGAGCCATAAATAATTTGATAGAGTTACAACCAGAGATAATAAGTACAACTAATGCTTTAGAAAAATAATTTAAGTTGGATCTACAATAAATAATAATTTACAATTTTTAATGATAATAAAGATATAATGAACATAAATAATAATGTACTGTAACTTGTTTATTGAATATTTTTATCAGAAAAACAGATTTTCAAACAAGATAAACCAGTCAAAATATTATTTCCAACTGAAGAGAGAAAGATATAATTATTTATGAAGTAAAGACACCAGACCAGAAGATCAAACAATCAGTCCGAGCAAAAGAGAGACACTGTGGTAAGCAACACAAATTATCAGACTTTGTGGTTCATGCATATTCAAATTTCTGTAAGTATGAGAAATTAAATATGTCAGAAGACTATTTTCAGATATATAATATAATAGATAATATATCTCGTAATCTAACATTATATACTTTTTATACAAATGGCAATGGCAACACCATACAAGATCTACAAGTCTATAAAAAGACTCCAAAACTCGTCAGATCAGTAATGATATGAAATCTAGAAACTACAGACAAGATAATATATCTTATCTTTTGTTGATAAAATGCAATGAAAAAAGTAAGCCAACGGCATAATTTAGCATTTAAATTTATGCAAAATTACTCCTATGTGTTGCAGATGTCATTTTTTCTACTTGGATTACTGTGTAAGTTAAATGTGCAAATTGAATTATAAAATATTAAATTAAAATAAATACTCAGCAAGTATATATTAAGTAAGAAAGGAAAGTTTCATGCACAAAATAATATTTATAAAGCTATTTAAATTTTAAAGAAATAAGAAAAACACCAACCTTAGAAAACACCAATCGCAGTATGCTTAAAATAATAGAGCTCGGATATATAAGAGATTTCCCTGCTTATATTGGATTTACCTTTCTTAGAGCATCTCTTCTTTTATTCCACATTATCATTCACAAGTCATGGAATTGATCTTACTTACTACGAGTGTAAGAACTTCATTGAAAGTTAATTAAACATGACTACCAAAATTTGACAACTCAATTATCTTATATAAATTAAGACTAAAATTGAGATACAGAAGCATCATGAACGTCATATTAATATACAATAAACTTCTACAATCTCTTTATACCACCATTTTAGTTGCTTCTTGTTACCAGCTACATACTTAACATCCGTGCTCTAATAGACTAAAAGTTAGTAAGAATTTATGATTCCAAATATAGGTTATACATTTTCATGTTTCTAAAAAAAAAAAAAGCAAAAGATCTTTAAACACATAAATCGATAACTGTAGAAAATTACATAGTTATAAATATTTACTGACATTCAAAGAAATTTAAATTATTTTTTATACAATAGACTTAAAAAAAATGTATGTTTAGTAATCAGTTCTTGGTAAATTTTAATGTAGCAAAAGAAAATAGTTTTGATTCATGTAATTCGCTTCGTATATCGATTGACAATTAAAGATGACTTACCATAATATTTGTATTCAGTCCACCAATTTTAAATTATAGTTAAGCTACTGTACAGTTTTGTGTGCTCGTTTTATTTACAATAATGCTAAAATAACTGCCCTTCGATTGAAATAATTATTTTCTATCCAAATAGCTTAATTTTCTATTGAAGTACCTTTTCTGAAGTGAAATATTTCAATAAATAAATATTTATGAGACCGGTTGTGCTCTCGGTATAATGAATAAAATAAACTGAAAACTACTTTGAAAACATAAAAGCTATGAAGATAGAGTATTTATATAAATGAGTAAAATTAAGAAATATTGTATTGATAAAATACATTGAGTATACAATAATAATGTATCTATATTAAACGTTAACATCCGAAATGTTTATAATATTTTATATATAAGCTTATATATAAGCTTATACGTTATTCCCACCAAGTTTAAATCAAGATTTCGAATATATTTTTATTCACAGGGAGTTTTGTAAAGTTATATTTAAACAGAGGAGGGTTAGAAAATCTACATTAAATCAAATACATTATTTTATATTTATGTATATCCCAATTTATTGAAAAGTGCTACAGATACAAATATATTTGACATATAGATTTTATATTTAATATTAATTTCAAAAATACATATATATTATGTAATCCATTAATAAGCAGAGACACTTAGAACTACAAAACGTTAAAATGCTGCATATAATTTCAAAAATATATCTCTTTGTTGTATTTATACAAAATCTCTCTTCAAAAGAATGAATAAATAGCTAAACTATGTTTTGTAATCATTTCCAAAATATGGGTTTCTTCGTTTGATACCATAAATTTCGATAACATTAAATAAACTCTCCCAATAGAGAATAAATCAAAACTAACGTGAATAAACAAAAACTTATATGGGAATGATCAAAAGTTTAAACATTTAACCTAAAAAGTTAGAAAAAAGCAACATAGCGATATAACTAAAGTCAGTCCAAACATAATGGACGTTTCATCTCAGTAAAATATTTACGGGAAACATTCAATCTGTGGACAAAATTGTCTTGTCCAAGCGACAAAGCCACATTATGATATACATACATTATAAGTCAATATAATACAGGCAAACAGGTCCAGACGACAAGTTATTGGCTGCGAAAAGCGTCTTCGTTAGTATTGTTAGTATATTCTAGTATACAATTTCACAAACAACACCTTACAGATTGGGCTTTTAGCAATAATCAATAAACACAGAGGTGATTGTGTTACACGTAGTGCTCGAATATTAGACTGCTTCTTCACTTATAAGACATTATAGCTATGGGCAGAACAACGATGATGAGCCAGATCCGAATACTAAATTTCGTACATTGTCAACAACAATATTGCGCACTCGACACATTAATCTCGAAGACTCGGTCAGCGGAGTTAAACTATACTTTCCAGAAACAAGCAAAATCTCCATCACAATAATTAGGCACTCAAAATAAAAACCTGTACTAGTTTGTACTTCTGTTCATATAACAGTCCTTTGCAACTTATTAGGATTTGTACAACTTAAGGTGAAATTTTTGATGGTTAAGACAATGGTTATCTTATATAAAATATCCTTTGGAAAAATTTAGTAATTTGACCTTCTATCTGCGTTCCTTATAGAGTTGGCAAGGCAGAGAGCGAAGATGGCACCGATTATCTAAAACATGAAACATTACATTAACACATTGTGATCGGGAGACGCATAAATGCGTTCCTCGCTGCTTGGCGCTAGAGGCCGGGAGACGCATTTATGCGTCTGCATAGACTGGCGGTGGTATACGGAAAACGGATGAACGCTCGCTTTACCCGAGCAGGTACCGGTGCCGTATCTTTTGCCAGCTGTTTACAAACATTAGACCACCTGATGACACAAACAAATATCGAAGTATTTGAAACCATGGTCATAAAAAATAACGGTAAACTATACACAACAGAACACAATAGTTATTACTGCAAACTATATATACAGAGACTGTGTTTTGTACGCTATCGCGTTGACCATTATTAGGTTTTTTTGTTTCTGATTACATCTAATAAAAAATTTCAAAAAAATTGTGATTTTTTATAACAATGTAATTTTGATCGTAAAAGTGTGTTTTTCGCTTTCCATTTCATTTATTGTATAGTAATTTTGTGTACAAAACATGTATGTATAATAAATAAATAAAGCAATTATTTCAGATTAAGACACTAAAAGTTTTTTTGAAAAATACCCAATAGTTCGAAAGATATGGCTATTTTACAGAAACTGTAATTTGAGACGTATATATCAAAAAAACCCCCCCGATCTCAGCCCCTAGGTGACAAAAAAATCACCTGATCACAATGTGTTAAGAAATCTTTAAAAATATTTTTTTTAAAAATGACCTAAAAGGTGCAAGGGAACATTCTAAATCAATAATGAAATGCTACATTCAAAAAAACATTATTCATCAAAATCACATAATATGAAAGCAGGAGTTCTCACCTCAACAACAGCCACGCCAATGGCAATACCGCCGATGGTTTTGCCTGCGAATTTGAGAGCCGAGGACATGGCCGGGACGCATCCTGTAGAGTAGGCAGACAGAATAGTGCACTCGCCGCCCATGACATTCTGAACAGTTCCCTCTCCAGAACAACAGCTATGGGGAATCGTGAGGGACACTCCGTAGTCCGTGGGTCCGTTCAATCCACAGCACTCGAACTACACAAGTGTCAAAAACAGGAAAAAGGTTAAATACAAATAAATCAAATCATTTATATTAAATCGTGCAGCAATTAGAAACTATTATAGTGTATTTGATTATGCATCATAGCAGAGATTAATAAAAAAAACAGGAAGTGTAAAGGTATTGTTGAATATTGTCATTATTTTAAACCTTTTGACTGAATTGATACAAAAGGAAAAAAGAATTGATTATTAAGGGCTCTAATGAGAAGTTTACAAAATCTTTGATATAGTGTTTTACCATAGTTTTGTATCATAGACGTGATATTACCGTATTTTTATAATAATCAATATCTTTTAAAAAATTTGAGCTAGCTCTCCATATCCCACTATTGAAGAGTGAATAAATAAATTTAAAAAACCATCTTTTATCGTTCACTTAGTATAGTATTAGTAAAAATTGTATGTTTTTAATCATAATTGTATTTTTTCGCAAACAGTCATGTACTAACCTTGCCCTGCATAATGTTGAAAGCCTCGGTGGCAACTTCATCATTCGCCTGCACTTTCTTGAATGCAAGCCTCAGGGAATCCGCAATAGCATTGTCAATGTCTCCGATGTACACGAACACGAGGATCGCAATCACAACTTGGATGATGATGATGACAAGCATGAAGATCGCATACTGAAATCAATAAAAAATATATATATTAATGAAATTGTAACAACCCTTCGACACAATTTAAAATGACTACATGGTTATCGTTAATATTAGAAATTAATATAAATCATCCCACAAAGTGGAACAATTATAAAAATTATTAAAATGAAAAACTTTTGAATGCAGCTTAACACGTTTACCGGGCTTATTCAAACACAATAAATAAATTTGTATTTTACACATCATTTCAAAACATTTAATTTACTCTTTTTCATTATACTGACCGCGATTCTAAAGTTTATATTATTTTGTGTTATTAATATTGCACTCATCACAATAGCGATACACTATATATGTATATATGTATGTATATGACTAATATAATGAATAAAGTACGCAGGCAAGCGTCGCTATACCGGGATTATTTCGTGACAGCCGAAATATTACGACTTATGACTTCATTATTTTTGCATTTGCAATATCGCGTGGGAAGCGTCAAATTCGCAATAGCCGCCATTCTTCCAGTCAATTGTCCGGAAGCAGCTCGTTCCGCGGGACACTCGGCGTCTTGCCGTGGAGCTCGTTTTATAATTATGTACGGGCGCGTGTGCGTGAATACGTGTATTCTATTCCGTCTGTGTCCGGAAGGCCGGCCGGTGACGCAATCGGGGGCTCAGCTTCGCAAACCGCATTCTGAAAAGGCAGATAAAACGACCGTTTTTTTGCGGTTCTATTTTGAATATTCTGACGAAGCAAAATCGAGTCTCGGCGAGGCTCGGGCGCTACCGGCGAGTGTCTCCGCGCTGGAGAGCGGCCGGGCGGAGCGGGGAAGCGCGTCCTCGAGAGTCGCGGCGGCCGTCTGGAAATCTTCCGTTCCTCGGACGCGACCGCGACCGCTCGCGCCCCGAGTCGCAGATAGCGGAGGCGTCCGATCGCATCCGACGTTATTAGAACCGAAAATAGCAATGACACTAAAAAATTCCATTCGAATAGTACGATACCAGACTAGCGCGCTCGTAAAATCTGCGCTTTGTGCGCTGCAAAGCGGTAATACAATAACGCGGCTGATGAGGCCCACACCCGTGTTTCGGTGCCTACTTGTACTGTGGATTCGTTCATTTTCATTTCAAATAAACATTGCGTTTATTTAATATATTTTTTAAGTTAAATCATTATTTTTTTACAGTACAATTTTGTAAATTCTGTGAGCGAACTTTGTTGTGAGCGAACTTTGTTGTGAGCATTTTTTTATTGTTACCCTTTTGACATACGAAATGCGTTAAGACCCCGGAACGGTCGGATCGATAGCCGGAGGATGTCGGCATGTCGGTTCACCTGAAGACGCGTGACGGCGACGATGAGGACGTTGAACTGTGCGTTTCCCCCCAAAATATTTGGATGCGTATACAAAAACATCTTAGAAAAATGTCCCCTGCTCTTTTATTTTTGGAGGATTCATTAACGAGCCCTAATTTACGCTCCCGACTCGTTTAAATATGCGCTGAACTATTAGTGAACACGGCGACCGGTGGGGTTTGGGATTTTACTAAAATCGGCCGGAAGATCGAGTCGATTATCCGTGTAAGATTTCGTATCGATTGAATTATTTGTGTCGTGAAATGTTCGACCGGTAAATTCGAGTATGAATGACGAAATCGACGCGTTCGACATCGGCATTCGTTGAAATCGTCCCTTCGGACGAGTCACATTATGTATCATTCTGGTATCTAGAACGACGAAGGACGAAAGAAGATCGTTTCACCTAATTAATAAAATGCAATAGCGGTTGAGTTTAATACAATACACGAAACTCCCAAGAGAGCGAACACAGCACGTCACGGGGGGCGGGCGGCAGTCACTTGTTGCATTGCCAATCCTGCCTCGGTTTTGTGATGTTCGGCCGGCTGTTTATTTTGTGTCCGATCGGATATCCCGAAGTACATAATCCGGCTCGACCTCAGCGAGTGGATTGGCTTTCGCCGGCACTCCCTGCCGAGGTGACGGCCCCATTAGCAAATAACCGAAGCGTTAATGGCACGAGCGAGCTCCGCTAGTATGCTAATTCACATTTGGGGTAATGAACGATAAAACGAGTCGGTGCGACTCGAGGATGGTGCACTCTGCAAATAAAGAGAAAGTCTGATATTATGACATTCGACGCTCGCAGTCGTAGAATCCGCGGTATCACTGTTTTCTGATTTTTTGGCAGCGTATTCGATAGACTTGAAAAAATAAATAAAACACGTGTATATTAATCTTCCAGGTAACATGCGAAGTGTCAACGCACCTCGCGTATCCGTCTCGTGCATTTTGACAAAATAACCGTTTATGGCATTTCGAATATTACGTGATGCTTATAAATTCGTCATTACTCGAAGGAGACCTTTTCTATCCGAATTATTTATAAATGGAAGGGTATAAAAAAGTAGATACCTAGTCAAAAAATCTTGTCACGCGTGCTTCCTGGACAGGAAGTATTTTCCGTCGCTCCGTAAAGGCGTCGTTGATTAAAAATTCGTTTACGAGACTTGTATTTATAATTCATAAAATAAATTATCTAGATAACAGAGCGGTTCGATAGTCAAATACTCTAAAGTGTCGGCTTTAACCCTTTGCACTCGAGAGGTGCGGATTCCGCACCACACGATGTACTGCCGCAACTCGAGTGGTGCGGATTCCGCACCACTTTGTTTGATGCGGAAATTCGATGTGCGATGATAACTATTTATGGTTTCTTATCTAGTGATTTCTTCTTTATGTTTATGTGATCTTGTTCTTTAAAGTTCGTTACTAAGCACTGCGTATATAATTTTACAAAGATCATGTTATCTCCTTTTCAAACTACGCTAGAATTGCTTATCTAAGATTAGTGCGGCACCATAAAGCGAACTGCATTTTTGGTCTCATTTCGAACTTGACAGCCATGGCAATATGACTGGATGCGTACCTAATCAACCCATATATTTTTTGCCCTTACTTCTTATCGTAATAATTCATTTGAAGGTCCTTATTTGCTTAAATTTATATTGCACTGAAGGAAAGACTTTTTTCTCCCTCAAAATATCAATAACCTCTTCATTCACTTATCGAACCATTATTTTGTTTGGTTTATAATATATAATAATATTATGATAATGTGTATCTCACTCAACAGCTGAGAGGAGAACAGCCGCATAATCACTTGTGGTATATGAAAACATTAGTTCGGCAATTGACGGGAGATTTTTGTCAGACACGTGCTAGAGCTTCACTTCAACCTGCGATTCCGAAAATATCCCCCTTAGTGGAAAGCTGCATAACGTTCTAACAGGAGTTAGGAAGAATTGCAAAGTCTGCTATCAAAAAAATAAACCCGGCAAAAGACATCAAACGACATACTATTGTGATACTTGTCCCGAAAAGCCGGGCATGCATCTCGGCAATTGTTACATGAAATATCATACAAAGCAAAATTACAAAGACTTATGTTTACGAAATTATCTTCGTTAAGATGTAAATATACATTAAATATTAAAATAAAAAAGTTTTATGGGTTAATTTGTGTGTGTGATCATTTTAAGTTAGAGGTGAAAAATTCATCAAAAGTGCTACGAAACGCTTCGAGTTGCTGATTAGTCCGCGCGGAAACGGTCTCGAGCGCAAAGGGTTAAAATAATGCGAGTGCCTTTGTTAAATGGAGGTAGCTGTGTATTAGACGAAAATCTCGACCGACACGGCCTTAGATGTCAATTTGTATTTAATTTAAATGTATTAATTAAATCTTGAGAAATGTTCAGTATACAGAAAACACAGGTATTTAAATTTAAATGTGTATACACCCAAGTAAACACTCGCGCCAGTACAACAAACCAAGACCTATACGTTTATTATGAATATTTATGATTTATTCACCAGAAAACTCTCAAGTCAGGCTTTTTCAGAAAAATCACGTTCGTAAGTTTCATACTTAACGAAGTCGTCAAACGTAATTCATATTATCAATAAAACGTTATTTTTCAAACGTCTTTAGTGTATTTATTAAATCAAGAAATGCACTCGTGTAAGTGGACAAAAATGACGGACAAAAAATTTACCTGGATGCATTTTTTACAGTTTGAATCGCGACGCTGCAATAACAGGACGGAATACACGTTGAGTCGATTTAAAGATAAATCAATATCTGCATGTCTAGAGACATAATCAGTAGCCAGGTTAAGCAACTTTGTCTACTAAACGATTTGTCAACCAAGCAGTTGACAAATCCACCGGTAATTACACTAGAATTAGCACTCCCGATATGAGCAGACTCCCGGGCGTGCGAGACACGATATGTATGTGAAGAGACTCACCGTGACGATCATACAATGGCTCTCTCGAACAGCGCCGCAGCAGCCGAAGAAGGCGACAATGAAGACGATAGAGCCGACGATGATGAGAATCAGTGGAGGAGCCGAGACCTTACCGTCCAGCAGGGAGGTGACCTCAGTCATCTTCAGCTTGAAGGCCACCCCCAGCCCCAGGAGGGCGAGCCCGCATAGCTGCAACACAAACAACACAATTATTGCAGGCAGTCGAAGTATTCAGAACTCCTCTTCAAACATAAATCGTACACCCACATCTAGTAACACACCAAACATCTAACACACGGCTTATTTCACTTTCAATTACATTATACGTTAAACTCAATGCACCATCTACATTATTGTCAAATATCTATACTTTTTATCGAGTAAGTATTGATTTTATTATGACTCACAATAAAATTGCAAAATTTATTTTTACTTAATACCTACAAAATACACAAAAATGCACTTGTGCAATTTGTGCATTTGTCGGGCACGTTACAAAGCAGGGTCAAGTGTAGTCAACTCAAATGGAAGTCGATGAAAACTCGCATACTATTGACTCGGATATAGACGAATGTGCGATAGAATCATAAAGCCAACAAGGCAATCAATAACTATACAAACAAATGTAAAGCTTCCTAGCGTTATACTTGATAAATAGATTTTTAAGGCCTCTACACACATAGCATTAAACCGTGCCACCAACTTGCAGCTAGCCAATGCAGGACGCTATTGGCTAGCTGCAAGTTGGTGGCACGATTTGTTGCTATGTGATGACCGACCCAAAAAAACCAATTTCGATACCTTTTGTGATGTGTTGAAAAAAACCCATGAATAATGTTGAAACGTGGGTGTTTTCTACACATCCATAATATTACTGTGGTTTAGTAGATTGTATTTTACATTCAAGTGGTTTACAGTGTTGACGCTTTAATACTAGCCAAAGCGGCATTTTATAATAGAATTTTAAGCGAATGAAAACACAATTCACAATATTCAGATTGTTTCTCATAGTCTGCAGATATTGATCACGGCGCGAAGGTTAATAGAAGCGAAATAAGTCATATTCCAAGCACGTAAGACCCCCGACGCCAGGCCCAGACTGCCCGCCGAGGAACTAGGAAATCCCTCGGGAGGCCCTGACACAATATTTAATTATCACAGGAAAACATGTGCAATATATCGTTTTGAGTCTATATAGTATCGGGCAAATATCTGCAGAGCTTTGTTCGTGTGCGTATTTAAGGCAGTTGGTTCCAGCCTTTTAATTGCCTCTGGTGTCCAAACGGACACCAGAGGCAATTTGCAGAGGTAAATTTGGGTAAAATCTTTTTACTTCAGTCAAAATTAATAGAGACTAAATAAAGGTTTAAAAAAGATTACTTTTTATATGTATATAATTTTATAATTAAATATGTGTTTTAGTGGTTTTTTTTCTTTAACTATCTTCTCTCAATTCACCACATTTGTTGTCAGTCGTAGATATTAGAATAAGTCAAGGTGTATTTTTATTCGACATTAATATTGTGGTAATAATGAACAACTGAGCAATCGACACCAGCATTACATTTTACAATACCTTTTAATTGTCAGAAGCGAGTGTAAAACGCAATGCGGTATGCATAGAAGACTCCTTATGCAACAGGTTAATCAACTTAACTGCGTATTTTGATTTATTTAAAAACAAATTTTACTCCAGGCCTTTCAACTGTGACTAAATGAGGTTCGTAAGACCCTCGAATGTTTTCCTGCGTGGCCTCAGCCTCAGAGTCCGGCTCTGACGATGGCTGTATTACATCACGCCATTTTGCATGAGAAATAAAGTGAACAATATCAGAATCGAATAATGATCAATTGAATGATTCACATACAAGAAAGACATTTTGTCAAATCACAATAATAACGAAAAAAAACACGAGACTTGATATAAATATAAATGTTATTTAAAAACATTTTTTTACAAAAATATCGATTAGTTGTAAAGCTACTTTAACTGTAAATGCGACTGCTATTGGCAGTCGCATTTAGAGTGCCACATACGAGAATGACTGGCTTGCGATAGTGCCACAGGAAGCAGGTGGTGTGACTTTCAAAGTAAAATATACTCAATGTACGTTCACGGCGTCATTATGCAAACCCCGCACCAGCAACAGGAAGGATAGTTTCATGGGGGCCGTGGACATAGTTCAATATTTTTAACGAGATTTATATTAGACGAAGTTAATATAAATATTCGTCCCGCCATGGCTCAAAATGAAACAAAGCTCGATGAAAGGACACGAGTTATCGCCGAGGAAATCTAGAGCTGTGTGTGAATTCGGGTGTGACGTATTTAAATGTTCCGTGAGGATCATCCGTATCAAACCATTTCAAAAGGGGAGAGTGAAAAACCTTCGTTTGCTATCTCAGATTTGATTGAGACACACTGAGGACTTCCGAGTAGACGTTTTGAAATAATTTTATTTGAACGTGATTTTCTCTGTTCAAATATCACAGGTACAGTACTTAAGCTCCAGTTCTAACGGCGTACCTGGGTTCATAAAAATATCGCCTTTCTTACGAGGTTACAATAAAGATGTCTCATAAACATTATTTGCTCAATTTTATATACCGGGGCTTTCGAAGAGTATTCCGAGAAAAAAATGTGATTCAAGATAAGCGCAACAGACTTCCACGAAATCCACGGCGGGACGAGAGGGAAAATCGAACAAGGTCCGGTGACACGGAAAACATCGCAGCGTTTGTGGAAACTCAGTCATCGGTCGCACTGCCCACGGCAATATCGAATGCAGGTTTCTGTTAGTCGTTACGATCCGCAACGAGTTCAGGGCGAGCGCAGAGTCGGCGGTCGAGCAAAAACTTTCGCTTCCACTCACCTTTCCTTTCGTTTCGAGTTGACTTTCACATTTTTTGCCAGCGCGAAAAAACGCACAATTCAACACAGCGCATGGAATCGCGAGAGAAGAAAGAATGAAACGGACATTTGAAATTCGATGCGGTTGTCAAAAATTTAATATAAAATTTTGTATAAATTCGCAAGTTCAACACTAGCTTCGTAACGACGGTAACGCGAGGCGGACTCCTCCGAAACGCAAGCTTTACGGCAATTAAAAAAAAACTCCACCCACGTAGTTCAATCGATCGACAAGCATGTTAAAACAGTTATCATCAATACTAAATAATAATAAAACATATGCCAGTTTGACAGATGAAAATTGCGGACAGAATACATGCTTATGATTATAACGGCGATTTATTTTAGTTGTAAATAATTCGCGTGTCGAGTAGACACACGAGATGCGTCACACGGTCACACGATACACGTAATTAATATTATGCATACTGAGTACTCGCTAGAAGCGGTTAACGCTGACATCATTTCTAGATTCTTCGCGAGGATGGCGAGGGCGTGGAAAATTAGGTGACTCCGGCCGAAAAGATTAGCTCGCCAATAAAACGACACACTCTGTCACTACAATGGAGAGCCATACTTATGTTATAAATTATTTTCTACACAATTTCTATAGATACGGTTGTTTATTCTCGCAATTCAATAGTTCTCCAAATCTGGGTCAAGTGCTACTCGCCCAGCGCGGAGGATATTCATTAGCATTTGCAGTTTAACGTCATTCGCACAGGTTATAAAATAAGTTTTATACCGATCAATAAAACCTGTACTGTAGATGAATATTTAGCAAACAACTAAATTTACCAAAATACCAACAAAAAATAATTATTAACAAAAAATATTCGTAATGTCACCGTAGCGGTAGATAGAAATGTAACTCGTAGTTTTTATCGTCGTTCGAGTTTACATCTGCGACTACGTTATACATTCAATCGAGTGTTATAATAACAGTGTGCAGTGTCGGAAGCGAGTATCTCGCAATATCTCAATACGAACGGCCGTGGACTCGCAATTTAATAGAAATCCGTTACGAGTGCCCGACCAAATGAGTAATACTTACAAAATCACAAATTAATGAAACAGGTTATGAAATAAAATAATAAAATAAACTGCCTTCGCGGCGGCCTGCAATCGGGGAGTACTGTTTCAATTTGCAGTCGTCTCGTTTTCGGCGAGACGAAAGGCGAAAAATTTAAGGGTACATCGTGTCTCGAATGCGATCAAAAAACGGGCAACAAATAACATGACACGCACTAAGGTAATATCGAAATTTTGAGGGGTAACGATTCACACATTTTTACTAGATATAAGGAAACGCGGCGCGCCGGCGGACGAGCGAATCGTTCCATTTATCCATCCTGCCGCACCGCCCGGCGCTCCTCCCGCGCTGCATCGGACCCGTTTTGGGTTCCGACTCGATACAGACAAAAATCACAAAAGCCAATTTGCTATCTACTATTTATGACATCCGACACGATGAGTTGTTTTTTTTTTTGTCAGATTTTTTTGAATTTCAACACATCGAAAAGTACATAATTAAATCGGCGTCAGGCGATAAGGCCGTCCTATCGTATAAAATGCACGCACCGCAAACAAAAAATAGAAAACATTATGAAACGCGATAATAACAACTATGCGAGAGTCGTCTTCCCACTCTCGGTGCGAGGAGGGCCGCAACGGGGAAAGTGTCGAGTATCAGCATTCGGTAGTTCTCTCGATCGGCGGCCGATCGGTCGCAAAGCTTTCAAAAATGAGAACGGGATCGTCGCTGAAAATAAGCGCGATGGCCTAATCCGCAGCGATGCTGAGACGCATCAAGGCGATACCGGCGGAAACGGGCCCGGCGCTCGGCCAGACCGCGCGGCGCGCCCCGCCCCCCCCGCTCCAGCGCGAGGCACCGCCAGTCTTCGCGGCCATCGGAAGTCCGCCCGGAGGAGCGCCCGGTGGGGCGTCACGAGCGGCCGGGCGGGGAACGGGAACGGGAACGACCGGCGCCCCGCAATCGATACGGGCACGGCGACGCCCGAGCTCGCGTACCGATCGCCACTTTCATCACGTCGGGCTCGATGATTATTTTTTCAGAAATGCATCATGTGTATCGACATACTGTAATCGAAAATAATATCTTCATATGATGAAATTATAATTTTACTATCTGGCCCGTATCTATCCAGATAAACATGTCTGTTTTTGAACATTTAAAAAATCATTATTTCACTTACCCGTAGATTTGACTCTGAGAATACGGAAAAAATATATTAATTTAACTAGTTTTTTTATTTCTTGAATTTGCGATGCAAACCGATCGCTTTAGTTGGCGCCCAGCGGTTATGCGCTCCCGTTGGAAAATAAAATGTCACAAGTTGGTTAGTAAAAATAAAATTATTGTAAAAAAATACCCTCCACATATCAGTCGATTGTGCGGTACGGTTTGCATTGTTTTGAGTAAGTATCAACAACAACAACAAAAAAAAACCATTTGTGTCGTGTGTGCACGAAACGTAAAACTGTTAGAAGGCAACCTGTAGTTCCCCTAGTTGAAATACAACATCATAACGTGCACCCGGACAGACATGCGATATCCGTCGGGCATGTCGGTGCACCGACGACTTCCTCGCAGAACAACGGAAGCACTTTTACTTTACAATATGGTCAACTGCGGTGATACGATCGATTATATTTATCAATTAACACATTGTAATAACTCAATATCCCGAGTACTCTCGAAGACGCCTCGGAAATATGGCGATAATCTACGAAGTAAAATCATTTACCGAATCTATAAACTCCAAGAATGTCGACATATAATACACGCTTGGTACTTGAAAGTATTACCTCCACGTTGAAGTTTCAACCGGTGGTGCAGACCACGAGACGATAGAAACGGTATCGAAAGCACCGGCAGCGATGGAAGAAGCAGCCTAAGCGATACCTTTGGACAGGTAATGGTGGTTATTGGGCACAGCATACAGAAAATAATTTCTCCCTTATCGGAATCGATAGTCATTCGAGAATTCGTTCCTCGTAAAGCAGAGGATGAAGCTGTACTTAGAAGACAGATGATGTCGATGACGACAAATTAATATAGCCGTGCTGCGGGGTGCAGTGTAACTGTAATTCAATTATCGGGTGTGTGCTATTGTCATTTAACGGGTATACGATAGACAATATACTCAAATAAACATTATAATGTGTTGTAAACATAATTAAACATTTTATAAATATCTTGAAACTTTTAAACAATATAAATAAATATTATAGAATAATACAAATTATACTACAAGTATTAGGGAATTATCAATTTTCGAAGTCTTGAGTTTCTACTTATATTTTATCGCAGAAGATAAAATTTAAGTACAAATATTTAAAATAGAATGAATCACCATAGCGGAATCGATAGTTCTCTTGATAAGAAATTTTTAGTCACCAGTGAAATTTCTCCATAAATTGACAATTGTAACCATTTTTTATTTATTTAAATATACATATCATCTGCGCCGCAGTGTTTCATAGTAAATTTTAGCTAAAATTTGTAATCTCTGTGTATGAAAATAATATTTATGTACGCCAAACATTTGTAACAAACCACAAAGAAATATAACGTTGTCGAGGGACATTTGAATGGTGAAGATCCATTATAATAATGATAAACAATAACTTTTTATTTAAATCTTCACTGTGAGTTTATTAGAATTATTTTGCATAACTAGTTTCGACCTTATACACCAGGTCATCATCAGATGCATGACTAAACTCCTAGTAATTTAAGAAATATAACATTTATTTATAATAATATGAAGTGCTTGAGGAAATAGATGCTTCTCATAATTTATATTTTTAAGTATACTGTCTCATCTGCGCGTTCAGTCGAAGATCCGGGCAAGAATAAAGGGTTTACTGAGACATTTTTACTTAATTTATGCAGTCGTTAAAGGTTCAGAACATCCCAGAGCATGGGGTGAAGAAAAAATCTAGCTCGCGAATTCGTCACTTGTGCTGATAGAGTTGGCCGAGAAGTAATATCGCTGTACTCGTGTAATTCTGTGGATGTCAATTATAACTCGATTGACGAGATGATTCGCACTGAAAATGTGTCATGACACAGAGCGATGCAGACAGCAGGGGCGGGCTTTCGATAGTGCAACGAGGGTGCTACGGTATCTCCCATTTCATGCACAGATACACGGCGATCAATAAAAAAGGCGATCATTGAACGAATCTAACTAGCAATAATAGTATTGTTTGAGTTTTAGAAGAAAAAAAAATTCGAAAACAACATGTCTTATCACTTGAGAACAATATTTCACATATGTCACAATGAGAACATACCGTTGCCCCAGTTGGGAATTGCATCCGATCCCCATAACATTGGCTATATTATTCCCGGCCAGCACACGGCTCGTATCGGTCGATGGGTAATTTTTCCCCACCTGGTAGGTTCCCATCCAGTATTTATTATTGAAACCAACGCCGATGTATTCCTGAGTGTGCCGGTATCGATTATCGACTGCGGGTGCACCGATCCCACCGCGCCGTGCAGAGAGCGGAGTCGGCGGCCTGGGCTGCCGGGGCGGTCGGTCCGGCGCGCGGCCTTTGTCGGAGTATCGACAGGCCGGGGCTACATTATGTATAACTACCTCGCGGCGACTCCACCGCGTTTTATTGCACTGCAGGTGATATTTTTATCGAGCCCTATATTTACGCCAAAGAACTGTGAATAAACAATTCACCTTATGTACCCGAGTCGCTTACACTAAATGAGATCGTTTCATTATAATAATAGCTTTTTTTTATGATTTGCATATAACACTAAAACTGCTTAAAGAAATAACCAAAATACAATTATAAATATAAGACAATTAAACCGCGCGTCGGTTAACTGTATTGTATTGCGTTGTTTGTGCAACCGCGACAAATTAACCTATGTCATATTGAGTCACATACTTCCATAATAGTAACATTAAAAGTAATCAGCATATTATTATGCAGAGTACAGGTACGCCTGCCTTATTTCTCCACAGCTTATTATTCGAATCGAATCTTACGTCATCTTTTGTTTGTTAATCTGTCAATATTGTAAAATATTTTGAATACACTTCTTTACTCAAAAACTTTATATTTTTGTTTTGTTGAACCGACATGTTTGGACTACTATCGACCTATTTATAATATATTATATGATTTAACATCTCATCTATATTTGTAATGGGCTATATATAGTCGAATTGTTGTATATCTCTGTTTCCTAAAACCGTGCAATTTGAAAAGTACTTTTGAAGCATATCGGTTTGATCGAATAGAAAAATACCGATTGAACAAAAAATCATCTAGATAGGGAATTATCGTCGAATTTTCGAAATCTCTTCCACCGTAGACGGCGAAACCGTTTTTGAGGTCGCATCCAAATCACCCGAAGCCATCCGATCCCCTCCGACAAATAACCGGGGGGGGAGGGCTGATTCCTCGCATAGTAAACGCTCAACTCGCAATTCAAACCGGACGCCGTTTCGGTAACATTCACGGAAGGAGAATCACGGGACAAAAGACCTCACGGTTGAGAAACCTGAAAAGGCAGAACGGGGAGTCCGAGAATACGTCTGCGCCGAGAGGCCGGGGGCAAACGACACCTGATGCTCGTCGCTTCTCAGGAACGGCACGAAACGGAGCGAGCGCTTCGAAATGGCGGGAGAGGCTTATCATAATCTCGGATGGTGCGTTCGAGGTGCGCACTCGATACTGATAAAACAATATACAAATAGAGGCTTCGAGTCGCGGTCGCAAAAAACTCGACGCCCGATAGGAGTTCCACTCGATAAAACTTCTACTCTGATTCCTCACGAAAGGTCTCCGCCTGCCGTCGCTCCGAGCCCGCGGGGAGTAGAGCGCCACTAGCTCTCGGATATCTCTTCCCGCTTTGCTACCGCTTAAATCTTAAACCTCTAAAGATAAACACGCTAAATGTATTCATAGTTTCATCATTAAGTTAAATTCTTACAAACGTATTTACTAACATTCAATTTGCTCGTCTGAAACTAATACCTCCGCTCAAATAATCTTTATGCACAACACTGATGACGAACAGCCGTCGATAATAATTCTGACGCCGGATACGATTTCTACACGGGCGGCAGTGGGTGTCGGGATACAAACGCAAACATGCGTCCGCATAGATATTTTTTTTATGGGTCTTCACAATATTACACAAAGTTAACGGGGAAATAAACTATGTTTATAGCAGCTTACAATTTTTGTATGTGAACTCCATCGCTATTTATAAAATGTTATTTCAAAGTGATGTTCCTATGAAATGTAAGCGGAGAGAGCGCGCCGGGCCGCGTAGGCAGGCGGGCAGGCGTCCTCTTCACCGCTGCCCCGCGACCCTTCCCGTAAATTCCGGTCGGCCTCAAGGACGTGGGACTCGGGCCATCTCTGTACCTGGGGTGCGCTGGCTCCCTGCGACGCGGGTAGCGTGACACTACTTTTGATCATTATTATTTACCACATCGGAAACGCTAAATTTAATTGAAATATATTATAACAATATTGTTTGTCCGCGTTGATAATGTTTGAGATACGTGGAAACTGGTGAAGCTCGAGTGTTAATAGACAGCGTCATTATTTAATTACGGATTAATCTAATCAGTAATTAAAAAACCGATCGAAGTGAGGATATTTAGTAAAAAAAAATTGATAACAGTGCATTTACCCGTTTACCGTTGGACACAAATGCTACTTACAATAAAAAACAATATACAAAGTTAATTAATATTTTATCGTTCATCATAACGTTTCCGAAACATTCCAACTAATATTTTTTTGTAAAACACATTAGTTCTCCAAAACGGGATGCCAATCGACGTTTAATATTTTAAAATAAACAAAAACCTTTGCATAATAAGCCAATTAATTTCATAAAAATATGTATATTTAACATTTTAATTACATTTGACTTCAATTAAAAAAAAAATGATCCTTCCTCGCCACTCACGAACAAGAGCATGACTCAAAATATTTCATATAATTGAAACAGGACCTCCCAGAATATGGAATGTAGATTGTCAAAGTTTTGTGTTAACGAAGAATTAAGCAAGAATTAATGGTAGCTATTTAATAATACATCGGGTGGTGGACATCTGAGGGGGGTCAATCGATAAAAAGTGTTTTCGGAAGTAGGTCAGTCGTTGTTTACGATACAGACAGTAATAGTGATCAAAGCATCGTAGAGACAAATCGCGTAGTGAAGCTAGATAACAAGAATTTGATTAAATGTCAATCAAATATATATTAGATCACAATATCCTGGCAGTTTTGCAAACGAACCGTACGGACAGATGCATACTGGAAATTGGAAAGGCAAAAAAAAAAAACCTTACTAGATAAAAACATAACCAGTCTGGATTATCTCTTGCATGGGGACGCTCCCGCCGGGTGGACTTTGAGAACCGGCATTGAACTTACAAACTGAACGTCGTGTTTTGGATGAAATCTTATATATGAAGCATTTCCATACTCAAGATTCAAATATGATGTACAAACCGATAGTAACGTTTCCGCAATACCTCAATTACTAAAATAAACAAAATTTCAAATATTTTCAATAAAAATAATAGGACGAATTTTAGCGTTTAGCGTTGTCGAATCAATTCGTAGAAATCAATCTGCTGGCAAGCAGGGCCGTAAAAATAAAATAATAAAAATTAATACATTCCACCTGTGGGTGTCGTCTGTGAGGCATTCGATACTCTATGGTTGGTGTAAAAGTTTTGAGCAGTCTATGATACTGGCGATTTTGTATTTCGAACCTAACAAAAAAAACAAAATGGCAACAGGTTTAACCATCATTGTTTTCGAAGCGATAGTAATAAAATAAAACACAGATTTCAAACCGAATGACAAAAAATTATAGATACATTTGTGTGTGTATAAATTATTTACGCGCTTATACTAATGCACACGCAAAGATTTCGGCGGGGATCCATGAACCGCGATATTTTTAGACAACAATATCATTTTAACAGGTGGCCGCTGACACGCCCCACGCCCCATGCGTTTTCGCAAACTAGCAGCGAGGTTGGATTTATTTACAAACCGCCTCGATCGAGAGTATCAACGGGTGCACCGATTCGCATTCATTCCGTCTTCAACGCGATCACTCGACGAGCACACCGCGCATTCATCGCAGATCCAAAAGTCACTAACCCAGTCGGCGGAAATATTTACGATAAACATTATTTGTAAAACTCACCGCGAAGAGGAGGTTAAAGAAGAAAAGAGTATATTTCACGAAACTTGTACCACAGCCCATGGTGAACTGCTTTAATTTGTATTATTTGATATAAAATGAAAACAGTTTTTGTTAAGAACTTCACACAACAGTTGTATCGGAACTACGGCCACGATACTCACTCCACGAGGCTCCAAATGCGACTGACGCGGGCCGTACGTCGCTTGCCTGCGTCGCTCGCTGCGTCTCCAGCGGCCACCGGCTGGGCTATTTTAACGTAGTGATTTTGGCGTCCGACGAGCTGGCGTCAGCGCTGCGAGCATAGTGATGTGCACTATGCACAACAAATCCTATATATTTTTATTTTAAATATATATTTAAAATAATTCGAATCGTGATTGTTAACGTTATAAGTAATTTAAAATAATAATTTCTAAATATAACACTAAGATCGCTGCATTAAAATAGCGGAAACCATTAAAAATATTTTTTTATATCAGTTATAAATTTCGATGACAAGTATCGTTTTTATTTGTTTTTGTCTTTTAAATATTTTTTTACGTACGAAGTATATTAAATATTTTTACATTTTACGCGGTATTTCGCATACATTAATAATATATTAGATTCGTAATATAAATAGCACGAAAAGAAACAGTGAAGTTTGTTAACGTTAAATAGAAAAGGTTTCTCGGATTATGAACATAAATAGAAAATAATAACATATTTTTCATTTATTTACACTTAATAAATAATTGTAAAGCTGAGTAACATCCCTAGTGGCTACGCTCACACGAAGAGTTTCTTGTCTGCTCGCACACGTGCGTTTTAACTCTCGTCTTGTCTCGTTCTGCTCGACTTCCACGCCACCTAAAGCGCTTGAGGCCTCTATACACGGTACAACATAGCCAACCGATAAATTGTAACGCGCTTAGCACTGTCATCCGACTTTATTTTTTTACAATTTCGTCAAACGAAAATTATTTATAAAAAATGATACAACTTATCGATTAGTTGTCGGTTGTTAAAAATTAAAAATTTCCCATCCAAAATTAAGTTTCATACTTCTCATTACTCGACGCTGCAGATGATGTCATGCATATACTAACATCGGTGTTCACCAACAATACGATTATAAAAAGTTATTATATTTTATTGTATATTTGTTTTCTTTGAATGTTGATGACGTTTTATCCACTTCCTGATTCAACGTTCAAACTCAAAACCCCCAGAAATGACATCATTTTTCAAAGTATTTATTTGAAAAGACTACACAAATAACAGGCCTTGTGTTTTAGTGTAGTAATAACACTAGTGATAGTGTAGAAATGCTGTTGTGTGACTAGATTTAAAACTGTTTTAGTAGTTAATTAAAAAATTCAAAATAAAAAGTATACGGAAATCTCTTCTCGCCATACAATATAAAATCACAAAACATAGTTTCCTGTAATATTTTTTAATAGCCAATTAGCGCATCGAAGCACTTCATGCAACGAAAGCCATAATATATCATCTAGTATTGAAGCCTAAAATGAATACCGAGATATCTGCATACTTTAAACAATCAAATCTATTTTGAGTTCATAAATACCCTCTTTTTATTGACTGGTAAAAAAATTCATTGTTATTTTTTTTATAAAATTGTAATTTGCATGGATTTACTTTTAATTGTTTGATTACAATAAACATGATTTTACAAGCATTGTGATGCATACCAATAACACAAAATAATTTATTTTTTATAAGGTTCAATGAATGAATGATTGTTACTTGTAAATGAAAATATTTGCAAAAAGCAATGATTCATGTTTGTAATATGGAAATACATGTATGCACGTTGAAATGACATATTAATAAGTTAAAGATATATATTTGTGTATATATATTAGGGTGTCCCTTATATGACCAAAAAATTTTTTTTTTCAAATTTCGAAATGGGTACCCTCTACTTTTTTTAGTAATGCTATAAGAGTCTTAAATATAAAATTTCATCTTTCTAGCATAATTGCAACCAGTGCCGACCGAGCTTCAAAGTTTAGTAAAAAACGTGTTTTGTCTTGATATTTCGGTCTGGTATAAAATCATTATAAATGCAATAAATTAAGTAAATAATAGTAAAAATTCAATTAGATGAACATTAATCTTTAATCAAAAACATAAAGTAATAACAATCAGCCAGGGTAACTTTTTTTAAGAGTTGTTTTTTTACAGTCCGGATACAATTTTCTATGTTCCTGGACACAGCGCAGCAAGAACTGTTTTTGTTCTTCTTCAGCCGTGATAAGTCCGTTAAAATCTTGCATCATTTTAACAGCCCTTTCAGCAGTATCATTCACAACTCTCAAATAACTTATTTTTCTTTTAGCTTCCAGAAAAGCAGCATTATTATTCCAGGAAGATACATCTTCCTTTAGAAAACTGTCGTCGATCTGCAGTCGTGATAAAAATTGTTTGCTCTTTTCCGATACGAAATTATCCAGTGTTTTGCCTGGAAAAAAAAGGGAAATAAGATAAATAACAAATAAATCTACAACAATTTAAATATATCACAAAAAGTCAATTAAACTTACCAAACAACCTTTGGGGCAGTTCTTCCTTTGACGGGTCATAGCGTTTGCTAAAATCTGAGGTTTTGTCCCGGTTGAAGTTGGCAATCATTTTCTTTTTAGTTTGGTTTTTTTCAAACAGTGATAGAATAACTGTCTCTTCACATAAATACCACAAGTGATGGCTAAACTTGCTTATAGAAGCATTAGAAATTGTTGCGTCAACTTTTTCGTACTCTTTTAACATCTTCAAGAAGCGCAAATCTTGGTTAGGTGCTTTGATCGCCACTGTACATTCGAGCCAAGGTTTAACATACAACACCACGACAAATAAGCAAACATCTTGTAGAGCCTTTTTGTCCTTCGCAGTTATTCTGCATTGTGACTGAAGTGAACATATTTTTAAAGAATAGATCGCTCTCGCCATCCAGCGAGCCTGATACATTGCTCCGGGGGGGCCTTAGTTTTAATTTTTCCTCTGTGTCTCCTCCCAAAAATATTACGCACAGTTCGACCAATTCGCGGTAGTCATCTCTTACATAACCTTTGTCTAATTCTGCCTTATAAAATATTAAAAAAGCTTGAATGTCTGTCTCGGCAACACGTTGTTTTACGAAATTAAGAGATGGTTCAATGTTACTAGCGTCGATGTTTTTCCAATTTTCTCTGAACTTTTTAAACATTGGAATATCTGGGCTACTAGTAATTTGCTTAATTTTGCTTTCAAAGACAGCTTTTAGGACCAATTCATAAACATGATGACGACAGGCGAAAAGCAGCAATTCTCTTCCTAAAGTTTCTCCAAAATAGCACAAGCTCCATTGAAACGGCCAGTATTGAAAGCTGTTGTGTCGCAGCACATTATTTGTACTTTATCGTGAAGGTTCTAGTCAAAGAGAGCTGTTGAGACAGCCTTAGCTTGATGTTTTTCAGAAGAATGTTCTAGTTTCGGCACTGCAAGAAGCTGTTCCTTATCGTCAAACGAAGCAATAACTGGCAAGCGTTCTTCTTTAGAACTTCGTACATCTAACCCGGGTAATAGTTTTCCATCCCAATGGACTGTGACTACGTCGGGTACATTACTTCCAAAGAAGTCAGATTTTATTGCTTCTGCCCTTGATTTTCTAGTTTCAGCAGCTAGTGGTTATCTTTGTCTTACAACCCTTTCCTCTTCTTCCAATCGTCGTTGTTTAGATCTATCTTCTTTTTCCGACAATTTTTTATCAACACCACCTAAGCATCCTGGTCGATCTGGCTCTCTCTGTTTCATTAAAAATAATTTATCTTACTCTATTTTCATTCTCTCAAAAGCATCAGCATGTGCAATATCAAACAAATTATCAAGATCAATTTTGAAATTGTTCTCACGGCTCTTGAACGTAACCTGAGTTTTCTTACAATTTTTTTTGCAACTCTCTCCAAACATGATATAAATCAACAAGTTTCTTCACGCAGTTAGGATATGCCCTTGTTGGAATTCTTGCTTTTTCCCAATATATGATGCACTCCCTAATCACAAGATTTGCACTTTCACTAACAATCAGTTTAACCTCGCGAATATTGTAAAACAGGACCGAGGGAATTTGTCGATTAGATGGTAATTTTGCACCATTTATTTGATATCTAGGCAAACCGATAAGGAAATTATTTTGTTTATCACTCCGTAATTCCACCGACATGTTAACGCACTAAACAATGGAGCACTACTAATCTCAAAAATCACGTATGAAATGACAAATAAAACATGCAGTTACAAGTCACAGCGCAGTACTTACGCAACTTGTATGGACAAGTTAAAATCGCAAGTCGGCACGGGTTACCGTTTATAAATCGAACTAATATTTTTTTCTAGACAATATAGGGTTATTACTAAACTTTTAAGAAGGTACGCGTAAAAAAATATTGAACTTGAATTTTAAGGGACACCCTAATATATATACTTAGGTATTTGTATCTACATACACACGTATATGCAATGCCCGATTACAGTTGAAATCTACTTATCTACAATTAACCATAATTATGAAATTCAGACCTACTGCATAAGTCAGTCATACTTTAGTCATCGCCATACCTGTTCATGACACATTTGAGAGATTCCATGTTTACGGCTTGATAACATGGCAACCAATGAATCACTCTGTTATTTTTTTCAATAACATCGTTAAAACGATTCATTCGGTTAAATATTATTTACTTCGACGTCACATCCGGATTTTATTTCGTATTCACGCCCGTTCTTCTGAAGCTCTGCAAAAAAAATTTACTGAGTTTAATTGTAACATTGAACTGATGGTTGTAATTAAAAATGATAACTTGTAAGTATTATTTTTTTTGCGAATAAATGAAGCAATGTGATACAAAATATCCTGCAAAGCCATACCCTATCAGTAATTCCAGTTTAAAAAAAATATGTATCTTTGGATAGAAAAATTATTTCCAATTAAATAAACAGATTATTTGGGGATATAATTCATGACAGTTATAAATGAAGTACTCAATTTTTCATATACTGTTTATAAGCTGAATATCGAGACAAGCACTTCTTCTCTAAGTTGAACTCTGTGTTAGTAAATAGAAGTTCCAAACGTGCTTGCGTTAATATATAAAAATAAAAACCCCAGCAGGAATATATGCGAGCGCATATTACTGAGCATATATAGATACTCGCCTAGTTTGTAGTCACGTACATTACGCATACAACATTCCCGTTCGGGGCGCGGTCATAGTTAAACAAAACTTAATAAACATGAAAAATAATTAATGATATCTCCCGGGACGTGTGCTGGAGACACACCCTCGCCTGCACACAATTTCACATCATGAAATTCGTGCCCACGACAATAGCAGTACTGTTACAAACAAAGCCACCCGAAGCCACCCCTATACACAACACAATAAATTTGATAGTTTAATTTTTCATACACTATGACCTGAAGTATTTACATCAGAAAATTTGAATATACATTGGTCTTGTTTTCACACTGGTCAGTGACCTGATGCTGACGTGGTGTGTTTTTATTTTGTGGATTGAATATACAGTAGTTTTTTTTTTTAAATATTGCAACATAGTAGTGAATAAAACATACAAATACAAACATACTAAATACTTCAATAACTATTGAGGAATTGTAATATATTACGAAATACTGATTATTCAAAATAAAAGGTAACAAACTATATTTTACGAAGAGCAGGTACTATTTTATGGTAAAAAATATATTTTATATGCTAAATTGTTTAATTTTTAATTTCCTCGTAATAAAAAAGACTCACTCCTAGGGTTGTGATAAATTTAAATTTTACAATAAATAAATAAATTATGACTCTTGATCAAGGAGATAAAAAATGTTTATTTCGTAAGATTATAATTAATGATACATGTTTTTTAAAAAAATCTAACTTAACAATATAACTAGATTGAAATGTATTATTACAACATAGACATAAAATACTTTTCATATTTTGTATAATTACTATAAGGAATACAACACGCTTAAATTTTATAAAACGAAACAGCAAATAGAATAATCCTGGGTTTTGTTCGGTTCAACTTGATTCAAAACCAATTTTTTTATCAAGACAAGATTTCTTAAGATATAGATATTATAACAATTAAAAAAAACCATGCATTTGGTTTACTAGACGCTACAGGTTACAACCAGCCACAACCAATATTATTTGAACATAATCGTAGTTACCTGAAAACATATCACATGTAAGTTAATATACTGAAACCAAACAAAAGATCCAAAACGCACATAGCACTGTCCACCCGAGGTAGGAAGTCATTGACGTAATAATTTTTTTTTTAACTTTAATTCACTGTTAAATATGATAAGATTATATTTTAACATGTAAAAATTATGCATCCACACCTTCAGTCATGATTTCTAACTTAAAGGTATTCATCTTTCACCTTAGCGAAATGGATGCATAAAAAAACAAAAATAAAACTATTATATTTTACATATAAGGTATCATTATTGTTCCAGTTTTCATCATCAGACTGTCAAAGTTACGTATAAGATTACAAATATATAATATTATTAAAATGCAGGCAGTATAATTAGCTTTTTATAAACTTTTCTTTTTAAGTATTTGATCAATTACACGCGCTGTCGATCTAGCTGCCGAGACATCATATAAAGATATTTTGTAACAAAATTAATCAATTTTAGATATCAGCTTCAAAAATTTCTTAAAATACAGACACACAATCAACATGTATGAAGAATAACATCATTTTAATAAAAAAAACGACGAAAAAACATTAAATTATAGTATAAAATATGTCCTTGACTAGTAATACTAAAGGTTTATAGTGTGTTGTTAATAGATTATATATTTGGCAATTTTTTTGAAACAGAAATCAATAAAAAAGTTTCATGCTTACTTTTAGTATTAAGTCTTTTTTTTATTAGTAATTTAAAATAAATGAATAATTAACGCTGAAATCAAGCCACCCTGTATGTCCAGAGAGGAACATTGACTTTATGAAACCGTATTGATTTCATCGCAGTAAAATTTTACATAAAATTTAAGTACATATTTTTATTAAAAGTACAATCACAACAAAATTAAAATAATTCCGGTAAAATAACACTACCTTCTTAAATAATACTATTCAATATTATTTATAAGATGCACGCCCGTGAAACGTTTGTCCAACCTAACTGGTGATTATCAAACTTGTTGCATGCATCTGAAATATTCGTTCCAGGTAAATCAGTTGAATACTTATTATACAAATAAAATAAATACATTCCAGTAAAATCAGTTGGATACGCACATCATTGTATTTGTGTCAAAAATTTAAATAAAATTAATTTAAATTAATTTTGGAGCTCGACTGTAAATGTCAGCTGAATGTATTGATCGGATGTTATCGTTCCAACGATAGGAATTCAAAGTTGTAACATGGAACAAAGCGAAAACAAGTGAATATGGAAACAAATGCACGGCGGGGAGTCAGCTGCTCCCACGCGGCCTGCATCCAGCAGCACCGTGCAGCGGCCTCGGCGATCCAGGTCACTGGGACTACGGTTTGTGTTGTATTTGCTCGAAAACGAATTCACAATACGCACCGAGCAGATCTTGGCGGGTTGGGTGAAAATGAAAATAAACGCTCGATGCAATTGGCACGGTTTTGTTTTCGGTTTCTGTTTGAAGTTCTGCACGGTAACAATCAATCGAAAGTGAACCGACCGATCAGCAATAAACTGAGCATGTACGTGACGATGAAAAACTTACACTAAGAAGTTTAAATATAAAATTCTGTCAATTAAACAAAATTCGATAAATACAAAAATATGTCAATTATTCAAAAATCGCTTTTTTAACGTGGGATAAATATACAATTACGATATGCTGAATTTATAAAAAAAAAATCATTAAAGCAAGCTCGGAGATCGTGTGATTTGGGTAGGCGAGCACTATTTGTTCGGTGTGCTTCGAATCGATGCGAGAGTCTGGCGCGAGCTCCAGACGGCGCGCGGCGGGTCCGGAGGCTGAGGGAGGTCCTCTGATCAATACTTGTCGGGAGCCGTGGGCGGGAGGAGCGCCTGGGCGTGAGGGGCGTGAGGGGCGCGCGGGGGCGCGGGAGGCGCCTGACGCCGGGGCGCCCCAGCCAGGGAGCCCCGCGCCTCGCTGCCCCGCCGCGCCGCCGTCGCCTGGGCCCGTCTCAGCGACGACGCCAAGCAGAAGGCCAGAATCACACCGCCGCCCTGCAACAGATGAAACATCAATTCTCACCATCCTTGATTTGTATGCACATATTCCTCAAAAGCAAAAAAATATTGTCACCATTCATTATCTTGCAAGTCATATCCGCGCCAAGGCAAACTAAAACCACTATACATCCTCGCTATGGTGACTGAACAGTCTATAGAAGAAAAAAAATTTTGAACAAAAATAAATTATATTATTGATTTTTGTGAAGACCGTCTCACAGGAAGTACGATTTTGCCTATACAGGTTTTATTGATTGATAATGATTAGGTGTATTTTAAAAATAATAATAAGTTTATTTTTTCACTTATAGGATATGATTGTTAAAAATTCTTGCTTAGTACAAGTGATTCATTGGTATAATTGGTAATGCACCGGCCGTGTAAGCTTAGGGATGTGGGTTCAAATCCCACACAAATCACGATGATATTTTTCTACGAGTTTATTTAATCAATTTTCAATATTTGAAAGAATGTACTTATTAATCATTATCAAAAATAAATTAAATTTTAAATGCGTTATATCAATTAAAGCTGCCGACTCAAACTATTCCACGATTAACGGCAGGTTCACAGTAAAGCGTGTGCGCATATATTCACCATTCCAGGAATATAAAGGAAACTCCCGTCAATAACTGATCAATATAAACAATCGTCCATTACTCAAACACAATTGCATAATAAATAGTTTAGTTATATTTGAGTTCTTAGAATATCATCTTCTTTGCATCTTCAAACCCTATGAAAGTGAGTTGTTCTATATCAGATATCCAAAATATGTTTAAAGTTGATGACTTTAAAAAAAAAAACAATATTAGCAAGGCAGGGGTCTACGAAAAACAGGAAAACTCGACGAGGGGTCTACGGGACAAAAAAAAATTGGGGACCCCTGCTATAGACCTAAAGTATTAACATCAGAATACAGTAACGTTTTAATATACATTGGTCGTATTTTCACACTGGTCAGTGACCTGATGCTGACGTGGTGTGTTTTTATTTTGTGAATTGAATATACAGTAGTTTTTTTTACATAGTAGTGAATAAAACATACAAATACAAACATTCTAAATACTTCAATAACTATTGAGGAATTGTAATATATTACGAAATACTGGTTATTAAAAATAAAAGTTAACAAACTACCTTTTACGAAGAGCAGGTACTATTTTATGGTAAAAAATATATTTTATATGCTAAATTGTTTAATTTTTAATTTCCTCGTAATAAAAAATACTCACTCCTAGGGTTGTGATAAATTTAAAGTTTACAATAAATAAATAAAGTATGACTCTTGATCAAGGAGGTAAAAAATGTTTATTTCGTAAGGTTATAATTAATGATACATGTTTTTTTAAAAAATCTAACTTAACAATATATAAAGGAATACAACCCGCTTAAATTTTATAAAACGAAACAACAAATAGAATAATCCTGGCTTTTGCTCGGGTCAACTTGATTCAAAACCAATTTATTTATCAAGACAAAATATCTTGAAGTTTTAACAATAAACAATTAAAATTTTGTATTACAATTATAATTACTATAAAGCGGTGGTCCCCAACACTGTACCCGCAGGCGCCACGTGTGCCTGCCAGTGCGCGACCACGATAAAAAAATTATTAAAAAATTTAAAATAAAATATTATTAAAAAAAAATTATATTTAGTAATTAAGTAAATAGAGAATGTGTCTTTGGTGGTGTCCTGGACGATGGAAGTGCGATGGCACGAAGCGCTGTCGTGCTATCATTTGTTAGTGTCTCGTGTCCCATTCGGGCCGTTTTTCGAGCAATGCATGGTTCAAATTTATCAGTTGTTGTCGGTAGCAATGCCCTTTAACAGTTTCGTCTGGTTTTAGCAGCTCATAATACACGATTATTTTCTGATCCCACCAAACGCAGAGCATTGTCTTCTTTCCGAAACGATTTGGCCATGCCGTAGATGATGATGCTTGGCCAGGTGAACGATTTTTTGCGTTTGGGATTATCGAAATACATCCACTTCTCATTGCCAGTAACAATTAGATGTAAAAAAAAATTATTTCATGCCGCAAAAGCAAAATTCTACAAGTGGTTCTTCAATTTTCTCTCTGTCTCTCAGTCAACTTATGCGGCACCCATTTTTCTTCCCTTTGATTTTTTCCCCATGGTATGTAAACGTTTGAAAATACCTTGGCGAGACACGTTTAATGCCTCCGCATCTTAATGTTGTGTTTGCGTATCATCTTCATTCAATAACGCTTGCAGATAAGCGTTTTCAATTGTTTTTGGTCTTCCAGAGCGCTCTTTGTCCTCAGTGTCGATATCGCCACTTTTGAAGCGTTAAAATAATTTTGACAGGTTGTTTTCTATAGTGAAAATTTAGGTAGGTGAGGCCTATTTGTTCGGAGTTCTTTGAATCGATGCGAGAGTCTGGCGTGAGCTCCACACGGCGCGCGGCGGGTCCGGAGGCTGAGGGAGGTCCTCGGCGCGATGATCAGTTCAGATTAATAAATGTCGAGAGCAATGGGGTGTAGTCCCTGGGCGTGCGGGGCGTGCGGGGCGTGCGGGGTGTGCGGGGCTCGCGGGGCGTGCGGGACATGCGGGGCATGCGGGACTCGCGGGACTCGCGGGACTCGCGGGGGCCCCTGCCGCCGCCCCCCTGCGCCGTCGCCAAACAAAAGGTTAGAATCATTCCGACGCCCTGCAACAGATGAATCACCCTAAGCAAAGCTCCGTCAACTCTCACCATCCAGTAAAATCAGCGAGTTTATAAAGATACACTAAACAGTTGTAACTCAAGATAATTTCAATGCACTCATTCCTCAAAGGAAAAAAAAAGGTCACCATTCATTATCTTGTAGTCATATCCGCGACAAGGTTAACTAAAACCACCACATCCATGCGATGTGACTGAACAGACTGTAAAAAAAACTTCCGTCTAAAAATTCGTCTGATTTGTGTATTTGATTTCATGTCCAATCTTTGTAAAAAAGTATCGTTAAATCATAATGAAAATTCGTTATATTAATTAAAGCTGCCGACTTGAACTATGCTACGCATATTCCACGATTAATCACAAAACGTTTATCCAAGATGACGGCAGGTTTACAGTAAAGCGTGTTTATTACGAATAAAAATTTAAAAAATATATTTAAGAAATTTTGTTGCGTACCATTCCAGGAATATAAAGAAAACCGACATGGTATCAAAAATAAAAACTGCAAACTCTCGTCAATAACTGATAAATATAAACAATCGTCCTTTACTCAAACAAAATTGCATCATGAATCGCTTTTCTTTGTTATATTTATGTGTTTTGCCTTAAATAATAACAAAGCTATGTTATTAATCCGGCGTCGAGTCACGCAAATAGTATCTTTAAATAATTATATCGCTTCAGGAAGTGTTTTCTATACGTAGTTCTGGAAAATTTAATAATAAGCAACACCAAGGATATAAAAAAATCAATGATTCACCACAGTGTTGAAACGAGAGCGTTGTTTGTTAAGAAGTGACTATATTAATTAGAAGTATTATGGCATGACGCATAACTCGGTTTATGATATGACATAATATGAGTACCCACTCGTAATATGAATGCCGAAATTGTTTCAAGCATACAAATTAAGCGTAACGTTTTTGAATACAAGTACATTTTTATTATTGTAAAAGTTACACAAGCACCGACAATGCACTAAGAGTCTTGATAATATTAATTCATTACTTTTTATGTAAATACATAAAAAAAATATCAATTGACACAACTCAATTGTGCCATGCATGAGTCAGAAACTGAATGAGTATGTAAAAAGCATACAAATCTTTCAAAAACAGCTGTTATATTGTAAAATTCTGTAATTTAATAAAAGTAACATTGTAAACATGTTTTTTGAATAACAAATTTTAGATTAGTGAAGGTTTTTGTGGCAAGTGGTCTCACCACTCGAAACCTTGATCGGAACAAACTGCAAGAAAAATATTACAGCTTTGTAATGCCAATTTATAATTTGTGTTCGCGCATTGATAACCTTTTTTTTATTTTTTACTCGTTTGGATGTGGAAATAATACCAGCGGATGTAGCCGATAAAAAGAAATTCGATTAAATGCGATACTGAGTTCGTGATAAGGATGCGACTGATCGCGATGATTTTAGAGTCAAGGATGTGATAAAAGTTCGCAAACCCTGAGGAGTTGGCACCGGAGATAAGGCGGTAAGTTCCTGGTATAATTCAGCCCAGGGCCGAAGCAATAATATAAGCAATCTTGAAGAGGCCTGGAGACAACTGAAACGTCGCTAATGTCGTTAGTCTGCGAAGCGCGGTGTTTGTTCGACTGCCGCTCGTGATTTGTTCAAGCTGTTTGCCCGACTTCCTGCAAGCGCCGCTCCCTTAGTTGCCTCAATGATAATCTAAGTAAACAAATGATTGTGTAGAAAATATATTCATGTTTTATTGCCTTGAAAACCGACCAGCTGAATTCAAACATGTGGTGAAAATAGCATACATTAGCGTTTTGCTGTTAATTAAAATCAAATTATACAACATCTATTGATGCATTTTAAAGTTTTATGTTTTTCATTAAAAATTAACGAACGCCTTATTTTCAACAACAACGCTATTGCTGTGTGTGTTTTGCTCGTATGAATCATTTGTTTATAATGGTTAAATTATCGAGCATGGTGCGACTCGGAGGTCATGGAAGTCAACCGTCCGGATAACTCTCATATTAACTCTTTATTTGTATTTATTTATCACACGGATTCGTAATGCGACTTCAGTGGTCTGGAAAATTAATGTAATGTTTGCAGACCATATAGTATAAATACAGGTGTAATTTATTTATTTGAATAAAAGTGACGACTGAAAAACAACAGCTGGGACCTCAATAGATATAATAAAGAACGCTTGGTATGTGCGCTTAATCATGGGGATCTTCATAATTAAAATTGCATACTATAGTATGACAGACTTATCAGATTCCATAAGAATATGGTATAATTATGAAGTAGAACCGTTAAATAAGAATAAAATAAACCGTTTTTTGTACTTACGATTACTGATTTAAGCATTATTTATTATATAAATGAAATACAAACCAATGACTTACAAAATATTTTTCACATCATCATATAGAAGCATCTAGAAAGAGCTCGAATTGACTTTATAAAAAAAATGCCAGTAATTTCAGAAATTGCTTTGGTTTTATTTAAATTTAAACAACGATAAGGCTGTATTACCTCAGTTCCAAAATTCACACAAAACCAGACAATGCCACATTGTTACTACTATACAAGTATACATTGTTTTACGTGTAATTCTGAGGACACGTTCAAATATATCATACCATTTTGCGAGTCTATATACCACCTGTATATTTATTCCATACTTAATCAACATTTCGTTAACAGAGGTCGGAAAATGATATTTACGTGATGGAAGCACTCAAGCTAAGTGCAAACGTTTAGAGAGTATTGGGTACGGTTACTTCCTCGACACTCTGCGGAATGATTTCATTTGCACACGAAACTAAATAAAAGCCTGTTTGAGTAAGAGATAAAGCGATGAAAATGTATTGATTCTCTTTTGAAACAATGAATGGAAGTAAACTACGTACGCCTGGTGAGTAATTGAATTATCAATGTCGTGGTGAGTTAAGTGATTAATTTTAACGTTGATTACAAATCCATCAACATGGAAAAGCAATTAGCATTTGCAAACCTTATAATTTATTGTGAAATTTTTATATTGTTACAAAGTATGTTTGTTTAAACACTTTATGGGATGCAGGTGTTTTTAAATTGAAAATCACACCCTCAGGTTTTATGCGATTAAAAGGATTAAACTAAATTGTTACTGTAAAAATCAAACCCCATTATATATATTTTTTTAAGGGTTGATTGTGTCAAGTTTTTAAAAGAGTCGTAAACAGTTACATGTCGCAACTTATTATATACAACCGACTTGCAATCAGTCAATAGCGTCTTTTTTAGCGTTGCTTACTTCGACAAAACCACAAAAACATCCAAAATAAAGTGACGTTATTGGCTGATTGCAAATCGGTTGCAAGTTGTGTTGCGACGTGTGTAGAAGTCTTCAGATGCTAAATAACAGTTGGAAACATATAAAAAGACATTTGATAAATATCCCTACTTGCTTATTCATATCACAAAATGGCCTTTTTCATTCGAGCTATTCTCCGAAGTACTTAACTTTACGGACGTACTTAAAATATAATAATTCATTTTAAGAATTTCAACTTAAAGTTAAATTTAATAATTTAGAGTTATAAACTGACATGCTATACAACTTGTTTATAATTATAATAAATGTAGTAATTAATGTAATGATTGTGAAAAAAAGCTGTTGTCGTTTTTTACTGTGATGAATTTTAATTAATTCTAGCAAAAAATAAGCGCGATGGTAATATTATCATTAAAATTCCAAATATTCTATCAAGAACGATGCATTTCTCAATTGTAATGCATTCTGGAATGTGTCGATTGATTTGTCGGCAAAACGCACGCGGCAACAAAGAATTTAATAATCTGCGAATAGTGAGATGTTGTTTATTTGAAATCTAATATCCAGAGAACAAATGCCGTTAACTCGGGCTGGCGAGTTGCCCAAAGCGTGGAATTCGACCGCTGTGGGCATCGAGGTTCGTGAATAACCTCCGCTTTCGTCACGAGACGTGCGTCCCCGCGGCCGCGCGGAGCCGCCGGTTTCTATTGTGCCCGCGACAAGGTTGGCCATTACGAAACAGTTCGATAGCCACGCGAAGACACCATCGGCTGCTGAAAAATAATGCCTGATATTCTAAAGCAGTGCTCCTCAAAGTGGTCCCTGGGATCATTCAGGGGGCCCTCAGAAAATTAAAATCGTTTTGGGGGTCCCTGAACAACGTCAGGGGGTCCGCGCAGGGTTAAATATAAAATAAAAAAATTGTGACACATTTTTATTTATATAAGCGATTTTTACGTCTTAAGTAAAATATAAATATAGACAGGTGCATAAAATACAAGTAATAACAGGTTAATACAGGAACGCAATAGAGTCGATACTTGCACCAACTAGTCTATAATATGAATGTATGTAGTTTTTCACCCAGTGTCCGTAGGCAAGTTTTGACTATGAAAAGGGATCCGTGGGCCAAAAAAGTTTGAGAGCCACTGTTCTAAAGGAAGGCAACGTGTTATCATTACAATGGTATCAACACAAGGCATTCACTTTTAAAATAAATATTTCGTCCATATTTGGTGAGGTTTCTGAGCACAACACAAGGCACAGCAGGTCACTTAAGAAAATACGTGCACTCATGCATTATTAATTTTAAAAAAATATTTTTGCCAGTTAAAAGGGTCATCGGCAGCAGTGTGCGATGGGATGTGACGTCCGACGGAAAGCCCGGCCTGCGTGAACCTCAGAGCGGTGTTTGAGTAATCGTGGATTACATCCGTTTAGCATACTTTAGTATAAAATAGAGTTTCTTGTAAAACTCCTAGTTCTATTAATAATGTGTTTAAATAAATCTACACTCATATATGGTGTACAATGAATTGTTACAGTGTTTTGAAGTCAGTGGCGTGAAGTCCGTATGAGCAATGAAGATTGTGTGCCCTGAAATCTACTTTCATGAATTTTAAATACATCCGAGTACGTTTTGTGTTTTTAGTACATTTGATTCAACGAAATAAAGATCCGTATGGCCGTGACTATATTTTAATAGATAATTACATATTAAATTATAAATTCCCTATGTTATTCTAAGTATTATTTTTCAACGTGTGCAAAGAATTGCTGGCTCTAAATTAAAATTCACATATTTTATTACTTTTTTTTAATAATAGCTAATTTTGGTTTTTAAAATAAATGTAAATAATATTTTATACATCCGAGAAAAAAAATTGATACCCGTTACCTTAGAATTATAAAAAACATAGAAAGAGTTCGAAATAAATTTGGCCGTAAATCATAGTAAAATATAGATTTAAAAAAATAAATAATTAAAGTCTTATACTTCATACATAAAAAAAAAACAACCTCGTGTGAAGATAAAAAAATCTAAGAATAATTATTTTCTGTCCCAAACATTTATCAGATAATATTGGTATTTTTACTTGTATTATCTAGGATAACCACTAAGTTGTTTATGATTTCAATACCAAAAATAAAAAGTAACACTGAAAATAAAAATATACGCACTTAATGTCAAGTTTATTGGCGCTAATGTATTGAAATTCCCTTTTTTTCTGTTTGTTATAAATAAGCATTTCTCAGCTAGCAACATGAAAAAAGATATAAGTAAGCGTGTAAATTTAACATATTATTCAGGAAAAATTCTGACAATATCTTTAACAGTGGCTTTAAATAACGATATAGAAATATATATCTAGAAAATGAAACTGAGATGGAACTGAAAAGTATTATTTTGAAATGAAAACGAAAAATGATAATTCATAAAATAGCATTTAGGGCTTTAAACAACGAGTTATCGTTTTTGGTAATGGCATTTTAAAAACTGAAAACATAAGTACTGAAGAATAAGCCTTTTTGTGTGAAATCTCAACAGAATGGCAGGATTGTTAATTTTTTTTATTGCTAATTCGTAATTCATCATTTACTCACGTATAATAAAAAATATTTAAATGGATGAAGTAAATGTATCCTGTCTTGTATGTATTTTATGAAAAAATACCTTTAAAATTTCGTTGATTATACTTTATATTTACACAATTAATTTATCACATATGTTTTCATCTACATTAGGTATTCTCCCTTTGTAAATAAGTTTTCAGTTTCATGGATTATTTACCAAAGTTTGGCCGCCATAAGGCTTAAGTGTTGAAGATCATCGATCTTTTACTTTCCTGTAAAATAATACGTTTTCCTGGTCATCGATCATGTCAGATTCCACTCATTTACTATGTCACACCGTCGATCTCTTTTAACACAATATGTACATAGAAGTAAGTTTATATCAACGCTACAAATAAGACAAAATCTTCTGCTTTAAATGTATAATACAGCCGAAAATTATTCTCGCTTCAGACATCGATGTGTAAAAATTTATTTTCATTTTAAAAATAATATTAAAAACTATAGATTATACGAATTAAAATTATTATACAATTTACTATTATTTAAAAAAAAAGTGATCAGTATCCAGCACCTGCTTGTTCAAAAATAGCGATATTATTTTGTTATGCAAATTCGTGGACGTTTAGTATTTTTTTTAACCTTATTATTAATTTATATAAATTGTTTATTTTTATACCCACGAGGCTAGACGATACCACTTACTTATTTCTAAACATGAATAAAAGTAAACATATAAATAAATTTAACTTTGCTTATTTTTTATTTATATTATATAGATGTGTTAGTATTATTTTTAATGAAATCAAATAAGCCGCGTGCCATAAACAATAATAACAGAAAAATTGTTATCAATATATGATCAGTTGCCTCGTACGGAAAACCCACCGAGCCAGCAAAGGTAATGTTGAGGTTTTATGGGCATTTACATTACTGAGAAATGCGTCAAGTTTCTAGAACCGATACGTTTTCCGGTTGGAAAAGTAAGCATTACATAGAAACAATAACTAGGGACTTTACGCGGAATAACTGATCGATGAATTTATATAAAACGTTGAAGGCGACAATAGGCATGACGAAAGATTTTCAAATCCTCTTCCATAATGGGGGTACACGTTTACTATTTACGAAAAAAACTTTATTTCGGTAAAAAACTAGAGTTTAACGATGTTTAAAGCCATTTTTATAATATTTTTTCAAAAGTGCGCGAAAACGCGACATCGCGAGGCGTGACGTCATCGCGTCCTCTCTGACGTCATTAACTAACATTTCAACTGGCGTGTCATTGTGTTTGCATTGAAAACCATAGACCAATTTGAATACCATAGAGTTGTTTACGGTGGTATGACGTCATGCGCTGTGATTGGTGTTTCAGTCAAAATGGCCGATTGCAGTATTTTAACCTTTTAATTTGTTGAAAATCTTATTAATCTTAGATTTTTAAATAAAACTAAATCAGTTTTTTAAATCCTTTTAATATGTATTTTCCCTTAAAATAATTTTTTCTTTGATTCTTTGATACTGTCGTCACGCCTATTGTATGACTGAAAGCACCCTAATATATAATTTAAATGCTATGATGTATAAATTTATAGCTGACTGTTTCTACAGTGTGCAAAACATAAATGAAGTTATTTTATGCATGAATTGATAACAGTATTTTTATAATCTACAAATATCGAACTATTCGCTTATTAGTTTACATATTTATTATTAAAAAAATATATATTCAGTGCTTAAAACATGTCGATATTTATTTGGCCGTAGGCAATGACATGGCAGATTGGAAATATCTTCCAGCTATTCAAACTTGCTGCATGGAAACACCGTAGAAATATAATATTTACATCTAACAGAAATTAATAAATCAACAAGTTCACACAATATTTCAAACCCAACAAAGATATTACGAGAAAATATTTTAAGAGATTTAAATCTTACGAGGATCGATGGGAAGAATATAAGCCAAACTTAAATAGATTGAAAATTATGATTACACCAAACATGAGAGGTGTCGATAAAGCTGACCAGGACCGTCACAACTATAGACTTGGCCGCAGCATGCTAAAAGTGGGGAAATATGATTCCGGGTACGCAAAGCTAATACATTCAACAGCTTCATAATTTAAACATACATGCATAGCAACCAAAAATACCTTCCGCACCGATACCATAAATAATACTTAAAAAAACAATTTGTGAAGGCTTTTTTTAAATGGAATACAATTTGTGTGATGTTAACGTAGCGTAGATAACGAATTGCTTGTTATTTATCATGAACAATTCAATCTCTGCGAAAAGGATTAAATTACGCAATGACAAATTGCATGTGTGTTCTTGAACCGCGAGTAAAAGTATACATCGTGCAAACACCGCGCCACAGACGCACGCACATTGCACTGACAAGCGAACAGCGATTAACCAAAAACAACGCAAAAAGACGCCATTGGCTGGATACCGTTCAGTTGTCAGTTGTGTCGCGACGTCGGCAGCTTTCTTCTTCTTCTGACGCCTCTCCTCAAACATATCCCTATCCTGGACCAGCCTCACCAATTCGGCCGCACTGGCTCTAAGTCCGCATCCACGTAAACTTCGTTCTTCCGATGCCCCTTTTCCTTCGATTTTTCCTTGCACAATCAGCTGGAGGATGCTATGTTTATGGTTACGAAAAATGTGGCCAAAATAGGAGACCTCCCGCTTCTTTACCATCGTCAAGAGTTCCCATTCTTTGCGCATTCTGTGCAAGGCTCTATCATTTGTGACGCGGTATCTTAAGGATTCTCCTATACAGCCACATTTCTGCCGCCTCAATTCTTCGCGTAGTAGCTATCTTGAGTGTCCAGGCTTCGACTCCATAAAGGAGAACTGAGACGACATAACATTTGGTGAATCAGCGAGCTGCTGGCGAGATCTCCGCGGCCGGGGCCGACTCTGCCGCGAGCGCCCTTGGATTCCCTGACCTAATAACGTGTGCAATGATCACCATGATTCACTTCGGGTGTCAACACCGTTCGGCTGCACGTGACCGGCAGGCAGCCTTCCCGGCAATGCCAAAGTGCGAAACATGCCACTTGTCATGGGAAATTGTCACCTAGACCCGAAGACCTGCACGTCGATGGTTTCCAAAATAATATACTTTCTTGAATCATTTTTCAAGAATTTTGCAGTTGTATACAACCAATGTTAGAGAAGGTATACACAGCACCAAAAACAGTATTTACGGTAAAAAAAATCTTTGAGAAAAGATGAAATAAGATAATAAATTACGTGAGATTAAGTGAAAATACAGTAACAATATAGAAAAGATAAGATTTTCGTTATTTCATTGTATTTTCGTAGATCTATTAATGTATTGATTAATATCATTTAATGCATTGTTACACTTTGCTTATGCTTAATAAAGATTTTTGATACCTTGCCTATAAATAGGTGACTACAGTAAAACATACGATTGTATCTATCAAGTTATCGATTTTTGATATTTATCATTTAAATTTTGTTTGTAATCAGGTAATTAGTGATAGTTTTATCTTTGTAATATTAAGGCACCGCCTTTTGATATAGTCATAACTTAATAGATTAAGAATCTAGTTTAGTATCTGTGAGTCGTTTTTCAGAAACTTAATTCATAAAATCACTGGATTTCAAAGAATAATTCAAGTAATCTGCCTGCAAATTGCTTTAATTTTTTCTCAAATCTCAAATCTGCCAATCTACAAAGCTGGCTGAAAAATTCTTATAATTATCACCACATTATCTGTTAAAGGTTTGACTCAGTTTTACTTGCACACCACAGCGTATTCAAAATGAATTGAGCATGCTTACTAACATTTTAATACCTCGATTACACACATATATAAAAAATACAAACAAGTCTTAAATTACAAGAAATTATAATCACCCTTACAGTAAGTTTTTTTTAAATATTAAATAATAAAATAACAGATTCCCGTGTGTGCATTTTTTTGGCGTACGCCAATTCTCTTTCTCGGCCTATGTCCTAACAAAAAAGAGGGAAGCAATTCTGTATTCAATGCTAATATAGGCCAATTTTAAAAGAAAAAATACAGAAATTACATTAGAGAATAGTGTATAAATAAAATGACTTTGATCACCTACTTAAAATATTTGTAACTGTCATTGAATAACTGTAATATGTATATGCAATATATACTTGCCGATAGTTTCCCGGGCTGCTAAAACAATCGATGCTGTAATCGTTGAATCACTTGAGAAAAATCTTTACTTTGAAGCCAGTCAGGTGTCCTGTTGGCTAGAGTTACACATCTCAGACAGGGAATAGCTACCCACTTGGGAGGCCTGGGTATAGCACATTCCACTAGATGCTGCGATATATCGAATCGTTTCGTGATTTATAAAGACTTTAAAAAATAAAAAAAACCGAAATGTGGACACGCCAAAATATTGATTTTTGTGTAGGTTATAAGTACGAAGTAGGATTGTGTCATAAAAATAAAATAGATATCTTTGTAAGACACATCGTATTGCTACTAAAAATAACAGAAAAGTTCACAGAAATAATCTCCGTTCAACTGACATAAGAATCTACGGTCAGCACATTGAAATGATAAGTATTGACCTAACGATAAATTGGAAAAACATACTTTCTTGAGAGTACTTTAGTGCATTCTAAATAGAAAACACGAGTGCAAATGAGTCATTTGTAACTACAATGTCAAACAATGAGAAAATCGGGATTTTCTGCGAATCATAAATATAAGTCATCGTTCAGTCGTAAGCTTATAAAACGCAGTAACAACAAAGGCACACCAAGCTGACGATTTAGCAACGCAGTAGTGGCAATTCATGTTATATTTCGAAAAATTATAAGGAAATACGCAGTCACATGACATGAAATATCTGCTGATAAAAGATCAATCTATTGATTTAATAAAAGTATACAGCACTGGCGGGGATCTATAAAATGCTGAGCTCTCTTTAATTTTAAAAATAAAAAAATATTTAACGATTGTTTCAATTACATAATTTGTAAAAAATATGAGTTGGATATCCAGTATTATTAAATAAGAAAACAACTGTTTTAAGTCTCAACTTTGATTGTTTTCATTTTTAAATATTTAATACAGTTCATATCAAATCCAAACTATTCAACTTTTCTCTTTTTTTATAATAATCCTCATTTGATATTATAACAAAAAAAAAAAAAAAATAGTGAATAGTCTGCGACGTATTCACTGGCATAGTAACAACCCGAGTTGAAACAATTAATGGCCCATTGTGCCTCTTTTCTGGAATTTTCTTTTTGTTTATATTAGTCAGCATTATTTACGGAACGATATTCGGCCTATTCGGTAGTGCCTACAAGTTGTTTTCATCTCGGGCTGGTACTCGTTCTGTTATTTATGTGTTTCGTGAAAGGTTTGGCAAACTGCCAGAGACCCGCCATCGTGACGAGCGCACGGAAGACTTGTTTGAAGGCGTGTCATATTATTTTCTTCGATTTCACATATAATCATAATGCATGTCGGCAATAGAAATAAGTAATCAATATTTTTGAAAGAGAGTACTTGGTGGAATTCCATTTTAATATTTTAAATAAAATACTTGAGTGATTTAATAGTTTGATAGTGCCAACGTGAAAAATTAACATGTGGAAAAATCACTCAAGTATTTTATTTAAAATATCAATACTAATAAATCTGTTATTAAAAATCACAACAATTCAATTACTTACTCACAGGGCAAAAGCTACAGTCGACTAATATAAAAGGTAAACGTTGATTTTTGCGATTCCAAAATATTAATAATGATAATATTAAAAAATATATATTACCATGTTTGTAGTACTGCTACATTAAAATAATAATGGCTAAAGACATAAATACATTCATAAATAATTTGAGAACCTTTGAAACATATAACATGGCCGCTTTTATCGACGTATTAAAACTAAACAAATGTGCCGATGCAGCTCATTATTGGAAAATTCAATCAGCGTGGTTTTCAGTATTCATATTCAGTATCTCAGTATGAAAAATAAAAACATTTTTTTTTTTATTTGATATTATTTATCCACGTTATTTGAATGTATTTCAAAAGTATTTATGTTCACAAACATTCATTGAAATAAAACATTATCACTGCGGCATATGTTGAATATTTGAATTACATTGATATCTGCAATTGATGGTATACAATTAATATGTTTTTCTGTGTAAAAATAACCTTATTACTTTGTCAATGTGATGTGACGCCATTTCTGTGATGTTATGCAATTGATAGATGAGGGTGAGTCATCTAGAGTCCGGCGCGGGCCCGCGAGGATGTTTGTGGCCAGAGACTAGAGGCAGCCACGCTGCACCAGCTTGTAACGCTCTCGATAGCATCATTATCAATCAAATTAATACCATGAGTATCAAGATTAATTTTTATTTGCTGTCCAAGCTAAAGCAGTTATTACGAAACAAACCACAGTAATTGCGTGTGAATTTTGATTAATGTCAAATTAAACAATCGCTTCTGTTGATATGATTCAAGTCATTCTTATTATTCCACGCATGAAAACAACAGCACTTAATTACTGCTATTGGGATAAGCAACTAAAAACGAACAAAACGCTTGAAGATAATCAACTGCACGCAGAAAAGTTAGCGGATATATATGTATTATATGTACTCATAAGGCAGGAATGAGCGAGCCTTTCATATTCCATGTAAAATAAACGTATAATATATAGGAGTAAAGAGCAATCCGAGAAAACCATACAATGCTCATTTTGACATAACCTTGCGTAGAAATCGTACACTTATGGTGACGTAGCCATGATGATATTCAGGTCTCGTAGGACGTGTCTCCTTTCAACCAAGACATTCGAGTGTATTCATGAGCCTAAAATTATCCGTTGATCAAATTGTATATTCTCAGGTTGTCGCTCGATCCCATTAGGCACGTGCAGTTTTCTTATATTTACAAATGAGGTCAGCTAAAGGACATCAAATCATCATTTGTTTTAAAAAAATATAGCCAAAATGTCATTGCTCAAGAAGAGAATTGAACGGATGTTAGAATACATTCATAGCGAAATTCTTTTGTTGCAAATGGTGGTCAGATACGCATATTTGAGTTAAAAGTATATTTAAGATGTATTTTCAAAATAACGTGAATAGGTAAATAATCTCGTAATTATTTCCTTAGGTGCCATTATTGTTGCAGACATTTCGATGACAAAACCACACCCGGCTTCGACTCTAAGCTATTTCGTAATTCATACTTTGTACTGGCGATTTCTTTTTAAATGAAAATAACCAAGGCCGCTTGAACTGCACACCACTGCCGACATGAAATGGGATGAAATTGCAGCGGATGTGATCAATGTCCTGTGTGGTTATCATTCATGAGACCGAGAGGACATGAGCTGAAAATCATCATGCTACTTCGCGGATCGGAAAGAATAAATCACCTCGTTCACTTTAATATATTTTTAAAATTCAAAGATTGCCAATATCTCAATGGAGCATTTACAGATGTTTTTGCACATGTGAATAAAAGTGATATAACACTTGCCTGAATTTATCATGTTTAAATGTCGGTAGGTATATTAATTGTGGGTACAATATAAAATGTGTACAGAATGGATCACTTCCTGTTTATTTCGACCATGACTGTCGCTATTGGATTATCATTATGAACCACACTAAATGACTTGTCCAATAATGAGCTGCATCGGGACCTTTGTTTAGTTTTAATACGTCGATAAAAGCGGCCATGTTATTGGAAAAATTACACTATTTTAAAACCAACGTTTTGTGAAATATAATATATTTTTTAATTATTTTGTATATACTATATATATATAGCCATACGGTGCGTATGCACCCGCCGTACAATGAATACTATTTGAATATAAACGACTATTATATTTTTGAATACATTGATTTAATCGCAACTTATCTCTTTGCGCTTGATAAGAACTAGAACGAGGCGTTGTACTTTAAGAAGAACCAATAAATAAAATGGTGTCAAGCAGTGGGTTTATAGAGTATATTAGCAGAGCGGGGGCCTCGAGCACATCTCCGGCGTCCTGGTGACTGCGCACCCTGACACGCCCCTGCAAACTAGTGGTGCGCCAGGACACCGGAAACAGTCCATGGAACTGCTACTTGCTGTTGAAGACCCTGCTATTTTTTCTAATTAACAGTACACATTATATATCGCCCTTTTCGCTTGAATGAAGATAACCTTAGCCATTTTCTTGAGAAACAAAAATTATTTATATTTTGAATATTTATCAAGGGCTGTTGTTTTTAATATAAATCGCATAATTTAATAACACTGATATCCTTCTCATTTTTGGGAAAACAACAAACAACCGATAAGAGATGTTTAAAAGAAATTTTTCTCCGACAAATATACGTAGAGGATTGTTATTGATAAATAACCTTCAGTTATAGTAAATTCATCTTTACTGCAGTAAATTATATCAGAATCTCTCCGAGCCGCAATTAAGTACAAAATTATAACGTTTCAGTCGATATATTTTTATAACATGCTTTGAAAGAGGTTTGATGTATATTATCCTGGAGCCTAAATGAATCTGCGCAAAATCTGACAAAAATAGACACAATTTCTAAAAAGCGAATATTAATTTATTTATAGATTCCGTATTGATATGTAGTGGATGGTTTTTCGCATTGTCGCCGAAAACAATCGTGACACGCTTTTTATGTCACGCTACGCATAGAAATGAATCATAGCATGTATTAGTTAGGAAATGCTCTCAGTTCTTAAATAAATGTTTGTTAGCTGATACGTTTAATGATAAAATATTTGTTAAAAAGATAGTCACAATCAAGACGGAAGTCAACAGTTTTTGGTTGAAATACCTAAAGATGTTAAGTGAAATCGGAAAGTACGATGATCTTTAAAATATAATTAAACATTATTCGAAAATAGGATTTTCAAAAGAGTCAACGGACCAAAGTCAAGGAAAATAATCTTAAAAAAATTAAATCTTTTATGAATCATAACGCAAAATTAATATCGCTGAGCCGTAACGTCGCTTTTATAAAAAGTTATGACTGAATTTGAGCGGTCAAAAAATCACAATTTTTGCCTAAAAATCGACTATTGTTTTTTTGTGAAGACCGTCTCACAGGAAGTACGATTTCGCCTATACAGGTTTGATTGATTGATAATGATATAATATTTAATTGGCATAATAAGTACGTTGTTTCATTTATAGTATATGATTGTTAAAAATTCTTGCCTAGAACTAGTGATTCGTTAGCATAATTGGGAATGCACCTGCCATGCGGATGTGGATGCGGGTTCGAATCCCACACAAATCACGATAATATTTTTCTAAGAGTTTATTTAATCAATTTTAAATATTTTAAAAAATGTACTTAAGAGCCGTGATACCAAATTCGAGTTTTTTGACCATTTGCTCGTACCTATTGCGAAAAATCGACTGCACTAATCAAAAAAATTTAAATGCAGAAAGTTAGATACATCCTTTCTTCCACTACCATTTTTTTTATTTCTTATACTTTTAATATGATAAATATGCGTTTTTCCGATTGAAGTTTCGGGATTGGAGTTTCGCGATGTTCCTGTTCCAATAAATGGCAGTAGAAGAAAGGATGTATCTAACTTTCTGTATTTTAATTTTTTTGATTGGTGTAGTCGATTTTTCGCAATATGTACAAGCAAATGGTCAAAAAGCTCGAATTTGGTATCACTTAATTTTGGCAATTTATTTTTCTGGCAATTCCCATCACTGCGGCACTGTCCCCAGCACCGGAGCCCCCTGGGGGGCCGCGGCCTTGGGCGGCGCCGGCGGGGCGCTCCCGTCCCGGCCACCCGACGAGGGGATTTTCTTATTGCTAGCCTTGAGTACTACGTGCGTTAGAGATGATTCTATTCAATGATTTAATCCGAATTACTTATACTATTTATTGCATGAATTTAATAAAAAATACTTTTTAAATTGAATATAATTATATCATTATCATCTAAGTAGAACTAAACTAAATTTATCTAAATAAATATATATATATTTTTTTTTTTTTAAATAGGGATTTTCATAAAATCCATTTTATTTTATTACAGCAGCGGCCAGCAACCTCTGCCCCGCAGGTCAGGGAGCTAGCTATGACGTCATGTTAATTGACCCACTTGAAAATCCACAGTATAATTTAAAACATTCTGAAGTTAATTGTGCAACAAAATATAAATAAGTTAGGATGTTTTCCAATTTAGTTTACGTGGAGACCGAAACTGATTACCCAAAGTAATTGTTTTAACTGCTAAAAAATATAGGCAATGTCAACTAATCAATTTTATGAAAAAAGCCAGCAAAGTAATGTAACTACACTTGTGCCACGAATGCACTCAATGCCAATTTTTGAAACAATTTATCAAACGAAACCTTGCATATGGTGCATAAGCTATGTACGACACTAGATTTAAAAATATTTGTCCTGTAGGGGTAAATTTTTTCTGAAAACTACTGCAAAAGAATCACTAATTCGATGCAGTCCTCAAGATATCTGATATGTCATTTTGTGATAATAATGTTACGCAGAGAATGCAAATAGCTGAACCTATCACCTATCTCATTCAGATTTAAAATACTGCAAAATGAATATTTCACTCTGCATGACAACAAACGTTCATAACAGCATCTAAAAAAATACTTATAAATCAGGCACCAATCGAAGTAAATTACGCCGATAAGGTATTAACTGTATCTAAGTCAAATTTTCCAAAGAGTTGCATTAAAAATTTATGCCAATAAGGCACTAACTTCAATGTGGCGTGATAACATATTATTCAATAGTAAAATGTGATTGAACAACAAAAAGGACATCGTTAGTAACTGCGTGGCAGAGTTAAATACAAAAACGCCACGATTAAGTTTGTGAAGAGTAGACCCGTGAAGTGGATAATTCCTGCCGTTTACCATGACTATAGAAAATAATGATTTAATGATGGATTCGTTAGCGGAGAGTCGCTGCGGCCGGCGACTCGCAATCATTGACGCCATCATTGTCTCACTCCGACAACCTTGTGAGTAGTAGACACAAGCAAAGAGTATTGTTCAAGTACACGCGAGAATATCAACTAATATCCAGGGTAAAGCTGTTTTGCCTTTGTGTTTATAACAATCGTTGCCATGTGTTCACAAAACTTCCATACGTCGTCCTCGACGCATTAAAAATGTGCATGGTCGATTGACTTATCTATAATCGAGTTGATTCGAATAAGTACATACCATCTCTAGTAGAGATAGTATTGACAATTTGTACACTGTACAATTATAAGCTTTAATAATTTTCGGGATTTAAGTCACACGTACGCCTTACGCAAAAACTTACAAGAGCGGGAATAAACGATAAACCGATTAGCTTATCTGGAGTGGTTCGTGTTTCACCATGTCGTCTCTTGTGATTGCCTTCAGGTATACACTACTTATTCGTTTTGTGGCGAAAAATAAAGACACGAACCGACAAAATGATTTCTAACAATATAAATGTTTTGTGTTTACGACTGAGAATTGGTCTTTGTGTTTCTAAAAGAAGTCTTTGAATTTTCACATCGTTATCGATGGCAGGAACTTTGGATGTAATTTTGCCGATTTCATGGCATTAAATAATCGCAACTGCCTTTTAACTCTGTGATCAAGAAAACAGTAATATAAAATATAATTTTGCAAGGACCGATTTTTTTTCTCAATCAAAAACATTGAAGACGTAATTGTTTGGCCAATTTGGATGATAAGCATGGCCAACTGTCTCACCTGAAGAACTAGTGAAACCTCCAAGAATTCCTAAGCGTTTGTAGTCTGTTTACATTTTTTATATATTACACGTTACAAATACGCGAGCGCATCGACATAGCCTATGGTTATTTTCGTATTTCCAGCACGTAATGCGTAAGAAAGTTTTCTCAATATAAAAGAAGAGAATTTATGTCACATATACGGCGGTCTTATTTTTATTATATTTTCCTTACGATAAATTTCGAGAGTTTTAAATAGCAACCAAGTAAGCAAACTTAGCTGATATCTAATCGTACTTTTCGCGACCCCTCCTTTTTCTTTAAGCACGTAAATTATATGCTAGCTAACTTCACTGATAAAAAAAATCGTCTACATTTGTAAATATTGTCAGTAATAAAAATTGAAAATATGTTTTAACACACACCTACACGAAATCCCTTCGACTTTGCTAGTACGTAATAATGATGCACTTGAAAATATGCAAAAAGTTCGCATGTATACTTTGAAATATACACAATAGTGCCTTAATATAAACCATTTTAAATATTTCATTTACTAAAAAGTTTCAAAAATTAATTATTAAATTCTTAAAAAGAAAGTTAGCATGGGTGCGGATTTTGCAACAGTGGCTAGAAGTTGGGAATACAGCTGAACTGATAAGACACTAGTATAGGGATTTGTTCAGTGATATGGTCACCAACCTCCTCTAAAAAGACGCACCGGAAGAACAAATAAATTTTCAATGTGATAAATAATTACAAGCCCAAATAAAAAAAAAACAGTTTGTTTATACTACACGCAGTAAAAAAAACCTGCCATAATGTCTACCATAGGTCACTGTTTCCCAACAATGTGCAAATAAATAAGCAAAATATATTTTTTAATAAATTTATGCAAACTCTGACTATCTAACATTGTGAAAAATAAATGCCACTCCTTGAGTCTTGAGTCTGGAATAAAATATTTACTATCATTACATTGCCTATAAGCACTATATAAATTGTTTCGTTTGAGATAAATTTTACAAACTTGACAAGGTTTATTGTATATATATATATATATATATATATTATTTCATGTTTGTAAGATAGCATGTTCATTTTTTGTCATGTGGTTTTTTGAGAAGTAGAGCTTAGAAATGATATTCTCTGTAAAATTGTGGTTACCATGACGTATATGTTCCTAACAGAATCATACGTAATCTAATTTTACTATGTATAGGGTTTCCATGATATTCATAGCTAAATTATAGGTTGTTTAATGATTTATTTTTATTCAAGGGCAATAGACATAAGAATTAAAGTTGATTTTTTAACACAAGAACGAATCGAAATAAATTTAAGTAATCAAAAATATAGATCAATTATTTTAACATTTTATTGATTTAAGGTTATTTTAGAGCTTGGATAATAACTTGCATGGTTTACTTAAAGTAAAAATGACGTTGTTTATAAATTGATTAATTGAGGAAAAAGTTATTTATACTTTGACATTATTTTACATAATATATACAAAGTAATTTACTTTATATTTTCCAATCAAATAAAATTCTTGAAATATAGTACAAAAACAGTTAAACAATAACAGATCCACTCCATGTCTAATTTGGACAAGATCTTTAAATTCAAGTGTGACAATGGTATAAAAACTCATAAAAAAGCATTTGTCTTGCATATCCCCATGCAAAAAATCAATTCATTGTATGTAAGTACAACAAAGAATATTTTATCCTAAGAAATGTTTGTTAGATTAGATGTTTTCATTAGTCTCTCATAAAAAATTGTATTGATTTAAATAAATTCAATTATTAATCAAGTTTAAAAAACACATACACCCTCGCCAATATTTAAGTAGAAGAGCACAGCAGTAGAAGCTGGTATAGCAGCAAGAAGTCACAAAGAAAAAAGTCAATCTAGTAAGAATTTAAATATACCTGTATTAATCCAGCTGCAAGCCCACTCAAACCGATATACATGATAAGTTCTCTCATCATCTGCAGCAGTGGTGTAAGACAGCCTCTCTGGTTCGTTTCCAAGCATTCTCCTTTTCTAGAACTGTTCTCTGATGATCCATTGTAACAGCATGACCTTGGAATGGTCTCGTTATAGTCACTTAGTCCTCTTAAACCGCAGCACTGCATCTGCAATACAAAGATTAATTTTCTCAACTGATATAATTACAAATAATATATATATAATTATACAACAATATAATATATATATATATATATATTACGCTCCTAATAAATAAACATTTGTTTTAAAGAAAATCTTCAAAAAGTAATCAATGATAACACATGGGAAAAGTAAAATAAAAATATAATGGTATATATATATATATATATATATATATATATATATATACGGTGTGTGCATTAATTTTTTCGGATTTTGTCGTGAAATTGGAGCTTTATTATTAAAAATTGGTACAACATATTCTATTCAAAGTATTGTCCATCGCTAGCCACTACTTTTTGCCATCTTTCGGGCAAATTATGGATTCCATCCCAAAAGAACTGTTCGTCTTTTGAAGCCAAGAAAGAATCAAGCCAATTTTTGATACCCTGTTCAGAAGTGAAGCATATTCCAGAAAGGCCATTCTGCATCGATTGAAACAAGTGGTAGTCGGAAGGGGCAAGGTCTGGGCTGTAAGGCGGGTGAGGCAGAACTTCCCATCCACTGTTTTCCAAATAGGTTTTAACCGATTTAGCAACATGTGGCTGAGCATTGTCATGGTGGAAAATTACAGACTCGTGCCTGGTCGTATATTCTGGCCTTTTTTCTGCCAATGCTCGCTTCAAACGCATCAATTGTTGTCTGTAGAACTTGGCCTGGTTTCAGCAGCTCATAGTGGATGACACCCTTCTGATCCCACCAACTACACAGCATTACCTTGGCGCCATGAATATTTGGCCTGGCCGTCGATGTTGATGCATGTCCGGGCTTACCCCATGATTTTTTACGCTTCAGGTAATGCAATCCATTTTTCATCACCAGTGATGATATGATGCAAAAATGACTTCTTTTTGTAGCGTTCAAGCAGCATTTCCGGAATGCAAAATCGCCTTTCGACATCTCTCGGCTTCATTTATGTGGCACCCAATTTCCTTGCTTTTGAATCATTCCCAATGCTTTTAAGTGTCTTGGAATTGTTGCTCGATCAACTCCCAATGATTCTGCGAGTTCTGCTTGAGTCTTTATAGAGCAATGCCTCTAATTCTTCATCTTCGAATTTTTTTGGTTGGCCTGGACGTTCTTTGTCATTCACATCACCATTGTTAAAGCGTCGAAACCAGTTCTTACACGTTTTTTTGCGATGGAGTATGTTCTCCGTAAACTTCACACAGCAATCGGTGACTTTCAGCTGGTTTTTTCTTCCAATTGAAACTGAAAAGTAAAGCTTCCCGCAAATTGCGTTTTGTTGGTACAAACAGCTCAATAAAAAATGTTGTATACACTTCAGCAATACGACATATACTGAAAAGAAAAGCGCAATAATGACGCTTCACAATGAAATGTTAAAGTATAGCCTGATGTGATTCAATACTAGTAACGCCATCTCTTAAAAAATCCGAAAAAATTAATGCACCGTATATATATATATATATATATATATATATATATATATATATATATATATATATATATATATATATATATATATATATATGTGTGTGTGTGTGTGTATAAATATTTAGATCAGATTAACACAATTTTCATACTGAAAGCAGTTGATAGTAGTTAGAATAGAAACTTACCTCTGTTTGAATTGCGTCCCATCTTTTAAAAGCCTCTTGGTCAATGTTTTTCACATCAATCATTGAAAAACTTTCCTGTATAGGTGAAGTAAGAACCTCATTCGAACTATGCCAGATTACAAAAGACCAGATACTGCAACCAAACTCGGTTATAACAATGGCTAGCAAAAGTATCCCAACCTAAAAATAATAAATCAAACCACCATAGTAATATGTAAAACTTCATATATAATGATAAAATGGGTTTGCTGTGTATTTGTTCAGTTTCAACTGATGATTTGTAGGCTCATGAAACTGTAAACAAAGCAGAGTTTATGATAACACATGCTACACAAGAACAGTACATGATAGTTAAATAAACTCACTATTTAGAGAACACAATGCAGTTCTTCGCCTCAGTTAATAAAAATTTAAAGAGTCAATATCAAAAATGGCATATTTTTATTTAAAATCTTAACTTTTAAGTTGGTTAAATAATCATAAAGACTTTTTATTAATAATTATTTTTAATTATTCAATATTTTTTAAGCTTACCAGAACAATATGAAAATGATGGAGATACCATGCTGCTTTCCATCCAATCCATGATACCAGACATGAAAGAATCCCAATGATAATCAGAGTTATCGATGGCCCAGCAATTTTAACAGTAATAAAGTCATGATGGTAAAACAATTTGTAAAGCAATACACAATTTATCAGAAACAAGGCCAAACCGGAAATCTGTAAAATATATTTGGTTGTTTATAATCAATGAAACACACATAATTTATAAGAGATTGACAAATGTTATTAAGATTTATCAAATAGGAGCAACACATTGTATGCTAAGAATTAAACAATTGATATTATCAATCAGGTACTTTCCAGTTCACTACACTTCGGAAGTACTATTTATAATAAAAAGTTACTAACTCGATTATTTACTCACAAAATATGTAAACTACTAGCATTTGCTTAAAAACTGTTTGTTCGAAGGTGTGAAAAAATAACAACTCATCTCAGTTAATGCATACTACTTGTAATTGAAATGGACGTAATGCCAAACTATTTTATTTCCAATACCAAATTTTCCAGATGGACAATAAAATGGTAGCAGACCTACACAGGAAAGGATTACAAGAAAAATTGATTTTTATATTTTTTTATGGACATCACAAGTATGTTATATTAACATGCATAAGACACCGTGAGATAGAATACACTAGATGAAAAATAAAATAAATTACATTTCTTTCAAAATTTTACTCATAAAGCTGAATATATTTCATTGAATAACATTTTACAGGTTGCTCTTATTATGTGTTCAATATGTATTGAAACTAACAAATACTTTCAACAAAAATACACAAAAACTTTTCTACTCAAACAGTTAAATGAACTACATGATGTAGGCTAAAATGAGTTAACATCAAATATTGGAAAACCTTTTTTTAAAATGTTTATTAATTCAATAAAATGCTGCTTACCCCTATTAAAATGTTATAGGTAACCACCAAACACTTCAAACAACTAGTTGAGAGTGGCATTTTATCGGTTATTGTATTGAGTACTAATATTTTACGAGCAATTTCTCATATTTTAATAATTCTTTAAATGACAATTTTTCTCCACGTGTAATATTCGACATCAATCATTGTTATCTTTTGTTCTTCAAGTCCTCTCTCTAATCTTCTTTTTAAAAACATACCATTTGATAAAATACCTAGAAATTACAAACCATTACATCTAAATTATAAAGTGCACAATAGATTATTCGCAGATGAGCAATAAAAATGGTTATGATATTATTTAATGTTTTAAATAGCGACATTTGCAATTTATAACAAGTTTTATAAACACAATACAAACTTGTAAACTTTTCGTTTTAAACTCCATTACACTTACTTAGATTTTTACGAAACAAATATTAGCCATATCATTTCGAAATGTTGCTAAATTTATAAAGTAAACTTTTTAAAACTTTTAATGGAGGTTATAAGTTACATTTCAAAATAATTAAGTTGGGTTAAATGCATAATAATACACTTTCAGCTGGGTGAATCAGTTCACGCCGCGGAATACATACAAACCTCACACCACATAAATACAAATAAGATGTGACTTACATGCACGTACACAACGAAACGTGAGTCCACTTTTCGTTCTGGGAAATGTGTGCATGTGTATTGTCACACGCTCAAACAAAACACATGTACGAGTCGCATAGCTGACGTTTTGAGTGTGTGTATGTTTACTTAAATTGTGAGTGCAGAAGTACGAAGTTGCAAGCTGGAAATATTACCGATGATAGTTATATTTAATTAAAATATATTTATTATTGCAATAATTTAATAAACTCATTTAAAAATATTTAATTATTGACAATTAATTTTTGTGTATATATATTTTTATTTAAAAGACTATGATTTTAGATTTTGTGTTTGGCTACAAATAATTCAAAATACTCAAAAAACAACAAAAGAATACTTTTGAAATTTTTTTAAATCTACTGTAACGCGAAAATAGTGCTGTAAAATATAAAAAAATGTGAAATGTCTAAATTGATTAATCAGATAAATGCAGGTCGACGATCTTATTTGCTCTGATCTTACTTAATTTTAATAATTTTAAATACTTATACATATGTTACAGTTACAAAAATTTATTTAAAATATTGTGTTCTTTTGGTTCTGATTTTTTTCTTCTTCTTTCGTTGCGTCTCCTCATAGATGACCATTTCCCTGAACTTATCATAAAATCTAACGAATTGACTCTGCCAACGTTAATTAATCTTTTATATGAAGAAAATATCAATTTGCTCCGGTCTCTTTGATCAGATTCTTTATTTGTAAGATTATATATTTGAAATAGGGTAACGTCATTTTGGACACACTGCCAAACTGAAATTTGAATGTTTTATATATTGTTTGGTAAGAGGGAAAAATTAAATATCAGCATTAAAATGGAGCATTGAGTAGCCATTATTCGTAGCGTTTATTATAAAATTTCAACAGCTCTACCGTCGACTCATAGATGGCGTGTATAGTGCCACGTAATTTTATCTGTCAGAAGTGTATAAACTGAAAAGAATTTTCTTCTTAGATTTTCATGTCATAGTAAAAATGGGTTCTTCCCATAGCACTGAAGTTCCGGGTGGAGGATCGGAGGGTTACCACGTCTTGAGGGTAATAAGATATTTGTGATTTTACCGTATATATCGTAATTTAAGTGCACCTCTAACCTTAAAACGTCTAATACAATAATTGTTTTTTAAGGTGCAAGATGGTTCCCCGGGACAACAAGCAGGCTTAGAAGCTTTTTTTGACTTTATAGTCGCTATTGAAAATACGAGACTGGATCAAGATAATGATACCCTCAAAGAATTGCTTAAAAATGGGATTGACAAAGAAGTTAATATGTCGGTGTACAGCAGCAAAACACAAACAGTTAGAGACGTGGTAATAGTTCCCAGCAATTCTTGGGGTGGCCAAGGACATCTCGGAGTCAGCATACGTTTTTGTTCATTTGAAGGTGCCAATGAAAATGTTTGGCATATTTTGGTACGCTTTATACAGTTAATATTTTGACCATCAACATATTCAGATTTATAATTGTTCTTGTACAAATCCTCTTATGTTTTTTTTTTACTTTAGGAAGTCCATCCTTCTTCTCCAGCAGAAACAGCAGGCTTGAAACCTTTCACAGACTACATTATTGGAGCTGATTCTATTCTCCATGAAAGCGAAGATCTATTTACTTTAATTGAAGCTCATGAAAGTCGTCCACTCAAACTTTACGTTTACAATACTAATGACGATACATGCCGTGAAGTCGTCATCACTCCTGATAATGGTTGGGGAGGGGAAGGTAGTCTGGGATGTGGCATTGGCTATGGATATCTTCACAGGATACCAGTTCGGAACATTAATGATCATCCTAACTTGATAGATTATCCCAAAAATCAAAAAACATATGTGGTTAGTGTTATATTGGCTTATTTTTCATTTCTGTACTTTTTTATTACTTGCCTCAAATATAAACTAAATATATTTTCATTTTAATTATAGAGTAAAGCTGCACCAACAGCAGCATCACAAGCCAATATGAATAGCAAGATGGCTGACTTACAAATAAATCAGTCGACCCAACCTCAGCCTACATATTATTCAATGTCTGGTACTGCCAGCCCAAATACAGGGACCGGTAGTCAACAGCCATCTAATGTCATTCCTCCCATGGCTGGCAACTATCTGCCGCCTCCCTTCTTGAGTGGAGTGCCCCTTGTTCCTCGTGAGGCACAGGCTCCTACATCTCCTGACACTCAAGTAGCCAGTGCTACTATCCTACAGGCATTTGTTGGAAATTCAATTCCATCAGCCCCTTATAGTAAGTATGCAAGAAATACTTATGAAATATTATGTTACGTTTTGATTAAAGATGTTCTTCGTATTGTAAATGGGATTATTTCTCATCCCCAATATTACAACAATTAGTGAATTTATCCCGCACTCAAGAAAAAAAGAAACTGTCAGATTTAGAAAGATTGTTCTGATTTTTCATTGGTTTTTTAAGGTGGTATCCCTGAGCCTACGTTGTTACCCAATATTGGAAGTGTGCCTTCGATGATTCCGATGTATTCCAGTCCACTACCAAGTTTGCCTGGACTTCCCATGAATCAACCGCAGCCGTACATACCGATGATGCCAAGTTATACTCAGCCGCCTCCTAATTTCTTTCCATCGAGTGTGCCACCTCCCACAAGTATCAGTGGATCGGCTGCATCTGCACCACAACCTTCGTACAATAATATGCCAGTATTAACCTCCCTCTCACTTCCTGGCATGCCTCCTATTACAGTCAGTGCCTCACTGCCTGCTACAACCTTTCAAGGACTGCCGCACAATTCTCCTGTGAATCATCCTCAAATGCCTTCTTGAGTTTCATCATGAAAATGCTAGTTTCAAAAACATTCTTACTATACTTGACTCTTTTCACCGTATTGTATAGGAAACTGACTATAAAATTGGTGCATTTATCTAACCAGCCATGTCACTGCAAACAATTGAGCTTGGTCAGTATTTAAGATATTAGATATAAGTTTGCAAATTATATCACATTATAATTTTGTTTTATTTTATTTGTGTGTACAGCATTGTTAAAAAGATTGCCAATTATAAAATGAATTTATATGGCATTTTAAGTGCAAATATATTAATTATCCATAATACAACTGGTTTTTTTATATTTGAGTTATCTATACATCGTAATATCAGTTGAATCAAATTTAAAATATTCAATTTCTTGTGTGAAGACTTGTTTGTGAAATTCAATATATGAAATATTTTTGACAGTTCGTACTTAGCAGAGTTCCATTATAATATTTTTTTTGTAAGAAATGTTTTATTTTTTGACGTTACCAGTTTTTCTAACATGCTCTGCCTGAAGCTGCCATCCTAGTTTCGCCAATATATTTGGTATGTAGTGGTGTGGAGTATTGGTTGCAGGAGGTGTGGTTTTTAATCAGGTCGGCAAAATATTATTACGTGTTAAAGATATTTATTAACAACTTTAAAAGATGGAATTTAGGCGTGGTCACGCAAAGTGCGCAAAGCGCTGGGAGCTCTTATATAGTATTTGTGGATACGTATTGTTACACCGCTCGAACGGCGTTGACGTGTCCGATCTTGCCGATGAATTGTAGCTCGGATGACGTAGTCCGACGAATTGTAGATTCATAGTTTGGTTATTGTTACACCGCTCGGACGGCGCTGACAAGTCCGATCTTGCCGATGAATTGTAGCTCGGTGCATATGCACCGACCGCTACACTAGCATGTCGGCGAAACCATAGGTGTCAAAAAGTAAAAAATTGGAATAACACTAAATACATTTTTTAATTGAAAAATATTGACCAAGTAATTAATAAATATAAACAATTAAATATTTCTCTAAAAATTTTAGTTACAACTTTGTGTGGTTATAATTCTGAATATATTGTTAACTATCATTATTTTTTCATGTCCTCAAGGTTAAATAAAATATATTATTTTGCAAAATATAAAAAGACCAGAGTGTATATAAAATATTTATGTAGGTATCTTAATCCTTATATATGAGTGGAAAATTTTTAGTCTAAATCAGCAGATCCAGAATTATTACAGTTTGCGCAGACTAGAAATGTGTTAGTAGGTTAATCCTAGTTTGGTTTCCGTTGCAAAATTATGAATGAAATTATTATCAAATTGAGTTGTAAAGGCAAGCCCCTACAAAATTAAATAAACATATTTCAAGGAATATTTTATTTTGTATAAATTAAAGTATTTTATAAGATTTCATTAACTATTACATTCATGATAAAGAATAACAAAACAACAAAATCTCACATTATTCAAGTTTGCGAAGATAATTGAAATGTAGTTAAACTAATTTTGTAATGTGCTCAAAATCGTACAGCATCATAAGAGTTATCCGTAAGACAATATTGCATTTTTTACTCTTACATCATAGAACATGTATTTACAATTGATTATCTTCTATTTTAGATGTTACTTTAAATTATGATTTCCGTATTACCAAGTTCCTCATCACTGGGTAACACAATGGTAGCTGGGTCAATATAGTTTCTATCGATTAAAGGCAAGCCTTGGTTTTCTCGTCGTCGAAGTTCTAGAAAACCTTCTCGTGAGGCCCAATCTCTCATTTGAACGTCAGGTAAATATGCCCAGCCAAAACCCCCAACGACAAGGCACAAGGTCACTGATACGAAGAAGACCGCATGGTGAGTATTATCGTCAGCTTCCTGGTCCTTATCCTCGAAGCCATAACTAACCCAGTTCTTGCTGGTATCTTTTACTTCAGCAGTCGACGCTGGATTTAATGTAGCAGTCTCACTATTTTTCTTGGACGTTGAAATAAGACGTAGCTGGTTGGCTACTCGAGGAATCAGGCACTTCCTCACGTGTAATAGTGGGAAAGTGCTACGGACCAAAGCAGCCATGATTTATTTCGAGTTTTCCGTCAAACCATCAAAATCTAACACCGAACCGATCAAAATTAATAGACAATTCATATTATGTAAGTAACTTTTCTCTTGTCAATGACATAAGTTGTAAATGTACACTTTCTCCAAATTAAATAATTCACATATTCATATAGTAATAGCACTAGAGTCATATTTTAATTAAACATGCTATTTATTTTATTTATAAAAATACATTGTTGTAAAATCAAAATAACCACTAAGCCATAAATAGATAAGTGCTATTTGGGGAATATGTGCCATTTTGGTGTCAGTAAGTTGGCGTTTCTGTCGTCGCTGACGTTTACTTGTTTTGCTTTGAGTTGTTTTTATTTGAACGCGGAAGTGTTTATTATAATGACATTTTTTAACCGCAGATGGGCTTTTTTAAACTAATTTTAGATGTACCACTTCAAATTAACCCGCACAATCGTGATATGATATATCCTTCAGTTGAAACCGAAGCTTCAAATCTTGAATGAATAATGGCTGCTAGGGACAAAGGCAATATCCATAATGAAGATCATATAGTAGAGGTGATTTTTTTAAATATTTAATAATAATCCTTATAATCCTGCTTGTGTTTTGAACATTTTTTCAAAGTTATTGCAAAATTGGTCTATTTACTGGAATAACCACAGATGCTACCTATTTCTATGGTAGTGTCATTTTGAGATTTTTTTGTCAACTTCCATTGCTATATTTACATCAATTTATAATAATATCTTTGTAAATCTAGTAATCGTGTGTATTATCCAAAGAGTGTCATGAGAATAATTATGGTTATTTTTTTGGTGTATTTTTTATTACAAACCTAAGTATATACATACTTAAGACAACAGAAAACCCCTAAAGTGTTATATTTAATTACAAAATATTTTTTAAAAATCATAAATATTACCATTAGATTTTAAATTTCCTCATCATTATGCTTTGGATAAGTTGAGCTTTTGATGGAAAGGTGGCGTTGTTCTCTCAGTAGTTTTCAGTTTTTAACTAACTCCTACGATTTCCTGGTACACTTAGAAGAACTTTTATTTTAGTTGATAAATAGTTTATTATTGTCGTTGTTTCAACACTTATGTAAGTTCTTTTCTTCGTGTGCTCTTATCAAATTGTCTTTTATTTTATTTATTGCTTCTATTATTAAAGCTTTATGTTTATTCATATTTATTTTAACTATTTTATTTTGGTTTGATTCAGTCATTTTAGCTATACTAGCTGTTTAGTTAGACTATAAATAGGAACATATATTGGATATTTTTAAATTTAAAATTGATTTTCACACTAAACCTACCGACACTACGTGCATAACCTTTTCTTTTCTTTTTTTGACCCCTCGAAATTATACGGTATTCATTCTTCTAAACCTGGACAATTTAAATTTTGTTGTACAAAATAGCAAGGTGAATTCTGGAGCTGTAAAAAGTCAGTCTCCTCTGCAATAACCTCTTGCTCATTAATAGACTCCTTATTTATATTATCTGAGCATAAATGTATCTTATTAGTGGAGTTTACCACTTTCATGTATTGATAAGGTTATCCTAACTTCAGAAACCAATACCTAATAACTCAGTTAGGCACATTTTGATATTGGAATGCAGTAATCCATTATATCAATTCCATCATCAATAAACAAGTTAATGTCTTTCACATCTTGTTTTGAAATGCAGACCTTAGCGGAAGTATTTCGATGCTTCATATGCATGGGAAAGTTGGTGGATGCGCACCTGTGTCCCCATTGCTCCAAGCTATGCTGCTATGGTTGCGTGAAGCGATGGCTGACAGAACAACGTTCGCAGTGCCCACACTGCCGCGCCTGTCTCCTACCTCATGAGCTTGTTAACTGTCGCTGGGTGGAAGAGGTCACGCAACAGATTGAAACCATGCAGCAGGGTGCCACCGGAGCTCACAAAGATACACATAGAGATGGGTATGTTTCAAGTATTTTTGTGTTGAATAATTTAACTATTTTATGTTTATTTTTACCTGACAATAATTTAATGATTTCAATTTTGTACATTTGCTACTGGTAAAATCAACAATTCATTTTATAAAATTACACAAAATTTAAATATATATTGATACACAATACATGTGTAAACATTTTTATAATATATTAAGATCCAGGCAGGTAATTGACAACTATCTAAACATCAGGTGGAAATATTCAATAGGTTATATATTTAAATTGAAGCTTTTGTCTAATAAAACAGGACTGTTAACTATTTACTTAATCATTATATTCCTTGTAATATGTTACTGTATACAGTTTCATGAAATGATGTAAATGTTAGCGCATATTTATCCTCTAATTTTTTTATTTTAAATTTAGATGCAGTAGTCATCATGAAAAATTGAGTGTGTACTGCTGGACTTGTCAATTCTGCATCTGCCATCAATGTGCTTTATGGGGGGGTACTCACTCTGGTCATACATTCAAGCCTCTTGAGGAAGTCTACGAGCAGCATGTGACTCAGATCAGGGACGAAGTCGCACAGCTACGACGCCGTCTTATGAAGCTCATCAGCCTAGTGCAGGATGTGGTAATATATCAGAAAATATATTTGTAATGTACATTGTTTAAAAAACCAGTGAATTGATAAAAAAATATTTAGTTGTATAATTGCATGTGTTCTATTCATATATATATATTTTTTTTATTTTACTTTTTCCATGTGTTATCATTGATTACTTTTTGAATATTTTCTTTAAAACAAATGTTTATTTATTAGGAGCGTAATGTAGAATCAGTAAGAGCAGCTAAAGATGAGAGAGTTCGTGAGATCAGAAATGCCGTAGAACTGATGATCGCTCGACTAGACTCTGCTCTCAAAGCAAAACTCCTCATTCTCATGGGACAAAAAAATGGCCTGACTCAAGAAACTGAACAGTTAGAGCATCTTCTACAAGAAATTGAACATCAGCTACATTCTTGCACGAGGTACTCTTATTTGTATGAGTATATTTTTAAAAAGTTTTCAATTTTTATAATCCTATTTCAATTACACATTCCAATTTTGTTTAGGTCTGAACTGGTTTCAAAAAGTGGAGATTTATCAAAAATGATTCACCAAGTACGCAAGAAACCTATGGCTAGTTTTGTAACAGCTCCCGTCTCTGCAGATTTTCATAGGTACATGTGTATATCTCATTATCTTAAGTTATATTTTTATTTTGGTTTTGTGTCCTTATATTAAATCAGACTTATAAATATGAAATGTTCAATTTATTCAGAATCATCCAATATTAGATATTAATTTTTTTTTTGGGGTTTCCTCAGTGAAATAGTCCCCAGCTATGATAGCAGTACATTTGCTCTGTCCGGGTTTACGCAACTGCAGAATAAAGCGGACCCCGTGTACTCGGCTCCGTTACATGTTAATGGCCTCTGCTGGAGACTGAAAGTCTATCCTGATGGAAATGGAGTTGTTCGAGGCAACTACCTCTCAGTGTTTTTGGAATTGAGTGCCGGATTACTTGAAACATCTGAGTAAGTACATACCTAACTACTACAATACATTCTCAGTATCCGTAAATAGTATTTTTTTAATATTCTTGTATGAACGTTGCTTGCTATTTGTTTTTTAACTTAGTTGTGCCTTTATTCATGTTTTTGTCTGGATCTGGTGACAAACTCGACTACACTAGCTAACCTGAATTAGGTAAAATATCATTTGTATTTGAATACTTCATTGTATTGTTAACTTTTAGGTATGAATATCGCGTTGAAATGATTCATCAAGGCTCCCGAGACTCCAGTAAGAATATTGTAAGAGAATTTGCTTCTGATTTTGAAATGGGAGAATGCTGGGGATATAATAGATTTTTTCGTTTGGACCTCCTAGCAAGTGAAGGATTCTTAAATTCTGAAACTGATACTCTTATTCTCAGGTAATTTTACATTAATTACATTAATACATTAATTTTATGAAATATTTAAAAGTTAATAATAATTTTATTTTCACATACACAGATTTCAAGTAAGACCTCCGACATTCTTCCAAAAATGTCGAGATCAACAATGGTACATAAATCAATTATTAACTCTTCAAAACCAACGTTCTGCCCAGATAAATAATCTTAATGAGGTTTTTATGTTCATTTTTCATTTCAATACGAGAACTTAATTACTTAATTCAAATTATTTGCTAACATGTTATGTCCAATTTTCAGCGTTTAACTATTGAGATGTCTCGTAACTCTATGGCAGCCACTCGAGTTCAAAATTCTAAAAGCAAACCTGATCAAAACAACTCACAGCACTCGCAGAGTCAGTTTGGTCCGACTTCGCATCAGTTTATCTCGTTTGAAAATACTTCATTGTCTGATCAGAGCGTTCCTCAACAAACTCCTCAGTCACCCAGTTTGCCCTGGACTAGGAGTAATTCACTAAGAATTACGCAGAGTGAAGCATCTGCCAACACAAACTCAACTGACAAAATGAGGTTGTCGGTGGATTCGTCCGGAATCAATAATTTCATCCCCACTCCTAATTTTTTGCATCCTGGTGGAGATTTATCGGCCATTAGTGATCAAAATGAAGATAGATCAATCCGTCAACTCGATGCAGCATTGAATTTTCCTTCTACTTCAAGGTTTATTATAAAATACTAATATCTGTATACATTTCTAGTGCTTTATTTTAATATATATCTTTCATTTAAATCATTCACTGTACGTATATATTTATTATTTGTCAACTCATAAGAATTGAAAAAAAATAGATTAGTTCATTGGTTTATAATAGAACTTGTATTTCAGAGCAAATCATGCTGCTTCGGCATGCTTTGATATTATTGGTTCAAGGCCTGCACCTTTACCAGTAAGTTTGAATACTCTTTTCAGTCCGGCACATCAGGCACGTTTCGATTTGAAAAATTACCGGAAGCAAACCAAACCATGCAAGGACAGCTCATCACGTAAGGTTTTTTATTATTGAGTGAAAGACATTTTTATGTATTTTCAAGTTAGAAACTGTGTCAAAATTTATAATCATTAATTATATTTTATAGGTACAAGTGACAGAAGTAAAGCTATCAGAAGTCAAACTGAACGAGCAATACAGCTCAATTGTTCCCTTTCCTCGCCTGAACTAACTGGACCTACACTGTCTGTGGAAAATTCACCCCGAAAAGAAGAAAACTCAACCCACCATCCTGTTAACGCCAACAATCCATTAGAAATTCAGATAGCCGATGAAGAAGGAAGAGCCGAGCAAACAGAACAGCCATTGGAGCACTCTACAGAGTCGCATGCTCCTCTCTCACCACCGACATTGTCTACATCTAGCAGTGAAATTGGAGTAGGTTTAACAAAACATGCATCTATTCTGGAATTTTTGATTTGCCTTTAATTTTAAATATTGTCACAATTTTGCAAAAATATTACGTAAATTCGATTTTAACATAATTTTTAAATGGAAACAAAACATGCAACTCAATAGCCATGGCAGTCTCGGACTCTTATCTAACCCTTTTTAAAAAAAATAGAGGACTAACGCAGAGCAAGGAGCGAAAATTAGGATCTTACAGTACATATTTAAACAATGGTATAATGCTTATATCCATTCATCTGTTATACATTGCCAAATCTGATCTGATTAATCGGAAATGCAGGCTTTGAAATTTTCTTCGTGTCTTTAAGACAATATGAACTCTGCTGTAGTTAATGAAAGGTAACTTACTGAATAGCAGTTGACAATAAAGCATTTTTCATTACATTTTTACATTTAATTTTACCTGATTTTATTCATTTTTCTATTAAAAAACTTTTAAATAAATGAGGAGTATTCACTTGCTCCGTTGACTATTTGAAGAATTGAGTTGGATGTTTTTATTTGTTATTGAGTGGATCATATTTATTGCTACAAATTTAGTATTATCAATTTTAAACAGAAAATTGGTAGTAATATTGATGTAATTTTATAATTTGTGTTTTTACAGGATATGAATGAATTGGGATTGATGTTTGTGGAGGAACCTAATGTCTCATTTGGTGATGAAAATTCTTTTGACGAAAATGATGTGTATTTTGGAACATTATCAGGTAAGTTTTTTTGTTATTTTATTTGTATTGAAATGTATTCTATATAGTAAATTTATGTAAATATAAAATTTGCGTTCACTGTACCATGTGTAGTATATTCTCGTAGATACCTCTTCCATCTCTGAGAAACTAAATAATGTGGACTCAAGTGAATCAAATGATTCTCAATTCCTCGAGGCTTATTTTCCTTCATTGTCAACTCCCACCCTCAACCTTTCTACCTCAAATACTTTCCTTCTTCCCTATGGTAAATAATAATTAATGTTTTGTGATAAATTTTTGTAAAACTGTAATATCCATAAGCAATGTTAATAATGTTAATGATGTTTCAGGAGAGAACGATGTCGATTTAGCCGAACTGACCAACTTCCAGGCGATTGATTCTAGTGCTCTGTCTCCTCCATTGCCATATAACAAACCTCGTGTGACTCAGGATAATAGATGGAAGCATAAAATTAAGAATGGATCTTCTGCGAGTGACATGCGACACGCTGATAAAATAGGACTACCGAATGAAGTCCTTGTCTTAAGCGTTTTCAATAAGAATGGATGGATTTGTCCAATGCAACTTCCTCCAAAAGGTATGTGATAAAATCAAATCTGGATTGTAACTGTAGATTAATATTTGAATAGTTTTTATAATTTCTTTCATAATTTATCTCACTTTAGTTAATAAAAAATCGTGGCTTCAACCTATCACAGCAACAAGTGTATTGGATGCTCTACAAATGGATGCTGGGGCATCTAGCCACACACCGGAACGAGGATCTTCCAGCAAATGTGATTTAGCGAGACTTTCTCAGCATTCTGATCCATCCACTAGCTCTATTAATAAATATGATACATCTCAAGGTATTTTAAACCAATAAATTATGGCTTTTTTAACAACAATTAAGAGTATTTTTTGTAACAATAAATACTTTTACAGCTTCTGTGTGCTATTATCGTCCTGTTATGAGAAATAATAAATTAATGCAAAACCCAAAATCAAAAACTACCGATGACTTATACTTAAAGACCCTTTCGGCTAGATCCATAAAAGGTGATTATCAAAGAGATAATAACAAACGACCCCTATCATCGTCTGTAGTTGACATCGAACTTCGACCTTATGCCTCTATTGATCTATCGGAGGCACCTTTTCGCGAACAAGCCTCTACTAGCGAAGCAGATCATGTAAGTTTTACAAAATAGACCAAATGCACTTGTTATTTATAATACTATGGACTTTATAGATAATATATTTTTTAATGACTGTTCTTTTCATTGTGCATAGGAAATGGAATTTGAAAAATTGATAGATAGTTTACAACTTTCTGAGCTGGAAGACTCAACACCATCCATCATGTTTGAGACTAATGGCCCGTCCTCTCCTCTGGTGTGGACTCCGTCTACTTACAGTCAGCCTGAAAAGGATGACTCTGCTCCCGAAATGGATTGATTTCTCGTATTCTGTCTGCATGTGCCTTCCACACTGTGTATTGACTTATTTAATAAGCCTAAAATTGTGATATAAACAGAATTTTGTTGTTGAAAATTTCTACTCATATTTGACTGAATTTCTTTTTGATTTATAATATTTATATCTTTTTAAATTTGAAATTGATTATTGTCTTTATTCAATTCAATGTTAATGGAGGTAAAAATCTCATAATTTCGTTATAATTAAATTTAATGTTCTTTCTATACGATCTGTTCTTGACGATATGTGACACAACCAGCAGGGATTGAGTGTCCTTTATGATTTTTGAAATGGAAATTTAACTTTGTTTTAGAAGAAGACTTTCAGTATTTGTTTAATTATCATAAAAAGAATTTGTAGTAAAATTGGTTTATGAAGTAACGAAACTAACATCTAATGCTGCTTTTACATGTTGCGTACTACCCATTGTGCAACCATAAATGTGATGTTTAAAAAATATCATAGGTTCTTGAATTTCAAATAAAACCCGCTTAGAGGAATTTAAATCTCAATACTCCCTATTGAATATCTACTTCAGTGGTAGTTGGTACATTAGTTACCTGTCTGTCCATGCGAATAACTATTGACCTTCATCATAAATATATAACAATGAACCTCTTCAACCATCAGACAATTTGCAAGCATGAATTCCTCTAAGGCGAGTAGCATTTGACCATTTACTGCATATGGTGAATGATTTGTACGATAGTGTAGACGGAGCATCAAATATAACTGCATAAAAATGGGCATGACAGTTTATTTTTTATTTGATTTTTTAAAATATATCCTATTACCTAGCTTCACTTTGTATTTTTAACTTTTTTTTTTAATAAATGGAATGGAAGGCCTTATATTGGAGCTTGAATTTTAACATGTAATTTTAAAGTAAATTATTATAGGAGTGGTAAATTTGAATTAATATATAAGTATTTATTAAAATATGTTTTCAGCTTATTTCCTTTTTAAATATATCCTCAATTTTCAAATTGTCTTGAAAAATTTAATAAACTTTTTCTAACATCATTGAAAGCGCATTCATCAACTATTTAATACTAAGTTTTTTTACAATACAGAATATTATATATTTTGTATTGTAATTGACAGATCTTCGCTTAAAAAAAAAAAAACATTTTTTTACACAATTTTTTTAAAAATACATTGTAATTAATTGCATAGCTTTGTAAAAATTACAATTTTTATAAACCCAACCAATAAATGTACAAAATTAAGCGCCTTAATGTTAATATGGAATATTTTTCTACACTGTATTGCATTTTGATGTCATTACTATAAAATACTAATTTATAAAAACTCACTTTATTATAATTGAATTGCTTGCTAAAAATATTTTTTCAATGCTTCTTATTTACATAAACATACCTATTATAAGGTTCTCGTTGACTAAAATCTTATTGAAAATTGGAAGTAAGTTAATACCGTGTGTTTATTTTGTGTCTTTTGTGAATAAAGCTTAAAAAATCGATTTTATTGAATCATTTTTTACATTTAATAAACCCAATAAAAACATCTCGAACAGGTATAACAACATTTATTTATAATTTTTAAAACAGACAAAAAATTTATAAAGATACATTTTATACAATAGAATCAACATTGATACAGTAATATTTCTTTAACTAAGTAAGCAACCTGATGGTTAAAAAATTGTAAACCAACAAAAACAATAGTTTTATTCTGATGAAAGTAAACTGATTATAAAATGAAATATAAGTAAAGGAGAATCCACTGAAGACTCCTAAAAATTTATAGCAAATTTGAGTGAATTATTTTTATTTAACAATAATTATCTTCACATTAGCCCTCAAATTAGGACGGCAATGTCCAACATTCTAACCGAACACCGCTGGAGTAGCAAATGTATAATCCAAACTATCAGACAGGCTAATCGTTGAACTAACTACCACAAATACTTCTTAATAACTGTGCTTTTATTGCAAATTGAATGTATCTTACATTATTTACGATTATCTATAACAAATTTAATTACTAACTTATCCGATAATTGTATTAAATACAATATTTACAACAGTGAAACATTCACAGTGTATAGTTTTTTTATGAAAAATAATTAATTTAATTTGGAATGCGATAGTTCTTCATCTAGGTAACTATTCCACACAATATAACAGTATGTTTTGAAGTTCTAAACTAATAATAATGTGATCTTTAGCTATTTGAAAAAAATGTCTTTTATATGTTCGAATCAATCTATGTACACCTTTTGTGGAAGACTAATCAAATGAAGTAATGAAAAATTACACCTAGTTTAGGCACACATGTATAAAACGTGAAACCTAAATTTGATATAAATTGATTCAAGAATGAGAAGATTATGGCTCAAGGTATTGAGCACTTATAGTCTCATTGTTAATTTTTATTGTTTTAACATTAGTCGAATAATTATCCTCTCACCATTGAGTATGTATATTTCCCTCTAAGTACCACAAAATAATTAATATCCCGCTTGCTTACATCCACCACCTGTTATAAATTCTAAAATCTTGAAAATAACACCGAAGAACCATGGTAGTGAATGGGTAACAATAATAAACAAGTTATCATTTTTTTTCTGTGATAATGCATGTAGTTCAGAGCAAAATATTTGTACTCAAATCAATAATCGCATAAGCATTATACTAAAAATAAAAATAGCACTTGAAGTAAGATTATTGGTAAAGCTATGTAGACGTGCGAAATAATTCTGATATTAAAATATTTCACATGGTTTTAATCAAATCAAGAAACATAATAAACGTAATATATTAATTCATTTTCTTGCATGTTAAATTAAAATACACTACTTTAAAAAAATATTAATAAAAAAAATATCATGCTTGATAGGTTTTGAAAAGAAGATGTCAAAATAATTTTAAAAGTAAATGAAATGAAATAATGCTGGAAGTTCCATTATTTTAGAACATATATAAATATGTATAATTTTAGAATTTTGCTTGCTAAATATATAGTCATAATAAATCATAAGTATTCATCCATCCATATTAATAATGAAATAATGACTAATAATCACAGGATGTTGGCATCAATAATCAAAATGAACACATGTTTTGTACATTACATAGAGTAACGAATATTTTTCAACTTTTTCTACTTTATTATACATTATACAAGTTCTTATGAGTGAATTACACAATATGAATAATATGGAGACTGTTTATGTACAAGATACAAATGATATAAATTAAATTTAAATATATAAAATTGAAACACCTACATAACAACTTGATACTAATATCAATACAGATAATAATTCATTAATATTAAGTAGACAATGAAGATATACAACAGTGAAAATTGGTAATGAGAAAAAATATGACATTCATATAAGTGGTGGACTTACAAAGAGAGGCACACAGGTTTGAAGTTAATGTATTGCATTATTTGTGTTTATATTATTGTAACCAAAATGGTACGCTAATAGCAGTACAATAATTTAATTTGTTGTATTGTTACATTTCATTAAACAACGACACTAATACAATAATTAAACGCAAGAGCCTTAATATAAGGAAAGGCACCCTTAGTTCTTTCTCATCTATAAAAGACGCAATTTAATATCAATGTCACAACATCATATCATACAATTAAAAAAATTAGGAGATTTGTAAACATTAAAAGTTTTTTAATTTAACTTTTATAGTCAGGGTTGAATGGCAAGTACGACACTTGGAATAATTTAGCAGAATTCAGCATTCATAGGCTAAAAGTATTCATAAAAACTAAATACGCATATTGTTATTCAGAATAACAATATGCGTTTGATTTGCTTGCAAAAGTAAAAATCAAAGTTGTTTCATCACACAAATTGTATCAAATAGATAATGTTACTATTTATTCATACAGTATCTAAAATAAAAAAATTATATTGCTCAGAGATTGCATTAGTACATATTTCAATAAATATGAACACTTCTGTGACTCATTTTAGTCTCAAGACTAATACTGCGAAAACCTATTCAGATAAAATGTGCATCTCCTTTGTGGAATAAACTATATTTCTACTGAGGGGTTACTCATAATATAAATGATTTTTCTACATAAATCAAGTATAAACCTTTAAAATATGATAAATATTATTTTCTATTGCAACTAAAATCAAATACCGAGAAGAAGAACATAAATGATCAACAATTTGGATTTATCAAGTTAATTTTGCTAAGAAATAAATATTTTAATAGGTTTAATACTATGTAGTCTTTTTTTATTTTACATTATATCTTAAAGTAGACAAAAAGAAATATAACTACCTCTGATAACTTTCATTATTAATTCTTTGTCATTATTCAAACAATAAACAAATACTTTATGTTAATACATACATACGCAATATAAATTATGTATTACAATTTAACTTAAAAATAATTTTGATCTTTAAAAAAAATAACTAAGCAATACACATATTATGTAACTTAACTTTTTTGAATTTATACTGATTGACTGATTTGATTTACGTTAGTGGATTTAATAATGATCTGAACTCAAGCTTTACCAATAGCAGTCAGAGGTAAATTGTCGGGAAGAGAATGTTACACAGAACTTACTTGCATGGTGGCAAGACGAGAAGTGGCAGCATCCAAGTCCAAAGAGTCGTTTGCCATTTGAGAATGAGTATCAGAATTCTCAATACTATTTTGCAAAGAATCAGAAACTAGGGATACTTTTTCTTCACTAATAATACTCGAATTTCCTTCAATCTGTAAATCATTAGAAATCTTCTTC